>OX424513.1:6932829-8221001 GCA_949152395.1 Agrochola litura
GAGCGTTTCGAGAAACGTCTGACAGACGAACTGCTCAAGATATTCGACGACTCGGAAAGTTTCTACTACTCCCGCACCTTAGACCTCACGAACAGTCTCCAGAGGCAGTATGAGATCGAGAAGATCTTGGAGTCAGAAGCTGGGACTGGGAAACCGGTGGTGGACATCACGAAATGGTGGAAGCATGTCGATGATCGGTTCTTCTGGAATAAGCATATGTTGAAGGATATTATTGCGCTTGGGGTAAGTAATCTAAGCTCAACATTAATTTTAAGGGTTATTTTAAACTAGAGAAGAAACTAAAACCAATATCCCACTGATACTTGTGAGTCAAGTCTCGTATTTACTAGAAGAAAACTAACCGGGCACTCATGTCGTCTCCAAAATCGCGCTTCTTCGTTCGATATCGTGCGATGTCGCGGAACTCTATTCGTCCATTTTTAAATAGGCTGGATATTATCAAACGACGCTTAGCGATGCTCATGCAGCCATGTACTGCGATATTGCAGTACATAAATCGAAAACTATTTCTCCAAAATTAATATTTAGTTAAAGCAAAGTAAAACATTCAACGCAAAATTACTTTGACCATGAATTAATCGCCCGAAAACGCAACAATTGTAAAGTAAATATTATATAAGATATAGTTAATTGCGTTTTGGGCGAGTTAATTAGATTAACTAACTGAGGTTTTGTTACTGTATTATTTTAAGATTTATTTGAAGATTGAGCAGCATATTATTTTTTAATCTGATATTGCGATCTGGGACTCGTGTTGCACACTATGGCTATTGCTGTATTTCTTTTTTTTTGTGCGTGCTGCCAAAATTAACATTAATAACAAGCATACATCTAGGGATGTAAACCAGTAAAATTACCCTGGTATAATACGGTAAAAATGTTACTTTACGTAATTTACGGTATTTTACGGTAAAATATGGAAATTTTCGGTAAAAACGTATTAAACGTACACATATAGTCACACCCACTAAAACACTACAAATACGGAAGTGAGTATGTATGTATGTATCATGTGTATGTCACTACTTTACTATTAACGGATAAATAAATTTGAATGAAATTTGCCAGGATATAAGCAGTATTGGAACTTAAATAGAAAACCGGGCTCGTGCGACTCATGCGTACTAAAAATCCCTAAAACTTAATTCTCAAGTCAAGAATTCAAGATATGAATCACACCATGTCATGGATTATAATAATATCATCTATGTGCAGAGGCAGAGCAGAGGACAGCACAAATTAAAATTTAAAACTTCATAAGTCGCCGGTAATTTTACCGTAATTTATATAAATGACCGTAAAATACCCGTATTTTACCAGTGTTTTCCGTAAAATTACGTAATTTTGCAACCCTACCTACAAACATCCCAATTTAATCTATGAACGGTTCCCAAGTTACGTAATTATTTGTAGATTTAAAACTAGGTCAATTCCTGAAATCGACTTTCAAACACACGAACACAAAGTTCTGACACTCAAATATCCCCGAAGATTCAATCCCAAAGTATCCTCTTACCCTTGAATTCAAACGACAGTCGGCTTTAAGAAAATCTCTAAAAGTCCTTTTGTCGCTACAATAAATCTTGAAGTGACAGCAAGAGGCTTTACGACGAAAATTCGGCTGCTAGTATATTTTTTAACAAGAATCAAGGCGTGTTTAGACCAAACGAAAATAGTTTTTTTTTTCTGATATTCTTGACATTTTAGTATGGATAAAGATAGGCCAGCGAAAGATGCTCTGTCCCCTGTTGACACAAGAAAAATTTCATTTGCGACATTTTTTTTTAAATGTCGCAGCATCATGCTGAGATAGGAGCCTTTTGGCCTCGTACAGGACTTTCTGCTTTTATTTTACTTTGCTTTTTATTTATTTATTTATGTTTTTATGAGTGTGTTTTATTTTAATTTGTGATTTCCTGTGCGAGTCACAATAAATACTTTTTCTTTCTTTCAGTCTAAACCCACCTTTACAAAGTTTACAATGAAGTAGATGTCGAACAAGGCATCTGAGATTATTATACACGTGATATTAACTTGGGATTTTTTTTAAATATTATTATATATGTATGTGCACTTTCACGATTTCTAATGGGACGAGATTATCGTGGACATCCACGCCCATAAAATGTATGGAAAAACGTGCAGGTTATAACGTTATCGTGGACGGAAATTTAAAAAGCGTCTTCATAATAATAATTATGTCCATACATATTAGTTCCCTTTTTTTTTGGTGGGAAATTATCAAATAACTTCTCCCGTTCTGGGCGGAGCGGAGGGCGTGTCAGACTCTTACTGACTAAAACCCACCCGTGTTCCTTCAGTTGCCTGTATTGCCAGGGGCCACGGTATCCCTTTCGGACTTTCCTGCGACCTCGGTAGGCATCAGCCCTAGCAGACCTCGTCAATTCTGCTGACGTCTCTTTGAGGCGCGCGTGGAACACAACGCGCCGTCGACCCGGGCCTGGTCCTTATCGGACGGCGAGCTACCCATTGCTCAAGCCCGCGCCTACGGTGGCCGGGAATCGGCCTGTGATTCCCAACGCCTAGGGCGTCTTCTGCGGCGGTTAGGGGCGTGAGGGCGTGAAATTTACCTCTCCCTCACGCGATCCGCCTCCTCCTTCGCGAGCATTACTGTTTCAGAAGGAGGCGACGGCCTTCCATGGCCTCTCGCTCCGTACCATGGCCTGGACCAGGGCCGGACGCGAGAGATCACCGCCGCCGATCGCCTCCACGAGGACATGGCGATGTTCCGCCCAAGCCGGGCAGACCTCCACCGACATACTACTTCCCTGTGTTATCGTGATGCTGTGACGTGGACATAAAAAATTATAAAAGCGCACATTCGCTACCACGTCTTCTTGATCTAAAAATCTCTTCAATTTCAACAGAGTCCAGGTTGCGACCAATGGGTGCTCCCAATCATCCAAGGCTACGTCCACCTGTCTCAAATTGCTGTGGAGCCAGCGGATGCCAACCCTCTGAATACGGAGTCGCTAACCAATGCGAACTCGTGTGATGAAACCTTCACGCTGGGACTTATATCGAGGCGGTCGCGATACCAAGCTGGAACGAGGTGAGTAAAAAATGCAGAAAGTTTTAAAGTTCGTCGTGTTGTTGGCGTCAGAAGTCAGAACGTAGTTACAAATAAATTCTAGTGTTATAGAGATTTAAATAGTTTTTTGTACCTGGACTTCAGCAGCAAATAATCTAAATTCTAAGTATTATAAAGAGAATATCTAGTGGTCACAAGCGCTACTGTTGAGTATCCCGAGGTCCTGGGTTCGATTCCCGGGACGGGCAAAGTGTTATTGGGTTTTTCCATCTGGAATTTCTCAGTAGCAGCCCGGAGGTTTGCCTTTGTGCCCGATAGATAGCAATAGGCTCGCCCCCTATTACATGGGACTTAAACATAACTGGCGAAATGTGGGTGTACTATAGTAACACCTCTGACTAACCCTTCGGGGATTACAGGCGTGATGTTATATTATTTTAAGGGCCTGTTTCACCACCTACGAGTAGGTTCTCGTTAACTTATTTGGCAGATAATATCCTACAAATTATGTTCCATTTTTGAATTTATTCGGTAAGTAGTGGCTATTCGGACATCGTGAAATAGGTCCTAAGTGTTATAAAGATTATAGATTAGATTTTTCGTATGTTTGTTTGTTTGTAATGAATAAACTCAAAAACTACTGGACCGATTTAAAAAAATCTTTCACGAGTAGAATGCTATATTATCACTGAGTAATATAGGCTATAATTTATAAAGATATCACGCGGGCGAAGCCGCTAGCGGAAGCTAGTATAATAAATATCGTGCCTCATTGAGCAGTTTTACAATGTTGTCTGTATGACTTTTCCGTAATTTTCCAGGCTCTGCAAGAATATGAGCACTATGTTCTAGGGTCTATCGAGCAAAACACAGATATTACCTCCAATTTTGTTCTTAAATGTCAAAATAATATCATTACTTCATCATAAAAATCCTATCCTACTAATCATACTGAAAGTTGTAAGTACATGAAAGTTTGTGTGTTTGGATGTTTGTTACTCAATCACGCAAAAACGGCTGAACGGGCTTGGATGAAATTTGGCACACAGATAGTTTATTACCTGGATATAGGATACTTTTTATCCTGGTACTACGTTCCCGTGAGATAATATTTGACATACACGCGGGCGAAGCCGCGAGCGAAAGCTAGTAAATAATAATTTATAGACAATAATGTATTGCCTCTTTGGTCTAGTGGTCGCAAGCACTACTGCTGAACATGAGGACCTGGTTTCGATTCCCGGGTCGGGCAAAGTGTTATTGGGTTTTTCTATCTGAAATTTCTCAGTAGCAGCTCGGAGTCTGGAGTCTGGAGTTGATGGCAATAGGCTTGCCCTCTATTACATGGGACTTGCCTTTGATTTTTATGGCTCCGTACCCGAAGGGTGCCAAACGGAATCCTATTACTAAGCCTCCGTTGTCCGTCTGTCTGTCAGCGGGCTGTATCTCCTGAACCGTAACAGGTAGACATTTGAAATTTACACGGATTGTGTATTTCTATTGCCGCTATGAATAAAAATTAAATCAAATTAAAAGGGGGGAACACAAGAAACGTGTTTTTTTTTTTTGGTGTTTTCTGCTAAATATTGTATGTTGGTACGGAACCCTTCGTGTGCGAGTCCGACTCGCACTTGGCCGGTTTTTCTTTCTATAAATTGACGCTCATCCTAAGTTCATTGCTTTCTTTTTGCGACGCAATTTTGTTCAACGGAATTTCCGAAATAGTTTTCGTAACAAGATTATGTTCTCATTAATCATCAAACGATGGTGATTCAGTCATAAATTCAAAGAATTGTTATCATTTATAATCAAGCTGTTAACACTGTAGTACAAAATAAACAGACTTTAACGTACTCCAGATAAAAATAAATGGATCCATTACACATTAATTATTATCAGTTTCCATAATCATATAACCTTGATAATAAACTCGCCCTTGAGATATAGACCAATCTTTTTTTTTTTAGTTTGTTAATTATCAAATAACTTCTCCCGCTCTGGGTGGAGCGGGAGGGCGTGTCAGACTCTTACTAAAACCCACCCGTGTTCCTTCGGTCGCCCTGTTGCCGGGGGCCACGATTTCCCTTTCGGCCCATATTCGCAACCAGGCAGGCATTGGCCCTAACGGACCCCGTCAATTCTGCTGACATCTCTTTGAGGCGCGCGTGGAACACAACGCGCCGTCGCCGTCGACCCGGGCTTGGTGTCATAGACCTATCTGTCATTTTAGTCATCACATGCCTAGCCTTTTCCCAACTATATTGGGGTCGGCTTCCAGTCTAACCGGATGCAGCTGAATACCAGCATTTTACATGGAGCGACTGCCTATCCGACCTCCACAACCCAGTTACCGGGTAACACGATTCCCCTTGGTATGACTGGTTGTTGTAAAGCCAACGGAACGCCAATTAGATTCAACTTAGAGTGAAACCACACTGCTCTGTTCAGTTGCGTCGTCGCAGCGTGAGTGCATCAGGGTTGTAAATGAGGCCAAATCTAGCGCTGTGACGCGGAAACACTAGGGCCGTGATCCGAATGCCCATCGCGTATTTCGGGACATCGCCAAGTGGTTGGTCGATTCATCACGTGACCAGAGGCCTGGTGACGTCGCAACGCAACACAATTGAGCAGTGTGACTTCACTCTTACGGGCTAACTGATCAACTTCTTGTTAATTATTCAAAACTGCCTACAAATGGTTTAAATGGTTAAATCAGACTTTGGAATAGAAAAAAATTCTAGCTAGGATTTAATAACTGTGAATATAGATTACGACCCACTCCCTCTCACATAGACGACCCCTATGTCCCAGCAGTGGGAACATTATAGGCTGATTATGTGCTATGCTATGCTCAATGTGCCAATAGCTACATATTTAATTGGTTTTCTCTTAGGTACAATCGTCGGGGTATCGAAGCAGGCGGCAAGGTCGCCAACTACGTGGAAACTGAACAGATCGTCTCCATCATATGCTCTGACAGCATACATAGAGCTTCCTTTGTTCAGGTAAGTTTAATTGCTCGTAATATTTAATGAATTGAACGAGTTGACAAATCGAATTAGATGCCGTATTAAAGAAGCCAACAACCTCTATTGTTTGTTATATTAACCACTAAAACCAATGGTTTGACCAAAAGTACGACCAGTTTTCTTACGTTAAAATCTTCTCAATGCGTTCAATATCTAGTAAAAACGTAATGTATGTCCTACGGGTCAACCATTACTCACGTGATGTTTTTTAGCAACTTTTTAACCCCTCCCTCCCCCCTGGTGATACGTGGTGAGGTTTTAGAGTAATCCCCACCCAAAATAAATAAATAATTTATCATAATCATTTCCTGGTAACGGCAAGTCAAGGTCACGCGCCATAAGTCATAAGTCATTTATTTCATAACAAAATACATTGTGTTGAAAATATTGAGAGTGATGATAAATAAAATAATAAAAAGCATAAACATTACCATTCATATTTAAAATTGATTGCGCATTTAAAATATATCAATTTCACTAATAAATAATTTTATGTCAATAATTCAGCAACAATAAATTAAATAATCAACAACATTCCATTTAAAAATTCAAAAATTCATTCCCAGTACGTATTAAAAGAACGAAAAAGACAAACAATCGGTTTAGAAATCGCAATGAACGAAAAAATTAATACACGCGATCCCCCTTGTGATATTTTCCGAATACCTCCACGTGAGGCTCGAAAGGGGGGGGGGCCTTTCGAGCCTCACGTGTTTAATGGACTATCCCCCACTTTAAAGAAATGAGTAGGTACCAGATTGTTTTTGAACGATATAACGGGTATAAAAGAAGCCGAGAGTCACTTGTACTCTCCGTTAATGTGATATAATTTTTGTACTGGACCATACCTGGAAAAGTTTTGGTTACGGAAATATGCAGACCCAAATTCCCACTTTTTTTTCACGAAAAATAGTACCTCACAACTCCTGTACGGCTACACATCAAGCTATACATTTCCGGTATAGGATTTCAGTACAATGCGAGGTCTGCTGGAAATGTATAACTTGATTTGTAGCCGTGTGTACCGTTGCATGCACCCATAAGCACAATATCTGGCGTGCGTAACATTGCACGCTGCCGTAAATAGCGATTTTTCACACCAAAAATAAAAGTAGTTTCCCAGCAATTATTTTTTTTTGCTAAAAGTTACTTTGTTTGATGTACAAAATGCGTAGATATCGGCTATGTAATGGGTCTTTTTAGACCCGTACCCTAATTGCGTAACTTATTTTCGTAAACAATTATGCCTAATTTGTTTCATTTTGACAGTTCAACAACATGCATTGCGTTATTTACATTGTTGAGCAGATTTTTTTTCCAACTTATGAAGCAATGGATTAGGAATCTGTTTCAAATCGAAACAGATTGTGATTGTGTTGTATTACGCAATTAGGGTACTGGTACCAATTTAATAGGCTACTCGATCTAAACACTCAGCCTGACGGTTCCTGAGGTAGCAGCGCGGTGCGGGAGGGGTGTGGTGTCATGATGTGACAGCTCAATGGTTCGTCAACTTGTGACAACTGTCAAGCGGAAACACGGGGTGTGTTCCCGCACCGCGCAGCTACCTCAAGAACCGTCTCAGTTAAGCGGTCTGCCTATAGCAATAAGTAAGTGTTTCCACTTGAAGTGGAAACAAACAGAGAGGGCAAGACGTGCAGGAATAGACCGATCTGTATATTTCAAATCTACATCTCGCCTTAAGTGATCTGATTGGTGCCTGCCAGGATTGCGAAGAAGTCCGAAAGGGAAATCGTGGCCCCCGGCAACATGGCAACTTAAGGAACACGGGTGGGTTTTAGTCAGTAAGAGTCTAACACGCCCTTCCGCTCCGCCCAGAACGGGAGAAGTTATATGAAAATTTCCAAAACAAAAAAAAAGAGATCTGGTTGGTCTATTTCAGTACTTCTCGACTGCTCTAAACTCCGCTTCAGTTAAATGGAAACGAAGCTTAAATACGTTTGATGATTGCATAATCACTTCTCACCTACTCAAACTTATGATTTAGTAAAAAGCGAATTAATTTAGTAAAACAAATAGCTACATAAAACCAGTGGTTGTGTAATACCGTTACCTCGGACGTTCCGTAGCAAAATGTCATGCACCGATGAGTTTAAGATTTTTTTTTTATAACTGTACTTTTATACCTTTTTTGAAGTTGCAAATTCACTGAGGCTTGGCTTCGTACATCGGTTTTAAAAGGTTATAGCAACAAAGAATGCTTTTGCCATTTTATACATGTCGAGTGTTTCAGTCCAAAAGGTTTTAGAGCTTTTTTATTAAAACTATAAACCGGAATAAACTTCTAAGTTATAGTAATAGTTATTTATGCAACTGTTGTATAATAAGATAAGGTATTAAAACACTCATGTGATGAGTGTTTTAATACCTAATTATGTACATTTGCATGCACGACTTTATCTACACCCATGATATGAATCCTCTATAAAAAGTTCTGAAACCATAGGGTGTTGTACAATATTGTTTTCTCGACTTTTCTGGTAATAATTGGTTAGAAATGTCCTTTGCTGCATTAGAAAAAATCTGATGGTGTGTTATCAAAGCCTGTATTACTCATTTAATAATAAGTAATAATTTTTTGCAATACTAATATCGAACAAATATGGCGGGATACGACGTGAATTTGAATAACCTATAAGTATTTTTTATAATTACGCCGCTGTGGTAGTGAAACGCGCGAGCATGACAATGTTCTTTTTTTGAAGTTCGAGTTGCATAATGAAATATTACAACATTATAACACTCGTTTGGATGATAATATGGTTACTATGACACTTGTTGTTTTAATATTGGCAATAAGCTAACTGTTTCAGAAACGTTTATAGAGGATTTATAGCATGGGTGTAGATAAAGCAAATTAAAAAAAGGTTTAGCACCACCACAAGTAGTTATTTATCTGGTAGTTCGAAAGTTATATAATTTGGAATCATCGATACAACGAAAAAGATCTGGTGTTTTCATGACGTAAAATTTTCCAAAACTTTGAATCTAGTAATTGATGAGTACTACTAATCATTTATTAGATATGTATGTGAAGGAAACTTTTATTATCATTGTTTGTATTATGATTATCATTAAAAAAAACATAAGTATGCGTTTCCCAACAGGTACGCGGCTCAGTACCAATCTTTTGGAGTCAACCGGAGTACAAGTTCAGACCGCCACCACGCCTCGATCGAAGTAAGTTTCTCTCCCTGAAAATCCCATATCTAAAGTCTATTCAAATCCTAGTTTCCAATTGACGTTATTTCCACTTAAACAAATGTCAACTTTATGTCAGGGTGAATAAAGTTGATTTTAGAATGACTAGAACTAAAAGTAAATGTTATCATTACATTTTATGTAGTTTTAGTGAGAAACAGTATAGTTATAAAATATATTTTTCCAAGTACACATATTTGTTTACATTTTTGGAATCTAAATTGCATACGCACTTTAACAAAAAAGCGTCAATATTGAAAAAAAAAAACAAGCGATCATTAATCAAAAATAACCTTCATCAGCCGAAGAAGAATCCCACATAGCTTTCAAGAAGCACTTTGAAGAAGAGCTCAAAATGTACAAGAATGTGTGTATAGTGAACTTGGTGGATCAACAAGGTAGGGAGCGCATCATATGGGAGGCGTACGGCGAACATGTGCTCAAGTACAACAGTCCTGACGTTATCTATGCTACATTTGACTTTCACGAGTACTGGTGAGTAAAGATTTGATAATAATAACATACATACATAACATCACGCCTTGTTTCCCTGAAGGGTTGGGCAGAGGTGTACCTGTAGCAGGTACACCCACATTTCGCCAGTTATGTTTAAGTCCCATGTAATAGGGGGCGAGCCTATTGCCATCAACCGGGCACAAATCCAGACTCCGGGCTGCTACTGAGAAATTCCAGATAGAAAAACCCAATAACACTTTGCCCGACCCGGGAATCGAACCCAGGACCTCATGCTCAGCAGTAGCGCTTACGACCACTAGACCAACGAGGCAGTTTGACTACTATAATAATAACAATACAGTATGAAACAACTTAGATGTAGCATGAATTTGAATATGCGTTTGCGTAATGATCATTTTCGCCTAAATTAGTAATAAAGATTGGTGATTGTGAAGGCGCATTCAGTTCGGATGGTTTTACGAATTTTGTCGATGCTACATCTAAGTTGTATCGTACTGTACCTGCCTATTACTGTCCCTCTGCAAAGGCCTCTTCTGATACAGAGAAGGCGCGAGCATTGATCACCACGCTCGCTCAAGACGGGTTGGCGATTTCAGTCTTATGTTAACCAGGGGGTCTAAAACGGCCGCTTTGGCAGAATCATAATATGATAATATTATGAATCACACAAATTGTCACAAACTGACAATTCATAATATACAATTCATCTGTTTGACAGTTTTGTATTACAATGAAATAACATTTAAACTAAAGAAATAAAAAATAAAAATCTCATTTGATTAATAAAAATTGTAAAGAAATTTTTTCCGGTAAAATTAAGGTCTTCATTTTTTCATGCGACAATATTTACACCAAATATGATTGATATGAATTGAATTGAATATGATTCAGCTAAAATATGTGTCATCATAGAAGAATTGCTGGGAATTCAGAAAATGAATTTATTTTAGAGGAATTGCTTAATGTTGCCCTTTTTAGACCCGCAGGTTTCCTCACGATGTTTTCCGTCACCGATGAGTCGTGTTTCTTTTTCGTGGGGCTAGTAGTTTTTACGCCACCCATGGGCCTCTGACTTGGCTTCACATACAGTAATGTCCAAGATAATACATAATTATGAATTGAAAAATTCACATTGGTACTTGCCCGGATTTGAACCCGCTACCTCATAAGTCATTTATTCATTTGTTTAATGGAATTTAAGGCTTTACCCTTGGGGCAGGTTAAAACTGCAAAACGCCACCTGCAATGATTCTCCTTTTGCTTCGTCCACATTTGTGATAAATTGTAGCTACAATAATAAGTACAGGGTAAATTTTCGAAATGAGGCTTGACGGGTCGATCTTCAAGGTTAACCAACGCTTGCCGAGGTCGGTCCGTGGATGGGTGACCTTCCATTACATACCGAAACCCCTCCGTGCCTCGGAAAGTCCCGGCTGTCATTTGTAGATCTTTGATAGTCGTTAGGGGTAGTCAGAAGCCCGTAAGTCTGACAACCAGTCTTACCAAGGGGTATCGTGTTATCCAGTAACTGGGTTGTGGACGTCAGATAGGTAGTTGCTCCATGTAAAATACTGGGGGCCTACCACCAACTCATAAAGCAGTATTATTTTAGTATTACTTCAGTGTGGTAAAGAGATGATCAACAGGACGTATAGCTCCATCTCTTTCTCCCACTGAAGTAATATTATAATAATACTGCTTTATGAGCTGGTGGTAGGCCCCCTGGTATTCAGCTGCATCCGGTTAGACTAGAGGCTGACAAAAAGGCTAAGCAGATCATGGCTTGACATAACAAAATCCAATTCTATGAGAAAGAGAGCAGTGGTCAATGCATCCTGCAATTTTTTATTAAAGTTTCCTTTTTATTTACAAAAAATAACAGTTAATCCTGTAAACAAATGCTAACTAAATTAAACTCTAAATTAGGAAATTACACCAACCAACAAAGTTCCAACACTAACATGCTTTACTTTTGCTACAATTTAAACTGTCCCAAAAAAGTTTTTGACGTGATAACGTCTTATAAATCGATGAACGCCGGCTGCACGCACGAACTAGTGTCACGTTCTGTCTGAGCCGAGCGTGCAAGCAAGAGCGTGGAACAAGATAGAGAGACACGATCGGCCTAAGCGTTCGGCTTATGACGTTATCACGTAAAATTATCGTCCGTAAACCGACTGTACACACGGCTACACATCAAGCTATACATTTCCAGTTTGCGAGGTCAGCTTATACTGGAAATGTATAGCTTGATATGTAGCCGTGTGTACAGGCAACCAACTTTTTTAGATCCAATCGAAATAATACCCTTAATTAGTTATGTTTTACATTTCTGATTCGCGTTCAAATAGCAGCCCTTTTTCACCTTTCAAAGTTTTTTATCAACATCCTCAGCCGCGGTATGCACTATGAAAACGTGAGCATCCTAATCAACGCGCTCGCTGACGTCATAGGAGAGATGCGGTTCTGTTGGCGCGACGACCGCGGCCTCATATGTAAGCAGAACGGCGTGTTCAGAGTCAACTGCATCGACTGTCTCGATAGGACCAATGTAGTGCAGGTATAGTGAAAATAGGTTTTAAATGTATACTAATACTAGCGCAGCTCACAGATATAGATATATATATATTATATATTATATATACAGGGTGGCAGGGACATCGACGCGAAAACTATTACCAAGGATTCAGTACATGATTCTGAACCCCCCTAAGTTGAAATTTTTCGTCGGTTGTTTTAAAAAAAATCTGCTGTTCCATACATTTTGATCGTGTAGATATTGCACTTTTCTATGAAACAGCAGATTTTTTTTAAATTACCGACGAAAAATTTCAACTTAGGCGCTTCAGAATCATGTACTGAATCTGTGATAACAGTTTTTGGTTTCTGTATACTCATTTTCATTTCTTGTTCTAATGTTCATTATTCATCGTATTACAGACAGCGATAGCAAAATACGTGCTGGAGCTCCAACTGTGCCGCCTCGGCCTGGGCACGCCTGGCTGCGGCCTGCCTTCCTCGCTGCGCCAAGCGTTCCTCACCATGTGGGCTGATAACGGAGACGTGGTGTCCCGCCAGTATTCTGGCACTAAGGCGCTGAAGGTTATTTTACAACACATTATTCATGAGTTTTAGAAAAGGAAGCTTATAGACTTCTTTCATGCTGTTGCAAAGTGTGAATAAGTCAAGAATACAAATATTCGAAAATGTTCGTTACCAGGATTATTTTCCGAGAATATACGAACTCATAAGTTTGAATTTTCTATCATTCGTAGCGGCGAGCAGGGTTTAAGGTACTTCAGACGTACTTTAGGGTCCGTCATTCGGCTCTATAGTATTTAAGGTAACGAGGTCCAATAATGTAGGAAAAGTAACAACAAATGAAAGTAGCATAAATCATTTTCGGTTCTATTGCTCATAATAATAGGATTTGTCAGTTCCTGTTTAGCATTTGTTTGAAATGGTCTTATAAAACAAAGAAAGAAAAAAAAAATATTTAGCACAGACAAAAAGGCACACAACACAACAATTAAAACACGAGTAAAAAATAAAAAAGGTAACAAAAAACAAAGTGTAAAATAATAATACAAAGCTCATACAGGTTTTCAGTTTAACTTCATAACTGGTTCTAAATTCATGTTTTCCCTGCAGGGTGACTACACAAGAACAGGCGAGAGGAAATTCACAGGACTAATGAAAGATGGCGTCGCATCCGCTAACAGGTAACCCCTTACCTTTAAACATACCCACCCAATTTATTTAGGGTTCAGGGTACCAACCACAAACAATTTTTCAGATTCATCATACGCCATTTTAACGACGAAATAACACAATGTGCCATAGACATTTTACTCGGACAGGAAATCAATATGGCGACCGTCGACACGTTTGACAGTTTTTGGCGGGATTTTAAAACCGCTTCGCTGATGTTGGTTGAGAATATGGACACTGAAAGACCTAAGTTAGAGATGATGCCGAGTTACTTCGGACACGGGTTGACTAGCGAACTCTTGGGTGCGGAGATAGCGTACGGAATGGGGAGGTCAGTCTATTGGAATATACTATAGTTTGTTTGTTTACTTGTTTAAATAAATGTAAACAATATTGAAGTGACTTATTCAAAACATGTGTTTAAAAATGCGAAAAATTACTTTAAATTCACAAAATGTTTAGGTTTTCTTAAATAATGGATAGCTAATCGATTATCAGATTTTTTATACATATTTACACAAGTCAGGTTTGTTTACTTTTAATTAAATACATAAAGGAACAGAGTATAGTTCTAACTAATGAGATTTAGTTTCGCTTTTCTTGACCTCCTCTCCGTCATCTGTTAGCTTTGGCACTCTTTTAAGTTGTTGAAATCACATCTACTTGCACGGATCAACATTTTCCTTTTATCTCTTTCTGTTACTTAGAGAATGATGTCATTCGCTAGAACGTCCGCTCGCAAGCATACGGACTGAAAGCGTGTTTACGTGCAAGTGGACTTTTGGCTCTAACGAATGACGCGTCTAAGATCTGCTTGCATCACAAATCATTTAGCGCTAAAAGTATCTAAAATTATAAATATATAGTTCTATTTCTGTCAATTTTTTGAAGATGACACAGAGACTGAATGATGTTTATACGTTTAGCGTTAAATTTAATCAGTGTACTGCCTCGTTGGTCTAGTGGTCGCAAGCGCTACTGCTAAGCATGAGGTCCTGGGTTCGATTCCCGGGTCGGGCAAAGTGTTATTGGGGTTTTTTATCTGGAATTTCTTAGTAGCAGCCCGGAGTCTGGATTTGTGCCCGGTTGATGGCAATAGGCTCGCCCCCTATTACATGGGACTTAAACATAACTGGCGAAATGTGGGTGTACCTGCTACAGGTACACCTCTGCCCAACCCTTCGAGGAAACAAGGCGTGATGTTATGTGTTAATTAGTGATTTGTGCTGCAAGTTGGATTAAGTGTTAGAAAAAGATAGAGATACCAAAAATTGAGATCGGTGAGTGTGTCTGATTTCACCTTAAAAACAGGCTTCCAACTTCCAAAACGCTGTTGACGCCTTTGTTTCTGATAACTTTCTGTAGTACACACGGCTACACATCAAGCTATACGAAACCAGTTTATGTTGATCTCGCATTGCATAGGATTTCCGTACAATGCGAGGTCAGTTTATACTGGAAATGTATAGCTTGATGTGTAGCCGTGTGTACACACGTTTACACGTTTTACTAAAACTTTGACATACGTTAGTAGGTAATTAATAACTACGATAAAAATTGTATACTTATGACAGTTTTTGCCTTTAACCTGATAAATCTTAAGCTGCTGCAAATAAAAACAAATACAATAGACGTGGGTATATTTAGTAACCTGTTCCGCTTAGCTATTTCTAAAGAGGCTTACTCCTTGGGAGCACTAAACGCTGAGACGCGCGTCTCTGCGTTCAGCGCTCGGTGTGGCAACACAGCGTATTCGGGTTCGCGACAAGTCAATCGTCATCCTGAGGATGCCTCGTTGAGAGGTGAAACACGTGTCGATTTCTTTCAGGGTTTTTTTGTGGCTCTTTAGAAATAGCTAAGCGGAACAGGTTAATAAATATATCCATGTGTATTGTATTTTATAATGGATTTCCGCAAGGTCACGCCTGAATCATTTAACTATCTGCTGCAAATAATACATCTTCTGCTGTGTGACACCTCAACTAATTTTAGATTTACTCACTGAATTCGGTGTGCTTGTATGTGTGTAATAATTATTATTTTACAAACTTAAATCTATGGTCGTACACTTGTAGACTCTAAACCACGTTTGAATTAATATTCTCTACATTTTTCCATGTGTGGTTTGTGTGTAAATAATCACCTTACCCAATGTCCTAATAGAAAGTGATGGTCCCGATATTCGCTTTATATTAGCACAGCACAAGGAGTGTGATACGTGACTTAGAAAAGTGTAACACCGAATAACACGTCCCCGTAAGTTTACGAATACGAAACACTTAACAACGAATGCACGCTACCACGAAAAACTTAACGCCGTAGCAATGCGATCTCGAATAACTAAATCTCTAATATTCACTTTTTCGAAACACTTAACAAAGACATGATGAATTTCATTGTGAAAACGTGAACCACTGTTTATTAAAGTTCATAATCATTTGTAACATTATCCAAATATGTATATCGACATAAATAGAATCACCCAAATATTTATATGCACTTTTGAAATGTCTGTTAGTTTTTCAGAAATAATAGAACACTTTTTATAACAATAGGCTCTCTTTTTAGCAATAGGCTCGCCCCCTATTACATGGGACTTAAACATAACTGGCGAAATGTGGGTGTACCTGCTACAGGGACACCTCTGCCCAACCCTTCGGGGAAACAAGGCGTGATGTTATGTATGTTATGTAGAACACTTTTTATTAAGTACTCCATATGAACATCATCTGCCTTGCCTTTTCCCAACTATGTTGGGGTCGGCTTCCAGCCTAACCGGATGCAGCTGAATACCAGTATTTTACATGGAGCGACTGCCTATCTGACCTCCACAACGTAGTTACTGGGTAACACGATACCCCTTGGTAAGACTGGTTGTCAGACTTTTGGGCTTCTAACTACCCGTAACGACTGTCAAAGATCTACAAATGACAGCCGGGACCAACGGCTTAACGTGCTTTCCGAGGCACGGAGGGGTCTTGGTATGTAAAGATGGTCGCCCATCCGCGGACCAACCGCAGCAAGCGTAGCTTTACCTGATCGATCGACCGGTGCGGCTGTTATTACTTAGCCACACCATATGAGCAACAGATATAAAGGTAGAAAATTTTACGTATGGTGACTCAATTGGCGCTTTTATCGCTAAAACCGATTTTAACTACAGATAGTGCAATCCACGAAGACGCGCCCCACACTTCTTCCTAAACGCGATTACTGTACTGTAAGCGATTAGGAATAAGAGTTGGGCGCGTCTTCGTTGATGGCAGTATCGAATTCGCTCGTTCCAAACTGTAAATTCTCATAAAACAATCTATAAAGTAACCAAACTTGTTCCAGATACTACCTCTCAACGTTCAAAGACGCGCTTCGTCAAGTGGCCATCGACGTGATGACAGGAGAGTCGCGGACCATCCCCGACCAGTTGATCGTACCCGACTGCGGCAGATGCACCTCCGTAAAGGTTCTTATGTTCAACGTGCGTGCATGTGCAGCTCGTCTTAGTTAAATTATCGTCATCTGCCTAGTAAGCCTGTCCGCAACTGTGTTGGGTCGGCTTCCAGTCTTAGTGCTACTGAATTTAACCCGTACTTAAATACAATAGATGTGGATATATTTAGTAACCTGTTCCGCTTAGCTATTTCTAGAGAGCCATTAAAAACCCTGAAAGAAATCGACACGCGTTAGAACAGAGAACACTCTCTCTCGCTTTCTCTCTCTCTCTCTCTCTCTCTCTCTCTCTCTCTCTCTCTATCTCTCTCTCTCTCACTCTCTCTCTCTCTCTCTCTCTATCTCACTTTCTCACTCTCTCTCTCTCTCACTCACTCTCTCACTCTCTCTCTCTCTCACTCACTCTCTCTCTCTCTCTCTCACTCACTCTCTCACTCTCTGTCTCTGCGTCCAGCGCTCGGTGTGGTAACACGCCGTGTTCGGGTTCGCGATAAGTCAATCGTCATCCTGAGGATGCCTCGTTCAGAGGTGAAATAGTGTCGATTTCTTTCAGGGTTTTGTTATGGCTCTTTAGAAATAGCGGAACAGGTTACTTAATGTATCCACGTCTATTGTATTTTATAATGGATTTCCGCAAGGTCACGCCTGAATCAATTAACTATAACCCGTGCTATTAAGGGATGCGCTAAGGTAGCCCGCCAAGTTCAAATTTTCTTACGTTTTTTTGCAATTTGTAGGTAATATTAATACGTGTAACATTAAATGCGCAAAACCTCAGACACCCCAACTGATTTTTAATTCAATTGACCTATTTCAGTGAGAAAAAATCATAAAAAAATTGTAAAGGTTTTATGTGCTGATTTAGTTCGTAAGGTTCGTATTTGCATTGAAATAAAAGCTATTATTATCCCGCGTATGCGAAAATTTAAATTGGTTGACAACAATTTGTGTTTGTTTACCTATTTTGACGGGTTTGCGCATGTAATGGCTTGACCTATTAATAAATAGACAAGGCAACGTTTTTAATTAAGATTTTTTGAAAAATGTGACCTATATTAAGAAGTGGTTCAATTGATTCTGCTCGTTATTCTGATCAAACTATTTTCAGGTTTTGCGCATTTAACGTTACACGTTTTAGACAGTGGATTTAGACATTCTTTATCTAGGCTCCTACATCTTATTTATTTTCAAAAAACTTTTCTAAAATGACGTTTAAACGAATTTAATTTCGCACATTTATATAGCGTAAATGATATGTCTTCATATTGTTTTTTCTGTATTATAAACAACAATATTTATAATATTGTTTCTGCAGAAGCATAGCTTATATTATCAAGTTACAAATTATCGAAAAAAAAAATGGAAAAAATTTAGTTTTCATTCATCATTTTTGGTATTACGAAACACATCCAAATTTATCATAAATTTTCGAAAGGTAGTAGTGCTATCGCGTCAAGCAATAATTGACAATGTGTGCGTGGTAGTATTGCTGCTCACTGTAGTTGTATATCGCTCCGACAGGCACTCACACTAGCGCAACGAGCTTGGAATTGAATTTCGCAAACATTTCGATTTGTAGTTGCGAGCCGTGTTCGCAGGCCTCTTAATATCCCAAAAACAAAACAGTTTGCGCTAAAATAACTCGAAGGCGCGTCCGGTTTATCGTGAATTCAATTTCTTTAGAAACTAAAGTCCATCATGACGTCACTTCGGTCACGTGACACCGCGGTTGCTTAGCAGCCGGGTACGCAGATCTGCAACGAGTTACGATAGGGATAGTAGTAGAAAACGCGCGCGCGGGAGCGAGTAGAAATGACTGCTATTGCACCACCTCTTTCTGGCACAAGCATTTGATTTGTTTGTTTTCGTTGAATTTCGTAATGCGTTCGGCTGGCAGTTCGTAAATATTGCATCATTCAATTGACAATGTATGGTGGTTTTTTGACGTAATCGCATTAGAACCATATTAATTTGCATTTTGTTCGCTCAGTATTCATTGAATTCATTAGTTTATCATTACTAGTAGTAGTAATATTTGTTTGTAGACAGTGATTATTGTGATAGTGTTTTTTTAAGTGTTTAGTTAAGTAAATTTAAAAGTAAAGTACGTTGTAATTAGGTATTTGGGGTACGCACGGTAAGTAATTAGTACGATCAATAGGATTAGGAATGGCGGCATGTTTGTTGACAGATTATTTACTTTGTGAGGAAACATGATTTTCAAGGTTAAGTTTTGAAAATATGAAACACATAGCTAAGTTAGGCCGTGCTCGCCCAGATATGACTATAAATTACAAATGACGTGATGGTTTTTTCAAACATTTTAATATTTCCCTTTACGATAAATATCAATGACTGACTGGCAGTCGTAAATTAAATAAAATGTATTGTCTCCGTGTTTACTTTTCTTAGATTCTATTAGTTTATGGAATAAAGGGTTTTTTTACATTTTAATCTGACGAATTTATCAAAAAAGATGTGCAGACTGAAAAAAATATTCGTAGCTGTTTTATGAGTTCGGGACTGGTGAGAATATAATTATTTTCACTAATTTGCATGAAGCTCATAATAGAAAAGTAGATCGAATGAAACGGTTTGTTGATACCGTTATTTTGATAGGTAAACACAAGGAGTAACTTTTCGCGGCCACGACGAAAGTCCTAAAAATTAAATCTAGCAAGGCGTGATGCCACATTTTAACTCAATGTATCGCCGTAATCTTTTGATTACGTCAAAAAAGAAAAAATACGTGTTCAATATTTTTTAATAATCGACAATACATACAAAAAAAAATTTTTTGGTCACAGGCCTATTAGGGTTTACCGCGCGAACGACATTATATGACTAACCGACATCAATTGTTCCTCATGCCTCTAAAGACCAAAGAAGCAGTATTTTGTTCCTTAAATTGGTGTGCAATAAAAACTGTTTTATCTATCATCTAAATATCCTAAAACAATTTATTACAGGACCAATCAGAGCCCGACACGGCCGCGATGGCACAGCACGTCAAGTCGTTGATAGACGACTGTAAGAAGTTACTCGTTGATACGGAACCCGTGCTCGGATCCTGGGGGCTTATTGATGCGGATCCCAAGTAAGATACCACAGTACACGTTCTTCTCCATAGGTACCTACTACGCTTTGGAATGGGCAACTAGCTTCATATTTCTGACTGACCGACTCCTTGACAGTTCAAAAGTGCCTGTAAATGGTTTAATTGAAATAAATGCTTTGAATTTGAGTTTGATAGAATTAAGTTGAGAAAAATGTTATAGTATTTTGCGTTTAGTGCAAAGTACGGTCACAGATTAATACAGATGGTACACTTCGCAAAATCATTTAAATAAAAAGCGACTCTTGCTACGACACTATAAAGTGCAATTCAGGCCGCACAGCGCTAATGATCTTCAGTTATATTCACCTAGAAGTTGCCTCTCTTTCTATCGCGTAACTCTTATATCTTCTGACTACGTTACGCTCACTGAATTGGCCCGACAAGACGGGCCCGCCGCGTACTTGTAGCTCATACCTACACTACATCTACATCTGTATTCATTTGTGGTACGGTTGAAAGGTTGTAGTACACCTTGTCTGAACGTGACTTTAGCCTAATAAAAACTTTTTACAAAAAAAAAAAACAACTGACTTCCAAAAAAAAACACTACAAAGTGAAAAATAACTTTAATTTCGGAAGTCGGTGTCTTGGGTTTTGTGTTTTCGTTTTTTGCCACCGACTTCCGAAATTAAAGTTATTTTTCACTTTGTAGTGTTTTTTTTTGGAAGTCGGTTGTTTTTTTTTTTTGTAAAAAGTTTTTATTTTTCACTTTTTAGTTGAGGTACCTACCCCACACACATTCGAATACCACTACCTGCTACCAGTGTCAAGAACTTATCATATCATCTACATACTAAGTGGGAAAAAAAATACGTATTTTGTAGCTAACTCAAAAACTACCCAAGCAAAGTTAATAAAATTTATATGGGACCAATTTGGGAGCCTATCCTTTCAAACAAAAAAAGAATTTTCAAAATCGGTCCACAAATAACGGAGAAATCGGTGGACATACATAAAAAAAAAAAACAAACATACGCGTCGAACATATAACCCTCCTTTTTGGAAGTCGGTTAAAAAACATACGACCTCAAATTTTTTCGTGAATTATTTTTGCGGAGATCTGTTTAATTTATAGAAGGTGGCAGGGACGAAAACTGTTACCATGGATTCAGTACATTAAATAACCGACGAAAAATTTCAACGCAGGGGGGTTCAGAATCATGTACTGAATCCATGGTAACCGTTTTCGCGTCGATGTCCCTGCCACCCTGTATACGCTGAAAATAAAAAGCCCAAAGCAGTTCCTTGTGAATCAATGAACATGAGGCCTTTGGGACTGAATTTCAGACGGACATAATCTTTTTTAATCATATTTTAAAACTTTGTTTAATCATATTTTTCTGAATTTTCAGTACCGGCGACCCTCAAGAGACAGAAATGGACAGCGTCTTAGTTTTAACGAGCGACGCGTACTACGTAGCGGACTACGACGAGACGTCGGACCGACTGCTCGGCGTACAGCGCGTATCGCTTGCTGATGTCACGCTCATAGAGCTGGGGCCCTTCGACGCCAACTGTACTACGGTGAGATTGTGTAGATTTGACGATAAACTCATGACTGAACATAAACAAATGAAAGTGGGGTTCGAATTTAAATTTAATTATCTTTCCCAAATATTTTTCAGACATTCAAGATAATACTCGTATTCATTGGTAGAGCTATCAGGCGACGTCCGGCAACGTCAAGCGATGTCGACCATCGTCGCCAGACATCTTGTCTCACAAAATTTATCATCGTGTTTAATGTCGCCAAACAAGTCGTCCGACTTCTCCCGACGTCACAAGCGCCACGTGAGACATTTGTCTCCTAGTGAATATGAGGCTTAAGCGTCAATTGTTGTCTTAATTACCTAACCTAACTTTTTGAAGTGAAAACTTCTTTAGGCGTGTTAGGTATTTTTGAGATGGGACTAAACCATTGATTTCGCGACACTGTAACGGAATTTACCGACACCGTGGAGTAAAGGATATCAACGCGTTGATTACCACGGTGCGTGGAGTAAAAGACATCAACGCGTTGATTAGGTACCGCGGTGACAATATTTTTCAAGTTTTCACTTCTGTCGGCAATCCCGCAGTGCCACGGTTTGTTTACACATATTTTTGTCTCTAGCTCTTCAGCGTCGGCCGCAAAAGCGGTCCAGAGCCAATCTACTGCATCCGCATCCACTACAGCCAGGCCGGCGAGACGGGCTACTTCCACATGTTCCGCTCCACGACGCTGCGCTTCTTCAACAACATGGCCGTGGTCATCAACACGCGCGACGAGATGATAGGTATTAGTCGGCCAAAAGTCAAGTACAGTGAAAACCGTTTATAAAGACTTCGAAGGGACCGTCGGACTACGGTTGTTAGAGCCGAGTCGTTATAACTAAAAACTATGTTAAGTAAATAAAAATGTTGGGTACGACGTTTTCTGCCGGGGTTGCGAATAAAACCGAAAGGGAAATCGTGGCCCCCGGCAACATGGCAACTGAAGGAATACGGGTGGGTTTTAGTCAGTAAGAGTCTGACACGCCCTCCCGCTCCACCCAGAGCGGAAGTTATTTGATAATTTCCCACCCAAAAAGGGTAAGACGTTTTAAGCGAAGTCGTTATAAACGGTTTTCACTGTACTATCGAAGAAACGTATATGTGTACACTGTAAGGACTATTCTTGCTTGCAGCGTTCGGCCGCTATAGTAACGGTTACCTACGAAAAAAAAGGGTCGTGGGCACAGGATTTTGTTTTCAAAGTGCTTAGATATGCTTTACCCCGATGCTACATCATCAGTCTCGTGCCGTTGTCCCAATTTATATTTCTCTATAAGCCCTCATCTCGGTAGTCATCCCGTTTCTAACAATATCATCTTCCACACAGTCCTTCCATCGTTTATTTTGTGTTGGTAGATGATTGAAACGGACGAAATTTCTTAGTAAAAAAATTATTTTCAGTTTAGCCGAGCGAGACGTAATTTTATTTATACAGACGCGCGCACTCGGACCTTGCTGTCGTCCGAATGGCGGCGGAGTAAGTATGGGCATTATTTAACGTCACTAGTTACAATAACTGGCTACGGGGCATGTAACGGAATAACTAGTTTCGAGTCACACACAAACACGTGATTTTTGTAACTAGTTCCATCACAATGCAGTGATCGAATGAAAAGAGTGAAACGAAACAAGCTTGTGATATGTAACGTATTACGTAGGTAACAATTTACATTTTCGTTTCGCAAATAACAGTAACACTTCAATGAGAATAGAATTTGAAAAATAACTAGTTACTAAAATCACTAGTTTTCAAAACCGGTGACGTCCTCGAAGTCACTAGTTACGTTACGTTTCACAAAAATCACGTAACGACCCACCCCTACGGCGGAGCCCCCCCTCTCGCGGCGCCCTGCACTCGTTATGCGCGTGTACATTTTGTCTTCGCTACTCTTATAGCCATCCACATTCATACTCAAAACTTACCTCACGACTTACAAATAATAGTCAAGTGCAATTAGACCAAACAATACTCTCAGTAAAGGCTATTGTTGTTGGATCATTGCACGATAAAGACTGCTTTACCGACTGTTACCTGCTTGTCCTTCGCGTACAGTATAATAATGGATTTAGGATGTTGATGGGGCTTCCGCGCTTCTGCAGCGCTTCGCAGATGTTCGCGGAAGCCCGTGTTCATGGTATTATGAGGAAGAGAACAGCGTCAATAATGGGTAGGTTGCGCGGAAGCTCCAACAGCATCCTAAAAACATTATTAGACAAAATGGACAGTCCCTTTATAAGGCACTGGGTACGGAGACACGTGCCAACGTGTGTTGGGCCACGTCAGTTTTAGTCGTTTTAAGTTTACTAACATAGTTTTTAAGTCATTGTTACTAACACTATATGGATTGTGTGTACTTGTATGTGTAGTCCGAAATAAAGATTATATATATATATACTGCCTCGTTGGTCTAGTGGTCGCAAGCGCTACTGCTGAGCATGAGGTCCTGGGTTCGATTCCCGGGTCGGGCAAAGTGTTATTGGGTTTTTCTATCTGAAATTTCTCAGTAGCAGCTCGGAGTCTGGATTTGTGCCCGGTTGATGGCAATAGGCTCGCCCCCTATTACATGGGACTTAAAACATAACTGGCGAAATGTGGGTGTACCTGCTACAGGGACACCTCTGCCCAACCCTTCGGGGAAACAAGGCGTGATGTTATGTTGTGTATATATATATATTATTATTGCGTTGTAATGTCAATACCGAAGAATTACATTCAGCCATATTCTTTACTGTTATAGTCCGTGCAATCCACGAAGACGCGCCCCACTCCGCGATTACTGTACTGTAAGCTGAACTCTAGTACGGCGCGGAGCGGAGTGGGGCGCGTCTTCGTGGATTGCACGGACTATAGACCGAATTAAAGATGTGACACTGACAGACTCTGACAATACAAACATGCAGTATTTCTATTATCTTAATGTCCCTCGGGAATCATCGCATTTCCGAATTCAAACGAATGCTAATTTCCATGTCCATGAATTATTAGATTCGTCGTGTATAATAATTTGAATTCAGAACTAAGTACTTTATTATTGTTTTGTTTTGATTTTCGTGTGAACTATTAACAGAGCTGTAAAACTATTTTGCTATCTGTCGTGTCTGCGACTTTAGCAGCTTTCCTCCCAATTTTAAAATAAATAACATTAAATTAAAAGAGTATTACAACTCTATCCATATACTTCCAAGTCGATTGAGAGCGTCCGGTCTGCACCAAGTGCAAAGGGCAACTGATAGAAATTCGACGACTGACGAAACACGAAGTTTGTCGAAGGACATTAAGAAAATAGAAATACGTGGGTGAGATTGCCAAAAATGTGGTCGAAATTAAAATCCAAGATGGCGGCTACGAAGTGATGGAATTTTCACCGAACAGGGTTTTCTTTTGCGTCAGTGAGCGGAATTCGCGTAGCTGCCATACCTAATAAGAAGAAGGCATTCCTAAAATAATTTTGTTCATATCCTTTTCAGAATCGCTTCACTCGATCTGTGAGTCGTTGATGGTGGCGCGTGACGTTGCTAAGTTGACGCCGATACCCTTCCACGATGGAGGCAAATTGGAGAAGAAAAAATCAAAAGTAAGCTAACTTTTATTTATAAACTAATAATTTAAATAAACAAATAAAATATCTCGACTCGTAAAATATCTCGTGGAATGTGAGCTCGGCTGTTATTGTGGCGACTGTTGTAACGGCCAATAGCCTCATGGCCGAAAGCCTCGACCAACATCTCTCGAGGCTCACGTTAGGCAGTTAGATCAAGGGCCTGATTCAGAAGGCAGTACTCCTCGATTCAGCTCGCATTGTGAGGAGGTTCCTGTGTCTGCAGCCCTAACCACCGGTAGCTTGGACCCTGCTCCCGACACCGGCCGAACACTATTTTTTATATTTTAAAATGTTTTTTATATCTCAGCGACCATAGTGATATTGAGAGGAAGCGTAGAGCTCTGGCGGTCAGGGGTAATATGTTGGCACGAAGATTTGGTCGGTGTTCTGACCAAGTTAAGATTACGCTTTTTAAAGCTTATTGTCAGAGTTTTTACACCGGTAATCTTTGGGTCAACTACTCGAAAAGGTCGCTGGATGTTCTACGCGTACAATATAATAATGTTTTTAGGATGCTGTTGCGACTGCCTCGTTTTTGCAGTGCATCAGAAATGTTCACGGTAACCCATACCGATGGATTTTATGCCATCTTCCGTAAAAAACGACCTCACTCCTGAGCTGAATAAGAGGCAGTTACAATAGTATCCTGAAGGCTGTGGCGGCAGATACTTCCTCTGCCATGATAAGGCAATTTGTGCGAAAACTCATACCATAGTTAGACCATTACCATTTCTTATTGTGTCTAGATGTTGGGTGGTCTTCTCACAAATTCGTCTTTATATTTAAGTTACTAACAATAGTGGTTAAGTGCATACATGTTACTAACAATTTATGGATGTTTTTGTTATCCGAAATAAAATTATTTTATTTATTTATTTATATATTTTTTAAGAAATATTTGAAAATGTATTTTACAAGTAAAAAAAAGTAAATACGCGAAACAATAATTTGTTACAGTTTTCCATACAAAATTGTAACACTTTAATTTTATTCAACGGATATATTGTACCAAAAAAAAGAAACGCAACTTCAGATGCGCAAACACTCGACAGTGTTAGTTAAAGCTGATTTACATTAATCCAGGCACTGGAATCTAGTGATACTGATCCAGTACACACGGCTATACATCAAGCTATACATTTCCAGTATAAGCTGATCTCGCATTGTACGGAAATCCTATACAATGCGAGATCAGCATAAACTGGAAATGTATAGCTTGATGTGTAGCCGTAGGTACTACTGGACTAAAACGCTGGACTAAAATAGTGGATCAATGTACATCAGCTTATAATTCAATGGAAGAAATTATTGTGTTCTCTGAAATAAACAGTACCCTTTAACATTACCAGGCACACCCAGGTAACTCGGGCAGTGCTCGGTCCTCCCTCTACTTGGATCTGTCGCGCCTGCCCACCCTCACACGAAATGTTAGCGAAACGCAACTCGTTGCCGACATCCGGAGTGTTGGTGAGTTATAATAATAATAAATTCCTTCTTTCCCTCCTTTTTAGGATTCCGTACCCGAAGGATGCCAAACGGAACCCTATTACTAAGCCTCCGCTGTCGGTCCGTCAGTCCGTCTGTCTGTCTGTCAGCGGGCTGTATCTCATGAACCGAGTAATAAAAAATTAATAAAATTTATTATTAAATTTATAAATTTTATTTTATTTAATCTTACAAGAAACGTGTTTTTTTGCTCTTGAAGTGAAAACTTCTTTAGGCGCGTTGGGCATATTTGAGATGGAACTTACTTACCATTGATTTCGCGACACTGTTACGACACCAGCTTTTGACCATTAAAAAGACATCAACGCGTTGATTACCCCGGTGTGTGGAGTAAAAGACATCAACGCGTTGATTACCGAGGTGCCAATTTTTTTTTCAAGTTTTCACTTCTGTCGCCACTGTTTTTTTTATTTGCAAGCCGATTATTTCAAGATTTAGTTGACAGGTCGAGGTCATTGACGTTCCTATTCTGAGTTGTACCTATCGTCAAAGCCTTGTCAAATAGTAACTAGATCAATCGTATTTTTGAACGTCTTCCTTTCGTCTCTCTTTCTAACCTATCCTTGCCTATATCCTTTCTCCCTCTACCCTATCAGAAGGCAGTATTCCAGCTGCGAAGAAAAGAGATCCAAAGGGCATATTAAGAATATTGTCCCAACCGACGATTCTGCACCGCAACGTGGTCGCTACTACGAGTGAACGAGCGCATGGTTCCTCGCAGACTGTTAGTTCATCTCTTTAGAATTATATTAGACTAGCTTTTGCCCACGGCTTCGCCCGTTTTGAGGTCGGAAATTATTCCAAAGGGACCTATGTCTAAAAGATCCTATGTCCTAACCCAGGTCATGGTCTCCCTGCGTGCCAAATTTTATCGAAATCCGTTCCGCCGTTAAGGTAACAGACAGAGTTACTTTCGTATTTATTTACAGTATTTCTATTTTCTTAATGTCCCTCGGGTATCATCGGATTTCCGAATACAAACTAATGCTAATTTCCATGTCCATCAAATATTAGATTTATCGTGTATAATAATTTGAATTCAGAACTAAGTACTTTATTTTTGTTTTGTTTTCGCGAAAACTGAAACCATGGATTCAGTACATGATTCTGAACCCCCCTGTGCTGAAATTTTTAGTCTGTTATTTAAAAAAAAACAGCTTTTTCATAGAAAAGTGCAATACCTACGCTGTCAAAACGTATGGAACAGCAGATTTTTTTAAAATAACTAACAAAAAATTTCAACGCAGTGGGGTAGTAATACTATTTTCCTATCTGTCGTGCCTGCGACTTTAGCGGCTTTTCTCCCATTTTTTTAATAAATTATATTAAGTTAAAAGATTATAACAACTCTCTATACTTCTATGTCGATTGATATGGTCTGCGGACCAAGTGCAAAGGGCAACTGACGAAAAACGAAGTATGCCGAGGGACATTAAGAAAATAGAAATACAGTATAATATTAGTACAGGTCGGGGCACGAGTCGTGAGCACAGCTCGCGCATGTTACAATTTCGGCCAATGACAGTAGCCGAATGACACGCGAGAGGTCCAATAGGCGACGAGCATCGACTGACGAACCAATCGCGTGCAGCTCGGCGCTCCCCGGTTTCTTCATTCTGACAAACAGACCGAAAAATCAACTACTGCGCAGTGTCAGTTTGTGCTCACCACTCATGCTACATGCATGTACTGTATCAATAAGTAGCTGTAGCCATGATAGCACGTTAATAGGTAATGTAAAAGTCCGTCGTGTTATTTCCCACTGCTGGGACACAGGCCTCCTATCTGAGTGGGCCGTAATCCATCACGCGGGCCCAGTGCGGGTTGGTAGATGTCACATGTCTTCGAATTTTTGGTGCTACATTTAATATGAGCGTGCATTTTATAAAATTTGGCAAAGTCGCAAATAGCTGTAAATTTTTTACCTGTTTAATTTGTTAATATTACTGTGTGGAAATATGAAATATTGCTGTATACTAAAATAATGGTATGTATTTAATTGAACATCTAATAATTCCCTTTTTGCGCTCCTAAAAATAGTATTATACAGTCTAATATATAATGACTGCACCTCAATTTGTGAACCTCAAATAATTTCTATTTTGGCGTCTTAAAAATGCTAATTAGCCAAGTAACTGCAGCCATGCAGTAATATTGACAAATAAGTCAAAACAGGTAAGTATTTGACAGCTATTTGCGACTTGCCAACTTTCTGAATGCACAGCCTCAAGATAAAATCTCATTCTAGGATCAAAAGCCCTGACCAACATGACGGAACAATTCAGTAAGTTGAACAAGCTGAGTCACTCTTTAAACGCGCGCGCACGACCTAGTCTTCAGCTGAAATTTGACCAGAGCGCTTCTCGAACCAAGAAGATATTTACCCTCGGACAAAATAAGGACAACAAGAAGAAAGGCAGCCTCTCCGACGGCTTGAGCTCAGACTATTCCTCAGATGACGAAAACAGAACAAACATCTTCGAACCAACTCTTGACAACTTCGAGAACACCCAACATTACTTAGGCAAACCCGGACAGAAAAGCGAGGCTGAAAATGACTGCGAACTCATTCAGAATCCTCTGTATTCCTCCAAAATTGAACCACATGATACACAGGTGTTCATTCCGTCTGAAATTATGACTAATCTTGACCAGCAAGCTTCGAAAACGCCTAGTAATGTCTCACACATTGACAAGATCAACCCGTTTAATACAGATACGTCGAAGACTCCAGAAATCCAAGTGGATGGAGCTTTCGCGAAGCCAGCGCCTCCTAATTCCTTGTTGCTGGCTCAGAAACTGTCACACAGTTCCAACGAGTTGAATTTCGATGACGGCCAATCAGACGGGGTGAATTTCCATGTGCGTTCGAACTCTCAGCACGAAATCACGTTGAATATAGCACAGTCGCACAGCGAGTCTGCTATAAGGCAGTTCAAGAATATTGCTAGTCCTGTTGGAAACGCTACTAAGGATATGGTACTCTCGCCGCTGACTAAGTTGGCTAAGGGAGTCCAGAATCTTGGAGCTAACTTGGATCCGAGGAAGATGAAGGTGAGATTTTTTTGGCTCAAAGGTAATCAAATCATCTCTAGATACTTAAATAAATATCATACTGCGATCAAGTTTAAATTAATGTCCAGGCGTTCATTACACAATACTTTGTTGTGTCATTAAGTTCCGTAATTGTAACATTTTCGCTCGATTTATTTTATGTTCGAAAATCATGTCTTTTTTATTATTTAAATAAAACCAAAATTACTCTGCTTTTATGTCTAAAATTCACAATAAGAAAATATAGTTTATTATCCAGCTCTATTTTATTTTTTTCTGTAGTGCATCTCATAGCTGGCCTCTGAGGTCATGACTATTTAACCGGTCAATCCTTAAGCTGCTACACTCAAAGCGTCCGGCCAGGGCCCACATAAAACTAAAAACGCTCGCTAAGGGCACCCCCTGTGGGGTACGAGCCTCGGCCTAGGGCGTTCACCGGAGGGAGGACATCAAAGATGGGACGGACTGGATCAAAATGGTTTTGATCTAGATTATTAATCGGGGAATTTAAAGCTACGTGCACAGCTGCAACAACTGCTGGCACCTCGTTTTCGAGCAAGGGATTATTACTTTAGTTATAAACGTAATAAGAATTGAGACTCACGCCATTTAGTTTTGTGCTCGAACACGATCAAAGAGCGCACGCGATTTTCAACTTTATTACTGATGTGTATGTGTACAGGGTGCATGAGGGCGGAGTTTGCGTGGAAATTGTGTTTAGAGTGCCTGGTCTTAACACAAGTTTTTTCTTTTTCAGGCCGCACCCGCCGTAAAGCAAGTAACAGAACAACAATACGAAGACCACAGAAAACTACAAGAAAAATGGCGCGGCTGCAACACAAGGCTTGTTGCTCTCTAATGACAGTGTTGCCATCACCAACCCAGTGTTGCCAGGTGAAAAAATATTCAGTTGTTTTGTCCAAGGAAGCTGCATACCCAGTGATATATTTTCCTTTTTAATTTATTTATTTATTTTTATGTTGTGTGCACAATTTCGTATGTTTAATGGCGTAGACTTAGTCTACATTGTACAGTTGAATTTGTAGTTTCGTAATAATTATGTGTGTTATTCAAACCATACAGTATTTAGTAAACTAATTGAAGGTAGTTTACGATGTTTAATGATACGAATAGTTTGCAGGGTTGAAACGTACGGTCCTTTAGTGTTAGGAAGTGATTTATAAGACAGTTTATTGTTAATCCGTCTTTGTTACAATCTAGAGGGGACAGATGATAGACAAGGTCACATGTTCACGTAGTACTTGAAATGCATCGTTTACACCGTGCTGTATGATATTTTACTGTAAAAAGTTGAGATTGGGGGCCTGCGCAGACTGGCGGACGAGACGGCAGAAGATTTTAAATGTATCAATTGAATTGAATACTTATCCAATCGACATAAGGTATATATTACAATGCTCGGTGATCGACCTTGAAACATACCGGCGCTGCGGGGTAAGCTGGTGGACGCTCGCGGTATCGCAGAGGATTTTTCTTGTAAGTGTGCGCTGACGGGTAGAATTCCCCTCGATGCTCTCCCCTGCCGTCCGCCAGTGTGCGCAACCCCTTACTGTTAAAACAAGGCATTATGGCACTGCCATGTGATCCCAAAATTATACAGTAAAAATATCGTACTGATCAACGCAACGGTGCACAGACAAACGACTCTAACCACTAGAGTTACTGCCATTCTTTTCTAACCCGAAATGTGTCATGTAAGTAGCCTGTACGCACAGCGACACATCAAGCTATACTTTCCAGTATAAGCTGACTTCTAACTGTACGGAAAGATTATAAAATGCGAGGTCAACTTATACTGAAAATGTATAACTTGAGATGTATACATCTACAAGAATTCATTTGATTGTTAACAATTTGTGTTCCGTAATACTGTATCAATATGTAGCTAAAATTAAGTAAACTATTGTGTTTAGTGACTACACAATCAATCTGCCTCGCCTTTTCCCGATTATGTAGGGTCGGCTTCCAGTCCAACCGGATGCAACTGAATACCAGTATTATACATGGAGCGACTGCCTATCTGACCTCCACAACCTAGTGACTATGTAACACGATACCCCTTGGTAAGACTGGTTGTCAGACTTTTGGGGTTCTAACTACCCGTACCCGTATTTTACATGGGGTAATTGCCTGCCTGTTTTGTGCCTACTCATTAATACAATATTATGGTACAAAGGTTGAAGTGAATTCTTGTCGATGGTTACATCTTTTGATGCTGACTGTAGCATTTACTTGTACCATAAACAAGCAACAGTGAGCGACCTGTTCCGTCTACAGACCGTTCACTATAACTTGTCCCTTACCGTCATGTAGGCGCCATTGCTTGTCAAGCTTAATTTCAATACTGATAGAGTTCAAAATGGTGACTGACAGAACAGTGCTACCATTCGCATCACGGGACAAGTTATAATGAACGCACTGTAAGTTGTGCCTCTGTATTTGTCCCTTTACTATAAATCTTCCTAAAATTCTTCAAGCTCATGCAAGTATGCTTTGATTACCTCAATATTGATGTATTTCCTGATCATTGTTTTTCCATGACTTTTTATACGTATTAATCTAGTACCTACAGGCTTCATAATGATGTTAAAGTTTTTGAGCACTTATTTCTATGCTATGAACTATCAGCTACAATGACTATAAACTACTTTCTTATAGAACGTTTGCCCACGTATGGACCATTTCCTGGAAAAGTTTAAGAAATTTCTTTATAAAATCTTCAAAAATAGAAGATCATTGTGAAAATCCCAGATCTTATATTCTTGTGTATTTTATTTGAAACTTTTTCGAGGAAATGCGAAATTGGGTTAAGTAAATGCTTTGATGTTTCATGTTACCACTTTTAGAAAGTTAAATATAGCTCAAAAAGTATAAATATTAGCGCAAAATGTCTATTATAAAGCTGTACCGTACTGATTAGAGGTTTTGACAAAATTTTATAGCTGATAGTTTTTAGAAAAACATATAAAAAGTTTAAACTAAAAATTTATAATAAATGAAAATATTAATACAAAAAAAAAACTGCGCTGTTTCTCTACTTTTATAAAATTGACATTCCTTTATAGTTAATTATAGTATTATAATTAAGGCCTCATCCAGGAAAAAAAGGTTTCGAGAGTAAAAGTTCACTAAACATAATTGTAATTAATGTTTTAGTTTAAATTGTACTAGTAAAATCTATTGTTAAATTATTTATTCACGTACTTACTGTTACATTTGTCTGCATACAAGTATTTCTTCAATTATTATATGTGTTCTCAAGCAGACTAGATGAATAAAAGTCGCGTTTCTTGAGATCACCAGCCAGTAATATTAATCACATAAAATATGGCCGATGTATCATGACCGGTCTGAACATATGCTCTCCGAACTTTTGCGCATGTTCTCTCTCTGACATTCGCCTCATTTGATTCCTAAAAAATGTTATTGCGCACCCTCCTGCGGAAAGTTCGGACCGGCCATGATTTATCGGCCGTATTGTAACAACAGTTCATGTTCATTAAAAGACTTGTTTTATTTTATACTTGGACCGTTACCAACATATGACCAGGGCTAATTAAGTCAACAATATAACGAATAGCTTGGCTATATCTTAGTTCCACTATCTATAGTTGATAAAATAAACTGTCTATTTCAGGGCAAAATTGTTATTTATGCGAATCAAAGATTTAAATCGCAGATTGGCCCTACTGCTTCAAAAGATGGTCGTGTTTCTGTTTCACAATCTCACAGAGAATTGACTTGATTGTCATGGAAACGCCATGGTTATTGTGAGAGCTCGTTCTTCTCATATGGAAACGTTTTTCGCGCGACTTCCTACTAAGTCGCGCGAAAAACGTGAGGGCAAATCTAACGATTTAAATCTTTGGCATGAATGCCTAACCGAAAAATTGGTCCGAAAAGGTTGGTAACACCGCGAATATATTGACAATTTGTACCAAATACTATAAACATAGTTCATGTAGTCTTTAATAAATAACCACTCGTACGATATCTTAGTGAAATGCAGTATTATATATTTTTATCGTTTAGTACGTAATGCCATTTAATAGTTGTAAAAAGCTGATGAAATCGCCAAGTTACATCAAATCTAAGCGTATTTTCAGACGGTCCAATACCAACATTACTCTTTGTTCTGATCCTGGGTTCGATTCTCGGGTCAGGCAAAGTGTTATTGGGGTTTTCCATCTGAAATTTCTCAGTAGCAGACCGGAGTCTGGTTTGTGCCCGGTTGATGGCAATAGCCTCGCCCCCTATTACATGGGACTTAAACATAACTGGCGAAATGTGGGTGAACTATATTATAATAGGTACACTTCTGCCTAACCCTTCTGGCAACACAGGCGTAATGTTATGTCTTTGTTCTGTAGAACAATTTTTTTTTTTATATTTAGCTAAAATATTAGTCTTCTTATCAAAACAAACATCTGTTGATAAGGAAAGGAAACTGGGGGAAATTTAAAATGTGTCGAATAAAATAGTACTCTCTGAAAGCATGCTTAGATTATCTTTAAATAAAAATCTACATGTATAAACTGCCAGTATACTTTGTATTAAAAATTCAGTATAAAAGCTTGTATTATATTATCTAAATAATAGACGTCAAAAATTTCTGTTTTAATATAGTTATACTTATTATTGCACCGGTTTATTAGAGAAATGTTAATAGCTAATATATTTCGAATAGTCAATGTAATGTTTAATTAAAACCTGCATAGATTTAGTTGATTTTCGAGGAATTGAAATCCAAACTTATAAAGTTAAAACCGATCTCTATGAATTAACAAAAAATATATTTACCTACATTTGTATCAAATATCAGCGCTATTTTTCACTTGCACAATGAAGTTATTATAAAATTTTATTAATCACATTATTCAATCTCATTCCTAAAATATTTTTCTATATACAATAACCCTTGTTTAGCGGATGAAAAAGATTTTTAATGTTTAATCTCGCGATTACATATTGCACGTGAAAATGTCGCCTCTACATTTATAATATTTAATTAAAAACGCTGTTTTCAATACAATAAAAAAGACAATTTATCCACTCAAATTCCTTGTTTACTATAAACGGAAAAGTGAGAATGAAATAGTATATTAGTAATTCCATTTAGTACCTATTTAAAGTTTTAGTGGATATAGTTAATTTTAGTGTGTACGTCACAATGTTAATTATTTAATTTGAATGTAAAACATTAGTGTTGCATATATCTCAGAAGGAAGCTTAAAATTACCAAATGTATAAGATCATCGAATTTATTCGCTTTAAATTGAATAGCGGATGTTCTCGAATAAATCTCGAATCTATTTCGAAATAAGTTTACCTTGGGCTTCCGTGTAGTAAAAAAATTGCATGCAAGTAACTGACACTAACTGACATATTGGGAGGAGTATAATCCGCGCAAAAACAGTAATTGCAAACGCATGCGGTACTCAAAATGCAGCGCTATTTCGCTGCATGAAAATTCATGATTGTGTGACTCACCTTTATGTAATACCTTAAGGGCCTATACTACCTCAAATGGCTTAGCAAGATCCTCCGTTATATCTAAAATACTGCAGCATTAATTTTGAAATAAATATATGTTAAAGTTTAGGATTAATTTTAAGTACTATGTTAGACGAAAACACGATTCCATAAAATTTTCTCGATAGAAAAAAATTCCAAAGTTACCTCCAAACCGAACAATAAACCGCTGGTATTCAAAAATGCTTCAAATTAGTTCATGAAACTTTGCATAATAACTGATCTATCTGTAAAGCAGCGACTATGTTTTTTATTTTTTTTAAATTACCATTATTTTCTCCGTAAAAAGCAATTACCTAAATTATTGGCGCCTCGGAGCCTCTAGCACCCCACTCCGTCTCGCTCTCACTCAGTCCGCGAACAGTATGGTGCGAGCGAGATAAAAAGTGAATTTTAGCTGAGGTAGTATAGGCTCTTAAGCCCAAAATATGTACAAAGCAAGCTGTAATGCTAAGGCGGCATACCTCGCAAACATTTTGCGTGGTGCGGCGACCATATGATGTTTTCAGACAACTCATCTCCCAACATGTCCCGTATTGCAGCGCATATTTTAAATCTTCAGAACTAAGAAGTGTTTCTGGTCGTAACGTAACAATTTGGTGAGTCTAGGATCTGCCGCGTAGTGTCGTGTGAGTTCTAAGGTACCTAATGTGTCGAGTAGCAGCATAGCTCGTAGGATTTTATAAAGGTGGCACTTCACATCTCGTATTTGTCAGAATATTCGCGTCACTTAGGTAACGCAAAATATACCTTAACAATACTGATATAAAGTTCGTTTTCTATTTACGATGTAACGCGAATATTCTGACGAATACGCGATGTGAAGTGCCACCATAATAGCTTTATCATTGACGTAGCAAGCCGTTGCTTTTTAAAAAAGGGATATAAAATACGTTCACTTTGCATTGCGTTTTTTTTTTAACGTGATAACGTCTTATAAATCGATGAACGCCGGCTGCATGCACGAAAAAGTGTCACGTTCCGCCTGAGTTGAGCGTGCAAGCGAGAGCGCGGAACAAGCGATAGAGAGTCACGATCGGCCTAAGCTTTCGGCTTGTGACATTATCACGTAAAATTATCGTCCGTAAACCGACTTTACAGAAAACCATTGTTTTTTTTTTTTTTTTTCAAATTATAGTTGGCGTCACACGGCTACATCTCGTTGATTCGGTTATTATCTAATAAAGTTAAAAACGTCCAGTGTAATGATGTATAATCTCAGCATTATTCTTTTAAAACGTTATTTCGAGGATTTAATAATAACAACGCAAATGCAGGCTTCGTAAAACTTTTTGACTTTTTACTCGGAGGTTAAATCTTTTACAATTTATTGTTTCTATCATCGTTCATATTATTCTGTGGAATAAAATAATCATAATATATTCTAATAGCACTGTATACCGCTAGTTTTAACGTTACTAATAAATAATACAAATTATTTTCGCTTCATTTTTAAACGAATAAAATCTACAACAATATTTTCCGGTTTTTCTCACTTTTGTGACCAAATAAGCTTAATGACTGATGGTGAAAAATAAATATAAAATATTGTAGATGGCAACTAGTGAATGGAAGTATCTAGATTGTTATTGTCTTAGTACAGTGTTTGGGCTTTAGAGAACTTCATTTTTACCAAGTATAGCGTTTATATGCCATTATAAACATGTTATCTACAGCTCAGTAAATAGCAAAGAAAAAACATATGATGTACCCACCTAGTTACTAAGTGCGCTACACAATAATAATGTAACAATAGCTGATGCCTACATCGATGTTAGAAATGAATATTTAGTGAAGAGCTACCTACTTAGAAAGTATATCGGTGTGAAGTAATCGTGATAGAATTGTTGAATAAACTAATTTAATTTCTCGTTTATTTTTTTGTTACAAACTTTTATTCTAATTTCAATATTTTGGACAGAATTGGAAAGAGCCGATCTTTTTTATCCACTTTTATATCAGATAAGCCAATGGGGCAGCGTCTTTTTAAATATAAAGAAACAGAAAATCAGATGGCCCATTATTTGAATAATTATTAAATCGATTGATCTGTTATTAAATGAGATATTCCAACTCCATTCCAAGTGACGCTTTTATAAAATCCTACCAAAACGCGTACAAAGCTGTTGTAATGATATTTATATATCTTAAATACCTAGCAAATACCAATTTTGACGTGATAACGTCTTTTAGGCCTCTGCCTCGAATCTTGCGGGCAGCGGGGCGGCGGTGGCGCGGCAATGCATAGTTTTATATGGAACCGCTCGTTTCCCGCGCTGCTGCTTTCGAGGCCAGTTACATATAAATCTATGCATTTGAACGCGCCGCTGCCGCCGCCGCCCCGCTGCCCGCAAGATTCGAGGCAGAGGCCTTAGATCGATGAACTGCTGCACGCACGAAAAAGTGTCACATTCCGCCTGAGCCGAGCGTGCAAGCGAAAGCGCGGAACAAGCGATAGAGAGGCACGATCGGCCTAAGCGTTCGGCTTGTGACGTTATCATGTAAAATTATCGTCCTTAAACCGACTTAACAGACAACCAATTTTTGTGTAACACATAAATGTTTGATACGTATAGTTGTCGCATATTTACTAGTACAAATTGTTTAGCATTATGATGATTCTAAAGAATAAGCAAATAATTTAAAACAAAATGACGATCAAAAGGCGATTATCTGTCTACTTCAAGGTGGAGATGGCAACGACAATAATAAAATTAAACTTCGTGTATTTTTCGCTTTTAAAATTTCCACACGATATTTTAAAAAAATGTATGGAAATACGTGCACGTTTTATCGTTATCGTGACAGGATATCTTCATATATTTACATACATTTTACTTCCCTGTGTCGGACGTCCACGTCCACGATAGTAACTCCACGTTAGAAATTATAAAAGCGCACATTAACGATTCCAGTCAGCATAAAAATAATAATTTAAATATGTATACAGCAGGATTTAGTCGCTACATGATTATGAACCTCCCTGCGTTTAAATTCTTCGTCGGTTTTCTGAACAAAAAATTTCAACGCAGGGGGTTCAGAATCATGTACTGAATCCATGGTAACAGTTTTCGCGTCGATATCCCTGCCACCCTGTATAGGTACAATAGTTTAGTCACTATAGCTAGTCGGCTGATCAGAAAAACCTCCATTTGGCCCTATAACTAGGTACTATATTTTGTTTGTTTCTCAAAATAACTTACTACCGCTTCACCCCGCGGTTTCACACGCATAAGTCTCGATCCCGTGGGAATATCGGGATAAAAAGTATCCTATGTCCTAACCCAGGTCATGGTCTACCCATGTACCAAATTTCATCCAAATCCGTTCATCCTTTTTTAGCATGAAAGCGTAACAAACAAACTCAATTTCACATATACAGAGTGTCCGGTAAATAATGGATAACCTTGAAATAACATTTATTAAATCTTACAGCCGTTCTAAAAAATATATAAAAACAAATATAAACCAAGTAGTACCTAAGATTTATAACTAACTATTTTTACCTTATTTTACATTCTTCTCACCACAACCACAAATGAATGAATTCCATCGATTACATGTTGTTGTAATATTGTACGTTGACTATACCGACAGACCAGCAGCAATTAATGTGACTAGAAATTACACAGTTTTTCAAATTCAAATTAAAAAAAATAAAAATGAGAAAATTCAAATTCAAAATATTTTATTTCACATACCTACTGGGGCACTTATGAAACATCAGGTCGCTTCCTATGGAGAAGAGCCGACAAGAAACTCCCCATGGTTACTCTTTTAAAAATAAATGGTTTCTACAATGTTTTCAAATTACAGTGTTAATAGGTATAAGAGGACAGTGTAGGCCTATCAACAAGTACCAGGTACTTAGTAAAATAGAAAATGGTCCATAAGTCTACAGCCTACAACGTTCTCACATTCACAAAACCTAAATGAAAAGAATTTATTTAAAAGATTAACAAAATAATAAAAATAAGGAACTATTTAAAAAAAAACGTATTTTAGGTACTACTTGGGATATCTTTTTTTTTTTAACGGACATAAGTTCTAATAAATGCTATTTCAAGGTTATCCATTATTTACCCTATATAATATTATTTAAAAAAATTAAATAATTTTAATTTATTGTCGTTTTGTTGTCTCCACATTGTATAGCATGCCAAGATTGCTTATATTAGGACACGGCCTTAACCTTTTAATATATCGTGTCGACTATCCTTAAACTAGAACATCAGGATCTAAAAATGTTGACTTTAACATTTAGTTTTATCAGAATTTAACTAATTTTAAACTTACATCGTCCTGCAAAGAAATGTTTTGTGTAAAAAGGGAAGTAAATAAACTATCTGCTTTTAACTTGATTCAAAAAGATTTTTTTTTCTTTGAATAAATTTTATGTATGATTATCTAATGATTATACAAAAAGTCTGTAATATTGAGTTTTGTCTGTGATTTATTTGTACAGAATGTTTTGGTTATTATTTATTATTATTTGAACATAAATAAATAATGCTTTTGACGAACGCGTTGTTTCATTATTGGTCCACTTTAAGGGGGAAGCGTCAGGGTAGCCCGCGAAATTCAATTTTTCTTATGTTTTTTGCATTTTGCAGGTCAATGTCAGGTTTTTATGTTGATTAAAATATCATTCGCGGTCGTAACAAATATGGTTTTACTCAATTATAATCATTACAATCAGCAGTACAACTCCATAAGTGGTGAAGGTAAAGGAGGAATGGTAAAGGTGTCAAATATCATGAAATCATGACATTTGACACCTTTATCTTCTTTTTAATCACAATTGCTGATTTTAATGATTATAATAGAGTAAAACCATATTTGTTACGACCGCGAATCATATTTTAATTAACATAAAACCTGACACTGACCTGCAAAATGCAAAAAACGTAAGAATATTTGAATTTCGCGGGCTACCCTGACGCTTCCCCCTTAATGGATGGAGCTTTTGCTGTTCCTTCCCCTCAGCAACTTTGATGTAGTAAGTGATAACGTTTTATTTTAGGTGTAAAAAAGACATTGGGAAAGTTTAAAAAAAATTACATCTAAAACTAAATACTCGGTGTTACCATATTAATTATTGCATTTCATAATCAATATTTTAGTTCATTATATAGGTTTCATACTTCCATACAGTAATACAATTGCCAAATTAATCAAAACCTCAAAATATTTGACAGTTATTTGCGATGTTGCCCACATTGTATCAAGAACGCTATGAAACACAATCTTACGTTCTTAAATAACGTTTCAGTGACGTCATTCACACGTACTAATTAAAACTAGGCGAGCGAATTAACATTGCTTTTATATCGTATTCTATTCGAATGGCCAAATGTGTTTACCTCTTTAATTGATGTTCAGACGCCAGCACAAGCTACCCGAAACTGTAAAATTTTCCCAATCAACTTTGAACCTTATGCTTCAGCAATAAAGTTGAAAATCTATTAAATAAATTTGACAGATTGTAGTAGCTTGAAGTGCTGGCGTCTGTACAGACGCCAGCACAAGCTACCCGAAACTGTAAAATTTTCCCAATCAACTTTGAACCTTATGTTTCAGAAATAAAGTTAAAAATCTATTAAATTTTAACAGATTGTAGTAGCCTGATGTGCTGGCGTCTGTACCATCTAGGTACAGTCAGCGTCAAATAGTTAGTGACACTCAGGGTATTCAAATAAATAGACGCAACCAAAAAGTCAATAATATCGGTACAAACAAAGTTTCCTTAATGTTGTCAACAATGTATTTGCTCAAAAGGTCGAGACGTTTAAAATGTCATATAGATCGGTTCAGTCAAACCGCCATAAATATGGTTACAGTCATCCCACCAATGGTATCCAAGCATTTATAAGTGTTCAAAAATATGGAAAAAATTTGAAAAATAAACTAGCATGTAAGGGTGGCCGCACATGTCAGGTACCTGATCCGATTCTCCAATTCGGAAACCCGATCGGACGAGTGCCGCATACAGGCGATTGATTGTATTCGGTTTCTACGCTCTCCAGTCGTGTGCCAGAGCTTGTGGCGATTGTATCGAAGAACGCTTATGAAATTAAAAATATTTTAAAAAGAATGGAGATGACGAATTTCTATTAGCAATTCTTTTGTCAAAAGAATGAAAGAAAAGAAAGCGATACTATTGGGTATATGCAGAGATTGTACAAAGTCAATTCTATTGTTTAAGTCGTCATGACGTATGTTCCATAAACATACGGGATACTTTTCGACAATTAATCAACACCACGTTCTTCCGCACCGCACGATGGCTAACTGGACTTCTGGAGACAAAACCGTACGAGCGAACTGAATGTGTGCACCGCTACATAGAAATTGCGTCATAGACGTCATAAATGAAAAGGACAGCAGAAGTTTCTATCCATTTGATTTTGTGAAATGTTGACGTGAGAAATAATATTTAACATATAAAGCCGTAAAGTTTATTTTTCTAATGTGTTCCATATTTTTGAATACTTATAATGCTTGGATACCATTGGCGGGATGACTGTAACCATATTTATGGCGGTTTGACTGAACCGATCTATATGACGTTTTAAACGTCTCGACCTTTTGAGCGACTATATTGTTGACAACATTATGACAACTTAGTTTGTACCGATATTATTGACTTTTTGGTTGCGTCTATTTATTTGAATACCCTGAGTGTCACTAACTATTAGACGCTGACTGTACCATCTTATACCTATATTGATGGCAAAATAAATCTGAATCTGAATTGAAAGGCCCCTCCTATACCTCTCTAAGCTAGAAACTCGAGTCAGTGAGAAACCTCCTTAAGCGAAAAAGAGATCGCGGTTCCTTGAACAGGTTCGACTGTAATACGTTAGGCACATTCGTTTATTTGAACCATTTGAACGCATAACTTACTTTATGTCTATGGCTTCTAGCGTAACCGTACCCTAACCGTACAACAGTGTTGCCAACTGCACCGTAATTACGGTAAAAACACCGTAATCAGCATAGATCTACCACCTACCGTAACAATGTAATTACGGTGTCAAAAAACACCGTAATGGGGCAGATGGATTATTGAGCGTATTTTTATGTCATAACATGGTAACATTTTAAATAGCAGTGGACTAGGGGGAATTCCCCAACCATAGACAAAAGTTTGAACCAATGTAATACGTAAAAACTATAGAGTTGCATAATTTGACAGACTTCTTAACTTTTTTAGGGTTCCGTATTTATTACCAACTTTCTTCATTCAGGTAATTCTTTGCGTAATTGCGTTGTTATAAATCTGCATTGAAAGACATTAGGGTACAGGTCGTTCGTTTCCCTCGCAGTTGAGTTGATGCTTAGGAGACATAATACTGAAATGTATAAAATGATCATGATCACACAGTTATTTTGTCATATTCAGACTAATTAAAATATGGAATAAGCGAATTTCATTTTTGTTTTTTCACTGTTTAAAATCTACCGTATTTTTTTGAAATCTACCGTATTTATAAACTGGGAACTCCGTAATCCATTATTTGGGGTTGGCAACACTGCCGTACAATATTTGTCTGTCAGTTGAGCATCATTCACTCCATTCGTAGTCATATACCTTGATTTTCTTCATTCATTTACCATTCATTTACGCATCTGTGTCATTCATGTTCATGGCGGCTGGCTGAGTGATAAATCGTTGCGCATTGTTTTTAAACTCATGATTTTTACATGTTTACATACAAAAACCTGTGATTACGTTTGAGTGTAACATTATGAATGAAGAAAAGTGATTAGAACCAAATACGCTCCTACATTCTGATTCCGATAAACACAAACAATGCTCACTCGTACTAGAGCCCATGCTGGCTGTTCGTTATCATCTAATGAAACCAATAGGCAGAAATCTTCGTCGGAAAAGTGCAGAATATGTTTGGACGACGGCGAAATACCTATATTCGGCGCTAACGATATTTCCGAGGATGTGACGGAGTTTGGAAAAATCACAATTGGTAAAGATGATAACCTACCCCAGTATTTATGTGACGCTTGCTATAAGTTACTGGAAGCGGCAATCTTATTCCGAAAAACAGCCAAACAATCTGATGAAGTACTCAGGAGAACGGATTATTCAGATAGTGGCAAAGAAGAGTCAGATTGTAAACAAGAAGATGAAACATACATAAAAAGAGAATATCTTGAGTTTAATTATACTTCGGATTCAGAATCGAATTTAGATGAGTTTGATTGGCTGAAACGTGAATGCGTATCTGAAGATGAGACTTCCAGTTATAATCCTAACATTTCTGAAGATTATTCACAAGAGAGTAATGATTGTAAAGAATTCCAAACAGATTTACTCCATGTAAAGCGAGAGGAGGATGGATCGATCATTGAAGCAGACAGTGAAACAATAATGATCATTGTTTCTGACAAAGAAAAAGTAAAACTGAAACAAGACAGAGATGAAAATAGTCATACGGAATTTGATACTGATGAAGAAACAACAGAGCGTAATGAACAATCTCTTATAAAAATACTTCCCCATCAAATTGAATGTCAAGTTTGCCATAGCGTTGTTTTAAAAAATGCTTATAAAGTACATCTAAAAGGACACCGAGAAAAATACAAGGAGAAATTTAATAAAAAGTATGGTAAAATAAAATGTGAATTTTGTGGTAAGCAAATAAGCAAATCATATCTTAAAATTCACATGAGAATACATGGTACTGCAGAAGAACAAGCTGAGAGTCTCGTAAAATGCTCAATATGTAACAAAATGTTCAACACGCGTTATTACAATGATCATGTTAGAAGAATGCATGACACAAATAGTAAAAAAAATCAAAATGTAAAGAGAAAAGAAACACCACCACCAAACTATAATAAATGTCCAGTTTGTGACAGAAAAGTTAAAGAAAGTGAATTTAAAATACATCTAGAGAAACACAATGGTCCTCTTAAACGATATATTTGTGACAAATGTGGCAAGGTATTCAAACATCCATCTGCCTTCAAAACCCATTGCCTTACTCACGGCAGTGAATTAAAATATAAATGTCAGTTCTGTCCATATAGAGGGTTGCATCAAGGACTACTCAAAATTCATGTGAGAACACACACCGGAGACTATAATTACAAATGTACTGAATGTCCAGCTCGGTTTATAACAAAGAGTAACTTGTCTAAACATCTTCAGAGGCATAAAGGTCTTTGTACCTGTGAATGTAAGGATTGCGGTAAAGGATTTTACACCAAACGGGATCTTGAAAAACATACTAAAAATGTTCATATGTCAGCTAAAAATCATATTTGTGAGGTTTGTGGTAAAGCGTTTGGACACCGTGACAACATGTTGAGCCATCAGCTGAAAGTACACAAAAGAGAAAAGATAATACCCAGGGGTCGCATGCCTTCATATTTAAAAGCTGAATTTATGCACCTTGAATGATGTTATACATTTAATTATAAATCAAAATGATTATGTTATTAAATATTACCTATTATAGTTCGAAAAATAGTCCAATTTTTTTTTTCAAAACTATCATAATATTTAATAACATAAAAAAATACAATATGTTATTAAATATTATTATAGTTTGAAAAATGGACTACAAATATACTTTTACATTAGAAAAGTGCTGTCTCATTTTACATTCCATCCTTAGCAAAAGCTGCACGTTACGCCTTTTTATCACTGAGAACGTCTGTACGCTCAAAATCACGATATTACGTAGTGCGTTACCTAACGCTTCGATGAGATTGTATTGAATACACTGGTGTAAGTCCATTTCAATCCCAGACCTTTCATCATCAGCCTATACCAGTTTATTGCTGGACATAGAACCTCTCAAATTGCACGCCATTTTACTTGATCGTCCGGCAGTCTCCTCCAGCAGCTACTAGCCACCCATAGAAGATCGTCGCTCCACCTGAGGTTCTCTTTCCTATGCTTACTGATTGAACTGATTCGCGGTCTTTATTCAAGAACACGTCTACCCCGGACTCCGGCAATTTTATTGGTTTTACAATAATTACAACCTCATTGGTTTTACGCAGCGATTTGCTCCCTTATTTCTTAACTTTAGGCAACGTTTATAAAATGTTGCCTAAATTATTGATTAGCGTATGGTTGGTTATCCATACATAAGTTTTTGGCGTAGTAGGTTAGGTACAGCTGTGGATAAAAAAAAAACAGTAAATTAAACGTTGAACAGCGACATCGATAATAACAAACAAAACGCAATGAAATATATGTCAAAAAAAGTCTATTTCATCAGTGAACAAAACGCAGAAACGCTTGGCTTGGATGTGAATGTGAAATACATGTTCAAACTTCAAAACAACTGATTCAACTGAAACTTATCTAAAATGGTATCAACGTATCATTTATTGAAATTGTTTAAAAAATCCACGTACGAAAGGTATCAGAAAAGTCAAGAAGACTACATAGATAGTCCAGCTAGCACGTCTCAAATAGATACAACCGAGAAAAAATGTAGAATTTGTCTCAACAAAGGTACTTTGCCCATTTATAATGACCAGGGTCCCGATATTTCCGAAGATATTTGCAATTTTGGCGATATCCAAATAAGTGAAGACGATGAACATCCTAAGTTCTTATGTGATTCTTGTCACAAATTACTAAATGCTGCAATACTGTTCAGAAAAACGGCAAAAATATCTGATCAGGTTTTGAGAAGTGTTTCATTAAAAATCCGAAAAAAATCCAGCAAAATTCGAGATCTAGACAATGATGAAACTGTAAAAGAAAACGCAGACACTTCTTCAGCATCAGTGTTGCAAAGCTTCTTCTCATCTGTTGAGAGTGATAATGAGTTGTGTAGTAATAATTCTAAGCCAGTGAGATGCAGGAAGAAGATACCTAAAGTGCAGTGTAGGATATGTTTCAAAATCATCACAAAAGCCTACTACAAGGAGCATTTTGCTCTCCATGATCAATCTGTGGCCAAATATGTTTGTGACATTTGTGGCAAATCATTTCGCCAAAGATGTTCTTACAGAAACCATTACTTTACACACAGTTCAGAATTTCCTTATAAATGCACAAAATGTCAATACAGAGGACGTCATTCTGGACTCCTAAAAACTCATATGCGTACACGGAGATTATAGATATATGTGCACAGAATGTCCTGCTAGATTTTTAACTAAGAGTAATTTGAACAAGCATACACTAAAACACAAGGAACCAATGTTCAAATGTGAAGCTTGCCAGAGAGGATTCCATTCTAAACTTATTTTGGAAAGACATTTTGAAGCAGATCATTTAGGAATAAAGAATCATATTTGTAATGTTTGTGGAAAAGCATTTGGATACAGAAAAGCAATGATGAGGCATCAACTTGATGTTCATAAAAGAGAAAAGAAATTGAGTGGAAGAACACCAGCTTACATAGAGGCTGAAAAAAAGAAATTAGAAGATGGTTTATAACCAGCAAAGTACCTATATTCAAAATATTCATGATTCTCTTTGAATCTTAAGTTATTTCATAACAAAAACGTGTCTCAAGTTATGAACTTATACCTTGAGATCACTTATATTATCTGAGGCAGACCTATCCACTAGTTTCTTTAATTATTAATTAAATATTGATTAGTAAATGTAAATATTATATTTGAAGAAAAACAGATGTAATAAAAGCTTCCTATTTTTTTCTGTGTACTAATCATCATGGATACTCCTCTGTCTGGGGAGAAAGTAATAGAGTTATGTTGGAATCCTACTGGGCTAAAACACCATACGACATAGTTCCTTACACTATAATGAGTCAGGGCTGGGGAGATACTTAGGTACTTGGTATATAATATGTGCACACCACCAACTGGATGTAATAAACCTTAACAAAAGTAAACAGATTGTGCATTACATTCCTTGATAATAAAATACAGATTGTTTCCTGTGGTGCTGAATAATATAATTTCTTTAATGAATAATATAATCCTTCATCAAATTATGTACCTACCATCTCACGAACAGTCATATGTAATCACATTTTCATCAACATAGGTACCTACCTATGACAATACACAGAGGTGCAACTTGAAAAAAAAAAGTCCTAGTTTTATTATTAATTTTATTTCGATTTAAATTCACTTTTATTGAATAAAATAACAAAGTGATTAAAATACAAGTTTATTTTTAAAAGCTCAATAAAATATCAATATATATGTACAGAATTTACATCCAGTTCTGAAACAGATTTTATCAACAGTTAATCACTTGAGTCTTGTTGATCTTATCTGATGGAAAAATAGCATTAGCATTCCTTCAGATTGAAATAACATTGAGAGTAAAAATTACTTATACACCTATTTCTGCAAGTAAACATAAGAGTATACCTACCTACTAGATTTGTTTCGGCCTTTCTTCTCAGAGTAGTCAGATAGGAAACGCCGCGCCGACCTCATCTAGTTTTAAAATATGATTGACGTGTAAAAGTGTTTGTACAAACCTACCTAAAGAAATAAAATCATTTATCATTATCATTTATCAGATAATATGGACGAAAATTGTTTGTAGGTAGTATATTTGCAATATTTTTTTGAGACTTTCGATTCCGAGTGTATTGATTGCTAAACATAAATGAGATGATTTTTTCCTCATTTCCCTATGTTAATTCGATTTCAGGCAGGTCACAGGAAACTAATTTAAAACACATAATAGGTATAGGAATGTTTCTAGAACGCGGCGACGCATGAATTGTCCATACAAACGTAATACCTAAATCATTTGCAATTTAGGCATATTTCCACCATATTATGTTGTTATTCGGATTTAGACAGGGTTTATCAAGCTCCTACATCTTTTCTTTCCATTTTTTTTTTCTAAGTTTAAACAAATTTAATTTCGCACATTTTTACAGCGTAAATGACATGCCTTCATACTGTTTTTTCTGTATTATAACTTTGGAAAAAAAAAGGAAAAATATTTAAGTTTTCATTCATCATTTTTGGTATTATGGAACACATCCAAATTTATCATAAATTTTCGAAAGCTAGTAGTGCTATCGCGTCAAGCATTAATTGTCAATGTGTGCGTGGTAGTATTGCTCACTGTAGGTGTATTTCGCTCCGACAGGCACTCAAACTAGCGCAACATGCTTGGAATTTAATTTTGCAAACATCTAGATTTGTTGTGAGCCGTGTTCTCAGGCCTCTTAAGTAAAATTTGCTACTTCCTTAAAATTTAAGGAACTTCCTTCATTGAACATATTTTTATCTACTCATTGATCATTCTCATTTATTTATTTCTCATCACAAATGTTCAATTCTAATTGAATATAACCATTTTTTGGGGAGAATATTAGTATAGATTATGAAATATTACCTATTATTAGAATCTGGCAAACATTCAGGTTATTCAAGATTATTTATTCAATAATATCTGTGAGTTCAACTGTTCAAGTACCGTCCTCATTTCTGTGTTGAGCTTCTAAATAAGCAGGCATCCGTCCAAATAAGAGCTTTTCTCTCTTATGAACATGCCTTTGATGCTTCATCATAGCATTTCTGTATCCAAATGCTTTTCCACAAATATTGCAGACATGATTTTTAATGCCCAAGTGATCAGCTTCATAATGCCTCTGTAACATCAGTTTAGTGTGAAAAGCCCTTCTGCAAGCTTCACAGTGCAGTTGTGGCTCTTTATGCTTTAATGTGTGGCTGTTCAAATTACTCTTAAATAGAAATCTGGCCGGACATTCTGTACACATGTACCTATAGTCCCCTGTGTGAGTCCTCATATGGGTTTTGAGTAACTCTGAATATCTTCCTCTGTATGGACAAAATTGGCATTTATATGGGAATTCATTACCGTGTCTCAGGCTGTGGTTGTGGTATGCGCATCTCAGTCTAAATGATTTTCCACACACATCACAAACATACTTCTTATGGTCAGGGTCGTGCATGGTCATGTGTTCTTTATAGTAGGACCTGTTTATGACTTTATTGCATATGTTACAAGTTACTTTTGGTGCAAATTTAATTTTAACTTTCTTTTCATGTTTCACCTCACCAATATCTTGATTTTCCATTTCCCATTTCTCTGGGTGTTTCGTATCATAGACGCTACTGTCGCTAAAATCTTGATCGTATTGCTGGTCATCCACAGTTTCTTCTTTCACTGGCTGTTTAAGAATTTCCTCCGATTCTCTTGCAATTTTTCTGAATAATATAGCTCCTTTGATAAACTCGTGACATATATCGCACAGGAGCTTTGGGTACTCGTCATTTTCATTCACCTCTATATTGGAGAGTACCAATAATGCTTCTACAATAAAAACAGTGTTTTCGGTCCCGAAAATCGGAACACAACCTTCTTGTAAACATACCCGGCATTTAGACATTGACCCTTCCTTTATTTTCAAACGTTTATCATTATTTTCTTGTATAGTTTTATAATATTCGGTAGCGCTGAATTTAGATTTTTCTTTTTTCGATTTTTTCATCAGATAGTATAATGTCAGCATGGTATTGATGATATTATTTTGATGGTATACAATTTCACAGTAAGTTGTTTGTATTTGCTCAGAAAATATTAAAATAATAGGAAAGAAGTAAACAAACAATACATGCTCTGACGACGTCTAACGTCAGAGATTTATCAGTGACGGACGTAATCACGTGACTGACGTCTGATTTCAGTGTTACCCGATGTGGCACGTTCCAACTTTCCAAGTCACCATTTTTGGCCCAAGTGTAAAACGCCAATTTTTTTTCTTCTGTGAAGTAGCCTAAGTTCGCCAAATTTTAAGTACGAACAAGGTCAATCGACAAAAAAAAATCGGGTCTTATGGCCCTCATCTGTTTAAAAAGAAATCATATCACAAACACCAATAGCACCTCCTTGTCAACCACAGAGTACACACGCAGCACATCAAGCTACCCGAAACTGTCAAATTTTCCCAATCTACTTTGAACCTTACATTTCAGCGATAAAGTTGAAAATCTATTAAATAAATTTGACAGATTGTAGTAGCTTGAAGTGCTGGCGTCTGTACATTCTAATCACAGACATTTATATAGTAGATTCTAATATACTTTGTCAACGTCATTCGAGCGCCAAAAGATCCTTGAAGCACTGTAGTACAAGTGACTGTCAAAGACTATCGCTATCTCGTACGCTGACAGCTAATCTTTATTAAAAAAAAACAATGAGGTTAAAAACTGAAAGCTCAGAACAGATTGCACGTCTGTATGTAGATAGAAAAGAATATAAATTATTATCTCAAGGATTTGTTCTGCTTTAGCGTAGCGTCGATTTAGTTACTATTTGCTTATTTTGTTTTTACATTCTATTTTATGACAGTTAGCTATATTGATGATTTTATTTATTCAATAAAATAAATAAAATCGTCTTCAAATTCACCTCCTCGGAATGGAAAAATCTTTGCGTAAAGGCGGTATTGACAGCAGTTGACACATATTGCGTAGTTTCTTCTAGAGACGGCTATGCGTTCACTCGTGCAAAGCGATAGCGAAGTAGATCAAACGAACGGTTAAGCACGGAATTAACACTAGATGCAAGGGCGGATCCCCCCCCCAAACGGTCTAAAAAATAAAATCGAATTGTCTGAATGGACTGGCTTGAATGTATATCTATCAAGAAATTGCTTCAATGATGAACGCTAAAGAAGTAGGCTACTAACATTCATTGAAAAAATAATAATCCTGATATGGAGGACAGAAATAAATCCTGGATCCGCCTTTGACTAAATGGATGAAACGGCGGCAGGTCACGGGGACAATCTGCGACTCCCGTAATCCCCGGCCACAAAAGGAATGAATGAAAGGCAATTGCATGCAGCTGAGATCAGAATGATAAGAGGGATGTGTGGTGTTACACAAATGGATAGAATAATTAATGAGTAGTCTGAAAGTGGCACCGGTGACTGAAAAGTTGTGCGGAAATAGGTTGTCATGGTACAGGGCATGTGACGTGGAGGAATGAAGAAAATGTCGTGAGGAAAGTTTTAAGTATGAATGTCGATGTCCCGTAAGAGTAGGGGAAGACCAAAGAAACGATGGATGGATCAAAATCAAACTCATTTATTTGCTTTAAATGCGGTTACAAAGGTGTTATTTAAGTATTCTTGTGCGATGACACATTTCGCCATATTTTGGCATGCAAATATTAATGGTGAGGAATAATAATGATGATTATCTGATGACGTAACCATGGAATTAGTATGTAAGTACTTTAAAGGAAAGCCCGGGCCCGAACTTTCTGTTTCTCTCTAGCCTGCACTACACTACTCGCAAAGTTGATCAAAGCTTAGCAAATACGAGAGTGTAGAAGGGCACTTCGGTTCGCTTCGTGCAAGCTCCGCTCGCCTCGGGCGACTTCCTATCGTAGTCGGTTTTTGCGTCCGAGTCAAAGGGCTGGAAGCGTCCTGTAGTTCTTCGCACGAGTGCGTCACGTACTTCGGACTTCGAAGCAACGTGGTGTAGTGGGGGTTTCTGTCTTTCAGGGGCAGTACTACGACGTGTTAAAGCCATCATTTCTCCAGTGTGAGAGAAGATGGAGCTTTACAGCATAAATAGTACTGTCCCATTTTCACACTCGTCGGGGTAGCCCGCGAAATTCAAATTTTCTTATGTTTTTTTGCATTTTGCAGGTCAGTGTCAGGTTTTAACCCTACTCTGACGCTTTCCCCTTAACACGTCGTAGTACGGCCCCGCTGTCTTAAGTCACTGAAGGAAGAATTCATTATAGACATATATAAGTCCGTGCAATCCACGACGACGCGCCCCACTCCGCGATTACTGTACTGTAAGCTGAACTCTAGTACGGCGCGGAGCGGAGTGGGGCGCATCTTCTTGGATTGCGCGGACTTATAAACTGTGCATATAAATGATGTATAAGTCATTGGAATTCATTGCCACAGACTGTTCATTGCATTCGTTAATTCCATCGATATCAGTACTTAGTAGCAGTGCTGCCAACCCGTACGATAATTATGGGAGCGAATGATAATTTGGCCAATGGTACGATGTACGATAATGAATGTCTAATGTACGATAATTTTACGATTTGCTGAAAAAACGAGTGCCATTAAAGAAACGTATTTGTCAGACAAAAAGAACGCAGTAAAAAACAAAAAAATTACAATGTCAATTATGTTAACATCAACAGGTATCTCTCTCTCTTTCCCTCTCTAGTTTTCTATTTAATTTTACAGTGAAAACACAAAAATATCAACTAAATACGATGACAGAGATGTTTACGGTTGGTGCTGCTAGCGTCATTGGTGGTGAAACTTGGTATATACTTCCCCTTTGACTCTAGTGTAAAATTATTCATTGTCTTTTGATAGCAATAATAAAATAGCCTTCCTGCTACAAAACTTACCTGTCGCTTGAATATTCCAACTTCCCTTCAATTAAATCAAGTAACTCCAAAGCACTACATTTGTTTAAACGAAATCTTGTAGCAAATGCTTTTCGTCATTTTCCTCGAAATAATTACGCCGTGTTTGGAATATACGGGGAGTGCGCAAAATTCTTTCTATATTCTCAAAGTCTTCTAACACATTATTCTCTTCAAAGATATAGTTCAAAGCGTCTTGCATTTTTAATTTGTAACTAAAAGAGATGCACATTGCAAAACTTCACGTCAGAAAATGTAAACCAACGGTTAAACTGAGTTGGCTAGTTCGTTTAAGATAACCGTCCGATTACAGTGCTTAACCAATTGTTAGTGCTTGGTGAACAGTAAAATATTGTTTTAAACAGCCGTTTATGGTTGAAACAGATGTTTTAAATTCTGTTCCATCTGTTGGTGAATTCGGGTCTTAACGTCTTACGTTTATTTTTGATTTGGATTTTTCTTTTGTAGACGCCAGACGCCAGCACATCAAGCTACTACAAACTGTCAAATTTATTTAATAGATTTTCAACTTTATAACTGAAAGGTAAGGTTCAAAGTTGATTGGGAAAATTTGACAGTTTCGGGTAGCTTGATGTGCTGGCGTCTTTGCGATAATTTTGCCCAAAAAACGATAATTTCGACGTGGGATCTCGATATTTTGAACTTTTGGAGTTGGCAACACTGCTTAGTAGTGTCATCTGTGGTGTCATGTCATCAGTCAGCTGGTTTTGTAATTATTTTTATCAACAAACACTTTGCGCTTTGAACTATGTCGGGTTCTTACTTTATGTTGCAATTACTGAAAAAAATACGGCATAAAGAGCACCAGAGAAAATTGTCAAAACAAAGTACTACAACTCGCCAAGACAGCGAAATGGAAACAATCGGGACCACTAACAATAAATGTAGGCTTTGTTTAGAAGATGGTAACAAACCAATTTACAATTCAGAAAGTACTTTTAACATTGCAGAAGCGATATGCACTTTTGCGAATATACAATTAAATGAAAATGATGACTATCCTAAGCACTTGTGTACGAATTGCCACACTTTTCTTCAGAATGCAGTAACATTTCGGAAATCAGCCCAGGATATTGATAAACAAATTCGTCAGACCCCAACTCAGGATTCTAGAGGAGAACCAGATGCAGGGAATGATCCTGACGATAATAACAGTGACAGTGAAGAAGTTGTCCAAAAAGAAAAATACACTTGTAAATTGTGCACCCTCAATTTCAAAACATCTAAAGACTTAATTGCACACAAAAGATCGAGAACTCACAAGAAGGTTCGTGTTCGATGTCCTGTGTGCTACAGATTGTTAACAGCTCAATTATATCAGAAGCATCTAGCCAGACACCAGTCAGCATCCCACCTTGTTTGTGACATATGCGGGAAACTTTACCGCAAAGATAATTTGGTCAGGCACTTACAGCTTCACAGCTTCGACTTGCCATTCAAATGCCAGATGTGTCCATACCGAGGACGCTTCATGGAATCACTAAAAATCCATATGAGAACACACACTGGTGACAAGCCTTTTTCATGTGATAAGTGTGAATTACGGTTTTTAACAAGAAGCAATCTGAACAGGCATCTATTAACCCATAAGAAGGAAAGACCGTTCAAGTGTCTCGAATGTGGAAGAGGTTTTTATACTAAGAGGGATATGGATGTACATTTTAAAGCTGATCATGCTGGTCTGAGGGAGTTTGGCTGCAAGATGTGTGGCAATAAGTATGGTACTCGTAAGGCATTAATGAGACATGAACTGAGAGTTCACAAAAGGGATAAGATGGCGAAAGGGCGGATGCCGTTGTACCTTCAAGCTGGGTATCAGAAACAAGATGAAGTCATGTCTAGCATGTTGGTTGCAGTCAAACTGTTGTCAGATACAGCTACAATTCTCAGTTAATTTCTTTATTTGTGAAATACTGAGTTTTCCCTTATAATATAACATTTATTTAGCCCACATGGAGGTCGAAAATTATCACACAGGAATGTGGGTTTAAGTATTGCATGTCCTAACCCAGTTCATAGTCTATCTGTCTGTCAAATTTCATCCAAAACTGTTCAGCCAATAATGTGTGTAAAGGTGAAAGACAGTTACTTTTGCATTTATAATATTAGTATGGATAGATTATTTATATTGATTTGAAATAGAACACTTCACCTGCTGCTATCAATTGTTATTTTTGTATCAATTATTACAGAAAAGTTGTAATTAACATAAAATTTTGATTACCATAAAATGTTTGGTACCTATAGGTATTTTTGACTTAAATGTTAATGAAACAACACCATGAGTTCATTGCATAAATATTTATTCTTTTAACTAGACAATAAACAAGTGTTTATAAAAAAAAGAAACTGTTTATTAAGATCTGTACCTGATGTTCTTTGCAATTATTTCAAATAATGTAAATAATATTAGAATCATGTTTACAATTTGATTGGACGAGAATTATGTAAAGATTATTAATTAATACAATTTTGTAATAATACATATTGTTATATAATTACACATAAAGGACAACATTAAGTACATTTGTAAATAAAAATCACACACATTAATATAAATCTTTGGTGTAATATTCCTACTGAACAATGGAAGATTTGATAGTAACTATTCAGTATAAATATCTAAATAAAGGCCACATTATCACTTATGTTACACATAACAGATGTATATAAACAACAATGGGGAAGGCTTCTATGGTCTCCTAAAATTACAATGTTTCTTATGTTACAATATTGGCTACAGTTTACAGTTATAGAGGCACCACCCCCCCACTACAGGCCTGTGTGTGTGGGAGTCATTGTCTGTAAGTCAAATCACTGCACAGCAGTACTGCAAGGTCTACTGTTGCGTTCTAGGGGACGATAAATTGTCGGTGGGGGGTGGGGGATCAGAGTCGTTTCTTTACAAGTCATTTTAATATTGTTAGCTAGAGGTAAAAGGATAATAGCAACATATTCATATATGTGAAGTGAGAGTTTCTGATGATATTGAATTATAAACTTTACATTAAAAGCCATAAAGTGTACGTATGAATATAGATGTAACAAAATCCTAAACATTAAATTAGATAGCGAAACTAGAGACGTGATGGCTTTCAAAAAATATCTAACCATAATAAAACAAAAACAAAAAAATGATTTGAGTTTTTTGGGGTAAACAACCAACAATATTGTTTTATCGTGTTTTGTTATCGACACCAATACGTCTGTGAAGTTTGCACAAATGACGTCTGCTGAGTTTCGCTAAGTAATTTAATTGGACCTTTTATATTATTGAATAATGATAGTATAAAATTCTGACTAGAAATTCAAAACTCTTAAAATAGTTAACACTTTCAAATAAGTACATGATTTTTGTTTTATTTTTATTCTTCACTAAGTATAACATTAATAAACTAGTGAATCAAGATTGTAAATATTTTGTAATATGAATAAAAAAATACATTTTGAAATACTTTGGCTTTAGAAAATAGTGCCTTTATTGTATTTCTTTTACTTGTCAGTATTTGAAACGAATTGTAACTTTTTTGCTATTCATTCAAATGTTTGTGCATCACACTGATTTTTTTACATTTTAAGGCTTGTGCAGACCAGCGAGACACGCGACGCGACACGAAGGCACCGCTCGTCGCGCGACGGGCGGTGCCTTCGTGTCGCGTCGCAAGCACAAGCCTTTAGTGTGATAAGTTTTTGTGCACCACACAATTTTTTCAAACCTTGTGCCACAACACACAACAGACAGAGATGTTGTTTTCTTTAATAAATTCTTTTTCCAAGCTTATTTAATTTAATCAAAAAAATTCCAAACTGGTTGAGGTTGGCTGATTTTCAATTAAAATGCTATTTATTGCATAAGATGAAAGATTATTTTAAAATATTTATGTTAAAAGTAAGTTTCAAGACTTTCATTTTGTAAAATTAGTATCTTAATTTCCATTAACTAAATTCAAAATAGTTTAAATATATATAGTAATATTATGACTAGTCAAATATTAGGACTGAAGCAGTACATGGCTCAAGTACAACACAAAAGCATTATTAAAAAAAAGCCAGTCTGTTCTTAGGCTAAATATATGGTATTAAAAACTATAATAATATATTGCATGGCAGTAACTAATATTGCCTTTACATATTGGCCTGCATTAGCATTTACAAAATAACACTCTCTTTTAAGTCATTTTAGTTTTCAATATTTATGGATGTACTATATGTGGGTGTAACTGGCACCTGGGGCACTGGTGCAACAAGGCGCCTTAGGGGAACAAGGCGGGATGTTATGTTATATTTATGGATATGGATGACAGTATTTACTAATTTGGCTTACATCTGGCTGTCAAATGCAAATGAGTGGCAGCATATTGCATTCATAATGTATGAATGAAACTATGAATCATAAATTCCTTCACAGATTTCAACTGAACTGCTTCATTGAAATTCATATAGTGATGTCAGAAGACCTTATTCATATTATGTTAAAGTCATGTCTTTGGTCTTATTTCATAAGAATTCTAACAAAGTTATCACCATTTATGATGAGTTTGTGGCAAAATACCTTCTTAATTATTATTTGTCACTGAAAGGCAGTATAGTTAGGATAACAGTAGATAAACAGGGAGTTTTCCCATAAACATTTCATTTTTGAATTTATATTAAATACTCATTTCATAAAAAACTTTTCCGAATAACACTAGCCAAAAAATTAGTGCTAAAGGCACTCGGTCCCTAGTTTGTAAAAGGTACATAGCAATATAATATTGTACTTTTTAATCATAGGAGGGCCCTCTGCAAAGAGAAACGATGAACATGGACGCAAACACAAACTCGAGTGTTTGAATGCATAGCATGAGGGTACACCAAATATACTCTATTCTCAAGACCACTACTTGGAAGATGAGGAGGTACAGAACACCCATGATAGATGGCAGCGTCAGCAGCACTGAGATTATTACTGGTAAATCTGCAACAGATAAATATTCTTTGTACACACACACTAAATTAATAGGACACAAAATACATTAGAATGGTTCAAATGGCTGTGAAAAGTAATTGAATATTCCAAGTACATTATTATGATTTTGAAGAGTTTTGCTTCTCGGACATAAAATATGGGTATTCTAAACTAATTAAAAATTGTTAATTGATTCAGGTGTTACCTTGCAGAAATCCATTATAAAATACAATAGACGTTGATATATTTAGTAATCAGTTCTGCTTAACTATTCCTAAAGAGCCATAAAAAAACCCTGTCCCTGCCATTTTTATAGCTCTTTAGGAATAGTTAAGTAGAACTGGTTACTAAATATATCAACGTCTATTGTATTTTAATTAAAAATTAACAAATTATTAAGAGTAACAATTTGATTTTAGTATGTTTGTTTGTAATGAATAAACTCAAAAACGACTGGACCGATGTTAAAAATTCTTTCACAAATAGAATGCTCTCTTATCACTGAGTAACATAGGCTAAGGCTATAATTTATAAAGATAACACGCGGGCGAAGCCACTGTCGAAAGCTAGTAATCTAAATAAACTTACCTTTTTCACTCAGACTTCCTTTTCGCCCCAATATAAGGCGCGCCGCTTCAATAATGAACAAGCCAACAAGTACTCCATAATCTCGGCCTATTTGTGTTGGGTCCTTGTCTACATGGTACGAGTCAATAATTAAAACTGTCTTCAGAATAAGAGTGCCCAGTTCACATGTCGCGAATAGACCGAAATAAAATGAATTTATGTATAGGAGAATTTCGTACGCTAAGCTTGAATTAACCATTCCGACGTCGTATTTAACTCAGTTGTAAGTAAACTACCTTATTGATTTAATTAAAACAAAGGAACTTTCGTAGGCACATATAAATTATAAGTTTTAATTCATTCTAAATCCTGACTAATTCAAAAATAGAACACTCTGCACAGGATGGAAGATAAAAAAAATGACACTTGTGAGAGTGGAGTGGAGTCGAAATCGAAGATTGACACTTGTTTGTTGACAGTTTAAGATAATGTTGCTGGGATACTAAATGTTCACAACACATAACAGCTGTCGTAATTCTTGAAATTAAAAGATGTAGGGATATTGCAACAATTAGATATGCTTGGATACTTTCCCAATGGTAATTGGAATATTTATACATAGATTAAACAAAATTAGGTGTAAAAAAATAGGTGAGGTTGAGGAAGTTAGTATTTTATTTTGGCAACACAGAAGTAAGTGCAACGAACGACGCCAGCGGGGGTGGTTGTGTTGCACGTGTTTTTGAATTCTACTCTAATGCAGTTATTATGAATAAAAAAGTTTAATTTAGCCTATAAAAGTGTCGTATTTCGAATAACAGTTTAGAGTTGTAGTGCCCGCAATTTATGTTTTGGTAAGTGTTGAAAATTAAATGATATCACGACCACGCGCTCAGTAGGGCACATTTTAAATTGTCTTTTTGGTGTATAACGGGATGATATCTATTTTATTTCATTTGGAAGTTTGTTGTCAGTGAAGCAGTGTTGGGACAGCGTCTTATTTCGTAATATGTGTGATGATACGTGGACGTGTGATTGCGATAGAGTATGATACAGTTGTATCTTATCATGGTAGGAATGTGGTCAGAAGTCAGTATGTTTTTTAGAAGTGAACGGTTAACCATTTTCTCCTTGTAGGTCAATGGACACTGATAAAGCTTTGGAAAGTTCGATAACCATTTCTTTGGATACTTACCTATTTGATTTTTGAGGTAATTGTACAACTGGTCAGTATGTGCAAGGTTACTTTTAAGTTTTGAATGTTAGTACAATTCAATTATAATAAAAAACTTTTTACAAAAAAAAAAACAACCGACTTCACTTTGTAGTGTTTTTTTTTGAAGTCGGTTGTTTTTTTTTTTGTAAAAAGTTTTTATTTTTCACTTTTTAAAGTCAAAGTCAAAGTCAAATAATTTATTTCAATTAGGCACAAAAAGGCACTTTTGAACGTCAAAAACAAAAAATAGAATTGATTCTAGTCGCCCCTTCCAAAGGGTTAGTTGTGGTACCTACCCCACACAAATTCGAATACCACTACCTGCTATGTAAATAACAGTGACAAGAAGTTATATCATCTACATACTAAGTGGGAAAAAATACGTATAATTGAAGCTAACTCAAAAACTACCCAAGCAAAGTTAATACAATTTATATGGGACCACCTCTGAAGTATGATCTACCAAACAAAAAAAGAATCATCAAAATCTATTCATAATTGGCGGAGTAATCGCGTAACAAACATACAAAAAAAAAAAACATACAGACGAATTGAGAACCTCCTCCTTTTGGAAGTCTGTTAAAAATAAATAATCTAGTCTTGTTAAAAAAAAATAAACTGCATAAAAAGTATAATATCCGGCCAGCTTATGTTAATAACAAAAAAAACTTGTTTAAAAAAAAGGGTTTTGTTTTTTTAAAACAATTGTGCTTTGGAAAAAAAATTGAGTCAAAAATATTATCACAAAGTATTACACCATGGTGGATACTGGACGCAGACATTTGAACTGAATTATTTTCATAAACTAAATTTTTTATAAACGATAATAATTACATATTTACTATTAAATTCTGATAAAAAATAGTTTGTTACACAATAAGTAATTTGCTTAAAGATAAGCAAGCGTTTTATGTTATCTTGAAGTCATTCTATGCTTAAAATTATGTTTATTTCCATGCTATTTGGCATTCATACCTTCACCAAAAAAAATATTATACTCTTATCTATGAGCATAATAAATTGTCAAACTGCAGGAAATATTTAAATCACATTTTTTATGCAGCGGCACAGGCGGTCGCACATCCTGTCTATTATGTCAATGTGTTATTCAAAGAGTGAATGACTCACTCTCATTATTATAATGACTTTCTTTGTAAGTACGATAAGTAAAGAATTGTTTAAAGAGCATCTACATGTTTTGGCAGGGCAGAATGTTAATGCCCTTTGCTGTTTGTTTAATACACATATACGCTTTGGAGGTCAGATAAGCAGTCACTCCATGTAAAATACTGGTATTCAGATGCATCCGACCAAGCCGACCCTAACATAGTTAGGAAAAGAGACTCATAATAAGTTAATTTTACTGTTAAAACTTTTCTCACCAAGTTTAGCTTAGTTTATTATGTTAGATAGAACTACACAATGTAAAGACTAATATTTAAATAACCATTTTACATTTTCTTTTACCTTATAGGTGCTTATAAAGCAGTCTTAATATCCTTGTTTTATAAATAGGTACATTCAATTAGGTACCTACTTATTGAAAGAATTGCACAGAAGTATTATAATAACAAGATTAAATAATTATACTTACTCTATAAATACAAATAAATCAAATTAAAGTGTCTGTTTGTAATGTCAAAATAACAGCTTTTTATTAAGTGCAATGAAAGCATGTTAGACAGACTTATATAAAAAAAAAGTTTTAAATTTTTTTTGTCTCTTTGTTTCTCTCTAATTTTCAAAAACGGCTGGACCGATTTTGACAGGACTTTCACTGGTAGATAGCTAATTTTATAAGGAGTAACTTAGGCTACTTTTATTTTAGAAAAATAATTAGGGTCCACGCGAGCGAAGCCGCGGACAGCAACTAGTAATATAATAACAGAGCTTCTGAAGTGTAAATAATGCTTTGGTACACTGATAAATTATATTATTATAATAATGGATAGCAACAACATTTTAGATTTATTAAACAAGTGAAAAAAATTGCCTTGAATCTTATCATGCAGTAAAAAACTGGCTATCACAATTTAAATAATTTTATATCGTAATTATAGGTAAAGATAATTCATGCAGAAATATTTAGATCAAATCTAGACATTTTTGATTAGATTTTACCATTATATTTTATTTACATGAATATTAATAAAAAATAAAACTTGCAGAATTAAATTATTCTAAAAAAAAATAATTGAGATTGTTTATTCTGTAAACATATTTAAAAAAAAACAACCTAGATGAAGTCGACATTTTCTATATGAGAAGAAATGGCAAAACAGCTCAGGGGCCAGTACGATATCGAGGGGTATGTCGCTGAAATTATTTTATACATAATTGAAATGTACTTTATCACATCACGAGTTTCTGCCCGCGACTTCATTTGCGTGGAAGTCGTAAGAAACCACAATTTATAATTACACCACAGTTTATAAAACTCCTATAAATTGGTGACATTGCATCGCCAGGCCGCGCTATTTCTACATTTTCGCGTTCTTTTTTAATTATACACATGAATCTCTGTCCATTGGTGTACTGAAAACCCTATGAAAATTCGTTTGGTAGTTTTTAAGTTTATCTCGTTCAGACAGACAGACGCGGAGGGGGGGGGGGGGGGGGGGACATGTATTGATAGATTTCCCAAGTTATACCGCCGACCGCTTAAGGTTACGCTAGTCGGTCATTCTTCTATACAAACTCGTCTGTTTGATGGTGTACGTTCAAAACTAAAAATTATATCAATTTGTCTTGTTATTATCTAGCCCTGTATGAAAGCAGAATGGGGAAAAAAGTATTGGTTTGGAAGTTATGAGCATCGAAACTTCCATATTTCAACACGAATTTTAACTCATCTTTGGGCGTAAATAAACAACGTATGTAGTATGAAAATGGCAAAAAGGTTTCTTTTTTGCCATTTTCATACTACATACGTTATTTAGGGATACAGGGATAGATAATTTATTCAAAAGTTCAAATAATTTTATTTTGAGTAGATACATCTAGCAGTTTTTCCATAATATTTATACGCTCAAAGGTCTGTTCGTGAAATTTTACGCGCTATTTTTCGTTATAAATCATCGTCTATTTCACTAAATAATAAATAAATATAGAATAGAATCTATTGTATAGAATCTTTTTTTTTCTAACTTGAACAGACAGCTGTGCTGCTGGGGAGTTTGTTGCGCCACTTCTTCCCAGCTAAAGGCACTAGGAAGTGGTGAAGGGTGGGCGTTTTGGGAGACTGCTGTAATTTTGACGTTCGAAAAGTGCTGATTCTCAGCCTAGGTTGAATAAATGACTTTGAATTTTGAATAAAAACGATATAAATAAAAATAATTAGACTAAATAGCATGCTTTAGTCACGGGCACCAACGACTTCGTGCCGTTGACTAGTGCAACCTTAAAGGTCTCTTAAGCAACATAAAAAAGGGGGAAAACTTAATAATAGTTCAAAGGATGCATTAAGTTATTCAGCATTATTACTTACTATTGTTTCTGATTTGAATACAATGGCCGGATGAGAGAGGTGTTCGAAAGTTTGAATACCACAGAATTGCTTTAAGCAAGGCTTTTACTAAGGAAATAATAATTATAGCTCAATAACTTAACTCAATAACTTAACAACATTCTTGGATCGTATTGTGAGAGAAACATACTTGGAACACAAGAGAAAATGCTCTAGTGCGCCACAAATCTCTATCATTTTAATAGCCAGAATTTGTAAACCCACGTGTGCCTACGTGGACGTAATAAAATCGCGGCGATTTTTTTTTCGTGCACTTGGTTTTCAAATCACCGTTTTTTCAAAGCGCTGGGACGAGAGTGCGTCCCAGCGCGTTGGATTCTCAACGCTCGGCTTAACACCGAGAGTTGAAAATCCAGTGCGCGATAAAATCTCGCCGCGATTTTATTACGACCGTGCGAACGTCGGCTTATTAAGAAAAATATGGAAGAGATAGAGAGTAGGTTATGCGTAGTACTGACAGTACGTGTCAAGTTTACTGTACTTTGTAATGATAATGTAAATACGAGAAGGTCCACATGGCGCTATCGTTCCTAATTACTATACAAAAATATTCAATACCATAACGTGACTTCACTAACTGGGAATTACTTATCACTTCATTTAATAATCAAAGTCCCCCCGCCGCTTCTGTCTGTCTGAACGCGATAAACTCAAAAACAACCGAACGGAATTTCATACGGTTTTCACATATGGACGGAGTGATTCAGGAGGAAGGTTTAGGTGTCTAATTCATTAAAGTTTTGTGTAAATTGGCTGAAATATGACGATGATTGTTGAAAATCTCGGGAAAAAAAACATGCCAAATCAAATCTAATTACAGTTCAACGGGAAAAGTTATTTGATAATATCCCACCCAAAAAAAAAACTAAATTATAGTTCCACTAGCTTTTGCCCGCGGCTTCGCCCGCGTGATAACCGAGGAAATTGTCATTGACTCTTACCGCTGCGCCCGCGTTGCTACGCGTAGATTTGAAACTGTGATATCTTTTATACTATTCGTTTAAATGTCAAGGCATATTTTAATCTAAATTAAATGCCTAATTTAAATAAAATATTTTATTGGATAAGGATTAATACAATACCGGTCAAAAAAGCTTCGGAAATAACAATCCCATCAAAAACATAAATGTGAAAATGGGAGCCAAGTTCAATAAATATGGTTGTTGACTTCGCCGACAAAAGAATTGAGATCTAAATGGGTGCCAAGTTCTGTAGATAATCCTGAAATTTATTTATAAGAACATGCAACTTTCTAAAATAAAATTAAAACACAAATTCTTGTTTTTTCTGCTATAACAATGTTTGCTATTTAAAAATATAACTTCTTAAATTTGAACAGTCGAATTATTTACACAAAGCACTTAGGATAAATTGAAGCTCAAGATTTGACTTGGCTAGTTTTTACATACAAGTTATCTTACAACTTTATATTTGATTTTATATTTGTCTACAGTGTCGTGGTGCAAAAGAACTAAAATAAACAGAGTAACTTTTTTATGCCGGTGTGCGTTACCTCTACGTCTTACACTCGCGCCACGTCATTGTGCTGTAATTTTACTTTTCTAGTGTGCGTGCATTAAGCGGCTAACAGTTGGATGCTATTTTTTTCATCGACTTTACAGCTTTGACTGTCTACCTAGGCATATTTAATTATTATTATTTAATTTTAAGTAGGCACTCAACATCAAATAAGTCATTCATGATGTGACCTGTAAGAAATTGGTACTCTAGTCTATAAGTTTATTGGATGTATCTCATATCTTTGTATCGGTATACTCAATTGTTGGTGAGTCCAATAAATAAAATAAAATGATGATATCTTTGTTCTTTATGTTATGCGCAAGTTACTGTTTCTTATTATAACTGTTTACAGCTTTGACTGTCTGCCTAGGCATATTTATATTATGCGCAAGATACTGTGTCTTATTGTAACTGTAAGGTCAAAATATCTTCCTCCTCTAAAATTTCAGCTTGCTGGTAAAAACTAGCCAAGTCAAATCTTGAGCTTCAATTTATCCTAAGTGCTTTGTGTAAATAATTCGACTGTTCAAATTTAAGAAGTTATATTTTTAAATAGCAAACATTGTTATAGCAGAAAAAACAAGAATTTGTGTTTTAATTTTATTTTAGAAAGTTGCATGTTCTTATAAATAAATTTCAGGATTATCTACAGAACTTGGCACCCATTTAGATCTCAATTCTTTTGTCGGCGAAGTCAACAACCATATTTATTGAACTTGGCTCCCATTTTCACATTTATGTTTTTGATGGGATATCATTACTTTTTGTAAAGAAATTATTATCATTTGTCAATCAAACGTGATCTATAAAATTCTTTTTGTAAATATGCGTAGCAATATTGTGTAAGAATGTAGGTATTTCTTTCGTAACAATTGTTACAATTGTCCGCAATGATGTCAGGTCGCTGAGCCGGCGCGGTAAGTATTATTATTTAAAAAAACTTGTGCAGTCGGGGAGCCCCGTCAGGAACAAAGTTCCTTAACTATTTACTATATTAAACGACAATAGTCCCTAAAACAATAGTCATACGATCTATCAATTCAAAAACGTCTCAAGCACAGTACCAACCTACAAACTACCTTGATCATACCAACCTGAGGTTTGTAACAACGTTTTTCGAGATCAGAGAATGAATGAAATGAATTCACTACCGCCTAACATTAAGGACCAAGATTTTGACACGTGACACATCAGTTGACTCGACGGGGTGTTTTGAATTCAGTCATGAAATTCTGGAATTTACATCAACTTTTAGCATTCGAATCAAAAATGTATAGTTAGCTGTCAAATTATAAGACGCTGGAGATCAGCGCCATCTGAAGTGAGCAAGTGGCAGTTTTTAACACTATTTGAAAATTTTTCGTCATGACTGTCATTTTCGGGAGATAGTGCTGATATCGAATTAGATGGAAATTCTGGATTTTAAGATGGCGGCTATTCCAAATAATAATAATATTGTAGATCAATTCTCATAGACATCAATTGCATGCCGATTGTAAACTTGATAATCAAAATCCGTAAAAAAAACGGACCTCTTAATTTCGTCAAGTTCGTCTGTCCGTGTGTCCGGATGTCATACAGCCATTTTAAATAAAGAAAATTTAAAAAAAGGTGTATTTTTAGCACCGTTAAACAATGGTGTAGTGAAATTACGATAAACATAATAGTGGGGGTGGCATTCTCCATACCTACATATAACCGAGAGATGAACAAAATCTATGCATATAAAGCGTGTATTGTTGGATCTCATAATTAAAATGTTAAAGATGTTTCTAAGTGACTTTGCTTTTGACGTCAATAGTTTTTGAGATACAGTTTATTTTCGGTTACAACCGCAGAATTAACTTTGTTTTTTATAGTTTTTTCGAGAAACACAAACTTATTTTTGCAGTCGATAAAATTGATACTATGCAATGTTTATGCGTAAATATTCATCCCAATTACGGAACCCTTCACTGTGCGTAGTCCAACATACACTTGGGCAGTTTTTTAAATTTCATTTTGAAACTACCTCAAAAAAAAAGCAATTTCTATTACTCGAGTAAGATTATCCTATTAAAAACAAATACTACCAAACTCATACAACTAACAAAAAATATAGACGTCATTTAAAAGTGTTTGCGGAATACCTACCTAATTTATAGAATTTAACATCATTCCCGAACAAAATTTTCTTGCCTACCTAAAAAATGTATAAGTACTAGGCATTCTGTAGCAAACTATCAAAAATAAAATCCTACCAAAGTCATACAACTAACAAAAAATATAGACGTCATTTAAAAGTGTTTGCGGAATACCTACCTAATTTATAGAATTAATTTAACATAATTCCCGAACAAAATTTTCTTGCCTACCTAAAAAATGTATACTAGGCATTTTGTAGCAAACTATCAAAAATAAAATCCACATTAAATAATTGTCCAATAAATTAAAAATAATTTTGAACAACGTTCCGAATTTAAATTCAAATGTAGAAACAATTCGGCGCGAAATTCAATAAATGAGGTAAGTATCTATCCACGTCCTGTCTGTTGACTCGTTTTATATAGAATGTCCTAAAAACGATTAAAATTACACTAGAAAAGTATAAATAATTATTTTAAACAATGCTTATTGTATTTAATGCTTAAAACAATTTTATTTAAATTTTCAAGTATAGATTTCAGACATTCGACATATACCTAAATTTATCGAGACAATCAAAATTGAAAAAAAAAAACGTTTGGCATAATCGTTTTCGCACATCATTACAATAAAAAAAAACAATGATCGGCGATTTTTAACACAAATTGAGTAGTAGTAATGAATATTACGTGTTATTGAACGTGTGTTCGTATAATAAGTTAAGATCTGGGCATTTTCTAGTTGCTTAAAATATTTTTAATCATATTTGTCACATTTTAAATCATATCTACATGTGTATGAGTGTTAATTGTGAAAAGTTAAAATGTAAACACGCACGATTGGCGCGAAACTTCGACTTTTGATACTAAAAAACTTCATTACCACTACTTATTTAACTTGAACAATGGATGAATTTGTCAAATAATTAAATGTTGTAATAGTCACTGTCCTTGTGGTGGAGTTTGGATGTTCGAAATCCCCAATTTTTTATGTTTTTTAGCCTCGACCTCGACTGTCATCAAAATGGCGATTGTTGCATTTACAGACTTGCAATTTTATAAAGGTTAATTAATAATCTTGCGCGCTAAATATGAAACATTTAATGGCATAAACATTATTTTAGCCAACTCTCTTAATTAAAGATGAATAATCTTATTGGTAGCAGCATTTTCAGCGCTTCTATAGGAAGGTTTACTCTAACAAATAACACAACAATAAATACTAAAAACATTTTATTTCTCATAGAATTTAAAACGGCTTCAGCTTCATTCTCATAACTTAGTCATGGTATGAAAGCAGCGTAGGTACAGTAGGTGGTAGGTGTACGCTTTCCCACGAAACAGTAATAAGCAATGATGATCTCTTAAACGATTTGTCCTATTTTGCTCACTTATCAATAATTATGTACACCAAGTCCTGCTGCTCACACGTCACGATTTGATTCTGGCCCTAACCAGATTATTTTTTTGACCTAAGGGTAAATCTCTTAAACTCTAGGGTGGCTCTGTTTTTATCATCACTTGCTTGTCTATAAACATCTCTGGTAGCAGCCTCTCTCAATAAGCATGACAAACTTTATCCAAATGTATGACCTAGAAAGTAAGAAAGTACTTCTTATTGTTGTTTATTTACTTTTGTTTAGTAATTATATCACTCATAATAATTCTGCCATTTTAAAAACACTAACCTGATGACTTCTGTGACTTGCAATTGACATGCCACTTGCAAAACATAATATGCTTAGATTTCCATGAGCAAGTAATACTTGGGATAGAGTTGTAGATAATATAATCAATAATTTCAAGTCTTGCAATAACACATGTCATCGTCATACCTGAAAAAGGTAAAAAAATTCAGTGTATTTACTTATGTAATATAATTACATCATACTATAGAAATTTACAGCTGACGACGCGCGACGTACCCCTGACTGAACATAGGCCTTCTACTAATAGGCTGCTAAAATCAATGAGGTTATACAATACGCTAAAATAGTGAAAGGTGAACGGGTGTTTACAACAAATATTTAAAGAACTTATTAAACTTACCCAGGGCCATGGAAAGATAAGCAATAGTTCGTCTGGCTTCAATTTAAATTAACAGTATTAAATCGTAACGTAATTTAACTATAAAGTAAATACGGAAAAATAAATTCAAATCAACTTAAACAAACAGCCAACAATGCCATTGATCTGACAGATATTTTTTTGACAGTTTGACATTATGCATGGTGTCAATGTTACCAGGTTTAATTATTTTGGGAATCGATTGACGAAATCGATTGGCTGATTAGCAGAGATCGGAGTAGGTAGATTGATTTTACGTAGGTACTCGCATCATGAATAGTCATAGAAATCATAACATGGATAAGCCTTTTTTCCGGGATTTCATTTTGGTACTTACGGGATTTAATCAAATATTGTTAAAGTAAGGATTTTTAAACTACTACATTAGAAATTTATAGAATGCGATAGATAAACATTTAAAATATATTAAATTATTATATTGTTTACAGTATACCTATCCTTTTCTTGGAGTCCGATCACCTATATACTATTAAAAAGACAGCAAAAGGGTTAAACATTTCTTATTCATATTGATGTATTCTTTATTTTACACATCACAACATTTGAAATTCCTTAAAAAAATCTTAATAATTTCAAAATCCCGGAATCCCGGAGGCATATCCATACTAATATATACGTGCCAGTTCATTGACACCAAATCAATCTACCTACTCCGATCACTGGTGATTAGTTTATAAAATAACATTACTGTCTCGAAACACTTTTAAGTTTTTGAGTATATTCAGACCAGATAATATTTTAATTATTGTAAAATCATAATTTTACAGTATTTGAGTATAATAAATAGCATTTGAAACATACTCGTGTAGTGGATACTCCACGTACTCCATGTGGGTTAGAATCGATTTTTCAATCGATTACAAATTATTTGATTGGAATAGTCTGTCTTTTGGCAACATTCAGGTTAGGATTGAATGGCGGATGTACAAAATTACAATTAGTCAACCAAATAAATATTAATTAGGTTCTCTAATGCTAGCAGAAAGAAATTAAAAAAAAAAACGACTTAACTTGAAAAAAATACGACATAATTTTTGTTAAATAAGCTTTGACACAGTACCATACCGTGGGCCTGCTTTCGAGAAATCTCCTTTCAACTTTATAGGTCATCCGGAAGTGGATTAAAGGTTTTTGATGACCATGGCTATGTGGTTGATAAAAATGCCGATTTTTAGACGTTAATATCTCAATAACCGTTTGAGCTTTATTTATGAAATTTGGAGTTCTAGTTAATCTAAGGGGTTTTAATAAATAAACCAAATTTCATGTGCTAATGTTACATAGATTTTGAGTTATTAAGGGGTCAAAAGTGGCTCCAAATGGTTCGTGTAATATAACACACTGCAGCCGTGTCTTGCCTGGAACTTGGCTCGACACGCTATCGCGTGTCTAGATTAAATTTTTATAATATAGAAAGATAAAAATGGTTATTGTGCGTCATCCTTAGAAGATAGACATATGCCATCGCGGACTTTTGTTGAACTTTTTAAGATAAAAAATACCGTAGAACATAAATTTGATGTATCTTTTTTGGTTTAGGCAGCGCACGCCAGTAAAGCTCCCAGTCGGCATGATTTTTTCCGACTTCTTCAACAATAATCGTAAAATTTTAGCTAATTTACACAAAACCTTAATGAATTATACATTAAAACCTTCCGCATGAATCACTCTGTCTATTGGTGAAAACCGTTTGATAATCCGTTCGGTAGTTTTTGAGTTTATCGCGTTCAGACAGACAGACAGATAGACGCGGCGGAGGCCTTTGTTTTATAATATGTAAGGATATGTCCTGCCTGAAAGGCATACAATAATTATTTCAACATGCAGTATAAAATTTTTCTTAGGTACCTATCACTTATAAAGCAAATCTTACAAAATAACAATTAGGTGTATGGTAACAGATTGTAGTAGGTAGGTACGCAGAAAATCTTGGATCGTGTATAGAAAGCTTTGTCAAATGAATAGTGGGGGTTCCTTGGTGCTTACAAGGTATCTTATTGTAAATTTTAGATGCCATTCCAAAAAAACTTGCCCAGGAGAGCAGTTAGTGGTGGTGGTTAGTGGTGTAGTGTAAAAATGTACTGCAGGCAGGGTACCATCCGCACTTGGTTGATATCAAGTCCATTCGTACCTACTCAGCGCTTTTCCTCCACGTTTACTAGGCGCACAGCCAAAGTGTAGAACTCTCTGCTAGCGTCTGTGTTCCCTTCCACAAATAACCTGTCTGACTTCAAAGCAAGAGTGAACAGGCATCTTCTGGACACGCTCGTTCAATCATAGACCTCATCCATCGCTTTCCATCAGACGAGATCGGGATCAAGAGCAGGAGCAAAAGGCGAAAAAAAAAAAAAAACTGGCACTCCGGGAGTGCTGACAGAAGTGAAAACTTGAAAAAAAATCGGCACCGCGGTAATCAACGCGTTGATGTCTTTTACTGCACGGTGTCGGTAAATTGCGTTACAGTGTCGCGAAATCAAAGGTTTAGTTCCATCTCAAAAATGCCCCAACGCGCCTAAAGAAGTTTTCACTTAAATTAATCTATCTAGTAAGTGATCTACCTTCAATCTCTATTTAAAATCTAGATTTTAGTAGGCTGTCGGTAAATAAGGGGCTTAGCTTCGATTTTTTTTAAAGTTAGTCTGCACCATTTCATAATCAAACATGAACACGATACAAACCAAATCGTTTCAAAACACTAGGTCAACGACCAACTGTACATACTCGTACATCATTCAATCAACAAAATTACATGAGCTGTATTCAATTCAATATGCTGAATTTGATAAATAAATATCATTCTTCAAGCCGAGGACTGCTGTTAGCAGTTTTTTATTCATTTGATTCTTTCACAATAAAAACGCTTTGCTTACAAAACCTTTATGGTGACGACAATTTGTTTTCATAATATGCAATTATGTGTCAGTTCGGAAAAGTTTATAACATCGTTAAGGGGCCGTGCACGAAATCGACTGATTTTGATCAATTTTGTTCATTTGTTGTGAGAAAGAGAAACAGTTTAAACAAAACTATTTGTGATTTGAAAAGTCAAGTTCTTTGTTTTGCATGTGAAGAATAGTTTTAACCTAAAAACTATTCTTGCATTCCGTAAATTCAAAAAAAACCTTGGACTTAAAAAAAACATGGCTGACATGACAGACCGTGGAATCATCCAGTATCATTTATCAATATATTTCTGAACACCGCGTCTTACTCTACAATAGTGAATCGATAAAAGTCAGCACTAGATATGAATCGATAAAGCAGCAGTAGTATTTATAAACAAAGCGATAAAACGAATAGATTAGACAATATTACATAACACACTTGAGTTATTGTTGTAGTTTATCTAGTAACCAACTCCTTGTTAAATTGATAAGGCTTAAGCTCTAGTAGTAGCATTCAAGTGTTTATCTTTTTAAATGTGGTACAGAATTTTAATTTCAATGAAGATAAGAAGCATTTAACGAGGCCTAAAGTCAACTGTGTACTTATTATCGTAAATAAAAGTGCGCTGTTGGATTTTTGACGCTCGGCTATAGCAACGAAAGTTGAAAATCCAACACCGTGCTTTTTTTTGGTATTTATCTAAGTAAGTGTCTGCTAGTGTTAGTGAAAACGGGCATTATTCTAATTGAATTGCCAAGCTGGGTATATAAATAGATTCGTAAGCTAATTTTACCTTTAGTTGTTAGCTACTTCCATTAAGGGACTACTCTCTATGCAAAGCTATGAGGTCTTTGCTTCATCTATACTATAATACTAGACGATGATATTGATATTATAAAGAGGTATTTGTTTGTTTGTAAGTTTGTATGTAGGGGGGTAATCTCCGGAACTACCAGTCGGATTAAAAAAAAAAAAATTGCTTTATGTAGCCCAATTTTTCAGGAAGGTTTATAGGCTTGCGGACGAAGTCGAGGGCAGAAGCTAGTTATTGGTAGTCTTAATTTTAACCGATAACGGTCCATAAATGATTGAAAACGGCCATTTTTGAAGTGAAAACTTCTTTAGGCGCGTTGATTTTTGAGATGGGAAAAATCAATTGAACTCGCGACACTGTTACCGACACCAGCTTTTGACCATTAAAAAGACATTAACGCGCCATACATTTTCTTTGGGATTAATGACATTCCAAACATTGAGACATGACAATGACATGATTGACATTACATTCTTTTTTTACCGACTTCAAAAAAGAAAAGTATTTCCTGCACAGTAAAATTGTTCAAGCTTTCACTTCTGTCGGCACTCCCGGAGTGTCATTGTTTTTTTTTTAACCAACAGCGTATCGCAAAGAAAATTCAATTTACGGCCTAGAAAGCTTTAAAACGTTTCAAGAAAATGTTACTGAACAATTTACTTAATTTGCGCCTTCAATGATTTCGTTACCTGCAACTCTGACTCACACGTTTCACAATTTCATTAGCAAGCTCTTAGCTTATTATTAGATTACATCTTCGCAGAGAATCTAGACGAAATAATAGAATACTCTTTATTATGCTGGATGCACGAGTTTATACAGATATAAATGTTACATAGGGTGACACAATGAGCGGTCTTATCACTAAAAGACCTTTGGATGGATTTAAAGGGAGAAGCAGAGACAATACTGCAGGTTGTCTGTGATGTATCACAATAATAAATTATAAATTTAATGTAAATAAAATATTGTAAAACATTTTAAAAGAGGAACGATGGAGTTTCTTTCCCATTCTTCTCCATACGAAAACTACCTTCGACGTTCAAAAGTGCCTTTTATGTGCCTAATTGAAATAAATTATTTGATTTTGACTTTGACACTAACCCAACCTATTGGTGGATCATGGCCCACTCCTTCTTACGGAGAGGAGGCGTAGCAGTGGTAACATTGTGGGCTGATTATGCAATTTATTAGAGTCTGACATTGGTACTGCCTACTCTGTGTGCTAAAGTGTGACATTATCTGCGATAAGCTTCATCGCGGGAAGATTGATTCGTTACATGTTATCGGGCTATATCTTACACAGTTATCAAAGATCCATGATATTTAAACTCCCATCCCTAGTATCATAGAGCACGGAATCGCCAGCAGCGAGCGTCTAGAAATGGCAGTACTAATATCTAAAATTCTTGGCGTCGATAGTGTGTTGAGCGTACAATTCTGTCACGGTTTTTTTTATGTAGGTATGTCCACCGATTTTTCCGTCAATTGTGAACCGATTTTGAAAATTCTTTTTTTGTTTAAAAGGTATGCTCTCGAGGTTGTCCCTTAGAAATTTTATTAACTTTGCTTGGATAGTTTTTGAGTTAGCTTCAATAATACGTAATTTTTCCCACTTAGTATGTGGATGATATGATGAGTTCCTGTCACTGTTATTTACATAGCAGGTAGTGGTATTCGAAGTTGTAAGGGGTAGGTACCACAACTAAAAAGTGAAAATTAAAAATCTATTCCAAGAAAATTCCAAAAAAAACACTACAAAGTGAAAAATAACTTTAATTTCGGAAGTCGGCGGCCACAAAACGAAATTTCAAAACCATAGACAACGATTTCCGAAAATAAACTTAGATTTTTCACTTTGTAGTGTTTTTTTTGGAAGTCGATTGCTTTTTTTTTGGAAAAAGTTTTTTTAAACGTCATTTTGTGTCGTAGTGCGAGTAAACTATGACTGTGTGTGACACGCTTGGTTTGTATGGATAATGTTGACGATACCGACTCTTAATAGTTATTAATTAATATTTACTAACAATTTATGGATATAACTATGTTATTCTGAAATAAAATAATTATTATTTTTACGCATCTGACGTTTCTCTGGACCCTGGGGTCCCGGATCTTTGGAGGGGCCAAAGCAAACTCGCAGAGGCCCGTTAGACGTTATTAATTAAATGATCATTGTTATTTATGACTAAAACAAATGCACATGCACGATTTAAATGCAGAAACACTTGTGTATATGAAATCCAGCTCTTCAACGATCTAATTTTGTCTACAGACGCCGTCGTCCATTGCACCGACTGAGACCACAGATGCCAGTATCAGTTTTATGATATTGGTAGTGCAACTGTGACCTGAGCCATGGAGATGTCACACCAGGGAGGGGCGGAGGGCGAGAGCCTCCTGCGACAGGAGAGGGGCGCCGTCGTCATGCCTGGCCAGAGAGGACGTAAGTACATAGATTACTAGCATGAGATGAAAATATGGCGGTTTTTTTTTGTACGTGTCATTCATCTACAACTACCAGTTTGCCCAGTAACTGGGTTGTGGAGGTCAGTTAGGCAGTCGCTACTGGTTGGTACTGGTATTCAGCTGCATCCGGTTAGACTGGAAGCCAACCCCATGATAGTTGGGAAAAAGGCTAGGCAGATGATGATTTCAGCTAGGATAATCGGAAAATGTAGCCTTAAGTCTTAAGATAAGCTTCGTTTTCTTTGTTAAATAACGTTACAGAAGACATATTTGGTATTTGGGGATCATTTCAGTAAAAAAACAATGTGTGGCACTCGGGGACTGCCGCGGTAAAGCTATTGCATAGCATTTGTAACCTCCATACTTCCTATTTGTCAACGCTACACTTGGGATGATGACATGACGTGATGACATAAAACAAAAATTACGTTCCTATGACAACATCACGTTGTCATGGGAACCTTCATTACATGGTAGGCGGAGTGGGAGGTGTTAGGTTTTATTTTCGTTACGTTACGGAATTTCTTGATTCGGTCGCCGCGCTCAAAGCCCGCGATAAAAAAAATTAAAACCACCATGACAAATGACTAGAGATGGGCCGAATGTGGTTTGAACCGAATCCGAACTTCGGCCGAACATTCGGTTAAAATGAAAAGTTCGGCCGAATGTCGGCCGAACTTCGGTTCAATTTCGCGCGCTTTTTCGAGAGTGACACGTCGTGACTTGTTTACGTATTTACTTCAATAATTGCTAGATGTACCCCGCCCGCACATCGCGTGGTCTAATAAGAAGAACAGATATTCTAGACTAATAAGAAGAACTGATTTAATTTAAGGTTTACATTTTCAATGTTCCTAACTAAAATAAATGACCATGAGTAAGTAAAAGACATAATTTTATTTTACGGTAATGCTATTCTAATTCTATAAAATTTCAGTCAAAATAGTGCAAGTAGGTATTATTTTTCTTGTGCCGAATGTTCGGCATCTGAACTGAATTTCGGCCGAATGCCGAAGTTCGGTTCAAGCTGCCGATATTCGGTTGAACCGAATGTGAACCGAATTTCGGCCCATCCCTGCAAATGACCACTGTGTTTAGCTAGTAAAAGTCCTAAGACTTTTTTATAATAAAAAATAAATAATTATTATTTATTTCAGATATAATTCTAGTCCATAGTTTTACACTCATACATTTAAAATACAAACTATTTTAAATTCTAGACAGATAAAAACTCAAAAAATTGTGATGAATTAAATTTAAATATTCAACAACTCATTAAAAATAATAATTAAAATTGTCTAAAAATTATTAAAATGTCAGAATCGTATAAAAAATAAAATGTCAAATATAAAATACCACCACACTACACTAGTTCACTAGTTAGCCCTATTTCATACTTCCATACAGTAATATTGCCAAATTAATCAAAACAACGAAATATTTGACAGTGATTTGCGACGTTGCCCACCTTCAGAACAGGGGGGGGCCTACCACCAGCTCATAAAGCAGTATTATTTTAATATTACTTCAGTGTGGGAAAGAGATGAAGCTCTACAGGACGTATAACTCCATCTCTTTCTCCCACTGAAGTAATATTAAAATAATACTGCTTTTGAGCTGGTGGTAGGCCTCCTGAAATGTTATACCGGAGTCGCGTCGCGCCTGACCGCAGGAGCCTTTACCAAAATTAACTTGACTGGATGTGTAAACCACTATCTTTCAGGAAGTATATCCATTCTGATAACATATTGCGCTCGACCATGACCTTATCAAGGGACGACAGTAACCCCTTTATGCCAACAAAGTACACTCAGTAGAAAAGATTTCAGGAATAGGTGATTCATATTGTATTCATAACATTACACTCACACATACTTATACCATGAACGGTCATGTGTCTCGTGTTGTTTGCCAAAAACATTTTAAACAAACAGTAGTGTCCAATAAAAAAGCGACCAAGTACGAGTCCTACTCGCCCACGAAGGGTTCCGTTGATAATTTTATATTTATTGTTTAGAAAAAACACGTTTCTTGTAAAGGCATTTAGTTCATAACTTTATTTTATTGAAGTGAAAACTTCTTTAGGCGCGTTAACTAAACCATTGATTTCGCGACACTGTTACGGAATTTACTGACACCGTGGAGTAAAAAACATCAACGCGTTGATTACTGCGGCGCGTGGAATAAAATACATCAACGCGTTGATTACCGCGGTGCCGATTTTTTTTCAAGTTTTAACTCCTGTCGGCACTCCCGGAGTGCCACTGTTTTTTTTTAAATTATTTGTTGTTATAGCGGCCATAGTAGGACACACTCAATGAAAATTTCAAGTGTCTACCTATTACGGTTCAAAGATTCAGCTCTATGACAGACGGATGGACAGCGGAGCCTTAATAATAGGGTCCCGTTTAGCACCCTTTGGATACGGAACCCTAAAAAATTCTCTGAAATGAAATCACGTACGGACGAGTCATTAAGCAGTGTTATTAAACCAGTGTGCTAAATGCGTCGTGAATTGACCTTGACGATTGGATTTGCTTTTCCGAATCTGAATTCAAGAAAGTTTTTGGATGATTTTGAGTCTTAGTGCCTAGGTAAAAAAAAGACATTCTATTTAGTCCGCCTTTCAGATAATAAAAAAAATTCGCGGGCTACCCTGACGCTTCCCCCTTAATACTATAGCACTCTTTTCTATGACTAAAGCTGACGTCACTCTAACAGCAACCCTAATTACTACTAAAAGGGGTCATGCAAAGCGTTCCCAAGCAATTTAATTATACCTAATTATTATTTCACAAAGACTTACTTTTATATTATGCTATTTAGTAACACGAACTTAATATTTGCTCAATTGCATTGAAGTTAGGGCATTTACTTTGGTAGTTGAAAGTAACGGAAGAAAGGAAGGTAGGTACAAACATTATTCTTGCTTTGAGTACGGAACCCTAAGAAAAGTTTTCGTATCTAAATTGGAAAGTTACCAAAAACGAACACGCAGCACAGTCGGACAAAAAAATTGGGTATTCTGACAATGGCTTGAAATTACCTATAACTGTGCTACCGAAAAAATTGTTGACTGCAAAGCTTGAATAAAGGAAAAAAAAAATGACCCCAGAATTGATGATGGCATAGCTGTGGCCTGTCGTGATGCGTGCGTGATTGAATAGCAAGTAGGTACAGAGTACAGTTTATATATTTGAAAAATAAATGATTAGATTTTGACTTTAGGTACCATCGGGGTAAAGCATATCTAAGCACTTTGAAAACAAAATCCCGTTCTCACGGCCGGGCCCTTTTTTTTCGTAAGTAAGCTATACTATAGCGACCGAGCGCTGCAAGCAGGAATAGTCCTTACAGTGTAAATAGGTTAATGCGTTTCTTCGATAGTACCTCCTGCATGTTGTGAACTCGTGAGCGGCAGAACATAAGTTTTTTCTTACCAAAAAAAATGTTTGACGATTTAGCCGACGTTCGCACGAACGTAATAAAATCGCGGCGGGATTTTTTCGCGCACTGGATTTTCAACTCTCGACGTTAAGCCGAGCGTTGAAAAAACACACTATTGGATTTTCAACTCTCGGCGACAACCGTCTTCATCATTCTCCTGCCCTTATCCCAATTTATTTGTGGTCGTCGCAACATGTCTCTTTCTTCCATACTTCTCTATTAGTCGTCATCTCGGTAGTCACCCCCTTTCTATCCATATCATCTGTCACACAGTCCATCCATCGTTTCTTTGGTCTTCCCCTACTCTTATAGCCATCCACATTCATACTCAAAACTTTCCTCACGATATTTTCCTCATTCCTCCGCATCACATGCCCATACCATGACTACCGATTTCCGCACAACTTTTCGGTCACCGGTGCCACTTTCAGACTTCCTCTTATGTACTCATTACTTATTCTATCCATTCGTGTCAAACTCAAACTCAAACCATTTATTTCAATTAAACCATTTACAGGCACTTTTGAATTGTCAAGGAATCGGTCAGTCAGAAATAGGTATGAAGCTAGTTGCCCATTCCAAAGCGTAGTAGGTACCTATGGAGAAGAACGGGCAAGAAACTCCACGGACACTCTTTTAAATAAAAAATTGTTACAAAATATTGGTTACATCATTCATGTTGAAATTATACATGTGAGAACAATGTAGAAAGACGTGCACGTTAGAAGCGTCCGTAATAAAAAGATAAAAGTAAAACAATTCAAAAAAATAAAATAAACTAAAAATAAGCCCTGGCAGCTAAGAGATGACCAGTCCCAACTGACGGCGCCCGTTCACGAACATGACGCATGACGTGTGACACCACACATCCCTCTTATCGTTCTCATCTCAGCTGCATGCAATTGCCTTTCATTCATCCCTTTTGTGACCCAATATTCTGATCCGTAGAAGACAGCAGGTCTAACCATTGTTTTATACAGGATTACTTATTGGATGTAGGAGAGGTCATTTGCAACCAAATTACCCCTTTTGACTCCTATGCAAATGTCAACAATTTTCGAGTAATTTTTTATATTTTAAAATGTATGAAACAACAATGAAATTAAATTACTTAAAAATTGTTGACATAATTTATTAATTATAACCAATAACCCGGTATATCTTCCCCCTTAAGGGGAATGCTAGGGTCACAGATTGTCCCCGTGACCTGCCGCCATTTCATCCATCAAGTGTTAATTCTGTGCTTAACTGTCCGATTTACGTCGCCATCGCTTTGCACGACCACTGTGGCCGTGGTCAATGTGGGTGTACTTAGGCACACAACTGCCTAACCCTTCGGGCAATATAGGCGTGATGAATCGCCTTATTTTTCTGTTCTTGACGTCAGTGATTATTTTCAAAGTTAAATCACACTGCACTGAGTAAATGCAAATTGCATATAAGTTTTCTCATAAAACTTCAATAGGGAAAACTTTGTTTTTATTTAATACTGCTATTACTTTCGTCGCTGCTATGAAGTCAGTTTTATGTCTATTCAAATCTTCAAGTCTCCTTTCCACTTAAATAATGCTCTTTATGTTAAGGGTCCCGCAGACAGATGCGACGTGACAGCATGACTCGACTCTGTTGGCACAATATTTCTTTAAGAAATTTTCTCGAAAATTGTTCTATCGATATCGGTGTCGCGTCCCATGCTCTACAAAGCTGAAGACATGTCATAACATCACGCCTGTAATCCTCGAAGGGTTAGGCAGAGGTAGTACACCCACATTTCGCCAGATATGTTTATTTGTTTAAGTACCATATAGTAGGGGGCGAGCCTACTGCCATTAAACGGGCACAAATTCGGACTTCGGGCTGCTACTGAGAAATTCTTGATGGAAAAACCCAATAACACTTTGCCCGACCTGGGAATCGAACCTAGGACATCATGCTCAGCAGTAGCGCTTGCGACCACTAGAACAACGAGGCAGTACTAAAACTCGATGTGCCATTTTTATGGTCGGATATTGTAGTGTAGAATGTAATGCCCCTGCCACACTATGCTCCTCGCTCTGCTCCTCGCGCTGCCGCGATGTTGCACTCTCTGCCCACACATTGCTCTACTCGCGCAATTAATCGCGATGCTTCGCACTATGTCCTTTGACTCGCGCCCAAAAATCGACAAAAGAGGGAGCAGTGGGCATGACGAGGAGCATGACGTGCGGCATGACGAGTAACGTTGCCACACCACGTCTCTGCCTACTTTCCTCGCTGTTTCTCATGCTACTTGACAGAGTGTGTAGCAGGGGGCATAACATATTAGTGGCGCATACGCAAGTATATCACACGTGTGGTCTGAACAATGGCTCATCGTACATTATTTACGAATGTCTCGTATGACGTGCATCATGTTTTCCTTGCTTTGCAAAATATTATATTTCTATGCCACTCGAGGTTATATCTGTAATACCGTTTAATTTAAGCCACGTTTGCACTATGCAGAAAATGTTGGTGTACTCGTGTTGTGTTAACCTGAAACGTTGTTGGAAATTGCACTATGTTGCAAAATAATTATGTGGAGCCATTTTGAAGGCAAAATTGGACTGGACGTCTTTGTTTCTCGTTAAATTTAAGCAATAATATCGGGATGTAAAGTTGTCCCACGTGCTAGCTTTTTAACCGACTTCCAAAAGGAGGAGTTTGTCAATTCGACTGTATGTTGTTTTTTTTGTATGTTTGTTACGCGATTACTCCGCCAATTATGAATTGATTTTGATGATTCTTTTTTTTTTGTTTGATAGGTCATACTTCAGAGGTGGCCATATAAATTGTATTGACTTTGCTTGGGTAGTTTTTGAGTTAGCTTCAATAATACGTATTTTTCCGCACTTAGTATTGTGGATGATATGATAAGTTCCTGTCACTGTTATTTACATAACAGGTAGTGGTATTCGAATTTGGGTGGGGCAGGTACCACAACTACAAAGTGAAAAATAACTTTAATTTCGGAAGTCGGCAGCGAAAAACGAAAATTCAAAACCAACGACTCCCGATATTAAAGTTATTTTTCACTTTGTAGTGTTTTTTTTGTCAGGTGCTGTCAGGATCCCACAACAATCTTTTTCAATCAATCCATTTTCGCCTAATATTGGGTTATAGTTCGATCTTTAGGTGTCATCAGCCACGGTTTTGCTATGGTTCTGATGAGGTCGTCTGTCCATCATCTTTATGGTCGATTTACACTTCTATTACTGGTTCTCGACCTCCAATCGAGCCCTTTCTTGCTATTACCTTTTAATTATTTGGAATATAATATTACCTACTAGCTTCTGCCCGCGACTTCGTCCGCGTGAAACTATCGCCCGCCTGCGCTATTAGCCCACGTTCGCAGGGACTTAATAAAATCGCGGCGATTTTTTTTCGTGCACTTGATTTTCAACGCTCTGCTTAGCGCCGAGAGTTGAAAATCCAATAGTGTTTTTTTAACGCGGTGGGACGAGAGTGCGTCCCAGCGCGTTGGATTCTCAACGCTCGGCTTAACACCGAGAGTCAAAAAACTAAAATACTGATCTAAAGACACCGACTTCTGAAATTAAAGTTATTTTTCACTTTGTAGTTTGGAAGTCGGTTGTATTTTTTGTAAAAACGTTTTTTTTTTTTTCACTTTTTAGTGGGTTGGTTTGCAATTTATCTAAGTTACAATAGCGTAATGTCAACTGCTCATCAAAAATACCTAAATCGCGATAGATGTGCCTATAATATTTGAAGAGTTTCCTCGATTTCTCCAAGATCCCATCATCAGATCGTGACTAACTGACAATGGGACCAACTTGGAAGTATAGCTTTTCAAACAAATAAATAATTTTTCAAATCGGTCCAGCCGTCTTCGAGTAATCGGGGAACATATTAAAAAAATAAAAAATATCCCGATGAACTGAAAATCTCCTCCTTTTTTTGAAGTCGGTTACAAAAATCAAATTGGTCGAGCCATTGTCGAGTTTTTGCGAGACTAATGCACGGCAATTTATTTTTATAAATGTATATAGATAGATGTCAGCATTTTATGTATACCTATTAAAAATAGAAAAAGTACCCACTGTATTTATTATACATGAATAAATATACAACCTGTTTTTTTTGATATCCCATAACTCTAGGGTTATATTCTGTAGGTAAAAATAATACTAAAACTCCTAGAATAGGTGGTCCAAAAATGCATCGTTTCGGAGATATCATCAATCATAATTAAATTAGGTCAAAAATTGTCACCAGTATGACGAATCTTTACTTTTGCGAGGTTACTTACCTTACCGTACAAATAAACCCTCGATGTGTCTAGGTATCTAAGTTTCATTGATAAATACAAGTAATTCATTTTTATTCAAACTAATCATTCATATTTAAAGCTAAGAAAATGCGACGTTGTCATATTTCACGTAAGGGTGTTTTACATTAATAATCGTGACTTTGCCGAATTATTTTGTATGAAAAATGAAAAAAAATAATAACGAAGGATTGGAACTTAACTCATATGCCAGTTGATTCTTTGATATGGCCTCAATCATACCCTAGAGTTATGGGATATCAAAAAAAACACGTTGTATAATATAACCATAATTTATTTGTTATGAAATTGGTTTATTGTTATTCCGAGACTAAATCGCATAAAAAGTTAATCAGTCTTGTTTACACAATATGTTATGAAATTATTCACTTATTTGTTTATTGTTTGTGACTACACTCATTTGCAATCGACATAAATGCATAAAAGATTTATTTGTATGTAAAAGCTATCGCAGTGTAAATCCCTCTCCAACGTTGAAAACAAGTTGAATCAGTGCTGTTGAAGTAATAAGCAAACAGAGAGACATGTTTTCTTTATAGCCTACGCAGTTAAGACCAGGCTCTCCAAAGACAATTTCCACGCAAACTCCGCCCCCATGCACCCCACCACTCCACTATGTGCTAAACTCTAACACATCAGTAATAAAGTTGATTATCGCGTGCGTTCTTTAGTCGTGTTCGAGCACGAAACTAAATGTTGTAAGTCTAAATTCTTATTTCGTTTATAACTAAAGTTATAATTGATCTAGAGAAAAAAATATCTTATATCTGGATAATAGAATATATTTTTACTCTGTCAATAATTATTTTAGACATAAAAGCCGAGTAATCTTATTTTTGTTTCAAATAATCTTTAAAAAAGTCATGATTTTCGAATAAAAAATTAATCGAGTGAAAATGTTCCAATTATTAATCTATCTTAATATGGAAAGAAAAAGATCCAATAAATCATATCCTAAAGTTCCACTTTGATTATATGCGTGACTTTTTCAGAATATGAATGCAAATTAACATACAATTTATAGAGCCTCCTCTTAAATGTGATAACATAAATTATATCGATAAAGCTAATAAGATAATGAAGACGACGCGACGGTTTCGGCCTAAGGACTATAATTTTAGGCACTAATGTCTAAAGATATACAAGACACCTCGGTTTTAACGACGCGACAAAACTTAGGTATAGCGGAGTGTAAAGGCTCGTACAGACCAGCGCGATATCGCGGGCGCGACAAGCAGCGCGACCCGTGTCGCGCCGCGATATCGCGCTGGTCTGTCCAAAGCAATTGTCGCGCGAATACGCGATCGTTGCGTTTGTAAGTCACTTTTTGTTTGGCGAAGCTGAACGCGTGGTCTCGTCGACAGATGGCGCTTTCCGGTTTTCTGAATACATTCGTGACATAATTAATAACGTGACGATCACGTAGTCGCGCGACCGATCGCTTTTAGGTTTAGGACACGGGGTAAAGCCTCGTGCAGACTAGCGCGACGCGACTGTAACAAAACAATTTTTAAGAAAAGTCCACGGTAGAACAATTACCGGTATCGCGTCTCGCCAATCTGTACGAGGCTTAATGCTGAAGCCACTAAGATAGGAGGTACGCTTGGTAATTAGCGTAGCTTGATCAAGTGATAAATTAGTCATGCAGGTTAGGCCGCGTCCTATTTAAAAGGGATCGTCACACGAATTGGAATTCAGAAAAGTTTGGCAGTGCCGGTCGTTCGCACGAACAATATTTCGTAGCTACTTTGAATTTGATGCGAACATCACATTCAGGGAAGCTACCATCGATCGTAGCTACGAAATATTGTTCTTACATTTTACATCTTCTAAAGGAAAATATTAGTTTTTATCGCATTTGTTCTCAGTTATCGACTATTCGTGAAAACGTTGGTTACGTCTTCTACTTGTTAGCATTACAATGTCCACCTTGTGATCTTCAGTCTCACGCGAGTAGATCAATAAGAACACTTGTGATTCAACCAGCAGGGTCTGTAAGTAAAAACTTGAGGATCTTTATTGCTTTACTGCTTATTTGTTTTTAAAAATATCGACAAGTTCACTAAAGTAGAAGATACGTACAACGTCAACACTCGCCATAAAAAAAGGTTATGCGCTCCATCCTCAAGAATATATATGCTCATATTATATGGCAATAAAAATATATAATAATTTGCCCAACGTGTTTAATACTGAAAAAAACTTTTTACAAAAAAAAAAAACAACCTACTTCCAAAAAAAACACTACAAAGTGAAAAATAACTTTAATTTCGGAAGTCTGTGGCAAAAAACTAAAACTAAATTGGTTGTATTTTTTTGGTAAAAAGTTTTTTATTTATATGTATAGAATAATTGAATCTTAGAAACCTTCCGAAGAAGACCGGAGAGTCATAATAATAAACTTGACTGACAGAATAAAGTTCCAAAACATTTTTAATGCCGAGATCAAAATTCATGACGCGGGTGACATTTAAATTAAGAGAAGAGGCTTTCGTATAATTAAATGTAAAGGTGTAGATGTTCTATAGGCTGTCACAATGCAGAATCTGACCTTCGCAGGTCGATGTTCGGCGTGGGTTGAGCCAGTTCAGGCTAGTGATGGCAACTTCCCGAGAATATTCTCCGCGATATAGCGAGAACTTTGCTGTTAAGTTCTTGAGAATATTCTTTTGGAACAGAATTTACTAGAATTAAAAAAAAATATGTCTATTGTATCGATCTATTTTTATAGGCTGTAATATTTTTGAGTGCATCTGAACGATTTACGCTAGTTAACGTCAAAATAATTTATTTTGCAACTTAAGTTCTCAGTAAACTCTCCTAAGCTAGAAGCGAGAAAATACTTACTCGAGAATATTACCAAGAAAATTGTCAAATTCTTTTAAATTTCGTAAGGTATTAATGTTAAATAAGGACTGCTGTATTAAAAGAAACTTTATGATTTACAAATAATTAGTTTTTTTTAGTATTTAAATTTATTGTAGTAGTATTTAAAAAAATACATAGAAAAGGTAGAGATTTGTAATTTAACACGTTTTTGGTCGCGACTTTGTATTAGTACTGCTAATACCAAGTCGAACGTCGAAGGCAATCATTTATTGCCTTCTACTTATCATAATTAATTACTACTTTAAAATTTTCCATGTTCCGAGAATATTCTCCGTCGAAAAGAATATTGCAGAATATTCTCAATCGGAGAACATTCTCCGATCTCTCGACCCATCACTAGTCCCGACTAAGTGGCTTTTGTTCGAGCTATCATACACATACGCGACGTATACTCACTTTCCTTTATGCCAGAGGAATGTGAAGAACTTTGAGTGCCTGTAGGTGTAGGTAGTGGTTATGTAGAGTATTGCTCTAATAAGAAACGGGAAATTAGTTAGCAGAGTAATGGCAAACCTTCTCACCAAAGTACTTAAAGGGCGCCCAAAGACACGAAGCAACAAAATTCGATCTAAAGAAAAGCGGCCACATATTTTCACGCACAACGTGCGCCATGACCAAGACAAATTTTCTAAGGTCCGGAAGTCTCAAAAAATGTTGCCAGTTTATGAAACTAGAGATGTAATATAACAAAAAGAATATTGGCTGTGGTAATTAAATTGACTAAGTATAAAACCATAAAATTAGTATATGTTCATATGGACTTGAACACTAGCCGTTATTAATAATTCCTTCTCAGTCACGAGATAATATTTTTGAAGTGAAAACTTCTTTAGGCGCGTTGGGCATTTTTGAGATTGATTTCGCGACCTATTACCGACACCGTGGAGTAAAAAACATTAACGCGTTGATTACCGCGGTGCCGATTATTTTTCAAGTTTTCACTTCTGTCGGCACTCCCGGAGTGCCACTGTTTTTTTTAAAGGAGTGGCACTAGTGGACCATTGGGCGCCCTCTTAAGCTAATGTATAGACTTGTTCAAAGTAAACAGGGTTTAACTTAAACATAACACAACACATGCACACATAACTGGCGAAATCTATATACTATGTATGTACACTTCTGTCTAACCACTCAGGGAAACAAGGCGTTATGTAATGTTATGCAGGAAAAAATACGCAAATAAAAACCTGAACATGGTGCAAAATATATTTTGTCTGCGCTTGCTCCTGCTTCCTGTGGCTAATTCTGGATAACCACGACCTTTTAGATATGCAAACCGCTTCCGGGAAAACTGGTGATTGCGATATACACATACATAGCTCACAACTCGTTATTCAAATTCTTAATAATATTAAACACAATGAAATGCTTATCCTGCGTGGCTTGGTAAAACCGCTGAGGCGATAAATAGTAAATAGGCCCCTACAAATTAAAATGTTGCTAGCAACTTGACAAATGGTGAAAGTGAAACACAAATCCATGTGTAACGTAATTATACAGGGTGGCAGGGATATCGACGCGAAAACTGTTACCATGGATTCAGTACATCATTGAGAAGAATCGTCGTTGAAATTTTTCGTTGATTATTTAAAAAAAAACAGCTGTTCCGTACATTTTGACCACGTAGGTGTAGGTATTGCACTTTTATATGAAATAGCAGATTTTTTTAAAAATAACCGACGAAATATTTCAACTCGGGGGGCTTTAGAATCATGTACTGAATCCATGGTAACAGTTTTCGCGTCGATGTCCCTGCCACCCTGTATAAACGATTTTATAAACCTTAATCATGAAAGAAAAGGAAAAGGTCTCTCAGAGAAGGAACGAGCATAATATCACCAGACGTGTGTTGGCGATTACACACCATTTACCAACCCGAGTATAGATAGGATTCCTCAAGATATTTTCTTACACTGAAATTCAGAGGATAGAAGTTTTTATTAGCCTAAACTGTCGTACTCCTCGGCAAAGGCGTACCCAATCCTTCCACTACTTTGATATTACAATTTTTCTCTCGAATTTTTGAAGCAGCTAAGTCCCGCCTCTTCGGTTTGCTGCGACCCCGGCTAGCTATTTCAGGGCTCCAGTCTTGCGATATACAGGCGATAGAAATCATAATTATAAAAAAGAAGGTGTGTACTTATGAGTCCGAGTATACGCGATTCAGCGTCACCAACCCGAGCGTGACGGTTCAGTCTCGTTCACTATTCAGAAAGCGCGCAAAGTACGCCTAAAAAAGTTTTTACTTCAATAAAACAAATCAAGCAATTCCTATGTAGCGAAAATGATTCCACAATTGATAAGGTCATAGTTTGATCACATCAGTTGAACAATGCAATCAAAGAATGCAAAGAGCAACGAGGAGGCTAGGCAATAAATCAAATGATATGAACGCAGTGACGTTATCAATGAGGCGATGTGAGTTATGAACCGATCTACAGCCTACTACATGTGGCCGAGCTGTTAGATAAACATTTACCAACACTGTGTCAGTTGACGAGTTTACTTTTATGATGCGAACATGTGTGAGTTTGTACGACCTATATTAACAACCTCTAACACCCACTATATATTTAGTAATATTGCCGCAATCACAGGATACTGGGATACTGGTCTGTGAATGCAGTATATTCTTATCCCGTGTCAATAGTACTTCATGCTGTGGCTGACTGGCTAAAATCTTTTAACATAAGCCTAACCAGTAAGGTTGGTACTGTTGGTAGCGAGGCGGACTTCCCAGGGTGCGCCAGACGCACTTAAGTATTGTCAATGTTTGAGGCTCTTATTTCTTTATCCAGAATGTTGTTCGCGAATGGAGCTACCCGTCCTCTTCATCATTCTATTGTTCCTTTCCCAACTGCTTCCTCAGTAACATTCCATTAGTAGGTAATTTCTTGCTTGACTTCCCTCAAAAAAAAAATTCATGCATCAAAAAGAGTCCCTACTCTAAGGAAGTGGATTAGTGACAGAATTGACCTCAAGACTACGTGAAGAAAGTGCAAAAACAACTCTTTTTTAGTGATGTCGATGTCGTAACATGCCACACGAGCACGACATACATGAGACATTCGCACATTCGAGGTTATTTTCACTGGACTGGGGTTGAATGCCAAAACAGACCCTTTGGGTTAAGGTCGAAAGTTATTGTAAAAGCACACGTGCGTCAGAACATGTTGAACATTTCGTGTATACCGTCCCATTCGCCTTTGGGTCAAACTCTAAGAGGATTACGTCGGGTCCGTGATTCTAATTTTGGTTCTTCTACTTCACTTTGTTCTCGACATATATCGTCATGTTATAGAGTCTTATATAGAGTTGTCCATATCTTTATAAAGGACGTCAAGCCTAATCATCTTAACTTAAATAATAAATACAAAGAGGTATTTGTTTGTTAGTATGTAGGTATTTAGTTTTAGCTGCTCGCAGAAAATAAGACGACGACGAGTGGCGGACTAAGCCTGATGGGGGCCAGGTGCGGGAAAACTAAATGGGAGCCAGGCGCGGGAAAACTAAATGGGGGCCTACGGCTAGGTATGCAGAAAAGTTTAAGAAGTAGTAAACATATAAGAGTGAGCGAAGCGATCTCGAAATGTTGAAGCTCAAACATTTTTGCACCCTACGTTTATATTTAGCATACGTAGGGCCCCCAACTAAAAACTGCCTTTTACTTACTGAACATATCTTGGCCTTGTTTGGGCTTTTACTCGAGATTTTTTTTTAATCAGCCCGGTGTTGTCACCGCCCGCCACCCCCACTCCCCCCTCCCTTAGTCCGCCAGTGCCTACAGCAAATTTTATTGCAACACGTTATTTCAGCCAAAAGCTAGCCAAATCTAGAGTAGTGAAATAAATCGTTAAAGGTTTAACTCAAGCAGGTCAGAGACTCTTTTAAAAAACTTTTTATTATTTTACGCGCAACCCTTCCTCGTAGTCTCTGGTCTTAATGTCATGTTTAGTGTCTGTCATTCCCTGTATAATGTAATTATTTATTTATTTTCGTTTGGTGTTTCATAAAGTTTAAGCTTGCTTACTAGTTTTGTTGTAATAGTGGAAGACTAGTTATTTTTGGAAGCTCACTTCCTCAGTAAGTTTTTTAAATAAAATTATTTGTGGCTCCTCTGCACTTTAATACCTGCGCGTGCGAAGCTTAAATTATTTTTTTGGTATAGATGTTTTCATGTAGAACGCTTTCGCAATAATTCACACTGCGCAAAATCCTAGTTTTTGAGAAAAAAAAGAAACCTATTAAAAAGCGCCGTGTGTAAAAATTAGTGATTCCCAAATTGTCACAGAAAATGTTTTCCATGGCCAGTAGTGTAAAGTGCAACGCATAATTAGCCTATAATGTTCCCACTGCTGGGACAGGCCTCCTCTGTGAGAGGGAGTGGGCCGTAATCCACCACGCGGTGGGCCCGTGCATAATTTAACAGTCTGTCTTGTTTGTTAGCGGCAAATAAGTTCTAATGTAATGGGTACTAAAGATATCAATTAATGGACTATGCCATAACGTATTATTCATACTCATAAACGTAAACGCGAGACTTCAATAGACTGCATAGTTTACTATGTTTCTTGTCTAATAAATAAATGTAGATGCTAAATTGGCAAGACTGCCTGGCACCAGCTTAATATTGTCCTATTGCTTGTGCTGTTCATTTACTTAAGGCGATGATAACCGACTTTTAATGAGGATCACGTCTAAACGAGTAGTGTTAATGATTTGGAAAAAATATAATGTTAAATTAGAGCATTTTTATAATAACTCAATATTATGAACAGTTTAGATCATGTTTATATTACATAGTGAAACTAATTTGTAAAGTTATGTCTAACGCGGATAAAAAACTGAAAACTTCACCATTTTAAAGATAATTTAATTATTGATCTTTTAGTTAACGTGTTTTATTAAAATAAGCTTTTGTTTTATGTATATTAAATTAATAATGCGTTTAATTTAGGACAGCGCTCCTTGATGGGCGAGTCCTATTACTGGCTGAACGTACGAGCGTTGCGTGAGCTTAGGCAAACTAACCACTCAAGGTCACTGGCATATATCTGCGTCTTAAACAGTGCTTTTCTACATATTGTATTACAGTTCTTTAAATGTTTGTAAACAAGAACAGAATACATTTTTCATCCTCCTCGAGCTAATTTACATCGACCTTTGCGTTTTGAGGAGCAGTGCAGTGTTGGCCCAGTGGTAACGGTCCCGACTTACGAGTTGTTGATCGTAGGTTCGAACCCAGGCAGGCGCTTTACTTTGTGTAAATAATTTCATCACCACTGCTCTCAAAACGGTGAAGGAAAACATTGTGAAGAAACCGGTATGTCCTAGAACCAAAAATTCGAAGACATGTGACATCTACCAACCCACACTGGGCCCGCGTGGTAGACTGTCAGCCCACTCTCGAAGAGAGGAGGCCTGTGTCCCAGTAGTGGGAACATTATAGGCTGATTATGCTTGTGGACATTAATTAATTAACACTAATCCTTGATTCTGCTTTATTTCGGAAGATTTCTTTAGGTCCTGCTCTGTTCATTATGAACCGAAGGTTGGTTTTTATTAAACCCATTTTTTTTATAAATAAGTCATATTAGTGACATTTTTTCCAGTTCAAAGCCAGGTATTTAATATTTGGTCCCCACTGCGCCATAAATATGGCAATACATTTTTATTGGTCGTAACTTAGTTTCTAAGATTTACCGCGTTCGTACGCTCGCACGCAATATTGTTAATAAATTATCATCAAAATATTTAAATTGTCGCTTTTGGACTTTGTTAACATTCTTTCAGGGTAGTTTATTATGTTATTTTAAGTCAAAATATTCATTAAGAATATTATGTATTCCGGTATACTTGCTGATACAATTTATTCATTGACCCAATTTTTCTTACGCGTATCAGCAATGTAGTAAATAAATGAGATCAAGGTTGGATTACCGAGTTATCGAATGCCAGATTGTCGAGACTAAAATTTATTATGGGCCGGTAAAAAATACATGGAAAAGAGACACGTGCAAGGCGTTTAAATTAAGCACGTGTCAACGAATTGTACTTATGCGAGTCAATGACCGTGGATCATTATATTCTTTTACAAGCGTCTGTCCGGGACTTTAGTCCGCGTAAAATTTCTTGTCTATAATATAAAAATGAATCGCAAAATATGTTGGTAAGCGCATAACTCAACAACGCCTAGACCAATTTGGCCAATTCTTTTTTTAAAATGTTCGTTATTTTTATGACAAGGTTTTAGGGTAGGTAGGGTAGGTAATAAATGATAAAGATGGTGCACCCCAAGCATTTATAAGGCAAAATTTACCACAAAGGTAGGGTAGGTAGGGTAGGTAATAAATGATAAAGATGGTGCACCCCAAGCATTTATAAGGCAAAACAACGTTTGCAGGGTCAGCTAGTTTTAACATAAAATAATCCTATGACACTCTGTAATTTTCTAACTTCCCATTTATTGAAAGATTTATTAGTGAAAGAATCTGAATCGGACCAGAAGTTCCGAAAATTACCGCCTACATATAAACTTATCTCTTTATAATATTAGAATACATTGATATATAAAACAAATGTTTGTATCGTTTGGAAATCATACTAATCATAAAAACAAGGATTTTCTCCCTTTCAGCTTAACTTACTGCTTTTGGTTGGCAGTGTACTTTTCACACAGGTTTACGAGGTTTTCGCTGTCTCAAATATTGCGTTTACCATTATGTATTCGCTGGCAAAGGTAATCATCAAAAAGACGATTTCTAAAATCATCAAATAAGGGATTAATAGCTGATCAGAAGGTCAATTCTCGTACTTAAAAATAGTAGGTTTAAGAGATAGCCGTATTTTTGGTAACTATCACTGGGAAGGCTGATTCAGTATTTGGTGGGTGGAGGGCCCTCTGGTGACAATGGTGACGGTCTGCCCGCGTGTGGCTGGCCAAGTGACTATCTATGGCCGCTCAAGGACGAGTTATAGGAAGGTTGATACTAGTAAGGCATTTATAATATGAGTAATAGCTGTGTGAACAGTATAAAAACTGACGATATTCATCGGCCGGTTCACTAGATATTATTATGGCCGCTCATAGAAGTGTTATGGTTCAGAAGCTCGTTTCCACCGGCCTGTACCCTAATTGCGTAACTTATTTTCGTAAACAATTTTGCCTAATTTGTTTCATTTTGACAGTTCAACAACATTCATTGAGTTATTTACGTTGTTGAGCAGATTTTTTTTCCAACCTATGAAGCAATGGATTAGCAATCTGTTTCAAATCGAAACAGATTGTGGTTGTGTTGTATTACGCAATTAGGGTACTGTAGTGCTATTCTGTAACCATCTCACCGTGTTATCTTAGGTGAAGTGAGCGTGGAGTGTGCTGTCAGTTGCTAAGGATTGACACTATTGGCAGCTCACTTCACCTAAGTTATCACGGTGAGTTTTATACAGAATCGACCGGCAGTTCTTTCATTGACATAAGCGACCTTCAAGTATACTTTTACCATTCAATCTGATATACCTAGTTGTTAATCAGATTTCTCTCTCTAATCCACTATATCTTCCCATAATCTGATTACCGAGCTGGCCTGGTCTGCAGCTTTCCTAACTGTAATCCAAACTAATAATATAAATGCGAAAATAAATCTGTCTGTTACCTTTTCACGCCTAAACCATAGAACCGATCGTTATGAAATTTGACAGGTAGGTGACTCCTCATAGCCTGGGACCAGGAGAAGGACATAGGCTACTTTTATCCTGTACCCTAATTGCGTAACTTATTTTCGTAAACGATTATGACAAATTTGTTTCATTTTGACAGTTCAACAACATTCATTGCGTTATTTACGTTGTTGAGCAGATTTTTTTTCCAACTTATGAAGCAGTGGGTTAGCAATCTGTTTCAAATCGTAACAAATTGTGGTTGATCGTGCTTTACGCAATTAGGGTACTGGATAATTGTATTAAGAAATGATGAAATACAAAATACACGAAGACGAAGTCGCGGGCAACAGCAAGTTTATATCGTTACCTTGACATTTTTAACCGAATTCAAAAATTCATACGACGAACATAATTTTAACCTCCTGTTATAATTATTATGTTCGTCGCATTTTATTTTTATGTTCCTATTTTCATCGATATTTTCGTCAATTGTGGACCGATTTTAATATATTTTTTTTTCATTTGGTACAAGCTTGCGCGGTTCTCCCATTTTAACTTTCAGTGGGTTCCGAAATTAAGTAATATTTCACTTTGTAGTGTATTTTTTTGGAAGATGTTTGATTTTTTTTTTTTGAAAAAAGTTGTTTATCTTTGAGTATACAATTATCGATGATAAGTGGAAAGTTTAGTGTTGGAAGTTACAAAATGGGTACATATTGATAAGGAATCGGTTATCTGGTATGCTAATAGTGGGTTGGCTGTCTGTCATAGGATTAGGGGGTAATGTATCTGAACATGCACGTGATCAAACAAGACTTTGACCTGATTTGGGCAGAATTTTTAAGTTGAGTTTGTTTCGCCATTTCTTCTCAAGGATAGGAAATGTCGACTCAATCTAGTTTATGTGTAAAAGAGATTCTGATATTATCCTATTAAAAAAAATCTAATACCTTTAAACGAGCAATTCTTGAATATATGTATTCTGAATCTCGGAAACGGCTCCAACGATTTTCATGAAATTTTGTATGCAGGTGGTTTCGGGGGCGATAAATAGGTCATGCAGATATTATATATCAACTTCGACTCGCTCACCGTAGAATTGAATGGACCACCACACTTTTGATTTTTAAAGGATTTTTAAGTGCTATAAATATAATTATATTAAGTATCTGCAATGTGTGTGATGAGGATTACAGAATAAACAATTACATTTCATTTCAATAAAATAGGTTATTGGACGAAAATGTGTAAAATACATTGTAGCAACAGTAAACATTTTTTTAAAAATAATTCTGTGAATCTTTTAGTAGGTATCTTAAACCTTCCTTCTAACACAAATGGACTTCTGTAAGTAAAAATTGGAGATCCTAACCCAATGATTTGGAAAACAGATAGCCTACACCACGCCCTTAAACCCCTAAAGGCTCGACGGAATATGAAATGTAATCTAACACACACCCTTTATCACAAAACACCGCAAAACTTACTTAGACTTTCTAAACAGAACAAGATTTTTCAGATGAACAAAAAAGCGGCCAAGTGCGAGGTGAACTCGCACACGAAGGGTTCCGTACCACCGTACAATATTTAACACTACATGTTTACATTTTTTTTAATTTGTTTTTTTTTATACTTTAGTTTCTACCTATTACGGTTAAAAAAATACAGCCCTGTGACAGACGGATGAACAGCAGAGCCTTAGAAATAGGATTTCGTTGGCACCCTTTGGGTACGCAGTGGCGAAAGCACCATACAACACGATTCCTACCGGCGTCCCTTCCGAGGTTCACAACAGCAACTATTGACAAATGGCACATATTATTATAGTGTCTACTATTGACCAAAAATATTGTTGTACTACTAAATCAACATAATATTCACATAATTGGGCAGGGCACATTGCTCGCAGAACGGATGGCCGATGGGCCGAAAGGTTCTGGAGTGGCGACCGCGTACCGGAAGACGTAGCATTGGAAGGCCTCTCACAAGATCGACTGATGACCTTGTGAAGGCCGCAGGAATCCGCTGGATGCGGAAAACACAGAATCGGTCGAAGTGGCGGTGCTTGGGGGAGGCCTATGTCCAGCAGTGGACGTCTTTCGGCTGAAATGATGATGATGATGATGAATATTCAAACAACAAAAACGCCAATTTTTAGCTTTGAACAAAAAAATAGTCAAAAATGTGTTTATTGTTAAGTAAGTTAAAACCGGCTTCGATTCGGCTTCCTCCTTACAAAAATTGACACCTCGCCACTGGGGTATCGAACCCTTAAAACAACAGATATTCTCCTTTCTTGCCTTTATTTACTAAGGGTGAATATCTTCCACAAAATGTTGTCTCCCGCAGCTATTCAATCTCGGTAATCTCATACCAACTCGTTTCCGCCTTCCCACTGACCTATAATATACGATAAGTAGGGTAACCATGTTTACTAGACTGTTGAGGATAAAAGGAATTGAATATACATCGTTATCCACGCTGAAAATGGTAAAAATAAGCACTATTGAGACTTAGCCTTATTTAGGGTTCCGTACCCAAAGCGTGCCAAACGGAACCCTAATAAGCCTCCGCTGTCCGTCCGTTCGTCTGTCTGTCAGCGGGCTGTATCTCATGAACCGAATAGGTAGAGCTGTTTCTGTTTTAAAGTCCAGACATAATCTTGGTCTGATCCTCACATGATCACCATTTCAGACACTAATCTACATAGATTAGTGTCTGATATGGTCTTTTGAGAAAAGAGCCACACAGATTTGAGTGCACCAGTCCAGTATAAGTAAAATAAATTATGAATACGTCACTTGGTGGTGTGCCTATAAACAATATCTGTTTCTGACAACTCTTAGAAGGAAATTCCATACAAATAACTCTTGTATTTTCATCCTCATTAGCCCAAAACACCGATTTACAGGCTGTTGATATTAATTAATCGATCGGTATCTCAAGCGTGATTAATATTGTGTTATTTGGAACGTGATACTGTCATGTGGGCATTATCGGGTCACCGTCGATGCACCTGTGCGCATGTAGCGTGTGAACTATGTACTTTGAAACTCATTAAAGTAATTATTTTACCGTTGTTAGTGTTGCTAGTGTGTTTAATAACGGCGAAGCGTTTATACAGGGTGATTTTAGCGATGCAGCTAAGTTGATCCATGGGGGTTTGTCCGAAAGGGTTACTGTGGCCCCTGGCAACATACAGGCAACTGAAAGATCACGGGTGGGTTTTAGTCAGTAAGAGTCTGACACGGCCTCCCGCTCCGCCCAGAGCGGGAGAAGTTATTTGATAATTTCCCACCCAAAAAAAAGGCTTGAAAAATTTACAAAGTTACTTCTACATTTATAATGTTAGTACGGATTGGAAACCTTGTATCATGTCGCATACAAGGTTACGGCATCATCAGCCTATAATGTTCCCACTGTTGGGACACAGGCGTTCTCTCTGTGAGAGGGATTGGGCCGTAATCCACCACGCGGTCCCAGGGTTGGTAGCGACACATGGCTTCGATGTTTTTGTTCTAGGACATGCCGGTTTCCTCACGATGTTTTCCTTCACCGATTTCAGAGCAGTGGTGATGAAATAATATACACAAAGTAAAGCGCCTGTTAGGGTAACATCCCAAATACCGAAAGTTGAGAATGTTTAACGACAAATATGGGAAATTCAGTACCTAAAGCGTGTAGCGCGGAGTTATTAGATGGAATTTCTAGCGGCTCCCAAACTCGGTCAAGCGTGGTGCCCCTAGCGATAACTAAACTAGGTACTTGAACCTACACATGCTTTGTTTTCTCACTGCATTTGCCCAAGATAAAGGCGCGACTAACTCGAGTAATCAGCTCCTAACGATAATAGGAACGGGTTATGTTAATTAACCTTAATGGTGATTAGTGAAAAATTAACTGACTATTTGGGGGCAAAACATAATTATGGAAGTAGTTTGTAAGCTTTGTTGGAAGTGGTGTTTTAAGATACGAAGTTTGAGTTGAAAACTCTTCGATAAGTTAAACGTAGGTAAGTACCTTACCTTGCCTTGACTAAGGAAGACTTTCATTTTTGAAACTTTAGGCGCGTTGGGCATTTTTGAGATGGGACTAAACCATTGATTTCGCGACACTGTGACGACACCAGCTTTTGACCATTAAAAAGACATCAACGCGTTGATTACGGCGGTACGTGGAGTAAAAGAAATCAACGCGTTGATTACCGCGTGCCGATTTTTTTTCAAGTTTTCAGTTCTGTCGGCACACCCGGAGTGCCCCTGTTTTTTTTTAAATACGATATTCAGAACACTAATTGCGTAACATACATCAATCCGAGGCTTTGAAGGATATTACTAATCCATTGCTTCATAGGTTTGAAACATTCGTCTGCTCCACAACGTAAATAACGCAGTGAACGTGGGTGAACTGTCAAAATGAAAGAAAATGCGATCAAGTGTCATTTTATGTGTACTATTCAATTACCTCGCAGGTATGTACAGTAAGCGCTCAAAAGTGCATGAGCACGCTAAGAGTCGTATTGCTGTGAACACGCGGTATAGCTCGTACATTTGTATGTGTAAGCAACACGATACACACACCACAGATAACGCAGTTACACGAAACAACAATATATTTCCGTCGCTTTAAACATGCTAGCACACACGCACTATGCGCGTGAACTTGACCAGTTAATGGCATTGCTAAAATTCGATAGTAACTTAACAAGCGCAGATAGCAGAAAGCGTTAAGCGTTGGTATGGAATTCAAACTGCCTCAGGTTCTAATCTCGTGAAACACAGTGCGGTTTTTTGCAAATATTATTATTTTTGTTTTCGATAATAATATTTTTTAAATATTGCTGCTTTTTTATGTTGTTATTGCAATAAAGGTTTTAGAATAAAAAATGCGTGATATATGATAAAAAAAATTAAAAAAAATCTGTTTATTCGTTATATTTATTTTACATAAGTTAATAAACTGCTACAATTATTTATCATTACTTCAGCTGAATAAGTTGTGAAATAGATGTCAAGAAACTTAGAAGCAGTTTGTATTATTTAGACATATTTAAATTATGAAATATTTTAAATTTTTAATGGATTTTTTCACCATAAATATTAAGCTTTGATCATGGTCGAAGTAATTAAGTAATAAATAAGAATATTAGACTACTTAAAATGTAAAAAACTACTTACAGAATAGGTAATTTTAAGGTTAAATATGGGCAGTTTGTTTATATTTTATTTGTATTAATTATTTTACATTTTATTTGACTTTAGTAAATATTGGTTGTTATTGAGGTTAAAGCTTAAGTATTCATTTTCTTTACGAAAAGAAGATTGAAACTAAACCTCAAATTTTTATCCTAAAATAATACTATTACTAAAATAATATTAAACAATTTCGGTATATCTGCAAGAAATACGACAAACACCCTATTGAAACGTGCTTAAAAAATTCGTTACCATAAATTCATGCAATAACGAATCTGTTGTTTATTAAGTTGGTACGGTCAATATTTTAAGGTCAAAAACGGTTTTCTAGCTGGTCTTCAGTGATGCAAGCCTTCAGAGTGCACGGCGAACGGTTCATAATGACGTGTTTTTAATAATTCAGCAAAATGTCTCGTTGGTATGAAACCATTTGTTTCATTCACCATTTGACGTCGCTGCTACTCGATAATAAGCCCCTTCCTCATATCTCTTAACCCTCACAGTATTTCTCTAGAACAAAGAAAAACATTGTTTTTATTACACATAATACCTTATTATTTATTATTCACTAATCGAATTAAACCTCACAATGAATTTAAAACTTTAAAGGCATCTTCTGTCTCAACAATACCTCTGTTCTATCAACAATACCCTTGATTAAGATTTATGTTTGGTAAAATATGAAATATATTAATGATAACACTCACACTTAGTCCGGTTTCATTAGATATTCACTTCACTTTTACGCAGCGCAATAATATTCTCTGATCTGATCTGATCTCTTCAATATATTTTATGCCTGCTTTTTGATAATAATAACCACAACACTGCGCTAAATACTCGTCACCAATATTATCCACGAACCAAAAAAGTTCTATTAATTAAATACTCGTAACAAACTGCATCTACCCCACAGAAATCGAAATAATTTACTTAGTTTTTTGTGGTCTACCTGCTAAACTTTAATATTTATGTGAACAAGACGAATGAAACTAAAAACGAATGATGATTATTGAACTAGTCATTGGTTGCAGACAAAGTGAGTGTGTGTGTGTAATGTGCGTGTCTACAGTATTGTAACAACTTATAGAAGAAGGTCGTAAGTCAAACCGAAGCGTCAGTCTATTGCTTTGTGAGATTGCTCATGGACTTTTGGTCGGTACTGTACAAGTAAAGTAATCCCATCCTATTAAATGATAATTATGATAAATGATTTTATTTCTGTAAGTAGGTTTGTACAAACACTTTTACACGTCGATCATATTTTTTATAAAAACTAGATGACTTCGTTTCCTATCTGACTACTCTGAGAAGAAAGGCCGAAACAAACTCGAGAGGCTACGGTCTCTTAAAGTCCAGACATAATTTTGGTCAGCAGGACAGGTTGGTTGGACCGTTGGACCTGTCAGTGCGTAGTGCCTAATTGTATATGTAATTTGATAAATGTAAGCATAAGCATATGTTCCCACTGCAGGGACACAGGCCTCCTCTTGGTGAGAGAGAGTGGGCCGTAATCCACCACACGGCGGTGCGGGTTGGTACATATCTTCGATATTTTTTTCTAGGACATGCCCATAGTTGTTTATTCTGTAATCGTGCAGCTTAGCTTAGACTATCTGTCTCCCACTGCAGAGTGCAGGGCAAACGCCTCTTTTCAGACAGAGAAGGCACAAGCATTGATCACCACGCTTGCCCAAGTTACAGGCAGGTACACACGGCTACACATCAAGCTATACATTTCCAGTTTATGTTGATCTCGCATTGTGTAGGATTTCCGTACAATGCGAGGTCAGAGTATACTGGAAATGTATAGCTTGATGTGTAGCCGTGTGTACACATTTTTATCTGATTCAATTTCAATAGGTGATGTTGAACAATGTATTTTTCTATCGTTTCATTTCATTGTTGAAACTGATTAGGAAAGTTTCCGTGAAGATAATAGCTACTGAAAAATATATTCATTACGGGCTATAAGCATGAAAATTTTGATGAACGGTTTGAATATATTATTTGTTTCATTTTATTATGTACTTGCTGCGCCCCGCGGTTTTACCCGCATAAGTCTAGATCCTATGTCCTAACCCAGGTCATGGTCTACCCATGTGCCAAATTTCATCCAAATCTGTTCTGCCGTTTTAGCGTGAAAGCAAACAAACAAACATATAAAAAAGTTTCTCGTTTTAACATAAAACACATAATATCATTATGACACTCGGCAATAGTACCATAGCTTTTTATTATTTAAGTTTTAATAATACATCTATGTTTTTTTATTAGTGAAAGAATTTTCGGAATTCTATCAGCACCCTAATTGCGTAACACACTTTCCATCATAATCTGAATCATTTTGAAGGATATTGCTAATCCATTGAAAAATATGTCTCCTCAACAACGTAAATAACGCAATGAATGTTGTTGAACTGTCAAATGAAACCCATTGCTGCTGTTGTTAGTGTGTTACGCAATTACCTCGCAGTAGTTCCGAAGATACCCGGACCCTATACAGGGTGGCAGGGACATCGACGCGAAAACTGTTACCATGAATTCAGTACATGATTCTGAACCAGGTTGCACAGATCAAGTTGTTACAATTACGTTACCAAGATTATCGTTTTATCTTACCGACTATACACACAATTACAATTATTATCTAAACTAATATTATAAAGACGTAATTTGAGTTTATATACAAGGTGGCAGGGACATCGACGCGAAAACTGTTACCATGGATTCAGTACATAATTCTGAATCCCCCTGCGTTGAAATTTTTCGTCGGTTATTTAAAAAAATCTGCTTTTATTGCAGTTTTCTATGAAACAGCAGATGTTTTTTTTAAAAAACCGACGATAAATTTCAACCATCAATGTGCAACCTTTTGATCACAGATCTTAAATATGTTGTCATCTTGTAATTGCGTATCGCATTGCCTATAGTTTGACCAATACCGCTGTAGCGCGCCTTAGGAATACGCGGCGAGGCGGGGGGCAGTGTTGACCAATGAGCGGCGGGCGGGACGCCGTGCGCCGAGAGCTTTGAGGAATTAGCGGCCTGCACTGCTCCCCCGTCTCGCCGCGCGCCTTCCTAAGGTGCGGTACAGCGGAATTGGTCAAACTATAGTCGATAGCGCTATTTGCATGTTCTTTGTTTTATGTTATGGGGTTTGGTTTCCGCACTTAGTCCGTCAGGTGGACCATTGTGCGTGGGCCATGGCGGCCGTTTGGTGGTTATTCCAACCAGCCCACCTCCCTCCAGAAGTTAATTAAAACTCCTGGTGCATGTGCTATTTGCATGTTTATTATTGTCATAAATGCACATCGAAATAAAAAGCGGTTACTTCTGTCCCTTTTAATTAAAACCTCACTTTCTCCCCTTAGAACTTCTGCCCGCGACTTCGTCCGCGAGCCTATAACATTCCTCAAGAATTGGGCTATTCAATTCAAAAAAGAGTTTTTCATATCCGACTGGAAGTTCCGGAGATTACTCCCTACATAAAAACTTACAGACAAACACATTTGACCTCTTTATAATATTAGTATAGATAAGTATAATAGTTCTCTTTACATAACAAAATAGCGGCTTGCTCCTAGACTTTTCAGGATTTAAAAAAAAAAAATTAAACACTTTGTCAATAAATGTTTCGATTACATTGGTTTTATGCACGTGATGAGTTGTCTAAACCGCATAATTATATCTTTGTTTCCTGCATAATAATACGCGTAAGCATCGTATTACAAAATACAAAAACACAATGTAATCTATAAAGACTTTATTTTAACATATGACTATCATCATTTATTATATTAACGCGAAAATTTGTGAGGCTGGATGGATCGATGTTTGTTACTCTTTCACGCAAAAACTACTGAACGGTTTTGGATGAAATTTGGCACACAGATAGTTTATAACCTGGATTAACTCATAGGATACTTTTTTCCCGATATTCCCACGGGATCGAGACTTACGCGGCTGAAACCGCGGGGCGCAGCTACCAACATCATAACGAAGGGTTAGGCAACGTTGTGACTATCGTAGGTACCCCCCACATTTCGCCAGTTATGTTTAAGTTCCATGTAATAGGGGGGCGAGCCTATTATTCATGCCATCATCCGCATAAAAACGGCCTCACTCCTGAGCAGAATAAGAGGCAGTCACAATAGTATCCTGAGGGCTGTGGCGGCAGATACTTCTTCTGCCATAATAAGGCAATTTGTGAGAAGACTCATACCATAGTTAGACTATTTATTATTTTGTTTTTTTTTTGTGTCTAGATGTTGGGTGGTCTTCTCACAAATCGTCTTTAGTTTTAAGTTACTAACAAGTGGTTTAAGTGCATACATGTTACTAACAATTTATGGATCTTTTTGTTATCTGAAATAAAATGATTTTATTTATTACCAACAACCGGGCACAAAATCACTCCCGACCTAGAAATCGAACCTCAGGTCCTCATGCTCATCAGTAGCGCTTGCGACCACTAGACGAACGAGGCGATGGGATTTATAAGAAACTTCGGCGTAGGCGCATGTTACCGTTAAAGAACAACTTATTGCCGAGAACTGGTTTTTCAACTGTCGAAGATTAGGCAACACGTAGAGTTGGAATTAATTTAGTGTGTGTGTGTGATTTAGTTTAGTAGAGACGTGACATCTGTAATAACTTTTTGGGCATCTCTTGCCAAGTTCTATAAATCGAGACAATAATTTACTAGACTTTTCCATTACACAGTTTTTGAATAGGGTGTAATAAACTTATTATAACCCATCAGTCATTGCTTTAGCCATGGAAATGGCAAGCAAAATAACATGATAGCGTGTCGACATGTATCATTTTGCTAATCCAAAATAGTAGGTACTTCGTGCAGGTTTTAGATCGGCGTTCAATCTCAGAAGGGAACATAATTTACATAATTATAATATATCAAATGCTATCAATTTCATAGCATAGTTATTTGTGTAGTTTGCCTTGTGGTTCGTAACGAGAACACGTCCATGTGCGACAGTGATGTGAATATTTTGTGAGATCATCAACAAATCTTGTGGCAAACATGGCCGACAACTATGGAACTTTTCATAGAAGTACTGAGAAGGGTAAGTGATATTTCCATGGCATTTTTTGACAAATTAGCACTCAATCTATCTGCCTAGCACTTTCCCAACTTTGTTGGGGTCGGCTTCCATTCTAACCGGATGCAGCTGAATACCAGTATCTTACATGGAGCGACTGTCTATCTGACCTCCACAACCCAGTTACTGGGTACGATAAATTACCACTACGTGACGTAAAATTGAGTACAGTCGAAATCGGAAACAATACGGAAAATAAATCTGCTTACATGATTTGAATTTGTTATAATTTATTACGCAATAAAAATAAACGGTCCGAATAATTTGTTGTCTATCTTTAAATTATTTTTGTCTGGCAATTGAAAGTTTTACTACAAATATAAGGATAAAAGTACATTCGGGAACAAAATAGTTGCATTTAAATTTAAAAAAAAAAATGCTTGTATGATTTGAATTTTAATGTGCTGTATGCTGTATCTAAGTTCTGTGACCCGTGAATTACGGCCGGTGCAGCGGTTGTAAGAAAAATATGTAATGTTCCATTAAAATTGACGTAGTGCATTTTCTGGTTATATTTACAACTGTTATTCTGTTTCTCAATCTATCACTTTCCATAGTTACTCTTTTTTCTGTTCTGTCGGTGTCAAAACGTACCAAAACGAATGATTTTTTGATGTTCTAATACTAATGTCGTTATCTTTATTACACCCCAAAATTGCGTTACACATCTGCAATCACAATCTAAGGGATTGTGAAAGTTGCATCATAATTAAAATTCGTCTACTCGTAAATGACACAATGAATTTGTTGAATTGTCTAAATGAAAGGCATTGATATTTAACGCAATTATGAAGCTGATTGTCACTATATAATTTATATATGATTTAGTTTTTTTTTTAACTAACCTGTGGTATATGGCCTTGAAACAACCTGTTTAACCGGACAGGTACAGCAGCATTACAACGTTAACTTACTTTGCCTTAAGATAAATTAATCTCAAAATATTTCTGGTAATCAGTAGGGACCCAAAAAGCGGAATCCAAAAGCTTCAATGGTACATATATAATAATGTTGGGGAACTAACTAATTCCATGTTCAATATTCTGCTTAGTTTGGCACTAACTTGATTGGAACTGTGGCTTGAACTTACTTTGGGAAAGGTCAAACTCAAGACCTGCTACTGAAATTAAGTCTATAAATAAAATTATATTACAGCCATAGTGACCTTTAACAGGTCATTCGTGAAAGATAAGCAATCTAAAATGATAATGACAATCTTCTTGGACGAAGTCAAAAGTAAGATCGTTAAAGGTGTATTTGTTGATGTCTTTACTGAAAAATATTGTAAGCGTATAATATTGGGGAGTCTGAAAACGCGTTGGGCTGTCGATTATGTCGAAGTGACAGGAAATATGGACGAGGGACGCAAAAAAGCGTGTAGGAGCCTGCCAGAAAAGAAAGCAAGCCTACAACATGTAAAAAAACCCTGTCCGATCCGTGAGGGTGTTGTTAGGTATCGTACTGAGAGTCTATTTATGTGGTAATTGTCAGGAAAATCGAAAAAAAAAAATCGTTTTTTTTTTTTTTCAATGGTGAATTGCACCGGGCTATTTATTACAAGTCATAACTTATGATCCCTGTTGAAAATTTACTCATTTTTAATGAATTTTGGTATTTACTATGTGATTTTTAAATAGCAATAACTTTTTTATTTTCAATAATAATTAGATTTTTTATTATTTTTAGGTAATGTACCTAAGTGCCCCTTTCGGATCGGACAGGTTTTTTTTTACATATTGTATAACTGGCAGAGGCCATTCCGAGTTGAGATGAAGATCAACATTGTGCCCACTCAAGGCAACACGCATTTGCTTCTAGAGCGAAGCGAATCTAGCACTATCGCGAAAACTCATTAATGATTTAATATATTCACTATTTACATACAAGTCTAGTTAGTAACCTTGTATATCTGTACATCTTGTGAGACTATTTCTAGTCTATTGTCTATACTAATCAAGTAATGTATAGCTACGTTTAAGATGTAGAGGTCTTATCATCCAATCATCTGTATGACACATTTCTACGATTTCCAATAATATAGTCTCGTGTCTCATTTGTTTATCTAATTTGTTAACCATTGGAATCCTTCCTCTTGGTTCAAGCCGAAGGTTTCTCACAAGATAAATATTTGTATGGCCTACGAGTGTTTGCTCGGAGTTCGGATATTTGCGCATATGATTTGTGGGGTAATGCTAACATCACATAGAGGAAAATCTTGTGTGGAACAATGAGTAATCTCAAGAAGTAAATTAGTAAATTTCAGTGAAGTTACGTTTTGGCAAAAATGTGTCACCTTTATGATTTTCCTTAAAACATGAAAATTGAATAAAAATCTTGATTTTTTCTTGACAAAATTTTTGTTTGGTTTGCAAAAAGTGTAAAATGTGTTGGAATGACTTATAAAACATTTGGGACAATTTTGAAGTTGTCTGATAAAATTATGTTAATCGGGAAACTTTGCTAACATGCTCTTATAATTTCTTTTTCATGAGTTTTTCTGTCCTTTATCTACCTTCAAGTTTCATTAGCCTTTTGAAGAATCTTTACTTTCTTCTCCTTTATTATTTTTTTGCTTGGGAGGACCCTAAACAATCCAATCCAATTAAAAATCCAATCCAATCACTGCTGTTTGCAATAGTACATATCTGCGAGCGATAAAAAATGAGAATTATCGCAGCTATTGTTTATCGATAGACCGTGGCGTAGGGCACCTCTAGTACCTCCACTACTCTAGTTAACGTGCATAGAGTGAGGAAATTAGTCTGCCGCAGTGTATTTAACCTTTTTTTATAGCAACACGTTCGGTAAAAGCTTTGACATAATAACTAATAATAAGTTTCTGACCTACTTGTTGATTACTAGTGGCTGGTGAGAGTTCACACGTTTTGGCCGGGTTTAGGGGTGAGTGGTTAGTTTGATAATTTCCCAACCAAAAAAAGGGGGTGAGTGGTTAGTTTGGTTGGTGGAACGGATTTGAGGTAGGAAGTTCTGCCTTTTGTGATGTGATTTTCAGGATTACGAAAAATATGTAGGTAAAAATCTAGCTGAAGTTTGAATGCTTTCGAGTATAATTAGACAGGCATATGTATGATGATTTTCATGTCTATACTCTTTTTCTCAGTGATTTTGACTAGCAAATAATTATGAATGAAATACTCGCGTAAACTGCATTATTCATATTTCATTCTGCGAACTGTCAGGTGTGTAATAAGCAATTCGTACAACTTTAGGTTATAAGGTTGGGAAAATGACATATGAGCAATAATATTTTTACTCTATCCACACTTGGCGTACTGACTGCTGTAATTATGTAATTCCAGTCCTATTATGAGAAATTCTGCCTCCAAAAACTATCAAAATGTAAGTTTCCATATCTTCACGCTAACAATGACCAAAACGGGTTTTGTCGAAGGAAGAATAGATAAAATGACAGATAAACAATCACAATCTGTCATTTTGTCTATTCTTCCGTCGACAAAACCCGTAGAAAACCCGTTTCTATGGTTGTCATGCTCGCGTGTTGTATCGGTTCAATAATGAGCCTGCTACACGGCTGCCAACCGCGTCTCCGACAGAGGTGACCTTGGTTGGCGATAGGCAGAGCTGTTTGAAATTTGGTCATAAACCATCAACTACACGGTTGTAAACCACCAAGGTCACCTCTGTTGGGACGCGGTTGGCGACCGTTTAGCAGGCACTTAAGATTTACATCAAATTATCCTTTACGTCTTAACGTTTTCTTTAAGAATATTAAACCTCTCATTTTAAATAGGGCGATTAAAAAATGTCGCTAAGCGCCCCTCGTGTTCTGAGGGTGGCATAAGCACAAACGACCGCACCGCTCCATCCCTGTTCAGTGTCGTAAATAGCACGCGCTCCCGTAGTTTTTAAATGTTTGTTAACTTCATACGGTTTACTTTGTTGTTATGTTAGTTAGTTTTTATACGACGCTGTTTGTAGAGCCTTTATTCTAGAACGATGCTTCCTGAATTTTGATTCAAAATTGGAGGATTTTGTACAAAATTTCGACCAAAATCTAGTTTCATATTAAGGTTCACACTTCAACTTCAAAGTCAAAGACAAAGGAGAAACCCGTTTCTGGGCCTAACTGTTACACGAATCAGATATGTACCAAAAAAATCGTCTATTTTGCTAAATTAACCCATTTTAATCTTAGCCTCAATAGCAATGGCCAAGTGTAGAAAATAAGTAGTTTTCTATTTTTTGTTTTAAACAACTTTTGTAAACCATTAAAACACTTATTTCGTTAAACATCACTAACTTCACAAACGCTGGCATTATATCAATAGAGCGTGCCATAAGAATATGATCGATTTAGTGGAAATCGATACTGTTACAAATAATTAAATAATACTCCATTGTTTTATTATAATTGTTTTTTTTATATTAAAATCAAAGTAAAATAAAAAAAATCTGGAATCTAATTGATTTTTAACGTAACCACCATAAAAAAATCATTAAAAGAAATAAATAATCGATAAAAGCGATTGCACCACGGATTACACACTAGTAAACGGCAAATGTCAATGTCAACGTCTGTCAAATGTCAATTGTCATATCATTGTTGTCATTCGCTTTTTATTGTGTTTTTTGTATTTCTCGGGATTTATTATTTCTTAGAACCTCTGCTCGAATACTGAATTCCGAAATTGATTGCCTTCCGACTGCCCTCGCTTGAACATAGGACGCCGTACCCTGCCACCACTGTAGACCTTTGCTGGAAAACCAGATCTGTATAATGATCTTTTGAAGACTGGTTAAATAACGACATCATGAGCCTGTACATTAATTGCGGAATAGCAACAGACCGCTGCAATACAATAGGAAGGCAAAAATTGGAAGATGAAAATGATTCTTTCAATTTACAGGAATGGGTCGCGCCTCAAACGGTTAGTATCCGATATTTTTATATCGTAACATTTTTGTACCATGTAATTATTTAATGTAATCAAACTAAATAGTATTATCGTTTGTGTCCAGTTGTCTGCTGTTGTGCAACAAATTCATATTCGAAGACATATATGTGACATCACCAATCCGGACTGAACCTGCATAGTTAATTATAGCCTATTCCATCTTCAGAGAGGAGGTGTGTGTCCCTGCAGTGGGAATGTAATCAGGCCGCTTATGTTTATAGATTGTGCAATCCACGAAGACGCGCCCCACTCCGCGATTATTGTACTGTAAGTTATACTTTAGTACGGAGCGGAGCGGAGTGGGGCGCGTCTTCGTGGATTGCACTATCTATACCCAAATGTGCCACTCAGAAGTTTCTTGCTAAATGCTAGTGCCTAATAGTCAAATGATAAATGTTTGTTTCAGGTACTTAAATGAAAATAAGTTTATCTGCCAAGCTTGCTGAAATCATGCCAATGCTGTCTCTCTTGATTGAAATAAGTAGACCAGAAGAGAGTGAACATACACCTATAGGACACTGATGAATGGAAGTGTGTAGAGAGGTGGACGGTGGCCTACAGCAAGAGCTGTCAACATCGGACTCAAACTGGATGTTGAGAGGAAGAATAAAATCCAAGCATATTAGTAATAGGATGTATTTCGTTTATATATTAGTCGACAGCTCTCTAAGTGGGAGGGATCCTATACTTCAATATTATTGCACCTGTATTGTTAGCAAAAGAATGGTTGGTAGCCGTGCCCACACGATGAGGAGAATTATGATAATTATCTTGGTTAGGCACGGCACCAGGGTAGCCAAATGCCTGCTGCACAATTTCTGGATACTGTATTATTATATTATGATAATCCTAATGAAGAAGGTTATTAATAAAACCATTTATCACAATTATGTGTTTTTACTCTATTTTACTTAATATATTATTGCAATCTCAGATTACTGTAGGTAATATGAGGTTGCATTAAATCCCCTAGTAGATACAATATTAACAAATGCAAGCCAGTAATGTTGTAAGTGAGCCTTGCTTATTATATATAGTTTTCAGCTGACGTTTTCAGTAAGATCAATCAGATAAGATTCAGTAAGATAAATCTAAAGGTCACTTTAGATTCCCCCCAAGCGCTTTTTGTGTACCTACCTAAAACCTCATCATGATAGACTGCAGGCGCTGCAGCACAAGCCTCAAACATATTTTTTTATTGAAATAACTCAAATAATAAAAATAACCTAAAATGTAAACATTGTCTGATTTGACCAATTTGGCCATTGCTGGGAGACGTGAAAATTGGGGTCATGAATCCTTCCTAAATACTCTAATTTATGTCCAAATTCCAGTCCTGGAACACCAGGCCCAAGTTTCTATGGAGTTTGGGTTTCTCCTTTAAAAACAAAAAAATAAATTTTCAATATATTGTTACTTTGGACAACCAGCAGCTCACATAACGATTTGCCAACAGATTTATATTCAGGGCTCAGAAAACAGATCAACGTGCTCTTCACCTTTAACCTAGCTCCATCTTTTTGTAAAAAAAAAAAAAATGCTATTTAAAATTCACATAAAAATGTGAATTTTAAATAGCATTTTTTTTTTTTTATTACTTTTGGTAATGTTATTGCAGTACCTATGGGATCGAACAGGGTTTTTTTACATAGGTACCTATTGCATGGGAAGACGGAAAAAATCGCGCTGTAATATTATACTGATGCTGTAGTAAAAACGATTTTCTTAAAACCGTTTTTCACCAAAACTACCCCAAATTCAATAAAAATTGGCAAATTTTCAATAGGAGTCATAACTTCATAAGTTAGTTGTACTTGTAGACACCCGCTAAAGGCTAAAACGAGGGCGACGGCCGCCACCCGCGCAAAACAAAAAGTGGCGAAAATATATTTTTAAGCTATTGTATAGCTTTTATCGCGGGCTTTGAGCGCGGCGACCGAATCAAGAAATTCCGTAACGAAAATAAAACCTAACACCCCCCACTGCGCCTACCACGTAATGACGGATGATGACATAAAACAAAAATGTTCCCATGACAACATCACGTTGTTATGGGAACGTAATTTTTGTTTTATGTCATCATCCGTCATCGTCCCAAGTGTAGCGTTGACAAATAGGAAGTATGGAGGTTACAAAAGCTATGCAATAGCTTTAAGGCTTGTGCAGACCAGCGCGACACGCGACGCGACACAAAGGCACCGCCCGTCGCGCGACGAGCGGTGCCTTTGTGTCGCGTCGCGTGTCGCGCTGGTCTGAACAAGCCTTTACCGTGGCAGTCCCCGAGTGCCACACGTTTTTTTTTCCTGAAAATTTCCACGTAAATAGACTCTCAGTACGATATCAACACCCTCACGGACAAAGTTTTTTTTACATGTTGTATAGAAACTCTGTGTTCACAGTGATTTGCTCGACAAGTCACAAAACCGTCTAAACTCTAGTAGGTCAATACTTTGTGCTCCATCGATAAACAGATAGATAGCTCTTGTATCCACTGGAAGTTTAAACACGGTCCCCGTAACCGGTACTGTTTATGTAGTGTTGTTTGTCCCTGGGCTTCCATCCGTAACTTTTAGTATAAACAAGTTTGTGAAGATGGATTCGATTACAAGGGTCTGACTTCTAGGCCTTGTGGTTCTTGTAAAAATAAAGTGTTTTCGATCCGACGATTCAGTCTTTTTTTTTTGGGATCTGAATTTCCTAGGTTTTCTACAATCTAAGCGTTGTTTCTAAATTGTAAATAAAGAATCTAAGGCCTTGTGGTTCTTGTAAAAATAAAATGTTTTCGATCCGACGATTCAGTCATTTTTTTTGGGATCTGAATTTCCTAGGTTTTCTTCAATCTAAGCGATGTTTCTAAATTGTAAATAAAGAATCTAAGTTTCTATGGTTTGTTTCAAACGTATCTGATAAAAGTGTAAACATAACTTGTTTGGGTGAAATTCTTACGCAATCACTCACTAAAGGGGATTAAGTGCCACACACATTCATCAGTATTCAGAAGTTTTTATCTTTATAATTATCTCACCACCTACGAATAATACTTTTATTATTCGTAGCTCACCACTTTTTCCAACAAATGTTGTTTTAATAGCTTCATAAAATTGTATACGGGGTGGCAGGGACATCGACGCGAAAACTGTTACCATGGATTCAGAACATGATTCTGAACCCCCATGAAAAAGAAAAAAAAAATCAGCTGTTCCATACATTTTGACCGCGTAGGTATTGCACTTTTATATGAAACAGCTGATTTTTTTTTAATAACCGACGAAAAATTTCAACCCAGGGGGTTCAGAATCATGTACTGAATTCATGGTTTCAGTTTTCGCGTTGATGTCCCTGCCACCCTGTATAATTGATAACTCATCAAAGAAAATCAAAGTTATAAAATTAATCTCATTTGTCATTTGTTTTCGGATTTTAGCAGTATTCAAATAATCAAATCAATCAGCACACACACAACGCGTACACGCACTCAATTTGTAAGTGGCACTACAAATTGGCACTCACGTGCATTTTCTGTACCATTCACTCATTTGTTTAAGGGCGCACTGAGCTTTTGCCTCTAATGAATGGGATGGAGCGGGATAAGGAATGGCGGTTCGTGCGCTAATTTAAGTATTTCCTTCGTATTATTAAAACAAATACACATTTTGAAAATGTATAATGTATACGTTATCGGAAACACGTAGTTTTGTTATTATTAAAAAACTGATGACCTTCAGTGACGTCTTCACGCCGTACTAAGGGTTTGTGTTGTTTTTAGTGATTACTTTGGATTTTTTTTTGCTATCGAGGCAACTACAAGAAATCGTGTGTCTAGAGTGTACGATTTATTGAGTGAATCCTTAAATATCTTTCATATTTATTGCATAACTAAAGGTTAAGAAATAATAACGATGCAGCAAGGGATTAACAAAACGAACGCAATTATTTCGCGATTTCCTCGGTGCGTTCTTAATCACTCAGTCCCAGGTTTTGGAGCATCAAACGAGACCCTTAAAACATCATGTCGTAAGAGCCACCCACCACAATTTCTATTATTAGAGAAAAATCAGACCTCAATCGATTTTAAAGACTGTTAGGTTGCTAAGCAGCGATACATTCTTGTCTGATCCGCAACAAAGCTAACTCGAGACTCTTTGAGGCAAAGTTTACCTTGAGTGTTTATTTAAGCCGAAACACTTACTTCTACTTCTTTTCATCTGTTTATTGAGGTATTTGGTAGTATAAGTTTATGTAGTTTTTCCTTCCAAAAATATCCTTAGGGAAGTGTGTTTATTATCTACTATAAAATATTTATCCGTCGATTTCATATAAATTTATCATCTGCCTAGCCATTTCTCAACTAGATTATGGTCGATTTCCAGTCTAATCGGCTGCAGCTGAATACCAGTATTTTATAGACTGGGTATCAGACTTTGGTCTTCTGACAACCAGTAACGACTGTCAAAAATCCACGAATGACAGCCGGGACCAACGGCTTAACGTGCTTTCCGAGGCACGGACGAGTCTCGGTATGTAAAGATGGTTACCAATCCACGAACCGTCCGTGCCACGTGTAGCTTAACCTGATTGATCGACCCGTGGGGGTGTTATTACTTAGCCATGAGCCCCTTTTATATAAATAATCATATACCTACTTAGCTATGTACGTTTCATTTGTAGGCTCGTTCAGACCAGCGCGACACGCGACGCGACACAAAGGCACCGCTCGTCGCGCGACGAGCGGTGCCTTTGTGTCGCGTCGTGTGTCGCGCTGGTCTGCACAAGCCTTGTATTGTAGCAACGTAATGCAAGATGAATGTTCCGTGGTACGTGATTCGTGTTCGCAATAACAACAAGGAGTAATGCAGGCATTTAGTATTTATGTTTACTGTTTATTTATGTGAAATTGATTGACTACTACAGTACCTATTTCTATTTTCTTAATGTCCCTCGGGTATCATCGGATTTCCGAATACAAACGAATGCAAATTTCCGTGTCCATCAATTATTAGATTTATCGTGTATAATAATTTGAATTCAGAACTAAGTACTTTATTGTTGTTTTGTTTTGATTTTCGTGTGAACTATATAGAGCTGTTTCCTATCTGTCGTGCCTGCGACTTTAGCAGTTTTCCTACCATTTTTTAAATAAATTACTTTAAGTCAAAAGAGTATTAACAACTCTATACATATAATTCCAAGTCGATTGAGAGCGTTCGGTCTGCACCAAGTGCAAAGAGCAACTGATATAAATCCGACGACTGACGAAACACAAGGATTGCCGAGGGACATTAAGAACTTAGTTTGTCTGTAGTTAGTTTTACATAAATATGTATTAATAATTATATTTTTCGTTTTACTCTCTAAAATCTACTCTATAAACAGCTGTTAAGGTAGACATTTAATATCGAAGTTTTATTCTGTAGTTATGTATAACTGAAACCTTTAGCTTCCCACTACGCAACAGAGGAAACATTAAAATATGTTTCTTACTTTTTGATGTGGGTACAATAATGCTTAAAACTAGTTTACTCAAGTTTCGGTCCGTGAACTTGTGTCTGTCTAAAGCTACAAAAAAATTGTAAAGAAAACTAGACAAAAACAGAATTAGTTTGGTTTAACATAGAGTAGCCCGCTGGATGCAAGAAGTGCCAAAAAGTATCGATATAGGTATATCGTATCGATGTTTAAAATAAAAATCGATTTCGATATTATATCAAGTTCACAAATCCTCTATAGAAAAGGGCGTGATCCACCGACTAGTTTGTCGTGTCTGATGGTCTACTGCCCAACGGTTGATGTCGGGACGTTGTATAATACTCCTCGCGAGGTAACCCTGCTTGCGCGATGCAGGATTTTTTCGTGACATCAGTGAGATGCGTGGTTCGCGTGTGGTGTTGTAGATGTCGCCACACTCCCCATACTATGACAACCGATTCTCACTCAACTTGGTCACCAGGGCGAGGCTTTCAGAATTCCTCTGAATAGGGATGATGCCTAGGTAAAAAAAAAGAAATTCTATTTAGTCCGTCTTTCAGATAATAAAAAAATATTAGACACGTATTTTTTGCTTTATCATATTAGTCAAAAACAACTTAGAAAACACGCATTAAAGTTGGGGAGTGGGGGTCGTTACGTCATAATTCGGTATAAAATCAAGCAAGGCGTGACATCATGCCACATTTTAACTCAATGTATCGCCGTAATCTTTTGATTACGTCAAAAATAAAAAATACGTGTCTAATATTTTTAAAAACATACCTGCCGGAAAAAAAAAATGAACCCAGGACTATTATTCCTGACCAATAATGATATTAAAAGATCACAGATCACAAGGGGCATAACTTTCCGTGTAGGTCCATTGACTTTTTGATAAACAATGTAATTGAAGCGCCGTACGCGGCAATTGCGCTAGCGTGAATCAGATTGCCAGATATTGCGTCGTAAAATTATTGTATCTCGAACCAAGCGTATATGTATGTAGCAGGATAGCAAAGGGTTATTCATTTTATATAATGGTTTTAGGTGTGGTATGAGGATAACTTGTTTGTTTTCTTTTGTGTATTTAAAGAAACGTTTGTTCCTCTGTTGCGTTGCCTCGGCCAAAAGAGCGTTACAATCCCCAAGTTCTCTTCTTGTTCTTTGGCATTTGGCGAAAGAGTGTTAAAATATTGTATTGAAATTTTTCGCAAGCAGTACCTTCATAAATAGCCCAGAATCCTTCGAAGATATGTGGACTGATTTTTAACGTAGGTATTATTGTTTGTCATCAGGTTGGGATGCGGCGGACGAGAAGGCGCCGTTCCTCCGCAATGAACCGGTGAAGCTAACACCTGCGTGGGAAGGGAACAACCTGCCAAATGACACGCTCAACTTGAAAGGTAAGATGATGATGATGTCAATTTATACCGTGGCCACGAGCTACATGGTGTCTTGCGACAGCGATTGTGGAGAAAACAAATGAAAGAAGTTGTTTAGAGCATCCCACGAGTCACCGCGACCGTCAGCGACGGAAACAGAAGACAAGCTTCCTTTGTGCCACCTGTGTCGCATAGGATGGCAGAATCTCGGCTAGGTCAAACTCAGGGAGCGGTATATACAAGTTGGCAGGGACATCGACGCGAAAACTGTTACCACGGATTCAGTACATGTTTCTGAATGCGTTGAAATTTCTCATTGGTTGTTTTTTTTAAATCAGATTTTCCATACCTTTTCACCACGTAGGTATTGCACTTTTCAATGAACCAGCTGTTTTTTTATTTTATTTTCAGAATCATGTACTCAATCCATAGTAACAGTTTTCTCGTCGATGTCCCTGCCACCCTGTATGTGCGAGCGAATTACCGCGCCCCCCGGCTATGATCAACCAGAGGAATACCGTGCGGCTGAGTCCGACATAGTAGTATGCGTCCTCCTGGAATAGGGTGTCCATGAGGTTTTCCACACAGTAAAAGAGCAAAGCCAAAATGCAGTTAGGACATGGCTTGTTGCAAATTATTAATGAGCTAATTATCGATACTAGTAGTATCGTAAGAGGGTACCGAGCTTTTTATGCTCACAAACATGTTTCTATTAAGCTTATTTGGAGTAGTAAACAGTTAAATTAAAATGTAAGGAAATAAATTTGTATTATTGGGGATATAATACTAGACATCATCCGCGATGGAAACACGATTTGATAAAGTTGGCTCGATAGAATAAATTCGCAAAGTTACCTCTTATCGAGTATTTTTTCCTCTATTTTGCTACTTTTTTATATAAATAAGTAAATTCATAGTATGATTAATTTACTAAAATAAAGTTCATAGATGACTCCAGCGTTCTTCCGCGTTAGTTTTTTATTTAAGAACAATTTGATAAAAATAACAACGAAAAACATTGAAAAAGTGCAAAAGTGTGGTTATTTTCTTTACTCTTTACACGTAAAGAAAAAGACAGAGACAAAGGCAAATGGTCGGTACGCTCTTAATCTAACTGCATAAACACGATAAGAACAAGAAGCACAACAAATAAGCTGTGATAACCCATTGGAGATGCCTTTAGCTTATGCCTCCACGCTTAGTCAAAAGTTACTCGTGTGAGTAAAATACCTCTAGTATTAATAGAAGGTCCCATCGTGTATGAAGGACTCGCATAGGATGTGATTAAATGTCCAATTTTACGCTCAACTTGAAAGGTAATCTGCTGTTAACACGAACAGATTCGTATCACACAGAGTTATGGAAAAAAGTTGAGTTATTTACTCATAAACTTATGTGAGTAGATAAGTGTAATTGTGTGAGGGACTGTGATTGGATGTCAAATTGACATGTTCGACTTTAACGTGAGAGGAAAATCAGCCTTCACCTCTTGAACGATTGAAGCGACAAATCTGCTGTCAACGCAACGAATTTAAATAAAGCTGTAGGGCTTATTTCAAAGTCTTTATAGGATGGGCACCATAATGCATTTGTATGAAATTATTTGTTTTGGCTCTTACTGCCTAGTTGGTCTAGTGGTCGCAAGCGCTACTGTTGAGCATGATGGACCTCATTCTCAACAGTAGCGCTTGCGACCACTGTTACAAGTCGGCAAGGTCGGGCAGTGTTATTTAGGCTTTTCCATCTGGAATTTCTCAGTAGCAGCCCGGAGTCTGGAATTTGTGTCCAATGGTGGTAATAGGCTCGCCCCCTATTACATGGCGAAATGTGGGTGTACTATGGCAGTGGTCGGCAAACCGCGGCTCGTGAGCCACATGCGGCTCTTTGGCCTATAGAGTGCGGCTCTGTAAAATTATGTCGATGACTGCGAGCGTAGATACGCGCGGGGGTCGGTGTCTCGGTCATTAAGCAAGATATCAAGTTTTATTCAAAATTCAAACTATATTTCAAAGATTTATTTTCGAAGTATTTTCACCAAAAATTAACTGGTCATCGAAAATTCAACATTTACTGCACCTTTCAAAGTTTTCCAAGGTTAACTTGTTAATAAGTAAGATACCTTCATCATATTATTATCAGCCGATATGATGACGATGAAGGCGGATTTCTTAGCAAGTTAATTTTAGGAAGCGTTGTGGAGTGAAACAGGTCGGGAGTTTTAAGGATCAAGAAAAGTGTATTGAGACAGTTTGGACACACAGAAAGGATTGGCTCTCATAAGAAATCTTAGTCGTCATAGTATTGAAATTTGGCTCTATTGACCAGAGTTTACCGACCACTGTACTATGGGTACACCTCTGCTTAACTCTTCGGGGAAACAAGACGTGATGTGGTGTGTGAAGGAACACGGGTGGGTTTTAGTCAGTAAGAGTGTGTCACGCCCTCCCCTCCGCCCAGAGCGGGAGAAGTTATTTGATAATATCCCACCCAAAAAAAAAAAGGCATGCCGGTTTCCTCACGATGTTTTCCTTCACCGTTTTTGAAGCAAGTGATAATTATATAATACGCACATGAATCCGAAAAGTCAGAGGTGCCTTGGGTTCGAACTCGAGATCTATGACTTGGCAGTCCGACGGTCACACCACTAGGCTATCACTGCTCTACGGGCAATTTAAGATGTTCTGTGTATAAAATGTCTGTGCTTATCTGTCTACATAAAAATAATAACAAGAATAGCCACGTTTGCCTATGCACAACCATTTTTTGTGCTTAATCTGCCAAGTCAATAACCGGCTCGTAACATTGAAGCTCACGCAACTTGTTTCATCAAAATCTATTCTGAATCGCGCAAGCAAAGTTTGCACGCCCGGTAGTATCGGACACCTTATTTCGAGCACACGTTAACTCGTCAACATAGCCCACTTCCCAACGCAGTGTCTTCAGTTACATAATAACTGCTTGTCACATTATTATTTCAGTGGGTAAATTAACGCTTCACTAAAACACATGCAATTTCCTATGAATTTGTGTGCACCTAAGTATTGCGACATTAATTTTATAGATAAAATGTGATTCATTTAATTAAAAAAATATCAGAACAATAATAAAGACATTATTATGAGAAAATTTAAATTAATAAGCTTTTAAGTTAGTCAAAAAACATGATATAATGAATTTAACAAATGCAAAAAGAGCTTTTGATACTCGGATTCGAAGTCACGACTTTTGTCCACTACGGTCAACTTTGGTAGTAAGTTCAATTCCCAGGATCGGAAAAACTTTTTGGATGTTTTTGTTCACTGTTTAGTTTTTTAATATTGCACGAAATATGCTTTGATATAATTACTGCCAAATTAAGTTCGCTTAGGACTTTTTTATTTTGAATATATTATTTTTCTTCTTTTTTACTTTCAATTTACACAGCCTTTCAATAGATATATTTTCTTTATACAACTAATTCGCCCCTCCCTTTCCAGGTATAGCGATGGACTTAGCAGCTCCCAAAGACAAATGGAACATAATATTCCTGACGTTACTGCTGCATGGTTTGGGAACACTGACAGCTTGGAACATGTTCATCACAGCCAAGGATTACTTCGTCAAGTACAAGCTGGCAAATGCTCCGATGTACTCTGAACACTACCTCGCGTATGTGGGGTGGGCCAGTCAGATACCCAACCTAGCGTTCAGCTGGATGAACGTTTTTTTTAAGTCGGGGTTTGTATAATTTTTATTTACTTGTTAAATATCAATCAGATTGATCAAGATTCCCTGATAAGTGAATCTCGTGTTAGTTGTTATGATTTGTTGACCAAAGTGACAAAAGATTGGACCTTGATTGGTCGACAATTTTTATAATTAGACTGTCGCAAACCGGGTGTGGGTATAAAGCGAATTTATAAGCATAGGTTCTCTTTTGAAGCGACAAAGTTATTACGAATAGTTTTGATAGCAGTTTCAGAAATCCTTAAATTGTTCTAAAAACTTAACAACACAACATCACGCCTGTATTCCCGATAGGTTAGGCAGAGGTGTATCTAGAGTACACCCACATTTCGCCAGTTATGTTTAAGTTCCATTTAATAGGGGGCGAGCCTATTGCCATCAACCGAGCACAAATCCAGACTCCGGGCTGCTACTGAGAAATTCCAGATGGAAAAATCCAATAACACTTTGCCCAACCCGGGAATCGAACCCAGGACCTCATGGTCAGCAATAGCGGTTGCGACCACTCGACCATCGTGGACCGCAGACAAAACCGGTCTACCATTTAGTAGTTCTGATTATACATTTAGTTGTGGCATGTAGTACTTAGTTCAAATCAGGGATGTTATGGAAGTCGTTTTACCGGAACCGGAATCAGAGGTTTTAAATTTGATTTGTTGAAATCGGAACCGGAACCGGAGTCGAAGGTGGAAGTAGAATAAGTAGAATCAAATCAAACCATTTATTACTTTGCAACCATGATGACGATTGATGAAGACAATTATTACATTGATGTTTTATTAAGAAAGTCCTCCATGTTCTACCGTCACATGGGCATGCAAATCATGTTAATTTACACAAATTTAAAGACATTATAAATTTAAATAACAAGTAGGAAATTTGAACAATACATAATAAAAATTAATGTCAAATCGTTCAAATGAAGAAAGATGTGTTGTGGGAAGGCTTAACAGTTAAAATATAATTCAGTCTCTTTATTATCAGTCAAATATTAGTGATAACATCCACAAACTGAGACTTCGAGCGCGAGCGTGTATAAAATAAACTAAAATTACACTGGCGACGAGTTAAAACTTGTTTGTACGCGCTCTAGTCACGTGCATCACTGCGTTTCGAACTTCGGTATAACTCCGATTCAAAATTAACGGAACCGAAATTGGAATCGGAAGTGTAAAATTAAGCGGAAGTTCCGACCTTTCGCAACCGGAACCGAAGCTCCGTAACATCCCTGGTTCAAATATAGAAATGACGCAGACCAGCGATGGCCTATCCGTCATTTTGGATTAGTCTGACGATCCACTGTTCCAATATTAGAGTAGCATTTGCCAAGCCTTACCCAAACGAAACTCGAAAACTTCATAAATCCGGTCTACATAATATTTGCTATGGCCAATTATGTTGACCAACATTATGATTTGAACGGATCCACGTTAGTTTAGATTTAAAATTTTTAATTTACTGCTCTCAAGTTGTTATGTGTACTTACGAGGACCGTCGACGAAATTTTAATTGGTTCCGAAAATAGCTTGTAGGCTGTTTAATCCCGAATAAATTGGGGCAATCATAAGTTGATATTGTTCCGCATGTATGTCATATTTTTAATGCCAAAAAAGCTATGCCCAACGTTGCCTACCGTAATAGGATAATATTTACTGAAACTGGGCCATAGAACTAACCAGGAATTAAAAAAAAAAAAACAGTGGCAGTGCAAACAGTGAGTGCCGACAGAAGTGAAAACTAGAAAAAAAAAATCGACACCGAGGTAATCAACGCGTTGATGTCTTTTACTCCACGCACCGCGGTAATCAACGCGTTGATGTCTTTTTAATGGTCGAAAGTCGTGTGAGTCAGTGTCGCGAAATCAATGGTTTAGTCCCATCTCAAAAATGCCCAACGCGCATAAAGAAGCTTCACTTAAAAAAAATACGTAAATCCGAGAGTCACCGACATACATAGCTTGCAGAGTAAGCAAGCTAATGATAGTGGGCTGGCCGTGTTTGTCGAAGGAACGATGGCCGGGGGAGCAGAGGAGTCCTAGAGTGGAGACTGCGTATCGGCAAGCGTACTGTGGGACGCACCCCAGCTAGATGGACCGACGGCCTTAAGAAGGTTACTGGGACATGCAGGATGCGGAAGGCGGAGGACAGGGTGCTGTGGCGCAGCCTGGGAGAGGCCTATGTCCAGCAGTGGACTGCGAGAGGCTGAATTGATTGACATAAATCTAATACATGTTTATCAGATTTACGTGTTTTTCTGTCTCTCAAGAAATAATCGCACTCTAAGGCCCGTATTACAGAACGTCACTCAATACTCAAGCATTACTTAAAACTAGATTCAAGCCATTTGATTGGTTGAAACTAGTTTTAAGTAATGCTTGAGTATTGAGTGACGTTTTGTAATACGGGCCTTACTGACAAAATGTTACAATTATTAAGAATTTTAATGGTTTGAAAAGATCGTCCCATCCGGAAAATGTTATAATCCTAAATTAATATCAATGTACTAGTTAATTAATATTTTAATTTATTACATAACATTACATCACGCCTTGTTTCCCCGAAGGGTTGGGCAGAGGTGTCCCTGTATCAGGTACACCCACATTTCGCCAGTTATGTTTAAGTCCCATGTAATAGGGGGCGAGCCTATTGCCATCAACCGGGCACTAATCCAGACTCCGAGCTGCTACTGAGAAATTTCAGATAGAAAAACCCAATAACACTTTGCCCGACCCGGGAATCGAACCCAGGACCTCATGCTCAGCAGTAGCGCTTGCTACCACTAGACCAACGAGGCAGTCAATTTATTAATATTAAAATATTAATTAATTCATATTAATATTATTATAAATGTGAAAGTTTGTGAGTATGGATGGATGTTTGTTACTCTTTCACGCAAAAACTACTAAACGGAATTAGATGAAATTTGTCACACAGATGGTTTATAACCTGGATTAACACATAGGATACTTTTTATCCCGATATTCCCACGGGATCGAGACTTATGCGGGTGAAACCGCGGGACGCTACTAGTGCATTATAATTCTTAATCGGGTTATTTAGAAACTTCGTATCAACACATACTTCCATGCCAGAGGCTCGTAAATCAAAGTTAACGCAAGCTTAAACATAGTTTAGAGTATTCCGTAGGTAGACGGCTTGCCAGACTATTTTTCAACATATTTGCATAAGTTTCGAGCGGGCGGAATGGGCTGCTGCGGGCGTAAAATGATTAAAAGTATGCACGTGCAAATTTTTGTTATAAACGTAGCGAAGTTAACGGGATTTCAGGGATTACAAGTTTAAACTCTGCAGCGGAATTTCCCCTTTTTATTAAGTGGGGATTTTAAAAGGAATCGTTGGTGAAAACTGCCATTTTGAAGTATTTTATGGGTAAATATTACTTTTATACAATGTGGAGACAGAGATACGACAAAAAATCTAAACACTGGCAATACTTATGCATCAGAGTATTTTGGAAATATTAAATAAAGCTTAACATCGAAATTAAATAAAAAAGAAATAAAAATGTGTTACTTACTCCCTCGAAGTTTAGGTAAATAGATAAAACTTAGGATTTATAACATGGCAAAAGTGGGTGTACAGAAAACCTTTTCCTACCTTTTTAAGGAATACAAGCTTGATGCTTTTGTAATTATGTAAGGAGATAAACACCCACTACCCAACGCAGTGATATTCAGCTTTCAATCTGATTGATCACATTTAAAAAGTGGGCAAATTAAAGCTTTACTAAAACACACGCAAGTTTCTTTCCATAAGCTTGTGTGCACCTAAGTCAAGCTACAAAAGTATCATAAGAACGAAGAATTTTTTAGCGGGTATTCCTATACACCGTGAAATTTGAATCACAGTTTTGCTAGAACAAACTTTATTCAGACCATGGTCTATTACCATTCTACAGCATAAAATAAAAATAAAAAAACATAAATTTGTTTTCGAAAAAAAAACACAAAAAGACAAAGTTTAAAATGTCAAGATTATATACTGCTTACTAAATTTTGTTTATGGAGGTACATGTCCCTGTAAACAATGCTATGTCCCATGCGTGGTGTCTGTGTTGTAGGGAGTAACGATAATTTTGACATTTTAAACTTTGTTTTTACAAAAACCATTTTTTTTTAATTGGATGCTGTAGAATGGTAGTAGATCATGGTCTGAACAACGTTTGTTCTAGCAAAACTGTGATTCAAATTTCACGGTGTATAAGAAAAGAGAGCTTTTAATGATTATGAGAGATTCAACATTATTCATCACACATGTATAATCAGCCTTTAATGTTCCCACTGCTAGGATACAGGCCTCCTCTGTTCGAGAGGGAGTGGGCAATTAGCTATAATCTACCACGCGGGCCCAGTGCGGGTTGGTAAATGTCACATGTCTTCGAATTTTTGGTTTTGGTGGACATGCTGGTTTCCTCACGATGTTTTCCTTCACCGTTTTGAGAGCAGTGGTGTCGTGGAAATCGTAAGTCGGGGCCGTTCCCATTGGGCTACCGGCCATCACTGCTCCACAACAAAGTTTATCATTATTTTGTTGTTGATATTTTCACAATATTGTACATTGAATTTTGTCTGCGACAGTAAGATAGTTTCAACCTAATGTTTTGATTTTGTGGGATTTGTTGTTCAAAAGTGGCAAGTTATACGAAGTTGAAAAGAAATTTATCGTCATACAATAATATTATCATAATTTTATGTTGATATTATCACAATATTGTTCTTGTAAAACGATGTATCATTCCTTGTCTCAATATACAATCCCTTGGCATTAATAATGTATAAACTCTAATGGCTTACCCGAGCGTGTAGCACTAAGAAAATAGAGTTATTATGTAGCTGTGTCATGACATGAAGCCATTGACTAAGTGCTACTCTGTCTACAGTTCAATAGGTTTATCAATTATTTATTGCTATCAAATCAAATCTCAAATCAATCAAATTTACTTGAATATAGGTAATACATGAGGCCATAACTAAAGCTTTTTAAACCATTTTAAAAGAACTTTCGTTTTGTGTTATGATTGATCGTTTTAAGTTTTATCTTATTTGTTTCAGTGGTAACTTAACAGTTCGCATCGTGTGGTCATTGGTCGCAGAAGTATTTATATTCGTCTGTAACATCGTCCTGGCTATGCTCGACACATCTGAATGGCCCGGCATCTTCTTTTGGCTCACCATGGTATCTGTATTCTGCTTAAACGGTAAGTTTGAATATGTTTATTTCGTGTTTTTATTTGAATAAGGTCGTTTTTCTAACCGATTGTAAAAGTTAGATACTGGCACTTGGAAAATATTTTAGGGCAATTTTACTTGTCAATAGCTTCTACCACCCGTGAATTCGTCTGGATATTTTTTTTTCTTTTTGCTCGGTTCCTAAGGATCGTAGCGTGATGTTAAATAACCTATAACCATTCATTCTCAAGAACTGGATGATTAAATGTAGAAACAATTCTTCTAATCCGACTGGTTTTTCCAGAGATAAGCGCGTTCAAACAATGAAACAAACTCTTTAGCTTATATTCATAATAATAAATAGATTCTATCTCAAATAACTTTAATTTCGGAAGTCGGTGACAAAGAACGAAAATTCAAAACCAAAGACACCGACTTCCGAAATTAAAGTTATTTTTCACTTTGTAGTGTTTTTTTTTTGAAGTCGGTTGTTTTTTTTTTTGTTGCACTATATTCTTTGTTTTTTTTTCTTTTTAGTATTATGAATGTATTTTTTTTATTCCCGCTACGCAACAGAGGAAGCATTAAATATGTTTCTTACTTTTTTAAGTGGGTACAGTACTGCTTTACTTATGATAATGCATATTTATTTAAAGTAAATTAGTGTGCACTTTAGTTCTGCTACATTCTTATTATTTATTAGCTTCCGTCAGCGGCTTCGCTCGCGTGTTATCTTTATAAATTAGCCTATGTTACTCAGTGATAATATAGCATTATACTGGTGAAAGAATTTTTTTAAACTGGTCAGTAGCTTTTGAGTTTATTCATTACAAATTATTTGTCTTTATAAAATATTAGCGGACGTCACGCGGTTTCACCCGCGTAGTTCCCGTGGGAGTATGGGGATAAAATATAGCCTATGTTACTCGCTGATAATGTAGCTATCCATTGCTGAAAGAATTTTTCAAATCGTTCCAATCATTTTTAAGTTTATTCGTTACATACAAAAATACAAACATACAAATCTTTCCTCTTTATAATATTAGTATAGATGTTATATTTCAAATCAAAGCTTACAAATCTTGACGAGTACCAATAATAACTCAATAGCCCTAAAGCTATCGCTCAATGGGTCATCGACTGATGTTCCATCAATTATACATTCATGTCCAGAGCTCAGATTTCCATGATTAACTCTGACAACTGAATTGAAACGACAAACAAGCGTTCCTTGTGTGTTTTAATTGTAATTAACATCAGCTACTCAATGTGATTTACATTGAGTGAGATCTATTTTTGGTGTGAAAAATCGCTGTGTACAGTAGCGTGCAATGTATGCTAGAGTGCGTGCACAGGATTTCTGGGTATTTAAAAGTTAAGTTATACATTTCATTAAAACTTGATTTTGTGAAAAAAAAAATTCAATACTTCCGTGACCAGAAGGTATCGTCCAGTACAAAAAAAAAAATGGTCACAATAATGTCGGGAAGAACAAGTGACTCTCGGCTTAGTTAAGCGTATTTTCACACACCTGTCATTCATTATAATTGCGGACTAGATCTTTGAGCTTATTTATGTTTGTAGTAAGTACCTATAGTCTGTAACTTATTGAAAAACCATCTCAAAGAGCTATAATCCCTGCCCTAAACCACTGTATACATATTTATATTTGCTGTACCATTTACCAATACAAAATTTTCTGTATTTTATAGTCCAAAATTCTTTATAACGAATTTTACCGAACAAATAGTTGATATGACTAAAACAATGATTCCCGCATTTTGTAACAGAACATAAAACGATTTCCTCATCAAATTCTTATTTAAATTATGTGCTAAAATCCATTAAAGTAAGACATAACAGCCGCATCTAATTTATATTGTTTAAATATTTCTGCTCAACTATTTACAGATCAATTGACACAGTTTCTCTTGGCTTGCGTTTAGGTCAAAACAATTTCGTTGGGCTATTTCAGTTTTAGTTAGAAACCTTTAATTTATTTCTCCAGTTCCATGGAATAGTTTGTGGCTATCTCGTAAATATAAATTAATACCGACGTTTCTAATGAGAATTCTTGGTTTTATATTTATAATTGGGAAAGGAAGGATGTATTTTCTAAGTATTTCGATAACAACTGCAGTTTGATCATTTATTATTGTAAAAAATCGTAATCGTTCACACTAAAAACTAATTAATTTTGACGCGGACAGCGTTTCACGAACACTTAATTTTATCCAAAGTAATAATAATTTATAATAATATCAGCCAATGGCTTAATTGCCAAGAGCCTCGACCAACACCTAAGGAGGCTCTCGTTGGGCAGCTGGATCAAGGGCTTGATTCAGAAGGCGGTACTCCTGGACACGGCTCGCATTGTCAGGAGGTTCCTCTCTCTGGAGCCCTGACCGCCGGTAGCTTGGACCCTGTTCCCGATACCGGTGGGCTACTATTTTTTATATTTTTAAATGTTTTTATATTTTCCTTATTCTAATATTTAAAAATATAATTTATAAGTATTTAAATGAAATAAAAGAAATTTATAATAATTGATAATAATAATTTGTAATAATAAAATTTAATATTTGTCAGCAAACATTCTACGTTAACAATGAATAAAATTTATAATTTATTTTAAGTTTCATTGACTCGTTCATTACAAATTCACAATTGAACAAAAAGTTTAATAAAAAAAATCATAATAAAAGCTATCTTTAAACTTATTAAAGCTTGTACTCCCATCCAATTTACTTTTTACCAAATAGACTTTTTTAATCGCACACTGCTATCAATATGGTATCGACGTTTCTAAAAGGTTAAGGCCACACATTGCTTTTATCAGCAATAGTAATTCACGCTTCGTTCACATTACTGTTATCTTCTACTACTTCGTGTGTGATCATGGTTATCATCATTATGTTTTTCAAAAGGTATCTACTGTTTTAAAAGTATCTGACGAAAGCCTTACGATTGGTTCGGAGGTTATTCAAGAAAAAAACAAAAAATATGTCAGGAAAATCATTTACTTCTGAAAGCTTACAATACAAGTTCTTAATATAAAATTAACAACTCAGGTTAGTTTTTGTATTAAGAACTTTATTCATGTCAGAATAAAGTTCAAAATTAAAAAAAAATGTCTCGGTAAAACGATAAATTTTGTTTCGTAATAAGACCGTATAAGTTACAAAAGTAGTAGTTGTATCATTGTAAAAATTGTATTTGAGGGAGCACAACTCTATGATCAATAACCTTTTAAGTGATTAGGGATCAAAATCTCTTCCAACTTTTAAAAGGCTATTAAAGCAAAAGAATTATTAATTTTATTTTTATTTTCCGGTGAAACCGTCATTAATTTATAATTATTAAGTTTTTCTTATAGAAGTGAATATTTATTAGTTTTCTTTTTGAGTGGAATAGTATCTTAAACTTTAAAGACCATTTTGACAACTACACAAAAACAAGTACCTACTTAACACTCTTTCTTTACTTTTCAGGTTTCAACGCCATCTTCCAAAACTCAGTGTTTGGCGTAGCAGCCTGTCTACCTCCCAGTTACACGGGTGCTGTAATCATAGGCAGTAACCTATGCGGCCTGCTGATCGTGGGTCTGAACTGGCTGTCGGTGTTTTTCGACAACCCTCGCACGGCCGCCATCTACTACTTCATAGGCGGCATCTTCGTGCTGCTCGTCTGCATTGATACCTACTTCGCGCTGCCGTTGAATGTGAGTAGCATTTTATTAGAGCAAATTGCCGAGTGGTCGTACTAAAAGATACAGATGGCGCCACCGTCGGGCAGTGGCCCACCAGACAACATAATTCACACGTTCCTTCACCTGATAACTAATGACCCCAAAGTAATCATCAGTACAAATTATTTATTTCTTTAATTTTATAACTTAACATCACGCCTTGTTTCCCCGAAGGGTTGGGCAGAAGTGTACCTGTAGTAGGTACACCCACATTTCGCCAGTTATGTTTAAGTTCCATGTAATAGGGGGCGAGCCTATTGCCATCAACCGGGCACAAATCCAGACTCCGGGCTGCTACTGAGAAGTAATTAATTAAAACAATGCTCTGCCTTAATTTTATATTAAAAAAATATTGTTTGGGTTCTATCCTTGCCAGGTGCCAGGCAGGGTCACCCTGCCCTGGAGTAACACCCTGCCCTGGAGTAACACCCTGCCCTGGAGTAACACCCTGCCCTGGAGTTGCATCAGGGAGGCACTTCGGTATCACCGGATGCCGACCTACCTCTGTCGTGTGGTCGAGGCCTATTTGACAGACAGGGCTGTCATCTACCCCGGTCACCAAGGAGAGTGGAACCGGCGAGAGATGTCGTGCGGTGTCCCACAGGGATCGGTCCTGGGGCCGCATCTGTGGGACATCGGATACGACTGGGTGCTGCGCGCCGACCTCCCTACTGGCGTCAGCGTCGTTTGTTACGCTGACGACACGCTGGTCCTGGCGCAGGGGAGGTCGTACCAGGCGGCGGCCGACTTAGCGACACGCGGGGTTGCGACAATCGTCGACAGAATCCGGCAGCTGGGACTCGAGGTGGCCCTGCACAAGTCCGAGGCCATGGGTTTCTATGGTCCTCGTAGTGCGCCACCGTCGGGTTCCCAGGTATTGGCGGGAGGGGTTCACATCGGCGTCGAGTCGACGATGAAGTATCTGGGACTCGTCCTCGATAGCCGGTGGAACTTCGTGGAGCATTTCCGACGTTTGGCTCCCAGACTGGACCGGGCCGGGGCTGCCTTGAAGCGGCTCCTGCCCAATCTGGGAGGTCCAAACGCCTCCTGCCGGAGGCTCTACGTGGGGATCGTGCGGTCCATGGCCCTTTACGGGGCGCCGGTGTGGGCGCCTTCATTGAGGCAGCAGCCAGGCCGCCGGCTGAACGCGTCCCAAAGGGTCATGGCCATCCGGCTGGCCCGAGGATACCGCACGGTCTCCTGCGAGGCGGCGAGCCTCCTTGCCGGAGTACCGCCATGGGATCTGGAGGCAAAGGTCCTCGCGCACATTTGGGAGTGGCGCGAGGAGGCGAAACGCCGGGGCTTAACTCCGATGCCGCAAGAAGTCGCGGCACAGCGGACAGAGCTCCGGCGGGATCTCATGGCGGAATGGAGAGTGCGATTGTCGCAACCCAGCGCTGGGCACGCCACAATTGCGGCGATAAGACCCCTCTTTGAGGAGTGGCTAGAGAGGCGCCACGGCGTCCTCACCTTCCGCCTGACGCAGGTGCTCACCGGACACGGCAGTTTCGGGAGGTACCTGTTCAGGATAAAGCGGGAGGAAACGCCCGGGTGTCGTCACTGTGTGGATCGCCCGGAGGACACGGTGGAGCATACGGTGGAGGTCTGCCCGGCTTGGGCAGGGCATCGCCGTGTCCTCGTGGATGCGATCGGCGGCGGTGATCTCTCGCGTCCGGCCCTGATTCGGGCCATGCTACGGAGCGAGAGGAAATGGGAGGCCGTCACCTCTTTCTGCGAAGCAGTAATGCTCGCGAAGGAGGAGACGGAGCGCGTGAGGGAAAGGCAAATTTCGCGCCCTCGCGCCCCTAACCGCCGCAGCAGGAGACGCCCTGGGCGTCGGGAATCGCAGGAAGATTTCCGGCCACCGTAGGCGCGGGCTTGCGGACGGTGAGCAATGGGTAGCTCGCCGTCCGATAAGGACCAAGCCCGGGTCGACGGCGCGTTGTGTTCCACGCGCGCCTCAAAGAGATGTCAGCAGAATTGACGGGGTCCGCTAGGGCCAATGCCAATGCCGGGGGTTCGAAGAAAACCGATAGGGAAATCGTGGCCCCCGGCAATATGGCATAGGAAGGAACACGGGTGGGTTTTAGTCAGTAAGAGTCTGACACGCCCTCCCGCTCCACCCAGAGCGGGAGAAGTTATTTGATAATTTCCCACCCAAAAAAAAAAAAAAAAAGGGTCAAAGTATGAAAGTACTAAGATTGTATTTTAAAATAAAATTCATTTAATATGTTAAATGGCATCACAGTAAAATAATATTTACATTAGCAAATGTTTTGCAGAAAAAATAGTTTTCATACATTATTCCCACTACGCAACAGAGGAAATATTGTAGTTATGTTTCTTACTTTTTTAAGTGGGTACATTAATGCATTACTAACTAACATGCATATTTTGAAGTAAATATGTGTGCATGATGTTTTGCTACATTCTCACTATTATTTTTATAACTTTCTATGATTTGAATCTATCTATCTCTAGCATTTGTATAATTCCCCTGAATGGATCAAATTTATAGCTTTAGTTTGAATGCGACAACAACCAGGTTATAAATATAATCACTTTTTTTTCTTGACTACGTCGATGAACCTGCCGTGGTCGAATGCGCGACTGCTTCGACTGGGGTTTGTCATCCCTGGATCGGTCATTATAAATTCAATAAATGTCCATCCGTCTCTCAGAACTCTTGTTTTAAAATGTTGACTTATTTCATAAAGTGAGCCCTGTTCTTGAACAAATCAAAATTGCCTGTAATTGGTTTTATTTAAATAAATACTTGAAAAAAATTAGTTCCATGTACTTTTTTGTCTTACAGAAATTCTACCGATACCACGACCAGATCAACCGGCAACACAACACAGACAATGGCAGCTCTAAAGCCGTCAACGTACAACAAACCCCCCGCGCCACGCTGTTCAAGCAAGCGTGCCTGCAACTGTACAACGTGTTCATCATCTTCTTCGTCACGCTGTCTGTGTACCCCTCCGTTATATCAGGTGCGTACAAGTAGAAATCCATAATAGCCGGCCAGCTTAAGAACGCGGCGACGCATGAATTGTCTATACAAAGGTAATACTCAAATCATTTGCAATTTGGGCATATTTCTACCATATTATGTTGTTATTCGGATTTAGACAGTGTTTATCTAGGCTGCTACATCTTTTTCCAAAAAACTTTTCTAAAAATGAAGTTTAAACGAATTTAATTTCGCCCATTTTACAGCGTAAATGATACGTCTTCATATTGTTTTTCTGTATTATAAACAACAATATTTATAATATTGTTTCTGCAGTAGCATAGCTTATATTATCAAGATACTCGTACAAAAAAAAAAAAAAAAATTGAAAAATATTAAGTTTTCATTCATCATTTTTGGTAAAGGAACACATCCAAATTAATCATAAATTTTCGAAAACTAGTAGTGCTATCGCGTCAAGCTATAATTGTTAATGTGTGCGTGGTAGTATTGCTCACTGTAGGTGTATATCGCTCCGACAGGCACTCACACTAGCGCAACGTGCTTGGAATTGACTTTTGCAAACATCTCGATCTGTAGTTGCGAGCCTGTTCGCAGGCCTCTTAAGATGGATTTCTACGGTGTCAAGTTGTATCTTGATCAAAATATGATTCGCGATCATAACAAATAAGTACTTACAAAATTATAATCATTAGAATGGGGGAACAATGGTGGCCCACTGGTAACGGCCCCGACTTACGAGTTGTAGTTCGTGGGTTCGAACCCAGGCAGGCGCTTTACTTTGTGTAAATAATTTCATCACCACTGCTCTCAAAACGGTGAAGGGACGAAACCGGCATGTCCTAGAACCAAAAATTCGAAGTTATGTGACATCTACCAACCCGCACTGGGCCCGCGTGGTGGATTGTGGCCCACTACCTCTCGAACAGCGGAGGCCTGTGTCCCAGCAGTGGGAACATTATAGGCTGATGATGATGATGGTGAATGTATGTGTCGTGGCCAGATATTAGAATTGATCATTTCATGAAATGAACATCGACTGCTGGATTGACCAGATCAATGAATATTCAATGTTTGATGATATGCCCAGTTAAACGCACGACTACTTCATGATGTGGCCAAACATTACTGATCATATCGTAAAATAGTTAGATTATCCACCAGTAGAGGCGTTGATGTCGCTTTGTTTTTGTTGTGCATCATGGCGGTGGCATACAATAAATAAATCAAACAAAGTAGGGTCGACCACGCAAAAAAAGTCGACGGACTTTTATTGGGTGTCCAAATATGATATTATGGAAAGCAATCAACTTGGAAGTAGCGCTCGCCGGCCGCTGCCGCGGCGTGAAATGCTACATAGCACTAAAAATAGTTTAAAAAAATCGCTTATGTGCCACCCCGACCAAATAGGTTAGGTTAGAACTGTGACAAACCGCGCGTGAGCCGAGCGAGCGAAGCGAGCGGTGCCTCGGTAGCGGCCGGCGAGCGCTACTTCCAAGTTGGTAGCAGTTACTTGGTTATTTTTACTGTACCTTAAACCATGCCTACCCTACATTAATAATATGGCCAATCGTCGACTGACATATCATTAAACGTTGACGTTTAAAAGATATGACCAATTGTAGCTGGCCATTTCATGAAATGGTCAATTTTAAGATCTGGCCACGACATATGTACGACACGACTAGGGTCTACCGAATCCTTGTTTTCGTTATTTTCCAGCCTAATGTTTGTAATAGTCGCGGGATCGCACTAACTATAAATTTCCTCTATTTCCAGACATTGCACCAAACAGTGATGGGTTTTTGGGCGCCAACTTCGTGCGGATCACTTGCTTCTTAACATTCAACCTCACTGCTACCCTCGGCAACATTACGGCCAGTACGTGGCAATGCGTAAGTCACTTTTTATATACCTTCAACTGTCATTAACGAGACACAATAGAATTTTTAATTGATAAGGCCAATCGACAGATGATCGGATATTCGATTGATTTAGATTTAATAAAAAATACGTAGATACAATATTTCGACCGTAGTAATTAACATTGTCGGATCTACATTTTTGCGATTTTTTTTGATTACTTCAAATCTTTGCGGGAACATTTTTATAATTTATTCTAAGACCTTTAATGCAATAAATTTAAAAGTCGCAAAAATGTAGATCCGACAATGTTCAGTCGATTTATTTATTTATCGCTGACGGGACTGAAACTAATTTCCAAACTGAGCCAGGATTTGTCAGTCATAATTGCGGTAATTTCATTTTTGACAATAAAATAAGCCTTTATAGTTTTTTTTTTGTTATAACAACGTGTCAAATGTTGTATCATTTCGATTCAGTGTTCTGGCAGATAATGGTGCCGATTCCCTTGTTCACAAACTAAACTAAATTTAAGTTAAGTGCATCTTTTTCTTTCTATTTCATTAAGAAAAGGACAGAAGATACATTTTAGTTTAATCCTGTCAAATTAATCAGCGCCTGTCACTACTCCATACAAGTTTAGACGTGATTAAAAACTTGCTTACTAAAATTACGTCAATTTACGTCAAGCGCTGATTAATTTGACAGGACTAAACTAAAATTTATCTTCTGTCCTTTTTTTAATGAAATAGAAAGAAAAAGATGCACTGAACTTAAATTTAGTTTAGTTTGTGAACAAGGGAATCGGCACTATTGTCATTTAGATTCTCAATATTTTTTCTGGTGTATTAAAAAAGGTGTTTGAATCCCACTACGCAACAGAGGAAACATCGAAGTTTGTTTCTTACTTTTTTAAGTGGGTACAATAATGCTTTAATAAATTTATTCAAGTTTCAGTCTGTGAACTTGCGTATAAATTATTAAAGCAACAAAAATATTTGATTTAGGAACAATAATTTTTTTTACAAAAAAAAAAAAAAAAATATCAACTGACTTAAAAAAAAAACACTACAAAATGAAAAATTACTTTAATTTCGGAAGTCGATGTCTTTGGTTTTGAATTTTCGTTTTTGCCACCGACTTCCGAAATTAATTTTTCACTTTGTAGTGTTTTTTTTTTGGAAGTCGGTTGATTTTTTTTTTTTTGTAAAAAGTTATAATTTTTATTTTTTTAGTTGTGATATTCACCCCACACAAATTCGAATACCACTACCTGCTATGTAAATAACAGTGACAGGAACTTAACATATCATCCACATACTAAGTGGGAAAAAATACGTATTATTGAAGCTAACTCAAAAACTACCCAAGCAAAGTTATAAAAAATTATATGGGACCACCTTTGAAGTATAACCTACCAAACAAAAAAAGAATCATAAATCAATTCATTATTGGCGGAGTAATCGCGTAACACAAAAAAAACATACAGTTGAATTGAGAACCTCCTCCTTTTGGAAGTCGGTTAAAAGATACTACATATTTAAATTTTTCTTCAATTTGTTGATAAAACTGGCACATAATTTAAAAATTACCCATTTACATTGAAGTTCCTGAGAACTGAGACACTGCCTCGTGTAGCTCGTCCACTAGTACTTGAAAGACGAAATGGTGGTGTATTGTATTCGTTCATTATAACTTGTGACGCACTTAGTAGCACTGCATTTTGGAGTCTTAGTTTCAATCATGGATTTTTGAACAAATAGGACTGGGGACCTACCACAAGCTCATAAAGCAGTATTATTTTAATATTACTTCACTGTGGGAAAGAGATGAAGCTCTACAGGACGTATAGGTCCATCTCTTTCTCCCACTGAAGTAATATTAAAATAATACTGCTTTTGAGCTGGTGTTAGGCCCCGTGAGCTCTCGTACCAAAAACACGAGCAATTAAGTAACTTATAATAGTAAACTTATGAAATAGTGAACTTAAAATGCGTTATGCATCTCTACAAAATAACAGAACGCCATGGATGTTAAATTTCAGTGCTACCAGAGTAATTTTATGATACTTACCAAACAATCATATTATTTTGATTATTATTTTACTTAAATAAAATTGTTTACTTTAGAAACAGATTGTAAAACTATAAATAAAATTGTCTAAAACTAATCTAAAAACTAAAAATATTTATGTTATAGTTTACTTGTAGTTGGGGAAATATTTTCTATTTGGCAATTGAGAAAAAGGGACAAACAGCCTCAGCTCGGCTAACTCTCTCGGCTCGTTTTGCCTCGGCTAAGATAGTCTAACAAAAATAAACCTAAGGTCGAACACTTATGGTTAATTTTTGTATGATACGATTTTTGGAGAGCTCAGTCCTGTTAGTTTATTAAGTCCATAGTTTCATACTAATAGAGTTCAAAATGGCGACTGACAGAATAGCACTACCAATCACATGACAGCGAATTTACGCACTGTAGACAGTTTCAGAAATCGGTGCTTTTCATTTAGTTTTTTTTTTCGACCAGCATATGAATATTAAAAAAAATGGCGGTCTAGTGTTTAAAATATTATAATAATAATCTATAAAACATTCAGATTGTTTTTTAGGGTTCCGTACCTCAAAAAGAAAAAACTGAACCCTTATAGGATCACTTCGTTGTCCGTCCGTCAGTCTGCAAGACCCTTTTTCTCAGGAACGCGTGGAGTTATCAAGTTGAAATTAATATCAAATACGTAGATCTATGTTCTCTTGACGCTCTAAAAAATCAAGTTTCTAAGTCAACGCAATAAAAAATACGGTTGTTTATATGACACATTTTGATACTCTCAAATAAATCAAAACCAACGGGAAATACGAAATATGGCAGGAAGCAAGTTCTCACAGTAAAGGAAAAAGTCATTCAAGTCACGGTTATTGATCATTTGTAGTTTTATCTTTATAAATATAAATATTTTTTTGCAGTTGGACAATGAGACCGTGATGTATATCGCGATGTATGGGAGAACATATTTCCCAACAAAGTCAAAGAATTTATTTCAAATAGGCCCTTGTTTAGCACTTTTGAACGTCAAAATTGACAAAATAATAGAATTGATTCTAGTCGCCTCTTCCAAAAGGTAGTTTTCGTATTGAGAAGAATGGGCAAGAAACTCCACCGTTTTTCTTGGGATAAATTCATCCCAACTACGGAACCCTTCATTGGTGCCGATTCTCTTGTTCACAAACTAAACTAAATTTAAGTTCAGTGCATCTTTTTCTTTCTTTTAAGAAAAGGACAGAAGATAAATTTTAGTTTAGTCCTGTCAAATTTATCAGCGCCTGTCACTACTCCATACAAGTTAAGTCGTGATTAAAAACTTGCCTACTAAAATTACGTCAATTTACGTCAAGCGCTGATTAATTTGACAGGACTAAACTAAAATGTATCTTCTGTCCTTTTCTTAATGAAATAGAAAGAAAAAGATGCACTGAACTTAAATTTAGTTTAGTTTGTGAACAAGGGAATCGGCACCATTGTGCGTGGTCCGATAAGCAATTCGCCGGTTTTTTACAATAACCTGTTACTTTTTTGAGAACACAGACGTACTTAATAATATTTTATTTCGTTCCAGCCCGGTCCCCGTTGGCTGGTAATATTCACGACAGCACGTCTGCTCTTCATCCCCTTCTTCCTTCTGTGTAACTACAAGCCGCTGGACCGCACGATCCCTGTACTCGTGAGCAACGACTGGGTGTTTTGGACCGCTTCAGTACTGCTGGGGTGGAGCTCAGGACACGGCAGCTCGCTCGCCATGATGTATATCGGAAGGTGAGTTGCTAACTTGCCTTATGGGTCATTTAAATTAGGGTTTCCCGCCTGTCGCAAAGCGAGACGCAAATACGGAACTACGGCCTTATTAAAAAACAAAGCTTACCTTTAAAGTCGGGTTTAAACGATCAAGCGTTTTATAGTTTCTGCCCACCCCTATGGGAACAAGGCGAGAGTTTATGTATATAAACCAGGGATATTACGGAGCTACGGTTCCGGTTCCGGTTCCGAAAGGTCGGAACTTCAGATTAATTTTAAACCTCCGATTCAGGCTTCGGTTCCGATAATGTTTAAATCGGAGTTATATCGAAGTTCGAAACGCAGCGATGCACGTGACTAAATCGCGTACAAACAAGTTTTAACTCGTCGCCAGTGTAATTTTAGTTTATTTTATACACACTCGCGCTCGAAGTCTCAGTTTATTGTTTTGTTTGTGGATGTTATCACTAATATTTGACTGATGAAGTGATTAAAGAGACTGAATTATATTTCAACTGTTTCATTAAAGCCTTCTTATAACACATCTTTCTTCTACTTCCACCTTCGACTCCGGTTCCGATTCCGATCAATCAAATTTAAAACCTCCGATTCCGGTTCGGGTTCCGGTAAAACGACTTCCGTAACATCCTTGTTGTAAACCATTGAGCCATTTTTTATTCGAAAATATTCCAACATAGAAGTTCTTATTACAAAAACTGTCAAACCCGAGTCTTAGTTGTCAATTTTGTATTATGAACTTAAGTCTCTAAATAAAGTTCAAAATTCAATAACTGGCTTGAAAGTTTGAGCTTGCACTAAAGTTAGAACTTGTTTTGTACTAAGACGGTTAGTGTTTATGGCATTCGAGATTTGCGAGTCGATTTGAACGTAGAACTTGGAACGTTGTTTTGAAAAGCTAATAAGTCAACGTTCGCACGGACGTAACAAAATCGCGGCGATTTTTTTTCGTTTTTCGTGCACTGGATTTTCAACGCTCTGCTTAGCGCCGAAAGTTGAAAATTGAGTTCTATTCCCACTACGCAACAGAGGATACATTATAGTTATGTTTCTTACTTTTTTAAGTGGGTACACTAATGCATTACTTACAAACATACAGATTTTCAAGTGAATTTGTATACACGTATGTTTTGCTACATTCTTATCATCATAAAACTAATATTGAGAAAGACCGTTGTAAATATTTTATTTAATACTCGATATGTTTATTTCATTCCGCAATATGGACATTGGTGAAGGACAACATTGTGAGGAAACCTGAAATTACAGTTAATATAAGTCTGAATTTTTTTGAAGTGAAAACTTATTTATGCACGTTGGGCATTTATTTTTGAGATGGGAAAAAACAATTGAACTCGCGACACCGTTACCGACACCTCATTTTTGTAAACGCGATTGTGCTCTTTATTTATATTAACGTTACGGATCAATGTTCTATGCAAGTATTTTTACTTTAAAGGTTTTGGAAGTTTTTTTTTTTTGTAAACGCGTTTGTGCTCTTTATTTAGATAAGGTTACGGACCAATGTTCTATACAAGTATTTTTCTTCCACCAAGGCGATCTTGTTCAAGTTTTCACTTCTGTCGGCACTCCCGGAGTGCTAGTTTTTTAAACAGAAAAACTAACTGGCTCATTCCCCTATTTCCAGCACGGTAGCTCCCGAGAACGCAAGTACAGCGGGCATGTTAGGCGGCGCCATGTTAGTGACGGGCATCATCGTCGGCATCACCTTCACGCGGCTGTGCCCTGTTATCGTCACCGCTGAGATGTGGCAGAAAGCCTAGCGTTCACTTCACTATGTCTCTTCAGCATGGGACGTGTTTACACGGCGATTGGGACAGTGAACGTGATGTGTTAAAGTTTGAAGATAGTGCAGTGACTTTTTGTAGGGGAACGCAAAGCTTAGCGTACACTAAACGGGCCGGATTCGGCCACATCTTATCGCAATTACCCGCCATTTTGGATAAAACTATGTCGAATAGAGACGAGACGATATCCTGTACTAAAAAAATAGGTTCGGCCCGTCTGTGGACGTTTTTAAGTGACATGATCATTAAGAGAAAGAGATTATACCAAGGAATGTATGTGACGTTAAAAGTTGGCAGTCCTGTGCGAGTTTTAAGTAAGGTGCCTGGATTACAGTGATATAAGTATTGTGACATTCGACAAAATGTGTTCTATAGCTATATATATTATATTATATGCGAGTTATATCATTTTTATGTTGTGAAGTAGGTTGTTGATTCAATAATTAAGGATATTAGAGATATGATTTGCCAAAAACTAATAGTTTTATCGGTTTGTCAGTTTTGTGCCTTTTATTTATTTTGCACTGCTGTAAGGACGATTATAGCTTGCCATGTGTGTGGTATTGCTATAAGGCTTTATTTCTGTTAAGATAAAATGCATTTACTAGTATTCCCGTCTCATTAAAGTTAGCAACTTAAGTTGGAAGCAAATACTTCATTGTCTCGAAGCGCTCTGAACTTTAACATCTCAATTATAGAGTTTACTTCAAATGATCAAATATTACGAATTACAATATGAGTTGTTTTGGTGCTTATTAAGAGTAATATTAATTGTTTGGTCTTTTAGTATTACATAACAGTTCCACAGAAGATTATTAACATTTCCACAGAAGATTTTAGGGTCTAATAATGGTATTAGATATTATCTTATAGAGTAAGACTTCACTATCTCTTTGCCTTGAGACTATTTTAATGACAAGTCAAAATACAAACAAAATTCAACCCTAAGACAAGTAGCCAAAAGATGTTTCTGAGCAAAATGACCGACGGAATTGTTAAAATGCAAGTTGATATAAAGGCAAAATGAACACATGAATAAATCAGAATATTTCTATTATAATTGCTAATATATAAACATAAATAACATATAAATACTCTATATAAAATTGTATAGGTAAAGTTAAAGTGTGTAAGTGCATAAAATATATTTAATAGGTAGTACAATGCCGTTGAGATGTATGCAGTTATTATATTTGTTAGAGTTACTATTATATTACTGTATTATTTTAGTTGCCCTGTTAGTAATTTTATGTATTTCTTACCCTGAACATTGTGTCCTATAAACGGCGACGGACTTGCCCTTATTACATAAGAACTAATAATGTTTTACCCTTTAGGGTCAAGGGTAAAAAAATAATGTGTTCGTTTATTTTACGTGACTAAATACTAATCCAAAGTGCTTGTAAATTTTTGACTAAAATTATATTAAGTAGTGATTTGTTCCAACATTGAAGTTATTTTGTCCTTGCACAAAACTTCTTAAGAAGACGCCGCGGATGACTTTTGTATTGTAATGAAATAGTAGGTTGTTATTCCTTGTGCCTGTAACTATTGTAAAAAAGATCAAACGTCATTTTTATACTTTGTGTTTTTCGTCAAGTGTGTGTAAAAATATAGTAGATTTACTGCTAAAAAGTTCCTCAATTGAGAGAGTATTTGTGGTTATTTTTGCAAAATGTTATTCACATATTTATTGTAGATAAATTCTAACATTATTATTATGTATGTTTTACAGACTGAAACACTAACAATCATTTGATTTTAGATAATTATAAGACTCCTAGCTTAACGTGGTTTTTCAACAATGCTAGGTTTTTATAAAAGTATGTGCAAGTTATAAATTATTTTCACTGCGTAAAATAGTAACAATAAGTATATTTTACGCGACAAATATAACTAGGAGTTGTTGTAGTGACTAGGAAACTTTTAAGTCTCGACTTTGATATTATTTTGAATTTTTTGTGTTTATTATTGCAAGCCAAATAATTAATTGTCTAAAGTAGAACAAATTCTAGCCAGATTTTATGGTCGCTCTGATCAGTAACCAATCAGAACTGAGTGATAGGCTACCATACATGATCAGTACTACCTACAGATCCTTCTGGTGTGACCGAAGTCAGAACCAAGAGTGTCTGATACAGCCTCAAGATCTATAGCCTTGACGGCCGGAGCGATTACTTGAAGCAAATAGTTAAAATTAAACAGTCTTATCGTTTCGTGTATGTGCTCGAATTCGGTCAGATTGAACATAATACAGATTAGTCAGTTCTGATGGATCTATCCATGTATCAACTAAAGGTAGCGTTTATTCCAGGAGCGACCACAAACATTGGCGAGAATTATACCTGGTTTTATTTTTTCAATCCCTAGCATGACAGTGTTAGTCCTATTTATTTGAAAGTAAAATGTTATTTTTAAAATTTTATGTTTTTTATTTTTTTTACACCTCATCCCTTTTACATAATAAAAGTACTTATATAAAATACTCATTCAATATTATATCGTTAAGAAGTAGTTACGAATGTGACGTGGGGAAGATAATGTCGAATGATTTTGGTAATTTGTGTATCAAAAAGTCGATTCGTTTACAATTATCAAAATATAATAGAAAATTTAAAAATCAAATTATAGATAGATTAATCAAAGTATATAAATAATTACGTTACTTAATTATAATAAGTAAAAGGACATGCTTCCATTTAGAAATAATAATGTGCCAATAATTCACAGCAATAATCCGATTTCCATTACTGACTTGTTTGATACACAAATTACTAAGTTTACGTATAATAAGTACAAACAATGAAATATTAATTTAACAACCAAAAAGGAGGACGTCATTTTTGATTCAGATACGGCTCTTCGCACAAGGCAATGCAAGTCTCCAATTCTTCGACTGTTTTAAGTGTCTTAGCGACAACTTCAGTACCTACACGTTATGCAATTTCACGCCCCTGCATATCATAGAAGTTTCGAGGTCCGTAACCGCATGCGGACCTCTAAAGTTATTTGAGGAAATATTCGTTTGTATCGCCTGCGGTGGCTGCGGTGACCGCATGCGGTCAAAAAAGACTTGCAGATAAAATCCTGAAAAGGCGCGGAATGATTTTGTACTGTGGTTTCGCTTTTAAAAGGCTTTGCAGATCGAGAGCAGGAGACCACCTGATATTGAGAAATAAATTTTAATATCAGTATCATAAAGTGCAAAGTTCAAGCAACATCGACAGCTCTTGATTTACCCAAAGCCAGTCGTCGAATGATTGAGATTGCATAGCATTGTGTATGAAGAAGTTATGCTTAGATTGGTGTTGTATACCCTGGTGCCTTATACATCTTCCATTGGTTTCTAACACCGCGTAGAATAAGAGAAGATTATTATTTTGCTTACACAAGCAGGAATATTTATTTGTGAAACAAGGAATTGTATTGTTAGTGAGCTAAAGTCCAGTATACCTATGTATCAAGAAAACATTATGGTAGTAATGCTGTCATCAGCCCGTTGTGGTATCTAACTTTAGGCAGCTGAAATTGATTTACGGTCTTTCTTTTCAAGCTTCAGATAACTTTTATCTGACGGATAAAATGTATGGTTAAACAGACGCTAACTATACTTAACTTTAAGCAACGTTTATAAATAATGGAAATGAGGTTTAGAATATATGTCAAACCACTTTATTTATCCATCAGATAAAAGTTATCTGATGATTGAGAAATCAGCACTTAGAATATTTCACTGAGGTACAGTTAATTTCCAAAATTTCAATGAAGATTGTTTTATATTTCAAGAGTTTAAAGACTTCTGTTTTTTTACTGTTGATTCGACAGCGTTACTACTGTAAGTACCTATTGTTTCAAAATAATCTGATGACAATAAAGGGGATTATTGAAAATTGCCATAAATATAGAGTTAGGAAAAAGTTCCAGAGAAATATTTAATAGTACTAAAAGACATAAATATACCTATTATTATTAAATGTTAGAGCTGATTTCATCATTTCTGTATATAGGCAAAAGAGTATTTTTTTAGTTAATATATACCACAAGAGATAGGTACGGTCATCCGCAAATCAGTGATAATAATTTGACATTGACAGAGCCTTTATGTCCTGGTAGTAAGGACGATTTTCGTAGTGTCGCCGTTGTTGTGCGGTGGACGGTACCTACTGAAAAATTTACCTCTTTTGCCTATATTGATAAATATAACACAGATGATGAACTTAATTTAAAATTGCTATAAATCTCGCACTTTATTCTTCCACTATCACTTCAAGAACACTTTTCTTATAACTTATCTATATAGGTACTTCTTTAGAAACCTTAACATCCGAGTTTATGCAAATAGCTAGTTTCTCAAGATACCTACCTACTTGTAACTCTACTTATAAAGTGTTTTATACATATAACATAATGTCATAAGTACATAAATAAGTAAGTATATTTGCTCGTATTTATTCGACTTTTTATTTTATTGCATCAACCAGTACTCTAATTGTGTAATACAATACAATCTGTTTCGATTTGAAACAAATTGCTATCCATCGCTTCATAAGTTGGAAAAAAAAATCTGCTCAGAAACGTAAATAACGCAGTGAATGTTGTTGAACTGTCAAAATGAAACAAATTAGGCATAATTGTTTACGAAAATAAGTTACGCAATTAGGGTACAGGACAGGTCTTGCATCGATCAACCAGCAGCCTAATAAGTCTATATAAGTCCTGTGTAGAACCACTAACTCCCAAAATACAAGCTTGACTTAGTTTGGGAGATGGTATATCATTAATACTTACTCGCTGCTGTACAACCATCAAACACCTTAAAAATTGTACTTCATAGATTAAGTTTTTGTTGTACTTTGAGAGTGAAATATTTATTTTTTATTGCGTAACACACTTTCAATCAGTATCTAAATGATTTTGAAGGACATTGCTAATCCATTGCTTCATATGTTCAAAAAATTTGTCTGCTCAACAACGTAAATAACGCAATGAATGTTGTTGGACTGTCAAAATGAAAGCCATTGCTACTGTTAGTGTGTTACGCAATTACCCCGCAGGGCCCTATTTCATATAGCTGACAGTGCGACATAGTGGTCAACATTATGACTAAATTGACACATTTTCACGACATAGTGCTGTTGAAAAAGCAGAAAATGTATAAGAAATTTGTAAAATTGTCGGATTGAATTGTCACATTGTTGCCTGTCACCTGTCGCCTGTTAGTTTTATTATATAGGCCCCAGAAGTCAAAAATCGGTCGATAGTCGATATTGCAGTCCTTTCACGATTATTTAACCTCTGACAGCAGCAACTCAAAAGCAACCATATCGCAGCAATAATAAATATATATAATAATATCGTCACTGGAAAGGCAAAAATACTTAACGCCATATAAATAATGTGGCGATTAAGTAATTTTGCCTTTCCAGTGACGATATATGATTTTGACAAACTTTTCGTTGGTCTAGTACTGCCTCGTTGGTCTAGTGGTCGCAAGCGCTACTGCTGAGCATGAGGTCCTGGGTTCGATTCCCGGGTCGGGCAGTGTTATTGGGTTTTTCTATCTGAAATTTCTCAGTAGCAGCCTGGAGTCTGGATTTGTGCCCGGTTGATGGCAATAGGCTCGCCCCCTATTACATGGGACTTAAACATAACTGGCGAAATGTGGGTGTACCTGCTACAGGGACACCTCTGCCCAACCCTTCTGGGAAACAAGGCGTGATGTTATCTTTTCAATGGCAGCAACCCAACAGCAACCTTATTTTTTTGCTAGCCTATACGGTCCCACTCCAGGGCAAAGGCCTGCCTCCACTCCTTCCATCTTTCGCGAGCCTGCGCGTCCTCCTTCCAGTTTTGACGGAACATAACCAGCTCGTCCCGCCATCTCCTACCTGGCCTGCCCCGACCCCGCTTCACTGTTGGCAGACCTTGAGTTTGGGCTTCTGGATGTTAGTAAAAGACCAAGTCTGTGCACTGTAGTGGTTACACCGCCACATACAAACTACGCATCATAGATATGACGTCACACAAATCCTGCATCGCGCAGTTATAGTTTACCGAGCGATCGACATACATACAAGATTTCAACTTCAAACCGATGGGCAGTTGCCCGGCAGACACAACACCCGTCTGGTCGGAGGATCCTCTCTTTTCTATGGTGGATGAGTGAACTTTACACCCTGTTCCTCATACCCCTAAAGCACCATAGGTTAACCTTATTGTAACGTCAACACTGAACAGCGATGTAAAATCAGAGGTGAAATAACTGATAAGGACTGTACCGGGAAGATATCTGGAGAAATTATTCGGGAGGGTAGTTGGGTCGATCTGAGTATCTTGACGCTCCCTGATCAGCTTGGCCGAGCTATTTGAAGTCAAAGCAATTTCCTAGTAGATATTGTTGTAGTTAATAATAAGCTATGTCAAACTGGATACTGTTGAAATGATGACGCACAGTCAGCGTCAAATAGTTAGTGACACTCAGGGTATTCAAATAAATAGACGCAACCAAAAAGTCAATAATATCGGTACAAACAAAGTTTCCTTATTGTTGTCAACAATGTATTTGCTCAAAAGGTCGAGACGTTTAAAATGTCATATAGATCGGTTCAGTCAAACCGCCATAAATATGGTTACAGTCATCCCACCAATGGTATCCAAGCATTATAAGTGTTCAAAAATATGGAACAAATTAGAAAAATAAACTAGCATGTAAGGGTGGCCGCACATGTCAGGTACCTGATCCGATTCTCCAATTCGGAAACCCGGTCGGACGAGTGCCGCATACAGGCGATTGATTATATTCGGTTTCTACGCTCTCCAGTCGTGTGTCAGAGCTTGTGGCGATTGTATCGAAGAACGCTTATGAAATTAAAAATATTTTAAAAAAGAATGGAGATGACGAATTTCTATTAGCAATTTTTTTGTCAAAAGAATGAAAGAAAAGAAAGCGATGCTATTGGGTATATGCAGAGATTGTACAAAGTCAATTCTATCGTTTAAGTCGTCATGACGTATGTTCCATAAACATACGGGATACTTTTCGACAATTAATCAGTGCCACGTTCTTCCGCACCGCACGATGGCTAACTGGACTTCTGGAGACAAAACCGAACGAGCGAACTGAATGTGTGCACCGCTACATAGAAATTGCGTCATAGACGTCATGCTTAAAATGAAAAGGACAGCAGAAGTTTCTATCCATTTGATTTTGTGAAATGTTGACGTGAGAAATAATATTTAATATATAAAGCCGTAAAGTTTATTTTTCTAATGAGTTCCATATTTTTGAATACTTATAATGCTTGGATACCATTGGCGGGATGACTGTAACCATATTTATGGCGGTTTGACTGAACCGATCTATATGACGTTTTAAACGTCTCGACCTTTTGAGCGACTATATTGTTGACAACAATAAGACAACTTAGTTTGTACCGATATTATTGACTTTTTGGTTGCGTCTATTTATTTGAATACCCTGAGTGTCACTAACTATTTGACGCTGACTGCACAATCAAGCGCACAATATGTTAACGTTTTATTTATGTTTTTTCATTGGGTACTATCCGTTTCTTATATCTACATAGCTAGATAATATATTATGTAAAAATAAAGTATTCGTACCTACTTAAATAAGTATTAATTTTACTTGTTATTTGGCAGACTTTAGGGCTTTAGACAAGATTACCGGTAAAAAAATGTTTTATTGGCCAAATGCTGCAAAATAAGAAGTAAAATTACTTAATAACAAATATAAATAATACCTATACGCGTAAATACAGAGTGGCGATAAGTTAACACAATACCTAACTAAAACTTAGTATCCTACATTGATCTACATGATGCTCTATGAATAAAAAAAAAAGTAATTAACATTCTAGTCGCGCGTAGCTTTTTTGTTTTACTATTTAACAACATCATGTAAATGCTTGGAGATATCATCTGACGAACATAAATCGTCATAACAAAAATATCAACGACTCGTGGCCAAGGAACCGTATCAGCAGAGTCCACCAACTAAGTTTCCAATGTGGCTTCTGATTGGTCGTTAAACTTCCATAGAAAACATTTCTGCGAGCAACTTGGAAGTAGGTTGGTCACAGTTCTAACATAACCTAATCTATTTCACCCAGTTCAAAATTACGAATCATACAATCTGCGACTAGATAATTAGACAAGTGAAAACATTTCTGCGGCGGTGAAATTCGCGCGAGCCGAGCGAGCCGAGCGAGCGAAGCGAGCGGTGCTGCGGCTGCGGCCGATGAGCGCTACTTCCAATCAGAGGTTGTTTCAAACTCAATTGATGGATTTTGTAGACAAAGGCTATTAGGGGAGTTTAACGACCAATCGGAAGCCACATTCAAAACTCAGTTCGTGGACTCTGTTTATATGCGGCAAGGGAAGATAATTTACGAGTAAACGTTGCCATTCCGTAAAACAAGCAAAAAAAAACAACTTATTATTACACTATTTTACAACACTTTTTAACCCATATATGAAACTATAATATATATTATATGGTATGGTAATGGTATGGTGGTAGCCGTCGGACCCGGCTGTCATTTGTAGATCTTTGACAGTTGTTACGGGTCGTCAGAAGCCCGAAAGTCTGACAACCAGTTTTACCAAGGAGTATCGTATTACCCAGTTACTGGGTTGTGGAGGTCAGATAGGCAGTCGCTCCATGTAAAATACTGGTATTCAGCTGCATCCGGTTAGACTGGAAGCCGACCCCAACATACTTGGGAAAAGGCTAGGCAGGCAGATATATGAAACTTATATATATTAAATGGTAAATGTAAGTAATGAGGTGAAAAAAAATATGATACCCATGATTATTTTTCATTTCACAATTTTTGCATACCTACTTATTTAGGTATCAATAAAATTAAAAATGACACAGATAACTCTTTTATACCTACTGATTTGTATTAACTTGTATTAACCGATGTAGGTAGGTACTCTTCAAATTGTTAACCTCGTCGGCACTCTGTAGATATAATTGTACTTCTAAAGACTATCTACCTTTATACTTATTCAAATCTTCTCTCCTATGGCTGTTCACGTTATAAAGAGTACCTTATGAAGCACTCCTTAGTCGAAGGCTGTGAAATAATAGCTTTAACCTACCCATTGTAGATATCACAAGCACTTCAGTTCTGTTCAGATGAAACAATTTATGTAGGTATGTATTATTTGCTTGATATGGGCATTTGATGAGGAGTGAGGAAACGCATGTGACTAAAAGAGTGACGAATGTAAATGTTGATAGATGAAGGTCAAAGAAAATATGGATGGATTGTGTGAGGAAAGAGAAGGGAGTGAATGATAGCGTGACGGTTGACAGGGAGGAATGGAAGAAGAAAAAGTGTGCGCCAACCCCACGTAACTTGGGACAAGGGCAGGAAGATGATGATTATAATTTCCTATTGTTTTATTTGTTAATTGTACAGTCAACTAACGAGATAAGAATAGGCATTCCAAACTATTTTGCCGACTGTACATTTGAATGAAATTAAACCAAATTCTAATACAGGGCGGGTTTTTGAGACGGGGCAGTAAGGGTAGGTACCCTACAGGAAATCCGTCTTAGAAGACTGTCCTTAATTTTTTAAGAAATTTTGATCTGCATTTACAGATTTGTAAAAAAATACAGTTAGCAAGAAAATGGTCAATTTTCGCAAAACTTTTTGTTGCCAATTGAAACTGTTTGATACAAGGATCAAAACAACTCTATCAGATCAACTGAGGTTTGAGTACAAGCAATGACAGAAATGGCAAAAAAGGTCCGCATACATTTCGTAGGACATGAGACTCCAACTTACCTACTTTTGACTTTATGTGAAAATTTACAATTTTCTTGTTGTCTGTACTCTTTTTCAAAATCTGTGAATGCAGATCAAACTGTCTCAAAAAGTTAAGGACAGTCTCCTTATACCGTTTTCCCTTAGCTACAACGGTAAAGGTCTATTATAGATAGTGTCATCCAAGAAGACACGCCCCACTCCGCTCAACTTCGTTCTAAAGAACAGCTGTGGATCGTGGATGGCACTATCTGTAACTGCCCTTACTGCCCTACCTTAAAATCCATCCTGTATCCAATACAATAACGCATTCAGGGTATTGTTGCGATTGCCGCGCTTCTGTAGTGCCTCGGCAATGTTTGCAGACGCACGCACTGACGGCTTTGATGCACTGTGGCGTAAGAAATCTGCCTCGCTACTCGGCAGGCTGCGTGGCAGTCGCAACACTATCCTGCAATCAATAGCCGCCCGGGCAGACAGCCCGCTAGTGTGGGCGCTTACAAACCGGACCCGTTATGTTTTAGTTATTAAGTACTAACATAGGCTAAGCTTTTTTGTTACTAACACTATAGACCATTGTAGTCTGCAAAAATAATAAATAAATAAATACAGCCTATAAAGTGTATAGGCTACCCTACATAAGAATTTGGTTTAATTTTTATTATGAACGGATGCCTATAAAAGTTCAACTAATTCCTTTGCTATACGGCCGATGCATCATGGCCGGTCCGATCTTTGCGCAGAAGTCAGCGGAATAACATTTTTTAGGAACCAAATGGTGACGTGAGGCGAGTGTGAGTGAGAGAACATGCACGAAAGTTCGCAGAGCCTATGTTCAGACCGGTCATAATAATTTATCGGCCAAATTTATACTTTCGTTTTAATTTTTCATCTGAACAGTTAATTTTCGAATCTCCATCATTCACCTGTTTTAGGATTACAAAAATATATTTTTTATTTTGGCCTGATTTTTCAATAATCAAATTTTGTGGTTTGGCAGCAAGTCAAACTGATATTAAATCTTTAGAAAAAAAACTGTCGCACTTCGGGAGTGCTGACAGAAGTGAAAACTTGAAAAAAAATCGGCACCTCGGTAATCATCGCGTTGATGTCTTTTTAATGGTCAAAAGCTGGTGTCGTCACAGTGTCGCGAAATCAATGGTCCCATTTCAAAAATGCCCAACACAACTCAAGAAGTTTTCACTTAAAAAAATGGTACCAATCCGACTATTGAAAAATCAGGCCTTATTCGATTACTTAGATATTCGGTACTTTTTACCCTTCAAGCAAGGTAAAGTTCTTATTTACCTATTGTATGTAGCGTCCTTGTATATATCTAGTGCATTTGTATCGTGTTTGTATACCCACTGTAGTATATGCACGACTATTTCTTAAACTTTCGTACTTGTGAACGCCATTTCTAGTGGAAAACTAAGAGCGAATTTCATTAATGAAACTGAACGCGATCAGCGCATCTAAACCGCGTTCAAGAACTGTCAGTGTCAATATCCCACAACAGATATGACACTGACAGCTCTTGAACGTGGTTTAGATGTGCTGATCTCGTTATGGTGAGTAAAGACTAGATTATTTACTTGTAACTTGATTTTGCAAACATTTCATCGACCAAGATAAACGCATCACACGCGACCAGGGGGCCTACCACCAGCTCAAAAGCAGTATTATTTTAATATTACTTCAGTGGGAGAAAGAGATGGAGCTATACGTCCTGTAGAGCTTCATCTCGTTCCCACACTGAAGTAATATAAAAATAATACTGCTTTATGAGCTGGTGGTAGGCCCCCTGAAGATCCGACTATTCAACGACGAGTTAACGCAAAATAGAAAGGAATGTTACAGATAAATGCTCACTGGCTGTGAGCATTACTTCGAACACCATGTCGAGCATTTGCAGGAACGTTACATTATATGGAAATGCTCGGTAAAAGAAAATTCAGTTTTATTGATGTAATTCGCCCTACATTTTTCGCAAGTTAGAGTGTAGTAAAAAACATATTTGTTTGGAGGGAAACTTTTGTAAGCTTATTGGTGACGCGAAGGCAAATACAATATTTCTTACACTCTAATATAATATATTATGTACAGACGAAAATTTGTTGTTTATCAAACTGACACACAACGCCAATTTGCCGTGTTATAATAACATACAAAGAATAACAGTTGTGATTTGAATAAACGGTGAATTCAGGTTAATAGTCAATTAGTTAAACAACTAATTTCTCTGTCTTTATGTTACTATATCCATTTTCTATTTAGAATAAAAATTGTTATACGTAACACAATAAAAAGAAATGAAAAATATTACTAGGTACTACTACTCTTTTTAAAATCCAATCTTTTGTATCAATATAATATTTAGATTCCCTGAAGAAAAAAATATGAATTTATCGTGATTAGTAACGGAAACCATACATGTGTGACAATAATAACGAACTTATTAACTTCTTTGTAACCATTCCTATCTATTTTTCCACTTTTCCACACGTTTGTGTACTGAAATTATATGAAACACCTTCACTTTCATTCTTCACCTGATATTGTGCTAATCGAGTTAAAATGAATAAAATAAAGAAAAATGATTATTGACATCGAGCCTTTTATTTTTACGCAACTGTCCCAGAAGGAGGGTAATGTTTTTCAACAGTATGATGTATATTGGTATTGTTTATTGAATGTATGTCTATTTCTTTGGCACGCTCTAACGGCTTGATGGTTATGAGGTGTCGTTAGAGGGAAGTTGACTAAAAATATTTTTTGTCCGTCTTGTAGATTATAAAAAAATATTGGACACGTATTTTTTCTTTTTTTACGTAATCAAAAGATTACGGTAATACATTGAGTTAAAATGTGCCATGACGTCACGAATATGTAGATTTTATACTTGTGGCGTAGCGACCCCCACTCCCCAACTTTAATGCGTTTTATCCACGGAGTACAGAAAGAAGCGGAGATGCCGCAAGGCAAGTAGGCCTTGCGCCTTCAATTAGGCCCTGACGTCATAGTGGGCGGGGCCGCAAACCTTAGTTGCGAGTGAATCTTCATCGCGTTTGGGTGCGTTGTATTCTAATCGTTTTTTAATAGTTAAATTGTTTTAATAATGAAGTGCGCTGTTGTTGGATGCAAAAATTATTCAGGATCAAAATTGAAACATATTGATGGCATAACATTTCATGTATAAGTCCCTAAAATTTATATTTTCATTTTAAAACACATTTTCTCGTTTGATCGCCAGATTGTAGCTAGAGACATCTGTTGTAGAGGAGGTGCATTCTAACCAATTCTCACCGATTTCGTATTTTTATCATTATCAATGCATATTATTGTGACTAATTTGCGACTCAAATTACTTACTTAAGTTTTATTTTGCTCTCTATAAGTTAATTCATAAATAAATACGTTCTTTGATACATGAAATAAGAAGAATTTAAAATAAGAAAAATGCGCCATCTGTCGGTAAATTTCCGGTCCTAACTGTTAAATAAAAATGTGTGCATCATGCTAGCAAGACCCTATTTTTTAACCGACTACGGCGAAGCAAAAAAGAGGGTTATGATTTTGACCGGTATGTATGTATGTTCATCTGTTACCTCATAACTTCTAAACTGCCGATCATAATTTAACAAATGAGGTATCATTGGAAGCGTTTTGATTGTCCGCTGGTTATAGGATATGTGACGTCACATTAAATGTAATATGGCGCCCTCTAGAGGACATAAAGTAACGAAATAAAAAATAATTGAATTGTGCCATGTTGGGTGTCAAATGAAAGGGCTTGACGAGCACATTACAAATATGTATATTATATCATATTGTCCAAATATTCTATTCTATTCTACATAAACATCACGCCTTGTTTCCCCGAAGGGTTGGGCAGAGGTGTCCCTGTAGCAGGTACACCCACATTTCGCCAGTTATGTTTAAGTCCCATGTAATGGGGGCGAGCCTATTGCCATCAACCGGGCACAAATCCAGACTCCGAGCTGCTACTGAGAAATTTCAGATAGAAAAACCCAATAACACTTTGCCCGACCCGGGAATCGAACCCAGGACCTCATGCTCAGCAGTAGCGCTTGCGACCACTAGACCAACGAGGCAGCACTAGACCAACGAGGCAGCCATATCTATTCTATTCTATTTTTATTAAATGGCAAGCAAAGCCGATGTCGACTATTCTGCCAATGTCTAAAGTGCATTGGAAATTGTCCAAGTAAATAAATATGTTTAAATGGTTAAAAACAAGCAAAAGTGAGACTGTGCTACGTACGGCGCGGCTGTAAAATTAATACCTATTTTACCATAAATGCCGTGATGGTCCAGTGGTTAAGGCCTCGCCTCTCATGCACGAGATTGTGGATTCAAATCCGGGCAGGTACTAATGTGACTTTTTCAATTCAAATGTACCTACTTTCTGAGTTTATCTTGGACATTACCAACATCGGTGAAGGAAAAACATCGTGAGGAAACCTGTACCCTGATTGCGTAATACAACACAACCACAATCTGTTTCGATTTGAAACAGATTGCTAATCCATTGCTTCATAAGTTGGAAAAAAAAATCTGCTCAACAACGTAAATAACGCAATGAATGTTGTTGCATCTTTTGGGCTTCGCCCACAGTTGGGTATAAATAATGTGTTTCCACCATACTAACGCCCTAGAATGTTCTGGAACAAAGTGTCATGCTTTGTTACGCCATAGTGGCCAGTAGACGAACTAAAATGAAAAATTGTTAGTTCAGTTTCACTGTAATAATTCCTTTCACCGCTAGATGGATTTACAAAAAATGGGCGGGGTTTCCATCGTGGGGTGTGGCCATCGCCGTACCTCGTCCCCCGAACACCCGCATTCAGGCGACGCTTCATTCTTAGGTGATTTTTGCTTGCGGCATCTCCGCTTCTTTCTATACTCCGTGGTTTTATCTAAGTAATTTTTTATTAATATGTTAAAGCAAAAAATATGTGTCTAATATTTTTTATTATCTGGCTGACGGACTAAATAGTTTTTTTTTGCCTAGGCATCATCCCTATTGCGTAACAAACTTTTTTTTCACAATCCAAAGGATTTTGAAGGAAATTCCTAATCCAAAGATTGCTACATGTTTGAAAAAATCGTTTGCGCTACGTAAATCACGCAATGAATGTTGGCGAATTGTTAAAAATGACAGGTCATTGCAATTTTTTGTGTTACGCAACTACCCCGCTGGTCATCGGACTTGTGATACCTATTGGTTTGCCTCAAGGAACTGCCTTAGGTCCCCTACGAAATGTACCGAAAATCAAATGTAAGATCTTTTTTATTTGGTCTGATATTGGAAGGAAAGACTACATACAACAAAATAATTATTTCTTACATAATATCTTATGCTTCCATTCTATATTTTCACAAACAATGTTGGCTAAAGTGCAACAGTAGATATAAATCTGTCTGAAGCCCGATAATGTACAATCTCTTTACATAAGCGAAAGTTCTTGCTGCTAAGTAGGGGCCAAGGCGTTGACTTGCGATTAATCCGATCATCCTGTTGTACTGTGGTGAACTCACTCCTACTACAAGGTGCATTGTAAATAAAGCAAAGTTGGAAGGGGAAGTACCTACTGTGTTCAAACACTAACCTACACTTAAATATAGTGACAGGATCGCGCTTGATTATTTTCTCACCGGATGGTATGTGAAAATGCGGTAGGAAATGGTGCACAATATACGGTTTAAGGTACTTTATTTTACTCAAAAAGAATATTAATAAAAAAAAATCTTATTAAGTTTTTAAAAATTATAAAATACAATAGACGTGGATATATTTAGTAACTTGTTCCGCTTAGCTATTTCTAAAGAGCCATAAAAAACCCCTGAAAGAAAACGACTCGTGTTTCACCTCAGGATGACGATGGACTTGTTGCGAACTCGAACACGGCGTGTTGCTACACCGAGCGCTGAGTGCAGACACAACACGCCGTGTTTGAGTTCGCAACAAGTCCATCGTCATCCTGAGGTGAAACACGAGTCGATTTCTTTCAGGGGTTTTTTATGGCTCTTTAGAAATAGCTAAGCGGAACAAGTTACTAAATAATATATCCACGTCTATTGTATTTTATAATGGATTCCCGCAAGGTCACGCCTGAATCAATTAATTATTTTAAAAATTATGTATTTCTATGAGGAAAAACATAATAATTATTAAGTTAAGCGACGGTTTTGCCGGAAGATAAAACTAAAATTAAAACATGGTGCTTTAATAGCCTTTTAAAAGTTGAAACAGATTTTGATTCGTTAATAACTGTAGTTATTTGATTATAGAGTTTGCTTCACTCATATAAGGCAGTTTTTCTACCTTAGTTTGTTCATGATGCTTTTAAAATTATATGGTTAGCCTGCCTAGTCAACATCTAGAAGTAACCTATTCACTCAAGATTAGAGGACTGGGCATCAATGGCAATAAGTAATGATGAATTGAGCCGAACAAGTTATTAAGACAACAAGTTATTAAGACAACAAGTCGTTATTCGCAAATATTTTACGCATTTGATTTCGGTTCCAGATAACCGCGGGTTCCTAGGCGCGCGGGCGGGTAGTCCACATCCTACTTAGTCGTGTAATGTCTTGGTCGGCTATTACTCACTTGCTGTCTCATAACTTTTCTATTATTTATAGACTCTATAAAAACATACCTATTTAGCCAAATATGTCAGTCGTTCCAAATACGATTGACCTGCCCATCATAAGCACGTCAGGAAAAGCAGGACAACATATTGTATTGTTTATTATAATGACTGTTGGTGAAAGTTCATAGGAATGCAGTTCACATTCATAAAGGTATGGGGCTAACGCTATTAAAGCCCTAGGGAATTTTTATGGGCCAGGCTAGGTTTCACATTCCTTTTTTGAAAATATAGCCCGTAAATTGGGACTTCCCTTTTATGATGTCTTAGATTTTGTTCTTTGTGTGTAAGTAAGGGGGTTTAAAATAATTAACCATGACTAAAACGACAGTTTCTTTATTGTTTCTCAATAAATAATAATAAATTAATCTCGTCAATAAATAACTCTTCTAGACCCTAGCCGTTTCATTGGTGCGTGCGTCAAAACACTATGTACAATGCGTTTCCCGTGCGTATTTACATGAGGTAGTAATCGTTTAGTGGGTCGCTGAAGATGATGATGCTGATGAGGAGACGGAGGACACGCTGGAGTAGCTCGGAGACTGGTTTGAGGCGGCTGAAGGGCTCGAGTCACCAGGGTAGTATGAGCTGTAGGCGAGCTGCGAAGGGTCCCAAACTCTGGCGTAAGGACCACTGCTAGCTGGCTCCCAGGCAGGGCTGTATGAGTCCTGAGGCGCGGAAGGTGCAGGGGTGGAAGGAGGTCCGTACTGATTGGCCGGGGGACCGTATTGGGGTGCGGGAGGGGCGGCTTCTGTAGGCGGCATCATCATCATGGGCATGGCTGGCAACAAAAAGAAAAAAACGTTATTTACCATTGAAATTCAAATGTTGGTACTCATGTAGGTACTAGATGAGAATTATCATCTTTCGATATCTAACCTCCTTTCTTCATGATCAAGTTGTAGATCAGGAATCCTAGGACGAGAGTGATGGCGAGTTTGCTGAGGATCAGGGCCTTCATGGACTTGATGCCGATGATGGCGACGAGGATGGGCATCAGAGCCTTCATTTTCAGCTTCAGCAGCAGCAGGACGGGGAGCAGGAGCTTCTTCTTCAAGATGCCTCGAGCTGTAAGAAAAAACGTATTAAGTTCGACATCCCATCTTTGTGCTCCAAGTTTGTGTTGGCTGATTTCGTTACCTTCGCCGTTTTCACTGTCAGTTTCCGGGAATTCCACATCCAAACCTCTATCAGCTCTGTAGGAGACCTCAGCACTGTCAAAGAGGAACTCAGGTAGCTGGAACCTGACTTCATTGTTGCTTAGGTACCGGCCAACGCGTTCGAAGATCACTTTGTCAATGTTCTTGTCGTCGAAAGCCCTCGCAGATTCAGAGCTCACTCCAAGTTTGGTGTCCAGGAACGAGAGAACTTTCACTTTGAGACAAGACATCGGGGCTTCAGCTTCGAAACAATCACTGATCACACTCTGGAGCAACTCATCACTTGATCCTAACCGTGCCGTTTGAATCTCATTGTCCTTGATGCTGTAACCGCGAACGATGGCGACGGAAGCCAGGAGTAAACACAAACACTTCATTTTGTAATTTTTTTCACTTTGTCATTAGATTTTATTAATAAGACGTTCGGCCCGTCCGGTTAATGGAGCAACAATGATTTAATTTTTCAATGGGCTTGGTTTTTATACCGTGATCCTTTGGGCGGCAAGGCACGCGGTCTTCGCGCGTGTTCTGAATGCCAATCGCTTTCATACTTGGCAAAGTATTTATTTTCATTTAAAGAAAGTCCTGGTGGTGAGAGTGATATATTTTGGTGATGATATTACAAATATTAATAACTACATTTCTTAGAAGATTTAGGATTTTTTCAGGAATGCCAGGAACGGAGAAGGATTTCTTTTCCGATAGGCACGTAATATGATTGATTGATTGAAAAATACCTGCACAAAGGTATAATTTTAACAAGTTTTTAATTATTTTTTTGCTGTTTCACCTACTTATTTTGCATTCACTCTATTCCTTATTAAGACTACGATCATCAGCTTTTCATTTTTCAGGTTTTAGTCAGTAGCTTTTTAACGTTTGATATGAGGGCGTAGTATGTTGCTGCAGGTAATTAATCTGCCTTAATCTCATACTATATTGCAGTACGCTTCTGTCAGATAAGCTCAAAAATACAAATCCTTTTGTACTTTTTTTGCCTAATACATGACTGATAGAACAGTTTTAAGTCGGAACCTAATTATAAATTACTCATAAACTTCTAATAAAATTCATTCGGATTTCTTTGTTGATTATGTTTAGTTTTTCGCTTTTGAAGTAGTGTAGACAAGTGTAAACAAACATGATTCTGTACTCTTTACTAACTGTTATGTGGATATAACCTTTCTAGTCACGTCCACTTTACTACAGATTTTTACGTAATGTTAGGGAATACTATAGTGGCCTATTGCAGGTTTGTGAGCGTTAGTATATCGTCGCAGTCATATTCATTTCGTGTTTTCTGCTCTATTTTGGCGGATTGTAATTCCAGGAACCACTAGACAAGTGGCAATCACTTTCAAAGCATTTCGTGTTTCTAGACTTTCAACTGGATTGACATAAGGTTTTCGTTAGCTATAATCCGTCTTTGACTTTTCCAACATCGTAATCGCTGATGGAATGCCAATATGTCTAGGCTCTCTGATTTGAGTAGTCCCGTCTCTTCTTTTAATCCTTGCCCAATGATATTGGTATTGGATGTAAAAATATTTCTTTATAGGTATATTTTCATTCCTCACAATTAGTACATCAGTGATGTAGTCTCAAATGGTTAATAATAATAAATAAATAATTCCATATCTTACATAGTAGATGACAACTTAATGTAAATGTTAGTATGTGGTTTAGTAGTTTGCTTACTTGTTGCTAGTATTATTAATTTGAAGTTTTCTAGATTTGGGTATGGAAGATATGGACCCCATCATGGGTGAAAGCCTGCTCTAGACAAGTTGATCAGGTTAAATGTGATGGGTTGATTTTGATGTTTGGCACACATGTAGAACATAACCTGTACCCTAATTGCGTAATACAACACAATCACCATCATCATCCATTGCTTCATAAGTTGGAAAAAAAAATCTGGTCAACAACGAAAATAACGATATCGAAAATAACGATATTGAACTGTCAAAATGAAACAAATTAAGCATAATTGTTTACGAAAATAAGTTACGCAATTACAATTAGGGTACTGGTTTAGGACGGAAAATTATCATACTACTACTTATCTTATTACTTTCCTGTTGGATAATTTCCGACCTCCACGTAGGTGAAGCCGCAAATCTATGGCATAACCTAGCTAAGTGCTGTAAAAAGCCAAGGACCTTAACATTTATTCCCTAATTATAAATATTCTTTAATGGACGACATTATTTCTGTCTGTAACTGTTTAGTAGTAAACTCTTTGACTTCTTCTGAGGCGATAACATAGTCATACGTATTCATGCCTGTCGCCAACCTTCTGGTTGGTTCCAGTCAAATTACATGCACTTGAGTTTCCTCAAGGTGGCTGCATTGTATTTTGTTGATTTTATAATGCTTTCCTGTTGGAATTGTCGGGGATGGTTGATATCTTCCCAAACTTTTGAAGAAAAAGTGCAGGAGCTGCTACATACAAACAGCCGTTTGAATAGGTGATAGGGTGATCCATTAGGATAGGTATTGAGTTAGGTAATAAGTAGGTATATGTTCCTCATCAGTTCTAATAGAATGTTAATACTTTAATTAATTCTACTAGACATTGCTTTTACATCGACAACTATGCGGAAACAATACCAATCAATGTCCAAAAACAATCGAATATGTAAAACGGAATTCATTCTTCAACACTTCACGAAGACATATCTACGTAACATCGAAACATGGTCGATGTCTTTAACCTTCTTGTTGGATTGTTCCTTCTTGATACTGTCTGGCCAGACGAACCACAATTGCACTACAACACAGTCGCAAAAATGTTGCTGGGCTGTGGCTTCGTGATTTGTTTAGTTGCTTGCATTTCTGCTAAAAGTTTCGTTACATAATCATAATCATCCACAGGTTGACTTAACTCAGTGCTAGGCATTACGCCTCTCTATTCTTGTTCCAATCTCCAAAGCCACGCTCTTACGTCTGTCTCATTAGGTTCTGGTTTAGTCATTCCTGTGGCAGCGTCACTGAGTTCAGATAAATTGCGTGTGAGTGACATTAATGTGTGTTTGTGATGTGAATATCGTCAGTTTGACCACAATGTTCTTGACAGCCATTGAACGCGAAATAATGCGTTGAGTATTTGAATTTAATTTAGCAGTGGCCTAAAATCCACATCTGTAATACCAGAAGAATTGTAGATGCGTTGCGATCCCAGAAACAAAGTTGGAATGTCTCATGTGCCTGAGGTAATCTCCCGGGTATTGTGACAGTACTTCTCCGGATGAGCTCCTTCACGAAGATCTTTACTACTACGTACTTCATGTGATTGCATTACATTTGAATCCAGACACATTTTTGCCGGTATGATTATGGCACGTCTGCACGGACCCATACTCAATCAGCTTGTTTGTCATGCAGTGTCGGACTATGCTCTCACCACCAGCATGTACATACCAATCAAGCGATGTGTCGCTTTAGTAATGTCATTCATTTGCTTTATGCAGCGTATTTCGTTAAAGCTGTCAGACTCAACGGCATGGGTCGGCGGGATTTTGATTTGTGTAATTTCAGTATCACGGTACCTCCTTACTACTTTTTATACTAATTATTAATATTTATATAAACTTTTTATTTTAAAGGAAATTGTTATTAGATCACATCTTCTATTAATATTTCATAAGTTTCTTTATGTATGACAGAACCGTGGATGCTAAGTCGCTATATCGCGTTGTCGTGCCGGATTTACTCTTTTCACTACCTACATCGGTTTTGGGCCCAAAAGTAGAAGCTTCTTACAATAAAATTAGCGCTATGAGAAATAAGTATTTAGTATGTTTTGTAGGGTGAATGTGAATGTAATTAGAGAAGTAGGTATTCCACCAGTGAGCAAAGTTCACTCATGTTCTTTATTTAATAATCCATATTTTTTTGTGATTAATTGCTTTTGTTTGTTGCAAGTTGGTCACGTCAGTAAAATTAGTACCTATCAAATTGATTGTATGACAAATGTTTAATTAATTTAAAATTAACACCACCTCATTAGTTTACAATTTCCAATCACAAAATCTATTTACACCAACTTACACAATCTAACAACAAGTTACATAAAAAGCTTCTGCATAGTTTTACTAACAAAAGTGAAACTGCTCCGATTTAGCAAAATGTTCGCGCACATCTTCATTATGCAATAAGGGTTGGACATCGCGAATGCAACTCGTGCGCACATTAGCATAGCCTGCCATGTCCGGATTGTGAAATTGCTGTTTCACTTCCGTTCTGAAAATGTTCGGCTATAAATCTGTGGATTGGTGCCGTTCTATTGACACTTTAATAAAGGTTGTTGCTCTGTGGATGGATGAACTACTTTAAGTTAATCCTATTTCATCATCATGCTCCTGACCTTATTTGAGGTCGACGCAACATATCTTCTTCTTTCATAAAGCCATCATTTCAATATTCAACCCCTTTCTAGCCATATCATCTTTGATACAGTTCATACATTGTTTCTTTAGTCTGCTCCGACTCTTACCAAAATCCATCCATATACATAATCAAAACTTATTAAATAGAAAAAGGTCAACTTCAAAATTCACTATTTAAATAAGTATATAATGGAAATTAAAAATACGTTTTTGGATACTTAATAAACGGTTATTTTAGCACTTACACTTCATTAATTTGCAATAAGAAAGTAAGTAAACAATTTATGCCATCCGTATTAGGTAACACACATAACACTAACCACTTACAAACATTGCGCTCGTGACAGACATACAAATAGTGCCGAAACCCCATCATCTACTTCTACATACAAATAGACAAATTAACCTTTGCCATCGCAGAAACTATATCCTTGCAACTTTGAACCTTATACCGTTGATATAATGAAAATATTGAACCTTTTTCGAGAATTTGGATTTGTCAAGAGCGTTCGGTAAGGTGTGCATGCTATAAGGATCTAAAAATAGTTCAGTTATGGTTCTGAATCCGTGCTAATGTGTGCCCAGTAGGTCAGCGGGGTAAAGCAGGTATGCCAGGCAACGGCCTGCCGCATCCTGCGTGAGGACGCTGCATTATAATGAGGAGTGCCGCAGGGCTCCCGTCTGGGCCCCCCTAATTATGTCGGTGATTTTGTTCAAGTTGGTGATGTCATTTCGTGGATTCGATATTTTGATTGATCAGACGGGGTTTCTGTATGACCCGAATAGCTTGGCTTCACAAGTTTATTTCTTTGGCAAAGTCGTGCAGATGTTCTTCTATCAAATAATTACGACAAGGTCTAAAATATTTAATTACTTTTATTTATTAAGTTTTTTGGGAAATCCTTTCGTATAATGTTGGTAACTTTAAGTACTACATTTACATCGTTACCACTTAGTTATAATCGTTAGCTAAAATGAGAGTTCTATTTTTAAGTGAGAGCAACCAGGTGGCATTGTCGTCATCAGCGTAGTCTGTTGTTATAGCCCAGTATAGTAACTAATCAGTTGTGTTAATTAGGCACGGTTTTGCTTGAGTGATAGAAGTCATTCAAATTAGGAACATAGTGACCTAATTTTCTACGATTCCCTGAAAGAGAACTGAAAAAAAACTTAGTTTATTGTTACATGCAACAATTTTTCTGTCAATTGCAAACTTCTTAACTACTCGGCTGAAGGTTTCAAGACCATGGTCAGTTTGTTCAGGTAGGTAATATTTTTCGTAAAATAACTAGCATTTCTTAGGTACCCTAAATAATGGAGGTTCGGTTTCCTAAATATCCCTTGTGACATAAATATGGTAAATAAAGACGTACATTCTATTCGTATTTATTCATATTTATTTATTATATTCATATACTGCAATCTGCATTTATATAAGGTTGACTGAAAAAGAAATTCGCCACATTTTTTTTTCAATGGGGATTTTTACCAGGTTATTTACATGGGGCGTGGGCGGCCGTCCTGTAGCATGTATCTACAAGTCATAACTTATGACTCCTGTTGAAAATTTGCTATTTTTTTATGGGTTTGGGTAATTTTGGTACTAAAAATGTGAATTTTAAATAGCAATAACTTTTATTTTCAATAATAATAAGATTTTTTATTACTTTTTGGTAATGTTATTGCAGTACCTATGTGCTCCTTTTCGGACTTTTCGTTTTTTTTTACGTTTTGTATTTTTTTATCCTCCTATTATTATGGGATTTATTGGAAGATGTGCGACTGTCAAAAACATTTTGATTTTTGGGTTTTTTGTATCATAATATACGTTTTGCATTTCTTTAGATTTCGGCATTATTGTATTGATTGTTCTAATATGATGATCATCAATCCTACTTAAATCAATCTTTTTGCCTTTTCTTACCAAAACAATTAAACCAGTCCATTAATCTAAAATTTGGTAATCTTGGATATGGACTAAACAAATAGTCCGGACTTCAATAAATCAATACAAACCAATCGATCAGCTGGTTTAAATCCTATCATTGTAACAAAGTAAAACGTTGCACGTGACATTGATAGTATCTCCTACGTGATCATCATGGCAGATGAGCGCAAGTGTCGTAGAAAGCGATTGGTACTTGAATGGAAACTTAATGTGTTGCAAATGCCACCTCGTACCGAATTTTCCTCCCTTTTAGAGAAAGTATTTTATAACGTCCTGCTTTTGTTGACCTACATATTTTGAATTTTCTTGTGTTTAATTTTTGTGTGTGGTCCCATTTCATGGATTGTGTGGGTGATACTTCTTTTCATTCTTTTAATGGTATTTTTTGATACTTTTTATAATTGTAATTCATGGCCTTATTAGATTAGATATTTGCGTGTGTAATTGTTTTGTTAAAGAAATACTTCTTAGTTTCTGTTGCCTCGTTGAAATGTACTCTCTGAATTATTAGTTGACGTACCATACATACGTTTTTATTGACGATGAAAGTATTACTTCCGGAAAAAGTTACTTGGCATTTTAATGTCATCTATTTAATTGATTACATTACAGATGTTTTAAGTGCTTGAAATATTAAAAAAATTATGTACTGTTTGAGGCTTATATTAACTATCTGCTTAGGTGAATTTGATGCTAATTCTATTATGAGTTTTTAATGAAAAACAATTCACTAATACATTTCATAATATCTTTATTGCAAGTTGCGGAGAAGGGAGCACCAAATAAAATAAAGTATAATTCTTCAAAGATTTATTATTAATATCAATAAATAACATCAGTCATACATCACAATCACACGCTCTCAAGCACAATATTTTAATAAATAAGTTGCATTACATAGTATTTACACGGTCTCGATTTCTCGACGAAATCATTTATTTGGTCTATGTTATCTGTGTCCGTCAACCAGCTGTCAAAAAACGGCGGGATAAACGGAGTTCGGATACAGGTCGTTGGGTTGGGGTGGCGTTCGGATAGTTTAGTGGTAAGCGTTGTAGGCGAGTTCCTGGGCCAGCTCTTGTGGCTCGGCGTCTCTCCTGCGGCGGGTGGCTGCGTATGCGGCGTCCCAGGGACCGTGCGCGGAGATCTGGGGGTGCGAGTTGTCCGCCGCAATCTGGGTAAACTACAATGTTAGGCTTATGGATAGTAGAGTAGTGAAAGAGGGTTAGTACACAATAATAACACTCGTTTATTGGGTGTTAAACTCAGTGTCGGATTAAAATATAAAGTTAATAGTGCCAATCAAGTTTAAACGGTGCCAACAGATCGTAAAAGTTGTGCCAAAAGTGCAAACAGTTTTTGGGAAAGTGCTGTGCTTTTTAAATAAGTCAGTCCTACTTTAAAGATTTTGTATTGTTTCTACTCAGAGGACTACATTGTTAATTACAAAGTAAAAGCTTAACTCACCTTTTTGCAAAGCTGGAAGATGGCCAGAGCGACGGAAACCACGAAGGAGAAGAAGGAAAGCTGCAACGCGTTCCAGGCCTTCAGACCGAGGACACCGATGGCCAGGGGGATGAGGGTCATGGCCTTGAGGAGCACGAACACCAGGATGGGGACGATGATCTTCTTCAGTTTCGCCTTGCGGGCCTCACCGACGGAGCGGGCACCTTCCTTGTTGAACTTCACGTTCACAGACAGCTCATCATTGTCAAGGTTCCTCGGGCTGACAGTGATCTTGGTGTCGGCGATGGGCAGCATGAAGGTCACATCATGAGACTGGATGAAGTTCTCAATGCTGTCGAAGAAATCGCCAGTAGAGCGGCCAGTGACATCGTTGGCAGCACCATTCTTCGTAACTTCAACGGCGTCGGAGATCTGGGGAGAAAGCAATAATTAGTGTTGAACTTTCGATCCTTTGGAAAGTGGAAATTAAAACTGTTCGCGAAATGGAAAGTCGGATACCTGGAAGGTGTCCTTCTTGAAAATGGAGTCCAATAACGACATGACCTTGTACTTGATGCAGGCGGTGGGGTCTGATCCTTCGGTACAGCCTGATCTCATCTCTTCCACCATGCCATCCATGGGTGTTCCCTTCCAGAAGGCTTCCTTCGCAGGCTGGGCAGCCGCGCTCCCGAAAAGGGCCAGAGCCATCAAGCACACTACTTTACTGGACACCATTTTGCTTAGCTCCTCGTGGTGTTCACTGACTGAAGGTTGGATTGTTTGTGATAGTTTCGACAAGGACCCCGCGGTTTTTATACAGCTATTTCAAATTCAGCACGTAGTGTGCAGTTCCGGTACGCATTGTCTTTCAACGTACGAGTCGAACGTGCACATGCGACCTTCTGGCACTGAAGGGGCCCAAGTGTAAGGGAAAGCTATTTGATACGAATCCTCGTGGAGATATGGAATACAAAACGTCTTAAGTTCTAACATTGTCAGTCGCTTATCGTACATTTTAGAATAGTTATTCGTTTATATGAAGCGCCTTTTCTGTTGTTTGTGACACCGTTCCCTGGTTCGGAGAGCCATGATCCAGTTCATGTGTTTCTTTTTGCCTTACGGCTGGTTGGGAAGGTGCGAGCGAGAGGTGCGATTGGTCAAGTAGTGAGGTGTTTGATATGGAGGAGCAGATGCGTGCACGCGCGTCTGTGCATACGTAATGGTGTTTAAGTTAATATCATTGAACTTGTGTGTCTAGGAGATAATGACATTGTTGATCGAAGGATCATCGTTTTGGTCGTGAACTTCGGAGAGGTTTATGACCTGAATCAGCTGAGCTCAAGTAGAGCTTCAGTAAGGATTCACATTAGAATCTGGGTCGTTTTACATATCGTTCGTTTCACATAAATAAAGTTGGCAAAACAATTTGAAAGTGAAAATGGATAAAAAGTGAAAAGCTTTCTTGAAAAGTGGTTCAAGACTTTTAATGTATGGAGGTTTTTGTAAACATCTCTTATCTTTTTGTTCCTGGTGAGAGATCAGGCAACGATGATTATGGGTAGCTTCATCCCTTCAAAAAGTAACTAGGTGGCGATTTTAAATGCACTTTTATGTCTTTTGACTGAAGCAAAGCGAGGTCCGTTTGTACTCCCCGTCACTTGTCCTTAAGGGTTCATTAGAAAACCAGCGTCAGACAGCATCTGTGCATCAGGCATTAATGCTGAAATGAACCTTTTTGGCGCAGCCGTGAGGTACACACTATTGTTGTTAAAACATTATTTTCACTTTTTCATATGGTTATTTGTATTTTGTGTTTCACGAACTGTGTCCAAATAAATGTTTTTCTTTCTTCTTTCTATGCCGTGTGTATGAAAGGAACAGTGGATGATGATGATGGAACGATTATTTGTTCAAAATTGCCCTTTTATATGGAAGATTTATCTATTATTGAGATGGATATTGCATACTGGTAAAATGTTGCTGTTTTTTCGTAGCTTTTTCGGCGATCATTGTGCATTATAGAAAGCAAAAGGTGGACAGGACGTGGATGAGCCGAAAATTTAACCCCGTTTTATATATAGCTATCGTTTTTTTTAATCACTATCAGACATAATATTATTTTGCGGGTTGACGTATGGAGAAAATGCCTCAAAGTGCCTATTAGCCTTATTTAGTTTCCAAAAATTCCTGCAGTGTAACCTTGGTTGGGATTATTCAAATCTGTCTGATGCAAACAGTGAGTCAGACAAGTGGATTAACAGTAGTGTTTGCACTTTAACAGACGACGCAACGACCAGATATTTTTATGAACACATACTATGCAATCTGCCAGAAAGTCGGGGAACCAGTCTTATCAAGGGGCTGCGTGTTACCCAGTACCTGGGTTGTGGAGGTCAGATAGACAGTTGCTCCAAGTAAAATCCTGGTATTCAGCTGCATCCGGCTAGACTCGAAACTGACTTCAACATAGTTGGGGAAAGGCTTATAATAGACAGATGACAACGATGCAATCTGCTAAAGCTGAGCAACTAATACTGTTGCTGAGCACTTCATGAAATTTGTCTGAGCATTCAATTTAGTCGTTGCAGGTAAAGCGAGCCGTGTCATGAGTTGGTGATGATTGTTGATTGGTTTGCATTCATCTGACAGTCATACGAAATCAGAGAAAAGTTCTTGGAAGACACTTCCGATTGGTTTGTCAAGTCGCACAGAATGATCGGATGCCGTAGGATCCTTTTAGATTTCAAGAGGTAATTGTGAGTTTCGTACTTAGTTGGAAGTAACCGTACCAATTTGCTTGTTTAATGAAATGTATGTTTTTAATGATAAATGTAATTTCCCGATTGCGGCGGAGACCAAAACGAGTGTAATCTTTTAAGTTAATTGTGGACAAAATGAGACGGAAATGTGGACTTAATGTTTTCAAAATCGCTAGAACGCACTTGAAGGTGGAAGCATAAAGAGTCTCAGTGGCAGACATTGAATATAGTGGCTGAAATTAAACAGGGGCTAAAATTTAACAGGGACTGAAATTTAATAGGAGCTGATTTTTAATAGGGGCTGAAATTTAATAGGGGCTGAAATTTAACAGGGGCTGAAATTTAATTGAAATGTGATTTAAATGAAATAAAACCGTCTCCAATCAGCCAATATATTAAAAAGAAATCCAATAACTGACACACATACTTTGCTACAAGTTAACGGGTGATAACCAATTATTATTGATCCGGCGTGGTGTGGCACCACTGAATGCTAATAGGGTTACCATTTGTGTCCCATAGTTCCGCCATGGTGAAAGTGATATACCGGCGAACTATTAATTATATTAATGAGTTACGAATTTTCAAAGTTGCGAAGGTATTTGTAATTGCATGATCATGGTGGTGACATCATTGGATCAACTTCTGCTAATATAAGTTCAGTAGACGAGTTTGGAGGTAGCTAGGTACAAGAAAGGTGACGCTTTAAGGGGAATGCGCTAAGATAACCCGCGAAATTCAAATTTTCTTTCGTTTTTTGCAATTTGCAGGTTAGTGTCAGGTTATATGTTGATTAAAATATGATTCGCGACCGTAATAAATATGGCTTTACAGAATTATAATTAACTAAACTTAGAGAGTTGTATTGATGATTTCTATGATTATAATTCTATAAATATAAACATTTGAAACGGTCGCAAATCATATTAAAAGATCAACATACAACCTGTGCCCTTATTGCGAAACTTTTTTTCGTAAACGATTATGACTAATTTTTTCGATTAGCAATCTGATTCAAATTGAAACAGATTGTGATTGATTGTGTATTACGCAATTAGGGTACTGATACTGACCTGAAAATTGCAAAAAAATTAAGAAAATTTGAATTTCGCGGGCTACCTTGAAGCTAGGCTAAGGCTACTGGGAACCTTTAATCTTTAATCTTGAATCTTTACTTGACGCTTTCGCCTGTATTCTTTACATCTTAAATGGCACTTCATTGGGGGATGGTAATACAACAATTTTTTTAGTTCTGTAGGAGAATCGATATTGCTAGACATAGCGATGGCAGCCAACCACGACGATAGAGCAGTTTTACTATACTAAGCAAACGTTATCTCTATCTAACATCCAAATCTGACATTTATTTAGATTCTACCCCAGAACCTTAAATTTACCCTAGAACCTTCGAATCTATCTACTTTAGAATCCATGTATACTTCAGAATTAAAAACTTTTTACAAAAAATAAAACAACCGAATTCCAAAAAAAAAACACTACAAAGTGAAAAATAACTTCAATTTCGGCAGTCGATGTTTTTGGTTTTGAATTTTCGTTTTTATAAAAAAAAATATTTTTCACTTTTTAGTTGTGGTGCGCCCCACACAAATTCGAATACCACTACCTGCTATGTAAATAACAAAGCTAACTTAAAAACTATCCAAGCAAAGTTAATAAAATTTATATGGGACCACCTCGAGAGCATAACCCTTTAAAAAAAAAGAATTTTCATAATCGGTCCACAAAATTGACGGAGAAATCGGTGGACATACATTTAAAAAAAAACATACGCTACGAACATAGAACTTCCTACTTTTTGGAAGTCGGTTAAAAATACGAATGAAGGGAGTCGGGGCTGGGGTAGGCAGAAGAAGAATCAGGATTTTCATTCTAAAAATTCTGCACCAAGAATTCGAAGACATGTGACTTCTATCAAACCGCACTGGGCCTGCGTTCAGGATGACAGCCCTATTTCCTCTCTCACAGAGAGACGGTTTGTGTCCCAGCAGTGGTTAAAGGCTAAATCGCTGTCCCCGGCGAATAAAATGGTGTGCTATTACGATTGTTTTAACTTTATTGCATATTCGATATTTAGGGGTCCGATTACAATTTTTCAATTTTTTTCATTCATTTCCTACGGTTATTTCAGAAGTTACGAGATTTTAAGGTGGAATTCTCTGTCGTCAGTAATGAATGTAAAAAATCACTTTTATTTTGGTATTTGAACAATTCCGCTATGTATATTAGTTATTAAGATATTCACAAAAAACTGTTTTTTATTTCTCCTGGAAAATTTGGTTTTTACGATTACGATTTTATTCGCCAGGGACAGCGAAATATGCTATTCTGAGAAAAATCTGCTGTAGTTATCGTGAATAAAATTTCGGATTATTCGGTCTAGAACAGATTCTCATAGTACTTTATTTACAGTGAGTTGTTATGTATTGTTTAAGATTCAGTACACGCGCATAGTTTGATACTCATCTGAGAAATGAGAAATTGTATTGAACACTGGCAACAATCTTCACTTTTGCTTCCAGAATTACATAATATTGACTGTGTTTAGGTAACATTTGTGGACTTTGAAAATACTGAAAAGACAATCTGTACAGTGTCACACCGCGACATTTTAGTCGTCTTACAAAAGCAGCCCACATCATGTATCCAATGACTACAAACCATTCATTTAAAAAAAAAATGATATACACTGTGACATTTATTTTTAGTGGTCTTACAATAAATTAAAGGGCCACTCATTGTAACCGACATAAAATACCTCTAGGAGCAATTAAAAAATTATTACAATATATACATTTTTTAGGGTTCCGTACCAAAATGGTAAAAAGGTGCGACTCAGTCTGTCTGTCCGTCTGTCTGTCACAGCTGGATGTCTCAAGAACTACTAATGCTATCAACTTGAAATTTGGAGTAGTTTTAGATGACGTTTGCCCAACTATTTTGCAAGTAAGAAAGAAATAAAAATTTATATTTTTTTTTTTGCAACAGGGACTGAACGGGTGTCTTAAAAATTTGAAGTGGGGCTACTAGGGCATGTGGGGTATATACCCCACATGCCCTAGTAGCCCCACTTGAGAGAATGTGCAAATAGCGCTCTTTCATATATATGAAAGAGCGCTATTTGCACATTCTTAATTATTTTTCTTTTTTAGGCCGTATAGTTTTCGACTTGTGACGAAAAATAATGTAAAAAAAATACCGTTCCACTCCCCCTTAGCTCCGAAGTTTGCATAGAGAAAAATCTGAAATTATTCTATGTGATAGATGTTAATATAAAGATTACAGTAAAAATAAAAATATGTCTCTAAATAGCACACTTTTTTAGAAATCATCAACAAAAATTACATTAGTTCCAGTATCAGTCAAGAGATGGCGCTGACCTAAAACTGCAATATTCTACACCGCAGTGCAGTGTTAAAATTCTCTGACGAATATAGGCCTCGCCGATGAAAATTTAAAATGATACGGAACTCTCGGTGCACGAGTCCGACTCGCTCTTGACCGGTTTTATTTTTTTATGAATGTTTAGTAGTTATTGGATACATGAAGTGGGCTTCTTTTGTAAGACGACTAAAATGTCACGGTGTATATTGCTACTACATATTTCACACTCTACAGATTACCTTGCAGTTTGGAATGGTGCCACCCTCATTAGTATCTAGTACATAGTATAAAACAATCAATATTCATAATAAGAATCAAAACAAATAGATACTTATCCCATGGCTTCAGCTTACTACCTGACGCTGATTTACAGATGCAGGGTCGAGGTATGAGTAAACTGAGATTCAATAACAGGGCACTAATAATTGTGATATGGAGAGAGAGCGCAGGGCATTGGCCGTTCGATGCAACACGCTAGCCCGCAGATTTGCAAAGTGTGACAATAATGTGAAGATAACACTGTTTAGGGCATATTGCCAGGCTTTTTATACCTGTAGTCTGTGGACCAGATACACGCAAAAAAGGTTGAATGCCCTGCGTGTGCAATACAACAATGCTGTTTGGATACTGTTGTCGCTGCCACGTTTCTGTAGCGCGTCAGGGATGTTCGCTGCAGCGCGTACAGATGACTTCTTTGCGATCATGCGTAAAAGATCCGTGTCACTGCTGTGTTGGACGCGACACAGCGACAGCAGTCTCCCGAGCATTGTTGCTAGTAAAACTGAACGCCACCTGATGGGGCACCTGTGCGCAGTACATGTATTGTTGCCAGGTGTCCAGAAGATGGCTTAATAGATATAGTGTTTTGTAAGTTGTGTTGTATTATTGTTTCTAGTTGTATAAGTTTTTCTTAATTATACTAACATAGTTGTAAGTAATACTAACAAAATTATGGGTAATGTGCCTGATTCAAAGATAAATAAATAAATAATTCTAGTGCTAAGCCCTTGTGTTCCGGTGGTAACTGTTTAGGCTAAGGCTTTTTAACAAACTAGTCTGGAGTCGTCACAAAGCCATCGTGAAACGATATTAAATCGGCAACTGGAAGCTGATCATCAAAAGATATAAGCAATGTTAACTGGACTCGATTATGGTAAGCTACCATAGTAAATTCGTATCACAATTTCCTAAGTAACATAGTGCTATAAATAAATACAGTCTTGAAACTCGTAACTCCTATATTCTTCACACGAATGTGATAACATCTAATGTAGGCGATGCATTGCGAATGACGACAGATCCTGTCGATCATGTGCAAACAAATAGCCTTATGTAGTGCACGTTTTGATGTTCATTCATATGTTAGTGTATTGTGTATCAAGCTGTCGTAAGCTCAGTAGCTGCCTTTTATTTCACAGGGTCGACAGAACCTTCACGTTTTTGTCAAGAAATTCTTTGTAGCAGATCTAGATCTAAGTGTATACAGGGTGGCAGGGATATCGACGCGAAAACTGTTACTATGGATTCAGTACATGATTCTGAACCCCGGCATTGAAATTTTTTGCTGTTCCATACATTTTGACCGCATAGGTATTGCACTTTTCTAAGAAACAGCAAATTTTTTAAAAATAACCGACGAAAAATTTCGACGCTGCGGGTTTCAGAATCATGTACTGAATCCATGGTAACAGTTTTCGCGTCGATGTCCCTGCCACCCTGTATAATTTATAAAACAATAATTATAATTGTTAAATTTAATTCTGTATTAATAAAACGGTATAACTTTCTAACTACTTAACTAATAATAAAATTTATCACATTAAACACCCAGTGCTCTTCCTACTTTATTTATGCTGTGCCCGGCAGGGTCCATAATTGTGACATAAACAATTATTTCCCTACCAACTATATACATTATGGTACGTAATAAAGAATTGAGAATAGAGTTTGGTCTAATATAGCCTCATTTCTATGAATTTTGGGTTCTTCGAAATAAAATTCTGCAAGTAAATATTTTGACATTCAGTTTAGAATAAAAATCTTTGTAACTTCAATAGACTTAAGTAAAACTTATAATATGAAACACTAGTAAGAGACCGCCTCGTAGATCTAGTCTTTTATTTAATGATTTTATACTAAAGATCACGTCTAAACAAGAAGTGTTAATGATTTGAAAAAAAAATGTTAAATAAGAGCATTTTCTTAATAACTTAAAATAGGAATATTTTAGATTATGTTTATATTATATATAGTAAAATTATATCTAACGCGGATAAAAAAACTGAGAATCATGCAAAATCTATCAAGCATATTTTTCTGAAACCGTCATCATTTTAAAGATAATTTAATTTTTGATCTTTTGGTATGCGTGTTTTATTAAAATGCCTTTTGTTTTATGTATAATAAATTAATAATGCGTCTAATTTGGGACAGCGCTTCTTGATGGGCGAGTCCTATTACTGGCTAGACGTACGACGCGTTGCGTGAGCTCAGTACAGAACACGCAAGCTAACCACTCAAGGTCGACATCATCTGCCTAGCGTTTTCCCAACTATGTTGGGGTCGGCTTCAAGTCTAACCGGATGCAGCTGAATACCAGTATTTTACATGGAGCGACTGTCTACCTGACCTCCACAACCCAGTAACTGGGTAATACGATACCTACCCCTTGGTAAGACTGGTTGTTAGACTTGAGCTTCTGACGATCCGCTACGACTGTCAAAGATCCACGAATGACAGCCGGGACCAACGGCTTAACGTGCTTTCCGAGGCACGAAGGAGTCTCGGTATGTAAAGATAGTCACCCATTCACGGACCAACCCCGGCAAGCGTAGCTTAACCTGGTGGATCGACCCGTGCGGCTGTTATTACTTAGCCACGAAGCCCTCAACCACTCAAGGTCATATATCTGCGTCTTAACACAAAGTGAACGCTTTGTGATTAGTAAGAGTTTTACTTTGGCCTTCTATAACTCCGACTACCTTAGGCCGGGAGTGCCCGGGAGGCTGGTGACGCTCGGCATTCAGGCATTCATTCCTACCCCGGGATTAGAAGGATTAGTACGTAAGTACCTCGGCTTTAAAAGCTTTAGTAAAGGTGTCCTTAAAAACGTGTTAATAACCTCCGTTATTATGCTTTGCTTAGTTCAACTTTATTAATTCAGTTTACTTGGTTAAAAGAAAAAAAAAGAAAAAAGAAAGAAAATACGTTTATTTGCGGTAAACATGACGGTTAGATCAGACTATTGACATTCACAAGTACCGCTCATGGCATAATTTAAATATTCTATTATTTGTTTAAGTTCTAATCTAGTGTGGGTGTAAAAGCCTATGTAGGTAAATTATTTAGCTTTTAAACCCTGTAACATAGATAACTATTCATATGGAGCTGATAGTTTTGTGTTACTACGTTTTCTGACCAAGCAAAGTTTACCCCTTTTTCCCGAGGGTGCAGGCAGCAGCATCCTCGACATTCTCGTTTTTTGACGTTCAAAAGTGCCAGACATGGGCCTATTTGATTTTGACTTTGTTTGCGTTTAACACAAAGTGTACCTACCACCAGATGCTGATTTTCAGCTGCAACCCACGTTCGTTAGGTATCTATTCGATCCCGTCAGTTTGACGTTTAGGAGGCCAATGATGACGGCCAGTTATTACCTATGTGGATACTTACAATGGTACGTCGTCATTGGAAACTATTGGACTGCCAAGTCATAGCTCCCGGGGTTCGAACCTAACGCACGTACTTCGGACTTTTCGGATTCATGTGCGTAGGTATTGTATAATTATCACTTGCTCCAAAAACGGTGAAGGAAAACATTGTGAGAAAAACCCGAGAGACAGCCGGAGAGATATTTCTCGACGGCATGTGAAGCCAAGTCTGAGGCCCATGGGCGGCATAAAAAATCTGACACCGGTTAGTGTCTAAACAAAGAAAAAAAGATTGAAAACTAATTGCGCATTTCTGTCTTTCTTTGTTATAACTATGTCAAGATTTGTGTTGCGAGTGTATTACGCAATTAACTAGTTTTTATTAAATCTGTTGAAGCTTTTTAAGCCGTGGTTACCGTTTATTATTTTATTGCTGTGGTTCCTCTTATAATTCAAGTTTCAGAAAATATTCTTGAATTCATCAGATTTTAAATAAGATGTGATCCTGATCAAGAACATACCGTTATTTAATTTTTCAGAAAAAAATAACTTTGAAACGAAACGATCAATTTGTTCAATCAAATTTTAAAGTAAATATCGTGAAACTTTAGAATGTTATAAAAAATCTATAAAGAATTTTACAAAATTCACGTTTTAATTGCTTGGTGGATATTTACAAAGCAATTAGAACGTAACCACCGTTAACTTTATCTCAAACGTTTGCGTTTGCTAAAACGTAGTAATGTCAACATTACAATGCAAACTGCATTAAGACCCACGCCAGCCAATCAATACTGCTTATAATAAATTCATTGCCACGCCTAGGAAGCGCTGACAAACCAAAACTAAGGAGCGAAACCCACACTTGGAGCGGTGAGGCCAACCGTTCAACATTTCATATGACCGCTCGCTTAGTGCCATGATCGTCATCACAGTGGACACAAGCGTCAGTGAAAAATCCAGTTCAGTGATACGAATTTTCATCGCCATATATAATCACGCACCTTATACAGACATACCTAGACATGTCTAAGCTGACAGTGACGAGTTTCACCAAGAGAACTGGAAGCCCTTTCCAAAAAGGCAAAGAGAATCCGGAGGAAATAAAAATTGTACACGAAGAAGTCATCGAGAAGAGTACTTTTGAAAAACAGAAGGAGAAGCAAAGTGAATTGATTCAGAAGGTGAGCAAAAAGGCAGCGGAGTACCAGTCGAACAAACCAAGTTCTGGTGTGTTTACTGAGGTGGTATCTCATGGTGCTTTTACATCGAAGAAAGGGAATACAAAGAACACAAGCAATATTAATCCGCCAAAAGTAGAAAGTCCGACTCCACCGAAGTCTAATAATGGATCGAATGGGTCCAAATCCTTGCTTGGGTTCCCATCATCAGCGAACGATCTGGCTCTCGACGCAAAAACAGACTTAGAATCAGATGCAAACATATCAAAAGTGGTAAAAGATAAAGTAATTGAGAAACTATTTGCTCTAGTCTCGATGGTTCAACACACGTACGAGTCAAAAGTGAGAATAATGACGGAGTTCGAAAAATATAAAGATACACACATGAAGAATGAAATGAGAAGAGAAAAGGAACATTCAGAACAATTGTACAAGCTTAATATGAACTTTCAGAATGAAGTAGTTCAAGCAATACAGCGGCTGAAAAGTGAATTAGATATTTCAAGAAATGTTAGTAAAAATGTTGAAGAAAGTAACAGCAGTGCCAGTTTAAAAGATACTTCAATAGATTTTAATACTTTCGACGAAATAATTGGTTCTGATTTAAATGAAAAAGGTGACGATACTATTGATGAAATATCAGTACCCACTACCGAGCGACTTGAAGATGAGAATGTAAACAGTGATGTAATTAAGGATGAGTAATTTGGTCATTTACGTGTAAGAATTAATTTATAAACCATTAGTCATTAATAAAAATACATCGTAGTTCTTTTTTGTTTTATTTATATGGTAATAAAGGAATGTCAAGAATCTACTGGTTTATATGACTACGTAGGAGGTTAATAAATTATGCATAATGAATGATTTCTAAGTAATTTTCTTAAGGACATTGCCTTTTGGCAGAAAGCCAAAGGGCGACGGTATCCGATCCCAGTTAAGTACTTGAAACTTAACCATTCGTATACATATTTAAACAAAATCAAAAGATAACAACAGTACATAATACTAAAATCAATAGATTTAATAGGTCAAGGTTGTGTAGTGTTAATGAGTGTTAGATGAGTAGGCGGGAGTGGAAAGCATTCTTCGGAATTTGCATTGATTAATTTGTTAATCGATTTGTGAATAGCGCGATCTAGCGAATGAATGAGGAACTATGCTCTAACAAGAAAGGTCAGTTCAAGACGTAGTGGATCGATGCTTTAGTAAACTACTAGTTTCTGATTAACTGAAGTTCTGTTTGTTGTTTTTTTTAAGTAACTTGGACATCGAACGATACAAGTTGAAGATAAACCGTTGCGTCTTCAACAATATCACCAACACCATCCTTATTATTCCTCATTCCCCTTGCCATTCTCTCATTGCAAAATGGCTAAACGCGAATTTGCATTATAACTCTGACAACATCTTCAAAGACTAGCCGATCTTAAAGCAATTTTCACAATATTTTAGATAATATATTTATGTTCTACATGTTTGATAAGACGCGTCTGCGCATCCGTAATCACCTCTTGAATTTTGTCATTTAGGCTCAGACCAAATAAAAAACAAATACATAGCGCTGCGAACAACACAGTGAAGCATGCCAAAACTACACCTCCACTCTGTGCATACACGCTCACACGCACATATTTACAACCATTTACAATACACGTGTTTACGAAACCGGCTTCAAGTCACTGTTTACAGCGCTGTCTTGGTTTTTTATTTAGTCTGAGCATTTAGGAGTTTTTTTTTTTAGTTAGGGCATCACATAGTTGACCTCTGAGATCATGACTACTTATCCGGGATTTCCTGTGGGTGCCTTAAGCTACTAGTACTACACTTAAAACCTCCAGTCAGGGGTTATTCAACTATGCTAATTAAAACTAGGGAACGCTCGCTAAGGGCACCCCCTGTGGGGTACGAACCTCGGCTTAGGGCGTCAACCGGAGGGAGGACATCAAGGATGGGACGGGCTGGACATTTAGGAGAATGAAACAAATAAAATACCCAACGAATTAGCAGTGTTTGGAAATTCATTTGGAACTGTGGTGCATTTATTTTTATGGTTACAATAGGTCAAAGTAGTAAAACACAAATAAACTAATTATAGATAATGATGTTAAATTAGAAACAGAATTATGCGTTAAATATGAAGTGAAAATAATACTAAAAATATATGTTAACATAACATAGAGGGGTCATGTTGCGCCGATCCCAAATAAATTGAAATAAATGGATGGTGATGATAGCGGATGATGTGTTAACATTACATCATCATCACCCACATTTCGCCAGATAAAAATACTCGTATTAAGTATAGAAAATTGATTATTAGGCCTGTGTCCAATAATTCAGTCAGTTTTAGGCACTGAAATCTTTATACAAAGATTCCAGTGCTTGTGTTAGGATAAATGGGGCATACACGAACTGGTTCTGCATCTCAAGGGGTGTTAGACAGGGTTGTGTAGCGTCACCGTGGCTGTTCAATTTGTACATGGATAGTTGTCTGACAGATGTGAAAGAGGGTGAGTGCGGATTGAGGATGAATGAGTTGCCTGTCAAATGCCTTATTTACGCAGATGATCAAGTTCTTCTTGCATCGTCAGCAGAACAGTTGCAAGACATGGTGACTATGATGAATGAAGCATATAAGATGAAAGGAATGAATATAAATGTGAATAAGACGAAGGTCATGGTGTTTGAAAGAGGAGAGGATGTATCGGTGTGTGATGTGAAAATAAATGATAAGAGTGTGGAGCAAGTAAGTGAGTTTATATATTTGGGGAGTCTGTTCTCTCACAAGGGATGGGAAGATTGATGGAGATGTGGAAAGGAGAGTAAACGCAGGAAACAAAGTGAATGGTGCTATACATGCGATTGTGACCAGCCAGTCGATGTCTAAAAAGGCTCGACTGGCTGTTCACAATGGTGTGCTGGTGCCCACGCTTATGTATGGAAGTGAATGTTGGGTGTGGCAAAAACAACATGAAAGTAGAATAAATGCTGTGGAAATGCGTTCCTTGCGAAGCATGTGTGGTCTGACTATGAATGATAGGCTGAGGAATGATGTGATAAGACAGCGGTGTGATTTAAAAGAAGATGTAGTGACAAAAATTGAAAAGGGTATGCTGAGATGGTTTGGGCATGTTGAGAGGATGAATGAAAGGCGACTAACAAAATGTATTTACGAGGCTAATGTGAAGGGAAAGGCCGGGCGGGGACGCCCTAGGAGGACATACACTGACCTTATTGGTGAAGTTCTTCAGAAAGGCCAGGTGCGTAGTACTCGCAACCGGCGTGCGTGTATGACCAGATGTATGAACGTAAACGAGGCAAAAGAAGTATGTAAGGATCGTAGCAGGTGGCGTTCTGTAGTTTCTGCCTACCCCCATGGGAAGAAGGCGTGAGTTTATGTATGTATGTTTTAGTCCGTCTTGTAGATTATTAAAAGACGTATTTTTTCTTTTTTGACTTAATCAAAAGATTACGGCGATACTTTGAGTTAAAATGTCGCATGACGTCACGCTTTGCTAAATATAATACGACGTTGTGACGTAGCGAGCCCCACTCCCCAACTTTAATGTGTGTTTTCTAAGTTATTTTTGCTTAATATGATAAAGCAAAAAATACGTGTCTAATATTTTTTTATTATCTGAAAGATGGACTAAATAGAATTTCTTTTTTTTTACCTACGTAACTACCGTATAGATTATACTAGATTAAATCCCATAATCTAGTTAAATTATTATGTATCCCATACTTTGCTAATTGACTAACGATATTAAACTTTCTAAAACGCAATGAAGTTATTCACAAAATGCACGAATGCAGTTCAATAGCTAATTGGAAATTACAGCTAAATGAACGAATGAAACTGGGAAAACCCAGACCACAAGAAATATCAAGAGGTACATGACACTAACTTCATTTTACTTGTATAGACCGGCTTTGCTACACGCGAGTCGTCCCTAAACAAATTATCATCTTGTTTGTGAATTATTTTGACCATAAATATATTTGAGACGTTTGTTTATATCTATCGTGTACAATGAGTTGATAACCTTAGTGTCAAGTGAATCTTAAGGAATTTGTGATATTGGTGAGACTGAAGATTCAGATAATTTTAGAGGTATATTGTGTTTTTTTTGTATATTACTACTCATTGTTAGGATGTAGTAGTCAGAAATCAGTGAATAATATAAATGAGGAAAATATAAAGTACAAATGAATATGTGCGCAAGTTTTTTGTCCAGTTATTTGTAGGTAAGCTGTTGTTGTCTGGTCTGTTAGAGATGGTGCTTTGAACTATAGACAACATACGAGCTTTTACAAACAATATTAGTAATAGAATGTTTGACAACAGTTGAGTACGCTTTCGTTTCATCGAGCAATTGAACAAGCAAGCTTACTTATGTCTATGGAGTACGTCTCCTGTATTTACATAATATATAATTTATATATTTAAAAAATATTTAACACAGTTGAGTTACACGATTGCTGACAAATGCTTGCACTGGTTCACTTAAATCTGTGTGGTTCTTTCCTCAAAAGACCATTTCAGACACTATTTACTTGGTCCTCACATGATCTGACCAAGATTGTAATCTGGACTTTAAGAGACTTTGACCCCTGAGTTGGATTCGCCATTTCTTGTCAAGTATAGTCAGATAGGAAATGTCGATATGACGTGTAAAAGTGATTCCGATAGCCTAATTACCGAATAAACAATTTTATTTAATTTCATAACAAACAACAAACGTAAACTACCACTGATTTAAATGGACGAAAAATAATATGCTAATGCATATTCTACAAAGTTACATTATCATATAATTCAATAGTTTCATTCTCTGATTCCAGATATGGCTGCATTTAGAAATATTTTAGCTACTCTTCTAACAATACTAGCCATCGCTGAAGCGAAGCCAAAATGCAAAACTCATAACGGAACAGATGTCGTCTGCACTGCAGCAAAGTCAGATTATGAACTTGTGAGAGGACTGATATCAGATAATAACAAAACTACAGGAATTACACTGAGAGCATGCAGGATATCTGACGTTGACTTTGAATCATTCAATGATCTCAATTCATTAACCTACCTAGATATGTCCCTAAACAAGATACAAAGACTCAGACTTGGCGTTATAGATGAACCAAAACAACTGACTCATCTAAATCTCTCATACAATCAACTCACAGACTTTCCTTTGGGGCTATTTGATCAGCTTACTAATCTAGAACTCTTAGATTTAAGAGGAAACAGAATAAACAAACTGGAACTAGGAATATTTGACCCATTGACCAAGTTAAACTATGTAGACTTATCAAGCAATGCTCTTGTAGGAAAAGATCTAAGTCCTTATATATTTGATCAGAGTCCACACATTACATTTATAGATTTCTCTAGAAACAATATGGAAGATTCTCCCGAAAATTTATTGAATGCATTTCAAAAGTTAGAAATTCTTAAACTGGATAGATGTTTCTTAACCGAAGTTCCTGCATTTGCAACGAAACCTAATTTGGGAACTATGACACAATTGATTTTGTCTACGAATCAAATATCAGCGCTTGACAATCCTACCACTTTTGTTAATCTGGATAGTTTAGTACTACTGGATTTAACAGCTAATGTTATTGAGAGTATTAATGATAATATTCTGTCACCTTTAAAGAATCTTTTAAAGGTTGACTTGAAGAATAACAAAATCAAAATCATACCTGATAATCTATTTAAAAATATGCCGAAATTGATATCAATAGATTTGTATGGAAATCAAATTGAAGATGTACCAGTAAACGCTTTTAGAGGAAGTCCTATGAAGAATTTGAATCTGTCGAGCAATAAAATAACATATTTGCCAGATAACTTTTGTCTCGAGCTCAGAAACTCTGGAGGCAAAATAAAGAAATTGTTGATGGACCCAAATCCATGGCAGTGCGCATGTCTCAATGACTTGCTTAAAGAACTGAAGAAACTCGGGATTGAATACAACAGTAACAAATATGATGGAAATCGACCAGTCTGCGTAACAACAAATGAATTCAATTGCAAAAGACAGAAAAACTTTAATGAAATGTATATTGACATGTTCAATGAAGTTAAGAAAACCCATTTCAGAAATGCAAGATCAGCGTAACGCCATCTGTTGATTACGCTTAGAACTATAATGCAATATGGCTACCGAGAGGTGAAGTAGCGCCACCTATTGTGATCTATATGAACAATGGACAAATAGTTTTCGGTTTAACTGTAAGATGTCTCTGATTAAAGTCTGAGTTTTTATATAAATTGTTTTAATTTTCCTAAAATGTGGGTTGGGTTGGGGCCTCTAAACACTACCACGATAACTAATAAGGCTGCAGCCAATCACGGTAATGTGTGGTAGGTGACTAGCTGATAATGTCCAAGGAAATTCCCGTCATCCAATCACTACATGTCGGTGTGAGATTGCTGTCAGTAGCGGCATATCAGAGCACCACTCGGGAGATGTAGACAAGGTTATATAATATTACTTTTTAACCGACTTCCAAAAAGGAAGAGGAAATGTTCGTCTGTATGTTTTTTTTTTTTAATATATGTCCATCGTTATTTACGTCGAATTGAAAATATTTTTTTCATTTGATAGAGCAAGCTTGCGCGGTGGTCACATTTAAATTTTATTAACTTTGCTTGGGTAATTTTTGTACACAGCCGGTAGACAGGTAGGCAGTATTTTAATTTGTTAGAGTTTTAATTTTTTAGTTTTGGTACACACGGCTACACATCAAGCTCTATATTTCTAGTATAAGCTGACCTCGCATTGTACGGAAATCCTTTACAATGCGAGATCAGCTTATACTGGAAATGTGTAGCTGTATATGTAGCCGTGTACGACAACAAAAAAAATTAAAAACAAAAACTTTTTCAAAAAAAACCACAGAACTCATGATCCCATGGACCTTCCGGCGCATTGAAAGTGATTTTATTTATGACGAATGGCCAGATTCTGAACGAAATAATGATGTAAAATCACCAAAAAGGTGTCTCCGAAAGGGGTAAACATCTAAGTACCCTTAATTATAATCCTATCGAAACTAAAATAGTGTTATTTTGAAGCCCTTTAAATTCTCCAGGATCATTTGTTTTTTTTATATTGTTTTTCGTTTTTGACAAGTTTTATTCTTTGATAAAAGTATCAAAAATTGGCGTATTTTTAAATAAATAAAAATAAAAACATACCTATCACAATTTTTTTTCGGTGTTGTAGCCGTTTCAGTAACGCATCTTTTGATACCATTTTCATTTCTCTATCTTAATAATTGAGGACGCTAGCGGGTCGCACTTTTCTTGAAAACGTGTACCCTTCTGAAGCGAGAGATCAAGTCAGAGGCCCATGGGCGGCTTTAAAACTCTGACACCAGGTTAATCAATAATCACACGAAAAGAAGAAGCAGAAGACTGAAGCGATCAAAAAAGCATTTTCAGTCCTAAAAACAACCGAATTCCAAAAAAAACACAAAAAAGTGAAAAATAACTTTAATTTCGGAAGTCGGTGGCAACAAACGAAAGTTCTAAACCAAAGAACAATTTGTATTTTTTTTGGAAATCGGTTGTTATTTCTTTTCAGTGTACTTTTTCTTTAATTTCTTTTGTAACAACATTGAATTCAAAAATTCAAAATTCAGAAGTCATTTATTCAAACTAGGCTGAGAATCAGCACTTTTCGAACGTCAAAATTACATAAGACAGTCCCCCAAAAACGCCCACCCTTCACCACTTCCTAGTGCCTTTAGCTGGGAAGAAGAAGTGGCGCAACAAACTCCCCAGCAGCACAGCTGTCTGTTCAAGTTAGAGAATGATTCTATACAATAGTGTACAAAATAACCTACATTATGCAACACAAAACATAATTCAAATGATAAATTATAGGCCATATGTCAGCTAGCACACGCCAATATACCAACCAAAAACATCGAGGACTATACTCAAGCATTATTTAAAAAAATAAAAAGAAAATAAAACTAAACGTAAACAGAACTAAATATCTAAATAAAAGCCTCCAGACATAAAGGGCGTGCCCGCTTACATAAAGCTGTAATTGGCAGTTATAAATGATAAACTAGGACCATCGAGATAAAATAAATGAACAGTTAATTACTAGTAACAATAACAAAACCATGATCAGCAAGACGACCAGTCACCACAAGCAGCACCCGTTCACGAGCATAACGCAAAGATCAGCCATTACCCCCCTCGCCATATTTGAGGGAAGGAGGCAACCCGACCCCCGACGCTACCGCAAGCAGTGACATCTAAGGGAGCGTGACGAACTTGCTGCCGGTTGCTCAGGCAAAAAATAATATGATCAATTGTCGAGGTCGCTAGCTAACCACAAATTGCAATACAACTCATAACAAAAACATTGTAATGAGTAGATTATGTCAACAATAAAATAAAATAAAAATAAATTGACTCGTAAAAAATAAATAAAAAATTGAATCATAAATTCAAATAAAATAAAAAATTATATCGAGAGGTGAAAGGCTATTTGGTTTAAGCGACATCTTGGGCGATATTGAGTTATATACATATTCGGAATCAGCAATTTTTTCTCCGTCGGATGATGCCGGATTCTTGCTTAAATCTGAGCACTTTTTTGGCGCTTCAAACAACTCTATTTTTGGGTTGTTTCCAAAGTGGCAGTGGAAATTTTAAACTTTAAATGGCTCTCCTGTAAAGTTGCAAAAATGTCGCTTAAACCAAATAGCCTTTCACCCCTCGATATAAACTGTCAGTAGTAGGTAAGCTAATTCTGGAGAAAGAACATAAACATTGTCTTGAGTTAATCACAGCGACCAACTATTCTTATCATTTAAGTAGTCGTTGATACAATAGTATGCCTTTGAACAGAGGTTGGATTTTACTTTAGTTTTAAACGCATTAAAAGGCAAATCTAGCAAAGAAGAGGGTAGCTTGTTATAAAAGGTTATACCAAGCCCAACAAATGAGTTATGAACCTTATGAAGCCGGTGAAAGGGAGCTCGTAGTTTGTCCTTATTTCGAGTGTTAACATTGTGAATATCACTGTTTTTAGTGTACAAGTGTATGTTTTGCCTAATATATAAGATGTTGGCGAAAATGAATTGTGATGCCACCGTGAGAATACCAACATCTTTAAAAAAATCTCTTAGAGAAACTCTGGCACCTAGCTGGTAAATTGCTCGAACTGCTCGTTTTTGAAGAACAAATATATTTTGAATGTCAGCGGCTTTACCCCACAGCAGAATACCATAGGACATAACGCTATGAAAATAACTAAAATAGACTAACCGAGCTGTATCAACGTCAGTGTATTGTCTTACTTTCCTGACAGCATAGGCGGCCGAACTGAGCCTTCCCGCTAGGCTTGATATATGTGGGCCCCACTGAAGTTTGGCATCTACTGTTATGCCCAGAAAAACTGCCGAGTTCACAGTTTCAAGCACCTCTTTATCTAAGACGATGTTGGGTCCTAGATTTCTAACATTTGGTAGAGCGTATTTTACACATTTCGTTTTCTTGGCATTGAGAACTAGGTTATTTGTCGTAAACCAATCCGTAACCATTGAGAGAGCACTGTTTACGTCGTCAAAATCTTGTCTATTCTTGAATGTTTTCTGAATGTTTTTGAAGAAAAACTCAAGCGTTAAAGTCATTGTCATAAGTCAATTTCATAGTCTTATGTCATATGGGATTCTTCTCTGGGGAACCTGTGCGGACATTAATACTATCTTTGTTCTACAGAAAAGGGCTGTTCGAGCCATTTACAACCTAGGTCCAAGAGATTCCCTTAGAGAAAAATTCAAAGAAATAAATATTCTGACTGTAGCCTCATAATATATTTTTGAAAATCTACTGTATGTACAGACGCCAGCACATCAAGCTACTACAATCTGTCAAATTTATTTAATAGATTTTCAACTTTAGTACTGAAGTTTAAGGTTCAAAGTTGATTGGGAAAATTTGACAGTTTCGGGTAGCTTGATGGCGTCTGTACACAAAAATATATAAAAAAATTAAGAAAATGTCCGATATTCATAGTTTAAATACCAGGAATAAATACAACCTTGCTGTACATCGCACACGTCTCCACAAAGTAGGCAACTCATTCATGGGTCAATGTATACGCTTTGACAACAAACTTTCCATTGACATTCGAAACTTACCCATTAAACGATTTAAAATCTCTATCAAAACCAAACTTTGTAATACAATTTCAGATTATTTAGAAGATAGAAAAGCTTGGGATTGAACTGCTCGCTCTGCTAAGCCTTGTGATAAAACCATAAAACTAGACATTTTAATTATTATGTAAAATCAACATATACCAGTTTTATATACACATTGACATTGTTGAAAATTATATTCAAAATGACATGATTACTTTGTAAAGTATTATATTATTTTAATTATTGTGAATGTGAGGACTATGTGGATATTATTTTTATTTCTCTGCTAGTTTTAGTGATGGTCTGGCAGTTTGAGTAGTTTATGCGGCCTACCCAAATGTTATTTCTTTGGTATTGTTCGTCGTTTTGAGCTCCTTATGTTCTGAGTTGAGCTCCACGATTACTGACAAATGCTTGCACTGACTGGACAGGTCCACTCAAATCTGTGTGGTTCTTTCCTCAAAAGACCTTACATCACGCCTTGTTTCCCCGAAGGGTTGGGCAGAGGTGTCCCTGTAGCAGGTACACCCACATTTCGCCAGTTATGTTTAAGTCCCATGTAATAGGGGGCGAGCCTATTGCCATCAACCGGGCACAAATCCAGACTCCGAGCTGCTACTGAGAAATTTCAGATAGAAAAACCCAATAACACTTTGCCCGACCCGGGAATCGAACCCAGGACCTCATGCTCAGCAGTAGCGCTTGCGACCACTAGACCAACGAGGCCACTAATCCTAAGACCTTTTCAGATACTAATCTACATGGTCCTCATATGGCCTGACTAAGATCATGTCTGGACTTTAAAAGAGACTGCGACCACTGAGTTTGTTTCGGCCTTTCTTCTCAGAGTAGTCAGATAGGAAACGCCGAACTCATCAAGCTTATTTAAAAAAAAAAATATATGACGTAAAAGTGATTCTAATATCCTATTTACAGAATAAACAATTTCATTTCATTTCATTTCATTGCTTATTTTCATCGTTCTGAATTTAAAAGACCATTTATGTGATTAGGAAGAGTATCAGTTTGTAACTACACCTGAATTGGAGACAGCAGCATTTATACTAATTGGTGATGATGACATCTCACTAGATATGTAGGTGATACTGTGGCGGCATCTACATCGCCACATACGAACTACGCATCAAAGGTCTGACGTCACACAAAATCCTGATGACACACAAATCCTGCATCGCGCAATGAGAGTTTACCGCGCGAACACCATATTATAACTTCCCCGACATCAATCGTTGGGCAGCTGCCCGCCAGACACGACACCCGTCTGGTCGGAGGATCCTCCCTTTTCTATAGAGGATGAGTGAATCTTATAACCTGTTTCTTCATACCTCTAAAATACTACTGATTATTGAAAGGTATCAGGGAGTAGGTAGCGGGAAGTTGAATATAATTTCCCTTGAATTCGATTTTGATCACCAGAACGCTACCAATTTGACGGAGAAAAATGTAAGTATTCAGCGCACTCAATTCGTACGACCACGACCATACGTTTACATACGATAAAAATTCGTGTCCAAAGTGTGCACGGCCTTATAATTAGTATGTAATGAAATGTTAGCAGTTATATTGTAATTACTGGACAAAGCAGACCCACCATGAGGTAACTTGTAATGGGCTCACCATAGATTGCACACCTAACATTAACTTAATAGAGTCCACCCACTTTTCATAGAGGTCATATGCCATGCCGCCATACGTATGTGTCATATATTGTGCGGGTGCAGGGTCGGTTCTCCAGGGGGGTCACCGGCATTTCGTTTGCGCTAAAGTAAACCCTCCAGGAGGGTTCCCGGCACTGACCGTGTCATACACCTTATAGGTATACTGGCGGCATCTTGTTCTTGACTTAACCTGTAAAAGTTTTAATAATCCGTAACATAAAATAAAAACTGGTCCACATTATAGCTAAATTATACCTCCTAGATATTTCACTAATGGTCAAAACTAAAATTAATACCTACGCACTTCAAAGGTTTTATCGACGATGTTCAAATTCTGACATTTTAAAACTCAATTTAGCAAATGAACTAATAACCGTAAACAATGTTTTGCCATTATTATTGTGGATCGTTTTCATCTATTTATAATTAAGTAAGCCTATTTTTATATTTTTGGACGCTTTCATAGATTTAGAGACCGCACACTTGAGTTCAAAAAAGGTGTGTGTTACCGTTTATATCTCTGGGTTCCGCCGATTTGGGTTTCGTTGATATTGAAATTTTTTTTTTTTAAAGTCAAAGCCAATACAGGTCAATACAAAAAAAAATGTGCTATTCCCTACATTTTGACGAGATAAGCGAACATAAATGTAGGGAACAGCTGATTTTTTTTTCACGATTTCAGGTTTGGTCCCATAGTAAAAGTTGTTCATAATGATGAGTAAAGTTGCGCACTGGTTAAAAACTTACCCTGCATAATTAATTTTCTCTAAATGTGCACACCACATTTGAAAGATATTGGCAACAATGGGCATTTTAACTGTTATGTGACTGTGTTAGCAGTAAACTTTAAACTCTTTTTAAATTATTATTATTGATTTTCATTCAATTGTTTATTTTGTCAATCAGTTTTCATCAGAACTTCATCATTCTATCATTCATCATTTAATCTGTCTGTTACGGCCATACCTACCTATTCATTTGGAAAGAAAATAATGTATAAACACTGCGATATTTGTCAAACAAAGCAAGGTTATAAGTTATTTTATTGCATTATTAATAGATAATATTTTTCTTTTTCTTAAAATGAATTATTTGCTAGGTACTAAAATGTTTACTTCAACTTAATTACCGAAGAACCCTGAAATATCAAAACACGTGCAAGAAATTTATAAAACCAACATCTGCGAAATCGTATTTTTTTTTTCTAGAATTTCTTTCGAAGTTTTGATAAAAAACGCGGGCTCTGCTGTTTTTTAGCGCTTACACATATCCGATAGATTCGGTGCACGTATGTGACGGGCCTGCGTATACGGCGGGATGCACTTTTGAAAAAAGAACGCTTTTGAAAAAAAGAATGCTCGTTTATCGTTCTTATCGAATTCAAATTTTTAGTAGCATGTGTAAGTTGACTATAGATAAGTCGGTATTTTAGAAGTGTTAGTTTGTAGTTTGTAGCCATTTGTAATTTTTTTAAAAATAATTTTGTGATTTGTGTTTAGTTCTTGAAATTACTTTTAGATCACTAACCGCATTAAGAAATGCAGAGATAAACAGAGCATTTTTATTAGATTACTTGCTTAATTTGAAAGACATTTAAAAATAATAAGAAAACGATTATATCTAATATCTAAGTAATGGTATTTGATGTATGAAACGTGTATTATAGTTACTTCTTGTGTTTTTTTTTTAAATATCCAGATGCTATGTGAGTTTCTGATATTTTAGAGCAAGCGTAAAAAAAACACAATCTTTATTTAAGTAAATAAAGATTGTGTTTTTTTACTGAAGTCAGTAAAATAGTCTAGAAGTAAACTTCATCACAATCGTAAAAACTTAAAACAGCCACCTGTACACATAGAATTTAGATACCTCAGGTAAAAAACTTTTTTCGTAATAAATACCTCAAAAGCCTTAATTATCTAGCACGAGATCGCACAGTTTTTTTTTGTTTTTTTTTTACGACTTGGTGCAACGTTCCGCGCCATTTGGTTGCATATCACATTACTGCTATCAATTTAATCTGTTTTTATATATTTAATCTGTATGAAATTGAAGCCGTTTTAGATGTTTTTGAAAAGCCAAATTATTGTTTTGAGTGATTTTGGTTTGATTTTAAGGGTTAGAATCCTTGGCCCATTGGTCCCAAAACTGAGCCCACGGGCCATTTGCTTCTTTCCAAAATTGATAATGTATCCTGCCAATTAATACTAGCCTATAACTGTTCCAGTGCAGGGCAAGGGCCTCTTCTCAAACAGAGAAGGCATGAGCATTGATCACCACTTTTACTCAAGGCTCCAGCTCCAAGGCCACTCTTAAATAAAATAATATTAAGCCATATTCAGAAATTTTCTAATTAGGGACCTAAATTCTCTCGTATCGGTTTTAAGTTTGTAATTGTTTAGCTCAAGATGTGGTAAAAATATTAGCCAGCTAGCAAGTTGGTGGCGGAGCTGACAGTATACGGGGTGCACTAGATGGCCTAGCACGAAAGTGGAAGGTAAACGTAAGTGCTCATATACACGAGTGGCACGCGTCAACGACAGAGGCAACTGCAGACTTCTCTAGTCCGGTGTACAAGAGAATTGGCACCATTGTCTATTAACTGCTCCCAAATTACGATCATTATTTTATTTTACTTTTTTTACATACTTCCTTGACACAATCTTTTCATTATTTGACATTATTTACCAATCATTTTCTATATTTTTTATCAAATTAGATTTGTTACAGCTGTAGTGGCAATCATGTCATTTGGTTTAAACATGTCCTTATTTTTATTATTTTATTTATCTTTTATAACATAACTGGCGAAATGTGGGTGTACCTGCTACAGGGACACCTCTGCCCAACCCTTCGGGGAAACAAGGCGTGATGTTATGTTGTGTATGTTATGTGTAGATTCTTTTCTTTTAGATTTTGTGAATGTAAGAACGTTGTAGGCTGTAGACTTATGGACCATTTTCTATTTTACTAAGTATCTGGTACTTGTTGATAAGCCTACACTGTCCTCTCATACCTATTAACACTGTAATTTGGAAACATGTAAAAACCATTTATTTTTAAAAGAGTAGCCGTGGAGTTTCTTGCCGGCTCTTCTCCATAGGAAGCAACCAATTGGAACCGTGCACCTAGCTTCTGACGTTTCATAAGTGCCCTTGTAGGTTTATGTGAAATAAAAATATATTTTGAATTTTAATTGAATTCTGTCGTTTCCTCTGTCGTCGACCCGTGCCGCTCGAGTATATGAGCACGAACGTAAATTCGTTCGATTTAAAAAAAATCGTCTGTTATTTAAAAAAAAAACAGCTGTTCCATACATTTTGACCGCGTAGGTATTGCACTTTTCTTGAAACAGCACATTTTTTTTTTAAATAACCGACGAAAAATTTCAACGGGTTCAGAATCATGTACTGAATCCATGGTTTCAGTTTTCGCGTCGATGTCCCTGACACCCAGTATGTTATATTCATACTGTATGGCTGATGTAGAATAGGTTGTATTTTCGATTCAGAAATCGTTCGTTACGTTTACTTCGCGCGTTCGTACCTACTAGGGCCACAGAATTTTTCGATGACGTATCGAATTTCGTACGAAATCAGTTTGACATCAATTTCGTTCACCCATTCTGGTTTTATTATTTTATTTATTTTTCTAACTGAACAGACAGCTGTGCTGCTGGGGAGTTTGTTGCGCCACTTCTTCTTCCCAGCTAAAGCACTAGGAAGTGGTGAAGGGTGGGCGTTTTGGGGGACTGTATTATGTAATTTTAACGTTCGAAAAGTGCTGATTCTCAGCCTAGTTTGAATAAATGACATTTGAATTTAAAACAATGATAGCTATAAGTAGGTATAGGTGAAATTACCCATAGCATACCTACACCCAGCCATCCCAATTAACACACATTTTAACTTTTCTCCGAAATCGCCATGCGTGGTACAATCGAACCCAGTACCTCACGCTCAGCAGTAGCGCTTGCGACCACTTGACCACCGAGGCATTCATTAATGGCATGATGAATGTTAATAATTTTATTAGTGTCACTATGAAATAAAATCATTTTTAGACAAGTAAAATATTAAATATTATTATCAAGGAAAATATTAATGACTGCCTCGTTGGTCTAGTGGTCGCAAGCGCTACTGCTGAGCATGAGGTCCTGGGTTTGATTCCCGGGTCTGGCAAATGTTATAGGGTTTTTCTATATGGGATATCTCAGTAGCAGCTCGGAGTCTGGATTTGTGCCCGGTTGATGGCTCGCCCCCTATTACATGGGACTTAAAACATAACTGGCGAAATGTGGGTGTACTACCTGCTACAGGGTCACCTCTGCCCAACCCTTCGGGGAAACAAGGCGTGATGTTATGTTATGTGTAAAATATTAAAACACAAGAAATATGGGCCAATAAGTCAAAAGTTAGTCAACCAGCCCTAGTCTCTCCTACAAATACAAAGATGATTATGCCAAATTAATGATTGCGGAACTAAAATATGATAATATTATGGAGGTCAATTTATGGGTAGGCTAACTTTTAATTTTTTATGTTGATTTACAAATTATAATTGCATATTTGATAAGTGCGATGGCGCTGGTTGGTGTTTCAGAAGTTTACTTTTGTAAATTTTGACTTCTTTTCCTAAAGGTACAATTCCGTAGCCGACTGCAGACAGCAGCAGCAGACGACGTATCGCCGCGACACTACTAGTTTCCATGTATTTCTATGAAATCGACGTGTCGATAGCTATGGAAAGTCAAAATCAATCTGCCTAGCCTTTTCCCAACTATGTTGGGGTCGGCTTCCAGTCTAACCGGATGCAGCTGAATACCAGTACGTATTTTACATGGAGCGACTGCCTATCTGACCTCCACAACTCAGTACTTGGGTAATACGATACCCCTGGTAAGACTGGTAGTCAGACTTTCGGGCTTCTGACGACCCGTAACGACTGTCAAAGATCCACGATTGACAGCCGGGACCAACGGCTTAACATGCTTTCCGAGGCACGAAGGAGTCTCAGTATGTAAAGATGGTCACCCATCCACGGACCAACCCCGGCAAGTGTAGCTTAACCTGATGGATCGACCCGTGCGGCTGGTATTACTTAACCACGAGCTCACGATAGTTATGGAAGGTATTTCATAGAAATACATGGAAATCAGTAGTGTCGCGGCAAAAACCGATCGTTGTCTTTCCGTCCTCCATGCCGAGGCCCGTCGCGACGTCCCCGTCCATCCCCACCCCCACCCATGCTAGAGCCAGCCCGCGCCGCTGAGCCTGTAGCTTTAAATTCCCCTAATAATAATATTAATCCGATCCAGCCTGTCCCTTGCTGTCCTCCACCAGCGACGCCCTAAGCCGAGGTCCGTACCCCACAGGGGGTACCCTTAGCGTGTAGTCGCTTAGTTTCTAAGTTTTATGCCCTGGCTGGAGGTCTTAATTTATTGAGACAGCTACAGGAGAGTCCGGTTAAGCAGCTGACAACCTCCTAGGTTGACCTGCAAGATGCCATTAAAAAAAAAAGTGTCGCGGCGACATTTCGCTTGCTGCTGCTAGTTTTAATGTGGGTTTAACAAGCCAATTTTACCGTCGCTTTTTTCTAGTGAGAATGAGCCAAAAATATTATTATCTAAAAAATAATGCGCAATACAATGATATGATAAACCAGCAAGAATGGTTTTACTAAGGCAGAAAATAACGGGTCACATATATACCTAGGTAGGTTTGGTCTTTAGTTCAATGTCGAGCCACTTCGGTCCTGCCCACAGAATATTCAACAAACATCCCAATTCCTAACAACAGTTGTCATCGACCACAGCTGTTTATTAGATCTATAATGAACACTTTCTATGCGAAATCGTAAAGAAAGCAAAAGTATGTCGAAGCAGCTGACGTGGCACGAGCTTCATCCGACTTAATTGTTGGCTTGATGATAAAAACATGCCAAAAAACTTTGATAAAAAGGTACAATTTGGCAAGGAAGTTAAAAAGACAGGAAGAGGCGGTCGTACTGTGGCTACTTCCGTGGTTTTAATGCGGCGCTATCTTAGTGTGGATGTGACTTTATCATGGGCGCAAAAATAAAGATGAAGATAAATGTTTTAAAGCACGTTATGGTGGCAGTTGTCATTCGTGGATCACAGTCCACGCAGTCCTTACAGGTCGTCAGTAGCCCATAAGTCTGACAACGAGTCTTATCAAAGGGTATCGTGTTACCCAGTAACAGGGTTGAGGAGGTCAGATAGGCAGTCGCTCCATATACTTTAAAACACTGTTATTCAGCTGCATCCGGTCAGACTGCAAGCCGACTTCAAGGTAGTTGGGAAAAAGGCTGGGCAGATAATGATAAATGTTTTACTGGTTTGCTTAACCGCTTAAGGCAATTGAAGTATTAGTCATGCTGTTTATAGGTAAGAAGAATATTATAATGAAAAAAATACGGGTATCAAGCGCGATTTTTTACGCAGCCAATAAAACAGGTCCATAAGTGACGTGGGACCAGTCTTTGATCATCAGAAAGATTTTCTAACAACTTGTACAATTCATGTAAAGAGTTTTTTTTAATATAATGTGTAACATCATTCAGGTTCACCTGTCAACTAACGATACAAAAAGATAAAATTATTCCTTCAGGCTATTTTGTCCATGAGAATTTAATAACTAGGGGTAAAAAAATCCTAAATACGAATATTATAAATGACGGCGCAGCAAGTGGCGCCGTCTAGTTTTGTTGCGAAGTTACTGGAACTACGGAAGAGGTCGGATAAGAGTGACACTGGCTGATTACTGTCACTCTAGCAGAGCGTCACATCGATGGTTGCGAAGCGGCTGTCTTCTGATGACAGAGATGGTGTCAGGGGAGCCGCTGTCGTACCACTACGACGAACTGCTGTATTCCGGCACAATCCTGATGATATTCAAGCTGCTGAACCGCTAATACGATGACCACTTCTGGTAAAGGCTATCCTGCGCCGTTGTAAATCTTCATATTTAAGAAAAAAAAATTCATGAACAGTATTTTAACAACTGGTATGTTAATAAATTACATTGTTCAAAGCCTACATATTAATTAAGAAAACAGGCTTTTGTTTAAATTGGTATTTGATATGCAAATTTAATATTGAAGTCCTTCAGAATTATCATATTTTGTTAAATTTATGTTTTATTTGGTGATTTTACTTAGGTAATTAACGTCATAGATCTGTATTACATTATTCTAAAGTATTTGTTCCAAGGAAGACGTAACGAAAATTGGTTCTTATAATATGATAATTACTTAGGATTGCCAGTAAGCAAATCCAAATATGTTTAAGATAATTTACTTATGTGAAAAATGTTGACGGTCGTTCCATTTTGTCTTTCTTTATCTTTAAAACGTTATTTGGTACATTCTTTTTTTCATCTATTAAAGAAAAAAAGGCTACTTATAAGTATTTTTTATTTTCATATTATTATTAAATTGCAAGAGATTGAAAGGTCGAAAATCTAAGTTGTTACTGCATTTTGCATTACCATCTTATCCATGTTATGTCTCTCACATAGTACGGGACCATAACTTTTTTCTTAATTTGATCAACAATTGTTCAGATCATAATAACACACACTCCATAGGAGAAGAGAAATCAAAAAAACGTGGCTCGTGCTTATGCAACCTTTTTTTTCCTTTTCGAGCACAGACTAATGCCATTCGCTTTTTTATTTCTTTGTGTTTTCGTGCAATGTAGTGAAATTAATTTTGGAAGCATGTGTTTATGACAAGACGAATAGGTCGACAGATGCAAAAATTAATTTTTGGTAAAAAAGTAAAAATTGAGAGTATTTTTTTTAAAATGATTTATGATTTAAATTGGTTGATTAGGAATATATTTGAGAATACTCATTTGTTGGGTTTTAAAGAGACTACCTAATAAAATTAAATGTTAGCAAAACTACGCTTAAGTTAAATGCACTGCAAACAATTAACATTTTATAAAGTAACGAGACGATAATTAAGAGTTTAATTATGCTAAGTCAGTAGGGAAAAGAGCAGTAATTATTAAAATTATAATGGTTATTTAAAATTCATTAAACTGGTTATAATTAAGACATAAATACCTATTTGTAAACCATAATTAAGTCATTCATAATACTTAACGGTAACTTGATTGCAACTTTAGATTGTTTTTACCATTGTTTTTGCGGTCAAAAATCAAAATAAAACGGTCAACTGTCAAACATCTGCAGTTTTTACAAACTATCAGTTTGCTCTTATTTTTAAATATCGATGGTCAAGAGTGTACGAAACAAACAATAAAACACAAAAAAATATTCGTTGAAGTGTGCATTATCGTTCAATATAAATAAATACCATTAAAAAATTGAGCATTACGCCGAACAGCGGAAGTTTGGCACATGCCGCGATTAAAAAACGTCAGCATTGCCAACATAAAAAACCATAGTCTTATTTAAACTTTTTTTTTGTAAACCGCGCGCTTTTTAGCAAGTATTTTTTATCTGTGGGCACAAAATGTTTTTATATTGACCAGATGTTGTATGCAGATGACAATTTTTTATTTCTTAGTGCGATTTTTAGTGGTTTGTCGGTAGATTGGACTTTTTTGAAGGCAGATGGTTTGCATATTTATATTTTTTTGTTTAATAGGCTAGATGGCTGAAAAAAAAACGCGCGTGCGCTATCAGCTGCTCGTTATGGAATTTGCATAGGTAATAATATTGATGTAGGTGAAGAATAGTGAACGTGTAGGCTTTGGACTGAATTAATATTGACGAGTCTTTTTGTTTTATTTATTACGATAAAGTCTTTTATCTATGCCCTGCGCTGACTACTAGAGTCCACGCCACTAATGAAGTCCGGCGGAAAACTGTGGAACTACATTTAAAAAAATGCAATTTGTTGCAATGACATATACACTAGCGCCGCGTCAATCGGACTTGAGTGGTGGCGCGGACTCTATGCCCATCGACACTAATTTAGTTATACTGTGGTTCCTTTTAGTAAATGCTGAACAAAGTGTGGTCTATTATGTTCAAGATCCGTATAAATACCACTAGAAAGAGGTAACATGACATAATCAAATCTCTAACAACAGTGCAACAAATTGTAAGATAAGATTCGCGATAAAATTATTAGAAAAATATAAACAAGATGCAGTCGCGTGCCACAAAGTTGTACAAGCACAAACCGCTTAGTTTATCATAATCGCGCAATTATCTTATGAAAACGTTGCACGATGCTTAGCTTTTTGTTGCTAACTTGCCAACCGAGACGAATTTCGCGGAAATTAGACATTAAGGGATCATGCGAGATACTTTTATAATAAAATAAAATATAATTGCCATTCAAAAACAAATAAGTCTTGTGCCTGCCTGCGGCATGGCCGACAATCAAAAGATTCTTGATTTGAATAAATCAATCCCTTATAGAAATGCATCGATATACAGGAGATGTCGGTTTGATGGTGACTCAAGGGCAGTCGTGGGATTAAGGCTGGACAGATTCATTACAGTTTGTACTGTTTTTCAAAGAAACAATAATTTCATTAAAAAAAAATTACACCGCGCTTTTTAAATGCAAAATAGTAAAAGTCACAAGGGATCGAATAAAACTAAACCAAAAAAAATATTGTCCTATTTAGAAAATGGCAGTTTTCGTAAAGTCTTAAGCTTTAATTTCGGTATAAATCCGATTAGATACCTACCTACTAATGTACTAATATTTTAGCTCGGAAGATGCTTTAAAGTTGACCCTAGATTGATTAAGTTGTACTTATTTGAGATAATTGTTGATTCCTGATTTATAGTGCCTAATTGCTCTAGTTAAACGCGCCACTATTCTCAGTAGGCAGAAGGCCAGACCTTTTGAATAATGCAACTGATTCCTATTTCAAAATTTGAATAAAATGGAACTTCGCATAGACGAAATTCTCGCATTTATTTCTTCCGTTAAGTTTAAATCTTAAGTGTCTCGAAATGTAAATAATCCTGAAGTGTCACACCCTGTATTCGAGCACTTTTTCCTAACGTTTAGAGGTCGCTTTTTGAAAGGTTTTTTCTCCATTTCGATGCCAATTATGCACATTTTTGCCGACGCGGTTCGTTTGGCGGACGATCGTTCGCCCTCTCATACTTGCCTCAACGGAATCCTTCAAATAAAAATCGGGTAGGACCCTTTTTGTGATGGTTTTTGTCCGTATATTGATGAGTCTTCCAGATTTTGAAGGAATTCCTGAGAGGGCGTCGAGGACAGACGCTATTGTGTCGTGGAACCTGATTTCTGTAAGTTCTAGAGTCCTGCAACATACGGATATAAGGGTAGGTATCCATAGTGCCAATGTGGCCTTTGTGAAGTTAGAATGTGAGGCTTTTGTGGGTAAAGTTTTATTTTACTTAGTAAATACCTATATATTGCCAATTTACCTGTTAGCTTGACAATTTGTCATATTATTTTCGTTCGAAAAACTGGCCCTTTGTTCTGTCAATTAACACTTTTGGCTCCACCCTCTTTTCATAGAGCTCATATGCCTTGTCGCCATACATATTAGAAGTGAACCCTCCGGGAGGGTCACATGCACTACGTTTGCGCTAAAGTTAATAATCGCGGACGGTCAACGTCATTAGGTTTAAAACCGTATTATAAAACACTGTATAACGAAGTAAAATAGTAATTTCAGGTGGTTTTATCACTATACGTAGTTTCCAACCTTTTAATTTTTTTTTGTAAATATTTTTAAACGTGAACAAAAAAATAAAATAAAGATGCTTGTACTTTAAAACCAACGCATATGCTAATAAATCTTGTTAAAATGTACATCAGATTTTATTTTTACGGTTTATAATGCTGTATTCGCTAAGAAAAACCTACATTTAAATAAGCCCTCCGCGAGGAATCCCGGCATCCCATATGCGACTAGGTGAGCCCTTCAGGAGGGTTCCCGGCACTGAACGTGTGTTGCAAAGTGGCGGTTAAAAATGGGATGAAGGTTGAATTTTTTCAGCAAGACGTTTTCAGGTTCAACATAGTAACAAAAGAGTTTTTATGAAAGATCGTGGTGATGCAAATCTGCCTGTTTAGAATTGCCACTGATGAACTAGAAATTTTTGGGGATTTCTTGCTGTTCATATCATATCATATCTACCTGCCTACGTTACTATGTAATAGCGTGTGTGATACGTTCTATGTCAAGACTATTAACTTCAGCAAATCATTAAATGAATACTAATAATACTAATCAACTAAATTGCGTGGAAAAACTAGAGCATTTATAAGGACGTGCTGACAGTCAGACCAATTTCCAGTAGCACTCACACACATTTGAGCTCCAATAAATTCGCTATTACTACCCATTAATTTACTGTTTTGCATAGAACGTGCCTGGTATTGCCAACGTAAAAAAAAAAACCACTTAAAGAGTACATAGGCAAAAAACTCCGCAGTTTCGTTGCACAGGTATGCACGCAGTAATCCTATGTGACAATGCCAGTCCACCTGTCAAAACAAGACTTGCCAGTACAGGTGGACTCACACCTGACAGGGGATGAAGTCAGGGGGAGGGGGATGACCAGGTGACCAATACTATATTGAAATAATCCATTAATGGACCATGTACGCGGGATGATCTATCATTTATAAGTCCTTGTACATTTGTGCTCATTTCTTTAAATAGAATTTTCTCGGGTGACCCAGTGGGAAAATGGGATAGTGGTCGAAGTGTTGCCACGTAATAAATGAGGTTTTATTTTATTCATGTTTTAGTTTTTGCTCCTCGATATCGGTGTTAAGACTATGTATGGCGGAGTTGAATTTAAATTGAGAAGTATATATTTACCCGTGTTAAGGACTACTGTTTAACATACTACAAAAACGCTTATTATTTGTCTATGACTTCGTTATTGGCAGTCGTCGTTATTGATATGTAAACATATGTAGTTTTTCTCTCATATCAATGGGCTCTATGAACTGTTACAATTCTATATGGCTGTGACGACAGGCAAACGGTAACTAGGGTTGTAAATAAATTGCCAAATCTATATAGTTTGTGGTAGCGAATTTTTTTAAAAATCTTGAACATATTTCTCAGAACTTGGTTGTAAACAAAATGCATTTTGAAAAAAAAAAAAAACTCAAAACAAATTAACGGTAAACTAACCTTTAACTTGAGTTGTAATAATCCAAAATCAACGTACGTTGGTATTTTAATTAATAAAAAGAACGTCTTATTTGAATGTAGAACTTGGTTGTTTTGTATTTTCGATTCCTCAACCAATTTTTGAATAAATCGATAATTGCTTCATAGGTACGAGTATTTTGCAATAAATTACTTGGTAAGCGTTATGTCATCGCGCTTCTCTTTCTTTTCTATGAAGTCCGACAGTGACCGCGGTCTAGCTGTTGTCAGCGTCTTAACTTTTTAATCATTTAAACCTTTTTCTAATTCTTGGAAAGAGTTGTAAAGCAATTAAGGAAATTCATTACAAATCAATGTACCTCGCCATTTAACAACTTTGTTGGATTCGGGTTCCAGTCTAACCAGATTCAGCTGAATACCAGTATTTTACATAGAGCGACTGCCTGTCTGACCTCCACAACCAAGTTACTAGGTAGCACGATACTCCTTGATAAGACTGGTTGCCAGACTTTTGGCCTTCTGACGACCCGTAGCGACTGTCAAAAATCTACGAATGACAGCCGGGACAAACCGCTTAACGTGCTTTCTGAGGCACGGAGGAGTCTCGATATGTAAGTTTTACCTATTAATATCGGATTTTACGGAACTCAACCTCTTAAAACGGACTTAACGGAGGATACGACTGAGGGTAGTGAATATCTTCGTACCTACTCTTTCATATAAACATATCTCTTAAATATTTAATCTGTATTGAACAGACATACATCCTCATTTGGTGATAACATTTGAGAGGCACCTGTTTCCCTATATTTATAGACATAAGAGACATAAGCTTACCCTGAAGGGACAGATGTTTGGCGCGAGCTAAATGTAAATATTTTAGATAATAATTGTAACTACCTACGAATATTATTATTTTATGGTTATTTTTGTAAAACTTAAGTACCTATATAGCGTGTATGCAAAAATAATTGTTAACTATGGATATTATTGATGTTATTTTAGGAAAAATTATTATGTATTTGAGGTGCCTATCTACTGCAATTTTTATGGCTGCTAAGTGCTAACCCGAAATTTCAGATGGAAAAACCCAATAACACTTTGCCCGACCCGGGAATCGAACCCAGAATCTCATTCTCAGTAGTAGCGCTTGCGACCACTAGACCAACGAGGCAGTTACCTACAGTAGCAGTTAATACCTATAAAATATTTAAAAAATTAAATAATAAAAAAATACAAAAAAAAAAAATATATATATAATTTCCTTTATTTCATTTGTAGACATATTATTTATATTTTAAATATTCTTATAAAAACAAAAAAAAAACATTAAAAATGTATAGCTAGAAATTTCTTAAGAAATAAGCATTACCAACCTTTGTAGGTACTCGAAATTATTATTATGTTGTTTCTCTATGTATTTTACTGTGTGTACATAAATAATAAAATAAATAAATAATTATAATTACTATTTATTTTTAATTATATAATTAAATATCTTCCCACTAGCTTCTGCCCGCGACTTCGCCCGCGTGAAATTTCGGCCTCCGACCCACCGCGTCGCATCCCATCGCCCGCGCTATAACTTCGTTTTCGCTTGGCGTTCTTTCTGAGTTTTTTTCATTTTGCTCGGTTCCTATGGGTTGTAGCGTGATGTTACATAACCTATAACCTTCCTCAAGAAATGGGCTACAAAACGCAAAAAGAATTTTTAAAATTCGACGGGTAGTTTAGGAGATTACCCTACAAACAAATTTTACCTCTTTAAAATATATACTAACCCTAATTAATTTCTAAAATTGAATTACCTCCGCTGCAGTTTAACAACAATAAATAAACAATAATGATTGCGTTCGTTAAAAGGGTTAAAAATAAAACAAATAATGTACTGTCAATGTTGTGAGTACTTGCGAGCACATGTCACAATCCTTTTTGCAAACACATTTGATCGGATTTTACCGTTACAAATCAAATAAAAACAATGTAACTAAACTGATGTAAAAATAGGGATGCTGAAAATTGCATAGCATCTATTACGGAATAGAAATAAAAGCTTTGACAAAAATAAAAAACGTAAAAGAGCTTTTTTACTCAACTGCCCCAGAAGGATGGTAATGTTTTTCGAGAGTATGTATGTATGTCTATTTCTTTCCAAACGGCTTGATAATTTTTAACAATGAGGTGTCTTTATATTTTTTTAAATTGTGGGAGCTAGTTTTTATTTTTTACATAAATTCCATCAAAAACAAATAACTGAGCGTGCGATACCAAAATTCTATAAATTATAATGCTTGTTTTTCTCTTTTCCGATAAGTGTTTTTGCAGTCGGGTTTTTTGTTTTTTAAATAATTATTAGAGAGATATACAATCATGAAAAGAAGAAATAAGCAAATATTATTAGATTTATCTAATGTATCTCGCCCCTGCTTCGCTCGGTTTTTCGGGTTTTTAAAATCGAGATTTCTTTATTACATGTAAGTTTAATTCTAATGTATTATACACATAAACCTTTCGGAATAAATTCTCTAAACGATGATGAAATTGGCATCAAAATCGGTTGCGTAGTTTAGAAGAAAAAAACGGTCACACATACAGACACGAAAAACATTGATTTATAATAATGTAGGTATAGATATACAAAAGTTTGTGATTAATTAAGAAAATGCTCGTGTGGTAAAATTTGGTGATGATGAACAAGGTTATAGAAAAATATGTAGGTAACACTATACACGATAGTACTAAAGTCAAAGTCAAAGTAGGTATGGGCGTTATTTCTCGTCACTAGTTTCAATAACTGGGTACGAAGCATGTAGCCGAATAGCTAGTTTCGAGTCAAACTATAAACACGTTATTTTGTAAATAGTTACATTTTCGATGCAGACAATCCTAAGCCTGAATAAAGTATGAAAGGAAGTTTAATTGTGTCATTATTACGTTAGTGATGTAATTGCATATGTATCTACAAAAAAATATTCGTTCCAAAAACGTAAAGCTTGTGATATGTAACGTATTACGTAGCTAATCAGTTATATTTACGATTCGCAAATAACTGTAATAATTCAATAGAATCACCATGTTGAATTTGTAAAAATAACTGGTCACTAAAATCACATGTTTTCAAAACAGGTGCCAGCGAAAATCACGTAACGACCCACCCCTAAGTCAGTTTTGACTTTGACACGATAGTACCACGGTACTATAACACGAAAAAAAAAATATCATGCCTACGTGATGTAGTCTTTATATTCCAGTCTGGCTAACATTATAGTCTTATTTAACCACATAGGACCAGTTAGGAGCCCTGTCTATAATGGACCAATTGAGCCTAGAGAGCTTTAGATTAGTCTAATGCGTTACTTCCTCCTTACATGGCGCACTTATAATCTAACCGTTTTAAACACGATTTAACTTAATCTACAACAAACTTACTACTTAGGGTTATTCTAAGGGGTTTTTGTTTTTGCAATACTTATAATGGAGCTGTTTCTTATGTAAAAAAATGTCAATAAGATCTTCATCTTCCTCGTTTTCGAGTAATCTTCCACCTGGCTGTAAAACTTGCTATTACTACCAATTTTATAAGAATAAAATTATGGAAACTGGCAACTGTAGGTAGTTTATTTTTTATCATCTGATAGCTTGTCTACGTTTAATAATATATCTACAAAAGGTGTTCGCTGAAATATTAATTGCATTTTTTTAATGATTCAATTCAAGGATAGGCAATTTAATAAAAAAGTTGTAAAACCCTTTTATTACATCACAGCATGTGTTGAGAGCAGAATGGGAACGTAAGTGACGTCTACAATAGACTCGTGCCATTTTTTTTTTTACACGGAAGATGGTGGGCGAAAGCAAACATTTGACAGCCACAAAAGACTGGCACACTCCACTCAAGATCGAGTTTCTTGAAAAAAAAAAGAGAAAAAAAGATAGCACATGCCGAAATCTGATTACACCAACATTTGATCAAAGGGTTGCCGTTTTTGCCAAACGTTGTTGATCACAAAAACTATCGGAACGTAGGTACCTTTTGCACCCGCTTGTTTTTTGTGGAAAAAAATGCAAAATCGATTTCGGCAGATGTCCACAAATAGAAAGGGTTTGATAGATGTTTTTTTAACAAAAAAATAGCGGACGCATCGACTGTAGACAATGGATGGACCGTTATGGATCGACTGTCAAATTTCGCCATTATCAATGCTAAAGAGTTATTTTGTTGCATCATTAAATTGATGTGTTAAATTGCTGTTTTCTGTTCCATATTGGGTAATTATTTTTTTATGTTAACGGAAGAGGATGCATGGTTTTTATTTTTTTTTCTAAGCTTTTAGTAATCGTTTAGCGTCGATATTAATTGTGTTCTCTCAAATGGGAACTATATCGCTGTCGCGCTCGATTTCGATACCAAATCGGTACGCGATTCCGAATCGGTACGCGGGTCCGAATCGGTACGCAATACCGAATCGGTACGCAATACCAAATCGGTTCGCGAATATCACTGTCGCGCTCGGTAGGTGATATCCCTTGACGCATCGGTATCGCGTACTGAATCGCAATATCGCTTATATCTGGACATTGATGACGAGGTATATATTTTTAAAGGCGTAGGCTGTGGTGTAAAATTATCCCACAAAACGCGATTTCGCAAAAAAAAAAAATGTTTTCTTGTTAAGTATCGATTCAATTTTCGATACGAGGTTTTATGATAATTATTGGCATTACAACAAAGAACAAAAATACTTTAAAACTGTAAAAACCGGCCAAGTGCGAGTCGGACTCGCACACGAAGGATTTCGTACCACCGGACAATATTGAACACATTTTTTTTATTTAATTTTTATTATTTTTTGTTATAGCGGCAATAGAAATACACAATCTATGAAAATTTCTGCTGTCTACTTACTCGTATTATTATGGTTCATGAGATATAGCCCGTTGAGAGACAGACGGATAGCGGAGAATTAGGTAGTAATAGGTTTCCGTTATAATGCTAAAAGGGCCTCAAGTTCAGCATAATGTCAGATGGTAGCACAAGGTATACCACCTTTAGCTGCAGCCCATGGCACGAGTGCTATGTGTGCAAAAAAATGTGACATGTGTGTGTGTTGTGTTTATTTTTTCCTTTTTCTAGGGTTCAACAATAGGATGGACCCTAATCTTATTACAATCTAGCCTTATAAATAGACTAATAATTAATTTAATTATTAGTTTATTTACCCCACCGCCGTATCTCTACGTTGACGTCGTGGTGGGGCTTGCGCGCTCCGAACTCTGGGTCTGCGCCGGTAAAGTTTACTTTGCCGAAACAGGTCTAGGGTGAGGAGCCAGACCAAGAGAGATACAAAAACCCGCAGTGCAGCATGTGGCGAGCTGTTGGGCAGTAGTGACCCCCCTATCTTCCGGAAGAAGTCTTGTTCCTCACTTCTGGCTTGCCTTTATTGGCCGGCTAGAGTGAACACTGACGAGGAACAGAGCTCCCACCTCATTCTTGGCTTTATTGGCTGGCTTGAGTGGAGATTCGCAAGAGCAAACATGCTCGGAGGAAGGAAGTATTCCAGTAAGATGCTGGTAGGGATCTTGACCGTACTTCCGGCATTGTCCTGATAGCCGTGGAATACCTCTCCACTCCTCATAAGCACCTCAGGACATGTTGCCCCCTTGTCGCTTCGACACTTTGTGCTAGCGACCATTTTCGGGTGCCCATTATTGAGTGTGCAAGTCACCCCCTGCCATTTTATCCGTGTACATATAAACATTGATCAGGCAGGGGCCATAGTCCTTCCATAGTTCCAGGTAATCAGTTCACTTTAGCCACCCAAACCCATAGTCAAAATATCTTTGTTTCCATATCCTGCAATAGTCCTACACCAACCGGGGGTTGTCCTTGGGTGCCCTTGCGTAGTGCGAACAGGGATAGTCGTCGGTTGGTGCCTCAATACTTAAAAATGCCTAAGGGGCCTCTGCGAGTTGGCTTCGGCCCCTCGTACGCCTTCCAAAGGTCCGGGACCCCAGGGTCCCGAGATATGTTAAAGAAATTTAATTATAACCAAAACGATTAAATTGATTTTACAAAGAATGTGTCCAATAGAACTTTTCTTATTGTCTCTATTAAGGCGAATACACTTCGTTCTTGTGTTTACTTGGCACTTTTGTTTACACTATTCACTAACACTAAACACTATCTCGAACGGTTTTGTTCTTTTTAGTCTTCTAACTATGTTTGTGTGTGTGTGTGGTTGTGATTAATGAAAAACTAAAATAAATACCCAATAGCAACTGCCAAGCCCTTCTGTCTTCAATTCTGTCTTTGGGGTCGGATTCCAGTATAATCGGATGCAGCTGAATACCAGTATTTTACATGGAGCGGCTACCTATCTGACCTCCACAACACAGTTATCACATAAAATAATAAATCTTTAAATATAAATCAGACAACATCGTGTGACTGCGTTGTTCTTCTAAACTACGAAACGGATTTTGACGTGGTTTTCATCATCATTTGGAGCATAAAACACTAATCCTATACTATTAAACAAGCCAAAAATGTATAAATTACATTATTATTTATTTAAAAATTTATATAAATATACAACGTGTAACGTTAAATGCGCAAAACCTGAAAATAGTTTGATCAGAATAACGAGCAGAATCAGTTGAACCACTTTTTAATATAAGTCACATTTTTCAAAAAAATCTTCATTAAAAACGATGTCGTGTCTATTTGTTAATAGGTCAAGCCATCACATGCGCAAATCCGCCAAAATAGGTAAACAAACCCAAATTTTTGTCGACCAATTTAAATTTTCTCATACGCGGGTTAATAATAGCTTTTATTTCAATGCGAATACGAATCTTACGAACTAAAACAGCACATTAAACCTTTAATTTTTTTTAAATATTTTTTTTCTGTAAAATAGGTCAATTTAATTAAAAATCTGTTGGGGTGTCTGAGGTTTTGCGCATTTAACGTTACACGTTGTATATATTTGTAATCTCGTTCTCGAGAACGGCTCTAACGATTTCGATGAAAGTTGCAATATAGGGGTTTACGGGGGCAAAAAAATCGATCTAACTAGGTCTCATAATGATCTGGGAAATATCGTTTTCTCCGTATTATCACCCGAGCAGAGCTCGGTCGCCCTAAGTTGAGAACAAGATGGCTACTTTCGAATAATGACATGGCAGCAGGGAATTAGTAAGTACCTGCTACCATAGCAGCATGAAATTAGTATGTACTACAAGTACAAGGATTTTCTATGAACTATCCCATACTTTTAAATGAGCATTCTCTATTTTCACCCGAGCAGAGCTCGGTCGACCAGGTATTAATTGAATAATACATGGAAAACTGAAAAAATAAAATATATACTGTAATTGTTGAGTAATTGTCTATATATTTCATCAAAACCTTCAATTTTGGAGGAATATTATTATAACTGTACAAGGATAACTTTATTTTATTTTAAAACGTGGATTTTTTATGTACGCACTACGTTAATAAGGTGATCTGGTTTTATAATTAAAATTGTTTACTTATGATTGGGTAGCACTTATTATAAATTAAATTTATTATTAATTATTATTTTATTTAGAAGAGGAATTACGTGCAGAATTTGTATATTTATTTATAGTTATTTTGGTATCTACTTATGTAAAAATAATCACCAATTTCTTGTTTTTGACTTTATTTCCGTTTAATATTTTTCCTATTTCATGTTTCATACTTAGCTCTATCTAGTAACTTGGGAAATCTATGTTTAAACTTACCTACTAACATAATAAAGCTAAAGAGTTTGTCTTTAGGGTTCCGTACCTCGAAAGGAAAAAACGGAACCCTTATAGGATCACTTCGTAGACTGTCCGTTAGTCTGTCAAGACCTTTTTCTCAGGAACGCGTGGAGGTATCAAGTTGAAATTAATACCGAACACATAAGTCTATGTTCCCTTGGAGCTCTAAATAAATCAAGCTTCTAAGTCAACGCAAAAAAAAAATACGGCCATTTATGCGACATATTTTGATACTCGCAAATAAATCAAAACCTACAGCGTACTTCCCGTTGATCTAGAATCATGAAATTTGGCAGGAAGCAAGGTCTCACAGTTCATGTAAAGCTAAAAGTCCGAAAATAGTTAATTTATTTATTTTGCGATTACAAACTTACATTTGCAGTTGGAGAATTGGATAATTGACCGTTACGTTTATCGATGTACCTACGGGAGAACATTTTTTTCAACTACAACGTTAAGTTTGTTTTTGAAATAAATTCATCCCAACTACGGAACCCTTGATTGTGCGTAGTCCGACACGCACTTGGCCGTTTTTTTTTGTTTGAACGCGCTTATCTATGGAACTACCAGTCCTATTTGAAAATATTTTTTTTGCATTTGATAGCCAAATTTTTGAGAGGTCATAGACTATTTAACATCAACCTACGACCCTTGGGACGCAGGTGAAACCGCAGGGCACGGCTCGTATTGTAATAATATTTGCTTTATACATCGTCGGATTCAGAATATGGCCGCAGTTTTTCTGTGCCCAGTCTAATGCCTAAAAAGGTCTGACGCCGCACTTCATTGGGATTCAAACGAAGTAGCTTAGCTTAGACTTTGTGCACACCATGTTTAAGGCTTTCTAACTCTTTAGCATTTACGATTAATATGTTACACGCATAATTTACGTCATCTTTACCTGATTCTGGAGTTTGTCCACGTCTTTCTGAATAGAATAGAATAATATTTATTTTTAATTTTATGCTTAAAAACATGGTCAAATACAAAACAAAATAACAAGAGTATACATGTTTTTGCTTAACAGTTTCATAAGCGTACAGATTTTCACAAGCATAATTAAAAATTATTTTCAAAGAGGTCTTTGACACTGTAAAAACTATGACTACACAACCATTCATGCAATTTATTTTTGAATAATCTCATATTTAATGTCTTGAGATACTTGGTACCTATCTACGAAATACCAAGGATGAGGATGTGTTGGTTATTTATGGGATATCTTAAAATATGCCTCGTCGGTCTAGTGGTCGCAAGCGCTACTGCTGAGCATGAGGTTTTGGGTTCGATTCCCGGGTCGGGCAAAGTGTTATTGGGTTTTCTATCTGGAATTTCTCAGTAGCAGCTCGGAGTCTGGATTTGTGCCCGGTTTACGGCAATAGGCTCTCCCCCAGCCCCCTATTACATGGGAGTTAAAAACATTAACTGGCAAAATGTGGGTGTACCTGCTACAGGGTCACCTCTGCCCAACCCTTCGGGGAAACAAGGCGTGATGTTATGTTATAAATTTTGAGTTATAACATAACATAACATCACCGTTCGATTTCCAGGTCGGGTTATTGGGTATTTCTATCAGGAATTTCTCAGTACAGCCCGGAGTCTGGTTTTATCGTTGTCGACCTGAAATCTGAAATCAATTTACGGGAAGAATAAGGGTAATGCTGATCTAGGGAAATTTTCTGATGCAGTGAGTTCTAAAAGTCATTGGTATAACAACTGAGGAAGAACTTCCACACAAACAGTAAGTATAAAAGAAAACAAAATGGGATTATTCAAAGTGTGAGCCGCAGCCCCAGTGACGTACCTAAATTCACAAATGCACTGAAGAAAATTAATTATAAGACTCGTGATTTGAAATAAGAAGCATAACACAGTGGTTGTTTTTGAAGCAAACAGCCCTATTATCGAGTTTAAGAAGAAAATATCCTCCTCACCACAAAAACTGATCAAAACCTTCGTACGTTTGATCGGCAATCCAGACCAAAAATTTAAGATCTCTCTATACAATGCTCGTGTCAATTTTGGACTTTATTTTTTGAGGAATAACGTTCGTAGTAGTTCAGCAAAGTCTTCAGAGAGGTCAGGACGTCTGGTAATTCTTTACTATGGAACGCGACGTAAATTCTATCTTGAGGATTACCTTGTTTGGAGATGAAAGGGAAAGCCCTCGGCTTCGAAATAAACGTATCGGTATTTCTGCCTCTGAAAAAAAAAGTTGCGTCTATGGATTTTGTTTTGTATTTGGAATCTCTGTCACGGTGAAAATTGCGGAAATTTTCCGACGTTATGTTAAGACTTTCCTGCGGAATTTAAAATACAACATTTAGAGAAAAAATAACCCAAAAGATGTTTGAACATTCCGTCAATCTTAGTCATCAAATGGCTTCTAAAGTTTCAACCCATCCAGAAAATAAATCACAAACTAACCATAAAGAAATTCGGAATAAAATCTTCAATATACATTTCAAATCCCTATTGTATTTTAAGCGGTTCGTTTCAAAATAAAGGTATGTATCGGTGAGGCCCGCCTCGTCGCCATGTCTTGCGTTCAAAAATGCATTGGCAGGCTGTGTGGAATCTTTCCCTGACCCTTATATAGAACAAGCTTAGACTAACAAGACCGAGCCCGAACGATGTGCAAAATCGATTAAGCATTCGAATTAATCGGTTAATTCGAATCGTTGCAGTTGGCTGGTTTGAATTATTTGAATTTAGAACATAATCAAGTTAATTGTCAATAATAGTGAATTTGTTTCGGTGTTTGTTATCGTGTTTGTTTATTGGCTGTATCAAAGATTTACATATAGTTTGCATAATTGAAAATAATTACTGAATGTTTGTTGCATACAAGTAGAACTATCATTCTATCCTGAAATTAGAGTACCTACCTACCATCACATTTTGAAACAATTATAGTACCTATAAATAGAACAATTTTATTAAAGTTATCCAAGAAATTACTAATTGATTTTCAATTCCCTCACGAACAGAGTAAGTATCTTTTATAAACTTAAGATATATTCAACTACTTTTTACAATACTCAATATATATTAGTCGATATTGTTATAAGGGCGTTACTTTTGGTTTTACGACGTGAAGCTGTGATTGCAAAATGGCTTCATTCGTTTACAAAGTACCTATAGCGAGTTTAGCATTGGCTTGTCTTGATTTAAATTCGCGTTTCCTAGTACATTCGTCGACAAACTTCTTTAAGTATACATTATATTTTTAAGAAACCATCGGTATAATAATTTTTAACATATTCGTAACTTATTTAAACTTATACATTAAAATATATTATGGACTGTGATAAACCAAGTATGGCCAAGCCAAGTTATCATAGATTTTTTTTAAAGGATTGTGAAATTATGTCGTATCATATCAAACGTACAAACAGGAACGTTATAGAGTTTTGTAAATGATGATGAGAAAAATAAAAATAAGCGCTAGAACATAAACCAATTGCTGTATAACAGTACTTAAGATGATCACTTTCAAGCATGGGACCCAATACAGTCCCTTGGGGAACACCTCGTGGTATTGTCGGGTTTTGTACAAAATCTTCCAAACCATTACTAGGCTCGTAACAATGTTTATTGTATGGTTCTAAAAAAGAAGGAATGTAGAATAGGATTTCATTAGCTCCTTCTCTATAACTTGTTAGGTTAAATAGTATGAATACTTTGATCAAATGCTTTAAATTGTTTTTCTAAAGTTAAAGTCGTGAAAAACATTGCAAGTCTTTCTGTTGAACCGATAACGTGTTTTTATTGTAAAATGAGCCTTATCACTTGTTAAAACTAATTACAAAGTAAAATGAGCACAATGGGAAATAAAAATAGAAAAGCGAAGAAAATTGTGTAAAGACACTTGAAAGAATATTGTAAAGTAATTCTTATTGATTGACCCAAAACTCCACTTTCAATGGCTGACGTAATGTTTAAACTGGCATTTTGCTTAATTTTTAATTATTATCTTTTAAACTTTGCTGTTATGAAATGGATTCTTGGTATCATTTACTGGTAAAAAACCAAGTTCTTGCGAAACTCAATGTTTTTGAGCTAAGTCAAGGCGTACTTAATCTTGTTGTTTATTCTAATTTTATGAATTTATGCTATTGTTGGAAATTAAAGTTATTGTATAATTGTAAAGCAATGCTAAGTGGCACGTTTAAAGTTGTTATCTCATGTGCTATGTAGTGTAAAGTTGAACACCCTGTAATCGGTAGGAACCAGCGAATAAATCGAAAAAGAAACTATTTAAAATCGGTTCATTGACTTGTTACAATGAGTTGTTAGTACTTGTTTGTTCCTTTTTGTTTTCTGATAATAATTATGTAGTCTGAAAATGTTTCTTATACTAATAAAGTTTATGTTATTTATTATAACTTTTAAAACATCTCTGTGAAAATCTGGAATATTCAACCTATTCTAATTGTTCAATATGAACAAAACCCAAAATTCACGAGGAGTAATTTGGATTTAAGTATGCTAAAAAACTGAAATTCTTTGGCGTACAAAAACCATTCACTTGAACGTGAAACCAATAGATATAGTTCTGAAATTATTTCATAAAGTTTTCGTCAAATTAAAGAAGCAGCTATTGTTTTATAATTGTTCAATGTCAAGTACGTTTGTCAATACCTACGTTCGTACTGTAATGAAAACAACTAGTACCTTGACTTATCAAGTTGAACCAAAGCGAACTTCCGTCAATTGTGTTCCAGATAGCAATGTTGAATTTCCTCTAGACTCTAGGTTACCCATGATAACTGTTTTTTTTTTTAAACATACTCGACTAAGGTTTTTCAACCTTTTGGAGTTTTAAGGTTGCACTAGTCGATATTTTTCCATTCAAATTTCGGCAGGGTATTGCTCCACTGTTTGACATTGTACATCCAAAATTAAACATGATATCGTTTTGTCTTATTATTAACTAGCTGCGCCCCGCGGTTTCACCCGCGTAAGTCTCGATCCTGTGGGAAAATCGGGATAAAAATTATCCTATGTGTTTATCTATATTATAAACTATCTGTGTGCCAAATTTCATCCAAATTGGTCCAGCCGTTTGAGCGTGAAGAAGAGACAAACATACACACACACACTCACAAACTTTAGCCTTCATAATATTAGTGTGATTTTGTCTGTGCAGAAACAGAATAGTAATATTTAAAAAGTTAGAAGCCAACAAAGATTCCTTTTTTTTGCTAATTTTAACGCAACTTTGGGCGTAAATAAGTAATAAAAGAAATGTAAAATCTCGAAAACAAAGTCGACACCGACAAAGCTCAATTATCGAAAAATTCAATAAACTTTATTTGTAATTAATGTATGCAGTGGTTTTTTCATAAAACTCTATTTTCCAAAGGACTTTAGGTAATTTTTTGCGCACTCGTTTTACTAAAATACATATGTAGTTCGGAACGATGTTTGTTTGCGTGCGTGCATGTAGACTAGCGTCTAACTGCTTATCACTATACTATCTCTGTTGGACACGATGTTAGGTGAGACAGCGTGCTTTTTGGCCACGCCCACCAGTGAATTCCGGCTCGCCACTAGTTCAACTTTAAGCAAATCTTTACCATATATTGGTGAGCTAAAGAGTTTGTTTTTTGTTTGAACGCGCTAATCTTTAGAACTGCACTCGGATTTTTTTTTTGTATTTGGTAGCCCAATTTTTGAAGAAGGTCATAGGGTATTTTACATCATGCTGCGACCCTTAAGAGCCGAAGAAAAAGAAAAAAGTCAGAAAGAACGTTAAGAGAAAACCGAAGTAATAGTGCGGGTAGTCGATGCGATTTGTTATTTTAGTATATTGTCTATCTTACCACTTCCACGCGAACGAAGTGGCGTGCCGAAGCTAGCAGCAAAAACACATATTTTGCACAAAAGTATACTAGAAGCTTGCATGCCTATGTGTTACCGGCGTGCATGTATGACCAGATGTATGAACGTAAGGGACGCAGAAGGCGAAGGATCGTAGCTGGTGGCGTTCTGTAGTTTCTGCCTACCCCCATGGGAAGAAGGCGTGAGTTTATGTATGTATGTATCTTTAGATTGGTGAATCACAAAAGCATGCAAGCTACTCGCATACTTTAGTGCAAGCTACTGGCATGTGTACTACGTTCTTAAAAGGTGTGCATAACTAGTGACTGGCAATAAATGGTCCATCTTTGTTCGTTTTATGACCTCATATCATATCATTAATAGCTTTAATGAATAGGACTTCGTTATAATAATAATTGAATTTTTTTGTTACCGAACCGCTGCTGTCTTCGAGATTACTATGAAATAAGGTTATGGATACATTTCGTCGCAAGTAGCTGACGCTGTGTTAACTGCTTCGCAAATGTCATGGCCGACTTTATCACCGTATTATGAATATTACGATTACCTACTGAATGTTTATTCATTACCCTGTTCGAGCTATTATTTAAAAGTTGGTGTGTAGTTTATGGTTTGAGGTGTCGAATGCTTGTGATGGTTCTAAATATTTGGGACGACGGATATTTGGAGTTGATTTTTGTAATTTGTAATTTTGGGTTAATGTGTTATATTATTACATACATAACATAACATCACGCCTGTATTCCCCGAAGGGTTAGGTAGAGATGTACCTATAGTACACCGTCATTTCACCAGCTATATTTAAGTTCCATGTAATAGGAGTCGAGCCTATTGCTGTCAACCGGACACAAATCCAGCCTCCGGGCTGCTACTGGGCTGGCTGATATGATTGTTTTATCATTTTTGTCAATTTTAGAACTCTTTCTATTAGCAGCCTTCTAGGTGTCTTAGCAAGTTAGAACTAATATTATTTTCCTGTATTGTTCTATTCTTAAATCTTTAAAATACGAATTTCTAATTAATATTCCTCTAACTAGTTAGCAAACACTTTATTCAGGGAATCGCTCTCATTACACCAATCGATTAGATATGCAAATGTAGTACCTGCTGTACTCTTAATAATACTAAGGCATCATAAGACACAATATTCGACCATTAATTTGTACAGGTGATCTAGTATCCGGCTACTTTTAGTGGTAACAACTTATCCACTACATGGAAACACGCGAAAATCAATCTTATAGTAACGAAAGATGGATGCAGTCATGTGTATATAGATGTGTGAATTGCAAGCATATGGCTAGTAGTTCTGCAATTATAGAGGAACATATGCTTAAGGCACGTGCCACTGGCAGAACGGGAATGGACATCAGGGGAGCCATTTTTTATTCCAAAAAAGTTTGCTTGTCTTGAAGTTTTTTAGCGTTGACAAAGAAAATAATAATACTGAGTTAAATGTTATTATAATTTTCATTATGTTTTTTGCTATAAGGAGATAAGTACTATAAATAAATTTTGACAGAAGTAGGTCTCATATTTTTGTGTTTTGTGAAGATTTTGTTTCACTGCTAAATATCCTGAAAATCTCTGCCCAATATAAAAGTATTCTAAAATAAATGTTCGTGTCTTTCTAAAGTGTTATGTGTATCTATTCGTTTTGTAATAGCTTGCTACTGCTGGGACACAGGCCTCTCTGCGAGAGGGAGTGGGCCGAAATCCACCACGCGGGCCCAGTGCGGGTTGATAGATGTCACATGTCTTCGAATTTTTGATTCTAGAAGGTTTCCTCACCATGTTTTTCTTCACCGTTTGTCATAGTTTATGATCTAATTAACATACATAGTACTTATTAAGTTATCTTGAATTTAACTGCGTATTAAAAATAAAATTAAGTTTTACTTCGATAAAAAATAATGAGAAATGTAATGAAAATAGTCATTTGAATTAACTTTTGTTCCGATAAAAAGTGTAACAATTTTAATTGCAATTCATACCTAAATGCATTAAATATGATAATGAAATCTTACTTATATATATCTAAGTTAAATTAGACAACTATATCGGCATATATTTATCCGAACCTCTAATAATTCCCATTTTGCTCCTAAATTAAATTAACTAATAAATATTATTGAACACTCTAATGATTGCGTCTCTGTGCGACCAACTGTGAGAAAAGACCAGAAAGTAAAAAAAAAGAGGCTCAATTATTAAAAAAAGTATGCATCATTAGAAGCGCAAAATGCTTTTAGAGGTTCATTTATTTTAAAAAGTGTCCATCATTTTAGAGGATCAGTTAAATATTTCCCTATTGTATCTACTACGTAAAAATTATTAAATTTCAATCTCCAATCTTTTATCCAAATTTTTTTGGGATCGCCGCTGCATGGCTACTTCCATACATCTCTATTTCTTCCATACAACCTTACAAAATTCTGTTAGTCGTCATTTAACTACTCCTTACAAGTTTAGACGTGGTTTAAAACTTGCCTACTGAAATTACGTCAGTTTACGTCAAGCGCTGATTAATACAGAACTAAACTAAAATTTATCTTCTGTCCTTTTCTTAATGAAATAGAAAGAAAAAGATGCATTGAACTTAAATTTAGTTTAGTTTGTGAACAAGGGAATCGGCACCACTACCTTTCCAATCATAACATCTGTTACTCGATCCATCTATCGTTTCTTCCATTTTCTCTTCTACAAACCGTGGGGTGATGGGATCTCCCATCGGAAAAAAAAAACATCCCCTTTTGGGGATGAATTTTCAATAATCCTTCCTTGTTGTTATTGCTCACCTTCGATATATATAAATATATAGAACTTTTGTGCAAAATTTTATGCTTCTAGACCTGTTTAGGCTGTGCGTTGTCTGTCAGTTTTAAGTTTTTTAATACGCAGGTAGGCAATAGTTATGTATGCAACTGTTGTATAATAAGGTAGTATCACATGAGTGTTTTAATACCTAATTATGAACAGTTGCATACAAGACTTTATCTACACAAGGTAGATATGGTTCTGAAACCATACTTAGGATGTTGTACAATATTGTTGTCTCGATTTTTCGTTTAATAAAATTGGTTAGAAATGTCCTTTGCTGCATTCAAAATATCTGGTGGTGTGTTATCAAAGCTTATATCACTCATTTTTGTAAACAACAAAGTAATAAAATTTTGCAATACTAATAACGAACAAAAATGGCGGCATACGACGTGAATTCAAATAACCCATAAGTTTTTTTTTTAATTACGGCGCTGTGGCAGTGAAACGCGCGTGCATGACAATATTCTTTTTTTGAAATTCGAGTTGCGTAATGAAATTTAGTACAACATTATAACACTAATTTGGATGATATTATGGTTACTATGACACTGGCTGTTTTAATGTTGCCAATAAGATAACTGTTTCAGAAACTTTTATAGAGGTTTTATAGCATGGGTGTAGATAAAGTCTTCATAATTAGGTATTAAAATACTCATGTAAAACTATTACCTACTACACTCGGCTTCGTCTCGTGTGATAAATCCACATTCGTGTTTTAATACCCCTTATTATGCAACAGTTGCATAAATAACTATTAAACGATCACCTCCATACATTTTTGTTCTCTCCAGTTCATAGTTATTTTTTCAAAATCAGTCTGCAAAGTGCACGTGCCGTCACCTGTGTCTTACACCTGTAATTTCAAGTTTTATTTGAATTCCTAATCACGAGTACGAGTACGTATTTAATAGGAACTAATCGATTGCCATTAGATATTGTAATTCTGTTCGTAGTAAAATTGTTAACGTTTTTCTGTATTGACACCTTGCTCATTTTTATTGTGTTTATGATGATTTTATGAGTGTTGGTCATGGTATCTGATGTTGGCCAAGCTTTTAAGTCCATTGCTGGGAAAGACTAAGAAGGAGATTTTGGATGTAAATGACGCGATGGAACACGATGTGTGGCCAATATTGGTCATGGGTACAGAAGTTAAGACAATGGGTGTTATTATATTGTTATGCGCTTGTAATTTGCACTGCATTTAATAAATTAATGCTATTGCGCAGTTGCACCAAAAGAATAACAAAACTAGACAGTTTTATTCCTACAAAAATGTATGTTCAAAATAATACCAAATGAAAATTGGTGTACAAATGAAATAGATGAAAAACAAGTTTATTATCTTTTTCTATTTACCAACATTCTCCTATCTCTATATATTCGTGTTACTACTAAACATGACATAACAATTAAACATAGCAATTAATAGCAATAGCCATTACGGTGACGTAAGAAAATGTTATCGTTTTTCCTAATACGCACGGGGTTGCGTCAGGGTAGCAGGTAGCACCTAAGGGTAGCAGTTTTGTGTCAATTTTAATATTATAATTTGATAGGTACTTATTTATTTTACAATAGATTACGTTATCAAAATTGGATGACGTAACCGTAGTGGCTAAGCATACCTAGTGGCTAACCTTAGAAGCTGAACATAGAGGCTAAGCAATTGAGCTAACTATAAAGTTTAAGCTAAATCACAGGTTTAACTTGAGCTAAGGATTGAGAGATATAGAGGTTTTTATTTTTATTAACCAATTTATCTTTAATATAGATTCTTTTCTATTTTGTGAATGTGAGAACGCTGTAGGCTTAGTGGACTGTAGATTTGCTCACCATTTTCTATTTTGTTAAGTACCTGGTACTTGTTGATATACCTACGCTGTCCTCCCATACCTATTAACACTGTTGTTTGAAAATATTGTAAAAGCTAATTATTTTTAAAAGAGTAACCGTGGAGTTTCTTGCCGGCTCTTCTCTATAGGAAACGACCAATTGGAACCGTGCACCTAGCTTCTGACGTTTCATAAATGTCCATGTAGGTTTAGGCATGAGAAATAAAAAATAAAAATAAATGTTTTTTTTTTTTGAGCAGTAAAAGTTTAGTAAAAAGACAAGTATCTCTGGGTAGCAACAATTAAATGGATGACATATGCTTAATGAATGGTCCGTTACCGAGTCTCCATTCTGATAGGAGCCCTACTTTTTGGAGGAGGAGCTCGATCTTTCCTTTTTTAAACCTCAAAATCGTTACCTACATTTATAAACAAACATTTTAACACTATACACGATATATTTTATTCTATTTTACCTTTTTTAATACCAATGCATATAAATCATTTTTAACGGACACGCACGATCTTTTTAATTTTTCGCGTTAACCGTAGACAAGATGTTTATCTGCGCGGGATGCGTTTAAAAACTCTATGATAAACGATTCACGCGTAGCAGATGATACTTTTTGGTAAAAAATCAGTTTACGAACGAAACGTGATGTTCGAAAGTAAAAAAAAAATTGTTTTTTTTAAATGAATTTTGGTGTTTTGAGTGTGCTAATATAAAATTGTGTTTTTTTTTAAGTATCTAAGTCAACGTAATTGTGGCATACGGTTACATAAGGTTATACATATTTCCAGTCTTAGAAGACCAGCAGGATAGTAACAATTGGGTCTTTAAGCCCAAAGAAAATCTAAACTAAGAGGGATATAATACAAAATGAATTCTGGAAAAGCAAGCTCTCATTTCAGAAAACAGTTCTTTTCTCGCAGTTGTTACACAGCTAGTTTGTTAAATATTGACTTAACGGTTTCTGCTAATCGATGTAACCTTATATCGTCATCTTAACTTTTTTATGTAACTCACAATGCAGTGTTTGGCCTCTGAAAAAATTTCTTAGTTACAAAATTGCCATTTGTATCAACCCGTGCTCTTATCGATCTGTAAATATTGAACAGTATTGCACATGTCGTTAATGTGTTGTTGTGGTTTACTTCATAATTTTGCTTGTAAACAATTTTCCAAAATAAGGTAGAAATTGTTAAAGTGTGCTTGTTGCCTGGTCCGTTTCCGGTTGCTTGGAATTTCTGATCAGTAAAGGTACAATTCCGTAGCCAACTGCAGGCAGCAGCAGTAGCAGACGTTATGTCACCGTGACACTACTGGTTTCTATGTATTTCTATGAAATATCTTCCGTAGCGACACGTCGTCATCATAGAATTACATAGGAATAAGCAGTGTCGCGACGAAACGTCGCCTGCTGCTGTTGCCTGCAGTCAGTTACGGAATTGTACCTTTAAGCCGTTACCAATGCTGTAGAATAAAATAACCAAAGATTTAAATCGTTGGATTTGCCCTCACCGCGCTAAGTTGCGCGAAAGTGTCCATACTGAGCAGAGTGGGATCACACGATAATAATGGCGTTTCCATGACTGACAGAGAGAAAGACTGCGACATTGTATGTGACAGAAGTGTCAGAAAAAGAAACGCGACCATGTTTTGATACACAGCGCGGATCTACGATTGGAATATTTGAAAATAACAAACAACAGCAATCAAAATACTGAAGATTTGACACGAGATTTTTATTTTAACCAACTTCAGGCACGTCTCACAAAGTTAGCTCCTTGTTCGTGCACTATTGTCAAATACATACATAGATAACTTGTGTAGAGAAAATACATTATTCAATTTTCAAGACGAAATATAACTTTACAGTTTTTAACACAACTAACTTAAAAGGTAATAAATTAAAAGACTAACTAACTATCTGTATAAAAAAATAAACACAAAACGACACTTAGGTGTCGAAGTATTAGTCCGCATCGCTGTCATTCGGAAACGTGCCCAGAAGACTGGCAGCATTACCACGTTGAATGGCAGTCGACAGTCTCTGGCACCATGGCCTGTCCTGCTGCAGGAGCTCAGGTCGCATATCACGGCACGCCAGCATCAACGACATTATTCGTCGAGCCCTTGTCACTTGTAGAGAAATAGATGTCTTATTGGAATTTCCAATTACTTTACTAATTAGTACTTGTATCTTGCGGGGTAATTGCGTGGCATTTACAATGGCAATGTGTGTCGTTCTGACAATTCAAATAAATTCATTGCGTGATTTACGTTGGCGAGCATTCGAATTTTTCACACATATGAAGCAATGAATTTGCAATTTCCTTCAAAATCTGTCGGATTAAAAATGTATTACACAATTAGAGTGCAGGTAACCTAAACCCTATTTACTACATAATCTTTCCGCTAACAACATAAGCAGTTACATAACGCTAGATTCTTCAGTCTTAGAGGAAGCAACAACCTTATTAGAATACAAGATGCATTTCTCACGCGCCCCCTTACACGTGAGAGACGAGACGTCGCAAAAACAGCCGCCATCTTTACGCGGAAACGTTTATGATTACGAAACTCATTTAGGGTTGCGTATGCGCAGGAGAAAATTCTTATTTTTTAATGGGGAGCTGATGTTTTAGGTTATCGAAATTAGGTATTAGACTCAATTCTAGTTGTAAACAAGAAGCTGAGATTTGTGGCCTCGCAAAGGTCCTTAATTTTTTTTAAATTGCTAATTATAAAATTAAAATAAATATTTTAAATGCTCTTTTTTACTGTTAGTATTTGCATTAGAATCGGTAAGAAACTACATGGTTACATTTTTTTTGTTTGATTCTTATAGGAACCTTCCTAGTTTCTCTTGTAGGTATGCATAATTTTATAGATTTTAAATCTTAGTTAGATAGCGCGACTAAAGTAATTAACAATTATAATGTCCACTGCGACAATACAGTTGTTTTTTACCTTGTTCTCTAAGGTCAACTGTAATACATTTTTTTCAAAAAATTTGACCTCCAAATGGAAATGATTTCATGAATCAATTATTTTTGTGATCTCCTTCTCTTTTGAATTATGTTACTTGTGTCATTTTTTAAATGCATTTAGGAGGAATTTAATGTATATATGAAGCAAGCTGTATCAACCTAGTCAAATTCTTTTCGGTTAGGTACCCAACGTTTTGAAAATGATATCTATTTTTTTCATATTTTACTGCCAAAGTCAATGCCGTTGATGCATATTTTCAATAATAATAATATTCATTTAAAAAGTGGCAACATTGTTACATACATATTACATTTTACAACTTAGAGAAGTGTCTAGTGTGTGTAGTGTTAGTGGGGGTGTGTGTGTGTGAAGTGTCTAGTGTCTTAAAGTGTGACTTGGGAATCAGTAGTCAGTGTGATTTATTTTTCAATGATTAAACAGATGGAGTTCATTTAGTTTTAAGCTATTGCATAGCTTTATCGCGGGCTTTGATCGCGGCGACCGAATCAAGAAATTCCGTAACGTAACGAAAATAAAACCTAACACCCCCCACTCCGCCTACCATGTAATGACGGTTCCCATGACAACGTGATGTTGTCATGGGAACGTAATTTTTGTTTTATGTCATCACGTCATCATCCCAAGTGTAGCGTTGACAAATAGGAAGTATGGAGGTGCAAATGCTATGCTTTACCGCGGCAGTCCCCGAGTGCCACACGTTTGTTTTTAAATATTTCATTTCATTCCACCAATCGAGTTTAGTATTAGGCGGACCCTATGTTCGGAAGTGCTTATTTAACAAACATAGGCCTTTGTGTACAGAAGTAATAGTAACAAGTTACACAAGGCGATGCATTTCACTTAAGCCCTTGATTCGAGCGAATTCGGTAATACATGATTCAATACGATATTATGTCGACTTGTGATTGTAGATTGCTGTAAATTAACCGTTTGGAAACTGTTTTAGCTGATTAAAACAGTGTATTAGTATGTTCTTAAGGAGGTGTTGCGGCCTTTTTCTTGTTTTCAATCTTTGTAGACACCTTCGAAAGGAGTGCCAGTTTTCGTAGGAACCTCGTTGCAAACCAAACCTTAGTACCTATAAGTATTTTTATCTTACGAAGCGACCCGTGGTTTACTTGAGGTAACCAAGTATATAAAAACGCTGTGAATGTGTGCGTGAAGAGTAGTAGCGTCAGCACATAATACACACTCATCCACACACACACTTCTGACTTCGCCCGTGTCTCGGACGTTACCGTAAGCGCTTACACACATTCACAGCGTGTTACATTTATTTACCACAAGTAAAGCGCGCGTCGCTAAAAATACTGTACACTGACTTAATAGATATCTATGATGAAATTACTGATAGAGCATTTATTTTCGATCACCAAGACGGCAAGAACCCACCGTGAAAAGGAAGGAATCAAAATATTATGACGATCTAGAGTCCGAGGTCTGAAATAAGTCAGGAGACAAATGCATGCGTTTAGTTTCATGGGTTTCATGCCTGTTCTACATTTTAAAGAATCCAAATTAGGGCTAATTTTCCCTTTCAGACAACTTTTATCGAAAAAATAGGTAAATATGACAGCTTTTATATTATTTTCTATACAAATGCTATCAAACCGCCATATTTATTCTTCAGACTAATTAAAAATCAACCTTTAGCAGTGTATACTTTATCGATCAGTAAGTTATATCATACCACGCATTTTTATCTTACACGGAATCCATGTTAAGACATGTTTCGGACTTATCCCAATTTATTTTTTTCCACCGTCAAATGCGTTCAGAAACCAAATGGTCCGACCACATTTCACACCCGGAAACACATCTAAACTTTTTTGCCGCAAACCTTCTTTGAGTATAATTTTAAAAATCGAATGTCGCCATATTTTTAAAGATAAGAAGTAGAAAGGAACAGGTATTGAAAAAATTGAAATGATTATTTTTGGCGCTCTAAACCTACCTCCATGATTTTATTTTTAGGTTATTTTTGAGCAAATAAATTGTTTTTTTACTGCATGTTATTTAAATAACAGTGCTTGATAGCATCACAGGCTATTGAATTCAATAATTTATTCAAAACAAGGCTCGATATTATAAAGAAAAATTGACAAGTCATAAAATGTTCTTAGAGCATGTTAGGCTCAGGACTTATAGCGATTAAACACGCTATTAGCATGTAGCAATTAAAAGATAATAATACGACTTGACAATAGAACATAAACAACCAAAATAGATTATTAATCTGCTTGAAGGTAAAGAGATCCTTATCAACTGTCAACTTTGACGGGTGCTTGACAGTTCATTTATCAAGATGGCGTCGTTAGTATAAAGTCAACGTGTGAGGTGGCGCTACCTGTCATCGTTAGCCAGGTTTCGGACCTTTTGACCCTCATCTATGAATGAATAGGCATCCAAGTGGATACTTGTAGGTATAAGTTTAATTCTGTAGTAGTCTCTCAGTTATATTTAATTATTTCAAATTTTTTGAGTTCCTTACCTCAAAAGGAAAAAGTTTAACCCTTAAAAGATCACTCGTGTGTCTGGCTGTCTGTCCGTCTGTCGCAGCCAATTTTCTCCGAATCGAATGAACCGATTAAGTTGAAATTTGGTACACATATGAATATCTGTGACCAAAACACGGACGTATAAGGAACATAAATAAATTTTGAATATGGGGTCACTCTTAGGGAAAAAAAAAAAAAATGCAAACTGTACTGTGTGACATATCAAATGAAAGGGCTTGTTGTGAGGATCTCAAATAATGTTTTTATATAATTTTAAAATAAACACTTATCAAGATATTTAAGAAAATTGGTGAATGGAAAACCTATAAGAAGTCTATGTTCTTAAAATAACATGGTAAATCTCCCAATATTGAGCGTACAAACTTACATTTGCTGTTGGGATGTATGGGAGAACATGTTTTTCTACTACAATGTTAAGTTTGTCCATGGGATAAATTCATCTCAACCATGGAACCCTTCATTGTACGTGGTCCGACACGCTCTTGGTTGGTTATTTCTACATTTTAAATTAGTGTTAAAACAATGCTTGTAATGGATGGTCTATTAGTGGTCCAATTTTTACGTGATTCCATATAGATACCATGAAAACCTTTTAATAATGAACCAATCCTGTACCCTAATTGCGTAATACAACACAATCTGTTTCGATTTGAAACAGAATGCTAATCCATTACTTCAAAAGTTTGAAAAAAAATCTGCTCAACAACGTAAATAACGCAATGAATGTTGATGAACTGTCAAAATGAAACTAATTTGTCAAAATCGTTTACGAAAATAGTGTACTGGTGTGTGAACTAAGAGGTTTTTCGTTTCAAAAGATTCAGTTACTTCAATATACTTGTGCAAGAAAGGTTCACAAGAGTTAGAATATCATTAAACACAGTCAAATTGATTTTTGTGTCATCGTAATAATATTATAATGAAGTTTCTAAGCCAATAAACACGTCAGCAAGTTCATTAAAAGGATTGGATTCTGTAAATAATGTGTTTCAATCTATTTATTATGGGAATTGAAATAAAAATCTTAGCGCGTGGTTCCTCCATAAATTGTTTACGTCAACGGAGAGAACGGAGAGTAATTTTATGGTGTTTATTTAATACCAAGGCTATTAACCTGTCTTCGGTAGTGCGATCTCGGCTTTTTGGCTTTTAAACTAAGTTTCCGAGTAGATAATATTATACAAGTAGCATGGTAATATTAAAACCAGAAACCTACGCACCCAAAGAAAAAAACAACCTAACCTATATTTGGTTAGTAATTGGATGTGCTGGAAGATTCCTAATTCTGATTTCAAGTCTCACTGAAAGGACACGCATATCTAAACACCGTAAAGAATATTCCTGCTTGCAGCTCTCGGCCGCTATAGAAACGCTTAACTATGAAAAAAAAAACCGGCCAAGAGCAAGTCGGACTCGCGCACCGAGGGTTCCGTACCATTTTAAATTTTCATCGACGAGGCCTATATTCGTCAGAGAATTTTAACACTGCACATTGCCGTGTCGAATATTGCAGTTTTAGGTCAGCGCCATCTCTTGGCACATAGTGGAACTAATGTAAATTTTGTTGATGATTTCTGAAAAAGTGTTCTATTTAGAGACATCGTTTTATTTTTACAATAATCTTTACATTAACTTCTATCACATAGAATAATTTTAGATATTTCTCTAGGTATGCAAACTTCGGAGATAAGGGGGGGAACGGTATTTTTTTTTAAATTTTCACATTTCGAAAACTATGCGAACTAAAAAAAAAGAAAAATGTTTGAGAATGTGCAAATAGCGCTCTTTCATATGATACCCCACATGCCCTAGTAGCCCCACTTCGAATTTATAAGGCACTCATTCAGTCCCTGTTGCAAAAAAACATACATTTTTATTTCTTTCTTATTTGGTAAGTATATAAATAGTAAAATATAAATAGTTAGGCAAACGTCATCTAAAACTGTTCCAAATTTCAAGTTTATAGCATTAGTAGTTCTTGAGATATCCAGCTGTGACAGACAGGTGGACAGACAGACTGAGTCGCACCATAAGGGTTCCTTTTAACAATTTTGGTACGGAACCCTAAAAAGGGTCGTGTGCACGGGATTTTGTTTTCAAAGTGGTAAGATGTTCGTGACCGCGATGGTACTTCATTACCAGCACCCTAATTGCGTTACCTAACAGACTTTCAATCTCGATCTGAACGATATTGAAGGACATTGCTAATCCATTGCTTCATATGTTAAAAAAAAAAAAATGTCTGCTTAACAAAGTAAATAACGCAATTATTGACGCTGGCAGAATAGTCGATATCGGCTTAGTTGCCAAAGAAAAAAAAAAGCGCAGATGTTGTTGAACTGTCAAAATGAAAGCAATTCCCCCGCAGGAGACAGGCTTCTCCATTATTTGTTCTAAAGGTAATTATTATTATTTGTAACAGCAGGCGAGATCACCTCTAGAGCTAGCCACCCTCCAACATATAATACCATTAACAAAATGGTATTCTAACGTGTCCGCACTGTGTACGTACCTTCACAGCCAGATTCACAGCCAAGATAGGCTACATTAGCCACATAAGGCACAAGAGTGCGTTTTCGTACGAATTTCATTCGTGCGTACACGATGTATATAATTATGTGAATGTTTGTGATATAGAACAATAAATAAATAAATAGAGATATGAATTATTTATTTATTTATTTATTTAAACTTCTCACACACAAAAAGGTATAAAGGCGGACTTAATGCCATAGGCATTCTCTACCAGTCAACCAAGGGTGGTGAAGAGATTAGATGGCAGGTGCTCTGTTTGAGAGGAACACAGAAAAAATTATAAAAAATATATCATTAGTAATAAAATGTAGGAACAACAGTACATAAATAGGTTATAATAAAATAATACACATACATACATTTAATATAGGTAATATATATCTATAATATATATATATACATTTATACAAATTCAAGGGAGAGAGGTGTTGAGATGACTCTACTCTATTTATTTTGAAAAAAACTCTGCAATTTCCGCTTAAATGCATACCGACTGGTGGCCGTCCTGATATCAAGAGGAAGCGCGTTCCATAGAAGAATGGACTGAATATGAAAGGAAGAATGAACAAAGTCAGAAGTATGAGAAGGACAAAGTAGGAGAAGATTGTTAGAAGAACGCAAATTCTTAGTGTGTGAAGAACAAAGATATTGGAAGTGAGATAAAAGATAAGATGGAGGAGTGGGAGAGTTGAGAAGGGAGAAAAGCGTGGTCAAAGCGCGCAAACTTCTTCTTTGGCGAATGGACATCCATTTGAGCTCAGACCTATAGCTCGACACATGATCATATTTCCTGAGATTGAATATGAACCGGATACAATTGTTGAGCAGTCTGTCGAGCTTATCCAGCAAAACCGAATTCAAGTCAAAGTAGCACACGTCACCATAGTCGATGATAGGGAAAATCAAAGTCTGCACAAGCATAGTTTTCGTCTTAGCGGGCAAAAAGTTTCTCAGACGATACAGGGATCGCAGAGTACCGTTGACCCTTTGACAAACACCAGAGACCTGGCGTTGCCAGCCAAGCGTCGAGTCTAGATGCAAACCGAGATCTTTCACAGAAGAGGTAACAGGTATGACGGTACCATTGAAAATAAGAGAAGGAAGAGAGCTAAGCGTCACCCTACTCATCATGCGTGAGCTCCCAATTACAATGGCCTGACACTTTGATTAGTACCTATCAAAGCACTTGTTTTTAGGGTTCCGTAGTGAACAAAGAACCCTTATAGATTCGCCATGTCCGTCTGTCTGTCCGTCCGCGGTCTAGCTCCAAGACTCTTAGTACTAGAAAGCTGTAATTTGGCATGGGTATACATATTAATTACGCCAAAGTGGTTTTTTTTTTTGTGTACCTCCCCTACACGTAAAGTGGGGATGTTTTTTTTTTAATCCCATGGTGTGGGGTATCGTTGAAAAGGTCCTTTAAAATCATTGTGAGTGTGCGAAAACCATTTTTGGATTCAGAGATCTTTTTGCGAAATATTAAGCTTTAAAGTGCTAATTTTTGTTAGAGTCAAGTGTCCCCCCCCTGCCAGTTAAATAGTTGGTTTTGGATACGTGAAAAAAATCACAGCAATAGTTTATATAATGAAATTAAAAGGGAAACTATTACAGCTAAGTAGGCTCTACAAGTTAACGAGTAATAATCCACCAACTTATATTTGCAGTTGCAAAAACATATTTTCCCATACATTCCGTATCGGAGAACATGTTTTTAAACTACAAAGTTAAGTTTGTTTTTGGGATAAATTCATCCCAACTACGGAACCCTTCATTGTGCGTGGTCCGACACGCACCTGGCCGGTTTTTTTATTTTTAAGATTAAGGTGTTTTGAATCATATCATAGTCCAGAGTAAGAAGCCATTTTGTAACCGTAATTTTGCATTTAGAATTAGTAAGTTGTATAATTTTGAGTCAGTAATTGAGTTTCGAGTAAATGTGCGGTCTCATAAAACCGTACGACCTTCTGCCGATTGTTTCTAATTTAAAAAAAAATCTAATTAGCAAGACATCAACTTGTCAGAAATATTGTTACCAAAACTGAAATTAGTCTAATTAGATATCAGTCCATCTTTAACTATGATCCAAAAGGAGCTTATAGCTCTTATTGGCCTAAGTCTATTGATTTAGTACAGCAAAATTGTGTCTTTCTCAATAGATTTTAACGAGTATAGGCGCTAAAATTGTTATTATTTTATTACTCTCCCGCGCGAGCTATAAAAGTCGATCATACTTTAGTTTTAGATGCGTATTGGCGAGAAAGGGAGTCTTAATTTTTTTTTTAGTGATGACTTCTTTAGGCGCGTTGGGCATTTTTGAGATGGGACTTAACCATTGATTTCGCGACACTGCCACTTTAATGCAATTTACCGACACCGTGGAGTAAAAGATATCAACGCGTTGATTACCGCGGTGCCGATTTTTTTTAAAGGTGTCACTTCTGTCGGCACTCCGGGAGTGCCACTGTTTTTTTTTGTTTTCTTATATTATGTCCCACTGCTGGGCAAACGCCTCTCCTTTTTCCTTCCAAATCTCTCTGTTTTGTGCGATTTCGGGCCATGTTGGCCCCGCAAACATGATTAGATTGTCACACCACCGTCGCCGCGGTCTACCTCGACGGCGATGTCCTCCTTCAGGCGTCTAGTGAGTTACGATCTTTACCCATCGTCTTTAAATTAAATATGCTTAATTTATCTAGTGCAGACATCCTGTAGTTTATTTACCTCATCACCTCTATTATGTGTGTATTTAAATCTCTTGTAGCGTCATTTAGACGTCATCACTAAAAGTCGAATTTGAAAAAAATAAGATTTTATCTTCATTTTGTCAAATTCGACTTCTAGATTCGATTGCTGCATTTCCATATTAGGTACTCTGCAGTGCAAAGCATCAGTAATCATCATACCATTGGCCCGTGACCGTAACCCATCGATGAGTAAAGGCCTTCTCCCTTTTCTGCCATGTTTTCCTGGTCTGTGCGAGTCTCAACCAGGTCTTACCCCGCGTCCTAACGGAAATCGACCGTCCCGCGAGTAGGTACGCTATTGACGCGATCTTTTGTTTGAATAATGAAGTACAAATGCGACTTGATTGATCGCGCGAGAACGTCATATTCATATTAAGGTGCTGATAAACTTGAGCATTCTAGCGAATGTTACATTACAGAAAAATAAACGAGAGCGTTTTGGCGAGCATTCTAGCGAGCATTCTAGCGAGCATTCTAGCGAAAGGACAGTAAATTTGCTTCGAGCTTTTTGACGAGGCGAGCCATCCACACGCGACCGTCAGTTCTGACATCTTCGTGAAGAATATTTTTTGACGAGCATTGAGTAGAGCATTCGCTAGAATGATCGTGACAATATCCGTAGCGATGTTTGCCTTTATGCTTGGCGTTGTTCAGTTCGACAAATTTAAAAACGGCGAATGCTCGAAGTTCGTTTACAAGTGAATGCTCAAGTTTATCAGCATCTTAAAGATCACAACGATCGCGTACTCGCTATCGGTTAGGACGCTGTCGTACCCAATTACATTGATATAGGTAGGTACTAACCAATGCATAATGGTCACGTGAAATGTCACGGAAATGCAACAAACGGTACTTGCAGAAAATCCAAATATTTATGCGAAAATTACCGCTGTTGTTTCGTAATGTATAACATTATGTGATAACCAATCGATTATGGGGAAAAATGCAGTAATAAACCACCGTTACCTGCTTAGGTAATACGTTTCAAATCAAACAACAGTTGTTTATGCAAATTCTAAGATTGTTCTCGTTCATTAATCTGTATTACGTTTTATATGTTCTAATAAAAGAATTACAGTTTATTTGAAGTCCTCCTACCATTTTTATCATCCACAGCCTCACTTCTCTTACTGCTCATAGACCTCTCTTTATTTGCGCAAATCTCCACGCTTGTATTTTTTATTTATTGCATTATCATAATGATCCTCACAAGCTATTACAAGCTTAGTTTTAGTTAAATCACAAACTTTTATCTCTAAAATAACATCAAAACTGTTGACTTGACAACAAAGTTCGGATACACACAAATATATGTCGTGACTCGTGTCCTTTAATTCAAAACCTTATCCTTCTTAGAATTATAGTCCTAATTCCCGAGAGGAATGACTCTAAAACTAGATGTTATCAACACGGCAGGCCGGCAGGATGGTCAGTCGTCGAGCCGAGCAAGTAAGTAATGTCCGAGCCATCCTGTACAGAGAGTACATACAAGTTGGGCAATTTAAACATGGAAGTACTTATGAACTGCCCTGACTACTCTGCAGGTTTAGGGGAGCAATGACCTATATCCTAGCCGGACTCGCACACGCCATAACGATTCAACTACACGAATACTCAACAACTATACTAAACTCTATTTTTTGTGTATTAGAATCGAGTTCTAATCATAGATTTCAGGATGTGTATCCGAATTTAAAAAGTCATACGTCAGATTTGGCGGCAAATCCAATTTGATTCGTATTGGAATATGAATAGTTCTGAATTCAAAAATAGTTGGTGTCTTTAAAGTCTGTTTGGACTCCGAGTGCGCCTGTGAAGTTTATGTTTTTTAAGAATTTATACAGAGTCGACCGGTGGTGCTCTTGCGCCGGTTATTTTTAACCAATCCAAAAGTTTATTACATGTGCTTACGCAATTAATAGGAGTTTTTATTGGACCGGTAAAGGACTAAAAGCGTTTGATCGAGCTACAGATGCATTCAATGGTATTATTTCGGGAACATTTAAACGCAGTGCGCTAGTTATAGGAATGTTCTTACAACATTGTATGAGCTTCTCATCAACGTAATTGTTGATTTTGGTCCTACATGGTACTTTTAAAAGCTTTCAAATCAATTGTCACGTCACAAAAGGACTCGTTTTTTTATGGGTCAAGTTTAAAAGGAGGTTTCCTTTCTGATATCCTTAAAACTAGGGTCTACTGAATTATTTATAGTAAAGCATTATTTACTCCTTTTATTTCCTGTATGAGAACTGACAACTCAATAGTTGCAGCATAACTAAAATACGTCCTCGATACAAAAGTGGCACAATCTTATGCAGATCATAAGAAATCCTTCTCAAGTAGATCTATTTTCTAATTCAATTCGATTTTTCGTAGTTTTGACACTTTCTGGTCTGTTGAACGTATTTGGCAGGTTTATTTTCCTAGGGAAATTCGAAGACATGTGACATCCACCAACCCGCACTGGGCCCGCGTGGTGGATTACGGCCCACTCCCTCTCACAGAGAGCAGGAGGCGTGTCTCCCAGCAGTGGGAACTTTATAGGCTGATGATTATGCTATTTGGTAGGAACTTACAGTAAAGAAAACCTTCGTGGGGAAATTAGCATGTCCTAGAACCAACATGCAGGTTCACGTGGTGATTTTGTGTGACAGTATGGAGCTTTCTGTCGCTAATTGGCACGTATTTGAAATTGGTATATAAAACTTTTCTTGGTACTCCCGTTCGACTCCTATTTAGCCAGCTTTTTCTACACATCCAGAAAATAAGCAAAATTAGTTTGCGTGCTTGATAATAAATATAATCTAATTGCAATGGTCACAGGCATCTGTCCCACATTAATTAGCTATCTTAATTCACTAATTAAGCTGTTAGTTTTTTTCAAAACTAGATTTTGCACTTATATTTTTTTAATTCTTAGATAATGCTGATCGTAAAATTTAGTATTTAAATAAGTACCTATTTATATAAAAAAAACATTGAGTATTTATAGTTAAACACACAGACTGCATACGGCTTACATATATTTTATCTGCTATTGAGAAGTTCCCAATAGAAAAACCCAATATAAGATATTTTATTTACTAGTGAGATTAATTTAGTAATCAAAAATTTTAATACTGTATTCTTAAACTATTTATTGCAATTAAGTAAACCAATTACAGGATCTTCTGAATTATCAAGGGGTCGGTCAGTCAGAAAGATGAAGCTAGTTGCCCATTCCAAAGCGTAGTAGGAACCTTCCTACGGAGAAGAACGTGATAGAATCTCCACGAAGAACTGAATAGAACTAATAAGTTATTCAAGCGGTCAGAAATCAACAAAACAAAAGATTTGTTTCAGAGATAAATCTTGAAAGATATTATGAACTATAACAACGATATTGCATAGGGCATTGATATACCAAAATTATTGAAAATAAACTGTTTTTATTTTTTTATCAACTACTAATTTATGTAGGGTAGGTACCACAACAAAAAAGTGAAAAATTAAAATGTCTCACAAAAAAAAAACCACTTCCATAAAAGACAAAAAAGTGAAAAGTTGGTTTTTATCTACATGGGCAGATAAAGAGATAAATGAAAATTTGCACCTGTACTAACATCGACCCATATACGACAAATTCGTAGTCATCTGTAGTCAAGATAGCTCTCTTGACTACAGATGACATTCTCCAAAGTACTAGTAATTTATAACACATTAATTTTGATCAATTAGACAAAAAACATTATTATTTACTTTCCCACATATTCTCACTTAAAAAGGATACGTCACTTTAAGGGGGAAGCGTCAGGGTAGCCCGCGAAATTCAAATTTTCTTACGTTTTTTGCATTTTGCAGGTCAGTATCAGGTTTTATGTTGATTAAAATATGATTTGCGGTCGTAACAAATATGGCTTTACTCAATTATAATCATTACAGTCAGCAATACAACCCCATAAGTTAGCAAAGGTGTTAAATGTCATGAAATCATGACATTTGACACCTTTATCTTCTTCTTAATCACTATTGATGATTATAATGATTATAATTGAGTAAAGCCATATTTGTTACGGCCGCGAATCATATTTTAATCAACATAAAACCTGACACTGACCTGCAAAATGCAAAAAACGTAAGAAAATTTGAATTTCGCGGGCTACCCTGACGCTTCCCCCTTAATAGTCAATGGTTTGCTTCTACATTTGTCTTTGCTAATTACCATTCGCCATCTTTTAATTTTATTCATTTGGTAGATACCATTCGTATACCTACAGAGCAAGTATTTATTTTTACATAAAACGGGTAAAGATAGCTGGAATTAAAATTGTAAAGTATCTGTATCATAAGTAAATTTATCAGTTTTTATTTACTAAAATGACTTTCTAGGAATTTAGTGAATTCCTGAAAGATTTAAATATACATTTAGGCCCATTGACACCAAAAATCACTAAATGCTTTTAGCGCTAAACGTATCTAAACATCGTTCTGTTTCGGTCAATCATTTGGAGATGACAGAGACGGAATTATGTTTTAAATAGGTATGTTAAAATGCGTTAAACACATTTAGTGAGTGGATGTGCAATTGGGCCTAATATGTTATAATCTTAATCCTTTTTAATCAAGTAATATCGACACAAACATAGGTAATAATGAGTGCTGCTAATGTTGTAAGTATAGAAAATGTATGAGCATTACTCTCTCGGCACGTGCCGTTGTGGACTAATCTAGGCAGCCCTGGATCTAGAATTTTTTTGAGACGGGGCAAAAACTGCCGTCTGCCGCCCCCCGCCAATCTTTTATGGGGATGCGCTAAGTTAGCCCCCCCAAAATTAAAATTTCGGCAGCAAAATATGTCGATCGATAATGCACCAATTCAACAGGGGCGCCAAAACTGTTAAAAATCTTTTAATTAAAAAATCATTTTTCGTTAACTGTAAAAAAGAAAAAAAATAGAAAGATTATAAATGCGCTGCGCGTCTCATTTATTGCAAAGTTGCTGTATGTTGGGTAGTGCATTTGTCTGCTACGCTTGAATTTGTCGCCCCCTGAAGTTGGCGCCCGGGGCACGGGCCCCGGCTTGCCCCCCCCTAGATCCGGGGCTGAATCTAGGTACAAAAAACTTGACCAATTTTTATTAAGGATTAAAAAACTAATGTTTACAATATTAAATACAACTAATTATTTACACTCGGTTCTAAATTAAATGGCTAACTCACTAACTAACTATACAAAAGGCGTTGAAGTAATCATCCGCATCGCTATCATCTGGAAACTTGCCCAGAGAACTGGCAGCATTGCCACGTTGATTGGCAATGCTAATTCTTTGGTCAAATAATAACATAATATATTCTTTATTTCGGACTACACATACAAGCACACACAATCCATAGTGTTAGTAACAATGACTTAAAAACTATGTTAGTAAACTTTTACAAACTAAAACAACTAAAACTGACGTGGCCCAACACACGTTGGCAAGTCTTTTTTTATTTTATTTTTAATGGCCTTTCGCAATTGTGACCACTAAGGTCATGGCTGCTTAACCGGACTTTTCCTGTGGTGGCCTTAAGCTTCTACACTTAGAGCCTCCAGCCAGGAGGGCACGTGCCTCCGTACCCAGTGCCTTATAAAGGGACTATCCATTTTGTCTAATAATGTTTTTAGAAAGTATTTTAGATTTTTTGGGCCAAAGTTAGATACTGTTGTTATCTGAACAAGCCTCAAACGAACCCAGAGGGAAAAATTCGTAGTCTCGAGATAAAAAGAAACAAAAATGTCGTTTAAATATCTTTATCTTACATAACTAGCCTTTTTAACAGGCAGGTGAAGGCTAATTTTAGTAACTATCGTCTTGTCCCTACACATTATATGGCGTCTACATTCAACATGAATAAATAATTGCTATCATCTTTGTTGAATTAATTATTATTTAAATGATTACGTTTGCATTCGTTTTGATGTAAAAATGGCGGTTAAATATTTTTGCAAACATGGTTTATTAAGTAGCAAATATAGCTGATTGTGTTGTTCCGAGTTTTTATCGATATTTGAAATTGATTATTATCCAGTATGTGGCATAATCAGCCTGTAATGTTCCCACTGCTGGGACACAAGCCTCCTCTCGCTGAGAGGGAGTGGGCCGTAATCCACCACGCGGGTCCAGCCGCACAAAACGATCGATCAGGTTAAGCTCCGATTGCCCCGGTCGCATCGTGGATGGCTGACCATTTTGACCCCTTCGTGCCTCGAAAAGCACGTTTAAGCCGATGGTCCCGGTTGTCATTCCTTGATTTTTGTCTGAAGCCCAAAAGTCTGACAACCAGTTACTACTTACGAAAATATATTCTTCTTCTCTAGATTCTGTGCTTTCCGCATCCAGCGGATTCCTGCGGCCTTCACAAGGTCATCGGTCCATTTTGTCCCATATACCACAGTGTCTCTTGACGAAAGTATTTGACCAGTGCATGTTGCCAGTGATGACCTATGGTACTGAAACGTGGTTGCTCTTAATGGGCCTTATCAGAAGGCTAAAAGTCACCCAAAGGGCAATGGAGAGGGCTATGCTTGGAGTTTCCCTACGTGATCGAATCCGCAGGAGAACCAAGGTAACCAACATAGCCCGAAGAATTGCCAAACTCAAGTGGCAATGGGCAGGGCACATTGCTCGCAGAACAGTTTTTTCATATCAATATAAAATAACTAAGTAATCAGGTACGGACACGACTATTTAGTCGCATTGTCGGACCTTTGTCCAAGTCCTAACGTAAACGGTTTATTTAATATTTTGATTATTTAATTAAGATTGTGTTCAAGCTACACTCGTGACTATTACATTACTAGTACAATAACTGACTTATGAATTCATTATTTCTACGGTTTACTAGATTTTAATAATACTAACATACCAGGAGTTATAACATTTTCAACTATAATCACTTGAAGATAAGAAGCGATTGTAATATGATTTGTAATTATTGAGTGCCGTTTGCAAGTGTTAATTTTCGCCTTTTTTGTCTACTGTGATTGACTTTTGACATATTAAAATAGGTTAATAAAATATTCCCTAAACGTAGACAACAATATAAAAATGTATAATCATGGTAATTTAAAACATGGAATTACTAAAATAATGCATTAACTGAGTTGAAAACGCCCGCATTGTTACAATGAAATTAACCAAAATCGTATTGCAATTTAATATTAAGCATACATTTCTATTCAAAACCCAAATTCAACAAAACTACAATCTTTAATCAAAGCAATACGTTACACTTATTAAATCAATGACTTCTTAAGAAAAAAATAATCAACATGGACGTCATTGTACGGCTTAAAAAAAGGCCATGCATCCGATAATGACACCATTCAATCTAAATAGGTCATTCCACCCCAGAGGGTCAGTACCCTTGTCTAACAGGACTATGGTTTTTTGGGCGATAGGCCGGACAAGCTCCATTTTTTATCGACCGCCCTACGAAAGATTTTACTTATATTATGTACCGTTACAGACGGGTGCACGAGGGAGTTTCTGCTCCGAGATTTATTCGAAGATAGATCTTGGACTATTTTAGAATTATGAAGGAAATATTTAACACTTATCGATATTTTGTAAATATTACTAATATTGTACTATTGGCTGTTAATGGGCTTTTGAAAACTGTTGTGAGGAATTTGTGTTTTATTTTGTTCTGACAGTATGCATTTTTTTTACTAATAACTGAAAAGTTAGAGAAATTCATAGAAGTTTCAAATTAATTAGGTACTCTAATAAAATAAAATAAACTTGGAATAGAAATAGGCTAAATATCAACAAAACTTCAATACTTTGTGTAAACACAGCTGTCATTTTTGCACAAAATTACAGCTCTCTACACCGGCTTGTATAATGCAGTTTTAATAACTCAATGAAAACTGATGTCAGATGAGTATCCAGTCATGTAACCGAGACTTACAAGAAAACAAAGTCTCGATTCAAAATTTTGAACAACAATTAAAGGTCAGATGACAGCTGTCTGTTATTGACAGCGACATTCAACCGCGTTGACATTAAATCACGAATTTACCATATTTGGCATTCAACAATTTAATGTTTATGAACTTGCTTTAAGGGTCCGATCACACTTACCATAACCAAACCACAACCACGGACCACATTTGGCCGTCAAAATCAACCGTGTGGGCGATACCGACCACATCAAAGCCACGACGCAGTCACAACGCAACCACCAACGAGACCGCGAACTAGGGCCGGCCACATCGCAAACACAACGTTGCGTTGACCATTTGATTTGATTTTGTAGTTACAACAACGCAACTGCAAGAAGCTGCAGTGACACTCTTCACACGTAACCAATGCTTGCCCACATTTCACGTGTGTTCGGGCCCTAAACGTGTATGAACTTGCTTCACGATTTTAACAACTGTGTCTGAGGGTCGAAATGATCGAACTTCACCTTTTGAACTCGCTAGTCGTTCGCTAATTAAAATTTATGATCTGTTAATTTTTTAAGCAGTTCTTGTGGAGTTCATTTCACTTGAAATTGGTTGCAAAAGCTTCCTTATTTACGTGATTTGCAAATCAGTATTGGTTCCCTTCTGGCAAAGAAAGGCAAGGACAGTATAATTTCTTTATAGTTATTTTGTCATAAGCGCTATCTTCCAATTTTTTTCCAGTATTTCTTATTACTGTTTTATATTTGATCGCATTAAGATTAAAAAGAAGCAAATACTAAAATAATTTTTTAATCAGTACCTACTCTTTGACTATAAAAATCCAAAATGAACTGATATGGCAACAAAAAACTCCAAAAAGTATATTTCAAAATTATTAAAATTGTCAATATGAAAAAAAATGTAGGAAATTGCTACGAAAAATGTTGCGTGCTACGATATTCTGTAGCACTTCAACCAAAAACATTTAATAATTTCGCAATCCAACTACCAGGCTCCCATAAGACAGAGGAACATCTTATGATCACAATCGATAGAACAGTTATCGTGAGTTGGACAAATCCTATGGTCGCGCGTGTGTAGCTGAGAAGACGCCCTTCCGCATTCCGAGCGGCCGGCGACCTACTGCGCCAGTGGCCGCGTATCCCTGATCCTGCCGCGGCATGCGCTTGCACACTATTGAAGTATCGATAGTCGATGTTTATGGCCTTAGTTAGATGGTTGTTTGTTTGTTGTTGCGATATTTTGTGGGGGGAAAAAGGGCTTGAAGGACCACCCAATTAAAAAAAGTACCATATTTTTTGAGTGTTGGTTGGTGATATCTGAAGATTATGTACCTAAGTGTTAAATATTATTGTACATATTATACTTTCAAATCTTTAGAATTTAATGAATAGTTGTTTATATCATGTGCATGTATTTAATATTCACATTTATGTCAACATCATTATTTAATTGTTCGTATTGAAATAAACAATTTGAATAGCAAATACCATTGAGGTCGTACGCATTACTGTTTTTCTACATCTGCTACTTGGTTAACCAAAATGATGTCATTTTCTTTAAGTCAGTAATAAAAAGAAACTGTCTTGTCTATGCCTTTTCAAACTCAAATCATCGACACTGCAACTGCAAGCACATCACTAGAGCTCAGTTTAACGGGTCCCAACCTTACATAGTCGGCTAGCTTACATGGATACCGCTAAACGATACATCAAAAGGTTAGTACTTCGGTAATAGCTTATTATAGTCGCTCCTATCTCGTAAGTGGTCGCGATTATACCGTGGCTGGTTCGGAATTTAGGACTAACGGTTGGTCTTTATCGTTCTCCTATGATTTATGCGCTCCTGGTAACGTTACTTATTTATATTTGTTTGGTCTTCGTATTGAAGGTATCTTCTGTTGTTTGTCTGTCACTTTTTTTTTGGTCCTACGGTACTTATTTTGTGGTATGTATCTTGGTAATGATTATACAATGAACATTCTCGATGTATGTAAGGATTATTTAATTGAAGGCTCATCTTTGTGTAAGTTCATTCTTGTTTCTTTCGTGTTCGATGTAATCATTGCTTGCTAGCCGTACCTATTTATCTATATACGCGTAATGGGTATTAACATTGGTTCTGTCATTAACACTTGCTTCTACTTGAACACTGACACAAACTTTGTTATCATTTTATTGAATTTCCGCGCAATTTTCAATGTAGCAATATTTTGGCCTATACTCCTCCATGTATGCGTACACGTATGTCTGTTAATTAAAGTTACAGATTACATTGCCTTAATTAAAGTTGATAATTATTGTTTTATGATAGCGTATCACGAGCATTGGGTGCAATTACAAATACACTTGACATTTGTAGTGTTATATGTCATCAGAGGGTCACCGTGAACTCTTATTACGTCAGTTCGAGCGCTGTTACTTACCTACTCTGCGGCTTCGTAATTTACCACGGTTTCTATATCTTACCGCCAACAATATTTTTTTCTGCGATTCATTTGCTATTATCATCATCTCGTTTATATCACGACGAAGTAAGTAGTATAATGTCTCATCTTTTAAAATCAGCATCCAATAAATTTTCTTGACAAACTGTTTCCTGTTGCAATTTGTAATTTTCATAGACACGTGCCTACTATTTGGCAGATGCAGATAGATGACTGAATAAAAAACAGCATTTTGATATACAAATGTGTGCCTAAGTAGGAAATTGATCGGGACTAAACTTTAAAGGACTTCAAAAGACAGTCGGAATTGGATTTTACTGTTATATCTATCAAACATGATTCTCCTTTCAAACTAGACATCAATCAACAAAGCCTATTATGACTATCATGAGTCAAATCATACGTCAATCCAACAGACGATATACCGTTAGTAATTAGTACTCGTAGAAGTGAAGCCAGTGAACACAACTGACGAATTGTTGTCGTAGGTCATATTATTATCTTTAGTGATATCATTGAGTATTGTTTGTATAACAGATATGTGCGAGATTCTTAGCATATTGATGATGTATAATTCAATGGATTCTTCCACTATAGTAGTAGTATATTGTCAGTGTTATGGTATATTATGTTTACGTTAGTTGTTTGTAGTAGCTTAGGTTAAGGCTGCGTGCACAAAAATACCCTTTTTTGTCAATAACTTATCTAACTGTAAGAAAGCTTGAAATTATTGAAACATTAAGTCTGTGTAAGTATAAAGTACAGTTTTCGTGGTGCTAAGCTATTCGTGTCAGTCACAGCACCTGTTAATATGGTTTATTTCGCCTTTAATTTACTTAATGAAGATATTGCATGACCATATAATGATGTTGATGATATTTTTAAATGTTCAAAATCAAAAGGAGTTTCTTGTAAAAAAGTGATGATCAATCATCAGTCTCGCGTCATTTTTCGGAAAATTTGTTGCGAATATTTGTGATTTTCCATGAATTCTTAATTTATTTGAAAAATCCCTTTCATGCAAAACAAAGAACTCGACTTTTCAAATCACAAATAGTTTTGTTTAAATTATTTTCCCTTTCTCACAATTAATGAACAAAATTGATCAAAATCAGTCGATTTCGTGCACGGCCTCTATAACTAGAATAAGCAACTAACCAACTGCAATAAAGAATTGAGTATTGAGTAATGAATATTAACTTCATGTAAGAGACATTTATGTCTGTAAACCTGTGTATCTGTCTATCTGCCTATGTCTGTATATCTGTGTGTTCTACATATAGATTTGTAAATTGTTTGGTGTTCATAATAATGAGTATTTTATTCTAAGTTTTGTTTCGAAGTCTTTATTAATCAACATTTTATCATTTTGACCGCCACTTTTAAAATTTTGGTCCTTGCAACCATAGAACTGCTTTCTATGGACAGGTTTTTACTAGTTTTCTTTCATATGTTATATGTGGACAGTTGTTAGAATTTCGATATTTATGCTTCCACTATAATTTTCTCCTACGATTTCCAGATATAATTCTGATGACTGCCTCGTTGGTCTAGTGGTCGCAAGCGCTACTGCTCAGCATGAGGTCCTGGTTTCGATTCCCAGATCTGGCTAAGTGATATTGGTATTTTCCAACGGGAATTTCTCTGTAGCAGCCCGGAGTCTAGATTTGTGCCCGGTTGATAGCAATAGGCTCGCCCCCTATTTCATGGGACTTCAACACAAATGGCGAAATGGGGTGTACTAAGTGAGGACACCTCTGTCTAACCCTTCGGGAAAACAGGCGAGATGTTATGTAATGTTTAAGTTTGATGAATTCTAAAATTATTTATCGACTAAGATACCTTATGATATGATACAATCCTATTTTTAACGATTATGGATTTCTTTCGTAGCTCACCTGCGTCACTTGTGTCCATCGATATTTTCGAATCTACCTGTAAGTACCCCAAGCTTTTAACAATAATGGCTATGAAACAAATGAAGGTATTTTACAATATTTTGTATTGCGAATGTGTGCCGATTGTCTTGTGTTTTTGTTCATTCGTACTTATAATGGTAAGGTTATCTATTTGGCAAAGTTTTTTACAATTGTTTGTTTGTATGTTGAGATGGCCGGCGTCTTCGTGGGTGTAGTCATCTTTATCAGTTGTAACTGCTCGAAATGTTTCTTCTTATAGGTCTTTTTGACTTTGTGCTACTTTTATACCTGCATCGTATGTTATTTGTTTTTCTCTATTTTATATTATCGACTATATTTGGTATAATATATCACTAATACCGATATTAAATAAATACTATACCTATTTCTGTATCAATACTGTACACAATTTTGTTCATGGGTATCAATCAATCTGCGTAGACTTTTCTCAACTATGTTCGGGTCGGCTTCCAGTCTAACCGGATGCAGCTGTATACCAGTATTTTACATGGAGCGATATAATTTTGTTAATGGGTATAAAAAGAAAATAAAAACTCAGTTTCAAAATAATATAAACATCTTTATTATCCCCTATATTATGCCTTTACTTTCGCTTACATTGATATACATTTCAAATATGCTAGGGTGGGATCCTTTCTGGGCCTTTTTACCAAAAGAAGGACGAAAGAGGTTAAATTCATAAATTTTAATAATTCAGTCTTTATTGGCAACACTGAATTTTTAAAAGTAGCCGCTTAAATTTAACGCAGTCTTATCTACTTTATCTACATAATAATAGAATATACTAATATTTAGACAGAATTATAAGTAAAAATCTAAGGGGCCAACGAGAAGCACTGGAAAAGCGTTGCTACTTTATTTACAATTTATCAAGCGGAAGGTATATTATGGTAACTCGAATTGTGTTGGAAGTTACGTATTCAAGGAGCCGAAATATTAAAAAACTAAGAACTTAGAGCTAATAATGTTTTTCTACATATAATTTGCGGTAAAATTTTGAAGGTTTCTCTAAATAATATACAATCGGGGTGAAGAAAACCATTCAAAATCCCTTTGCCTCTTTTTGCTTGTCATTTCAATTTTCTTAACCTATGTTCTTATTGATGTTACTTTATTGACACAAAAAAGAATACAACTAAAAATGGGAAATACATTATGTGAACAAAATAACATCGTCTTATGTTAAAGTTATAATAATTTATATAAAAATAAAAATGCATGAAGGATATGTGCAATTCCTTGAGAAATATATCAGTCGTATAACATCTTATTTACTACTGAGTATTAATTATAATGGAGTAGAAATAACGAACATGGAGGATGATGCTAGAGATGATGATGAGAGTGACGATGAAGGTGATGAAGATGATGTGAAGCTGAAGGCCGATGTAGTCGCATTAACATCTGGAAATAAAGAAAAGGTTACATTAATATCAAATGATAAAATACACGAAATAAAAGATTTTTGCTAACACATAAGATTTGGTCAATATTCCTAACAAAGGAGCTATGTTAGGGTTTAGCGAGAAAATAATTATCACGTTTGACAGAGCGAGTGGAGTATTTTGTATGGCAGCACTGCATGGCGGGAAACGAGAAAAATTACAGAAATAGAGAAATATTTTCATCACGAGAGTGAGTTATGGTCGCGGGGCTCATATTAGTCCTACTAGAGAGCTACTACGATTTTGGGTTTTTTCACACAGCCATACATAAACGCCATCTGCCACGATGCTTACATACTTCTTTTGCTACGTTTGGAATTTTTGCCGTCAAGAAATATATACATACATTATTGAATTCATACTTTCATTTGCCATATTCCCAATAGTATTCAACCCTACAATCCTATGTAATGTAATTTTTATCGGCACACAAACGGAAAAAATATACCAGTTCCGCAAGTAATATTTTTCTTTCAACACGTAACAAACATTTTTAGAATTAAATAGAGTACTTAAGTATTAGAATTATTAGGTGCATAGACATGCACGATGCTATGCACCCAGTTGCACATAAATTATTCATTTCCTGTGCTAAATCTTATATAATACCGGAAATACTTGATCTGTTTTTTATGTGGATTAGATAACTTTTTTTATCTAAGTTTAGTTCTCAGCAGTAGGTAGACTAGCAGAGATACACGGTTCCTTTTTGCTTTACAATTTTGATAATGCAATAAAATCCTGTAACCCTAAACTATCAAATCAAATACTAAGTAATTGATCAATACTATGTAATTGATTTCTTCAATGATGGCTATAATCCTTGTTTTAGAGACTTTTAATTAAAGTGACTCTTTTTGGTTGAAGCTCAAACCAATAAAAAAGTACTTTTTAGTGGTCTGAGGGTTGAAGCGTATAATATTGTCATAAAGTCTCATGTTTTTTTAATCTTTTATTTATGGTTCAGTTGTTTTCACTCCCGTACGCAAAAGTTGATTGTATATATTTTTTGTCTGTCCGTCTGTGTGCCTACAAATCTACTTTTATCTAAGTCTTCCATCTTTTAATCTGTCCCTATTTATGCTCTTTACATTATGGTTTGACATACTGAATGGCCACATCTCCTGCATTTCGCCTTAAATACCCGTTGTAAATTAATACCGTCCAAACAGAACATCTTCTGAGGCTAATGTGTAAAATGTCAGGTGGTCAACAGGGCACAACTTGCATTTTTTTTATTTGTATTTTACATACTCTAGTTGCCAGTGTTTTCGTATGTTTAAAATGGTTATTAATAAAAAGTATGGAGGTTAATCCAGAAATTCGCGTGTGGTCCGGTTTAAACGTTTTCTTTTGTAAAGAATACGTTATATGTACGAGTGACGTTTTCTTGTGATTTCCAATCAGTGCAAAATTTGTGCGTCAATTTGATCAAAATGCAAAATTTTAAAGGTAGGTAAGTAGTAATTATATGTAGAGGTGCTTAATTTCAACTACCAACCTATCTGACCGAGTAGAAGTAATAGTCTTAAAAGTTTCATGTGTTTAAAAAATCCAAAGATGCTGTCTGTCACCAATCTAACAAAAACATAGAGGACAATGGGCGGTGCGTTCTTAGATAACCATAACACAATTGAACAATAATCATAAAAAGATTTTTTGCAAAACATTTGAGCATCCAGCGACCACCTAGATTACCCGAAACTATTGCGTATACATTTATTACAAGGTCGTTGAAAACATTTTTAGATTTTTTTTGCAAAGGCAAACACATTTTTTAACAATCCGCATTGCAAAAAGTGGTCAATTGTTTTCTGTAGATTTACATCTATTTGCGCAAGTTAATTGTCGGCCATTGGTTTCTGTTCATTGTTCCATATTATGTTTTAGTGTTCGGCTATCTTTTGACGGACTCCAAACTGCCACGAAATTATACGCGCATGTTTTCAATAAAACCCTGGTTGATCAATCTTTTATGAACTTTAATTTTACAAATGCACAATTTTCAAAATAAAACTATGAAATAAAAACACATAAAAATGGAGACTATAGATTCTTCTCATTGCGCATCCTCTCGATTATTATCTCGAAAGTATTTATTATAGCGATTGAATTGAATTTTTTATATCAAACAAACATAAATCTGTGGCCCTAGTGAAAAGAGGTATAAATAATCGTATAAGTAATGGGACTTATACCCCTTTTCACTAGGGCCACAGAAATATCGCGTGGTCATAGATATATTTCATTTTTTTTTTATTGAGCAGTAGAACCAGCCTTTAAATGTTTACTTTAGTGACCGTGGCAGGCACTACATATTAAATTCACAATTGCTACATATTCAGAACACAAAGGATCTAGTTTATAACGCGACGCATCCAATTACAATCTACTGATAAAGACACTAATTATAATAGAAGTCTACTGCATGTCCCGCTCATGTCCTAGGGCAAAAAACTAGCCAATATGCCGCCAGTTGCCCCAGTGTGCACCGGCCGCACAGTGGTCATCCTTGGCTGGGGCAAGCTCCATGCACCTGTCATTGTTCAGTTAAACCTGGCGACACATTGCCTTAAATAATTCCTCAAATAGTATGCTCGCATACAAAGCGTATCAAAGAATTTCTTATTAAAAAAATACCATTCCTCTCTGTCTTGTCTGTTCATAAATTTAGTTGTTTGACGCTAGTCGATAACAGATGGCGTTGCGCGACTGGATGCTCTTTTAGTATTCAGTTTCAGTTTACGTATTCTTCTGAGGTTTTTTTATAAATTAAAATATTACTCATCTCATCTCATTAAAACTAAGTATGGAATCGATTAAAGTTCTCGAATTACGACCGTCATCTCGTGACTGCTCGGATCGTCAACTAGAACACTCAGTACCAGGACTGCAGAGACTATGAAGAGCTTGTATGTTACGTCGCGTAGTTACTTACAGGCAACGCCTTCTTAGCAGTTCTGAATACCGAGTGTAAGTGTAAGTCATATGAAAGGACTTGCAGGTTTGCTCGACCTGCCAAGAATGGGACACTGGGATTTTTCTTATAACCCAATAAAATTATTAATTAATTTAAAAAATCATTGTTGCCTTGTTGTATGGAGATTTCGTTTTTGTTTGAACTCCTGTTTCAATGAGTATTCGAAACACAAATTTTTCAAAATTAGATTCATTGTATTTAATTTTCTTAATCCTTATCTAAAAAAAGAACACGGAAGCTAAAATGCCTTCCTTTATTGTAAGATCAAGAAAAGCGAGTTATCTTCAGCTTATTACGGGGAGACGAGGTACCAGGCTCGCAGAGATTGCGGGAGGCCAACTTGTGACGTACGTTGTAGTTTCAATGTTGTAGTTATATACACAGACGTAAGTACGTGAGCACGTTTGGAGGTGTGCGTGAGCGCGTGTAGGCGCGTCACAATCACAGCGCCTGACGACATATTGACGTATTTTTCTGTTTAAAAAAAATAAAAATCGCAAATTTCATCTGGAACAATATGAGATTGGCAAAAATTAATTGAATACAAGCCAGGCAAAAAAAAAATTAGATACAGATTTATATTTTGAGAAAATTCCTAATCCTAAAAACGATGTACCATCGAAGAAACCTATAACTAAGCAATTTGAAAACAAAATCCCGTGCACACGACCCTTTTTTTGTCGTAGGTAACCGTTACTATAGTGGCCGAGCGCTGCAAGCAGAAATAGTCCTTACGGTGTATAGGTATGGGTTTCTTCGATGGTACATATTTTAAAATCCGGGCAATGCGTCAAGGCAAGGCGTAAAGTGACTTTTTTCTAATTCGTAAGGTTGACGCTCTCATGTTCACACGGGGGCAAGCCTTCACACGTTCGTGTTCGTTGCCTCTACGAACTTGCCTATGCGGAAACACAACTTTGCTATTAACACGCGTTCCTTTACTATGAGATACTGCCACTTATGCACATACATACATACATAGTATACGTACGAGGAAAGCGTTTTCACTACAACACACAGGCATCCGTCCAAATACAAGCAGAATGAGAGCATGCGCCGTGTACGCATATAGATTTACACTTGTGTACGATTTTCCACATGTGAAAGTTGCGTTCATGTTGTATTTTCAGATTCGTTCGTGAGCAGTTTCTATGTTTCGGGTACTAGGGAAACAGAAGTTCCGAGGAGTTATTCACACACACGTGCTGGCTTATCTGTTGATGTGTGCGTTATCTAAACAGCGCTCTTATCTAATAGACACGACAAACACATCAATTGGTGTTTTGATTAGAATTTAAATTTAGAAATAGTTGGAAATTTTGTGGTATCATTACGTTATTGTTTTGGAATAGCATATTGAGCGGTGTTGATAAGGTGGATGCACCTCTAGAGTTGATTGAACGCCTGCGATCTCATCATATCCTAGTATATTGGCGTTCAGTGCAGTCGTGTCAATGACTTGATCGATGACGAATCCGTCAGTAGCCACGTCAGAAAAAAGATACGAGAAAAGCTATCTTCAGTAAATTAAAATGATCATCCACAATTATTTTATCTAATAATGGATCTATACTGTAGATACTGGGCGACATTGGATGAATAATAATGACTGTCTAATCTTGTATTAATTTATTATTTTAGACGGCAAATTGTTGTAGCTGTCCATTGATTATATTTATTATACGCTGATGTTACTTGTGTATTTTTATATTATGGAAATTGTAAAACACGACACACGTGGTCATTGCGTAGATCGATTGAATAGATTCTATTGTGAAACACACGAATACCGCGTGGAAAATACATAAATTATGTACAAGTTTAAAAAATATCTCCTATGTAATTCTAGAGGATAAAATAAATGTGCAATATATAAAAATACATGAATATTTATCATTATAAAAAGACTGTATACGCAGTAGATTTTTTATGGACACGCATTTATAAACAACCTTGAAGCAAGAAGAAACAAAATGGAATAGATAACGCACATTCAAAAATAGACAAACAAAGCAAAAAAGAGTAAAAACAGACTGACCAATTAAATAAAAGTGCAGTTCAAATCGATCAGCGTAAAAAGGAACGTTCACGCGGATATTACGCCAAGCGATATGTTATGCAAACGCTGATGCAAGTCGGTTTGTATTGTAGCGAGTAAGGTTACAGATAAAATATTTAATTTTAGGTATCTGTGACCAATATTTGACCCACTGACTGCATTTACTGACCGCCAGTTTGATGTACATTCGGCACGAGTGCGGTAAATGTCAAATTATAAAGTTAAATTCGTTCCAACTTTTTGTGAATTCATTAATCCACAAAAAGTTGGAACGAATTTAAAATAAAATTATTAGTTTTAATGGGTCATTAAATTTTAATGGTCTAATCCCAAGTGGTATATTTAATGATAATTTTAAAGTAAAATGTGCTGTCCTTTTTTAATATATAGCAAGAAAAGATGAAAGTTATATTCTAAATGAACTACATTTAGATATAGAAAACAAAGTCTTAGATTTAAAGATTGTAATGACAGGTTACGAACATATCGCGTGCAACTATGAAAAGAAAAGCTTATGCAAGGAAGATAAGCGAATAAACAATGCAGTTTTTTTAATTTCCAGATAAGCATAGATTATGAAATGTTGAAATAAATCAGTTTACCATATATTGCAACACTATATATTTCGAATAAACCAGTAGCAACTATTTACAGGTTAAATTAGTGCCTTTAATAATGTCGAACGATCGAAATTGCATATGGATAGCACAAGGCTTCGAGGTCACAGTAATTGTGAAATTATTTCACATTTTATCTCATACAGTTCTTAAAAACCTTTTGCTCGGTTGATGGTTCGAGTGAAAGGAGTCGTGGTATTTGATTTAAGTCGCTAATAAGAAGAGGAAACAGACAAAAATGTGGCACAATTCGTGCATAAAGCACTCAAGGCTACATTCTTTTGTATAGACATTTGCAAAAAAACTGCTGGTCCTAGCAACATATCTGCATATTTAGCACAGGTTGAAAGGTTAAAACTTTGATAAATGAATTATTTGAATTTAATTTGCATCCTTTATTTGACCACATATATCTGCAAATAAGGAAGCTATAAAATTCAATACATTTATTAATGGATCGTCATCTTGTTTCTTTCAATACCGTGGACATTCTTTAAAGTTAAAAAGTCCAATTAAGACTAATATTTCAATAAATTCATTGACAACTAATTAAGCCTCGTGGATATCTATCGACAATATAGTATTATCTTTTTTCTAATGTTTGGTCAAAGATGTGTTCAAACAAATAGGAACTGGTTCCTTACAAGTTTATTGACTCCACAAAACTACCATACATTCCATGTCTCATATTTTTTGATAGAAAATTAAAAACATTAGGTGATTGTACGTGTTTTTTTCCTTCGCCTCCTCGTGGTTACGTCATTATGTGACTTTGTATTCATTGGATGCTTCTAGATATTTCTAGAGTTTAGGTAATGCTGCTCGTGTTAGCTAAACTTTGGAATTTATTTATGTTCGTGTTTTTCCAGACACTGATTTTTTTTTTTTTTTTTTTCTTTTAGTGAAGCAACAGTTACATCGTTTAGTGACTAAATCTCATCTATTTAGTGTTCAGTCTATCTAAAACTCCTTGAAGTAACAAAAGTGACACCCGCTGGTGTTATTAATTAAGAAATACATAAACTCGTAATCAAGAATTTGTTAGAAGCTCGAGTCCGTGCGCAGGAGTCACATAAATTTGAATATGCAAACATCTAGACATACATAATTTCAAGCTGACATAAAAACTATTGTACACATATTCAAATGAGCGTTTCGAGCAATTTATCTTACGTGTGCACATGCAATAATAGCATCGAGACTATATTATTAATGCAAGTAATTTGGCATGTTCCTAAATAATGATTTTATACTTGCATAAACAAGGCGACACCTGCTGCATCGTACAGCGTGGCTTGGCACTGCCCACTTAATTATTTAAACATAAAACCTTTAATTAGACCTACCAGCTGCCATTCGACATTGTATTGCACCTTTGTAATGCGACAAGCAGTATTTTGCATCGCAAAAAGTATATACATTTTTAACTTCAATTCATGTGCTGTTTTTACTTGTTGCAGAAAAAATGGCGATCTCCCGACGTTCTTTGTTGATATTTTAAGAATCGATAACATTATTGGTCTAATTTGCATGTTAAACGGAATAATAAGTTGGTGAAGTGCGTCCATTATTGCATCTGCTTGTAGGCTCATGTACATTTAGCTTCTGTGCGTGTTTCTCTTGTCTATTATGTTTTAATGGACACCTGTATGTCAAACTACACGTTTCGTGTGCTTTTCGGACACATGCTGTGCATTTAGACTAGAATTAAGATATATTTCTGTCATGGTTAGGTTTACTTTGTAATTTTGTCCAGCACTGAATACTAGGACTATAAATATGCGACGGATGGAACATTGGCTTAAACATTTTTGTCGGAATTTTGGGTTACATGCATATAATTGTGTTAAAGTAAAACATTGTCTCCCTTTAGTTAAAAAAGCATTTTGAAGCAAGTATCTCAAACAAATAACTTACAATCAGTATTTTAAACCACAAATTAACCTCGACGTCCGAATCTTCATTAAAAGTTCAAAACGAAAACCGGTCTTTTTACATTTTAACCCTACAATTTGCGTACTAAAAATGTTGTTTGAGAATTTTTCAAATAATGCATTTTATTTCGTCACAACGTTGCGAATTCTTGAGTTGCTGTCGTAACATTGATTGTTAAGTATGTGTGTCGTACTTGATTTCATGTTTTACATAATGTTGTGAAGTCTGTAGCAAATATCTGAGGCAAGTACATAAAACTTAAATTCTTTTTTTACTCAAATGTGTAGTAAGGATTTAAGAATTGATTCGTTCGGGTCGTGCGACTTTGTGAAATCACTAATTCCCTGCTCAATAATTGTAATATATGCACACGTAATGTCAGTAAAGAACGCGCAATAAATAGTCTATGGACAGCTATACATCATCGCTCGTGTTATTTTTATCGCCTAACAGAATCATGTAGGCATACTTTTTGTTTATTCCACTGCTATTATCTATTCACAAACAAACTTTTTAGGAAACTTGTATCCGAGTCTTTAACCTGACCATATAACGTGTTTTATGACTCCTACTTGCCCTAAAAAGAGAAATAAAATATATTTTTCCAACTCAAGTTTTATCACAATCAAATTACGCCACATTAAGTTACGACGCGACCAGTCTTGACTATATTAAGTTACCAAAATAGATGGCATGAGTTTAAATGGACTAACAAAGGAAGAAACCAACGTGCGGAGAATATTATGAGCAAAAAATATGGCGGACTAGGGTGGTAGTGACCTATGATGACGCAATGCCAAAAACAGGCCACGCTGCAGCCGGCAGAGGCTCGCTGCCGAAGAGGGGTCAAGGAGGTTCATCGCGGAATATTGCTCAATCTCGTACAGACATGTGCGAACATAAATATCACGTACTGAATCACCGTGACATCGCCACGAGCAATTAAAAAAATAAATCAGTTTCCAAATTCAAAGTTTCGAACGCGTTTATGTAACGACTCTTCCGTGGTGTTGCATTTGTCAAATATCTAGTTCAGTGTTGCAATTCTATAAAATTGATATAAAATCTTTTTTGCGTATTAAATTGGTATTAACGTGGTAAAGTAACGACATTTTTTATGTCGTCGAGGAGCGTGGTGGAATCGTGTCCGCGTCTATTTTGAACTCCCGATCGGACGTTCGCCCGGTTGTTGAACTGGAATAATTCGGCAAACACAGGCACATTACGCGCTTGATAATCTCATGATATTATGATACGTGTTGGGCCGTGTGCCGATTATAAAATACCTTTCCGCGTACTCGTCTATAGACGCGGTATCTGTAGGTAGGTATATACTTTATTACCACCTAATGTAATTAAATATGTCTTGAAGGAAGTCGATACTGAAACAATATTAACTACAGATTCCTATCAGATAATTGAATATCGGAGTACCAATAAAGTTTAAAGCCTCGGTTTAAAAGTTGTTTTTTAGGTTCACGAGTAATATGACACAATAATGATAATTAATTATAGCAACGATTACATTCGCAATACAAATGAGCGGTGTGTTGTGTTTACGCGAAGTGGACGCAAACATGCAGAGATGGGTCGCGGCAGTGTGGGTGCGACACTACACGAGTGTGGGTGTGTAGTCTCTGTGTGTGTACGTGGAAGCGCGCGATGAAATAAAATATGTCCGGTCAATGAACTCGCGGTCGGTGCCATAAAAATCGCGATACTGGCCGAAATTCGGACAGAAAGCCGAATATTCAACCTTATAGTTGATTTTAAAATATAAAGTTTATGGTAGCGTGCTGGCCATAGAGCGTGTTCTAAATTCAAAACGATATTTTTTCGGTGTCCAAAAAGTCCGATTATGGCGGCCGGGGAATAGGAAGGATTACAGCTGTGCAACGAACTTTAATATGCAGCGTGCGGCTCTCGTGTCCGCCACGGCGACAGCTGTCCGATTCGCTCTTTGTCTCTCAGCACCCATCACTGAATCCTAATTTTGACCAACCCTTAAAAACGGAGGTGTCTGTCAAATACAAAAGGGACATCCCATTTTTTTATTGAAAATTTGACAGACGTCTCCAACAGAAAGAAGAAAGTACAAAAAAAAAAAAAAATACTCACTTGAATTGAATTTTAGTGTTGTCCGAAATGAAACAGCATTTTGCAATTTTTTCTCTTCCAAACGTTGATGTGGTTTCTATGGGTGTTCATTTCCGGATTGCACGCGGCGCGCGAGTCAGCTGATTTCCATCCAATGACCTTGCGAACACGTCCTCCCTTCATTTTATTCATAGTATTTACAGGCGATGAGTTGTTTATCGTTCAGTGGACTCGTTCGGAGGTGAACCTTCTCTTCCTACAGGAGGAAGTCTCCCCCGGACTGGTGCCAGTGGATATCCTGCGTCTTCCGCAACACATCTTGTTTCATCGGAGTTGGGGGGGTTTAGTATATTTCCGTGGGGTCTAAACCGATCATTGTCACTTTAGTATTGTCCAGTAGGATCAAGTACTTTGGTGTCCATTTTTTTTATAAAGATTCTTATAGGATTTGGACCAGTGTGGGGTTGTAGAACTTGTAGAAGTTAGTACTGACCGGTGGGGTCCAGAGTGGTGTCCATCTTGGTGGTTGTTTTTTTAATAAAGTCCAGTTGGGTCCAGGGTTAGTATATCCATGTTAGCACAGTCAACACAACAGTTCGTTTGGTGCACGGTCGCGAGTTTGGTTCGGGGCACTGTAGTGAGCGCGCGTGCGTCGTGCCGGCCAATGAGACGAGCGCTGCGCCCGCGCGCTTATATGATAGAAGCGCGATCTGTGGACGACATCTGGCGGCGAGTGGACGAAGCGTGGAAATATAGTTTTCCGAATGATGTTTGTATCGATTCTTGGGCTCAAGAATTTTCATTTTATGAAAAAGAAAATTTCGAAAACAAAATATTTTTTCTAGAATATTTTCAGATACACAGAGTGTAGGTCATTGTAGTCTAAGCACTAAAAAGGTTATTGAACTTGCCAGACATCGTATTTCTAATCACTTCAACAGGTCCTCTCGAACTAGATCAACGACTGCTTCAACGAATGAAGGGTTAATGATCATGCTTAGTAAACAGATTAGTATTTGCAGAATGTTGACATTAATTAATTTAATTAATTAATTTTTAAATTATTAGCACATAGGAAATTCGTAAAAAATTTCCCCAGTCACATTTTTTGCAATCCATCGAGAGTGAATGAGTGGTTATTTTTTTGTAAAAAAGTTAAAATTATTATGATGGTAAAAAATATGATCACTAAATATTGATCGATTAATAATATTTTTTGTTCCTAATAGAGCAAGAGCTCGCGACGATCAGACTTTCGTTAATTTATAAAAGCTGAAAGTTTCTCTGTGTATGTGCGAAGTACCGAGAAAAAGAAGTCAAAGTTTAAAAACAATTGATATTAACCACGCGAAATGGCCCAGATCTTCCTGTATTTGTTTCCTATCATTCGGGAGAGGTTAAAGTTCGGAAACACCTAACGGAAATGACTCGTTAATGTGATTATGTTTATTAAAAAAACACTTCTGTGTTTACGATAAAATAAATAATAATAAAAAATAATACCAGCTTATTATTGTCACACTGCATGGAACTGGCCTCTTCTCATACAGAGAAGGCACGAGCATTGATTACCACGCTTGCTCAAGACGGGTTGGCGATTTGAGACTTATATTAACTATAAAGTCCAGGTTTCCTCACGATGTTTTTCCTTCATCGATGTTAGTAATGTCCAAGATAAACTCTGAATTGAAAAACGTGCATGAGAGGCGAGGCCTTAACCATTGAGCTATCACGACATAAATAAATAATACTTCTACCAAAATGTTTTAATTTTATCTTACTTACTTTTTTCAAGATAATATTTACATAATTTAAAAACTTACAGATTTAAAATAATAAATAGGTAATACGGGTTGGTGTCCGCAACTCCACGTCAAAGCGCGTATTTTGCGTACGTACTTAAAATAATAATAATAGTATATAATTTCATCTCACTCGAGTCTAAATCTAATACATAGTGTGCTGATTTAGGCATCAGTCAAATACTTGCAACATTATTATCTTGTTCAATCAGCTAAATTATTGGCAAATTAAATGCGATCAGTTACCCGATACAGTATTATTTCTGAAATTTAGAATGGTAACATGATTCTGTTTCCATTTTCATCAAAATAAGACTTCTTTGAAATTTTTCCTCGCATTTCTCTTATCTTTTTCTCTACTTAGGTCTGTCCTTGACTTCAGTGTTTCAAAGTCTGAGTCAAGTTGAAAAAATAAACGGCATTTAATAAATTGTTATATTTTCCGTATTTCACATTACATTTAATTACAAAATACCTTTATGTATGAATGAAATACTTAACTTTCAGACCGTGCGACATTCAATGAAAACAGACAATAGCGGTGCAGAGGAGTATTTTGAAACTATCGAATAAATACTAACCTCGAAATAAAAATTCCAAACAAAATAAATAGTAGCTATAGCGATATTTAGTTCTGTTTACGTTTAGTTTTTATTTTTTTTGTATTCTGCTTGAGTACATTTCTCGATGTTTTTGGTTGGTATATTGGCATGTGCTAGCTGACATATGGCCAGTAATTTATAATTAAAATATTTTTTTGTGTTGCATAATAATTTTGCATACTATTGTATAGTATCATTTTATTTTTCTAACTTGAACAGACAGCTGTGCTGCTGGGGAGTTTGTTGCGCCACTTCTTCTTCCCAGCTAAAGGCACTAGGAAGTGGTGAAGGGTGGGCGTTTTTAGGGGACTGTCTTATGTAATTTTGACGTTCGAAAAGTGCTGATTCTCAGCCTAGTTTGAATAAATGACTTTTGAATTTTGAATTTTATGGGTTTTGAAGATCAGCCGACTAGCTTAGTGACTAAATTATTGAATACTTATATTTGATTGAATGTTTGTATACAGACTGGGAACGTCATCACATAAACGAAGTTTAATTTACCTTGTATATCCAATCTGAACATCGTAAATAATTACCCTACAGACAAAGGAAATATTTTGTCAAAGTAGTCAAGTAAATAAAATTAGCACGATAATTTACGATATCCAGAATCGAGGTCACATTTAAATATTCCTAAAATTAAACGCGATTTTTGTTAATGCTATAATAAATTGAAGTTTACAGTTTAATCAGATTATTGAATACCGTTTCTTACATATAGAACGACCGTTCTTTTGATTATTTGTTATCTTATGAATCGTATAAAATTTAATCAGAAAACTTCATAAATTTTTATACTGAATATTTTCCTGGCTGTTCGCTTCCTACTTGTATCTAGACACGCGATAGCGTGTCGAGCCAAGTTCCAGGCAAGACACGGCTGCAGTGTGTTATATTACACGAACCATTTGGAGCCCCTTTTGACCCCTTAATAACTCAAAATCTATGTAACATTAGCACATGAAATTTGGTTTATTTATTAAAACCCCTTAGATTAACTAGAACTCCAAATTTCATAAATAAAGCTCAAACGGTTATTAAGATATTAACGTCTAAAAATCGGCATTTTTATCAACCACATAGCCATGGTCATCAAAAACCTTTAATCCACTTCCGGATGACCTATAAAGTTGAAAGGAGATTTCTCGAAAGCAGGCCCACGGTATGGTACTGTGTCAAAGCTTATTTAACAAAAATTATGTCGTATTTTTTTCAAGTTAAGTCGTTTTTTTTTTTAATTTCTTTCTGCTAGCATTAGAGAACCTAATTAATATTAATTTGGTTGACTAATTGTAATTTTGTACATCCGCCATTCAATCCTAACATGAATGTTGCCAAATGACAGACTATTCCAATCAAATAATTTGTAATCGATTGAAAAATCGATTCTAACCCACATGGAGTACGTGGAGTATCCACTACACGAGTATGTTTCAAATGCTCTATTGTTCTATGTTTCTAATTATACTCAAATACTGTAAAATTATGATTTTACAATAATTAAAATATTATCTGGTCTGAATATACTCAAAAACTTAAAAGTGTTTCGAGACAGCAATGTTATTTTATAAACTAATCACCAGTGATCGGAGTAGGTAGATTGATTTGGTGTCAATGAACTGGCACGTATATATTAGTATGGATATGCCTCCGGGATTCCGGGATTTTGAAATTATTAAGATTTTTTTAAGGAATTTCAAATGTTGTGATGGGTAAAATAAAGAATACATCAATATGAATAAGAAATGTTTAACCCTTTTGCTGTCTTTTTAATAGTATATAGGTGATCGGACTCCAAGAAAAGGATAGGTATACTGTAAACAATATAATAATTTAATATATTTTAAATGTTTATCTATCGCATTCTATAAATTTCTAATGTAGTAGTTTAAAAATCCTTACTTTAACAATATTTGATTAAATCCCGTAAGTACCAAAATGAAATCCCGGAAAAAAGGCTTATCCATGTTATGATTTCTATGACTATTCATGATGCGAGTACCTACGTAAAATCAATCTACCTACTCCGATCACTGCTAATCAGCCAATCGATTTCGTCAATCGATTACCAAAATAATTAAACCTGGTAACATTGACACCATGCATAATGTCAAACTGTCAAAAAAATATCTGTCAGATCAATGGCATTGTTGGCTGTTTGTTTAAGTTGATTTGAATTTATTTTTCCGTATTTACTTTATAGTTAAAATTACGTTACGATTTAATACTGTTAATTTAAATTGAAGCCAGACGAACTATTGCTTATCTTTCCATGGCCCTGGGTAAGTTTAATAAGTTCTTTAAATATTTGTTGTAAACACCCGTTCACCTTTCACTATTTTAGCGTATTGTATAACCTCATTGATTTTAGCAGCCTATTAGTAGAAGGCCTATGTTCAGTCAGGGGTACGTCGCGCGTCGTCAGCTGTAAATTTCTATAGTATGATGTAATTATATTACATAAGTAAATACACTGAATTTTTTTACCTTTTTCAGGTATGACGATGACATGTGTTATTGCAAGACTTGAAATTATTGATTATATTATCTACAACTCTATCCCAAGTATTACTTGCTCATGGAAATCTAAGCATATTATGTTTTGCAAGTGGCATGTCAATTGCAAGTCACAGAAGTCATCAGGTTAGTGTTTTTAAAATGGCAGAATTATTATGAGTGATATAATTACTAAACAAAAGTAAATAAACAACAATAAGAAGTACTTTCTTACTTTCTAGGTCATACATTTGGATAAAGTTTGTCATGCTTATTGAGAGAGGCTGCTACCAGAGATGTTTATAGACAAGCAAGTGATGATAAAAACAGAGCCACCCTAGAGTTTAAGAGATTTACCCTTAGGTCAAAACAATAATCTGGTTAGGGCCAGAATCAAATCGTGACGTGTGAGCAGCAGGACTTGGTGTACATAATTATTGATAAGTGAGCAAAATAGGACAAATCGTTTAAGAGATCATCATTGCTTATTACTGTTTCGTGGGAAAGCGTACACCTACCACCTACTGTACCTACGCTGCTTTCATACCATGACTAAGTTATGAGAATGAAGCTGAAGCCGTTTTAAGTTCTATGAGAAATAAAATGTTTTTAGTATTTATTGTTGTGTTATTTGTTAGAGTAAACCTTCCTATAGAAGCGCTGAAAATGCTGCTACCAATAAGATTATTCATCTTTAATTAAGAGAGTTGGCTAAAATAATGTTTATGCCATTAAATGTTTCATATTTAGCGCGCAAGATTATTAATTTACCTTTATAAAATTGCAAGTCTGTAAATGCAACAATCGCCATTTTGATGACAGTCGAGGTCGAGGCTAAAAAACATAAAAATTGGGGATTTCGAACATCCAAACTCCACCACAAGGACAGTGACTATTACAACATTTAATTATTTGACAAATTCATCCATTGTTCAAGTTAAATAAGTAGTGGTAATGAAGTTTTTTATTATCAAAAGTCGAAGTTTCGCGCCAATCGTGCGTGTTTACATATTAACTTTTCACAATTAACACTCATACACATGTAGATATGATTTAAAATGTGACAAATATGATTAAAAATATTATAAGCAACTAGAAAATGCCCAGATCTTAACTTATTATACGAACACACGTTCAATAACACGTAATATTCATTACTACTACTCAATTTGTGTTAAAAATCGCCGATCATTGTTTTTTTTTATTGTAATGATGTGCGAAAACGATTATGCCAAACGTTTTTTTTTTTTTCAATTTTGATTGTCTCGATTAATTTAGGTATATGTCGAATGTCTGAAATCTATACTTGAAAATTTAAATAAAATTGTTTTAAGCATTAAATACAATAAGCATTGTTTAAAATAATTATTTATACTTTTCTAGTGTAATTTTAATCGTTTTTAGGACATTCAATATAAAACGAGTCAACAGACAGGACGTGGATAGATACTTACCTCATTTATTGAATTTCGCGCCGAATTGTTTCTACATTTGAATTTAAATTCGGAACGTTGTTCAAAATTATTTTTAATTTATTGGACAATTATTTAATGTGGATTTTATTTTTGATAGTTTGCTACAGAATGCCTAGTATACATTTTTTAGGTAGGCAAGAAAATTTTGTTCGGGAATTATGTTAAATTAATTCTATAAATTAGGTAGGTATTCCGCAAACACTTTTAAATGACGTCTATATTTTTTGTTAGTTGTATGACTTTGGTAGGATTTTATTTTTGATAGTTTGCTACAGAATGCCTAATATACATTTTTTAGGTAGGCAAGAAAATTTTGTTCGGGAATGATGTTAAATTAATTCTATAAATTAGGTAGGTATTCCGCAAACACTTTTAAATGACGTCTATATTTTTTGTTAGTTGTATGACTTTGGTAGGATTTTATTTTTGATAGTTTGCTACAGAATGCCTAGTATACATTTTTTAGGTAGGCAAGAAAATTTTGTTCGGGAATGATGTTAAATTAATTCTATAAATTAGGTAGGTATTCCGCAAACACTTTTAAATGACGTCTATATTTTTTGTTAGTTGTATGACTTTGGTAGGATTTTATTTTTGATAGTTTGCTACAGAATGCCTAGTATACATTTTTTAGGTAGGCAAGAAAATTTTGTTCGGGAATGATGTTAAATTAATTCTATAAATTAGGTAGGTATTCCGCAAACACTTTTAAATGACGTCTATATTTTTTGTTAGTTGTATGAGTTTGGTAGTATTTGTTTTTAATAGGATAATCTTACTCGAGTAATAGAAATTGCTTTTTTTTTGAGGTAGTTTCAAAATGAAATTTAAAAAACTGCCCAAGTGTATGTTGGACTACGCACAGTGAAGGGTTCCGTAATTGGGATGAATATTTACGCATAAACATTGCATAGTATCAATTTTATCGACTGCAAAAATAAGTTTGTGTTTCTCGAAAAAACTATAAAAAACAAAGTTAATTCTGCGGTTGTAACCGAAAATAAACTGTATCTCAAAAACTATTGACGTCAAAAGCAAAGTCACTTAGAAACATCTTTAACATTTTAATTATGAGATCCAACAATACACGCTTTATATGCATAGATTTTTTTCATTTCTCGGTTATATGTAGGTATGGAGAATGCCACCCCCACTATTATGTTTATCGTAATTTCACTACACCATTGTTTAACGGTGCTAAAAATACACCTTTTTTAAATTTTCTTTATTTAAAATGGCTGTATGACATCCGGACACACGGACAGACGAACTTGACGAAATTAAGAGGTCCGTTTTTTTTACGGATTTTGATTATCAAGTTTACAATCGGCATGCAATTGATGTCTATGAGAATTGATCTACAATATTATTATTATTTGGAATAGCCGCCATCTTAAAATCCAGAATTTCCATCTAATTCGATATCAGCACTATCTCCCGAAAATGACAGTCATGACGAAAAATTTTCAAATAGTGTTAAAAACTGCCACTTGCTCACTTCAGATGGCGCTGATCTCCAGCGTCTTATAATTTGACAGCTAACTATACATTTTTGATTCGAATGCTAAAAGTTGATGTAAATTCCAGAATTTCATGACTGAATTCAAAACACCCCGTCGAGTCAACTGATGTGTCACGTGTCAAAATCTTGGTCCTTAATGTTAGGCGGTAGTGAATTCATTTCATTCATTCTCTGATCTCGAAAAACGTTGTTACAAACCTCAGGTTGGTATGATCAAGGTAGTTTGTAGGTTGGTACTGTGCTTGAGACGTTTTTGAATTGATAGATCGTATGACTATTGTTTTAGGGACTATTGTCGTTTAATATAGTAAATAGTTAAGGAACTTTGTTCCTGACGGGGCTCCCCGACTGCACAAGTTTTTTTAAATAATAATACTTACCGCGCCGGCTCAGCGACCTGACATCATTGCGGACAATTGTAACAATTGTTACGAAAGAAATACCTACATTCTTACACAATATTGCTACGCATATTTGCAAAAAGAATTTTATAGATCACGTTTGATTGACAAATGATAATAATTTCTTTACAAAAAGTAATGATATCCCATCAAAAACATAAATGTGAAAATGGGAGCCAAGTTCAATAAATATGGTTGTTGACTTCGCCGACAAAAGAATTGAGATCTAAATGGGTGCCAAGTTCTGTAGATAATCCTGAAATTTATTTATAAGAACATGCAACTTTCTAAAATAAAATTAAAACACAAATTCTTGTTTTTTCTGCTATAACAATGTTTGCTATTTAAAAATATAACTTCTTAAATTTGAACAGTCGAATTATTTACACAAAGCACTTAGGATAAATTGAAGCTCAAGATTTGACTTGGCTAGTTTTTACCAGCAAGCTGAAATTTTAGAGGAGGAAGATATTTTGACCTTACAGTTACAATAAGACACAGTATCTTGCGCATAATATAAATATGCCTAGGCAGACAGTCAAAGCTGTAAACAGTTATAATAAGAAACAGTAACTTGCGCATAACATAAAGAACAAAGATATCATCATTTTATTTTATTTATTGGACTCACCAACAATTGAGTATACCGATACAAAGATATGAGATACATCCAATAAACTTATAGACTAGAGTACCAATTTCTTACAGGTCACATCATGAATGACTTATTTGATGTTGAGTGCCTACTTAAAATTAAATAATAATAATTAAATATGACTAGGTAGACAGTCAAAGCTGTAAAGTCGATGAAAAAAATAGCATCCAACTGTTAGCCGCTTAATGCACGCACACTAGAAAAGTAAAATTACAGCACAATGACGTGGCGCGAGTGTAAGACGTAGAAGTAACGCACACCGGCATAAAAAAGTTACTCTGTTTATTTTAGTTCTTTTGCACCACGACACTGTAGACAAATATAAAATCAAATATAAAGTTGTAAGATAACTTGTATGTAAAAGCTAGCCAAGTCAAATCTTGAGCTTCAATTTATCCTAAGTGCTTTGTGTAAATAATTCGACTGTTCAAATTTAAGAAGTTATATTTTTAAATAGCAAACATTGTTATAGCAGAAAAAACAAGAATTTGTGTTTTAATTTTATTTTAGAAAGTTGCATGTTCTTATAAATAAATTTCAGGATTATCTACAGAACTTGGCACCCATTTAGATCTCAATTCTTTTGTCGGCGAAGTCAACAACCATATTTATTGAACTTGGCTCCCATTTTCACATTTATGTTTTTGATGGGATTTTTTTTACATCAATCATAAATATTTGATTTAATTGTAAAAAACACTAAAAAGAAATTGAAAAGTAAGACGATTAACGATTAAGTAACAGGATTATGACAACTATTGTATCCTATGTGAAGCATTTGATTTAGTTCATCACGTCACAGAACACTTTATTCGTAAGTAAAATCACTAAAAAGGTCGTTTTTAGGGTTCCGTAGCCAAATGGCAAAAAACGGAACCCTTAAGGATTCGTCATGTCTGTCTGTCTGTCCGTCCGTATATCACAGCCACTTTTTTCCGAAACCATAAGGACTATGCTGTTGAAACTTGGTAAGTAGATGTATTCTGTGAGCCGCATTAAGATTTTCACACAAAAATAGAAAAAAAACAATACATTTTGGGGGTTCCCCATACTTAGAACTGAAACCATTTTTTTTTTTTTATCAAACCCGTACTTGTGGGGTATTTATGGATAGGTCTTCAAAAATGATATTGAAGTTTCTAATATAATTTTTTTCTAAACTGAATAGTTTGCGCGAGAGACACTTCCAAAGTCGTAAAATGTGTGTGTCTCCCTGTAACTTCTACAATAAGAGAATGATAAAACTAAAAAAAATATATGATGTACATTACCATGTAAATTCTAATACTTCCATCGAAAATTGGTTTGAACGAGATTTAGTGAGCAATTTTTTTTAATACGCCATAAATCGTAAACCGCAATTTACCTTTCATTCAATGTTACTTGCTGCTACGGAACCCTTCATGGGCGAGTCCGACTCGCACTTGGCCGCTTTTTATTATCTTGACCAAGCAATCGAACCCAAGATAAAATTAACACTCACTCACCCATCTTTTATCATTCATAATAGCTAAAAACTTATTAGTAAAATAAGGCATACCACAGGGCTCAATTCTAGGCCCTTTTATCGTTCCCACTGTTGAGACTCAGGCCTGCTCTGTGAGAGAGAGCGAACCGTAGGCCATAACCAACCACGGGCACCACGTGGACCCACTACGTGTTGGTATTTTAATGCTATTAATGCTAAATGCTGTAAATATATACGAAAAAACACATATTACTCTAAAACATTAGTCAGATAATGACGGCAGGTTAAAAAAATGTTTATATTGGCTAACTACATTATTAAACTGTCTGGTAATAAAAGGTACATAAATAAAATAAAAGTAGATAAATAGTAACCGACATAATTTTGCGGTCAAACAAATTGCGTCAATACTTACAATTAGAATTTATTAATTACGCCGTATGTGATCTTGACTCACACGCAAATTTTTGTTAAATATTCAATAACTACTTTAGTTACAAACAAAGGCTTTTGAAATGTCATGTTATTTATGTAGCGAGTTTTATGAATGAGTTCACATATATACGTCAAAACAAGATTATGCCCGACATCTAACCTTATTTTGATTTAAAAGCCAATATTTTTTACAAGAAAATAATTAATTATTTCTTTTGCATATTTCAATCTGAGTCATCTTGAATCACACATTTATTAATTTATTATAAATCTGCCGGATAATTTTTTTTTCGTACGGTATCGTGTTACCCAGTAACTGGGTTGTGGAAGTCATATAGGCAGTCGCTCTATGTAAAATACGGGAATTCAGCTGCATCCGGTTAGATTATAAGCTGACCCCAACATAGTTGGGAAAATGCTAGGCAGATTGATTTGATTAAAAATTTTTCCTCTTCAGCTAACAGAATAATTCAATACATTATTTTTAACCACTGCAGTGTACTTGTGGTCTCCTATTCTATTTTTATTTAAATATAATTCAATTGATGAGTATTCATTGTTTATGTGAAAGGATGAAGGAATACATTGTGAGCGACCGGCATGTCCTAGAACCAAAAATTCGAAGACATTGTGACATCTACCAACCCGCACTGGGCCCGCGTGGTGGATTGCGGCCCACTCCCTCTCACAAAAAGGAGTTCTGTGTCCCAGCAGTGGGAACATTATAGGCTGATTATGATTATGCTGTTTAGGTATTTCTGCAAAAAAGTTGATTGAGACTAAATTACGTAATGTGCCGCGTTCATTTAGTGAGTCAGCCTTAGAATTCTTTACTAAAGAATTTTGTGTGTCAGAGAACATTGACTCAAAGTATGCCAAATACCTAATTAGTAAAAGATCACGTGTGTTTAATAACCTACTTTATTGATCCCAATTTGCTTTTTAGGGCTCCATGCCCAAAGGGTGCCAACTATTACTAAGGCTTCACCGTCCGTTCGTCTGTCTGTTTTTTTAATTGCATCTCGCTTTTCATCCTAGCAGGTTGTCTGTGGCTGCCTCAATAAATTAAGGCGTCCAGCCAGGGCATACAACTTAGAAACTAAGCGAATACACGCTAAGGACACTCCCTGTGGGGTACGGACCTCAGCTTAGGGCGTTGCTGGAAGAGGACAGCAAGGGACAGGCTGAATCGGATTAATCCCGTCCGTCTGTCATAGGCTGTCTTTTGTTTGTCTCTTTTGTCTTTTGATAAAAATAATTTCAATAATAATTCGACCAACACCTCAGTAGGCTCTCGTTGCGCGGCTGGGTCAAGGGCTTGATTCAGAAAGCAGTACTCCTAGACACGGCACGCATAGTGAGGAGGTTCCTCTCTCTAGAGCCCTGACCACCGGCAGCTTGGACCCTGTTCCTGATGCCGATGGGCAACTATTTTTTTATATTTTTTAATGTTTTTTATAAAAATATTTAAAAATGTATTTAATATGTAAAAAAATGAATAAATGAAATAATAATTTCAATAAAAATAAAATACAGTTAAAAATTAAACAGGCCATACAAGACACATGTTTATAAATAAAGCATTTTAAAAAAAAATAGTGTTGTACGGTGGTACGGAACCCTTCGGGTGCGATTCCGAGTGCGAGTTTTTATTTGATTTGATCTAACAATGTTCTATTGCACGCAAGAAAAGAAGATATTTTTAAATATTTTTGTACTTATGTAAAAACAAAATATTTGACAAAGAACACAATGGTGCTGATTCCCTTGTTCACAAACTAAATTAAATTTAAGTTCAGTGCATCTTTTTCTTTCTATTTCATTAAGAAAAGGAAAGAAGATAAATTTTAGTTTAGTCCTGTCAAATTAATCAGCGCCTGTCACTACTTCATACAAGTTTAGACGTGATTAAAAACTTGCCCACTAAAATTACGTCAATTTACGTTAAGCGCTGATTAATTTAACAGGACTAAGCTAAAATTTATCTTCTGTCCTATCCTTAATGAAATAGAAAGAAAAAGATGCACTGAACTTAAATTTAGTTTAGTTTGTGAACAAGGGAATCGGCAGCAATATAAACATTACCTTTAAAACATGCTTAAAAAATCGATCGATGTTTTCGATATGTTTATAAATTTATTCTGAATTAAATTATTAATGCGACAAAAACGTAAACCCTTTGCAGTCGGGTAATAAAAAGTAGTACTGAGTCAAATTGTAAAAGGCTTTCATCACATACCAGGGAAGCATGGCACACAAGGGAGGAGGCCAGTAGTCAGCAGTGCGTGGAACAAGGCGGCCAACGATGATGACTGGGTCAAATTGAGTCGCTCCAATACTACTGACCTAAATATAATTAAAAAAAAAACACTATTAAGGTCACCAAGGAGCTCGTGGCTAAGTAATAACAGCCGCACGGGTCGATCCGACAGGTTAAGCTACGCTTATCGGGGTTGGTCCGTGGATGGGTGACCATCTTTACATACCGAGACTCCTCCGTGCCTCGAAAACCACGTTAAGGCGTTATGGCTGTCAATCGTGGATCTTTGACAGTCGTTACGGGTCGTCAGAAGCCCGAAAGTCTGATAACCAGTCTTACCAAGGGGTATCGTATTACCCAGTTACTGGGTTGTGGAGGTCAGGCAGTCGCCCCATGTAAAATACTGGTATTCAGCTGCATTCAGTTAGACTGGAAGCCGACCCCAATATAGTTGGGAAAAAGCTAGGCAGATTGATTAAGGTCACCAAACACTGTGGTTGAGGATTCCGGGTGAAGCTCGCTTCTTCGGCCTGATTATAACTTAATCATCAGGTGAGATGCAGGCCAAGAGCTTCCCAGTTAAAAATAAAAGTCACCAAACAAATTAAAACATCTTGACAACAAATTTTATTTGTATTATTTTGTATACATTTACTAACACGTGATTCATTTACATACGAAAGAGTTCAACGCGCTACGCTCTGTACCAATGAACTCTATTTTGAAAGTGTTAAAGTTGAATATTGATTGTGTTTTATTCAGAGCTGAATGTTTTTGTTTTGTGGTTTACCAATCAGGAGGGGATTTTTAAATGTTGTGAACTTGTGAATGTGAACACAATAATATGGTCTTTTTGCAACTTCCTTGAAAAACGATGCCTTTTGACCACAAAGTTATACCTAAAATAAAATAAAAAAATTACCGACTTCCAAAAAAAAAACTACAAATTGAAAAATAACTTAAATTTCGGAAATCGGTGGCACATAACGAAAATACTTAACCAAAGACACCGACTTCCGTTTAAGTTATTTTTCAATTTGTAGTTTTTTTATTGGAAGACGGTATTTTTTTTGTAAAAAAAAAAAATATTTCTCGCTTTTCAGTGGGTCAAGTTACAATAGCCTAAATTCAACTGCTCATTACCTTTTACAAAATATTGCTTTTCCCGATGCAGGGACATTAATCGTTGAGGAGTTCTCCTGGTACTTCACCATCAGCTCCACTTCTCCATATGCACTGTGACGAGCATAAATTACTTGGCGACCATATTAAAGTAATCGAATCGCAACCCGTGGAATACTTAGAACTGAGTAGTTCCGGTGGCCATGTGGTCTTCATCATCAGTTCCACTTCACCAAATGGTACTTTACGAGACCAACTGCACTAGTTACTGTTAAAAAATACCCAAATTGCTATAGGTGTGCTTATAATATTACGGTTTAAGACATTTATTTCTCAAAAAGAATACAATTCACTTAATATGAGAAATACAAGGTAATCTTAAAACTAAATATAAGAATTACTCTTTAAGAAGGTAGGTATTTGTAAATAAATAAGTTAGTGAACACAATTTTTATAGTGTTGTGGGTAAAAGGAAAAAGTGGGTGTACTTATTACATATCGATTCTTGGAGGCAAGTCAATAGCAATTACACATTTAACTATTTGTAATGTACTAATTTAAAACCTAGAGAAATCTTTTAAGATGTGGTGTTTTATGGTTCTTTTGTATAAAGTAAAGGACTGTATCTCTTTAATGTCGTTAGGTAATTTATTATACAACTCTGCTCCTTCGTATAGTATATTTTTCCTTCCGTAAATAGTTCGTGGTGGTCTTAAGCAAATGTTGTTTTTTCGTCTGGTACTACGTTTTTGTGTTTGCCCTTTTTTGTAAATGTTATCTTTGAGTGTATATTTTTATTTAATAGCTTATGTACTAGTATGCATGTGTTATATTTATATATCTGTGATATTGACATCAATTTAGTTTCTTTATAAATTTTTTCTGTCGGAGTTAGGTAGTGGCAAATATATATAATATTTGAAAAGTTCCCTCGATTACTCTGGGATGCCGTCACCAGATCCTAGTTTCCTTATCATGGTACCACCCTTGGGATATCTCCTTTCCAACAAAAAAATAATCATCAAAATCGGTTTATAAACGACGAAGTTATCTGCGAACACACAAATAAAAAAATAAAGGTTGAATTGAGAAACTTATTCCTTTTTTGAAGTCGGTTAAAAATAATCACTGACTTAAAATGAGAATATTTTGGGAAAATCCTGCTTCGTTTTTTTAGGATTCCGTATCCGAAGGGTGCTAAACGGAACCCTATTACTAAGCCTCCGCGCGCAATCCGTCCGTCCGTCTGTCTCTCTAGGCTTTATCTCATAAACCGTAATAGGTAGATAGTTGAAATTTTCAGATTGTGTATTTTTATTGCCGCTATAAAAAAGACGGTAAATTATACAAGAAACATAAGATATCTAGTGTTATACCCTCGTGTAACCCGGGCATAACACAGTGACGTAATCAAGGATTAGGTTGGGGTCAGTGAGGTGTTGGTGACTGTGCAATATGTGCACGTATATACAGGTGCAAATCGGAAATTGTAATCCCCCCTTAATTGGATCGTGGAGGTCGAATAGCGTGGCTTCGTAAAAATAATTAGTTCCAGTAACTTTTAGTCAGAACCATCGTACAATTATAATAAGACTAGGTCTTCGATCAACAATACCAACATTGTTGATCGAAGGACTAGGTACATATTATAAAAGTAATTGAAGTCTTTTTATTTTTTTATTTATTCATTTAATTTAGTATCTAATATGTAGTTAGTTATATGTATGTAAACGTTTTTTTCTTTATTTAATTAAAATCATTAGAAGCTGAAATTTAAAAAAAGTAACACAAATTAAGGTTTTTTTTTTGTAAAGAACTAGCAGCATATACATTCAAAATTGGTTTACAATAGTATTTAGGAAAGGTATTACTGCTAATGTATAAACAAATTATAGGTGTATGTAATATTTAAAGAGAAAAAAATCGAAAGAAATTGCTTATAAATTAGAAGTAAAAATAATAATAATAATAATTCCTTTAATGTCAGGCAACTAAGGCCCATTAGATAAAATAAACAAAAGATTCTTACAAAATAAATAAACTAATACATAATTATTAAAAACATTAATTTAACTAAGTAATACGTAGGGTCGGTGACTTATTGCGCTGAGTCGAGGTGTCATGTAACCTTGTGCGAAAACGCCGATACACGACCCCCTTCAGCCAAAAGTGATGAGTCGGAACGCGCACCATAAAAGGTTTACAGTTAACTTTGTGGCGTGATTCCAACTTCTCGACTCATAAAGAATAAAAAAAATAAAACAAAGTTAACTAACTCCAATTAAAGAAAAGAAAATAGAATACAAATTAGTTCATGAACAAATCATGGGGTAATCAGAGACACAAAATTAAATGATGAAAATGTCGCAGTCTTACAGCTAGTTATAGTCGTGACATAGTTATATCGCTAGAGATATAGCTATATACCGTAATATAGTTATATAAAAGCGGTTCATAACTTTCGGAGTACCATAATTTTGTTATTGCGACCAATTACGACTTAGCCCTAGCTGGCCGCTATTGCGGCTCCGCTCGCTTCGCTCGCTCGGCTCGCACTAGTGGTTGGTCACAGTTATAACCCAACGTAACCTATTTAGTCTACTAGATCGTGCTCGTATCATAGTTATATTTCTAGTAAGATAATTATGAACCGCTTCCATATAACTATATTACGGTATATAGCTATATCCCTAGGGATATAACTAAATCACGGCTATAACCATCTTACTGCGACATATACATGGCTAGCAACCCGTCGCTGCGCTGTTTCGCACGGGTGCAATGGCGACATGGTACGACATCGAGATTTCTGTACAATTTTAATTTAATCTTCCGGAATTAATGCTCTGAATAATGGTGAAAACTTCATCAAAATCCGTTACGTAGTTTAAAAGATCTACATGTATCTATTGATAATAATTATACAAAAAAAAAAAATCGGCCAAGTGCGTGTCGAACCACGCACAATGAAGGGTTCCGTAGTTGGGATGAATTTATCCCAAGAACAAACTTAACTTTGTAGTTGAAAAACATGTTCTCCCATAAGGAATTTATGGGAGAACATGTTTTACAACAATCGAGGATAACGCATATGTTGTAGGCTTCATACATAGTTTTGGAGATTCCGTGTTGACAGTGCGTAGTACCCAAGTACTAAGTATATATTTATGTTTTGTTTATTTATGTATACTCGTACCATACAGAATACAGATTTATCTACTCCGGAGTTAGGGAGGAAACTAAGTTAAATACTATTTAAATTACCAATTCATTGATACAAATATGAATGAACTGACGTAATAAAGTTTAAATATAAACTTTATTTATAATTTCGTTCGCGGAAAACGACTTGGTTTTTAGCTCGCTGGGTTTTAACAGTGCTTCAGTAGTAAACATGTTTGGTTTGTGACTAATTAACTAATAATTACGCAGACATTATTTATTTATTTTGCTAACATGTAAAACACTGGTAAGAAGCAATGCATTAAAATTTCATGCACCCTGTAAGGGCACTGCAAATATTTACATATCAAATGATTAAATTACACAATATAATATTGATTCTTATTATTACAATTAATTACATTTTAATAAAAAATCATTAATTAATTGTTTCATTTCATTTCAAATAAATCATTATTATTAATTGTTTCATTAATTTTAGTCATTATAAGTAAGCATAATATGGTAATGTCATTTATTATTTCACATTTCCGTCAAGGTTATTATTACAAGGTCAATCGATTCACAATTTGTTAGCTTTATGAATGTATATGAATGCAAATAATTGGTATAAACAAAATACTTACCTTACTACTATAGAAATCCATTTCTAATTGAATTAATTTTTCCTTATTAACCTTAAGGTGCTGATAAACTTGAGCATTCACTTGTAATGAGCATTTTAGCGAATGTTACATTACAGATAAATTTACGGGAGCATTTTAGCGAGCATTCTAGCGAAAGGACATTAAATTTGTTTCGAACTTTTTGCCGAACCGAGCTATTCTGTGATTGTTCCGCCGCCGTCCCTCTATGCCTCCCGCACCCCTGTCACTGTCAGCTAGCATTGACCAGAGCATTCGCTAGAATGATCGTGAAAATGTTCGTAACGATGTTTGGTTCTATGCTTGGCTCTGTTCGTTGTTCAGTTCGACAAATTTAAAAACGGCGAATGCTCGATGTTCTGTTACAAGTGACTGCTCAAGTTTATTAGGACCTTTACTTTATTAATTAATTAAATTGGTACATAACATGGCATCACACCTGTACCTAGTCCCCGAAGGGTTAGGCAGAGGTGTACCAATAGTACACTCATATTTAGCCAGTTATGTTTAAGTCCCATGTAAAAGGGGGCGAGCCTATTGCCATCAACCAACCTTCGGGCTGCTATTGAGAAATTCCTGATGGAAAAACAGAACAACACTTTGCCCGACCAGGGAATCGAACTCAGGACCTCATGCTCAGCAGTAGTACTTGTGACCACTGGACTAATAAGCAGTCCCGAAATATTTCCTTATTAATAAATTATAGAATAAGAAGAAGGAGGGGCTTGTGGCTAAGTAATAACAGCCGCACGGGTCGATCAATCAGGTTAAGCTACGCTTGCCGCGGTTGGTCCGTGGATGGGTGACCATATTTACATACCAAGACCTTCCGTGCCTCGGGAAGCGCGTTAAGCCATTGATCCTAACTATCATTTGTAGATCTTTGACAGTCCTTACGGGTAGTTAGAAGCCCGAAAGTCTGACAACCAGTCTTACCAAGGGGTATCGTATTACCTAGTTACTGGGTTGTAGAGGTCAAATAGGCAGTCGCTCCGTGTAAAATACTGGAATTCAGCTGCATCTGGTGTCCGGTTAGACTGGAAGCCAACCCCAACATAGTTGGGAAAAGGCTAGGCAGATTGTGAAACACAAATGGGCGTAAACAAACCGCTAACAATATTCAGTCAATATGAAAATAATTACATTGATATACTAACAGCTGCTTTTTGCAGGAATGACAGACTTTCCACTAACCTACTACCTTTAGTTTACTGAATCTTCGTGTACAGTGGGCTACATCCATTGATGCAGCCCACCGTACAACTAGGCAGGTGAATTTCCTATGCAGGGTTGTTATTGGTAATATGGGTCAAATTATTGACCATTTCGTAACAATTGCATGTCTTCCGACTTATCCTTATTCCTAAAAAAATCTGTAATATCGATGTTATTAAAAGAGTGGGTTTCATAACGGAATACTACCTTAGATTTAATATAAATTTTATTTGCTGGTGCTTCTGTGATATTTAAAAATATATTATGAAAATATTAGAATGGCACCATACTATATCTCCTTCAAAAAAACTATGTCCATCTATCGATTTTCATGTTTTAAACAAAAAAAAAACATTGAAAAGGTTTTTATTAATTCAAAAAAGTATTTATAATCTTAACCAACATAGTGAAGTTTGCGTAAAATCACCCAATATCTAGTCAATAATATATATACATAATTTTTTTTAAATAAAAAGAACATATCTAAAACCATTTATGTTATTTATGTTATTCCTTATAAGTAACGCATTATTTTTTTATTTATAAAAGTTATTTTTTTAAACTTGCTACTGGAAACCTTGCGGCATTAGTTATGCCACCAGACCAGCAATCACAGCGCGGCTGCCATATTGTTGTGTCAAGCAACTTGAAGGTGTTGTGTGTGGGGTGAAAAGGAAACTTTAAATTGGATTTTCCTTGCAAATTCTTAAAAAAACAATAAGTGTGTTTGATAATCCGAAAATTATTTTGTTTGTGTTATTCAGTCAGTTATGAGCTGTAATTACTGAATACTGTGTCTTTCACTGTTGAAGATACACTCAAAAACATCCATCCTTTCAATGGATAATGTCAAAAATTTTGGTTTTGACCCATATTTTAGCAATACATTAAGGGGATGTAGGAGAGGTCATTTGCAACCAAATTACCCCTTTTGACCCCTTCGCAAATGTCAACCATTTTCGAGTAATTTGACATACAACATTTTAAAATGAATGATATAAAATGTAAAATGTCAAATTACTCAAAAACAGTTGACATTTGCATAGGAGTCATAAGGGGGTCATTTGGTTGCAAATGACCTCTTCGACATCCCCTTGTTGAATTGCCGACATATTATCAATAACCCTGGATATAAATAGAACAATTAAAAAACTAATTCAATAATTATACATGATCAAAACTCAATAAATAAAAAATAGATTTCATTAATAAAAAACATTCTGACTTAAATGTCAATACTACAGCGATGCGTATAATAATGTAGTGATGTCCTTCGATATATTGTAATGTCGATAGATCCGCTTACATAATGTTGTACACAACGATATCGACAGAATTGCGGAAAATGGCGGGAAACTGTTCAAGTAGGGGGACAATGAACACTATCTCTAAAGTCTTATGAACAATAATTTGCAGAAAATAGTAAAGTTATTGTATTGTGAATGGACTTTTATTTAATTTTCCAAGATAATGTTTATTTATTAATATACAGTGTGAGTCTTTATAATGTGCGCATATTGAAATGATGGGCGAATCTATGGTTAATTTTATCGAAGGAAAAAAATATTGTAAAAAATCTATTTTATTTTTTTATTGTTCTCTTTGGCGTCTTATTGCAAAATTTTACGATTATTGAAAAAAATTATGTGATGTTATACATATGATTCCCCCCCTTCCCTTTTTTATAAAAATGTACATATAATTTTTATTTTAAGACGTTAAGTTCAAAATATGTAGGTAATATTTCGCTGTATAAAAAAGCGAGTGAAGTAAAAAAAAACTAGTTAGCTATTTAGTTATCTTACTTTTTCCCACCATAATTCAGTCTCACAGCCACCCTACATGCCGGCAGCTATCAGGCAGGTCAGTCGCGACGTTTCCTTTTCCCTGTGCAAGTGAAAACTGCTTTCTTATCTGACGATATCCAATCCGTGGGTACAGACGTACACGTAATCTTAAGATATTCTATACTTAGGTGTATATTACGAACAATCGCGGACTAAAAATGTTTACCACCTTTTTTTTATTTTATTTTTATTTATTTATTTAAGTCATTTTTAGTTCGTAACTGTACATGTCATGCATTCGAACTTGCACTGTTGTCTATGAATTTATCATGGAACTGATATCGGGAATTTTATTAATGAAGTTGGATGGCATCATTTTTCTTAAACTCATACACAAAATCTTAAAATTCTGTTTTTCAATACCGGATTTCGCTCTGAATGTTTTGTAATATGATTTAAGTTTGTGTCCGGGATGCTCGAGGATCATAAATAAAATAAAAATACACCTAGGCTGTTTATCTGAATATATTTTGAAGCAGACTGTTCTAGACTACTCTATGCTAAAACTATATCTGTCTTTCTCTAACATACTCGTACATAAAATCAAAACAAGAATGAGACGAAAGGTTAAACCTGTCAAATTGGGTTACAAGATTTACCATCGACATACTCTGATACAATAAACTAAAACAATTATTATACTATGTAGTTTCTGCCTGTGACTTCGTTCGGTGGAAGTCGTAAAGCCGGGTCTCCTGCGCATGTTTTTTCGAAACATAGTGTTTGCATACACATTTGAGTATGCAAACACGATGTTTTGTATGAAAACAAATGTTGATGTGTATGGTTTTTGTGTAATTTTTCGAAAAAAACATCGCAACAAAGATTACCCCAAATTCATTAAAAATTAGCAAATTACCCGCTAAACGACGGCCGTCCGTGCCCCATGTAAATAACCCAGTAAAATTCCCCATTGAAAAAAAAAACTTTACTTTTTTTTATTTTCCTGATAATTTTCACATAAATAAACTCTCAGTACAAAATTCAAAAGTCATTTATTCAAACTAAGCTGAGAATCAGCACTTTTCGAACGTCAAAATTACATAAGACGGTCCCCCAAAACGCCCACCCTTCACCACTTCCTAGTGCTTTAGTACGATATCTCACAACAACCTCACGGATTGAACAGGTTTTTTTTTACATTTTGTACAGTTCGCGTTCAAAAAAACTCTTTATTTTACTAGTATAGATTAATATTATTTATCTTCAAGTATTATATCTAGTTGATACTCTACAAAATCAAGACACAATGTAGGTACTACTTAAATATGTATTGAATGCATGAGGGTGAATAAACAAAATAATGGTCAGTTGCTTCGTGTGACGTCAGTCAGTCACAAATTCACAATTTTTCGAATAAATCTGAATGATGCATCCCTGGTTTTGGCTGTATACGCTTCAATGAAATGCTAATAAAATGATACAAGTCAATGTCACTTGGTCCCCCAGCTGAGGTTAGTCCATTGATTATTCTAGCATGGTTTTATTTTAAAAGCGGTACGTTTTGGAAACATAACTTGATTCTTTGCTGATACTTTTGTTTGTTATATTGATCGCTATTGGTATGCAGTTAACATCATTATCATCTTTCAGCCGAAAGACGTTCAGTGCTGGACAGAGGTCTCCTCCAAGCACCGCCACTTCGACCGGTTCCGTGCTTCTCGCATCCCACGGATTCCTGCGGCCTTCACAAGGTCATCGGTCCACCTCGTGAGAGGCCTTCCAACGCTACGTCTTCCGGTACGCAGTACCTACCACTCTTCTAGACTGGGGACTCCAAGAACAAATGGCCGACGGGCCATCTGTTCTGCGAGGAGCAATGTGCGCTGCTTACTGCCACTTAAGTTGACTTGGGATGCTAGAATAAAGACTGGTATCCTCCTGATGCACCAATCTCATTGCTGAGGATCGTGATAATTGCAATATTTCCTCGACACTGTAAATGTTTATGGTCGCGATGATGTAAATATTTATGTCTAGATTTTGAACTCATTCTCTTTTTATAAAAAGCTCAGTGAGACGTTTAGCCAATCCGCGAGACTGGCAATGAAGATCAGAGTGCGCCAATTATTCGGAATTATTAGAATAAGTATAATCAGCCTATAATTTTCCCACTGCTAGGACACAGGCGTCCTCTGTAAGACGGAGTGGGTCATAATCCAACACGCGGGCCCAGTGCGGGTTGGTAGATGTCACATGTCTTCTAATTATTGGTTCTAGGCCATGCCTGTATCCTCACAATGTTGAAGTGAAAACTTCTTTAGGCGCGTTGGGCATTTTTGAGATGGGACTAAACCATTTCGCGACACCATGATGACACCTCATTTTTGTAAACGCCATTATGCTCTTTATTTATATTACGTTACGAATCAATGTTCTATGCAAGTATTTTTTCTTTAAAGATTTCGGAAGTATTATTTTTTTTGTAAACGCGATTGTGCTTTTTATCTAGATAAAGTTACGGATCAATGTTCTATACAAGTATTTTTCTTCCACCAAGGCGATCTTGTTCAAGTTTTCACTTCTGTCGGCACTCCCGGAGTGCCACCAATTATTTTTTTTCCTTCACCTTTTTGAGAGTGTCAGACATAATTAAAAAGAAGAAAGAATAGAAAGTAATAAAAGAAAGAAAGAAAGAAAAAAAATAAAGAAAGGTTTATTTGTCACAGAAAAAAAACAAGTTTATGATGCAATGATAAACATTTGTTTATAATGTTAGCCAAGGTTCTAAGACAATAATGAAGAAATACACGTAATAATTACAAATTGCACGTGATACGGACGATACGTGTTTTTGTCGACGTGTTCCATTCCAACGCTATACATTGTGTTACCTTACGCCATCGCAGGGAATACCTTGATGTTTCTTAGTCATTGTTTGTGTAGGTACACATCATCTTATTAATTGCAGTGTATTGACTTCGAGATTATGATGATTTTACGTAAATATTGTGGTCGTTTCATCATTAATCAGTATGTTATTGGTCACTGGTAGGACCCAATGTTGGGCCTTCATAACCTTTATAACTTTCTCGGTTTATGCTCAGCAGTGGGATGCCTGTTATGATGGTGTCAAAATTAGCATGTCCTAGTTTGGGCATTTTTGAACGTCGAATTAATCTTTGAGACTAGTCAATAAAGAACTATTTTTGCTTACAGGAAAATAAACAAAAGGTGTTGTTGTTCTTTCAAACAAGGTCGCATGCATATATTACCTACTTAATGTTTTTAGCGGCATATTTTGTAATGTTAGTTGTTTTTTAGGGTTCCGTACCCAAAGGGAAAAACGGTTCCTTTTTACTAAGACTTCGCTGTCCGTCCGTCTGTCTGTCTATTCGTCTGTCACCAGGCTGTATCTCATGAACCGTGGTAGCTAGACAGTTGAAATTTTCACAGATGATGTATTTCTATTGCCGCTATAACAACAGATACTAAAAAAAAACAGAATTAAATAAATATTTAAGGGGGCTCGCATACAACAGACATTATTTTTTTGCCGTTTTTATAGATAATGGTACGGAACCCTTCGTGCGCGAGTCCGACTCACACTTAGCCGGTTTTTTAGTAGAACCTAATTTGACAGCTTAACTTATTTCCGTCCCTTTCACATTCTATGCATAAGTAAAAGACAGCCACATTCTTAGTATAGCTTAATCGAAGCCAATTAGAACTGGAGCCATAACTTTACAAGCTAAACCAACTTGAACACATTTCTACGCAAGTGTACACCAGTTATTAGAAAACAAGTATATACTTTAACTTAGATATCTAGTTCCTAGTTTTCTAATCTATTAAATCCGCCTTTTTATGGTGTCGTCACTTGAACTAAGTGTATTAAGAATGTCTTAACGTTTTGTAATATTAGTGGAAATGCTTTGCGTTTTCCTAATTGCTAATTTATGCTGAAACTATTGGCAAAAGGTGTTTGTGTCATGCGGATTACTTGGATAAAATATACAATTGCGGACACAATTCAGAGAAGCATCTGCATTTTTATATTGTGTTAAGTTGTGGTACTGCTGAGCGTGAGGTACTGGGTTCGATTCCAGGATCGGGAAAAGTGTTATTGGGTTTTTCCATATAGAATTTCTCAATAGCAGCTTGGAGTCCAGGTTCGTGCCCGGTTGATGGCAATAGGCTCGCTCCCTATTACATGGGACTTAAACATAACTGGCGAAATGTGAGTGTACTATAGATACATCTCTGCTTAACCCTTCGGGGATTACAAGCGTGATGTTATGTTATGTTGCAGGTTAAAAAATTTAGCACAATTTTTGAAGTTATTATTAGTATTAATAGTACCTGGTCGACCGGGCTCTGCTCGGGTGAAAATAGAGAATGTAAAGGATAGTTAATACTAATTCCATGTATAGTACACACTAATTCCATACTGCCATGATACTACTATCATAATAAGTACCTACGTACTTACTAATTCCATGCTGCCATGTCAAGGATCTAAGGTAGCCATCTTGTTTCAAACTTTGGGCGATCGAGCTCTGCTCGGGTGAACATATGGAGAAAACAAATTTTCCCAGTTATGAGACCTAGCTAGATCGATTTTTTGTCCCCGTAAATCCTATACAGTGTGATTGTTTATAATGGGCACATATCGAAATAAGGGAATCTATGCTTAATTTTATTGACAGTTTTTTTTTTCTCTTTGGCATTTTATTGATAAATTTTACAATTACTGTAAAAATTTTTGAAAAAAATACAGATTTTTGCTAAAAAAACATGTTTATTTTCAATTGAGGCTAGTTTTTTTTCTCAATTTTCATTTTATGAGGACGCCTAATTACTTCCAATCATTATGCAGATTGTTTCATCGCGATAGATGATTTAGTTTAAAAGTTACACCGTTTTGTTAAAAAAAAAACCAACAAAAAAACAAAATATTTAGATATTTAAAAAAAAAAAATTGCCTTTAATGTTAAGCATAGATTCCCTCATTTCGATATGTGCACATTATAAGGAATCACACTGTATTGCAAGTTTCATCAGAATCGTTAGAGCCGTTTTTGAGAACGTGATTACAAAATATATATTTAGATATACAAATATTACTCATTTCATAGTATAGGATAGGATGTAGTGTCTCACTGCTGGGCAAAAGCCTCCATTCCTTGTCTTATGTTTCTTCTTTCAATTCCTAAAGAAGACATTCCATTCGTCTCGTGATATCTTTCGTGGACTCCTGTTACTGCTGTTCTGACTCGCTGCTTCTTGGCTCCAGTCTTGCTTTACCACTTTTTTCATCAAGAGGATATATATACTATCTGCCTAGCCTTTTCCCAACTATGTTGTCCGCTTCCAGTGTGCTGAATACCAGTATTTTACATGGAGCGACTGCCTATCTGACCTCAACAATCCGGTAACTGGGTAATACGATTCCCCTTGGCAAGACTGGTTGTCAGACTTTCGGGCTTCTGACGACCCGTAACGACTGTCAAAGATCCACGAATGACAGCCGGGACGACGGCTTAACGTACTTTTCGAGGCAGTATGTAAAGATGGTCACCCATCCACGGACCAACCCCGGCAAGCGTAGCTTAACCTGATGAATCGACCCGTGCCGTGCGGCTGTTATTATTTAGCCACGAGCTCCTCTATTAGGGAGATTCATATATTTTATTATCTGAAAATTATAGCTAACCTAAAAACCCATACTGAACGGTGCTGGTGAATACACTGTTGTTCTAATACCACGAACTTCCTGAGATATTGTTTCTCATTCTCTCTTAAGTTCAACCAAAGGTTTATAATTTAAAAGATTGTGATACCTTATGACTTTTAAATGTTCTTTCCTCAAATTTTTACATCCTTCTTCGAGATTATCGAAATTGCTGTACTGGTCAAAAACAAGCGAGTAGGCGGCCGGCGATGTTACTATGAAAATCCATGTCTGTCGTGTTTAGCGTTCAAATAAATTACTATGAAAACTCATTCGTATTATTTAAAAATGGATCGAACTTTTTACTTCAACACATGACAGCCAAGGAGGTAATTTATCAAAGACTATAAAAAAAAATCGATTTGGCTTGCAAACAGAGTGGTTTAAAGCAAAAAACAAACAAATAAACATATTGGCAAAATTATCGTTGTTCGTCGTTGATTCTGGAATTTATAAATAATTCATTCAGTTTGAATTTCCGCGCATTGTTTGAGAAAAGTACTATACAAGCCTTGGCCGCAATAAGGCATTGATGGACTCACGTATGTGTGCCTCGGCTATGCCTCGGCTGACATTTTCACGATCATCTATTAATGCCCTAATTTCTGGCCACGACAGTAATATACTATGTATTTCTTATTTGTTATGGTGTACAATAAAAAGTTCTATCTACCTACCTTGTGAACTTATTCAACATACTTGGAAGTGGAACATCAATTAGCTCTTATGCAAATTTAGATAATTAATCAATATTTTGGGGTTGATTAGTCATCGTTTAACTGAGTTGCTTACGATGTTGCAAATGTTGCTTTGATTAGGCAACGTGGATTTTCCTGGTGCAAATTCTTGGCTTAATATACACAGCAGGTAGGTAAGTATTAACATTATTAAAGCATGGGGTTTAGAACCTATATATCGTACTGACCCGTTGGTGTCGTGGTTGCAAGCGTGACTGCTGAGCGTGGGGTCCTGGTTTCTATTCCCGGGTCGGGAAATGTGTTATTGGGGTTTTCCATTACGACTTTCCTAGTAACATCCTGGAATTTGGAAGTTGGCGGTGTGGTGCCTCGGAAAGCACGTTAATCCGCCTGCGCCTGATCTCTCTCCGCTCGTGTCGGATTGCCACCCCATCGGACTATGAGAGTGAGTGCACAATGTGCGCGATAATATCTCCCGCGTCGAAGGCTGGTCTCCGCTGAGATTGACCGCCATGGCCGAAATTAGGTATGGAGGACTATTATTATAATTTTTTATTTCATCGTACTGACTAATACTTAAAAAACGTGTGCGGTCGGGGGACCCCCGTCCCCCTTCTCACGTATGATTTAAAACAAAATAAATTTTTTGTAGCCGCCATCTTGGATTTACATTTGACTTCAGTATCAGTTTTAGCACCGTCTAAAACTATGAAAACGACACCCATGACGAAAAAAATAAAATTTTCGCAGCCGCCATCTTGGGTTTTAATTTTGACCAAATTCATACTTTCTATCTCTCTCTCTCCGGTATGCAGTGTACTTGGGCCGATGTGTACAATTTTATCCCACGACACTGTAATCACTTTACTCTTTTCTATTTTGTTTTTCCTGCCGACCGCAGCGTTCTCTCTCTCTTTCTTTCTCTTTAAATTAGAAGAAGACAGTCGCAAGTACTAACACTTTTTAGCGTGACGATTTCTGAAAGTTTACAAGCCGCGATAAAGAATGTTGTTCCAATAATTTTGGGCGACAGCATAGATTCAAGCAAGATGAAGGCAAGCACGATGTGTATGATGAACCTTTTTCGTTGCATGGTCATACCGTACATTAATTAATATCTTGTAGGAAAGAAAGTTAGAGAACAGTAGCAAGATAACACGGTAAACAAGGTGTCAATACGTTATATAGTTCGGTAGCTATTAGCGAGGTAGTACATATGCGGTGAGTTTTCACCGCAGTGCGTACGCGCATGTAATAGTAATGCACCCGTTTAGCTATGCACTCCGCGTCCCCGCGCCTGCGCAATGTTCTGATATCCTCCATTTTACAATTACGATAGATTTACGAAGACTTTTTTTCGTATATTTACATATTTTTTTATGTGGGTAGTATAATTTATTTGTCACGTGCGGAATTTGTACTGCGTTCACGTGAGAATAATTTCACGTAGAGCGGCTCTTTTAGAGCTGTATGTATCGTGTACAAAGCTCCGAGAGAGCTTTAAAGCTTTTCGCTAATGTATATGTTAAGTTCGCTGAAACTGCGACGCAGACGTAACTTTCGGCTACAGACACACAGGACAATGACCCCTCAAGTTTTTCGGAAGCCTGTGTCTGCGTTTAGAAACCGATTTTTGTTGGATTCTATGTGAGCCTCATAATATGAGACGAACTTTGTTTTTCATATCTATTTGACGTAATCCCAAATTCCTAGCTACTGAAAACTTTTAATAAATTTAATTGACAATTTGTAATAGTATATAAAAAGAGGGGAATTAATCATAGGGCATCAAAAAATTCGTCCGCCTCGTTTTTTTATATACTTTTACAATTATTATATTTTTCAAATGTCTTTGACACATCTCGGGATCCTGGGGTCCTGGATCTTTGGAAGGCATACGAGGAGCCGAAGCCAACTCGCAGAGGCCCGTTAGATGTTTTTATTATTTTAAGTCTGTTAGTTTTTAAATTATGTAAATACGTGTTTATAAATAAAATAGATTGACAATACTTTGTCAGACTCTTCCTTGGCTCTCGCGTTTAATAGATGTACTTGCGAATAAGCGAAGAACCAATAGACTAGGCCGTTCTCACGTCAGACTAACAAAAACGACACTAAAAATTCAAAAAAAAAAAAAAATGATTTCACATAAACCTACAAGGGCACTTATGAAACGTCAGAAGCTAGGTGCACGGTTCCAATTGGTCGCTTCCTATGGAGAAGAGCCGGCAAGAAACTCCACGGTTACTCTTTTCAAAATAAGTGGTTTCTACAATGTTTTCAAATTACACTGTTAATAGGTATGGGAAGACAGTGTAGGCCTATCAAGAAGTACCAGGTACTTAGTAAAATAGAAAATGGTCCACAAGTATACAGCCTACAATGTTCTCACATTCACAAAATCTAAAAGAAAAGAATCTATATAAAAGATAAACAAAATAATAAAAATAAGGGCCTATTTAAACCAAATGACATGATTGCCACTACAGCTGTAACAAATGTAATTAGATTTAAAAAAAAAGAAAATTGTAGGTTTATAATGTCAAATAATGAAAAGATTATGTCAATGAAGTATGTAAAAAAAAGTAAAATAAAATAATCATCGTAATTTGGGAGCAGTTAATAGACATTTACATTGTTATGCCGATGAGGTACCAGGGAAGCTACTCGTACATGTGTAGAAGGAATTATTGCCAAACTTCCTTGTCTTCAACGTAGTCTTTAATCTTATAATATGATTTTTTGATAAGGACACGTTTGATGTGGGTTTTGAACTTTCCATCGCTTAGTTCTGTAACAGATTATATTACTATTTACTATTTTACTTCTCCATGATAATCCTTATTATTTATATTGTCGATAGTTCATAATAAACATGACAGGTGACAGCAGTTACGTGAATATATTATGTATAAGCATTTACCACTGTGTTTAGCAGTTCATTAAGTTATACTAGTATAGCTCCAGGCTTGGATAACTTGGCATTATTAATTGTATTTCACCATGTTTTGTTTTCCTAAAATGGTTTAAGTATTTGAATATTTTATGACATCGAATTATCATTAACTAGCGACTCGGCCATGGTTCGCACGAGTGTATACACATAAACTGTCGGGAATAAATGATGGTGAAAACCGCATCAAAATTAATTGTGTAGTTCAGAAGATCTAATCGGTCACACATACATACACACGAAAAGTGAGTTTGTTTTATAATATTTTTATGTGAAGATTACTGAGTTTTAGTCACTATGGAAGAAATTAAACTCCTTGCTCACGGTTTACCGGTACATTGAAACTATAGACGAACACCCCTCCAAAGGTGACCGTACCTACTTAAATAGGAGCGACGTTCATTTCACCCTGGGCAGTCAGTCCCTCGATACTTGTAACTAAGTAATAACAGCCGCACGAGTCAATCGATCAGGTTAAGCTACGCTTGCCGCGGTTGGTCCGTGGATGGGTGACCATCTTTACATGACAAGACCCCTCCGTGCCTCGGAATGCACGTTAAGCCATTGGTCTCGGCTGTCATCTGTAGATCTTTGACAGTCGTTACGGGTAGTTAGAAGCCTAAAAGTCGGACAACCAGTCTTACTAAGGGTTATCGTGTTACCTAGTAACTAGGTTGTGGAGGTCAGATATGCAGTCGCTCCATGTAAAATATATTAAGCTGCATCCGGTTAGACTGGAAGCCGACCCCAACATAGTTGGGAAAAGGCTAGGTAGATGATGAGTCAGTCCCTCGATATTTGATTAGCTTGTGCCTAGACAACAAAGAAGAGTATAATGCTACTTCTGGGATGGGTTTTTGAAACTTAGATCCACTTATCACTAAAATATATGCATTTAGCGTTTAAAGAATTTAAAACATGGCCCTGTTTCTGTCAATCATTTGAAAATGACAGAGACAAAATTATATATTTTTAAATGTTTACATATACAATGTTGTTTTCGTTTGCATATCGTGATTAGTAGTTTTAGTGGGCCTTAGATATGTTCCTTCGATATATCCGTGATTCCTTCGTTGATCTTCTCGTATGTACTTATCCTCAGGTAGTGTTTACTGTGTAGTCTGATAGTTTAATTTGAAAAAGAAATCCTGCCGGGAATACGTCATGCTTTTTATTTATATATGTTCCTTCTGGCAGGCAACTTGTAGTCTCTGCCAATAGAAAAAGTCGTGAGCAATAGATACATATTGAACTTTCTAGGAAAGTATTGCGTAGTTAGTTTATTGCAGACAAATGGTTAAATCAGCTTTTACATAATATACCTAGTATTTCATACAACGGTGTGTTAGAAGGGTGTTTTCAAGTTAACCATCTTTTTTTTCTCTCTTATCAGCCCATCAGTATGGTGCGTATGGCTACCTACCTAGAGACCGACTTGGTGACCCAGAATACGCCGAAAGCTCAATTTTAATGCACCCCATGTTACCATAAACACAACTCGTCGTAACTGTGCAATAATGGTCCTGTAGTAGTTCCCTGTGGCAGACCCATCGCTTTTTATAAATATTCTAACAAAGTATGAAGATGTTAAATAAAAAATATAAATATCCGCTTCTTCTTGTCTGCTAATCACAACATATTGCGATTGTCAACTCATACGCATTGATTTTGACATTTTCGTCTTTGTTAACTTATTGATCGTGGGAGTCATAGGTCGTTCCACGATTTGTAGTAAAAGTTAATACCTAAATCTACGGTAGGATATTGTGTGTCAATTTTGAAGCACTGACCGGTTATACAGAATTACGTGTGTTTATACACTTAATTAACTTTTTAATAGTTTGAATTGAACGGCAATGCACATGTAAAAGATCAGAATCGTGAAAATATGTAGGTATGTTTACAAATAAATAGATGACCTGTGACGAGAATTTCTTGAACCATGTTAAATTCATATTAAATCTTTGCTTACAGTAGTTTTCTAGAGCTAGTACTTACCAGCACACGTTCTGGCGTCGTTGGTAAATCAAGGCCTGATGTAGATTTTTTGGGTTATTTTGTTATTATAATTTACAAAAGCTGTAAGTGTAGTTCGTAGGTTCGAAACACAACAGGCGCTTTATTTTGTGTAAATAATTTTATCACCACTACTCTCAAAACGGTGAAGTAAAACATCGTAAGGAAACCATGTCCTAGAACCAAAAATTCGACGATATATGACATTTACCAACCCGCACTCGGCCCGCGTCCCAGCAGTGGGAACATTATAGGCTGATTATGATGAACTGTAAAAAATATAAGAAGGAATTAGTTTTCTAAAACATATTGTAAGGAAAAGCTAAGCTTACATGTTGATTTTTTGCTTTGTATACATTTAAATACATAGATTGTATAAATACTGAAACTTTCTCTCTGAAATAGCAACGTATATAACTAAGATGCCTCTGAAATTGCAACTGTGTTGGTAGATTACCAACTAATAACATTTATACATTTACAAAACGAAGACACTTCTTCTAATTTCTTGATTACTTTTTTAATGATTGGAATTTGGAAAAATATGACATTTAATTTATTTTTATTTAATTTAACTTTTAGGTATTCAATTTAATTTTTATTTAAGTCCAATACGAAGTAAGTGGACTGCAGAAGAATTATTGTGTACAGTTTAAATTACTATTGAAGTACTTCATAATTAAATTGCAATTATAGTAGTGAAGTACTTCATAATTAAATTGTACTATATTATAGATCAATTTTCGTATTGACATAGTTTATCATTATTTATTATGACCGAGATCACATCTCAAGTGTATTTTTTTTTTGTACTTTTGATTAAATATGGCTGCTGCTAATTATATTTTTTATGTCACCGAGTTTTGTACTTACCCATATTTGCAAAATCAATATCTTAAATATCTTATATCTTATGTAACATATTTTCGTAAATGATTAAGACTAATCTGTGTCATTTTGACAGTTCAACAACATTCATTGCGTTATTTACGTTGTTGAGTAGATTTTTTTTTCGAACTTATGATGCAATGGATTAGCTATCTGTTTCAAAATGAGTCAGATTGTGATTGATCATGTATTACGCAATTAGGATGCGAGTCTGTCTCTGTGATCGCTTGGATCTTCTAAACTACACAATAGATTTTGATGAAAATCCACCATAATTATCATCAGCCAGAGCATTTATTCCGGAAGGTTTATGTGTTTATTACATCCTATCCTATACTATTAAACTAGCAAGATTTATATATAGATATATATATTTGTAATCACGTTCTCGAAAACGGCTCTAACGACTTCAATGAAAGTTGCAATATAAGGGCTAACGGGGACGAAAAAGCGATCCAGCTAGGTCTCATATCTGGGAAAATTCGTTTTGTTTTCTCATACTCGGAAAGTAGTGTTTGTTTGATCCGAGTAGCGGGTGGAAGACGCTGCTCCCCACCCTTGGGCGGGAAAGACTCATAGTAATTGCTTCTTTCTCTAGGGCGGGAATGAATTTTAAAAATAGAACTAAATTTGGTTAGGTAGTCGGCTACGAAAAATTTTACTAAGGGGGGTATTACACTATCATATCTATGATCATAGATCTATGATCAAACATATAATGAAATTGTAAAAAAGACCATGTATTATGGGTATATTCCCCTTAAGGGGATATTACACTATCATATTATATCTTATACCTATCTACGAAGCTCACAAATTACCCATAATATGTCTTTTTTACAATTTAATTCTCAGTTCTCAATTTTATCAATTTAATTTTTATGATAGTGTAATACGCCCCTTATAGAAAAATATCGATTAAAAAAAATGTTGCAGTCTTGTCAGTATATATACAGCCAGTGAATTAAAAAAAATACCTCTAAACGGGACGACCCGAGGCGGTGACGCGGTGTGTTCCATGTTTGGAAAATGTGGAAAATGTTAAACCCAAATGTAATAAGTTGAGATATGATCTAAAAAATAGTCATATTTTTTATCCTTGAATATCAAAAATCAGCTCAATTCTTTGTCTGGAAGCGGAGAAATATGATAAAGATAGTTTTCGTGTGATAATCGTTTAATGTAATCGATTACACAACTACAAAAGGAAAACCTACCCACGAGGTAGCACTAGGTAATATAATTAACTCAAAGTAAAAAGAAAAACAATACTATATAGTGCATTTAATTTAAATAAAACATCATTAATTACTGAAAAACCAAAATAATGATTATCAATTTCATATCGATTAAAATCAGTTTTATTTTTTTGTCAATGTCACTGGCAGTGCATATTCTGCACTGGCATGAGCTGACTGACATTGACAATTTGACACTAGACACTAGTGATGGGTCGTTCTCGAATTTTTGACGCCCGAAACCGTTTTCCCGACGACGAAAACGGTTGCAGAAAACGGTTAAAGGACGAAACTTATCCAACATGGAATAGAATTGCGTTTTCGTCGAGAGCAGTTTCTTAAAACTATCAACAATTTGAAATGTATGAAATGGTTTTTTCGCATCACGAACGACGGCATTGACAACTGGTAATATATTACTGACTGTATTTCATTTCAAAGACTTCACTTTTAAGAGTTCACTTTTCATTGGAAAGACTGTTTTACGAGTGTGATAGATAGTTTAATCATTATACCCGACTGTATATTCTTAGATGTAAAATAAAAAATCGCACCAAGTAATTCGAAGACTGGTTTGTGCAATGAAGACTGTTTGAAGTTAAACCCAGGACGTAAAACAGTTTCATCATCACAAAACACAAAACGGTTTTTGTAAACGGTTCGTTGTCGCAACGCCCACCCCTACTAGACAGCTGTCACTTATTTCGTGTTTTCCGATGTGTTTTGAGTGCTTTCCCAATTATTTTTCTTTTTTAACGAACACTGCTTTGATTTTTACGGATTCTGACCCTGCCTACCTTGTACGACCCTTGCTTTCACTCTCAAGATCACTCACATGATTGACTTGGAATTGTTCTTTCGGATTTTACCTTGTGGATTGAATATTGTTGAAACTATGGATCGCTGTGTGAATTGTGGGATAGCAACTAGTCACTGCAATACACTAATGTATGTTTGAAACTTTGAATCTATAAATTCACACCATTTTCATCTCGTTACATTCAGGCCCAAGAGTGTATGTAATCGTTTCCGTCTCCTTTAAAAAAATATACTCATATTATTAGCCTCAATAAATATTTTAGAAAAAATTAAATTTTTACTTTCCTTAAATTCAAAATGAAAAGTATAGTGTTTAACACGGGTGAGAGTCATCAATTCCTACTCGGACTATAGCCATACTATATATATCGCTGCGCTCGGGTCTAAATACCTCGTATGGGAATTGATTCCTTTCGATCCTTGTATAACAATCTACTATTTCTCCGTATTTTTACCCGTGCAGAACATGACATGGCAGTATGGAATTAGTAAGTACTTACCTACTATCATGGCAGCACGGAATTAGTAAGTACTTACCTACTATTATGGCAGCATGGAATTAGTAAGTATCTACTATCATGGCAGCATGGAATTAGTAAGTATCTACTATCATGGCAGCACGGATGTAGTAAGTACCTACTATCATGGCAGCATGTAATTAGTATGTACTTCCCATACTATTAAATTAGCATTCTCTATTTTCAACAGAGCAGAGCTCAGTCGCCCAGGTACTTAATATTGAACTTAGATATATTAAAGAAATCTGGATGATTTCCTATATGGACATTGGACCCGTACGAAGAAAGGGTGGGTCGCTGGTAGTAGTACCAGCCTATTATTGATCCACCAGGGGGTACATATCTCTTCTCATATAGAGAAGGCACGAGCATTGGTCCCCACGCTTGCTCAAGACGGGTTGGCGATATCAGACTTATATTAACTATAAGTCCAGGTTTCCTCACGATGTTTTCCTTCACCGATGTCAGTAGGTATGTCCAAGATAAACTCGAAAAGTACATTTGAATTTTTTATATTTTTTTATCAAATTAGATTTGTTACAGCTGTATTGGCAATCATGTCATTTGGTTTAAATAGGCCCTTATTTTTATTATCTTTTATACAGATTCTTTTCTTTTAGATTTTGTGAATGTGAGAACGTTGTAGGCTGTAGACTTGTAGACCATTTTCTATTTTACTAAGTACTTGGTACTTGTTGATAGGCCTACATTGTCCTCTCATACCTATTAACACTGTAATTTAAAAACATTGTAGAAACCATTTATTTTTGAAAGAGTAACCGTGGAGTTTCTTCTCCATAGGAAGCGACCAATTGGAACCGTGCACCTAGCTTCTGACGTTTCATAAGTGCCCTTGTAGGTTTATGTGAAATAAAACATTTTAAATTTTGAATTGAAAAAGTCACATTGCTAAATCGGGGCAATTTAAACCCACAACCTCGTGCATGAGAGGCGAGGCCTTTAATCACTGGGCCATCAAGACATTCACTAGTACCTTAAGACAGTCGCTAGTACCTAATAAAAAAAACTCTTTACAAAAAAAAAACAACCGACTTCAAAAAAAAATCACTACAAAGTGAAAAATAACTTTAATTTCGGAAGTCGGTGTCTTTGGTTTTGAATTTTCGTTTTTTGTCACCGACTTCCGAAATTAAAGTTATTTTTCACTTTGTAGTGTTTTTTTTTTGTAAAAAGTTTTTACTTTTCACTTTTTAGTTGTGGTACCTACCCCACACAAATTCGAATACCACTACCTGCTATGTAAATAACAGTGATAGGAACTAATCATATCATCCACATACTAATTGGGGAAAAATACGTACGAGTATTATTGAAGCTAACTCAAAAACTACCCAAGCAAAGTTAATACAATTTATATGGGACCACCTCTGAAGTATGATCTACCAAACAAAAAAGAATCATCAAAATCAATTCATAGTTGACGGAGTAATCGCGTAACAAATATACAAAAAAAAAAAAATACCGACGAATTGAGAACCTCCTCCTTTTGGAAGTCGGTTAAAAATAGAAATAAAGGATTTCAATGTATGACAGCTTTCGCTGCGACAAAAAAGTCGTTTTGACTGCAACTATCATTCGCTTCTAAGAATGTTTACTAATATAGATTTGACGTAAGCGCTCAAGTAATAGCGACGGTGGCGTTTGGAGAGAGTTCAGAGTAGTCACTTAAGATGCGCCACCTAGCTTTGTTTAGATGCATTTTTGGATAGAGGAAACTGTGGAGTCGAAGATTTGTAGTTTTTTCAATTTTGGAAAATTACAAAAAAAATTTTAGGTAGCTGTTTATTTGTCGGTTAAAGATAAATTAACAAAAAAATATAAAGCCCCTATTTTCGTTAGAGCTGGTATAGTAAGAGATTAAAAAAAAAAATAGTTATGTGTACTATTATTTTTTGCCATAGTTACTATTAATTAAAAACTAGGTCAAGATGATAATTATAAGGAGAATCCCATAAGATATAATGTGCTGGTAATTTATATTGCGGAAAATAATAATAACAAATAATGGGCTTTCCGGTCATGTAGTTAATTCAAGTTTCATACGAAATGAAAAATTCCCGTAGGAAAACATAAATAATACTACAATTATAGAGGAATCCCCGAATAATATAACAACGGAAGGTGGTTTTGGCCCTAATACCGACCTGGGCAGTATTTGGCACTCGTTGACTTTGTTTTATTTTTAAATTGGCGGCAAGTGGTAGAAAAAGCGCCGTGTTTGCAGTTTTAATTTCTTTAATCAGGACTATTATTTTGTTCCAAGCTAGTTATCAAACGATGAACATAATGCTTAAATACTTACATTTGTTTTTATTAAATTACAACACCACTGGATTTTTAGACGTCTACAGAAAAACAGATCTTTCAAGATTTTTACTACGGAAAGTAGTCTTTAAAATGGTCTCTTTTGATCAAATTATCAAAAAAAAAAGAAAAAAAAATTGCCACGAAGCTCGCAAACTATGCGACTCAGTCTTACCGTGCGCTAAAAGTGGGTTAGCGCAAGAAAGCGTCGCGTCGCACCGCGCATGCGCGAACTGCCCACCTGCGCGCGCGACGCATCCACACTTTTTACTATTTTGTTTTGTGACTGTAGGTCTGTACTTGCTAGTTTGAATATAGAATGATGTTTTATGTGTTCGTTATCATTGTTTTTAAATGTGGAATAGTCAGGGATGGTATTTGTTTTTTCATTTTGTATGTCGTGAGGATGCAAGAAAAGTGAGTGTGATGATGCAGTGTTACAATGTGTTAAAATAATTGAGCCTTTTTTTTACTTTCTGGTCTTTTCTCACAGTTGGTCGCAGTAACTAACCTAGGATACCACGACCAAATGGTTAAAGTCAAAGTCAAAGTCAAATCATTTATTTCAAATAGGCCCATGTATGGCACTTTTGAACGTCGAAATTTACAAAATATTAAAAATGATTCTAGTCGCCCCTTCCAAAAGGTAGTTTTCGTATGGAGAAGAATGGGCAAGAAACTCCACCGTTACTCTTTTAAAATGTTTTACAATAGTTTGTATAGGTACGTACATTAGTTAAATAATTATATGTGAAGACGATGAAAAAGAATTAAAAATGAAGCAACGACAGATAATTTAATATGTGATAGATACATGGTGCTCACATATTTACAAACATTGTAAAAGTAGACGATTTTCCTAAAATTTTGTAATTAATAAGTCAGTGTGCGAGAAAGTAATCACAGAATGTTAAATCAATGTCATAAAACACAAAATAATCAATTTTACAATTAAATTAGCAACCAGTTTGATTTTGTCTTGATTCTAAATTGTCCTATGGAGCAGGACCAGCATGTTTCCAAGCACTCTTATCCTGGATATAATCCTCTAATTTGTAATATGCTTGTTTACAAAGTGCACTTTTGATATGAGTTTTAAATTTTCTTTCATTTAATTGCAATATGTCACAAGGTATTTTGTTGTAACATTTAACACAGTACCCCATAAAAGATGTATGTACTTTAGATAATCTGTAAAATGGTTGATCTAGTTTATCTTTATTTCTAGTATTAAAATTATGTCTATCACTTATTTTATTAAAGAGATGTGGATTTTTCCTTACAAACATAATATTTTCATAGATGAATTGGCAAGGTACCGTCATAATATTAATCCTTTTAAAAAGTTCCCTGAGAGATTCGCGGCGACGTAGATTATAAATGGCTCTGACAGCTCTCTTTTGCAAAATAAAGATGGATTCAATGTCAGCAGCCCGACCCCACAGTAAAATGCCATACGACATAATGCTGTGAAAGTAGCTAAAATAGACCAAACGCGCGGTTTCCACATCTGTTAACTGTCTTATCTTTCTAACAGCATAAGCGGCCGAGCTTAACCGCCCCGCAAGAGATGTTATATGAGGTCCCCATTGTAATTTCTCGTCTAGCGTGATTCCTAGGAAAACTGTTTGATTAATAAATTCCAGTTTTTCTCCATTCAATATGATGTCACATTCGCTACTTTTAACATTAGGTAATTTAAATCTAATGCATTTGGTTTTTTTTTTATTAAGTACCAGATTATTTACCGTAAACCAATCTTGGACTTGCAGAATAGAGCTATTCACGTCGTCAAGATTTTGTGACCGTCGGTTTATTTTAAAGATTAATGATGTGTCATCTGCAAATAACACCATCTTCGGTTGATTTTGAAGTAATTGGGGTAAATCATTAATGTAAACTAAAAAGAGGAATGGACCCAATATCGAACCTTGAGGAACGCCCATTGCCATTTCAGACCCTAATGAGTTTACGCCGTTTACCTGAACTTTAACATTTCTATCTTTCAGGTATGATCTAAATAAATCAAGAGCTGTATTCCTAATCCCATCCGTTAGGTTAGAACTGTGACCAACAGCGCCAACAGCGCGCGAGCCGAGCGAGCGATGCGAGCGGAGCTGCGGCAGCGGCTGGCGAGCGCTACATCCAAGTTGGTCTGGTCGCAGTTACTTGGCCATTCAGTATTTTTAGGACCCCAAAATAATTAATTCAATAATATTTTTAGGAGCGCAAAATGAGATATTAGAGGCAGAACATTATTGTTAAAGATAGGTAACCTACACAGGCTAAGTCACGCCTATAAACCCGCCCATAGTGACGTTAGTCCTTTTGTTTATTATAACTTGTGGGTTTCTAGTGACATTATGTATTTATTGCGTTGTTTAGGCACATTCGCCTGAAAACTACGTCACAAAACCGCAAACATTAAATCATTAGGTATTTTTATTTCAATTTTACGGAGAAATGTTATTGTTTTTGATGGTTTTACATATTTTAATTAATGTAAAAGTGGTTTTACGTCACGTTAGTGGTAGATTATTGAAACCGAAGGAATAAGGAAGGTAAGTTTGTTTAAACTTTTCCAGTTCTTGGTATAGAATGGTCAAATGGTTATATTTATTGGTTATAATGATGAAGTCATATTTCATAAATGCGATGCTTACATTTATGTGTTACATTCTAGTTTTTACCCGACTACGGCGAAGTAAAAAGGAGGGTTATGATTTTGACCGGTATGTATGTATGTATGTTCATCTGTTACCTCATAACTTCTAAACTGCCGATCATAATTTGATAAATGAGGTATCATTGGAAGCGTTTTGATTGTTCGCTGGTTATAGGCTATGTGACGTCACATTAAATGCAATATGGCGCCCTCTAGAGGACATAAAGTAACGAAATAAAAAATCAAAATTATTGAATTATGCCATGTTGGGTATCAAATGAAAGGGCTTGACGAGCACATTACAAATATGTATATATCATATTGTCCAAGTAAATTAATATATTTAAATTGCTAAAAACAAGCAAAAGTGAGACTGTGGTACGTACGGCGCGGCTGTAAAATTAATACCTATTTTACCATAAATGCCGTGATGGTAAAGTGGTTAAGACCTCGCCTCTCATGCACGAGATTGTGGATTCAAATCCGCCCCAGGTACCAATGTGACTTTTTCAATTTAAATGTACTTTCTGAGTTTATCTTGGACATTACTAACATCGGTGAAGGAAAAACATTAACCTGCTCTGCAAATACTTTATCACGAAACTATAACCCAAAAATAATTCAAATAAAAATAAGTTCAAAAACTAAAACCCGACTAAAAGGTATGAAACAAGAAAATATTTCAGACAGAAGTCAAGACATAGGTACAAAAATGATCAAGGTAAAGCCGTGGTCGCATGCCATTATAATTTTGTAGGTGTACCAGCATGCGACCACGGCTTTACCTTGATCATTTTTGTACCTATGTCTTGACTTCTGTCTAAAATATTTTCTTGTTTCATACCTTTTAGTCGGGTTTTAGTTTTTGAACTTATTTTTTTTATGGCATGTCTTCTGATTTTTTTTTCCAATATTTTCTAAATTTTTTATATGTTTCTGCTTCTATTCCGAGACTTAACATACATACATAATAAACTCACGCCTTCTTCCTGTGGGGGTAAACAGAAACTACAGAACGCTCCTGCATACCCCTTTTGCCTCGTTTACAACAACTGAAGGCGGTTTTGTCCCTAATACCGTCCTGCAGGGCTAACATGACAAGCGCGAGAACGCTCTTTTTCTCGTTTTATCGTAATTTGTCTACGATTTTGACGTCATTCTAATCCCTAACATGACCGCAAACGACGAGTAAACTCGACAAAGGCACTTTGACACTTCTTTATCGCGCGACGATAAACCGATGTTGCAAATTATTAAAAACAAATTATTTTTATGATAGCAACATCGGCTTGAAGTTTTGTTTCATTCATTCAATTTTATGCATGGAATTATGTATTTTATTGAATAAACGTATCTCTCTCTTAATTATACTCTCTTTTAATTATTTATGATTAGTTTTTTATGTAACCGACTTTTTGATTAAAATTAAATGATTTCTTTGGCATGCTGAAATTAAAATACAAAATGACGGTAATTAAAATTAGTGACAAATCGAAATGTATTATTGTACAAATAGATTTCGTTAATTAATTAATTTAATCACCATAATTGGCAAAGCGACTGGTTATTACTGAAAGTAATAGTCAATAGTCATCTACGTGATAGTGCTTCCCTCCACTATAGTACACCGGTGTACAAACACATATCAAAAAAAAAAAAAAAAAAAAAAAAAAGAAAAAAAAAAAAAAAGAATTTGTACAATAAGTACGACTATGAATCTGCCATCTTTTTTCGAGTTTTTTTATGTATCATAATTTTGTCGTTTTGTCTACTCTCTATCGTCGTCAAAATCGACGACGACTAAATACAACAAAATGACTGATTATATCGTGTTGAACTGTCAAAAATCGAGATAAATAACGTGTCATGTTAGGGTTTGTCGACAAAACATCAAGTTTGACAGAACGAGTCGAGTATTTTGTATGGCGAAGCTGTCAGAAAACGATAAAACTACAGAAATAGACAAAAATTTGTCGCGCGAGAGTGGATATATGTCGCGTGTGTCATGTTAGGCCTGCTGGGCAGTATTTGTCACTCTTTGACTTTGAGTTTTATTTTATTTCGGGCAAGTGGTAGAAAAGGCGCTGTGATTGCAGTTATAATTCCGATAATCAGGACAATTATTTTGTCCCAAGTTAGTAAACAAACGATGGACATAATACTTAAATGTTTTTTTATCATACTTCTGGTCACGCACGCCGGTGGCGAATACTACGCACTTGACTTTTCTGAAGAACATCACTAATAATATTCCATGAGTTCTAATACAAATTCCAAGCAATTTTATGATAGAAACTGTAGCCTTACTTTAAGCAAGTGCAGGTAAATAGAACATGGTAATATGGGTTTCTGGCACGAAGCCTTGAGGCAGTGGACGTGCCAACCACACGTAAGACATACATCACTGTGCAATTACATAAATATAAGCGAAAACATTTATGGGCTATAAATTGTCATACTTTTAATAATGTACTTAATAAAATATATTGAACGAAGCAAAAGGAGTATGTAAGGATCGTAGCAGGTGGCGTTCTATAGTTTCTGTCTACCCCCATGGGAAGAAGGCGTAATTATATGTACGTATGTAAAATATAGTGCTTCAGTTGTACCAGAAACAGGACTTTCCAAGTAATAGTAGATTGTTGTACAAGGGGCTAAAATAAACCATTCCATCGAGGTAGTTTTAATCCCGAGCTTTAGCGAGGGAGTAAATAGAAACCGAGTTATAATGGGTTTTAGCGCCGTGTGTTACACTCTACTTTTCACTGCAATTGCGAGAAAATAAAATAATCCAATACAATATTAAATAGTTTTTTCTTTTAAATATACATATTGTTAAATCTGAATTTTTAAGAAAACTTTTTATCCCGGTATGCGGTAGTAAAAATCTAGTTTTACAGAAGAATAAAGACTTTTTCGTTTTTGTAGGCTTGTTGGTTACAGACGAAAATTGTTTTTTCCCCTAGAGCAAGATATGCTATTTTTTCCCCGCTCTGGTACGCTACAATGGCGGACTTTTTGAGCAAGACGAGTGAAAATTATTTTGGTGTTGGTAATGTTTTGCCTTTTGTATCCTTTTTCTTCAATTCAGGAAAAAGAAGACGAAGAAGTCCACATTCAAATAAAGTCTTTTCGGATCTTAACGTGACGGCTGAGAATGGAGAATAGAATAGAAATAAATTTTGCGTAACCCAAGTGCTTAACTTGGGACACGGCCGGCACCGGCAGGGAAAATAAGAGGAAAGTCTCCCAAGATACAATAATCGGTGTACCACGGTGACTTTTACAGGTCCATGCGGCTAGGGTCACTATGGTACAGCCAACTGTATGTCGATATTGTCTATGATAACGATTTGATTATTTCGTAGCATTAGTAAGGAGATCCGGGGTTGTCATAGTTTTTTTTTTTTTTTTAGTTCAGGTATGACGTGCGGTTCATCGCAATTACTATATTGTAGTCTTCTCGAATTTCTTATATCGAACTCTAACTTATCTACTCATATTTGTGCCTGAACTGTGCTGAACAGAAGAGAGATTAATTTGGGAATAAATTGTTAGTCCTCGTCCCCACACGTGCGATTTATTAACGCGGCGACTTTCTATCGCTCACTGGATTTTCAACGCCTTGCTTTAGCGCCGAGGGTTGAAAATCCAACGGTGTATTTTTTTGACGCGCTGGGTTGCGCTTTTGGATTTCCAATGCTCAGTTCAACACCTCGGTGTTGAACCGAGCATTGGGAATCCAAAAGCGCATCTACTCCCTCCCGTCGTGCACTGGATTTTCTACCCTCGGGTAGAAAATCCAGTCCACGATGGTAAATCGGGTAAAAAATTGTCGCGTTTAAAATCGTGTGAACCTGGGCTTGCTCCAAGCTCTAGAATTGTCTATAAATGCATTAGAAAACTTCAGACTGATTCGACAGTAAGAAAATGATTAATGTCATCCGTAGTAATTTAATTACACCTGTGATGTTGACTTTCTAATTATAATTGACACAAACGTGAATCACGTCACTTTACAATAAAACTAAACATAAAAATCGAGTTGCAATTATCACGACGAGAAAGTACAGTCGCCAGCACATCAAGTTACCCCACTTTGACCTTGAACGCGTTATGAGCAACAACAGCGAGAATCGTGTGAAAGAGATATATAGCTTTTTGTCCGTTCTTACTTGTAATGTTTCGTGCTGCAGTGCGTAGGTGAGGATGTGTGCGTATGCACATCGTGGTGTAGAATAAGATACTATGCGATAAGAAATAGCGTAGCAGGTTGAATACTTGAATAGAATCTAAATAATGGCATGGTAATAAAAAGAGGCGGCCCGCGCACGGCGCAATGCCTAGACTACCTATGAAAGCACACTAAGTGAATTAAATAAAAAAACATGATTAAGTCTTAATCATGTTTTTTATTTAATTTCTTTATTTTTACATATTTATTGGAAAATAATCTTTAAGTATAAGTAGGTGTTGCCTACTACTCTTATCCATTACATTTAAACAGGTAAGTAGGTACGGTTTACACCGTTACACAATTAATTATATACCGAAATTTCAAGCTCTCGATGAATGGTGATGCCTGATGTGACAAAAACTTGTTTTTTTAATTTCACGCAGTTTTTAATTACCTTTTCCGGGTTTTGTTACCTACTTACTGGTGGGCTGGCGGTCACCTGTTTTCATGCGTTCCTTGCTCTTCTATTCTAAATATTTTACGAAAATTAATGCTAAAAACCGGCTTGACACACAATTAATTTATTTATTCAGTTATTTATTACTAAATGGGCCTGCTCTTGACCTCGATCGGCTTGAAATTTGAAAAACAAATTAAATCGGCTTGAAATTATATAGATACCCCATCACAAACGTGTGTGAAGTTCTAATTAATTATACCTACAAAAGCCTCTTGTCAGTCTGACACTATCTTATTACTAAAAATAATAAGGTTGAACTTAGTAACCTATACCTACTGAAGTTTGCTTTTGAAGGCTTGTGCAGACCAGCGCGACACGCGACGCGACACAAAGACACCGCTCGTCGCCTTATGACACTTGAAATAAGATACCAATTCAAAGGTTATATAAATAAAATTCTAATCTTTTATAATCGTTGCATCCTAAATGCGAAAGTAACTGTCTGTCTGTTATACTTTCACGCGTTTTTTTTTTTGTGGGTGGAGCGGGACGGCGTGTCAGACTTATACTGATTAAAACCCAGCCGTGTTCCTTCAGTTGCCATGTTGTTGCCGGGGGCCAATGCTTTCACGCCTAAACCGCGGAACCGACCGTCATGAAGTTTAGCAGAGATATGGAGAAGGACATAGGCTTTTTACGCGTTAACCAACATCCACTCGTTAACTAACAAAGCTAAGCTAGTATTTTATAAATGAGAATATCAGTTTCTTTGTTTGTTACGCACCATCATGAAATGTTGCATGTAACGTGTTGTCAGGGGTACAGAAAAGGACATGGGTGGGCTATAGGAACCTATTCCTATGGGAACTCGGGTGAAACCGCATAAAATGCGAAAGTGAGTTTGTTTATTTGTTTTTTACGCTTTTACGCAGTGACGTAGTTAGCCGTTATGGGGCCCCATTTCAAAATATCTTGGCGGGGTTTTTTGCAAAAAGAACGGTGATAAATATGCCGTCGGGCCCTGTATACCTAATAGATACGGCGGTAGCTAACCTCCTGCTTTTGGCGCGTTAACTACACAACCGATCATCATGGAATTTTGCAACCCTACCTATCAGAAAAGGACAAAGGATAGGTATATTTATATAACCAAACTATACAATAGATTTAATATATTCGATACGTTCTTTCGGGAGCACATGTAACCCTGGAAAAAATATCAAAATAAAATGCATACGAATAAACTTAATCTTTTTATTTTTAAACATTAATATAATTAAAAATTAAAAATAAATCCTACACTTACTCTACATTAAAATATACGAGCACGCGGGTGAAACAGCTGGAAAAATATAAAAAAAAAATTAAAAATAAATCCTACACTTACTCTACATTAAAATATACGAGCACGCGGGTGAAACCGCTGGAAAAATATAAAAAAAATGTGGAATAACAATCTTAATCTTTTATTTTTAAACAAAAAACATAATTGAAAACATAAAAACAATTCCTACACACCTACTCTACATTAAAATATACTTACAACAAAAGTATACTTAACCAGACTATGTAATATATTTAATCTATTAGATAGGTTTTAACGAGCACGCGTGTGTAACCGCGGGAAAAATATCAAAATAAAATGTGGAATAACAATCTTAATCTTTTTATTTTTCAACATTAATATACTTAAATGAAAACTTAAAAACAAAACCTAAACATACTCTAAATTAAAATATACTCAACAAAATTACAAATACAGTTTACCAATGACTGCCAAGCTAAATCAAATGCTGCCGTCAAACAAAAGTAAGATTTTACCTAGAATAAACTCCATTTGAAATAAGATAAGACATTTAAACAAAACTTTTTTACAGTGCGTTCAACCGATTTTGACTTCTATTGTGTTGGCGGCATGATAAATGGCATCTGCAGTAAACAGTTGGTATTGTAACCATTCTTTGCTTTTTATTGCCATCCTTATTTCTACGGAATAGAATTCAAAATCGGTTGAACGGACTGTAAAAAGGGTTTGTTTAAATGTCTAATCTTCTTTCAAATGAAGTAGGTATAGTATAATTTGACTGGGCTGAATAAGGCCCGCCACCCACTGACGGCACGGCACGTTCTGGCGTGCCGGCCGTGGCATCCCGAATTGTGAACACTAAGCATAATAAAATAAAATCTCAAATGATTTGAGCTAACTAAAATCGGTGTCGTGCCATGCAGCCAGTGGGTGACGACCCTAACTAAAATTATCACCAACAATATAGTGAAGGACAAATTCTCAAAAATATAACAATAATGCGAAAAGAAGCATTCAATTTTAGTTTAGTTTTAATTATTATATTTTCTTTGTAACGTTATTAGAAGAATTATCCATACCTACTAATATTATGAATGCGAAAGTAACTTTGCTTTTCTGTTACGCCTTCACGGCCAAGCCGCTGGGCAATTGTATTGAAAAATATGGAGATAGTTTGAAGACTGGGGAAGGACATGGAGGAAGTTAGTTTATTATGACACAACATTAACGAACGACATGTCTGGCGTCTTTCCCAAATCGAGCAATGGAAGAATAAGCGTTTGAGAAACAGTGGTTGGAAATACCTAAAAACCTTTATTTTGATAAATAAAATACTTAATTACAATATTAAAATACTACTTACGGATTGTAAAACTGTGATACTATTAATTGTGAACGTTTGTGAGAATAGATGGATGGATGTTTATTATTTTTTCACGCCTTAACGGTTAACGGATAATAAACTACGGACATAAACTCAACAAATACCTACACCTTGCGACACCGAGTGAGGAAGTGTTCATTCTTCATACACGGTGTCAGACATTCGTGTACTGATTATAGTGTTGTAGACTAAACTTAATACTAAGCTCGCTCGGGTCTTATTAGCGATACTGAATAAGCCATGACATGACCTAAAAGAGCCCAAACTTGACCTCAGAAATACGCAACAAGATCGGCCTTTTAGATGTTATGAAATATACCTACGGAATATAAATACATGGAAGCGACTAACTACACTTATTCAGCTCAATTCAGCGTTTGTCCATATAAGGCACTAACCACATTTATTCAGCTCTGTTCATCTTTTGTCCATAGAAAACAACCATTTTGTATGGAAATGCCTACGCATCCGTTCAGCTTTCCGCGTCTGTTCACTTTACAAACAAAATCGTTGTTTTCTATGGACAAAAGTTGAACAGAGCTGAATAAGTGTGGTTAGTCCCTAAAACACCAGTTTTGTCTGGAGATGCGTACGCATCTCCAACAAAACCGGTCTATGGACAAGAGCTGAATTAAGCTGAATAAGTGTAGTTAGTCCCTAACGCGTTGCCAAAACAACATTATTATTAAATAATAAATAAAAGTGATTTACATATATGAAACTCTAATACCTAGCTATAGATACTATAAAATTGTGATAACAATGCAAATCAAATGTAGATATTTATTAATTAATATTATAAAAAGATTGTTTGATAAATGAAATTAAATGAAATAAAAAAGGATCAAATGAAATAAAAATATATGTTAGGAAAGATTATTATTTAATATTTGGTCGGACCACCTTGCGCGTCTAAAACAGCGTCCAGCCTGTCCTTCATGCCGGCCACCATGTTCCAGCAGGTGTCCGTGCCTCTAAAATGCTCCCATGTAGTATGGGCTTCTCGCCGCAAGTTTTCGTTGTTGCGGATTTCTGAGGCATCCTAATCGAGAACCATGAGACCCCATAGATTCTCGATTGGGTTTAAGTCGGGGCTCTTTGCAGGCCATGGCAGACATATGACGTCATCCTGTGCCGCGAACCACTCCTGCGCCACTCTGCAGGTGTGCACGCGGCAGTTGTCTTGGCACAAGTAAATAGTGCCCTCTGGGTAGTGCAGGCGCACGGTGGGGATCATCACGTCGCGTAAAATTTCGACGTATTGATCCCCAGTCATGCGCCCGCTAACCTCCACTAGTTCACCCGGTCCCATTGAGCTCATCCATCCCCAAAAATTTAATGAAATTCTTCCACTTGCTCGATTTGGCAAAGTATTTACCTCCACATAGCGCTCATTCCTATTGCGCCATAATATTTTTCTTCCGTCCATATCCGACCGGAAGCTTTTTTCATCGACAAAAATGACGATATTGTTTGCCCAGTCAAAATTATAGTATTCTAGGCAAAAACTTACTCTTGCCTCCTTATGCGCCTGGGTCATCAATATTTTCTTGGCAGGGCGTCGGCATTTCTTTCCGGCGTTCCTCAGGCGCCTTCTGACCGTGTCCATTGAAATCTAAAACAAAGAAAATTTTGTCAATTTCAAAACTTACTACATAAGATTCTTGGTTATGACAAATTGTACGGGACGGGCGTTGGTCCTCCTACCTAACTAAATGAGTATGGCTGTATGGGACGGTTAAAAATTATTCTTCAAAATATAAACATACACAAATAAACAATCTGTCGAATTGAGAACTGCCACCTTTGTTGAGGCGGGTTGCGGGTTGTAAAGAACTGAACATTTCTTCAACAGTAATAACATTTATTGTCTGGCCCGCGCGGCGCACGTAAAACCGGTTTGAGCGAGCGCCGAGCGCCCTTACAACTTGTCTATGTAGTAGGTATTATTTTAGGTAATCAATTTTGTTATTAACTTTTTAAGAAAACCATGTTATAAGTAAATGATGAACAAGTTAAGGTGATAAATGTGATTACAAGCTACACATGGACTCACGCTGTACGAAGTTGATGTTACTCGCGTACTTAAAAAAGGGTCGGCAGAGTGTGCAGCGACCATAGTCGCATCGTCTGCCGCCGTCGTGGCTCTCGCGTAGAGTTGGCGGTGGTGAGCCTCTAGAGTTCCGCTTTCTTCCCACCGCCGAAGCCAGAAGTAAACAGTTTTTTTCTGGAACGAAACAAATAGCTATAGTTTATTTGCTCATTATTACTCAATTACTATAGGCAACTTATTTATTCCCTAAAATAATAGTTAAATTATAATTATTACGCACAAACATCGATAGCACTACAGGGTAACACCGGATGCTTAATGCGAAGTGCTTAAATGCTTAGGTATTTACTTTAAAATCCAATCACTACCTACTGGATTAACTTTTGTTTAGAATGTTTCATAACTAAATGGAATCAAAAACAATAGTTCATCAAATTCTGTTTACTTAGGTATTATAACTCTGAATTTGAGCTTTCACGGTTACTCTACATGGAACAGCGCGAGCGCTCAGCGTTAATTAAAACTTACAATATCTCATTATCAGAGCTCATTATTATTATTATAGATTTCATTAGAACACAAAGAAGATACCTCTCCAACCTATCTATCCCTTGTGTTAACTTATTTCGAAAATTTATAGAAAAACACTATTGACACATTTTTTTTATATTAGCCTTTGTTTATTTTGATTAAAAAATATAATCACAAAAATATTACTCACCGTTATTCCCGTCTGCCGACAAATATCTATCACCCGGCATCCACTCAATCGTAGCGCTATGATGCGCTGTCTTTCGACTTGCGTCAACTGAGGCGCCATAATATTATAAATAACAATTTTTAACAATAAGCACCGTACACAGTACCGACTCCACGAATTTTGAACGACTGACGTAAACGAAAAGAACGATGTGATGAACAGTTGAGCGAACTCGGGAGCAGTGGCGGACGCGCAGGGGCGAGTGGGTGTGGCTTATTCCTAGTGAGATACGATAATTGGCTGCCAAATATTAGCATGTGCAATAATTGGGCAATTTTAGAAACGTTGAAAACTCCACCAATAATGCCATTGATACTTTCTTTCTAACACTCCATGGCGCGTCGTAGTTATAGATATGTATAGGGTTTACGTTGACGTGCTGGCGACTGTACACAGATATTATTTTATAACAAGTTAAAAATAATACACTTATCATTGATCTCAATTAAAACATAAAATAAGAAACATTGATCTCAGGAATGCCTGAGATCAATGTTTCTTATTTTATGTACAACACTTTTGTGTTACAAATTAGAGCATTTATTAATAATGATTAATAAATGCTCTAATTTGTAATAATAAAATAATAAAAATAAAATAAAATAAAATTCATTTATTTCGGGTAACTGGGCCCATAGAAGTCAATTTTATAAAACATATCACACTAATAATATAATACAATAGAATAAAATAATAGCAATAAAATTCTTATAAAATTCATATTAAAATCGTGTGAATATAAAATCATTTGATCGTAATAACTATTTATGTCTTTATTTTATTTTTAAATTAATTTAAATACCTAGAATTTTTATATTAGTAATAGTTATAATTTTTTTATTCAAATTTTATCTTGTTGCTGTAACATTTTTTTACAATATGGAATGCAATACATGAAGCTGAGTTTTTTTTTTTAAATGATAAATTAATAAATAATAGGACACAACTCTCTAGTTGTCTGCAACATGTAAGTTAATTTTGTTGAGCAGGAAAATACACAGAAATATTTTTTCACTTTAAAATTAATTGACCTGTTTCAATAAAATTCCTATTTCATCGATTTATTTTTATAAATATATTCTTAATAATATAATATATTTATATTCTTTACCTACTAACATAGTTTATAAGCTCCTTTTGTTACTAACCATAGTGGATTATGTTACCTTTTTTTTTTTTTTTTTTTTTGGGTGGGAAATTATCAAATAACTTCTCCCGCTCTGGGTGGAGCGGGAGGGCGTGTCAGACTCTTACTGACTAAAACCCACCCGTGTTCCTTCGGTTGCCCTGTTGCCGGGGGCCACGATGTCCCCATCGGTTTTCTTCGAACCCCCGGCAGGCAGGATTACAAATAAAAAAAAATATAAAACATTAATTCACTGACAGACAACGCACAGTCTGAACCGCTGCGTCTAGAAGCATAAAATGCTGCGCAAGAGTTCCTTGAATAACGAAGGGGAGCACTAAGGAAGGATTTTTGAAAAATTCATCCCCTATAGGGGTTAAATAGGGGATGAAAGTTTCTATAGAAGTTCGTAATTTTTGCCGATGGGGAATCCCATCGGACAAGGCTCTTATCAAATAATTGACTACTGGTACACACGGCTACTACACATCAAGCTATACATTTCCAGTTTATGCTGATCTCGCATTGTATATGATTTCCATACAACGCGAGGTCAGCTTATCCTGGAAATGTATAGCTTGATGTGTAGCCGTGTGTACAACATTAGCAAAATAACATTGTTATATAATTAAGTGCCAAACAAATGCGGTTAGATACCGTTTATGCATATTAAAATATGAATCATGGGTTTTTCCTATTAACTAACAAATAGGAAATATGCTACAGGTACTGGCTGTCAACGTTAAATAATGGTGATATTCATAAATTTTTCGGGAATAACCCGAATTATATTATAATTATATTATAAATATAATAAATACGATGCTTATCGAGTAACGTTGACATTGGTGCCGATTCCCTTGTTCACAAACTAAACTAAATTTAAGTTCAGTGCATCTTTTCTTTCTATTTCATTAAGAAAAGGACAGAAGATAAATTTTAGTTTAGTCCAATTAATCAGCGCTTGACGACGTCATTTTAGTAGGCAAGTTTTTAATCACGTCTAAACTTGTAAGGAGTAGTGACAGGCGCTGATTAATTTGACAGGACTAAACTAAAATTTATCTTCTGTCCTTTTCTTAATGAAATAGAAAGAAAAAGATGCACTGAACATAAATTTAGTTTAGTTTGTGAACAAGGCAATCGGCACCATTAGGTCACATAATAATTGATATGGTATTTTACATAAAAAATTCTTGCTCTTTACCGGCCACCGGTAGCAGAGCCCTACTAATATTGTAAACGCAAAATACAGTTTCTGTATTTAGAACTTGACCTTCTGTTGAAAAAGTAATGTGGCTAAGTAATCCTGAGTGTATTGTGTGATAAGTGGGACAGCCCCATGCTGGCTCACTGGATACGGCTGCACACGTAGGTGTCAGTCATTCCACCGTAGGCGCGGGCTTGCGGACGGTGAGCAATGGGTAGCTCGCCGTCCGATAAGGACCAAGCCCGGGTCGACGGCGCGTTGTGTTCCACGCGCGCCTCAAAGAGATGTCAGCAGAATTGACGGGGTCCGCTAGGGCCAATGCCTGCCGGGGCTGCGAATATGGGCCGATAGGGATATCGTGGCCCCCCGGCAACATGGCAACTGAAGGAACACGGGTGGGTTTTAGTCAGTAAGAGTCTGACACGCCCTCCCGCTCCACCCAGAGCGGGAGAAGTTATTTGATAATTTCCCACCCAAAAAAAAAAAAAAAAGGTGTCAGTCGTTTCAATTTTGTATACCTATAGTATGGTTTTTACTAAGATTAGGTTAAGACCTTTACTAACAACTTATGGATCGTGTAATTTCGTCTGAAAAAAAAAAATTTAATTTAAATATTAACAGCCGCACGGGTCGCTCCATCAGGTTAAGCTACGCTTGGATGGGTGACCATCTTAACATACAGAGACTCCTCCGTGCTTCGGAAAGCACGTTAAGCCGTTGGTCCCGGCTGTCATTCGTGGATCTTTGACAGTCGCTACGGATCGTCAGAAGCCCGAAAGTCTTACAACCAGTATTACCAAGGGGAATCGTATTACCGAGTTACTGGGTTGTGAAGGTCAGATAGGCAGTCGCTCCATGTAAAATACTGGTATCCAGTTAGACTGGAATACAAAAACTGGAATACAAGAGTTAGAACACGTATTTTTAGGGTTCCGTACCTAAAAAACGGAACCCTTATAACCCTCACTCTCTTGTCCGTCTGTCCGTGTGTCACCACCGATTTTCTCAAGAACGGGTGGACTTAGCAAGTTGAAATTTATACCAGATACTGAGGTCTATAATCCCTATTAGGTGTATAAAAATCAAGGTCCTGAGTCAACACGATAAAAAGATATGGGCAAATTTAGATTTTCGCGAATACTTGTAAATACCAAAATTTACCTTAATTTTTAACTTTTATTTTTCGGAATTTTCCCTTTACTTGTGCTGTAAGACCTTGCTTTTAACCAACATTGACAATTCTAGGTCAACCAGAAGTATTCTGTAGGTTTTGGGTCGAAAACCCATATTTTAGGTAGTTCCCGTTGACTTAAAATCACGAAATTTGGCAAAAAGCAAGGTCTTACAGCAAAAGTAAAAAGAAAATTCCGAAAAATAAAAGAAGTTGAAAATTAAGGTAAATTTTGGTACTTACAAGTTTTCGCGAAAGTCTAAATTTGCCCATATCTTTTTACCAATAAAAATGATACCAATTTTATTATGGCGGTATAATGGGTAGGTACGGAACCCACGGTGCGCGAGTCCGGTTTTTTTTAAATAAAACGGTATAGAATTGGCCCAAAACTTTGCCACTTCTACGGTACTGTAGAAGACGCTTATATAAATTGCAAAGTACTGTTAAATTAGGTATGTAACGTGTTAATTCAGTACCTGCAATATGTTCAATTGACGTATGATGTGCGTATTGGAAATTTGGATGGGAAACAATGAAAAATAACATAGTAGCTGCACTTACATCATGTTACCGTGAAGGTAAATTGTGACCACAGATTAAAAAAGCTGTGGTTTGACGTACAAGCCACGTGGACGAGGTCTTGGTTAAACAGTTCATTCGGGGAAGAACTATCACCAGGTAATAGGTACCTATTTCTGCAACAAAGCAGGGTTGGGTGCCTTTAAAAAAAACTTTTTAAGTACAAAAAAAAAACACAACCAACTTTAAAATAAAAACACTACAAAGTGAAAAATCACTTTATTTTCGGAAGTCGGTTTTGAATTTTCGTTTTTTGCCACCGACTTCCGAAATTAAAGTTATTTTAGTCGGTTGTTTTTTTTTGTAAAAAAAAATATTTTTCACTTTTTAGTTGTAGTACCTACCCCCACAAATTTTAATACCACTACCTGCTATGAGGTTAATTTTATTAACTAAAGGGAAATGTCCAATTGATAAAGAAGTTTTGTCCAAATGACGCCCATGAAAGAAACAAATTATAGGCATTAGAGTTGACATTGTAGATAAAGAAAGAACCACTGTATTTTACATAGAACTCTGTGGGTCTTTTATAAATAAAAAAATAAAAATTAATGATGATGATTTTTCAATTACCATTTAGTCATGTTTGTCAGAAGAACTGATAGTTTAAGCCCTAAACCACATCCATTATACCCTAAAGGCCCTAAAATTTGAGGCATTTATGGTATAATGGATGTTTCTCCAATTCGCTCGTAACAGGACGTTTCAGTTCTAGATCTTTTGACTTCTGAATGACATTGATAAGGGGGCGATGTTGGTAAACATTTTCTGAATTTTTTACAGTAATTGTATTAACAAAACAAGATGGCGGCATTAGTTTCGATTTCGGCCACGCGCCAAAAAAACCTAGATATACTCCATTTGAAATAAGGTTAGATATTGAACTAAACCTTTTTTACAGTCCGTTCAACCGATTTTGACTTCTATTGCGATGGTGTCATGACAAATGGCAGCTGCAGTAAATAGTTGTTATTGTAACCACTTTTTTCGTTTGAATGCCATCCTTATACCTACGGTATAGAAGTCAAAATCGGTTGAACGGACTGTAAAAAAGGTTTTTTAAATGTCTAATCTTATTTCAAATGGAATATAGTACCGTTGTACCGATGACGACGAATCTGAGGCTACGATGAAGAAGCTAAATTAATATTCAAAAGATTCTTCCTTCCTCTATCTAACATTGCCTCTTAAACTGCAGTAATGACGCTGTCTCGTATTTCCCTCTCTGACGTATACCGAGTAAGTATTATACAACAATAATGAAACAATAGTTTTCCTGCACCGTTATGCATCCATCTCCATAACAATAAAACCTATGTTGTTTTGATTATTAATTTAATAACTGTTGTTTACTTCCTCAATGGATCCCATTGAGGGTTTTACAGATGTGACGTGGTTTTGTGACACTGACCATTCATAAACATTAATAGTAGGTAGGTATCTCGTAGTATTATGTGGCAATAGCCCATTCGATAAGTAATTGGATGGAAGAGGTCGGAACCCAGTTTTTGCCCTATTGACGTGAACTCCTGGCATTAAGTATTTTTAAGCATGTATTTAATCGAATATCAAATAATTCCCATTTTGCTTCCCTGAAAATATTAATGAACACTCTAATATGATGAATGCGCCTCTTTTTGTGAACCTTAAATAATTCAAATTTTGGTGTCCTAAGAAGACATAATGGGCAAGTGACTGCGACCAACTTAGATGTACTTAGCGCTCGCCGGCCGTTGCTGCGGCACCGGTCGCTTCGCTCGCTCGGCTCGTGCACGGTTCGTCACAGTTCTAATCTATGCTAACCCATTTGGTCGAGGTGCTCTAGCTTAGATGCTGCGATCAACTGTTTGGAAATGTCAGAAAGTTAAAAAGAGGCGTATTTATTTAAAAAAAGCTTTTAAAAATTTTTTTGAGGTTCAATGACATATTTCCCTTTTTAATATTTATGTATTTCTAAAAAAAAACATAAGTAAACTAAAAATTACTTACGTGGTTCTACCAAAGCATCTTGATGACGCGACGTAGGATTATCTAAATTGACAAATTTAGTTAGCGATTTTGACAGCTTCTCCGAATTGCATAGTAACGGGTTTTTCATTAAGAGCGCTCGAACTTAAAAATAAAATAAAAAAACCTGTTTAAGTGATATTGCCACAATTTTTATTTAATTTTAAAGGATATTCGCTGACATTATGTATGGAATATAATTTCAGCCAAATGGCCGCCGCGACTCCGCTGTGGGTGGTGTATCATGGTGGACCAATTTTGGATGACATTTTCGCATAAATGGGGCTCAATTTCACGAAGAGCGCGAGTTATGTTGGCCTTCAGGGCGGCAATTGACTGTGGTTTGTCTGCATAGACTAGAGACTTCACGTAACCCTACAGAAAGTAGTCGAGCGGTGTTAAGTCACACGATGTCGGTGGCTAGTTGATGTCGCCACCACGCGAGACGACGAAGCCTTAGAATTTCTCATCCAATAAATTTATTGTTTCCCGTGCTGTATGGCAAGTGGCGCCGTCCTGTTGGAACCACATGTTTATGAGATCCATACCATGTAACCTAGGCCATAAAAAAAATGTTATCATCGTCCGATATCGGTCGCCATTGACAGTGAGTGCGGCTCCTTGCGCATCTTCGAATAGAGCACTGATTTTGATAATAAATTTTAACAATTTCTACGCGTTGTTGGAGCGTGTAGCGTTCCATGGTGAAATGTCACGACTAAATATGTGTTCATGCCAAATTTGACAGCTATCGCTTTACCAAGATGGCCGCTATGCGCTGTCAAAGTTCGCGCGTCCCTATTGAAAAACCCTTTATTAACGTGATTGAATCTTCTTAGCACTATCACAGAGAATTTTATTTTAGCTACACTTCAAATAAAAATACTGCTGCTGTGGAAATGCGTTCCTTGCGAAGCATGTGTGATCTGACTACGAATGATAGGCTGAGGGATGATGTGATAAGACAGCGGTGTGATTTAAAAGAAGATGTAGTGACAAAAATTGGAAAGGGTATGCTGAGATGGTTTGGGCATGTTGAGAGGATGAATGAAAGGCGACTAACAAAATGTATTTACGAGGCTGTTGTGAAGGGAAAGGCCGGGCGGGGACGCCCTAGGAGGACATAATACTGACCTTATTGGTGATGTTTTGCCTCATATATATTTAAAATACTGAGAGGGAAGGTACATAATGCAGTTGTTTTAGGCCAGGTGAGTCTGTGTGTTCCGGACAGGTACGTGTAGCGACGACGGCAGCCACGACTGCTGGTGGAACCGCGTGCTAGGACCAACCTTCTGAAGGAGGCGCCGATGACGCGTGCACTCCGCACGCTCAACCTCATAGCGAGTGAGACAGACCTATTCTGTTGTTCTCTGAGTGAATTCACAAGGAATGCTTTGTTTGTAATTAGTTATAGGTATTAGTTATAAGGAACAATTATGTTAAAGTATTAATTAAGGCACATTTACCGCATTGGTCAGCTGTAAGGGTAGATGTATGATGATAAATAAATAAATAAATAAATGTTCTTCAGAAAGATCAGGTGCGTAGTACTCGCAACCGGCGTGCGTGTATGACCAGATGTATGTACGTAAACGAGGCAAAAGGAGTATGTAAGGATCGTAGCAGGTGGCGTTCTGTAGTTTCTGCCTACCCCCATGGGAAGAAGGCGTGAGTTAATGTATGTATGTTCAAATAAAAATATTGCAAAACTCTTGCACCAGATAAAAATATTGCAAAACTCTTGCAGCTTATCATGAATGACCAAAATATTGCACAATGCCAATTACCTTAGCAATAGACTGACCCATTTTCCTTGGTCGCAAATGCACACTTTACGAGTCTTACATGAACTAATTCATCATCATCATCATTTCAGCTAAAACACGTCCACTGCTGGACATAGGCCTCCGCCAAGCACAGCCACTTCGACCGATTCTGTGCTTCCCGCATCCAGCGGATTCCTGCAGCCTTCACAAGGTCATCGGTCCATCTTGTGGGAGGCCTTCCAACGCTACGTCTTCCGGTACGCGATCACCACTCCAGAACCTTTCGGCCCCATCGGTCATCTGTTCTGTGAGCAATGTGCCCAGCCCACTGCCACTTAAGTTTGTCAATTCTTGGGCTGTGTCGGTCATGAACTAATTAGAAAGGAAATAAATTAATCAATGTTTAATGAATACTTCCTATCAATGACGTCAAAGATCAAATATTAAATGATATCCTTAAAATGTATAATTTAGATGGCTTTTTTTTTTTTGGGTGGGAAATTATCAAATAACTTCTCCCGCTCTGGGTGGAGCGGGAGGGCGTGTTAGACTCTTACTGACTAAAACCCACCCGTGTTCCTTCGGTTGCCATGTTGCCGGGGGCCCACGATTTCCCTTTCGGCCCTTATTCGCAGCCCCGGCAGGCATCGGCCCTAGCGGACCCCGTCAATTCTGCTAACATCTCTTTGAGGCGCGCGTGGAACACAACGCGCCGTCGACCCGGGCTTGGTTCTTATCGGACGGCGAGCTACCCATTGCCCGCGCCTACGGTGGCCGGAAATCGGCTCGCGATTCCAGCCCAGGGCGTCTCCTCCTGCGGCTAATATAGATGCCTACATACCACTTGGGGGCACCGTACGACAATTAATTAAAATGATAGTAATACTATACCTAAAACTCAATAAAAAAATCAATCTGCCTAGCCTTTTCCCAAGTATGTTGGGGTCAGCTTCCAATCTAAGCGGATGCGGCTAAATACAGTATTTTATATAAAGCGACTGCCTATCTGACCTCCACAGCCCAACGTAACTGGGTAATACGACACCCCTTGGTAAGACCGGTTGTCAGACCAACGGCTTAACGTGTTTTCCGAGGCACGGTGGAGTCTCGGTATGTAAAGACGGTCACCCATCCACGGACCAACACCGGCAAGCATAGCTAAACCTGATGGATTGACCCGAGCGGCTGTTATAACTTAGCCATGAGCTCCTAACCTCACCTAAAACTCAATCAAAATCCCAAAATTTAAATAAAAAAATGTTTTTTCAAACAACTAAAATACTAGTGATTGGTTGACTACCTACTTATATGGGTTTTTCCAATCACCCGAATAGGTACATAAAGTGACTAATTGGATTTTATGTTTTCGATAAAATTTCTGGTCTGGGAACGTCAATCAATCAATCAATCAATCAATCTTTATTTGTGTACACAGGTATTACAATAAAGGTCTTATGTTTACATTTTAGTCGAGCTCTATGTCCTACCAATGAAATTGGTGTACAAATATATTAAGTTTTTAGCAATCATTCTGAATTTATACAATACAAAGTCACGTTCGAGTAAATAATGTCAATTAAATGTATTAATAAATAATGAATTAATCAATTATAATTTATTTTTACATGCATGTCAATGGTTAATTATATTAAAGGGCTAGTAATGTCATATTTCATCATAATTGTAAATAATGTCAATTAAATGTATTATTAGTAATTAATTAATCAATTATAATTTATTTTTACATGCATATCAATGGTTAATTATATTAAAGGGCTGGTAATGTCATATTTTATCATTTAAAAATTCTTCTATTGAGTAATACGTCTTATCTATTAGAAATAAATACAATTTACTTTTGAATTTGCATTAATTTTCCGACTACGGCGAAGCAATAAAACAAAATTTTCACCAAAATTTCAGGTTATTGGTAATACCAAAATCCTATAGATTATAATGCTTGTTTTTCTCTTTTCTGTTGAGTTTTTGCAGTCGGGTTTTTTGTTATTTTTAATAATTTGTTTTATTTCAAACTTTTTAGTTTTATTAATATATATAACTAGCTTTTGCCCGCGGCTTCGCCCGCGTGGATGTCGGAAAATATCCCACAGGAACGTGCTACCGGGATTCAGAGTATCCTATGTCCTAACCTATCTAGGTCATGGCCTATCATATGCCTTTCATTTAGAAATCCGTTCAGCCCTTACGGTATGAAAAGGTAACAGGCAGATAATAAATCTATTTTAGGGTTCCGTATCTCTATTTGGTAATTTCCGTTGGCCCAGCAGCATGAAGTTTGGCGAGAAGCAAGGTCAAGTAAAGAGGAAAATCCGAAAATTGGTAATTTATGAACTGCAAAATTAAGTTTGTTCTTCAATCCGGGATCAAAAATTTATAGTCCGTGTCTTGAAGTAACATTTAGTATGTAGTTCATTCAAATCGGTACTCTCCACTCTATTAAAAGTTCTTTTTCAATTGAAAAGGTAAGTTTGTCCTTTAATCCTGATTTGGAAATTCAGGCAGCCGATCAAGCACAGCTTTGAGACGGAACCTTTAGGGCGTAAATCCTACTCATATTTGTCCGGCTTCTTAACATAAATAAAACAGGTTTATATGATTCAAAATGCCTTTCTTAAAATAATAATTATTCATTTTACTATTATCATCACCATTAATTTCTTCCACATGTTAGAAAGGTTAGTTTATGACTTTAAATAGTGATAACTTTGACAGTGGGCCGATTTTAATGAAATATAGACTAAATAATATAATTCAAGATACAGACTATGGCTATATTTCCAATTTCCTTAAATCTCTTTAAAAGAAGACACAAAAAAATCAATATTATATGTGAATTTTAAAATCATCCCCCAAACAGATAAAATAGGGGTTTTACCTGTTTGGGGATGATTTAAAAAAAACGCCGAAATGTGTAATTCTTTATTTCTTAACAAAAGCATACATTTTAATTTTCATATCTCTAACTTAAGAAATGCTGGATTTGCCATACAAACTGTCATCCCCTGTAGGATCTCTCCTCTCATGCCCTTTAGGATTATTTTTGAGACAAAAAGTACCCTATATCCTTCTCCAGGGTGCCATCAGAGGGAAACTACTCGACTGGTGCAAAGAATACCTTCGTAGCCGAAGTTATCGCGTCAAAGTTGGTCCTAGCCTTAGCAGACCTGTTAACGTGACACAAGGCACAGCCCAAGGTTCAGTGTCTGGTCCACTCCACTATCTGGCATACGTTAATGACCTAGAAAATATTATAACACGCTGTTCCCTTTATCAATACGCGGATGACACCTGTATACTCTCTGCTAATAAAAATCTTAATTTGGCCGCAGAATGTTTGCAAAAAGATTTTACTTCTATGACAAAGTGGGCCCATGATATGGGACTTGCTCTGAATCCACAAAAAACTAAAGTTATACACGTACATTCAAGTCACTTAGGTACCTCCCATCCCTTTCAAATCATAGCTCATGGTCATGATTGTCTGCATAAAAGCGGACCAGACTGCCACTGCTCGCCTATAGAGCAAGTCCCTTATCATACCTATCTGGGATTAATAATTGATAACCGATTCAACTGGAGTTACCAGGTGGAATCTGTTTGCGGCAAGTTACGTGCGATTCTCACCAAGTTTTCCATTATAAAGCGCAATATACCGTATAAAACCCTCCTTCAAATGTACAGTAAGCGCTTAAAAGTGCATGAGCACGCTAAGAGTCGTATTGCTGTGAACACGCGGTATAGCTCGTACATTTGTATGTGTAAGCAACACGATACACACACCACAGATAACGCAGTTACACGAAACAACAATATATTTCCGTCGCTTTAAACATGCTAGCACACACGCACTATGCACGTGAACTTGACCAGTTAATGGCATTGCTAAAATTCGATAGTAACTTAACAAGTGCAGATAGCAGAAAGCGTTAAGCGTTGGTATGGAATTCAAACTGCCTCAGGTTCTAATCTCATAAAACACAGTGCGGTTTTTTGCAAATATTATTATTTTTGTTTTCGATAATAATATTTTTTTAAATATTGCTGCTTTTTTATGTTGTTATTGCAATAAAGGTTTTAGAATAAAAATGCGTGATATATGATAACAAAATTAAAAAAATATGTTTATTCGTTATATTTATTTTACATAAGTTAATAAACTGCTACAATTATTTATCATTATTTCAGCTGAATAAGATGTGAAATAGATGTCAAGAAACTTAGAAGCAGTTTGTATTATTTAGACATATTTAAATTATGAAATATTTTAAATTTTTAATGGATTTTTTCACCATAAATATTAAGCTTTGATCATGGTCGAAGTAATTAAGTAATAAATAAGAATATTAGACTACTTAAAATGTAAAAAACTACTTACAGAATAGGTAATTTTAAGGTTAAATATGGGCAGTTTGTTTATATTTTATTTGTATTAATTATTTTACATTTTATTTGACTTTAGTAAATATTGGTTGTTATTGAGGTTAAAGCTTAAGTATTCATTTTCTTTACGAAAAGAAGATTGAAACTAAACCTCAAATTTTTATCCTAAAATAATACTATTACTAAAATAAAATTAAACAATTTCGGTATATCTGCAAGAAATACGACAAACACCCTATTGAAACGTGCTTAAAAAATTCGTTACCATAAATTCATGCAATAACGAATCTGTTGTTTATTAAGTTGGTACGGTCAATATTTTAAGGTCAGAAACGGTTTTCTAGCTGGTCTTCATTGATGCAAGCCTTCAGAGTGCACGGCGAACGGTTCATAATGACGTGTTTTTAATAATTCAGCAAAATGTCTCGTTGGTATGAAACCATTTGTTTCATTCACCATTTGACGTCGCTGCTACTCGATAATAAGCCCCTTCCTCATATCTCTTAACCCTCACAGTATTTCTCTAGAACAAAGAAAAACATTGTTTTTATTACACATAATACCTTATTATTTATTATTCACTAATCGAATTAAACCTCACAATGAATTTAAAACTTTAAAGGCATCTTCTGTCTCAACAATACCTCTGTTCTATCAACAATACCCTTGATTAAGATTTATGTTTGGTAAAATATGAAATATATTAATGATAACACTCACACTTAGTCCGGTTTCATTAGATATTCACTTCACTTTTACGCAGCGCAATAATATTCTCTGATCTGATCTGATCTCTTCAATATATTTTATGCCTGCTTTTTGATAATAATAACCACAACACTGCGCTAAATACTCGTCACCAATATTATCCACGAACCAAAAAAGTTCTATTAATTAAATACTCGTAACAAACTGCATCTACCCCACAGAAATCGAAATAATTTACTTAGTTTTTTGTGGTCTACCTGCTAAACTTTAATATTTATGTGAACAAGACGAATGAAACTAAAAACGAATGATGATTATTGAACTACTCATTGGTTGCAGACAAAGTGAGTGTGTGTGTGTAATGTGCGTGTCTACAGTATTGTAACAACTTATAGAAGAAGGTCGTAAGTCAAACCGAAGCGTCAGTCTATTGCTTTGTGAGATTGCTCATGGACTTTTGGTCGGCACTGTACACAGCTCTTGCTGAGTCGATAGTCTCCTATGGACTCACCAGTTACGGACGCACATTTAAAACTTATCTGGATAAAATACATAATTTGCAAACACGTTTGCTGAAACTTGTGGTACCAAACTATGTAAAAAATAAATACCAAGACAATTACACGGGGTTATTTAAACATTGCAAGGTATTACCTGTTCTGGCACGCGCTGAGTATCTGTTCCTCATAGAACATTTTGATACCAGTGATATTCAAATTCCAGTTAAGTATGACGTGAATACACGACAAGCCAAATCTAAATCATTTCAAGTGCCACGCAAAAATAACTTTTATGGCAGGCGTACCGCTTCTTTTACAATACCCAATTTGCTAAACAAAATACCTGTAGACATCAGAGACTCAATGAATAGTAAAAACATAAAGCTTAAGTTGAAGGAACATTACATCAACTCGATTATGATTAACTATTAAAAGCGTGTTGATCAAATCTCAGGCCATGGCATGCTAGGATAGACCCCAGAGGTCTAATTGTGTGCCTTTTTAAGTTTAAGGAACATGTAATTTATAAAATAAATAAATAAATAAATAAAAAAAAATCTATCTCTTTACCAAATTTTATCGAAATCCTTTTAGTGGTTTAGCCGTGAAAAGGTAACAAACATACATACAGGCACAGTTACTTTCGAATTTATAATATTAGTATGGATGAATTGATGATTGACTGCTTAGCTCTATAAAAGTATAGCATGATGATAATCCTTTAAAAGGTTCAATCTGTAACTATCTGCTATTCGTTCCTTATTCAGCCCAGTGAAGTATTGGAATATTTCAACTGTTGTATAGTTGTATATTGTGTTCATTTAAATAATGGTAACCTCATTAAAAAGATTTTCAACATACAAAGGTATATTGTGTTCTATCTCTTCTCATTTCCTACGAAATGCATGGGAAGTTTTTTTCGCAATTTCTGACTTTTCTCGTACTCAAACCTCAGTTGGCCTAATATAGTTTTTTGATCTTAGTAATAAGAAATAGGATCGACCGGTATCAAAAAAGTTGTTGTGAAAATTGGCCATTTCCTTGCTGACTGTACAATTTTTTCAAAATCTGTGAACGCAAATCAAAATGTTTCAAAAAGCTAAGGACAGTCTCCTTTTTTTTGGGTGGGAAATTATCAAATAACTTCTCCCGCTCTGGGTGGAGCGGGAGGGCGTGTCAGACTCTTACTGACTGAAACCCACCCGTGTTCCTTCAGTTGCCCTGTTGCCGGGGGCCACGATGTCCCTTTCGGCCCATATTCGCAGCCCCTATTGTTCCTAGCGGACCCCGTCAATTCTGCTGACATCTCTTTGAGGCGCGCGTGGAACACAACGCGCCGTCGACCCGGGCTTGGTCCTTATCGGACGGCGAGCTACCCATTGCTCACCGTCTGCAAGCCCGCGCCTATGGTGGCCGGAAATCGGCTCACAATTCCCGCCCCGGGCGTCTCCTCCTGCGGCGGTTAGGGGCGTGAGGGCGCGAAATTTGCCTCTCCCTCACGCGTTCCACCTCCTCCTTCGCGAGCATTACCGCTTCGCAGAAGGAGGTGATGGCCTGCCATTTCCTCTCGCTCCGTACCATGGCCTGAACCAGGGCCGGACGCGAGAGATCACCGCCGCCGATCGACTCCACGAGGACACGGCGATGCTCCGCCCAAGCCGGGCAGACTTCCACCGTATGCTCCACCGTGTCCTCCGGGCAATCCACACAATGGTGACACCCGGGCGTTTCCTCCCGCCTTATCCTGAACAGGAACCTCCCGAAGCAGCCGTGTCCGGTGAAGACCTGCGTCAGGCGGAAGGTGAGGGCGCCGTGGCACCTCTCAAGCCACTTCTCAAAGAGGGGTTTTATCGCCGCAATTGTGGCGTGCCCAGCGCTGGGTTGCAACAATCGCACTCTCCATGACGCCATGAGATCCCGCCGGAGCTCTGTCCGCTGTGCCGCGATTTCTTGTGGCATCGGAGTTAAGCCCCGGCGTTTCGCCTCCTCGCGCCACTCCCAGATGTGCACGAGGACCTTTGCCTCCAGATTCCATGGCGGTAATCCGGCAAGGAGGCTCGCCGCCTCGCAAGAGACCGTGCGGTATCTTCGGGCCAGCCGAATAGCCATGACCCTCTGGGACCCGTTCAACCGGCGGGCTGTACGCAGTCTCAATGAACGCGCCCACACCGGCGCCCCGTAGAGGGCCATGGACCGCACGATCCCCGCGTAGAGCCTCCGGCAGGAGGCGTTTGGATCCCCCAGATTGGGCAGGAGCCACTTCAAGGCAGCCCCGGCCCGCTCCAGTCTGGGAGCCAAACGTCGGAAATGTTCGACGAAATTCCACCGGCTGTCGAGGACGAGTCCCAGATACTTCATCGTCGACTCGACACCGATGTGAACCCCTCCCGCCATTACCTGGGAACCCGACGGTGGCGCATTCCGAGGACCATGAAAACCCAAGGCCTCGGACTTGTGCAGGGCCACCTCGAGTCCCAGCTGCCGGATACTATCAACGATTGTCGCAACCCCGCGTGTCGCTAAGTCGGCCGCTGCCTGGTACCACCACCCCTGCGCCAGGATCAACGTTTCGTCAGCGTAACAAACGACGCTGACGCCGCTGGGGAGGTCGGCGCGCAGCACCCAGTCGTATCCGATGTCCCACAGATGCGGCCCCAGGACCGAACCCTGTGGGACACCGCACGACATCTCTTGCCGGTTCCACAAGGACAGTCTCCTAAGACTGTTTTCTTGTAGCGACAACGGTTAAGGTACCTTCCCTTATTGCCCCATCTCAAAATCCACCCTGTATATGCTGTGATTGACTGCTTAGCTCCATAAAGGTATATCGTGATGATAACCTTTTTCAAGGTTAAATCCGTAACTATCTACAATATTCTAACCTTTTGGCTAGTCTTTTTACAATTTGCGGTAAACTATAGAAGAATACGGACATAATGCTACATTGCTCATCCCCCATGACAAATAGCGTGATAATAATTTTTGAAAAATCTATTGTGATGTTTCCATTATTTGACTTTTAGATTATTTATACCAATTTTCAAGTTAATTAAGCCACACAGTAAAATCCTCTACTGTAAAAATGACGTTTCACCCCGTAAGGGGTTGATTTTCAAAAACCCTGATATACGTTTTTATTTATTTTCAGTTTTAATTATAAATACTGAATTTCAAGTTAATCAGACCGCTCGTTAAAATTCTTCCATACAAACTTTGAAATCCCCCAATCCTCCTTTAGAAAAACTAAAAATGGCAAACTTTAAAATTCACAAAGATAAGTATTCGTGCCAAGTTTCAAGTTTATTAACTCAAGGAAAAACATTTTTCCTTGAGTTAATAAACTTGAAACTTGGCACGAATACTACATATAGAATACATACACGAATAATACATATTTCCATGAAGAGTACCTGGGTGCTCTTCGTGGAAATAGGGACTAAAATTTATTTTTATATTTTTGTTCACGAAGAGCACCTATGACTCAGCAGCCTACTGCTGGGATGTATTTGTTATACAGGACGTTATTAAAAGAAAGATATCGATAAAAATTACTAGAATGCTTATTAATTACACATACTTACGTACATACGCAATTTGTATAGGCGACATTTAAAAATGAAAAATAATAAAAATCACTATGACATTAATTAATTATTAATCTTACCAAATAATGACACTTCTTATTTTTAACCGACTTCCAAAACGGAGGAGGTTATATGTTCGTAGCGTATGTTTGTTTTTTTTTTTATTTCTACCGATTTCTCGGTCAATTGTAGACCGATTTTAAAAATTATTTTTTGTTTGAAAGGGTATGCTCTCGAGGTAGTTCCATATAAATTTTATTAAATTTGCTTTGACAGTTTTTGAGTTAGCTTCAATAATACGTATTTTTTCCCACTTAGTATCTGGATAATAATGATATGTTCCTGTCACTGTTATTTACATAGCAGGTAGTGGAATTCGAATTTGTGTGCGGTAGGTACCACAGCAAAAAAAAAATATTAAAAAAAATCCATTATGGATAGGTTAAATCCTATAATTATAAAATAATTCGTTTTTAAATTATACTGCTGTTTTACCTTTGTTATTATTAGGTAAGATTTAATTAAGGCTGATTTTGCAGTAAATGTGGTATGTGGAGACTGATTATGATGTGATATATTAAAAATAATCCTATCCAGCCCAGCCAAAGCACCCTTGTTGCATGGAACTAGATGGAACGTACCATAATCTAAAACACTACGTATTAATGCGTTATAAACTAATTTCATAGTGTAAGGGTGGGCACCCCACCAGACACCCGCAAGAGCTTTTAAAATCGAAATGACTCTTTCGCATTTTTTTATTAATAAATTTATATGGTGCTCACCATTTAATTTTGAGTCCAAGAAAACGCCTAAAAGTTTTGCCATATTTACCAACGGAATATTGTTACCTAAAATGTCCACTGAGACGTGCGGAATCAGTCTTTTGCGAGAGAAAATTACTGCCGAACTTTTTGGTGCAGATAACGATAGACCATGGCTTAAAAGCCACTGGTTCAAAGAGTCCAGAGAGAGTCAAAGTGATGACGCCGCGTCTACGATGGAGGAATTTGTCACATATAAGACTAGGTCGTCAGCGTATTGAAGGATTTGACAGTTATTATTTAAACAGGTGCCAATGTCCGCTGTGTACAAATTATAAAGAAGGGGGCTGAGAACGAATCCTTGTGGGAGTCCCTTCCAAGTCTGCCTTGCATCGAAATCCTCACCCTGGAGTCTCAGAACCAACAAACGAGATAAAAGAAGACCACAGATGCATTCGATCATCTTAACCGGGAGACTCAGTTGATGCAGTTTCTGCCTGAGTACGGGAAGAAGAACGTTGTCGTATGCAGAAGAGATGTCTAGGAAAGCGGCAACAACGGATTCCTTTTTGGAAAACGCCAAGCGGATATCCGCAACTAAAACGCCAACACTATCCATTGTGCCGAGCCCCTTCCTAAAACCAAATTGGTAATTCGGCAGTAAATCCCTCAACTCGACTATCCATTCCAGTCGGTTTTTAATTAGGTGTTCCAGTAATTTGGACAAAACTGAGGACAAAGCAATTGGTCTAAGGCCGTTCGGATCATCTACATGTTTGCCTGGTTTCAATAGTGGGATAATGATTTGTAGCTTCCAATGATCTGGAACCCAACCACTACTATAATAAAAATTAATAACATCGAGGAAGTAACGTTTAGCCTTGTCTCCAGAATGAGCTGTAAAAGAATATGGTATACCGTACAATACCGGGGGCGGAATCCCGGACATGCCTGAGTACCACATTAAGTTCCTGCAAAGTAAATGGCACATCAGAAGGATCCTCTGAAACATTTTGCAGGGACATATTGAAACATTCGGAAGAGAGAGGAACGTATGGAGGAGCAATTTTGTAAAAAAAAGTTCTTTTGAGCTGGTAGGCCCCCAGAAGGTCTCACATGCCAGCAATATTATCAAATGTCAAAGTAATCATAGAATGGCACTGTTTGGTGACAGAAACATGTTTGATTGTAGAGTTTTCCCGGTTTCACAACTCTAAGTACCACTACTTCAGATACAGTTCCGCCGTCGAGTGATTGCGTTCCTGACACCAGTTAAATGGACAATTTCTATTAGTAATATGGTTCAAATTCGCAAAACACATATTCGTTACACTATTAACATAAAGTTCAACATGCTTTGTACAATTTCGTTAGAAAAATTCGATTCTATTCGTCATTCAGCGGCAATGTAAATTGAGCCTTATAAACTAGCCTTTATTCTCAGAAAACACACCCACGTTTGATAACCGGTAGTACAAATCGCAGTATCATTTAATCACCACTATGATATCGTCGCCCTCCACGCTAACTGTCGTATCTCACAAACTGTCGTATCTGCACTGACATTACCTACCTACGTGTTCAGAGCTTTGTTTAAAAAAAGTTCTCTCTAATCGTCGTGTGTGTGTCGTTTACCGTTTAGAAGATAATCACGTATTTTGTTTTGCGTAAGTGCAAAAGGAGGGAATAGTAGATTGTTATACAAGGGTCGAAAGGAATCAATTCCCATACGAGGTATTTAGACGCCCGAGCGCAGCGAGGGCGGCTATAGTCCGAGTAGGAATTGATGACTTTCACCCGTGTTAAACACTACTTTTCATTTCGAATATAAGGAAAGTGAAAAGTTTTAGTTTTTTCTAAAATATTAATTGATAATAATAACATGGGTATTCTAGTACCTAGAAGTCTTTTTTAATTTTGAATATGGAACACACCGCGTCACCGCCGCGCGTCGCTTCGGCCCACTTATGGCGCATCCACACATGCCGCCGGATTTGCCGCCGGCTTTCTTTATTAGGTATTTTTTTGATTCACACTGGCTGTTTATACAATGACAAGACAGCAGCATTTTTTTAAATCAGTAATTTTCTATAAGGGGGGTATTACACCATCATATCTACGATCACAGATCCATGATCAAAGACATAACTAAATTGTAAAATAGACATAACATGGGTAATTTGTGAGCTTCGTAGATAGGTACATGATATAACATGATAGTGTAATATCCCCCAAGGGGGATATACCCATAACAAATGTCTATTTTACAATTCCATTATATCTTCGATCACAGATCCATGACCACAGACTTGACAGTGTAATATACCTCCTTAGTAAACATTTTCGTAGCTGACTACCTAACCAAATTTCGTTCTATTTTTAAAATTTATTCCCGCCCTAGAGAGGGAAGCAATTACTATGAGTCTTTCCCGTCCAAGGGTGGGGATCAGCGTCTACCACCCGCTACTTGGATCAAACAAACACTAAGTACTTTCAGAGTATGAGAAATGAAAAAAATATTCTCAACACCTGTCGTATATTAACTGTGTTTAGATTAACTGTCTACAGTTAGTGAGTTAAAGATTAAGTCAAGAGCTACTTATAAAAAGTTATTAATTTCTTTAAAAAAATTATTTTAATTTTAATTATTTTATTTTTTTTTTTTTACTAACTGTAGACAGTTAGTGAGTTAAAGATTAAGTCAAGAGCTATTTATAAAAAGTTATTAATTCATTAATAAAGTCACAGCTAACGCAACTATATTAACATGATTGTAGCGCCCGATCGAAAAACTGTTACGACAGTTAGCGGGGAGGGCGACGATATTATAATCGCAGTATCCGCGAGCCAGTATCCGGCCCGCTACTGGCTCGCGGACACTGCAGTGTCCATCAAGGCCCTTTAGATTAACTGGGGGTTATGTAATGGATGCCTCCGTGCCTCCGGTCGGCGCCTTGCGGTCTGTTGATAGAGGTCACCTCTTCGTAAATAATATTAAAGTAGTTTTGTAGTATGTCAATTCGAATATCGGTGTGATCAAGGCCACAGAAACGATGCAGTTCTTAATTTCATGTCGTTCGGTTCAGTCAAAACTAATCATGACAAAAAAGAATAAAATTGCTGGTAATCAGAAGGCCAATTCCCGGAATTAAAAACATTCAAAACATACTCTCAATATCATCTCAGCGACACTTTTTTAGGGTTCCGTACCTCAAAAGGAAAAAACGGAACCCTTATAGGATCACTCGTGTGTCTGTCTGTCTGTCTGTCTGTCTGTCCGTCTGTCACAGCCAATTTACTCCGAATCTAATGGACCGATTAATTTGAAATTTGGTACACATATGTATTTCTGTGACCCAAACACGAATGAGTAACGTAAATAAATTAATTTTGAATAATAGGGGTCACTTTTGGGGCGCAAACAAGAAAATTAAAAAAAAGTTTTGCTAACAGTAACGTGTGACATATCAAATGAAAGGGCTTGTTACGAGAATCTCAAATATATTTTTTATATAATTTTAAAATAAACACTTTTAAAGATATTGAATAAATTCAATGTAAATTGACCATTCCCCCCCCTTATCTCCGAAACTACTGGACCGAAAAATTTGAAAAAAATACATAGTATGGGCGTCCGTGTGGTGCCGGACTTAAAGAATAGCACTACCCTATTTCTTCCCATGGGTGTCGTAAAAGGCGACTAAGGGACTTACTAGAGAATGGGCAGCAGCGTTCTCTATGCATTTTTAACACCATACTGCGATCGCCAACCCGCCTGCCAAGCGTGGCGATTATGGCAAACCCCCCCCAAAAATGACAAGCACCAAAACAAAATGGCCCCTAGTGCCCGGCGGCCCACCGGCCCTTGGCTACGGTAGCGGTCAAGGCCACGGTGAGGCAAGGGGTGCGAAGAATCCCCGGAAGAGATCCGGCTACCAAAATCACCGGAAACTGGACCTGGCAACATATAACACGCGTACACTTCGGACCGACGAAAAGATCATCGAACTCGAGGAAGAATTGAGCAGGTTACGATGGGGTATAGTAGGGTTATCTGAAGTCCGAAGAGAGGGGGAGGACTCGATAATCCTCAAATCCGGGAACTTGCTCTATTTCCGGGAGGGCGACCAGCAGTCCCAAGGTGGTGTCGGGTTTATCGTCCATAAGTCCCTTGTGAGCAACGTGGTGAAGATCGAGAGTGTGTCGACCAGGGTGGCGTACCTTATACTCAGAATATCCGCAAGATATTCGCTGAAGGTCATACAGGTTTACGCCCCGACCTCGTCACACCCCGACGATGAGGTGGAGACCATGTATGAGGATATTTCCAGAGCCATACATGGCTCTAAAACTCACTTCACCGTTGTCATGGGGGACTTCAACGCAAAACTGGGCAAACGAAACGATGATGAGCTGCGAGTGGGGCAATTTGGAGTTGGACCTCGGAACCACCGGGGTCACCTACTGGCCAGTTTTATGGAGAAGGAAGGCCTCTTTATGATGAATTCCTTCTTCAGAAAACGTGAGCACAGGAAGTGGACCTGGCAGAGCCCTGATGGTGCAACAAAAAATGAGATTGACTTCATTATGTCGACGAAGAAGCAAGTATTCAATGATGTCTCTGTGATCAACGCGGTGAAAACCGGCAGTGATCACCGTTTGGTAAGAGGCACATTGAACCTGAATATCAAGCTGGAAAGATCTCGACTGATGAAGTCTACGCTCCGCCCAGCACTGATCCAGGTCCAAAACCCCGAGACCTTTCAGCTCGAACTTGAGAATCGTTTCGAGTGCCTAGGGAGCTCCATCGACGATTATAACGATGGGTTCGTGGAAACTGTCCATACGGTCGGGTCCAAGATCTTCAAGACCCGCCGCACAAATCGAAACAAGAAGCTCTCTGATGCTACTTTGCAGCTCATGGAGGTGAGGCGCGAGATGATCCTGCAGTCTTCAGACGATGCACTCAAATACCGGCAGCTCAATAGACAGATCTCTAAGTCCTTGAAAAGCGACCTGCGCCTCTATAATACAAACCGTATTAAGGACGCGATAGAGCGGAACAAGGGCTCCAAGGTTTTTGCAAGAGATCTGTCTATTGGACAGAGCCAGCTTGCGAAACTGAAGACCGATGATGGCAGAATCGTATCCGCCAAACCTGAACTGTTGAGAGAGATCGAGAGTTTCTATGGACAGTTATACACGTCAACTAGTAACCCCGTTACGAATCTAGCAAACGACCCAAGAGCTAGATTGACCCGACACTATACCGAAGACATCCCGGACGTCAGCTTGTACGAGATTAGGATGGCTCTGAAGCAGCTTAAAAACAACAAGGCGCCGGGTGATGACGGAATTACGGCCGAACTCCTGAAGGCCGGTGGAAAACCCGTTCTTAAGGCCCTCCAGAAGCTTTTCGATTCCGTCATAATCGAGGGCCAAACGCCACAGGCATGGAACAGAGGTGTGGTGGTACTCTTCTTTAAAAAGGGCGACAATGCCCTGCTTAAAAATTATAGGCCCATCACACTTCTGAGCCATGTCTACAAGCTGTTTTCAAGAGTTATCACGAACCGTCTCGCGCGCAGGTTTGACGACTTCCAGCCTCCCGAACAAGCCGGATTCCGTAAAGGCTTTAGTACCGTAGACCACATACATACGCTGCGGCAGGTTATACAGAAGACCGAAGAGTATAACCTGCCTCTCTGCTTAGCGTTTGTGGACTACGAGAAAGCCTTCGATTCGATCGAGACATGGGCCGTGCTGCAGTCTCTTCAACGGTGCCAGATCGACTATCGGTACATCGAGGTGCTAAAGTGTCTGTACGAAAACGCCACTATGTCAGTCCGACTCCAGGACCAGACCTCGAAACCTATCCTTCTGCAGAGAGGTGTGAGACAGGGAGACGTTATCTCTCCGAAACTGTTCACCGCTGCACTGGAGGATGTTTTCAAGGTTCTGGATTGGAAAGGGCTAGGCATCAACATCAATGGCGAGTATATCACTAACCTTCGGTTTGCCGATGACATAGTTATCATGGCTGAGACCATGGAGGACCTCAGTACAATGCTCGATGACCTCAGTAGAGCCTCCGAAAGAGTGGGTCTTAAAATGAATATGGACAAGACAAAGGTCATGTCAAATGCCCATGTTACACCCACTCTCATGAAGATCGGAGTCACTACGCTCGAAGTTGTGGATGAGTATGTTTACCTAGGACAAACTGTCCAGCTAGGTAGGTCCAACTTCGAGAAAGAGGTCAATCGTCGAATCCGACTCGGCTGGGCAGCGTTCGGGAAGCTACGCAATATCTTTTCGTCCCACATACCACAGTGTCTCAAGACGAAAGTCTTTGACCAGTGCGTGTTGCCAGTGATGACCTATGGTACTGAAACGTGGTCGCTCACAATGGGCCTTATCAGAAGGCTAAAAGTCACCCAGAGGGCAATGGAGAGGGCTATGCTTGGAGTTTCCCTACGTGATCGAATCAGAAATGAGGAGATCCGCAGGAGAACCAAGGTAACCGACATAGCCCGAAGAATTGCGAAACTTAAGTGGCAATGGGCAGGGCACATTGCTCGTAGAACGGATGGCCGATGGGGCCGAAAGGTTCTGGAGTGGCGACCGCGTACCGGAAGACGTAGCGTTGGAAGGCCTCCCACAAGATGGACCGATGACCTTGTGAAGGCCGCAGGAATCCGCTGGATGCGGAAAGCACAGAATCGGTCGAAGTGGAGGTGCTTGGGGGAGGCCTATGTTCAGCAGTGGACGTCTTTCGGCTGAAATGATGATGATGATGACATAGTATGGCTCTTTACTCATAGATTACAGGAAAACCTATAAAAAGTCTATGGTCTTAAAATAACCTCTCAATATTGTGCGTAAAAACTTACATTTCGTCGCTCGGCATCCAATAGGCCCATCTCTCTAGCTACTATAATATCAAAAGTGTTTGACAGTCTACTTAATACACAAATAAATAAAACTGTAAGTGTTCATGACAACCAATTCGGGTTTCGGCGTGGTTTGTCAACAGAAAGTGCAGTGTTGTGGCATTAAGCATACTATCACATACTTACTATACACAGCGTGGGACGCCGATATATGCTAACTTCCTAGATTTATTCAAGGCTTCTGATCTGGTTGCTTATGACGTATTGTGGAGAAAGATGGAGAAGGATAAGTTGCCAACGAAGCTTATAAACATTTTTAAATTGTGGAGTAACCAGATTAATAGTGTACGATGGGCTGGAACTTTTTCCAGGCCATACAGGTTGGAATGCGGGGTGAGGCAGGATTGGCGAGCTCAGCAGCACCAGAGTGGGTTGCTATTTAGATGGTATTTGTGTAAACAATATTAGCTATGCAGATGATATGGTGCTTCTGAGCGCGTCAATCTGTGGTCTCAGAAAGTAATTGGTCGCCAAATGTGAGCAGTATGCCAAAACACATGGTTTGATGTATAACTCCAATAAGTCGGAGATCATGGTTTTTGAGGCTGGGGGTAGACCGGGTTATGTACCACCTGTATTACTCAATGGGACTCCACTACAAAGAGTATTTACGTTTAAATATCTTGGTCATATATGACCCTGACCTCAATGACGGACTCGATATTGAGCGGGAACGAAGAGCGTTGTCGGTAAGGGCAAACATGCTGGCTCGCAGGTTTGTACGCTGCTCACTTAAATAGTCAAAATTACTCTGTTTCGAGCTTATTGTACAACGTTTTACACGTGCAGCCTGTGGGCTAGATATACCCAAAGGTCGTGCAACGCCCTTCGTGTCCAATACAACAACGCTTTCAGGGTATTGGTGAGGCTGCCCCGTTTTTGTAGCGCATCGGGAATGTTCGCGGACGCACATATTAATGGCTTTTACGCAACGATGCGAATGAGATGTGCATATCTGGTGCGCAGAGTACGGGCCAGCTCCAACAATGTCCTAAAAAAGATTGCTAGCAGGCTGGATTGCATGTACATCAATCACTGCAGTGCCATCTCCCATGGGGTGAAATAAATTTAAACTAGATTACGTGGGGCACTCAGAAAGTTTTGTGATACTAGAAAAAAATATACTACAGGTTATAATTTTTTTTATTATATCTTTTCAAAGAACTCTCCATTGGCGTTTATACACAGTTTTATACGTCTAAACCAATTTTTATAACACGTCTTCCAGTCCGCATCAGACACCTCTCCAATCTTCTTCTCAAATGCAGCCAGTGCATCTTCAGGTGATGAAAACTGTTTTCCTTTGAGTTGATTTATTTTGGAGAACAAGAAAAAGTCGCACGGAGCCAAATCGGGACTGTAAGGAGGATGATCGGTGTGCTGTCCAGAAAGTCCCTTGTTTTGAGCGCCGAGTGAGCCAGCGCGTTGTCGTGGTGAAGCAGTAGCCCACGGAGGCCAGTGTTCGGTCGCTTGCTGCTTGCAGTAGTAAAAACTTCTGGCAAACATTTGGTAACATACCATTCAGCATTGATGCTCCTTTGATCTCGTCATGGTACTGATACCAGATAACCCGGCAAAGAAAAAAAACTTGCGATCAAAATTTTGCCTGCACTTCTGGCTCGCTTAACTTTGGTAGGCGTTGGTTCATTTTGAAACAGCCACACGGTTTACTGACGCTTAATTTCTGGATCATATTGATAAATCCAAGATTCATTACCTGTAGTGATATCTTAAACGCGCCGAGACGAGCCTGCTACAAATTTTGCTATCATGTCTCGGCACCATTCTACCCAAACCTCCTTCTGAGCCTGCGTTAGATTTTGCGGTACCAGCGTGAAACTATCTTCCATAACCGAAGATGCCTGTGTAGAATTTCATGCACACTTCCCGATCCAATCGGCAGTATATGCTGAACCTCTTCATATGTAATTCGCCTATTCTCTTGAATTAAATTTTTCACAGCCAGCACGTTTTGTTATGTAACAACCGTCATAGGGCGGCCACTTCTTTCTTTGTCCGCCAAAATTACTCGACCACACATAAATTCATTAAACCAGCGGAAAACAGTCGCTTTAAAAGGGCTTTTTTCTATGAACACCATTTGAAGTCTTTCAAACGATTCTTCTGGTTTTAGTCGACATTTGAAATCGTACAAAATCATCGCGCGAAAATGTTCTCGTTGTAAATCCAGTTTTCAGTAAGACAGAGTATTTTGATTTTGCTCGTAAAAAAATGTGGAGGGAATTTCGAATTTGGAATGATATGTTTTTTTGTAATAAATAGTCATAGTTTTAATTGACATCAAAACTAGCCAGTATCCTATACACAAAAACTGTTAGTCGCAAAACTTTCTGAGTGACCTGGTAAAATAAGCTAACATAGTTCATAAGTTTACTAACACAATGAGTCCTTGTTACTTGAATAAAGAAAAATATCTGGATGTCCATTTTTTTTTTAACGACTTTATAAATGAAACCTAGCTGGATCGATTTATCACTCCCGAAACCCCCTGCATACTAAATTTAATAAAAATTCTTGGAGCCGTTTCCGAGATTCAGATTATATATAGGTACATAAATACAAGAATTGCTCGTTTAAAGGTATTAGATTTAGATTATTATTATATTAATACCGCGAATGTGAAATTTTTAACGAAAATCAGATTTTTGTTTTATTTCATTCTAAACGTTGAAATAAGTGATCCTGCAATTTAAAAAAAAAAACGTAAAACATGTCACATTCGCGGTATTGGATGCCGAGCGACGATTTGCAGTTGGGATGTATGGGAGAACATGTTTATCAACTACAATGTTAAGTTTGTTCTTGGGATAAATAAATTCATCTCAACTACGGAACCCTTCATTGTGCGTAGTCCGACACGCACTTGGCCGGTTTTTTTTTTTTTTTTGAACATTGGAACAAACGTTTACGTTGACATTCGTTGTAAACAATAATTTAATGTCTTTGTACCTATATTGCTGATTTTGAAAATATTAAAGTTAATAAATCAATAAACACATATTTTTTTTCTTATTCAATATTCGACATCTATCCTCTATCTCGATTATTTTATAGAATGCAAAGCAAAGCAAGTGTGAAGTTACACCAATACGCTATCGTAGCGCCGCATCAAAAGCTTGTTAAAAATGTAGGGAAATTACAGGTATTTTTGATTAATCTAGCCTGTCTCTTGCTGTCCTCCCCGAGCGACGCCCTAAGCCGAGGTCCGTATCCCACAAGAGATTCCCTTAGCGTGTAGTCGCTTAGTTTCTAAGTTTTATGCCCTGGCTGGAGGCCTTAATTTATTGAGGCAGCCACAGGAAAGTCCGGTTAAACAGCCGACAACCTCCTAGGTTGACCCGCAAGATGTCATACAAAAAAAAAGGTATTTTTGACAGATAGAGGCTAAGATTAGAATGTGCACGTGCTTTTGAATACGGGAATTGCCCTTCAGATCTTGACATAAACTTTACAATATTTATGCACAACTATCTAAAATAATCTCGTTCTTCATGAAATTCAGTCTCTCACCATTAAAATGTCATTATTTTTATATAGTATGGATTCCGGTAGCTCGCATTCCGATAAAGACCAGGCCCGGGTCTACGGCGCGTTGTGTTCCACACGCGCCTCAAAGAGATGTCAGCAGAACTGACGGGGTCCACTAGGGCCGGTGCCTGCCGGGGATGCGAAGAAAACCGAAAGTGAGATCGTGGCCCCCGGCAACATGGCAACTGAAGGAACACGGGTGGGTTTTAGTCAGTAAGAGTTTGACACGCCCTCCCGCTCCGCCCAGAGCGGGAGAAGATATTTGATAATTTCCCACCCAAAAAAAAAGGCATAAAGAGCTTACCCGCTCAGATATGCAATGCTGGATTATTATTTTTTATATTTAGTGAAAAAATTTAGTAAGTAAAAGTCTAGGGAGTCCCACGGATTCTTCAAAATATTCGTTAATCGATTAAGTAATAACATTTGTCCAACAGTAAAATTCGCAGTTGTAATAAACTTTACCTATATTATTTACCATTGTTATTGAGAACTCGATTTCATTACAAAGATAATAAAATTAGAGCTGTGTCATATTCATAAATGATCACTTACAAATAACAATAAAAATGAGATCAGTGCTAGAAACGTTCACATATTCAATATAATTTATTGTAAACATGTTTATTAACTGTTCTAGAATCCATATGTATGTGCATGGATTGTGACGTAGCTTCTGCCTTCGTTCATTATTATTATAAACAGTTTAGTTTATTTTTATGAGCGTAGTAAATGAGAAAGGATGATGCCCATTTTGGTACCCTCCATTTTAGTCCAATGTGTAATTCTCGTTTTAAACTGAATAGAAGTTACTTCTTACCTAGCCTTTTTTCAACCATGTTGGGGTCGGCTTCCGGCCTAATCGGATGCAGCTGAGTACCAGTATTTTACATGGAGCAACTCCACAACCCAGTTACTGGGTAACACGATACCCCTTGGTGAGACTGGTTGTCAGACTTTTAGGCCGGCGAAATTAGATTTGAACCCTGCACTAAATCCTAACAGTGATTTTTTTCTTGAAACGTGTTTTTTAATTATTTAGCTCTTCAAATAATATTAAATTATTATATATTTTCCAGGACCAAGGTTTTTTTTTACCTTGATTGGCAAAAAAAGTACCTAAATAAAACAACGTTTTTCTGAATAAAAATTGAGGCAAAACAGTTAACAGGAAAAGGCACATTATGTAAATAATTGGTAAAACTAATATATTTTCACAGAATTAACATTTTTGTCCACGGAAATTTGCATAAAATAAAATTACGAAATTATTGAATTGTACTTTTAGCAAACATTTTAACAGCTGTTTATTTTACATTAAATTACCAAATTAAATATTTTAATATGCTATCTAACAAAATTTAACATAATATTATACTAGCGCAAGATAAAGTTTTTTTTTGCACTAGCGGTTCAGGCAAAATGTTGAAATGTTGTAATGATTTGTAGGCTCTATCTGACCTAATTACAAGAACATTAAACACATTAAAGCAACTTGTATTTAAAAAAAAAACTATTTGCTTTAATGCGTTTAATTTTCTTGTTCAGAGACACATGATTCAGAAATACTATATAAATGATTAAAATCCCGCAGGTAACCATTTATTATACAAGTAGGTACCTACTAGCGGCCTGCCCCTGTTTCGCACAATTTTTACAACTTGACAAAACATCGGGATTTCTTCATTATTCAGTGTGTCTTTATAATGTGCACATATCGAAATGAGGGAATTATGCTTAATTTTATCGACAGTTTTTTTTATATTTTTTATGGAATTTTTGAACAAAACGATGTAACTTTTAAACTTAATGATTAATAGCGATGAAACAAACTCCATAATGACTGGAAGTAATTAGGCGTCCTCATAAAATTAAAATTATGGAAAAAAAAACTACGATCAATTGAGAATAAACATGTTTTTTTAGCAAATATCTTTTTTTTTTTAATAATTTTTTACAATAATCGTAAAATTTCTCAATAAGACCCCATTGCGTAGCTTAAACAATTTTTTTTTCCGTCGATAATATTAAACATGGATATGTGCACATTACTAAGACTCACACTGTATAATTAAGAAATTCCGATGTTTTGTAAGTTTAATATTAACATATTTTATGCATAAACCTTCCAGAATAAATTCTTAAGATAATGGTTAAAACCGTACTGCCCCCGATAGAAAAAAAGACGCATCTAACATTTTTTCCAGATTTGAGTTATATACATTGCGGGAATCAGAAAAAAGAGGTGCATCTGTCTGGTATACAACTCAAATCTGGAAAAAAATGTTAGATGCGTCTTTTTTTCGATCGGGGGCAGCGTAGGTACCTATCAAAATTCGTGCAGTTTAAAAGAACAACGCGGTCACAGACGGATACGGAAAGCGACTTTAATTTATAATATGTAGGTATAGTTATAGAATTATTACATTTATCAATATTCACGTAAACTTCGCAAAGGGCCACCAATCGTGTGACCTCGCACAATGTCATCATTTATATTCAATTATCCGAAACTGGTCAGTGGCCTTGGCAGCGATTTAATTATACCTATCATGTGTAAAAAATCATAGTTATTTCTGATTGGATTATGTTTTGTACCGATGTTCTTTTTGTAGCTTATGCTGGCTGTTGCTGTTGTTAGGGGTCGATATAATATTAAGCTCTAAGAAGAGGGGCAGATTATTTAGACTCCAGTGTTAAGCCTCGTAACGCAATTCCTAGTTTGATCCCTGAGAAGAAATACCGAAACTAACTCAGAGGTCAAGGTCTCTTTTAAAGTCCAAACATTTTAATATGATAATATGTGTGTGTGTGTGACTACCTCGTTGGTCCAACGGTTGCAAGAGCTACTCAGGTCACAAGTCAGGTCTGGACAGGTCGTAAAAGAAAGGATGCAGTAGAGAGAGGGTTACCGACGCATAGTGATCAGTTTGTATTGCGCTCTAGATAACTGGCTGTATAATAATTTAATTAATTGTTTTTATTATTAACTGCCTCGTTGGTCTAGTGGTCGCTACTGCTGACCATGAGGTCCTAGATTCGATTCCCGGGTCGGGCAAAGTGTTATTCGTTTTTCTATCTGAAAATGCTCAGTAGCAGCCTGGAGTCTGGATTTGTGCCCGGTTGATGGCAATAGGCTTTTACATGGGACTTAAACATAACTGGCGAAACGTGAGTGTACTGGTAGGTACTACTCTGCCTAACCCTTTGGGGAATACAGGTGTTATGTTATGTTATGTTATTATATACAAGCGTGATGTTATGTTAGTATATGATACTAACAATGCAAGCCATGTCTGAAATGGCTTTTTGGAGAATGGTAAACAAAAGTCGAGCAGCAACAGTTGCTAAACATTATGTTTAACAACATCAAGCGTAGCTAGTAACAATGTTTCATTCAATTAATCTTTAATTTAAACACCTTCTTTTTTTTTTTTTGGGTGGGAAATTATCAAATAACTTCTCCCGCTCTGGGTGGAGCGGGAGGGCGTGTCAGACTCTTACTGACTAAAACACACCCGTGTTCCTTCAGTTGCCATTTTGCCGGGGGGGCCACGATTTCCCTTTTGGCCTTATTCGCAACCAGGCAGGCATCGGCCCTAGCGGACCCCGTCAATTCTGCTGACATCTCTTAGAGGCGCGCGTGGAACACAACGCGCCATCGACCCGGGCCTGGTCCTTATCGGACGGCGAGCTACCCATTGCCCGCGCCTTTGGTGGCCGGAAATCTGCCTGCTAAACTCCGTGTTGCCAGCAAAACAAACGTTTCATGTTGTTGCAAAAATGTTGCACAACTTTAACCAAAAGATTCCACTTTTTGCACATGATGTGATTATATTGAAGCATTGAGAATAGTCATTTCAATAAATAAACCCATAATATTGAATTACTTAGCGAGAAGAAGTACAACATCTTTAGAAGTGGAAAAAATGGGGGTGGCCTTTGCTCAGGGTGGGATACATAAGGATAACAAAACAATAAAAATAAGAACTGAATAGTAAATGTTGTCTGCATAATATAATTTTACCTGGTCGACCGAACTCTGCTCGGTTGAAAATAGAGAAAACGAATTTTCCCAGATATGAGACCTAGCTAGATCGATTTTTCGCCCCCGTAAACCTATATATTGCAACTTTCATCGAAATCGTTGGAGCCGTTTTCGAGAACGTGACTATAAATATATATTCAAATTCAAATTTCAAATTCAAGATATTTCATTTCACATAAACCTACAAGGGCACTTATGAAACGTCAGAAGCTAGGTGCACGGTTCCAATTGGTCGTTTCCTATGGAGAAGAGCCGGCAAGAAACTCCACGGAGTAACCGTGGAGTTTCTCTTCAAAATTCTCTTCAAAATAAATGGTTTCTACAATGTTTTCAAATTACAAGTGTTAATAGGTATGTCATAAGTCGCAGTAAGATAGTTATAGCCGTGATATAGTTATATCCCTAGGAATATAGTTATATACCGTAATACAGTAATTATATGTAAGCGGTTCATAACTTATGTTACTCGATCGTGCTCGTATCATAGTTATATTCCTATTAAGACAGATATGAACCGCTTTCATATAACTATATTACGGTATATAGCTATATCCCTAGGGATATAACTATATCACGGCTATAACCATTATACTGCGACATACACAAATATTGCTCATTTAATAGTGTAGGATATCTGTAAATAACATTTCGTGCAGTTCAGACCACATTATTCCTCGTCCATGAGCACCAAATCGTTTTCATTACAATGTATTAATGTCCCTCCCGTCCTCGTCTGTCATTTGAGAGCAGAATATAGGTATATACGTAAATACACTGGATTAAAGCTGACCTAGGAATGAAGAATTAAACGACAATGTTGGTATATTGATATTATTCTATGATAAATTATTCAGCACACGTTGACTCTAATGCGGGATTCGGAACGTGGATGGGTTCGCGGGTTTTTATTTGAGAGTCAGGTCAAATATTACATGGATTTGACGTTTTTAGTTTTTTACGACAGCTGTCATGTTTGCTAATAGCTGTCATCACAGGCCATCAATAATAAAACTTAGAGCCGTCGACCACCTTCTAGAATTTTATGGAATCCTGGTACTTATATTTTGAGAACTTAAAATGATCAGTCTGGAGGAGCTCGTGGCTAAGTATTATATAGCCGCATGGGTCGATCCACAAGGTTAAGCTACGCTTACCGGGGTTGGTCTGTGGATGGGTGACCATCTTTACATACCGAGACTCCTCCGTGCCTCGGAAAGCACGTTAAGCCGTTGGTTCCGGCTGTCATTCGTGGATCTTTGACAGTCGTTACGGGGATCGAAAGTATGACAACGAGTCTTATTAAGGGGTATCATATTACCCAGTTACTGGGTTGTGGAGGTCAGATAGGCAGTCGCTCCATGTAAAATATTGGTATTCAGCTGCATCCGGTTAAACTGGAAACCAACCCCAATATAGTTGGGAAAAGGCTAGGCAGATTGATTGAGAATGTTCGGTCTGATTTCTAGATGTTTCAATGTTTCATGTAAAATATCAACGAAATATATTATGATAAACTATGGTACGCTTGCAACTCAAATCACTAAATAGGTTTAGCGCTAAACGAATTTATAAAATTGTTCTGTTTCTGTAAATCCTGGTCGACCGAACTCTGCTCGGGTGATAATAGATAACATATCATCCAGGTATACTAACGTTGTATTACATTCCTGAGGCTGTGAAAATATTTTTTCATTTCTCATACTCGCAAAGTAGTGCTTGTTTGATCCGAGTAGCGGGTGGAAGACACTGCTCTGCGAAAGACTCATAGTAATTGCTTCCCTCTCCAGGGCGGGAATGATTTTTTTAAAAAGAACTAAATTTGGTTAAGTTGCTCTAAGAAAAATTTTACTAAGGGACTGTTACACTATCATATCCATGATCAAAGATATAATGAAATTGTAAAATAGACATTTATTATGGGTATATCCCCCTTTTTTTTGGGTGGGAAATTATCAAATAACTTTTCCCGCTTTGGGCAGAGCGGGAGGGCGTGTCAGACTCTTACTGACTAAAACCCAACCGTGTTTCTTCGGTTGCTTTGTTGCCGGGTGCCACGATCTCCCTTTCGGTTTTATTCGCAACCCCGGCAGGCATCGGCCCTAGCGGACCCCGTCAATTCTGCTGACATCTCTTTGAGGCGCGTGTGGAACACAACGCGCCTTCGACCCGGGCCTGGTCTTTATCGGACGGCGAGCTACCCATTGCTCACCGTCCGCAAGCCCGCGCCTACGGTGGCTGGAAATCGGCCTGCGATTCCCGACGCCCAGGGCGTCTCCTCCTGCGGCGGTTAGGGGCGTGAGGGCGCGAGTTTTGCCTCTCCCTCACGCGTTCCGCCTCCTCCTTCGCGAGCATTACTGGCGTCTCCTCCTGCGGCGGTTAGGGGGCGTAAGGGCGCGAGTTTTGCCTCTCCCTCACGCGTTCCGCCTCCTCCTTCGCGAGCATTACTGCTTCCATTTCCTCTCGCTCTGTACCATGGCCTGAACCAGGGCCGGACGATCACCCCCGCCCGCCGATCGCCTCCACGAGAAATCTGCAGTCTTGTTAGTGTCTAAACAGCCAGTGTGAATTAAAAAAAGTACCTATAAGCGGAACGATCCGCGGCGGTGACGCGGTGTAAAATTTTAAAAAGACTTATAGGTACTAGAATACTCGTGTTATTTATTATCAATAAATATTTTAGAAAAACGATTTTTTTTATTTTCCTTAAATTCGAAACGAAAAGTAGAGTGTTTAACACGGGTGAAAGTCAACAATTCCTTTCGACTCTTTTATAACAATCTACTATTCCCAGATATGAGACCTAGCTAGATCGATTTTTCACCCCCGTATATCGTTAGAGCCGTTTTCGAGAACGTGATTACAAATTCATTTAAATATACAAATATTGCTCATTTAATAGTATAGGATCTTGTAATATAATCCCGTTCTTAAATTTATACGAACATTACCTACGAATATTATTCCTACCATGTGTACAGCACATGTCACTTCGGCCGCTAGTGCATTCTGCACACCTGTTGGGCCGTTCATTGTATTAATAATTGCTTTATATTGTTTTAAACTAATCAGTATTTATGAGTAGTCAGAAGTTCTAGGAAGTCAAAAGACTAGAAGCGACAACCTAGGACTTGCGACAGTGTATTCTCCAGTTAAATGATTGCTTAGTTCAAATTAATGGCAGTCACTCAAATTCTGTAAATTCCAGGAAATTAATTGTGCACCCTACGTCATTGGGGAATACGCTTTATACGTGCTCAAATAGATTATTACCTACTAATTTTTACGGTGTTCCCTTTACTGATTTAGCGCTTACGTTGTCTTAAGGCAGGTGTTGTTGGTCCACAGTCTGTAATCGAGACTCTTCTCGATTTTTTTCTTTATGGCTTCTCTTAGGTCAACTTAAGAGGTAGTCGGCTACTATCTTGTGATGCCTTAAGGGGACGATAACTGACTTTTGATGATTTTATACTGAAGATAACGTCTAAACGAGTAGTGTTAGAAATTTGAAAAAAATATATGTTAAATTAGAGCATTTTCTTAATATTTTAATACAGGCATATTTTTGATTTTATTTATATTACATAGTGAAATTAATTTGTAAAGTTATGTCTAACGCAGATAAAAACTGAGAATGACGCAAAATCTATCAAGCGTATTTTTCTGAAATCCAATCCAATCTTTTAGTATACGTGTTTTATTAAAATACCTTTTGTTTTACGTGTAATAAATTAATAATGCGTCTAATTTGGGACAGCGCTCCTTGATGGGCGAGTCCTATTACTGGCTGGGCGTACGACGCGTTGCGTGAGCTCAGTAGGTACAGAACACGCAAGCTAACCATTCAAGGTCACTGTCATATATCTGCGTCTTAATTCGTCCCTTCTCAAAAGGCCTTTCTCGACTTACACGATGGTTGGAAAATCGACAAGTTTGAAGGTATTGTGTTGATCTTGGAAATGTTAGTACTTAAACTGATTGAGGAGCTTCCTATGCAATGTCTATTGATATGTCCAATTGTCTATTGCTACTATCATTTACAAGGCGTCTAATAGTAGTTATGAAGTATAATTCTACGTATAAACTGCGTTGTCGTATTTACTTTATATGTTACTTTATAAGGTACTTAGAATACCTGCGTAATTTCGCGTTGTTGCATACTTTTTAATTAGTCGTGATTTTTAATGCATTTAAATTTATTTATTTAAATGCCATTACGGAGTAAGCTTAATACGATAGCCAAGTCAAACACACCACATTAAAATTAAAGCACCAAATACATCTTCAGATCATAAATATCATTGTTAACATAGTGTAAATATTAGTACTTTTGTGAATTCACCTCAGTGACATGTAAATATATCAATTTCGACCTGAATATAATTGTTGGTGGTGATGGATTCATATTCTTTATGGCACCTCATTAGGTCATGATCATGAGCTAGCCGAATATCAAAAAACATTTGGTCTTGGTCTTAAGTGGGAGGCGCGAAAAATTTTTTTTTTTTTACCTTTTTTTTTTGGGTTTTTTTTTATTGAATAATTGATAATAATAGATTAGTAGATATATACTGATGTATATTTCTACTATCAAATAATCTTGATCTGTGCTTTGCTCAGAAAATTTCAGTTTACCAATTTACGGGTTTAGATACATCTGAATGATCGTGCTCGAGGCGATTGACCCATTGACGCCTGAAATAAAATGTTTTTGAAGTGAAAACTTCATAAGGCGCGTTGGGCATTTTTGAAATGGGACTAAATCATTGATTTCGCGACACTGTTACCGAGTTTACCTACACCGTGGAGTAAAAGACATCAACGCGTTGATTACCGCGGTGCGTGGAGTAAAAGACATCAACGCGTTGATACCGATTTTTTCAAGTTTTCACTTTAAAAAAAAGAATGGCACTCCGGGAGTGCCACTCTTTTTTATTAAAATACTGTTTATATTTTATCTAAGAGTTTTGTTGTTCTTCAAATGTATATAATCTTTTTGGGTTTAAAAATTTGGATGTTTCAAGTTACAACTCGTATAATCATGTTTTTGTAAAGCCAAGAGTTTCACCAACGTTTCGAGTACAAAAGCAGCTTCGAGACTACTTCAACGTAGACTATGTCCGAAATAAACCTCTTTTAACGAGAGCAACCTAGCAAATTTAGCAGTAAGCCGATAGAGTACTTACCTAAGTACTATCAAAGCCATGAACTTCCTGAACTGCTTCCCTTTCTTCAGTATCAGCTGATGTAATGTTATTATTTTGTTGCTCGAGAATGTTTTCTACGGTGTCATTAACAAGGTTGAATTTCTACACTTTCAAAAATCTTGTTTATATTAGGGTGCAGTCAACTGTTGTCAGATCTTAGTTATTTATATTATTTTAATTTTTTACATATTTTAACTGATGTGTTCTGTATAAAGTTTAATATTTTTTGTAACTTTTTTTTTTACTTTACCTTTTTTATATTTTTATAATTATTATCTTAAGTACTGTATAGTGTCATTTTTAATTCACTGGCTGTCTCAATGACGATCACTTATGGAGGACCAACATTCTCCAAGATGTGATGGCATTGCTTGCAATCGACTAGCTGATGCAACTTGAACCAAGTTCTTGTAATATATTACATAAATGTTACTTATTTAACATTTTGTATTATTATAAAATAATTTTATAAAGATTTGGTGACATATTATGTGTGTTATGTAAAAATGTGTAGGTACCTGTTTATTGTTAATCAGTCATGGGCAATCAAAATGCAACTCAGACTTTTTGTTTTAAATCAATCTAAATATTTATAAGTTTTAAAATTTATGATAAAATTATTTATGTAAATTTAATGTGTTTCATAATTTATGTTAAAAATTATGAATGTGTGCTGTGTTGTATGAGTAAAATAGTGTGTAAGGGTTTCATAAAAATAATAAAAATATAAACAACAATTTAAAAATTCCAAATGTATATTTTCTACATTTTTCAATGCTTATTCAGCAACAATTAGCTAGAGTATTCATCTAACAGTCTTATTATTTTACAAGAGTATAAAATCACTGCCACAGTCGAAAAGAAATGCAATGGGTACATAGAAATGCTAGAAATACCGTTCAGTATGGTTGACAACGAAGAACATCACAAACATAACATAAATGATAACACAGAGTTGTCACACCAACTCTAGATATTTCAACTAAATTATTCTACTTACCTACTGTTAGTCAATAAATAATCACTTACTCTAAGGTAACTTCAATAAATTAAAGAACATAGTCGTTCTTAGTCTCCGACCAGACCTATAAACATTAAGTTTATCAGCGGATAGGCAGTAACAGTCTTTGGTTCCCTATTTACATAATTACAAAGTTTAATTTACTTTAAAATGAAATAATTTCCTCTTTTTCCTATTTGATGAAAATGCAGTTCTGCTGAATGATATTAATTTGTGGCGGATTGATGAACATATTACTGACATTTTATTAAAATTAAATGAATTAAATTATTTGATATGAAATGGGATGCGACATGACGCTAACCTAACTAATACACTCCCGTAGGATCTAGACCCAAAGCCATTTTGAAGGAGTTATAATAAGACGAAAATAAAAACAAAAATTAAACCTAGTACACATTAGTGGGGTCAAGGGCGACCATTTTGTTGGTTAATTAACAACACTTAACACTAAAACAGTTTTTTTCAGTACACTCCGGTGGGATCCAAGCCCAACATTTTGAAGCACAAATTATATTCTTCACACGAAACAAAAAAATCTTCAGTACACTCCCGTGGGATCGAGCACGAACATTTTGATTAACAGGATGCAGAAACTCCAAAAAAGTACAACTCAGGATATTTGAGATTAATATCCCAAATCAGTAGACGCCGGTAGGATCCAGAACAAACATCTTGATCACTTGAATAGTTTTCTTGAAAAAATTAAATTCTTCCGAAACTCCAGTTTATTTCAATAAACTCCAGTGGGGTCCAAGCCGAACATTTTCGCAGATTTTCCAATAAATATCAATGTATTTCAACTTGATTGATGATTTTTGGGATCTTCAATAGATGCCAGTGGGATCCAAAATGTTGATATCCATATTAAATTATTCTTGAACTTGAAAATATCGATCTTATTTACGATGTATGAGCGCGCGCGGAATAGAGTGACGTGCGATCGCTTCCGTGGCTGTCTCACGACTGTGTGAACGCGGCCACGTGCCTGCCTTTTATAGCGCGATCTCGTGCGCACTCGCGCATTTTTTTTTTTTGCGATTCGAATTTGGAAGCTTTCAGCCGGGTGGGCGTCGATGCGCCCCCGCCCTTACAATATTTTTTTGCAGTATTTTTTTAATGCCACGTTGCTAGTTAGCACATGCCGTAACAGATAATGCACAATTTAAATATTCATTAATTTGGTCAATAATTTGACGGATGTTGGATTTAATTCAACCAATAGGTATTTAGTTGATTATTTTATAAACAATATGTGATTTTTTGTAGTATGCAAAATTTGTTAGGTTTTAGGACTTTATTATAGTTTTTAAGTTGTGTTAATTAAATCAATCCATTTATCCTGTTGCGGCTAAAACTCAATAATCCTTAAATGGCCGATAACTGGTTCAGACACCACAAAATCAAGTAACACAAAAAAAATAACCAGTTAATTAAAAACTTATATAATTTTACTTTAAAAAAGTTAAATTTAAAATTAATTAGGTCAAGTAAAATATTGTTACGGCTTGCGTTAAAATAATTGAAATGAATTCAATATACTCGTAATCTGCTTTGTAGAGTGTTTAACAATGCTGTTATTTAAAATACGTGATGAATAAGATCCATTAAAATGTAAACAGTCTTATTGTTTTGATTAATCAACACTATGATTAAATTCTATCACAGACTGCAAAAATGCAGGAATTCATATTTATACAAGTGAAATAAGCTAGCAATATTATTACAAACTAGTTATTTGTTTATTTATTTTATAAGTAGGTATTTATTTAATAATCTTTTTTAATGTTTATCTAAATATTGTTGTAATGCGTGTTTAAATTTATTGTCCTTCATGTTTTTTTTTTTAGATACAAATTAATATTTTAAGAAATAATTTAAATTAATGTTATGATTATGACATATTTAATGTATTTTTTAGGGAATTTTTGATTAAATATTAAAATAATAATAGGTAAACTTATTGATTTTCATTTCTAACGATTTCATAAAAAATATGTCAAAAATATGTTATTCGCCGCGACAGCGAGAAACTAAGTTATAAAATGACCTAATTGAAAAATATGTCTTCATTACTAAAATCGTTGTTTAGTTAATTACAGTTATGTATTTCTTTAATTTAGCATTGTAAGTACATAATATACATATTAATTAATTAATCATTGCATTGATTAACAAAATTAAACAACAGAAAAATACATAAAATAGTAATTAAATTAAAATGTAGTAATAAAGTCTGATAATGGTTTTTCCATACGATAACATATTACGCTAGTGACATACATAACATTGTATGCATGTATCATGCATATTATTGTTTGTTGTTTTGCACTGCCATACGAATATTTTGATAGTCTTTAAAAGCATGTTTGAGAGATTCATTGAGGAAACTTTGTGAATGAAACTTGTTTACTACGACGATTTAAATAATTATTATACCACTAACGCACGCATTAAATATGTTTTTTTTTTATTTCTTAAAAGGTAAAACTAAAAAAAAAAATTTTTACTTAAAATATTTCAAACTGTTAAAAGAGTATTCAAACTTTTTCAGTGCTCAATAAATATTTATGAGGATATTTTTTATTTTTAGTTTTGTAGATTACTCGGAAGTGACACATACGATCTTTCACACTTGTCGCGTCTTCGATTGTTGAGAACTCGAGATGTTCGCTCTCTGGGACTTTGAACTTGTCTCGAGAGAAATCGTTACGTCGTGATACCTTAATATTGGCCATCACCGAAAATTCACTACTGCCTTTTAAGATCGTAGTGACATACTTTTGATGTATTAGCAAGTCTGACTCAAGTCAAATCTAATCTTTCTTTTCAGAACGGCGCAATAAAGAGTTAGAATTCTTTATTTTTGTTTCTACTAACTAGACTAGATTTAAATCCATTGCCACTATTTCTTCCCGCAAATTCTGCAACCCGTTCAAAATAAAACCATCCCAAAATAATGTAATCCTGTAAACGCTTTTGTTTTTACCTTTCCGTAATTTTTCCAACTAAAATAATAAAAAAATTAAAGACAATAAGTATTTAAAGTAAAATATTATTCTATATTTGCGGGGTAATTTTTTTAAATCTATCTACGGATTAAGATAGTCTGTAGTGGGATTTAAATCAGTGACGGATTAAAAGACAACATAATAGGCTAGGAGCTTAACAAAAGATTTGATGTTTGACGACAATATTGATGTTCCGACAGACTAATTTTTAATCCCCTTCGGCACTTTTAAGGGTATGCGGGTGGTTATAAAGTTTAGAAGAAGACCAAGAAAATTAGTATAGTTAAAGAGGATTAAATAATGAAAGAACTTTTTGTTTGCTGTCTCCCGGTGTTCTCGCCATTTTGGGTCCGAGAAATAATTTTGCATTTTTTTAGTATCAAGTTGGTATTTTATTTAAGGTAAAATTATAAGGGAATAAGTTTTATTTTCCTGTGATCAATGGACGTCACAAACAAGATTTATAAACCAGATATCTTCGTGGCAAACCAATGAGGTAAGTAGGTACTATTATTTCTGCCTCTCTTCGTAAATGCTGACCTTTAATAATTTTCTTGTCTTTAGCGCTCTTCAGCAATACTGCCGTCATACGGTGAAAGACCGTAGGTAACTAACATTCTTATCAAAATTTTGTAAAACAAGTATAGGGCTGGATACAGCAATAAGCTCTCTATATTTCTGTCGATACGGTGATACTGACCAACTTTTTTTTTTTTTTTTGTATATAATAACTTCTCCCTCTCTGGGTGGAGCGGGAAGGCGTGTCAGACTCTCACTGACTAAAACCCACCCGTGTTCCTTCGGTTGCCCTGTTGCCGGGGGCCACGATGTCCCTTTCGGTCCATATTCGCAGCCCCGGCAGGCATTGGCCCTAGCGGACCCCGTCAATTCTGCTGACATCTCTTTGAGGCGCGCGTGGAACACAAGACAATTTAAGCTTTTAAGTTTTACCCGCAGATACATACTGTTAAAGTTAAGACTATCGATTGATCTTGAAAATAAAACTGTCATTTACTCAAAATCTTTGAAGTAGTTACGGCCTTTCGCCATAATGACGGCAGAATAATACATGATGTCAATCACGCATGCGGCTAGCGATTTTTGCTATACATGATAATTCTCTATCATTATCATCATCATTGGCAACCTTGTTCCATCCACTGCTGAGCCATCCATCCATCCAGCTTGCTCTTGTGTCTGTGCGAATCTCATCCAAATCTTCTATAGGTCGTCCACACACCTGGCTATTGCCCTGACAACGGCACTCGGCAACCATTCCGTAATAATCTATGCCGACTAATTATGAATGCTTATTAATTATGTAGGTAATAGGTATTATAACAGGATCTTCACTATTTCTAAAATCAAATGAAAAAAGTACCTTTTTAAAATTCATGACATAGGTAGGTACCTAATAATATCAATATGATACTGACCCAGTTCCGGTTTTTGACGTTTTAGTGACACTATAACGGGAAATATTAATGACTGATCAATTTGTGGTTATTACTGTACGTTCTTGTTTAAAACAATGCGACGATAAAACGTTTTTAAACTGTTTACTTGGTTCTGTTTCATGACATGACAATAATTCTTATTAAAATTTATTGTTTTTGAACTGATTAATTTATTCAGGGGGTTTTTTCAAAATGTATTTATCGGTTTTCGTCATTATGATCTAATATCATTATAAGCACTTTGGTTGATGACGCAATTAGATACAATAATGTTGTACGATCTATTGTTGTACTTAATTTGATTGAGAATGTATAATTTGTGGGGAAGAAGGAGTGCATCTGTGTTTGTTTGTGTTGTGTGTGTGTATGTAATGTTGTAGGTGCTTACTTTGCTAATCTACGATGAGATTGGCCGCTACGACAGAAATTCGATCGGGAGGCTATCCTCCCGATCGAATTTCTGTCGTAGCCGTGTGAATAACCATAATATTTAATGTGAGAAATACTATTATTTCACACATTAAATATTATGGTTATTCATACATTCAATAAAAAATAGGTAATTTTGGGTTAATTTCAAGGGTAAAGGTTAATTATTGCTATACCTGGTATTATGCTTAGATTATCCTACATTTTCTTAACAGCGGAGTCACCATGATTATTACAAATTCTATTTATTGTTTTTTTAAATAATTTCAACGTCATTAAATTGATAATTACAGTTAAAAACAGTCTATATTTTTTAAAATCTTCCAAACTACCATTAGCATTTTTCTAAAACCACACACAATTTTTAACCACGTCTTCTAAAATCAATTAAATGATTTGATGGTACAATTAAATTGGCCGCGAGCCATTGGCTGTGCTGCCTCAACGTTGTTTGAGCATTAAACAGGTATCTTAATGACTTTATTAATTGTTAAGTAAATAAAAGAGTATTTACTACTATGAACATTTAAATATAGATGCAAGTTATTATCAAAAGATTCCGACTATAGTTTAATTGGTCCTTTGGTTACTAACTACGTATTATATTGAGCTCGCGGGAGCGTGAGTTCCTGGGTGCAATTCCCTTTTTATTTCAGACTTAGAAATCCATAGAACGTTACTAGTGACTAGAACTTATGAAACTAGTGTTAGTAGATAACGAAAACTTAAATACTTATTTCTTAATGTGGGTATTAACTCAATGCTGGACGTAACGTATGCCTATACGCAAAATATGATACTAACCAATATGATAACCCAGAATGATACACACTTCTTAGTATCAGATGTTCGGAGTTTGAAAGTTGGCGGTTTGAAACCCCCGTTCCTCAGAAAGTACGTAAAGCCATTTGGTTCCACCGGACTTTGAGAGTGAGAGAAGAGAGAGTGCCTGCGTCTGTGCACACACTTGTGCACTAATGTCCCACGTGGATGGCTAGTCTCCGCTGAAATTAGCCGCCATGGCCGAAATTCGGTCTGGAAGACTATTATAATGCGGGCTTGCGGACGGTAAGCAATGGGTATCTCACCGTCCGATAAGAACTAGGCCCGGGTCGACGACGCCTTGTGTTCCACGCGCGCCTCAAAGAGATGTCAGCACAACTGACGGGGTCCGCTAGGGCCAATGCCTGCCGGGGTTGCGGGTTTGTCCGAAAGGGATACCGTGGCCCCTGGCAACATACAGGCAACTGAAGGAACAGGGTGGGTTTTAATCAGTGCCAAGTCTGACACGCCTTCCCGTTCCGCCCAGAGCGGGAGAAGTTATTTAATAATTTCCTACTCAAAAAAAAAAGGTTTAAGTATTATAATTAGGGTGAAAGCAATATCTTGTATTTTTCTGTTGTAACTACTTGTGTTGCTTCTTTTTACGGATCCAAGAATGATATAGAGATTATTGTCATAATCGGCTGTAATCATTTGTTTACATTTGTCAGCTCATTTTAAAGTTAATCGATTAGTAAGCGGAGTCTTTATTGTTAGGTTTATAATTAGAAAATATGTCCAGTTCATAGGTTCGAATAAAAATTCCTTTGATAATATGATATACATGTTTTTAGGGTTCCGTAGTAAACAAGGAACCCTTATAGTTTCGTCATATCCGTCTGTCTGTCTGTCTGTCCGCGGTCTAGCTCCAAGACTGTTAGTACTAGAAAGTTGTAATTTGGCATGGGTATACATATTAATCATGCCGACAAAGTGGTAAAATAAAATTATGTTTTTTTTTGCGAAATATTAAGCTTTATAGTCCAAATTTTTGTAAGAGTCAAGTGCCCCCCCCCCCCCCCCCCCTGCCAGCTAAATGGTTGGTTTTAGATATCTGAAAAAAATCACAACAGTAGCTCATATAACGAATTTAAAAGGAAAACTGTCACAGATGAGTAGGCTTGACAAGTTAACGAGTAATAATCGACCAACTTAGATTTGCGGTTGTAAAAACATGTTCTCCGAAACATTCTGTATGAAAGATTTTTTTTTCAACTACAAAGTTAAGTTTGTTCTTAGGATAAATTCATCCCAACTACGGAACCCTACATTGTGCGTGGTCCGACATGCACTTGGCCGGTTTTATTTTTAATGTGAAATGTCGAGTTGGCTACCGTACTTGCTTAGATGCCAAATTGCCAAATTACACGCGGGGTTCGGTCATGTTCACATTTTTTTATGTCTAAGCTGATTCCTGAGAAATGTCAACGGCAAAAGTTCTAAGAATAATATAATAAAATGCGCCGTGTACCGAATTTTGATGATTTAGGGTTTTTTTAGTATTGTATTTAATATTTATTAGATTTTCCCAAAATTCTTCCCAATCATTTAGTTTTGCACGTAAAATTAATTTATCCTATTAGATTAAAGAGCGTTAATATTTTAATGGATTTTTAGGCTTTGCGTCATCGATTTGGCAATTCAATTGACAGACACTTTGCCATTTTCAACATGGTTGATGAAAACTGATGTTTGCAGCATGTTTCTAAAGTTCCATTATATTTTATAGTGTTTGTGAGTATCTTGTCTAGGGTAGTGAACAGTTTTTGAAATCAAATCAAAGTAAACAGCAAACTAGGCTGTGAATCAGCACTTTTCGAATGACAAAATTACATAAGACAGTCCCCCAAAAACGCCCATCCTTCACCACTTCCTAGTGCTTTTAGCTGGGAAGAAGAAGCGGCGCAACAAACTCCCCAGCAGCACAGCTGTCTGTTCAGTTAAAAAAACTAGATTCTATATCTAAAATAGTATGCAAAATAATTTAAATTACGCAATACAAAAGAAAAAATCGTTTTCTTTACTTTTGAGATAAATTGCCTATTAGTACATTGAATGAGCCTTTTGTATGCAAACTCTAGGGCTTCAGGAATCAAGAAACAGAAACAGTATAGGACTTTCAGGCATAAGCAGGTAGGTGCCTTCATCATAGATATTTGGAAATATCGAAAAGGTTTAAAAAAGATTACCCATTAACTTTTTAATAACTTACAAACTTGCGCAAATAGTTTGAACACTAAAAAACAACGATTTTATTACTTTTTGATAGTTTATTGCACTTTTGCATCATTCTTTGTACGTTTTTTAATAGTTTTATAACCCCATAGGTGTATTGTGCAAATGTTTTGAAGGCCGCCATTTTGGATATTTTAATTGTTGCCAACAAAAAACAATAATTGCTTTTTATTGCCATACAAAAATACGAATATTCTTTGTGTGCTATTGTGCAAAATAATTGCAACCTTTTTAAGAGTTTTTTGTAATTAGAAAGCGTAAGGGCTGACTTTCTTTGGGTTCTGGGAAAAGAGAGGTTTTTATATAGGCAAGATGCGTAAATTGTTTGTCATTTTTAGTTGACACCATAGTGATATATCCTAAGAAGGACGTTATTAAATTTTTCTGAACCTTTTACATGTTATTTCTGTAAAACATGCACATTTGTATTATGTACATGTTTTGTAACTTAAAAAGGTAATTTTTAAATTTTTTAACCTGTTTTTTGCCTGCGACCTACCGCGTTGCATCGCATCATCCACCCGCGCGTTCCTAAGGATCGTAGCGTGATTGATACCTATAACCTTCCTCAAGAATTTGTCTAACAAATACAAAAATAATTTTTAAAATCCGACTGGCAGTTCCAGAGATTAGCGCATTAAAACAAAAAAAAAAAACAAAAAAAAACTTTCCAGCTTTATTTAAATTAATACAGTAAAGATAGGTACGATACCAACAATATTATTGTTATTATTTAATATAACTATCCTGTTTTTATTGTAATGATGACGTAGATAATTTTACAGCTTTAAAAGAGCATACGCAAGAACAGACGTAGGTCCATACGTCATGGGCAGGTTATCGAATAAATACCACGTCTTACAGCATCTTCCTTCCTGTAGCATTTTAACGAGATAATTTAAGATGGATGACACATAACGATGATAAAACAAGTTAGGTATTGTGATAATTTTTAGTTACCTACTGTGATTATTATACTATTATTAAACACAACCACAGATGGTTTATTAGATGTGACGTCATTTCTAACCACTACGTAGGTACTTGAACGTAGTTAAGGATTTATTGTTTATTTTTCCTTATATTTTTTTTACTAATTATTTTTGTATCAAAGTTGACAATTACACTCCGGACTCTTAAATAGAGCCACCCTACTTTTTAGGGTTCCGTACCTGAAGGGTGCCAAACGGAACCCTATTACTAAGCCTAAGCCTACCTCCGCTGTCCGTCCATCCGTCCGTCTGTCTGTCAGTGGTTTGTATCTCACGAACAGTAATAGGTAGATAGTTGAAATTTTCACAGATTGTGTAATTCTATTGTTGCTATAACAAAAAATAATAAAATAAAGTTAATTATTGTACGGTGGTACGGAATCCTTCTTGTGCGAGTCCGACTCGCACTTGGCTGGTTTTTTTTGTAATACGTTCTATAACTTTTTAAACGTTTTGAATTCAAATTTGGAACCATGATGATACCAAAATCATGGCCAGTATGTCGATTTCAAAACTGTATCAAAACTTTTTCTTTAATTTATCATTATTTTGATGGCCTTTACTACCTAATATGGAAATCATTGAGACTCGATTAAGTAGTTCGGGAGTGCAATAATAAAAACATATAACATCACACCTGTATTCCTGAAAGGGTTGGCAGAGGTGCACCTAATAATACACACACATTTCGCCAGTTATGTTTAAGTTCCATGTAATAGGGGGCTGCTTCTGAAAAATTCCAGGAGGAAAAACCCAATAATAATTTGTCCCGACCCGGGAATAGAACTCAGGACCAACACTAGACCAACGAGGCAGTTAATAATAAACAATTAATTTAATTATTATACAGCCAGTTATCTAGAACGCAATATAAACTGACCACTATGCGTCGGTAACCCTCTCTCTACTGCACCCTTTCTTTTACGACCTGTCTTTAGTTCCTCTATTTACTTTCTGTTACTTTTCTATGGCTCAATTATTTAACGATCCGTTAGTTCGACTACCGGGTAGATTGTTTTAAATAATAAGCCTGTCTGAATGCCCCAATTGTTAGTTTTGGCTACCGAAATGAAACAATAACGCGCGTTGTTTCCGACTTTTTGTGTTGTTTAGTCTCTATTTGTGGTGTTTTCGAAATTTCCAACTTCTGAATGTTATTTTTTTGATTATTACATCTTGTGAGAGAAATTATTTGCATTTTTTATTAAAATGTTTTGATAGATTTAATTGAATTCATAAAAAAACTGCATTTCATTTTCATAATGCAGCAAATTAAATGTTTATATTTATGGTAAAACATTAAATCTAATAAAATACTTCTTAGTCGTAGAATCCAATTAATCAAAAGTTTCGCTATTGATACCCATTGACAATATGTCATAAATGTATGTTTTATCGATAGCATTATTGATGAAAAATTTAAAAAAGCTACATAATATGAACATAATTTATCCGTCTGCTAACTTAATATACAATTATTGGTTTCACTACGGACAAATTTGAATAAAAGAAAGCAGACGTGAACTCAGTTGGAGAACGTTTTTCGCGGATAACCCTACTAAGTTACGTAGCACCCAATTTTGTATGAGAAGTACGAAAATACTAGCCTTCAAATTTTCGGTGGGTTATGCGAGGCCTAAATTAGAAATGTCAAAGTCAATGAACTGAGACCACCATGCGACTAGGGTCACAGATTAAATAATTGCTATTAGGTTATCTGTGGGAGAAAATGTTTGTTTAGAAACTAGCATTTGCTTGAGAATCTGCCAACTATTTTATGTTATTAGTGTGGGTTTAAGCTGTCTACTAATAATGGCTAAACAAGATAAGTCTAATCCTGATTTGGGACCTGTTAAAAAAATCTTGTTCTGCTTGGCGAATTTTTACGACATTTTTGAAAAGAGAAATGGTGGGTTGTCTATGGGCTAGCAACCTGATATTGCACTACTGCGATCGTTAAACCCGACACGTTGCTTGCATGTGACTTCGAGCGGCCAACGCACCTATTGCTGGGTACCTTTTAAAAGCAGGTCACCCCACAACAGATGAAAGGATGAAGATAAATTAGAAAATAATTCTAGAAACGATAAAGTTGTATAAGGAACAGAAATAACAACCTTTCTTCGAGTAATCTACATTAAGTGTAGTAAAAATAAATTAGTAAAAATAAATGAGGGCAGGATAAAATTATCCGAAAATAATGTACCTATATTGATAAAAGCTGCAAATGCACACACACTAGTGTTCAAAAGTACAAAAACATCAATACACAAAAAAAGACAAAGACAAAGTACTAGGGCAGCAGAAATCATGAGAAGGTTGTCCAAAATTTTCCAAGAACAAAAAATTCGCGCGTTCAAAAAAAATCTGTTTTTGTCGAGTTCAAAGTACGCGGAAAATTGGAACGCATCGTTTTCCCGTATCTTGAACTCTTGGGTGGTTGACAAGGAACAATGCCCCGCAAGCCGTAGATAAATGTGTCTGCGAAACTGATTAACACTTATTTTTGGAAAAAATATGTTTATCTGCATACTGAATTTTAAAGTTTAAATTTTTATTTTAATAAATACTAGAGACCCGCCCCTGCTTCGCACATTTATTACGACTTGACTAACATCCGAGATTTTTTATTTTGTTCAAGTTTAATATGAATAAATTTTCTAAATTATAGTGAAAACCGCATCAAAATCCGTTGCGTAGTTTAGAAGAACAACGCAATCACACAGACAGACAAAAGCGACTTTAATTTATAGTATTATGTAAAGAAGATAAAGATTGGAATTATGTTTTAACCCGCCACAGACTGAAGACAAAACAAAATGAATCAAGTTACAAACAAAACAGCACGCAGCACGCATTTTGGGACACCTCGTCTGCGTCACGATTTCGTTCGCCAAATTCATAAAGGTCACTTGTGTTCCCAATTCATTAATAGTTATTTATGTAATTGTTGTATAATAACTAATAAGGGGTATTACCTAATTATAACAGTTGCATACAAGACTTTATCTACACCCATGATATGAACCCTCTATAAAAGTTTCTGAAACCATTGGGTGTTTGTAATTCAAGATCAAGAATAAAAAAAGTCCTACGAAATTCAGTACAACTCTACGTATGTACGTCGCCTACAGCACATCACACACATGCGTGCAGCGGGTGCTGCTGTCCCCCGTTTGAACGTTGAAACGAGTTACATTATGAAATTTAGTACAACATTATAACACTCGTTTGGATGATGTAATGGTTACTATGACACTGGCTTTTATAATGTTGCCAATAAGCTAACTGTTTCAGAAAGTTTTATAGCAATGGGTGTAGATAAATAAATTAACGTAACTATAAGGTTACCGTTATTTTATAATACAATTTAATTTTAATTTACGTCATGCAGCAACCGACTTAGCAACAAAATCAATCCAGGAAAATTCGAAATATTTAATAATTCGTTCCTTATAGCAAAATAATGGAATACCTACTTAATTTCTTATCCGTAATTAATTACTAATATTGCGTGGGTATACCCACGTAGACATTAGTAAAATATAATTAAAATGATAACAAAATGGAATAATTGAATTGTACATTTTTAAGTTTTAGTCCGGGAAGACCAGACTACAGTCGAAACGATAACGTATCGAGTTGTAATTATTTCAGAGCATTAATTAGTGTTTTATTTAATATTTAATAATAATTATATAAGAGGAAATTCCATTGTAATATTCTGGCAATAAATTTAAAACGACTTAATTTATGGTGACGAGAATGTGGGCCTTACAGCTTAGGTACTTCGGCAAAATCTTTTTTCACAGAGTACTAACAGTTTATCAGAAGTTCATACATAACACATTATACATAAACTTATATCTTCTTCCCGTGGAAACTACAGAACGCCTCCTGCTACGCTCCTCACATACTCCTTTTGCTCGGTTTACGTTCATACATCTGGTCATACACGCACGCCGGTTGCGAGTACTACGCACCTGACCTTTCTGAAGAACATCACTAATAAGGTCACTCTATGTCTGGTATGTGTTGTGTCTATGTACGTGTGTTATCAGAAGTTTAATGACAACTATTTTAGAAATACTCACGTTTCCGAACTCCAAATATTCAAACTGATAGAGTATTTTGTATTTGAAGTCGCCAATAATCTTATAAAAGCAACCGCTGAAGACCATTTCGGTACAATATTTCTAAGAGTTCTAAAACAATAGTAATTTTTTGGAAATTTCAAACAGATGGATTATGATAGTGCTGTAGTAGCCATTTCGCCAGGGATTATTTTAAGCCATATGGTCACGGATTACTAATTGAATAATGGGCTCTAAGACAGATTAACAAATTACCCTTTGATGCCAACTGCGACAGATTCCGAGATAGCTACCGAAAGAATGACAACATTTTTTTTTTCATAATTTTAAGAAGGACTTTCAATGTTTTGGGTTTTCAGTACTGTGCAAAAAATAGGGTTATGTGCGAGTTTTTTCATGTTTCGACTAGTTTTAAGCCTTTTTATTTTTCGTGGGAAGTTTTAAGAAGACACCGAAAGAACTATACATTTTGTTTTTTTTTTTCTCTAGAGCATCTCGCAGATCAACAAAGGAGGTTGTCTACTGCGTTACTGGGCTATTCTGAGGATGCCTTATAAATAAAGCCTCCAGCCAGAAACTTTCTATCAATATGCACCAAATACTGCCTCGTTGGTTGCGAGCGCTACCGTTGAGCATGAGGTCCTGGGTTCGAAGTTAAAGTGTTATTGGGTTTTTCTATTTGGAATTTCTCTGTAGAGCTCGGAGTCAGAGAGATTTGTGTCCATTTGATGGCAATAGGCTCGCCCCTATTACATGGGACTTAAACATAACTGGTGAAATGTGGGTGTACTATAGGTACACCCACATTTCCCAACCCTTCGGGGAAACAAGACATGTTATGCTATGCACGAAATACCTAGTTGATGCTTATGCATCAACTCTTGGTATAACTGTCTAACGAAGGCTTCATAAATTATAGGTAGCAGAGAGTTTTGGCTATAAGACACTTATCCATAAGTTTGGGCAAATTGTATGCAAATCATAGATGTATTATTAAAATATATCTATGATGCAAAAATAATTAACACTTTACCTATCTATAACGGTTACACTGCATTTTTTTTTACTTGTGTACTTTAAAAACTAAGATATTTTTTTTATATTTTATTAGTATTTTATAACATCCGCAGTTTCCGTTTTTTATCAGCGGAGCAACGGAGCGTCAGTAAAATTGCAACCTTAAGGAATATTTTTACGATTAGAAAGTGCGTAAGGGCCCCATTCTGGTATTTTATAAAGAGTATATTTTATTTTTTAGCATTTGTTTGAATCTTTATCTACACCACTTTCGTTCGTAAGTTTTTGAAGTGAAAACTTCTTTAGACGTGTTGGGGATTTTTGAGATGGGCCTAAACTATTAATTTCGTGACACTGTAACGCAATTTACCGACACCGTGGAGTAAAAGACATCAACACGTTGATTACCGCGGTGTATGGAGTAAAAGACATCAACGCGTTGATTACCGTGGCGCCGATTTTTTTTTTAAAGTTTTTGCTGCTATCGGCACTCCCGGAGTATTGTATTTTATACTTTTTACAACTAAGAACATGTTTGAGGGTATACTAAAATGATAATAAAAACTTTGTCACGTATTAACAGGAAAAGACCAAACAACCCTTTACTGCAATTTTGTCAATTAGCCATGCTACTAAATAAACTAACAACAAAAAACTAAAATTGGATCGCTTCGCCTAAAATATTCAAGGACAGTAGTTTAAAACGATATAACTATACATGTATTTAATTATTATGCAAACACAATAATTACAATATGAATAAAAATTACCATTTTTCTTCTTTTTAATTACCCTGCTGCGCCTTTTTTTAACAAACTTTGGCGGTGTTTTAACAATTTTTATTGCGGTCCGAAGGGTAGAAAATGCCTCAGGCATTAAGTCCGCCTTTGTACAGTATTTTTTTTTACTTGTGCATAAAGTTTTAATAAATAAATAAAATAAATAATGATTTTTTACCTCACAACGATATATTTTTACTTGTTTCGATACTTGTAAATCGAATAATGTTTGCAATATTTTTAAGCTTGGGCGAAAATTGCCTCTGTTTTACCCTTCGTGTAATACAGGCGTGACGATAGAAAGATAGTATAATATACTCTTTAATATCCTACACCATAAAAATTACAAACATAAATTGTAATATAAACAAAATTAATAATAAAAATGTGTGGTGTGTGTGTGCGCATTTGGGGGTGCGTGTGTTTGTGTGCGCAAGTGGGGGTGTGTGTGTTTATAATTTATATGTATTATAATGTAACATAAATTATAATTATTAGTTATGTTATGTTATTTTTAAGATCATTTTGTTATGTCAGATATTCGCGCAGATATTCGGTAGGTAGGCTTTGAGGTGATCTTTTTGATTTTCCATTTCGGTCACAGAATATTTAAAAAACATTAAGTCTAGTCTAGATTATGAAACAAGGTTAGTTTTCTGAAAACACCTGGTAGGTGTTTTCGATAATATGACCGACCTGAATTTCGTGTTGTTTTTGGAAAATATCTGTCAGAGCGTAGCAAATAGTAAAACCAAAACTTAAAAAAAAATTCTCATTATATCATACCTACTTAAGTTTGCTGTTTGAACTGACGTACCTAATACACTATTACAGTAATGAATTTACTGTTTGAATATCCCGAAAAAAAAATCTCGGTGAAGGCACACGAGTTGTCTTTATGGTTCGCTTCAAACAGAAAATCCGATATTTCTATTAACAGATATTATAGAGACCACGGGGAGCTGTGGTGGCCCAGTGGTAACGGCGGTGACATACGAGAAGGTCGTAGGTTCGATCCCAGACAGGCGCTTTACTTTGTGTAAATTATTTCATAAATGTGAAGGAAAACATTGTGAGGAAAGCATGTGCTAGAACCAAAAATTCGAAGACATGTGACATCTACCAACCCGCACTGGGCCCGCGTGGTGGATTATGTCCCTCTCCCTCTCACTGAAAGAGGGTCTGTTTCCCAGAAGTGGGAACATTATAGGCTGATTATGCTATAAAGACGACAAGCAATCCGTTATTTAATTAAAATGTATTTTTCACTAAAATAATAAATCAATGTATTGAAATACATTTTTGTTCGTGATTTTAAAAAAAACGGTATATGTAAGTTAATTGCGCATAATTCGACTTAGAACTGAATAAACTTATCCCGGGCAATGCCTGGCTCATATTGGCTATTTATAAATTAAAATTAAAATATTCTTTCACGAGATTTGCGTCTGTATTCAAATTCTTTATCCATTCGTTCAGAATTTTTGATTTGAGTGAAATTCCGTTTCATTTCAGCCGTTTGGTTATAACCTTCGACTTAATTTCAGGAAAAAAAAGTGGCACTCCGCGAGGGCCGACAGAAGTGACAACTTGAACATGATCGCCTTGGTGGAAGAAAAATACTTGTATCGAACATTGGTTCGTAACTTTATCTAAATAAAGAGCACAATCGCGTTTACAAAACCTTTCAAGTAAAAATACTTGTATAGCACATTGATCCGTAACGTAATATAAATAAAGAGCACAATCGCGTTTACAAAAATTAGGTGTCGTTACAGTGTCGCGAAATCAATGTCCCATCTCAAAAATACCCAACGCGCCTAAAGAACTTTTCACTTCAAAAAAGGTATGTAGATTAGATAGTTCATTGTTACGGCTATTTATAGAAGAAAATTGCGTGGGATAAATGTATTTCTGTCGAATACAACATATTGTCGAAAATAATAAATCAATCTGCCTAGTCTTTTCCCAACTATGTAGGGGTCGGCTTCCAGTCTAACCGGATGCAGCTTAATACCAGTATTTTACAAGGAGTGACTGCCTATCTGACCTCCACAACCCAGTTACTGGATGGATACGCTACCCCTTGGTAAGACTGGTTGTCGGACTTTCGTTCTTCTGATGACCCGAAACAACTGTCAAAGATCTACAAATGACGGCCGGGACCAACGGTTCCGAGGCACGGAGTCTTGGTATGTATAGATGGTCACCTATCCACGGAATAACCGTGGCAAGCATAGCTTACCCGAATCGATCGACCCGTGCGGCTGTTATTACATAGTTACAAGCCCCTCTATTTAACTTGAGGAGATACCTGACGTTAATTTATTTGTAAAAAAAGTTAGGTACTAGATTAACACTAACAATTTTTAATGAAAATATTCTCCAGTCCCAGCAACTTCAGGAGTTTCTCCGGATGAACTCTTTCAAAAGAAGATTATTATACAGTAACTTCAGGAGTTTCTCCGGATGAACTCTTTCAAAAGAAGATTATTATAAAAACTATGTCCACCGCGAGCTAAACTAAGTTAGTTTGTAGTTAGTTAGTTAGTTTCATACATGTGCGTCCACCCACATGTATGAAAAACTGGCAAGCTAAACTAAACTATTTCTATTTTCTTAATGCCCCTCGGGAATCATCGCATTTCCGAATATAAACAAATGCTAATTTCCATGTCCATCAATTATTAGATTTATCTGGCATTATAGTTTGAATTCAGAACTAAGTACTTTATTGTAGTTATGTTTTTCGTGTGAACTATACAGAGCTGTAAAACTATTTTCCTATCTGTCGTGCCTGCGACTTTAGCAGCTTTTCTACCATTTTTAAAATAAATGACATTAAGTTAAAAGAGTATTAACAACTCTATATACTTCCAAGTCGATTGAGAGCGTCCGGTCTGCATCAAGTGCAAAGGGCAACTGATAGATATCCGACGACTGACGAAACACGAGGTTTACCGAGGGACATTAAGAACATATTTCTACTGTAACTTAGTTTAGCTAGCGGTCGACGACTCAATTTACGACCACTGAAAAAACTTCTGCTGAAATAAACAAACAAAAAACCTTCCCCAACAAATGAAAAATATACAGAATAGACCATTATTTCTTCAATAATATAAGCACTATGCAGTAGGGACATAATAATGTGACACGTGAAAGAAAAATGTGATAACGTAGTTTCAGTTTCCGGTCGAGTTTTATAGCGGGAAATATTAAAGTGAACCGCTAAAAATTTATTGACCTTCTTCAGATAGACACTTTTTAAGTAAGTAAGTAAGTAAGTATTTATTTGCATAAAACATGGTATACATGGTGTTACAACAATTTACAATAAAGATCTTACATGTTTTGCCAGAATTGTACTTAGCATGCATATGTTCACTTAATACTAACATGAGAATTTGCTATCCATAAATTCTTTACGACTATAGAAATTTTTCAAGTTTAACCAGTCAAACAATTTTCCCTTAAATAATCTGGAGTTTAAGTTTTTTATGCTACTCGGTATTTTATTATATATACGAACACAATTATATAAGCAGCTTTTATTATATTTAGCAAGCTTGGGAAGATCATGCAGAACGAGTCTCTGTGGATCACGCCGGCTCCTTGGATTAATATCATTGGCTGATATAAACAGGTCTTTATGTTTATTAACGAACATACATATTTCCAATATATAAAGCGACGGCAGCGGTAACAAACCTAGTTTCTTAAATATGGGTTTACAAGATTCCTCCGAGTACATCCCGTAAATTGCCCTAATGCACTTTTTTTGAGCAACAAATGCTCGGTTTATATCGGTACTATTTCCCCATATTATAAGCCCGTAACGTAGTACCGATTCTACATATTATGCATGATAGGTCATGAGAGCTGTTTTTAAGTTTGTAGTATTTTTGATTTGTTTAAATTAATTAATCTCTAAAAACTTTTTGTGCTTCTAATGATGCACACTTTTTTAAATAATTGAGCCTCTTTTTAACTTTCTTGACTTTTCTCACAGTTGGTCGCAGGAACTAAACTAAGGTACCCTGACCAAACGGGTTAGGTTAGGTTGGAACTGTGACCAACCGCTACATCCAACTTTGTCTATTTAGTATGTTACCACAAAAAAAAATGAGTTTCCCAAAAAAAGGCGCAATAATTATATTAGAGTGTTAAATAATATTTTTAGGAGCGCAAAATGGGAATTAGAGGTTCGATTAAATATACATGCCTATAGCAGCCGTGCTCGCGTCTGTTGACATATCAGCTTGGATTTATTATATTTGCAAAAGAATAAGTTACATGTTTAAATCTGTGTGGTTCTTTCGTCAAAAGACCTTTTCAGACACTAATCTACATGGTCCTCATATGGCCTGACCAATATTATGTCTGGACTTTAAAAGAGACTGCGACCTCTGAATTTGTTTCGGCCTTTCTTCTCAGATTAGTCAGATAGGAAACGAACGAACTCGTCTAGCTTATTTTTATTTACTTTTTATATGACGTGTAAAAGTGATTCAGATATCCTATTTACAGAATAAACAATTTCATTTCATTTCAATACAGTAAACATTTACATTTTTTAAAGTTTCATTAAGTCAATTAGGAAGTGTGCACATAATTTGTAAGAGTACAGTTTTAATAGAAAAATAAATCCGCATAATTTTGTATTGCGTAAGTGTAAAAGATGGAATAGGTTAATTAGTTTTTAATGGTCATTATTTCAGAATATGGCTTTTAGAGTAAAACGTAAGATTTAACGGAGCAACGTACTGGAATACTTATTTTAATACTAAAGATATTTACAGGAGGAGCTCGTGGCTAAGTAATAACAGCCACATGGATCGATCCATCAGGTTAAGCTACGTTTACCGGAGTTGGTCCGTGGATGAGTGACCATCTTTACATACCGAGAATCCTACGTGCCTCGGTAAGCATACATTTTGACCGAGTAGGTATTGCACTTTTCCATGAAACAGCAGCATTTTTTGTTTCATAACCGACGAAAAATTTGAACGCAGGGGGGTTCAGAACGATAAGGACCAGGCCCAGGTCGACGGCGCGTTGTGTTCTACGCGCGCCTCAAAGAGATGTCAGCAGAATTGACGGGGTCCGCTAGGGCCGATGCCTGCCGGGGCTGCGAATAAGGGCCAAAAGGGACATCGTGGCCCCCCGGCAACATGGCAACCGAAGGCGGGTGGGTTTTAGTCAGTAAGAGTCTGACACGCCCTCCCGCTCCACCCAGAGCGGCAGAAGTTATTTGATTTGAACATAGCGCGCTTGTAATTTTTTTTTTCTTATAGCAACTATTTTATTGTACCTATGTTAACAAATGATTAAATGATTATGAAATCCCACCCAAAAAAGGGGTGTTCAGAATCATGTACTGAATCCATGGTAACAATTTTCGCGTCGATGTCCCTGCCACCCTGTATAAGAAAAGTTGCAATTTAAATGATTCATAGTAAGAATAAAACTTATGAAACTTATTCCCAGTTATTGCATGTGATGTCATACCGGTCATAATCATAACCCTCTTTTTAGCTTCGCCGTAGTCGGCCAAAAATAAGATAAGATCGAAACTCGGTTATTTTAACCTCTTTAACGATTATAGTGTAACGATAATGTACTTGCGCTACTGCGGAGCATGAGGTCCTGGGTTCGATTCCCGGGTCGGGCAAAGTGTTATTGGGTTTTTCTATCTGAAATTTCTCAGTAGCAGCTCGGAGTCTGGATTAGTGCCCGGTTGATGGCAATAGGCTCGCCCCCTATTACATGGGACTTAAACATAACTGGCGAAATGTGGGTGTACCTGCTACAGGGACACCTCTGCCCAACCCTTCGGGGAAACAAGGCGTGATGTTATGATAATGTACTTACGAGGAAAAGATTGTACGAAATGAAGATTACTCAGCATCTGTTGAAAGCAAGTGGCAACGATAGAGGTGCTAATACCATGGAACTACTTTCTAATTTCTCCGTATTGTTTCGCCGGTACTTTTGACCCATGCTGGGATACTCAGAAAAGCTTAATAATTGATACAAATCAACAAAAGATATGTTTAGAAAATTGCTAATTTATGCGACTTTGGTGCCGATTCTCTTGTCACAAATGCCTCTAAACTAAACTAAAAATCTCCAGAATTTAGTTTATTCCTGTCAAACGACGACTTCCCATTCTGAAATAGACTAAAGTGACACAACTTAACTATATTTTAGTTTGACAGCACTAAGATGGTAATGAGATATTAGTTTAATGAAAATGGCAATTTTGCTATTCTGAATTTGTCGTTTTTCACCTAAAATTTAGATTTTCTAACTAAATCTAACTATTTTTAATCGCGACTAAAAACGTGTGGAATAAAATTGGTTTAAATTCACACCAACAACACCTCGACTTCAGATGCAAAAACAGTAGGTACTGAATCTTTTTTTTTTTCTTTTGCTTATATCTCGAAAACTGTGAGTCCAATCATAAAAATAATGAAAATTTCGACCTCCTTTAGAAAACCCTTAACACTCTACATGTAGGTAATATTTTTTTTATTACTTTCAACGCAGGGGGTGAATCCATGGTAACAGTTTTCGCGTCGATGTCCCTGCCACCCTGTATTATCCACTTTAATTTATTAAAACTGACACATGCACTTCCCTATATATGTTTATTATTCGAGCGTATAGTAACTCGTGAGCTGCGTTACCTATCTAGCATTAAGCAAAGTTGAGGCCCTTTTGGCATTATAAATATTATTTTCTGTTTTTTTATAGTTTAATAGTGATTATTTTGGATGTAGACAATAAACGAATTATTCTTTCTTTACAGAAGGTTTTTCAGCATAATGTTTAAATTAAATAATGATATAATATTAGATGCTTGCAATATTAATAGCTTAACGCAAAAATTTACACAATTATTTATAGGTAGGTACACCATAATCAGCCTGCAATGTTCCCACTGCTGGGACACAGGCCTCCTTTTTATGAGAAGGAGTGGCCGTAATCCACCACGCGGGCTCAGTGCGTGTTGGTAGATGTCACATGTTTTTGAATTTTTGGTTCTAGGACATAACAATTTCCTCACGATGTTTTCTAAGTACACTGGATAAAATAATTTATAAGCTTGTGTAGTTCGTTATTACCATGATCACCCAAGACTTTTTACCAAGCATTTCAGAACACAGTACACACACAGTCATTTAACCGAAAACGAAAAATGTGGCTATCCAATAAAAACCTATTATCTCAAAAACGACACCAGTAAATATAACCCTAAAAATGCGATAGTTTTATACTGCACTGTAAAACTTATTTCTCGAAATACCACTGGACAGAATAAAATTTGGCAACGGTACCGTTTCACCCTTTCTCTTTGATTTACGATTTTATTGCTAACCCTGTGCTTTTACGAGGGTTGGCACCGTTACTTTATGAAAGGGTTTGATTATAATATTCATAAGACAAGGGACTTTTTGTTTTTCTTTGGCTGTGTGACAATGCTTGGCTACTGAAGGCTATTGTCAATTGTTTTTGTTCAAACCTGTAACTGGCTGGTCCAATTCTTTGTCATTTAGTGTTTGAGGTGCTACTGTGAGAGAGTTTGATTTAGTAGAAGATTCTTTGAAAATCGCCGAATGTTTTTATCAAATTATTCTTAACTAATTAACTAAAAAAATTTAAAGAGTGCAACAGACAAGACAATCAGTATCGGTTTCTATGTAGCCACATATAAAGGCTTTGTTCTCCAACTAGTGTGGGCCATAATCCACCACGCGGGTTGGCGGATGTCACATGTCTTCGAATTTTTGGTTCTAGGACATGCCGGTTTCCACACGATGTTTTTCTTCAGCAGTGGTGATGAAATAATTTACACAAAGTAAAGCGCCTGTCTTGATTAGGACCTACTGTCAAGTTGTACTTGTAAGTCTCTGGGTTACAACTGCTCACTGGCATTCATAATACCAACATATTATTGTCCCACTGTAGGGCAAAGGCCTCTTCTTATACAGAGAAGGCATTAGCATTGATTAGCTTTTTTGAGTTTTGTATTATAAAAGTTTAAAGTTGATTATGCAACAGCAATACAAGACTACCAGAAGGTATTGTCATTCATTTGACATTTATACTAGAGTTGTGGTTATTAAGACAAAAATATAATAAAGATTAGGTGATGCAATAAATAATGTAACATTGCAATATAAACTTAAACTCAAAGCATTTATTTAAATTAAACCATTTACAGGCACTCTTGAATTGTCAAAGAGTCGGTCAGTTGCAATTATGAAGCGAGTTGCCCATTCCAAAGCGTAGTATGTTGTACCTTTGGAGAAGAACGAGCAAGTAACTCCATGGACACTATTTTAAATTATATTGTTACAGAATATCAGTTACATCATTAATTTATAAGTATCTAAGTCCATAATTAACACCAAAAATCGAAGTACATGGCGAGAAATCGTGCGGTGAATCACATCAGCCCCTGGACAAGAAACTACATGAAAACCACGACCACTCTGTCAAGAGTACCTACTACAAAGACGAAATCAAAAATTTACACTTTTGAAAGTCGTTGAATGTTTTTTTATCAAATCAGAGTTTTCTTAACAAATAAATTTTAAAGATTGAAAGGTAGCAACAGACAAGACAATTAGTATCGGTTTCTATGAAGCCAAAAAAAAATGCTTTGTTCTCCAACTAGTGTGAATCCAAGAGATCTTAAAGCGATATTCATAATTCATAATCAACGTATAAAGTTCCCACTGCTGGGACACAGGCCTCCTCTCTGTGAGAGGGAGTGGGCCATAATCCACCACGCGGGCCCAGTGTGGGTTGGCGGATGTCACATGTCTTCGAATTTTTTGTTCTATGACTGTATGTACAATTAACAGGAATAAGAACGGTTTTGGTATAGGTAAATGGAAACCGCGAATTAAAAATTAAAGCCAAGTTTTTACTTCCATAGTAGCAACACATAATGTGTAGCAGCCAGTTCTCGGAAAAACCGCAGTAATTATTCATTGTTTGAAGTTAAATATTGTTTAAATAATTAAAGGAAAACTTATTTAAATATTGCATTTAATAAAGTATTGGAATAGATTTTTTAATCCTGGTATAATTTTAAGGTTTTTTTACACTTGTCATGTTTTCCATTTATAATTACTACTTACTATTAAACTACTGATACTTGAATATTTTCCATTTATAGTCGAATCAGTTTTGAATCACCAGAAAATTCCTGAAATTGGTCGTGTCTGGAAAAAAATTCACGAGAACAACTTTAAGTAGGTACTGCAGTTCTAAAATACAATAGACGTGGATATGTTTAGTAACTTGTTCCGCTTAGCTATTTCTAAAGAGCCATAAAAAACTCCTGAAAGAAATCGACACGTGTTTCAGTCTGCACTCAGCGCTTGGTGTGGCAACACGCCGTGTTCGAGTTCGCAACAAGTCCATCGTCATCCTGAGGATGCCTCGTTGAGAGGTGAAACACGTGTCGATTTCTTTCAGGAGTTTTTTATGGCTCTTTAGAAATAGCTAAGCGGAACAAGTTACTAAACATATCCACGTCTATTGTATTTTATAATGGATTTCCGCAAGGTCACGCCTGAATCAATTAATTACTGCAGTTCTAGTTTTGTCAAAATTGCAGTTGCAAATTAATATGTTTATTCCGATCTTTTGCCTACATATAGAAAAACACGTTAATCTACATTTGGCCTACTTACCAATGCTGAATAAACTTTATTACACGAATAACTTACGTGTAATTGTGTACATTTTTGATGTTATATTATGTCGAAACAAAATCACCTTATTAGTTAGGGGAATAAAAGCGAAATTATTTGGGAAATTTCGACACACTTAAAAATAAATTATGTGACTCACCGAATCGCAGCTTAGTCGTATTTATCACTAATATATTGTCACACTATGTGACAACAAAGCCTTCCCGACCGAATGACAAATGTTCAACCACCACAATTGTCTATCAACCACCCATTATATAGAAACATGTCTTATTCCAATGAGATATAGTTTAAAATCGTCTAAGATACATTTTACAGCCAGTGTTTGAAAAACAAATGCAACGTCATCAACCCAATGGAACTGTCATCAAAAAAAAAAATAACCCAAGAACAGTTTTACAAACGTTCCCGTTCATTATTATTTTTGTTTAATTTACGATGCTGCGGGCCCACTGTGCCAACGGTATCTCAAACAAACACCGCTTTTGAACAGTGGTCTAAACGGCTCTCGTGGTAGAAAAAAAGTTTTTGTCAATTTTTTCGTAAAACAACGAGCATCTTTGGAAACTTTTATTGCATGAAATTTTGACGGCGGCCATTTCTGAAAATTCTATTCAATTTTTGAATATCATTATCCTTTATTTAAAGTAGCTGGGAGCATTATATCATAACACGCCGAACTGTCACAAAAAAAAATCTCCATCAGTCACAATGGATGCAGATATGAAGTAGGAAAAAAACATTATTCCGGACATATCTGCTTACCTTCATGGGAAAGAGGCTCAATTTTATATACCCCTAGGTATCCTTTAGGTAGAATTGCCAAAACTTAAGTGCCAATGGCAGTGGGCAAGGCATATTGTTTGCAGAACAGATGGCCGATGGGGCCGAAAGGTTCTGCATGCGTGCAGGAGAGGCGACCGCGTACCAGAAGACATAGCGTTGGAAGGCCTCCCACAAGGTGGACCGATGACCTTGTGAAGGCCGCAGGAATCCGCTGGATGCGAGAAGCACAGAACCGGTCGAAGTGGCGGTGCATGGGGAGGCCCATGTCCAGCAGTGGACATCTTTCGGCTGAAATGATGATGATGAGGTACAGGATCTATGTTTGATCTGTTTAACCTAGTGATTTCTGATTTCGAGCGTAGTACGTAGATATTTACTGTCTACGAAAGACCTTAGCACGCTACAAAATAATCGCTTTTTGTACCTAGTAGTTTATTAAAAAGGATAATTTCATAAGAAGTTTCGAACAGATAGCAAACTTGCCCCGTATGGCTACCTGTCCACTGGAGCGGAGCGAGGCAACCAATCGGAGCAGAGCTCATAAGCGGAGTTTAGACATTTCTCCACTCAGCTGCCTCGCTCCGTTACAGTAGATAGGCAGCCTTAAACTTATAGTAATTTTTAAAATGTGGTTAGAATTCAAATTAATAATTTCATTTAATGTTGATCCATCAGATTTTTTTTATTTTAAACAGCATTTTTTTGCTTAACATATGTTTTTTTTGTTTACAAGAAATTCAAAACAATGTCAATTCCTACAAGAGATCCTGTAGGAATTGATATTGTTTTGAATTTCTCTGATTTTTATAGTTTTAATGTTTCTGAAAAATAAAAGATTCTATATCGGTTTTATTTAAAAAAAAATGCATTTGCAATATATCTTATGGGTTTCTTATAAGAGCTTAAACCAATTACCAATTCTAATCAGACTACGTTATTTTGATAACAGAAAAAATCTAGAACACATAAATTTTGTATAATCTAGAACACAGAACCAATGTACTATATTGGACATGGATTAGAAAAGGGATTTGTATTTATTCGAACCTCAAGTAATTCTGATTTATCTTTCCTAAAAATATTATTAAACACTTTAATTGATTGCGCCTCTTTTTGTGAATCTGAAATAACTCCTATTTTGGTGTCTTAAAAATATGAACTAGCCTAGTAACTGCGACCAATTTGAACGTAGCGCTCGCTCAGCTCGCGCGCGCGCGCTCGTTTGGTTACAGCTCTAACCTATAACCTAACTCATTTGTTCTGGGTAGTCTAGCTTAATTACTGCGACCAATTGCGAGCAAAGGCAAGCAAGTTGAAAATAGGCTCATTTATTTACAATAGTTTTTAGAGACTCATTTAAATAATTCCCATTAGATAGAAAATAACAAACAAAGCGTATCGAAAGGCCGAAAGCATCAACTTTAGCGACACATACTTATGTAGGTATAAGTCGAAGTCTTTATCGATGATTACCATTGGTAAGTAGGAAACGATTTCTGAATACCAACATGGTTCAAGGAACGGTCATTTCGGTTTAATACAAGTAAATTATGACATTATTGACTTCGAAATGATCCGTTGCGTAAGCGCGGGGCATTTATTTGAATATTTTTTTAGAACAGTCGCATTTGGCGCGTTTTTTTTTTTTATTTTTACATAGAATAAGAATGTTTAAAAGGGTATTTATGTGTTTTGCAAAATAATGTGCCATTTTAAATTTACAATCTAAAAATAGCGAGGTTCCTTGTTCGGAAAATCTATTGCATCTGATATGTAATGTAAAATGCTTTCGTGGATTTTCAATTCACAAATTGTATTTAAGTTTAAGGGGGAAGCGTCAGGGTAGCCCGCGAAATTCAAATTTTCTTACGTTTTTTGCATTTTGCAGGTCAGTATCAGGTTTTATGTTGATTAAAATATGATTCGCGGTCGTAACAAATATGGTTTCACTCAATTATAATCATTACAATCAGCAATACAACTCCATAAGTTAGCAAAGATGTCAAATGTCATGATTTCATGAAAACATGACATTTGACACCTTTACTCGTATCTTCTTCTTAATCACTATTGCTGATTAAAGCGGACACACACTTCCCTGTTTATTATTCTAGCGTATGGCACTCGTGGGTTGCAGCTGAAAATCAGCGTCAGGTGGTACACTTTGTGTTGTCATCTGACAATATGCTGAGCTGAGGCCCTTTTGGCATTATAATCATTGTTTTCTGTTTTTTATAGTTATAAGGTGTATTTTCTCTGCAGTAATGCCAATAAACGCATTTTTCTTTCTTTCTTTCTTACCCTGACGCTTCCCCCTTAACGGAAAATAATTAATAGTAACTACTTTTATTTCGACGATGTGTCGGTCGTTCAGCGGCGAGATGGGCGGACGACAGTGTTACCATTGCGGGTCGAATCTGGATGAGGCTGGTGCAAGAGCGTGGGGATTGGCACAAGAAAAGAGAGGCATAGCATATGCCCAGCAGTGGGTGAACTCAGGCTGTGGATGATGATCATGACTTTTATTTTAGGCTGCAATGGCCCATAGATACCTACCTACCTTACATAATATATCCTATACTATTAAACGAGCACTATTTGTATATATATTTGTACTCACGTTCTCGAAATCGGCTCTAACGATTTTGATGAAAGTTGCAATATAGGGGTTTACGGGGGCGAAAAATCGATCTAGCTAGGTCTCATATCTGGGAAAATTCGTTTTCCCTATTTTCACAGCCTCGGAAATGTGATACAACGTTGGTACCTATACCTGGACGATATGTGTATTTCTATTTTCACCCGAGCAGAGCTCAGTCGACCATTACTAAAGCATAAACCAACTTGTGTTAATGAATTAGGCTTAAAACTATGTTCAATCAGCAATAACAACACTAACAATAAATCACAATGTTAATAATTACGCTCTCACATTAACTCTCAGTAATATCAACAATGATCCGAAACTTGTAAAAATTATGGAAATCCTGAAAATTATTTTATCTATGCTCGAAAATCTGCACTTTTATTTTATAACTATTTCCATACTGTAATATTGCCAAATTAATCAAAACAGCGAAATATTTGACATCTATTTGCGACGTTGCCCACTTTCAGAATAAACGCTCTTACATAAGTTAAGGCTCGTGTAAGCAGTGGTTGTTTACAGGCTCAATAAATTATATAGTCACAAAGATTTAAGCACCTTTGACGTAAAACTTTTTTTATACTAGCTTCCACCAGCGGCTGCACCCGCGTGTTATCTTTATATATTATAGCCTATGTTACTGAGTGATAATATATCATTCTATACTGGGGAAATATTTTTTTAAATCGGTTCAGTAGTTTTTGAGTTTATCCATTACAAACAAACACACAAACATACAAAAAACTAAATCTTTTGTCTATATTAATTATAATATTAGTTTAGAAGAAAAAAGATTTGTATTTTTGTTTGTAATTAATAAACTCAAAAAACAATGGACCGATTTTAAAAATTCTTTCACTAGAAGATTGTAATATTATCACTGAGTAATATAGGCTATAATTAATAAAGATATCACGCGGGTGCAGCCGCTGGCGGAAGCTAGTAAATAATAAAGTTTTATGCCAAAAAGTATTCAAATCTTGGTCACAATATAATTTAGCCTGTAAACAACCACTGCTTATACGAGCTTTAACTTAATACAACAATGGAAATGTCTTAATTTATTGTCATAACTTTTTGAAATACTTTAGATTGAAAACATCCGGTGAAAGAAATCCCTCTCGGTAACGCATATTAAAAGTACTCTTTGTAAACAAGCATATTACAAATTAGAGGATTATATCCTAGATAAGAATGCTTGGAAGCATGCTGGTCTAGCTCCATAGGACAATTTTATTTTGAGTCTAGACAAAATAAAACTGGTTGCTAATTTAATTGTTTGATTAAATATTATAACATTTTATTTTTTTATTCATTCTGTGATTACTTGAACTCACACACTGACTAATTAGTACCACTTGTAATTTTTTTAGGAATATCGTATTGGTACCTACATTTACAAATGCTTGTAAATATGTGAACACCATGTATCCATTACATAAGTATTTTTTCTGTCATTGCTTCATTTTTAATTATTTTTACCTATTGTGGTATAGTAATCTTACTCCAGATGCATCGTTTTCACATATAATTATATAATTAATGTATACAAAATATTGTAAAACATTTTAAAAGAGTAACGGTGGAGTTTCTTGCCCATTCTTCTCCATACGAAAACTACCTTTTGGAAGGGCGATTAGAATCAATTCTATTTTTTGTTTTTGACGTTCAAAAGTGCCTTTTTGTGCCTAATTGAAATAAATTATTTGACTTTTGACTTTGAACGACTTCTCCATTGTAAAAAGTACATTTTTAATCTCAAAGTATTTTGCACATATTAAATAATGATTGTCTATCTCTTTCACACTACATAATATAGACCAAAGTGAGAACGGGAGACAATTAAAAAATTCCGTCACGTAATGTATGAGAGCTAGCCAAAAGTGTGGATGTGCGCGCGTAGGGTCAATGACCTGAACTGCAAACTTCTATTTTATAATAACTGGGGTGTGTTCAGGAAAATATGTAGAAACTTATAAAGCTGTTTTTGGTTTTTGTACATTTTCACCCCTTATCCTTTTCTATAGAAAACACATAGGATCCCTTTTAAGCATTTTTGTTCTTTATTAAGCTATTGCATAGCTTTTATCGCGGGCTTTGAGCGCGGCGACCGAATCAAGAAATTCCGTAACGAAAAATACCTAACACCCCCCACTCCGCCTACCATGTAATGACGGATGATGACATAAAACAAAAATTCCGTTCCCATGACAACATCACGTTGTCATCATCCCAAGTGTAGCGTTGACAAATAGGAAGTATGGAGGTTACAAATGCTATGCAATAGCTTTACCGCGGCAGTCCCCGAGTGCCACACGTTTTTTTTCCATGTTCTGTTGGGATTTCCTCATGTTTCTGAAGGTTCAACTTTATTTTAATTAAAACACCGATATATGTCAGCGACCTTGGGTAGTTAGCTTACGTGTTCTGTGCTGAGCTCACGCAACGCGCCGTACGTCCAGCCAGTTATAGGACTCGCCCATTAAGGAGCACTGTCCCAAATTAGACGCATTTTTAATTTATTATACGTAAAAAAAGGTATTCTTATAAAAATCGTATACTAAAAGATACATAATTAAATTATCTTTAAAATGGTAAAGGTTTCAGAAAAATACGCTTGATAGTTTTTGCGTGATTCTCAGTTTTTTATCCGCAGACATAACTTTACAAATTAATTACACTATGTAATTTTATCTAAAATATTCCTATATTAAGTTATAAAGAAAATGCTCTAATTTAAAAATATTTTTTCCAAATCATTAACATTACTCGTTTAGACGTGATCTTCAGTATAAAATCATTAAAAGTAGTCTAACATAACTTCACCCCCGTATTTCTCGGGAGATGGGTACCTGCTCAATATTCATGGATTGAATGTTCGGGACTGAATGACACATTCAGTTAAATGGATTTCCGACTTTCATCATCCGCCTTTGCTCTGATTGTCCTCAGCTTCTTGAGTCATAAAAGGTGTCAACAATTTTAGTGAATACATAGAAGCAGTGGTGGGGCCCAGCGGTAAAGGCTGTGACTTACGAGTTGTAGGTCGTAGGTTTGAACCCAGACAGGCGCTTTATTTTGTGAAAATTATTTCATCACCACTGCTCTCAAAACGGAAACGGAAATACATCGTGAGGAAACCGGCATGAACTAGAACTAAAAATTCGAAGACATGTGACATCTGCCAACTCGCACTGGGCCCGCGTGGTGGAATACGGCCCACTCCCTCTCACCGAGAGGAGGCCTGTGTCCCAGGAGTGGGAAAATTAAGGGCTTATTATATTAAAATACCTGGTTGACCGAGCTCTGCTCTGGTGAAAATAGAGAATGCTCATTTAATAGTATAGGAAAGTTCATACTAATCCATGTATAGTAGCTACTTATTCCATGCTGCCATGATAGTAGGTACTTACAAATTCCATGCTGCCATGTCATTATTCTAATGTCATTATTCTCATGTCATTATTCAATATCTTGTTCTAAACTTTGGGCGACCGAGCTCTGCTTGGGTGAAAATCGGAGGAAACGATTTTTTCTAGATATGAGACCTAGCTAGATCGATTTTTCGCCCCCGTAAACCCCTATATTGCAACTTTTATCGAAATCGTTAGAGCCAATTTCGAGAACGTGAGGAGTACAAATATTTTATTTTATTTCTTTAGAAAACTTACAGCTAGGGAACAGATAGTTGACAGTTAGTGAAAGAAGGCCAATTAAAAGTTTTCATTGACAATATTAGGGTAGCACAAGAAACAGCAGACAGGCAAGCTAAAGTAAGAATAAGTAAGTACTCAGACTACGAATAACAAAAGTATTATTCGTAGACTCGGTATTAAGACAAACACAAAAGACCAAACAGGTTTTAGTGATCTTCAAAGAAGTTTTTACATAGTATTTTTTTAAGTTTAGGAACACTGGTGGAGAATAAATCAAGATCATCAACACTTTGACACATCGAGTTGTATGCCCTGCTAGCTCTTATCATATAAGAATTTTGTCGATATATGCACCGCACAGAGGGAACATACAGAGGTTGATGATTCCTTAAGGTGAAGGATGGAACACGCAGCCCAATTTTGCTCATCAATTCAGAACAATCGGATGAACCATTTGCCAAATTGAACAGGAATACCATATCGGCAATTTTTCTCCTCTCAATTAGTGGAAGAATGTGAAAGAAACTTCCTGCAGCGGCTGTAATAATTAGGCAAGTAGGTATTGGATTTAAACTGAATGTACCTTAAGAACTTCTTTTGAATACTTTCGATGCGATTGACGTAGGTATTATAAATAGGATTCCATACTGGTGAGCAATATTCGAGATCACTGCGTACAAAAGCACAATAAAGAATTTTGAGTGTTTTGATATTTTTAAAATCGGCTGATATCCTCAAAATGAAACTTAGTGCCTTAGAAGCTTTTTTAATAATATTATCGATGTGTGTGTCAAAAAGAAGTTTCGAGTCAAACGTGACGCCTAAGTCTCTAATTGTATTAACTCTAGCTATTGAAGTGTTGGCTAGTTTGTAATCGTAAAGAATAGGCTTAGGTTTACGAGTGAAGGTACATGAGTAACATTTCGAGACATTTAAATCCAAGCGGTTGTCCTTACAATACTTCGTTCAGCATCTTCACAATTACTGATTTCACTTAGAATCTTCATGTCATCCGCAAACAAAAAAACTTTTGAGTTAGAGAAACATGAAGAGACGTCGATATATATATGTCGGATCCAGTCATTAGTACGGACACGAAACGAGTTGCAAGCGCGCCGCTGGCGACAGGACGTGATCTAGCCCACACCAGAAAGCGCGCTTCTACAGAGTCGTGATGTTTTAAGGCCACGGATTCAGCCTTTGATCGCATCGGAGTTAAGACGTCGCGGAACTATTCTCGATTTGTGGTGCTCAGTAATTGTGTTAGTTGTAATTTGTGATCATTGTGTTAATTGGTGATTTTAATAAACGCCGTCGCACCCATTGTGTGTATAATTTAGCAAGTGTGATTAATTTGATAGTAAATTATAATGTGATCTGAATTGCAAACTGTTTTTCTATTGCGCATTAACCAACACTACCCACACTACGCCCACAGTAGCTAAAATATCGCTGATAATAACGAAAGAGTCGCATACCCGTCTCCGACGTAAACATAAATATTGCTCACTTAATAGTATAGGAAATAGCTTAAGCACTAATTATTTGATTTACCCACCTATGTTATGTCATCCAATCCATGACACATCGTTAAAAAAACAATTAGTAATCAATTTGGAGCTATTTTCCTGTTTTGACCCAGGTTTTGCATAATATGTTCATCATTCAATCTCTCGGTGATCAGGTGGCAATTCCTTTATTTTTTGCATTCCATTCTACATTTTTGACCAGTTTTTAAGATTAATTTATGAACGGTTTTTAATTACGGGAAATGACTAAATACGGTGACGAATGAAATAAATATTTATTTAGCTTACCTGGGTCAAATTTCTTTCTTTCAGCATAACATAAACTGTAGTCTGTTATCTCCTTTTTTTGGTAAGCCCACGTCCTGTATTCTCCTAATATGGGGATATAATTATCGCTCGGCTTAGCTCGAGCCGAGCCAACCCTAAAACAATTAACACGTCCCATGCCGGGATTCCTCCTGGAGGGTTCGCCTAACTAGGCGAACCCTCCAGGAGGAATCCCGGCATGGGTTCCTGGCATCCCATATTCAACTGAATATGGGATGCCAGGAACCCTCGCGTAGGGCTCATTTTTATTAAATGTAGGTTTTTCTTAGCGAATATAGCATTATAAACCGTGAAAATAAAATATGATGTATATTTCAATAAGATTCATTAGTAGGTATATGTTGTGTTGGTTATAAAATCCAAGCATTTTTATTTTTTTAAATATTTTTGCTCACGGTTACAAATAATCACAAAAAAATTAAAAGGTGGGAAACTACTTATAGCGACAAGACCCCCTAAAAACACTATTTTACTTCGTTTTACAGTGTCTTATAACACGGTTTTAAACCTAATGCCGCCGACCGTCCGCGATGGTTAACTTTAGCGCAAACGCAATGCCGGTAACCCTCCCGGAGGGTTACCTTCCAATATGTATGGCGGCATGGCGTATGAGTTCTATGAAAACTGAGTGGAGTCGAAAGTGTTAAACGGGCCGTAGATGCCGAAGTTTTCCGATCAACAGGAGCCGAATGAAAGTCAGAAAATTTGTAGTAATTGCTTCGGGTCGGCTTTGTTATTGACACTTTTTCCTCTACTTTCATATAACAAAACGTACAAACAAAAAGAGCATATATCCCAAAGATAAATCAATATCCGAGACATGTAATTGTGGTTTCTTCCGCTGCGCCCGCGCCGCACTGTGGAAAAAAAAACTTTTTTTTGTTCAAAAATCTGCCTACACCACAATTTTTGACGTATCGCTGCCATTTTTTTTATACACTCCTGAGATCTCACTCACTTTGGTGTGTCACTGCCACTTTTCCAAAATCGAAATTTCTTTTTTAAAAATTTTCTTTAAAAAATCGGGAAATGAATCAAATTTTTTTTTGCCCGCCTTTTTGTATCCGCTATTTTGAATTTTTATGAACTGTCAATAAATTCATGACCAGGGACCTGAAAAACCCCTGGAAACCGAATTTTGTTATTTTTTTTTTTGTTTTATTATTGTTTTTTGCTTCATTTCCCGATTTTTTGAGGTTATGGTATTGACTTTTAAGGAAAAGTGGCAGTGACACACCGAGGTGTGTTATCTCAGGAGTGTATAAAAAAAATGGCAGCGATACGTCAAAAATTAAAGTGTAGGGAGATTTTTGAAAAAAAAATAACATTTTTTCCCACTGTGCGCCGCGGCGGTTGTGTGAAAATTATAAATAAAACATGCTACCTAATGCTCATGCGTCAATGGACAACTTTCAGTCAAATTATTATCTACTAGCTGTAAACGAAAGATTAAATCCTCGTTGGTCTAGTGGTCGTAGGCACTTCTGCTGAACATGAGGTTCTTTGTTGGATTCCCAGGTCGGCTAAAATGTTATTGGGTGTTTCTATCAGGAATTTCTGAGAAGCAGCCCAGAGTCAGGCTCGCCCCCTGTTTCATGGGACTTAAACACAACTGGCGAAGTGTAAGTACTGCAGGTACCTTTGCCTAACCAATTTTTTTTCTCGATACAGTAATTGGACCCGTAAGGAAAGTTGTGTGGTTTGTACCATACCCTTAAATAATAAAAAAAAAAAAAAAAAAAATTTTTGTCCATATTTTGTTAGTACCAATTACATTCTCTTAAAACTATGTTAGTAATGACAAGATCATTTAATAAATTTTGGTAACTTTGATACTCGAAATAATAATTTGAAAGTAAATTAAAATATAATTGAAATAAATTATTGAAAAAGTATAAAATTAAAATAAATTATTGAAAATTTAAATATGACCTCTCTGACACACTAATATGGCATATATTTTTTCAGGATTTGAAAATGATTAATGATGGGTTTTTGATGATGATTATGATGACATGATTACATTGCATTTTAAGTGCATTTAATTTAAATTTGTTTTCTTCTTCAAAGATGAAGATCAGTCGCTACTATACTTACTTATTTTATGTCGAAAACAGACAAATGAAACCAAATTAAAAAAAAAACAAAATTCAAAAGTCATTTATTCAAACTAGGCTGAGAATCAGCACTTTTCGAACGTCAAAATTACATAAGACAGTCCCCCAAAAACGCCCACCCTTCACCACTTCCTAGTGCCTTTAGCTGGGAAGAAGAAGTGGCGCAACAAACTCCCCAGAATTCCTTCAGAATTGATCGAACATTTTGTTTTTCAGGATTCAGAACGGAAATTACCGTTTTATAAAAAACATTCGCATTCTAATTTTAATCTGTCAAAAATATCTATTTTTTTTTGTTATCTATATTTTTAAATACGGGAATTGTCCTTCAGGACAGAAGAGACGATATTTGGCACCACTTGGACAGGTCCTCCTCTCATTACACGAAGTAAAATCCGATGAAGAAAAAATCTTGGCAAATAAATAAATAAATTCGTGATTCACGCTACTTCCGATCATACACGGGGGTCATTGACACCTGAAAATCGTACGTTTGACTAGCTGGTAACAAAAGTAAAATGGTATTTCAGTTCTACGAAAGATGACTTTGCATATTTCGGTTTCTATACCTATGGATCATCACCAAGTGATAAAGGGAGGTAGGAATCTATGTAGATTACCTAGAACGTTCTATATTGACAACTGATTAGATTTTGAATTTTTGAAGTGAAAACTTCTTTTGGCGCGTTGGGCATTTTTGAGATGGGAAAAAACAATTGAACTCGCGACACCTCATTTTTGTAAACGCGATTGTGCTCTTTATTTATATTATATTACGGATCAATGTTCTATGTAAATATTTCTACTTTAAAGATTTTGGAAGTTTTTTTTTTTCGAGTTTTCGGCTGTCGTCACTCCCGGAGTGCCACTGTTTTTTTTTATTATATTTGATTTCTTTTCTGCTGGTCGTTTCAGTTTCTATTATTTTACGAAACTATGGCGGAGCAGAAAGGAGGGTTATGATTTTTAGACGACTATGTATGTGGGTATGTATGTTTATCTGTTCCCTTATAACTTCTTAACTTTTTACCATAATTTGACAAATGAGGTATCGTTGGAAGTAATAAAATGAATATGGTGCCCTCTAGAGGACGTAAAGTCATGAACTACTTTTTTATTTTAATGAAGCCTTGTTGGGTATCAAATGAAAGGGCTTAATTAGCACATTTCGTAATTTATATATTACTAGCATCTACCAGCGGCTTCGTCCACGTGATATGTTTATAAATTAAAGTCTATGTTACTGTGATAATATAGCATTCTACTGGTGAGAGAATTTTTGAAATCGGTCCAGTAATTTTTGAGTTTATTCATTACAAACAAACACACAAAAAATCAAATCTTTATAATATTAATATAGATAACTTCAAAATAATTTAAATAAAAATTTAAGTTATAAAAACTAAAACCCAACTACGACAAAATCACCAACTAAAAAAGTATAAACAAGACTTCACAGACAGAGAAATAAAGAAATTCCGGATTTTTTATTTCATAGTTGGGTTTTTTTTTCTGCTCGGTTTGGTTGGTTTACCAGCATCTTATCTAAGTCTGTGGCCATAGCAACAATGTTAACAGCATTGTTGTGTTTCGGCAGTTAGAGGTAAGATAGCCAGTTCCTCTGTGGCTGAGGATTCCGGGAGAAGCTCGCTTCCACCTTCGGCCTGATCATCACTTTACATCAGGTGAGATGCAGTCGTTTTAAACCATTGCAAAACTTACTGAAAAAAAACAAAAAAACTAAAATAGGCTCATTTAACAGCCCGACTGGTGGTTACTCATAATGGGCCTTATAAGGTCAAGGCTGTGCTTCGAGTTTCCCTGCGAGATCGAATCAGAAATAAGGATATCCGCAGGAGAACCAAGGTAACGGACTTTGCCCAAACTATTGCCGAACTTAGACGGCATATTGCTTGCAAACGGATCTCCGATGGGGTCGAAAGGTTCTGGAGTGGTGACCGCGTATCGGAAGGCGCAGCGTTAACATTATGACTTTGCAGTAGGCATAAATACAGTATTATAATGTTTTTTTTTACATTTGGAACACACACACACACACACTTTTTTCACACGTTCATCATCATTTTCTTTAATTAATTTTTATTCACACATTTTTTTTATTTTAGATTTTGCTGTTATTTTGTTTCGTTGGCTTAGAAAGTTAGAAGTGAACTACATTGTACAGACGCCAGCACATCAAGCTACTACAATCTGTCAAATTTATTTAATACATTTACCAACTTTATCGCCGAAGTTTAAGGTACAAAGTTGATTGGGAAAATTTGACAGTTTCGGGTAGCTTGATGTGCTGGCGTCTGTACAGCAATCGTATTAAGTTAGTTAATTGATTCAGGCGTGACCTTATGGAAATCCATTATAAATTACAATACATGTAGATATATTTAGTAATCTGTGTTCGGGTTCGCGACAAGTCAATCGTCATCCTGAGGATGCCTTGTTGAGAGGTGAAACGCGTGTCGATTTCTTACAGGGTTTTTATGACTCTTTAGGAATAGTTAAGTGGAATAGGTTACTAAATATATCTATCTCTGTTGTATTTTATTTTACCAATCGTATTACTGTATCTGCCTAAAAGAAAAATCCGGAGAGGTATTTTTTTTTCCTTATTATATATTCATTGTGTTTTATTCGTCGCATTTGGATTTGAAAACCGACAGTACATAGAAAGTAATAGGTTGATAACCTATCGTCTGTGACTAAAGAGTCATACACCTCACAATCTGTCGACAGCCAGTGAGATGGCTTCTAGGATAAAAAAGAAAAAAATTGCACAATACAAATAATCGGAGTATTATTAGCGAAAAAAAAATTTTTGTTAATTTTTAAACAAATTGCCTTTAAATATTAAATAATTAAATGACTTATGTTATTTTTTAAATAGTGACAGAAAAAGACATACTAGAATTTGAACAATTTATGGAACATGAAAACGGAAGAACCCTTAATGACGGAATTCAGTGCATTAATTTGTCAATTATTGAAGCTGAGTTCTTATATTTTTTACGTTTTCTGTTTACCTTATGGTTGTAAGGTGAAAACTATTAAAAAGATTATGAGTTTGCGAAAGTATCAAAAAGTTTTAGTTCCATTATTATTGGAAAAAATTATAACTCAATAAATAAATACCCAATATTTTACGTGCGTATCTTATCAATGCGTGTGATTTCCGATACCATGCGTTACAAGGTCATTGACCGCTGATATTTCGCTGACCACTGCTTCGGAATCCATAGACAATGCAGAACGTTAACGACTTGTATTGGCGATGGTCGGGGGGTCAACGGACTGGCGTAGCAACTGCCGAAATGTGCATCTAACGAGCTGGCTGCATATACTAGGTACCTATAGACACACAGTACCAAAAAAAGGCGTTAGTTTTTGAAGAATATCGTCGGAAAGTTCTAGTTTAAGTAAGATATCTTAGGCCCACTTGCGGGTTCGTGGGTTTGCTAAATAACTCGGAGTTTAACTCAGGGTTACTCCAAATCCGGGGCTGCGAATATGGGCCGATAGGGATATCGTGGCCCCCCGGCAACATGGCAACCGAAGGAACACGGGTGGGTTTTAGTCAGTAAGAGTCTGACACGCCCTCCCGCTCCACCCAGAGCGGGAGAAGTTATTTGATAATTTCCCACCCAAAAAAAAAAAAAGGGTTACTCCAAATAGAATTATTGGATTAACCCTGAGTGAGCTGTTACCGCGCAAGTGGGCCTTAGTTACCATTTTTTTTTTCTTCACCAATTAGTATCTTGGGATTTTGATTAGGATTAGGTTTCTTGTCGTTTATGCGAAAAGCTAGAAAGCGATTAAGCGGATATCCTGACTGAAATATTTCTGGGAAATTCCTGATAGAATTGTCATATCCGTTTGAGAGTATGAACTTAGACAGTTACAGCTTGGCCGTAACCCTGTTACTATCGCGAAATCTAGCACCTGATTATTCATTAATTTAAAATCTCAGTATAAAATACAAAATTAAATATATTTTATTGACGTATTTACTGTGTTCTATTTTCATCTCAACCGGATTTGTTCAGCCCTTTTGGCGTGAAGGCGTAACAAGCAAACAAACAAACACATAAATACCTAATAAAAAATACACTTTCGTATTTAAATTAAATATTGGGCAGGATATTAAAGGATAGTATAACTAAATATGCTAATTATAACTCACACACTACACACCCTCACTCTTCACACTCTGCATACTCACATATAATCACACGTAAACGCGCGACTTGTCCCTTTTCTATGCATAACGCTCACTCATTTACAAATCATTCACTCTTTCATTTTTGTATAATTTTATTTTACCCATTTATTTTATTTTTCTGCTTGTTTACATTGTCTACATTCAATTGCATAAGATAATTATAAGTAGAAGCGCGGAGTCTCCTAACATAAGCAATTCCTTGCTTAAAAGGTGATCTCCAATTATATTGTGTCTAAATGCCTTTTGTAATTGTTTTTTTTAATTATTTTTTTCACCCATTAAACCAAAAACCAGTTTACCTAGGTTTTTCGACTTTTCCGTCTGGAAAAAAGTTTAGGTAATTTTCTATTTGTGCTTAAATATAACGGAAGTATGATTCGTTTTTTTAATGAATCGAATCTTTACTACTGTCAGACGTTACGTAACAAAAAAAAAAAATTAACAGCAACATAACAATAACATCACTTAATTTCGCCACACAAAATACGCGTATGCGCTTGCTAAGCTGGATTCAAAAACGCGCCGTCAGTTCTGCGTCAACTGTCAACAATGCCAATATTCAAGGCCCTATTACCGACATACATTACAACTTTACAACAGACATTGCAAAATATTCTGATAAAAATATAAACATATGAATCAGAAAACGTGACTAATGCCAATTTGTAGTGACACAAATTGAGAGCCTTGATTTGATCATTTGATACCTGAACCCTAAATTCCAATTTTAAATCACCTTAAAGTTGTTTTCCATTTGGCAATAATTGAGGATTAGTTTTTTTTTGTCGGTGAATTTTCAATAACAATTTAATAATGTTATTCAAACGATAATTGTTTGGTAAAATGGTGTGATATAAAAACCTAGAACTTTCTAAATACGAAATACATCAAAATAAAAATGTGTTACTAATTCACTTAAGGCCCTAAATTACTTAGGGCCTTAAGTGAATTAGTAACACATTTTTATTGATATATATAATAACAGTGGCTAAGCAATAACAGCCGCACGAGTCGATTGATCAGGTTAAGTTACGCTTGCCGCGGTTGGTCCGTAGATGGGTCTATTTAGTATGGGTATCTTTAAATACTAAGACCCCTCCGTACTTCGGAAAGCACATTAAGCCGTTGGTCCCGGCTGTCATTTGTAGATCTTTGACAGTTGTTACGGGTAGTTAGAAACCCAAAAGTCTGACAACCAGTCTTACCAGTGTTACCTAGAAACTAGGTTGTGAAGGTATTCAGCTGAATCTGGTTAGACTGGAAGCCAACCCCAAAATGGTTGGGAAAGGGCTAGGCAGATGATGGAGAGCGTTTGTTTATACTTTCATTACATACTTTTGGTACGGACTGTACGTTACCACAGACAATACTATGATTCCGCATCATTGAACTAAAGATTCATGGAAAGATCTGAGTCAGCTGTGTACTCTGTCGATTTATGAGTAGTTTGTAACTTTCGCAATACGCTAACGTAAACAAAATCTTACTTTCGTAAGTCTCTGACAATGTTCGATGACTCATTCGTGACGCCGAAATCAGAGTATGTAGGCTATGTTGAAGTTTTACTGAACGAAAAGGGAAAGCGTAGGGCGGCTTGCTTTAAAGTGAAAAATACATGCTATAATATTATAAATGCGTAAGTAACACTGTCTGTATGTCTATTAATTACCTTTTGATAAAATTTGCCACATAGGTAGATCATGACCTACCGTAAGCGGGCTTGCGAACGGTGAGTAATGGGTAGCTCGACGTCTGATAAGGACCCAGGCTCGGGTCGACAGCGCGTTGTGTTGCACGCGCGCCTCAAAGAGATGTCAGTACATCTGACGGGGTCCGCTAGGGCCGATGCCTGCCGGGGTCGCGGGAAAGTCCGAAAGGGATACCGTGGCTTCTGGCAACAGATAGGCAACTGAAGGAACACGGGTGGGTTTTAGTCAAGGATAAGTTATTTGATAATTTACCACTCCAAAAAAAAATGTAGACCATGACCTCGGTAATGATAGGATACTTTTTATCCTGGTAGGTTGAAGGTCCCTTTGGGATAATTTTCGACCTCCACGCGGCCCGCGGGCAGAAGCTAGTGTGCAGTGAATAATGGTTATGAAAAATATGACGTGGAAGGAAAGAGGATTAATAGGTACTAAGACAATGTCTGATAGAGATGTGAGGAAGAAGAAGACGCCTCGTGACCCCAAATAAATTGGACTATGAGCCAGAGATGATTATAATAATCTTATAACAGACATTTCTATGATTCCGTTTATTTGAATTACTAACCAGTGTCAAAATGAAACAGAAACGCAATCTTCTTTTGACGCGGAATTTAAGATTTAAATCGTTGATCAGTAACTTTCGCAATACACTAACGTAAACAAAATCTTACTTTCGTAAGTTCCTGATAATGCTCGATGAGTCATTCGTGACGTCGAAAGTCGGAGTTGAGCGGTGACGACACAATAATGGCCGGAGTTTTGCTGAACAAAATCGTTGCAAGGGAATACTGAAAATGTAGAGCGGCGGTTTTCCGCTTACAAACTTTGATAGTTTTAAAATTAAGTAATTTATTTAATGGAAGCTTAACAAATATCGTTCGGTTTTATTAAAATTTCAGTCGTTTAGTCTTACCAATATATTTAACGAGCAAAGGAAAATATTGCAATAATAAATATGCTTTTTTTTGTATGACTTCTTGCAGGTCAACCTAGGAGGTTGTCGGCTACTTAACCGGACTTTCCTATGGCTGCCTCAATAAATGAAGTCCTCCAGCCAGGGCATTAAACTTAGAAACTAAGTGACTACACGCTAAGGGTATCAAAATCAAAAATCTAAATCAAAATATTTTATTTCACATAAACCTACAAGGGCACTTATGAAACGTCAGAAGCTAGGTGCACGGTTCCAACTGGTCGCTTCCTATGGAGAAGAGCCGGCAAGAAACTCCACGGTTACTCTTTTCAAAATAAACTGTTTCTACAATGTTTTCAAATTACAGTGTTAATAGGTATGGGAGGACAGTGTGGGCCTATTAACAAGTACCAGGTACTTAGTAAAATAAAAAATGGTACACAGGTTTACAGCCACAGTTTTCTCACATTCACAAAATCTAAAAGAAAAGAATCTATATAAAAGATAAACAAAATAATAAAAATTAATAACCTATTTAAACCAAATGACATGATTGCCACTACAGCTGTAACAAAACTAATTTGATTAAAAAAATATAGAAAATAAAAACAATATATCCGCTGTGGGGTACGGACTTCGGCTTAGGGCGTCGCTGGTGGAGGACAGCAAGGGACAAGCTGGATCGGATTAACAATAATAAATATGCAGTATCTAAACCTGATTAGTTAGCAATTTTGCACGAATTTTCTTACAACTCTATTTGACCCAGTTTAGAATAAAGGTATCATTTATTAGCACAGAAAAAAATTGGGTCAAAATAATTAATTTTCTTTCTTTGAAAAACGTTCAATTTGTTAACAAGGGAAAGGTTTGGGCATTGAAGTATACAGAACAATCAATCTGCTTGCCTTTTCCCAACTATGTTGGGGTTGGCTTCCAGTCTAACTGGATGCAGCTGAATACCAGTGCTTTACATGGAGCGACTGCCTATCTGACCTCCACAACCCAGTTACTAGGTAATACGATACCCCTTGTCAAGACTGGTGGTCAGACTTTCGTGCTTCCGAGTGTCAAAGATCTACGAAAGACAGCAGGGACGTGGTTTCCGAGCCACAGAGGAATCCGATATGTAATGGATGATCACCCATCCACGAACCGACCTCGGCAAGCGTTGCTTAACCTTGAAGATCGACCCATGCAGCTGTTATTATTTACAGAACAAAAACTTTTAAACATAGCTTTAAAGCTTTCATACACATACATACATAACATCACGCCTTGTTTCCCCGAAGGGTTGGGCAGAGGTGTCTCTGTAGCAGGTACACCCTCATTTCGCCAGTTATGTTTAAGTCCCATGTAATAGGGGGCGAGCCTATTGCCATCAACCGGGCACAAATCCAGACTCCGAGCTGCTACTGAGAAATTTCAGATAGAAAAACCCAATAACACTTTGCCCGACCCGGGAATCGAACCCAGGACCTCATGCTCCCTTAAGTAGGTAACCTTGAAAAAAGGTTTTTCGTTCATGGTATTTACTATGTAATACATTGTTATGAATTATGTTCATAACAATAACATCTCCAGAACCATACCTGCTCGACGGGAAACCCTTGCAATGAGTCACACGCTTGTGTTTACATATCGAGAGCTCAGTTTCGTAACAAACGCAACATAATATAAACATCCTCGTTTTTATCATAACTTCTGCACTTAGTCACGATTTTAGTGTTTATTCTCGTTTTAAATTATCCATACTTAAACTTAATATTAAAAATGCGGAAGTAACTCTGTCCGTCTGTCTGTTAGCTCTAACGGTTGAAATTTGTCACACTGATAGATCATGACCAGGGGGCCTACCACCAGCTCAAAAAGCAGTATTATTTTAATATTACTTCAGTGGGAGAAAGAGATGGAGCTATGCGTCCTGTAGAGCTTCATCTCTTTCCCACACTGAAGTAATATTAAAATAATACTGCTTTATGAGCTTGTGGTAGGCCCCCTGGGTTAAAACATATATCCCAAAAGTACGTTCCCGTGGTATAATTTTCGACCGAATTTTCGAAACCATGGGCAGCACTAATTAATTTAGATTTGAATTAAAAGTTGGTTTCCTTTAAACTGACAGTTTTAATTATTGATGTGTTAATTTTCATAATCGAATCATTTCAGAAAGATTTCAAGGAGATATTTGCTAAGTATAAGCACCAATCAACTTTATCTTGGTTTAATCTTTTAGAGGAAAAATTAAACACAACACAGGTATAAAAAGATATTGTATTAGAAATAAAATAGGGACCAATTTATTTTTAAGTTTAATTGAGGTATCTGAAGATTGAGAAATCTACAATATTTTCTTTTTACAAAAAAAATTGTTCCATTTTCAAAATCAATCAGCCTTGCGCCTACATTTCATCCTGTGACCTAATAAGGCTAAAACCATAGCTGGGCTTTCCCGCCGAACATTTACGATGTCAGAGCCACGCCTGCATTTTATAGCCAGCCAGTGACTTCCGTCCACTTTTACATTGTGATATCACTCTTTTTATTTCGATAGGTACGGATTTCCTTTTTCAAATACTTGTAATTTTATTTTATGAAAGTTTTGAACTTTTTAAGCTATTGCATAGCTTTTATCGCGGGCTTTGAGCGCGGCGACCGAATCAAGAAATTCCGTAACGTAACGAAAATAAAACCTAACACCCCCCACTCTGCCTACCATGTAATGACGGTTCCCATGACAACGTGATGTTGTCATGGGAACGTAATTTTTGTTTTATGTCATCACGTCATCATCCCAAGTGTAGCGTTGACAAATAGGAAGTATGGAGGTTACAAATGCTATGCAATAGCTTTACCGCGGCAGTCCCCGAGTGCCACACGTTTTTTTTTCATCTTAACTTTTCTCAATAGTTTAGATTTTGACGGTTAAGTTTGATTCACAAAAGTAAAATAATACAGTTAAATAAAAAGTTTCAGTCGGAGTAGGTATTATTTAATTAGGAATATTAATATGACTAAAGAGCAATCTGCTAAAGCACAAGAAATTTAAAAATAATCGTTTGGATATATTATTATTTTATTTACGTCATTCGGCCTTTTTACTCTTACAAGGAAAGGAACCTATTTTGAACTAAATGAAATAAACGGTTATTGTCGGTTATTTTGTTTTGTACAGATGGTCATTTCACGTCATAGTGACGTTCTTGGTTTCACGTAAAACAAAGCCATTGGCTTTGAATCTCACTGACGGGTATTTACACCACACTGACCTATTTTCCTTGTTCATTAAATAATAAAAAGAGTAAAAACCTCGCGTGATTTATTTTTCAGTAATTACAAAAAAAAATACTCTAAATAAGAACTTAGTTTTTGATCAACTACCTACATTTACGAACGTTAAATGTGACAGCTTAGACATCCAAAAAATTCCGCGAAAACGAACATTGAATTTCGTGAACTAAAAGAAAACGGTGTCTGAAACCTTTCAGAATTGTTACAATTACTTTTTCGAACAACACAGAACATGTTTGAAATGTTCATATAATTTTTTAAATTTATTATCACTTTATTAAACCAAAAAGAAATTTAAAAATTATACAGAAAATCAGTTTTAACCTTCCTCTTTAACAGAACAAGTGAGCCTCAACTACCATGGCCAGTAACCCAAATATCCAAAATTCACACCGTGGAAAAAACCAGCTGTCACTAGAACCATTCATCATCACGACTACATGGCGTGATACGTACCGTACACCATCATCATTTAAAATCCAGGTCACCTTTCAGTCACAAAGAGAGTTCGCCGAAGTTCACATGGATCTTTCTAGACTTCCCACCTGCAACCGACGACCACCGTTGGTCGCCAATCTGGTCGTTGACCAGTCTCTCGACCCAGATTTTGTACACACACACTTAGGTCTTGACTCACACTACACGTAGCGAATATTTTGACAGCATTAATTTTTGAGTGTTTAAGGCCAGTGTGTGTGTGTTGTGTACATGGCATGGCTCTCAAATCTCGATTAAAAACTACCAGATTTGGGACTAAAAACATAACATAACATCAAGCTTGTTTTTCCCCAAAGGGTTAGGCAGAGATATACCTATCTACACCCACGTTTCTCCAGTTATGTTTATGTCCTAACTTATAGGGAGCGAGCTTAATGCCATCAATCGGGCACAAATCCAGACTCCGGACTGCGACTGAGAAATCCGTGATGTTAAAATCCAATAAAACTTTGTTTGACTTGGGAATTAAACCTTTTCTATCTAAATTTTAATTTATGATTCCATCAAAAGGGCATTGAATTACTTTCCTTCTACAAATATACAAGTGTTTCACTAAATACTGAAGACCTTTTTTGAACAGCGAAGTTACGAGCATTGATAACTTAAATCACAGTCAAGATTATGCTCAATGCGTGCTAGCGTTTTCAAGCCGTCAAGTACCGGTTTTTCTCATAAAGTGTTTGTTGCTTCACCTTAAATCAAAGAATAATTAAACTTTTCAGCGTTTTCCTTAACCAATCCAGTTGAAGATCAGTATCGAATTGGGTGTGGCTGTCATCTAACTTTAGCAAACTGTCTCCTGGGAAGAATTGCAACTGATTTCTTTTACCTACATGATATTAATAGTAGGTTGATCATTTAGCTCCCTTCAAAATGGTTGAGCTGAATGGTGCTAATCCATGCGTCATGTTCGTGAACGGGCGCCGTCAGTTGGGACTGGTCATCTCTTAGCTGCCAGGGCTTATTTTTATTTTAATTTATTTTTATTTTTATTTTTTGAATTGTTCTTTGTTTTATCTTTTTATTACGGACGCTTCTAACGTGCACGTCTTTCTACATTGTTCTCACATGTATAATTTCAACATGAATGATGTAACCAATATTTTGTAACAATTTTTTATTTAAAAGAGTGTCCGTGGAGTTTCTAGCCCGTTCTTCTCCATAGGTACCTACTACGCTTTGGAATGGGCAACTAGCTTCATACCTATTTCTGACTGACCGATTCCTTGACAATTCAAAAGTGCCTGTAAATGGTTTAATTAAAATAAATGCTTTGAGTTTTGAGTTGAGTTTTGAGTTTTTGAGTTGTTTTTGCAATACGGAATTTTACTCTGTATATGTGATTAACTTTGGGATGGAAAATGTCATAGAAAAACGATACTACGAGTGAGCACTCTCCAGCTGTCATATTTAATACAGTTTCAAGTATTTTAACAGAACTTCTTGCAGCTAAAAAGTGACAAAACAAGAGTTCTGAGCCAAGATGGTTACATCTTAGTTTAAATGTAACCATCGAAAAACTGTATAGTGTAATTTCTAATCTGTATGTCAAAACTAACATAATATTAAACACAAAATTAAATGCATTGGCACATAATTTGTACATCGAGACAAAGCCCGAAGCTTTCGCCGCGTCAAATAGTCGATTCCCTAACTTTCTACGAGTTCCGAAGTTCCGATGAAAGTAGTCTCACACTTGTCCAGTCGCGAACAGAGGTCGCGATACACTGGCAAATCGGGCAGTGGCCGAATAGATGCTTCGAAATTTAAAATGTTTTTAATTAGTTTTTTTTTTATGGCCGTAGTTAAGTTGTAGGTCGGTGTAAAAAAGAAGTATTAATCTGTTTTTTATTGGTGGCCATATTTTGACTATAGGTCTACGGAGAGAAAATCGTTTGTGCTTTAGAAAATTTCTTTTCCTATTTGAAGTTAGAAAAAAGCGGCTGTTTTCTTTATAACTATTTTTGTTTTGGAAAGCTGTGATTGTTTTTGTACGTTTTCACCATTAATAGTTTTGTGACATACTTAATTTTTTTGCTATAATCAATTTCATACTATTATGAACCTCTCGAACTATATTGACCGTTATCTTATTCAGTAACCTATCGATAAGGAAAACAGACATTTTCGCAAGCCTTGTAATAAAAACTTCGTAAGTATCACATGATGAGAACATGATTCATGAATGTCTACAAAAAGATTATATAAAATATACACATGACATAAAAATAATAAATTAAGTAGGTATGTTTTTAAATGATTTATTTTTAACCTGCGGCTTATTCTGCTTGAAATTTATAGTTTTTGGCGACTTTGCCTGATTTATTTAATAATGTGTCGTTATTCCTACTATTGTTTTACCTAATTCTAAGGTACAGGTTAAAAAACCCAAAAGATCATTTTTACGTGATACGTGTACCTACTACAGAAAATCGAATGGTAATCAAATAAACAGATTCATAGTTCCCTGAACTTGTACCTTTTTAATTATGTGCATAGATTATTCAGATTGGCAACATTGCTGCGAGAAAATTAAGTATGGAACCTCAATTCGAACGTTTTTGAATGTCGAGCGCAAATTCGGCCAGTAATGATAGCACGGTAATCGCACCGCGATGAGTCAACGCCCGGTGAAATGACTGCGAGGTTCGTTCACCTTTCACCCAATTTGCCTAAATACACACCGACCGAGAATAGTTGGCATTGTATCGCGACCAATGCCTTATAATAAGTATGAGCACTTCAAATTGTCCGCATAAAATCTGTAGTACTATATGTCGAGTAGTACTTACATTTTTTGGCGGAAGAAATTTTCCATAGTTTTTGTGCTCTATGGAGTGTCAGAGAGTGACGTACAACAAGGCTTAATTGTTGATCATTGTTGTCTATGGCATGGACGTGCGCAAAAAATGTTGTGTTTAACAAGCCGAGACTTATCCATGTAAATGATGCTTACTATAAATCCTTGTAGATGTATCTCTTGTATCAAAACATTTACCTGGCTAAAACCTATTTTAATTTTTAATTTTTGCGACATGCGAATAATCGCGGTGAATTACATGAATCTGAAATGTTCACTGAATGTTCTACTCTTTGAATAAAGAATGTCGTGACGTGCGAAAATGCGGGGCAGTTTTGATGAATTATATTGATTAAATTGACTATGTATAGATAACCTGGAAAAATTTGGTATATCAAACAAATTATTTGACTAGATAATGTAGCTAAGATAAACAAAATTGATCGGTATATTTGTTACGCTTGTAGAGAAAAATCGATTGCTCTGTTCTTGGATAAAGCGTCATACAGCGATGTTTTCGTCATATTGGGAAATATTACGTTTATGAATGAGCGTGTACCACGTAACGGAGTCGCGGGCGCACGTCACGTCGCCACCGATCAATAAACGGCGCCTTTATCGTAACGGCGATCTCATCTTGCACAGCATTTTAATGCCGCATAAAACCTAACTGTCTGTCCAAAATAAATACCAGCAAAATGTGAAGGTAGGTCGGCAAACGGTATCCGACAATGAACTCCGAAAGTAGAACAACGACCGCCCAATTTGGCATTTGGTCTCGTGGTGAAAAAAAAAATATCGCCAACGGCAGTACCAGGGTAAAATGAACTAGAGAAAGGTTGATTTTCGAGTATTCGAATGTGTGCGTGTGTGCACACTGGCTGCGTCTGTGTGCGTCATTGTAGTCTCGTAGTAGAAAGCTCAGTGAGCGTTTGTTTACATTCGATATTTAAAAAAAGAGTGAAATGGTGAAACTATAAACTGTCAAATTATTTGTAAGTACTTGAAGAATGTAGGTCGATTAGACTGTTTCATTCACTAATGCGTAGCGAGCACGCAATGTTATTTGTGAGAACTGATTGTAGTAAATGGACAATAGGAAAATTTAAAATGTTTGACTGTAAACATGGAAAACATCTGGTATGTACAAACCACTAAGACTTAGTTGAAATACTAGATATAGGAATGAAGAATCAAATCTGCTGAAAGGAAAATATCAGAACTTTCTAAAATACATTTTGAAAGGTTTCATGGCTACGTAATAACAGCTGCACAAGTCGATCGAAGGTAACGCTTGCCGAGGTGATCTATAGATGGCTGACCCTCCATTTCCATAGAGACCCCGGAACGCGCATGAAGCCGTTGGTCCCGGACGTCATTTGTAGATCTTTGATAGTCATTACGGGAAGACAGAAGTCCAAAAATCTGACAATCAGTCTTACTAAGGAGTAACTGGGTTGTGGAGGTCAGACAGGCAGTCGCTCACTGTAAAATGCTGGTATTCAGCTCAACTGGTTAGACTGGAATTCAACCCTAACTCCAACATAGTTGGGAAAAGGCTAGGCAAAAGATATCTAATATCGGAAAACAGAAGAACCATGATATCCATCTGGTGGCAGAAAATTTCTATTTACGTTGGGGAGTAAAAAACGCCGCCAAACCTACCTTCCATCGTTCAATCAATAGCGTCCATAGATGACGATACAGAATCACTATGTAACCTTTAAACTAACATTTATTTGATTTAGTATGAGCTTTTCTAAATTATCCTATCTTATATTACCTTTAATGTATTTATTAAAACGGACTGACACTTCGTTTATTATTATTCTAGCGTATGACACTCGTGGGTTGCAGCTGAAAATCAGCGTCAGGTGGTACACTTTGTGCTGCCATCTGACATTATGCTGAGCTGAGGCCCTTTTGGTATTATAATCATTGTTTTCTGTTCTTATAGTTTTAAGGTGTATTTTTGTGTCTTAATGCCAATAAACGCAATTTTCTTTCTTTCTTCTTTCTTTCTTTAAAATATTGAGCTTCCAAGAGTCGTCCATCATCATCATTATCAACTTACAGCAGTCCACAGGCCTCTCCAACTGAACGCCATTCAGCTCGATTCCCGGCAACTCTCATCACGCTGCAAAGATCATCGTACTACCCAGCCTGTGGGCGTTCTACCTCACGTTTGCCGATTCGAGATCTCCACTCAAGAACACGTCGATCCCAATGGTCATCAGAGCTTTCAAGAATCGATGTAATTTCGTCCGCAGTACAGACACAGGCGCATCATGTCAACTCATCCGCCTTCGAAATTCAAACCTGGCCTTACCAGAGACAAGCCCATAAAATTCGAATAAATACTTAGAATTCTATCTTCTATTGTCAGTTTTCCGGCTTCCTTCCTGGTGAATTATCATAACGGCACTTACAGACTCATCATAGAATAAGTAATACAATTATCTTTATCCTTATGTAACGTTACGTTATATTAGTCACTATGCGTAATACTATACAATTTTCCTCCTTAATGACGTAGTTATTTTAATTTGCATGGTGATAATTGTGTACAGTTTACCTCAATCTCTAAATTAATATGCCATATTTGGTGCATTGTATCCGGCGGGATATCCACTTTTTTAACCGACTTCAAAAGAAGAGGTTCTTAATTTGACTATTTAAAAAAAATATGTTTGTTACGTGATTACTCCTCCAATTATCAATTGATTTTGATGATTCTCAATTTTTTTTTGGTAGGTCATACTTCTGAGGTGGTTTCATATAAATTTTATTAACTCTGCTTGAGTAGTTTTTGAGCTAGCTTGAATAATACGTATTTTTTCCCTCTTAGTATTGTGGATGATATGATAAGTTCCTGTCACTGTTATTTACATAGCAGGTAGTGGTATTCGAATTTTGTGTGGGGTAGGTACCACAACTAAAAAGTGAAAAATAAAAACGTTTTACAAAAAAAAAAGGTCGGAGACTTTGGATCAAAATTTTCGTTTTTTGCTACCGACTTATTTTTCACTTTGTAGTGTTTTTTTTGGAAGGCGGTTTTTTTTTTTTGTAAAAAGTTTTTTTAACTCATTTTCCTCTCTGATTAAAGAGATAAAGTGTTCACATGTTTTCAGTTGCTAAGTTCATTTATAAAAACATTCACGTGACAGTAGTCAGGAATCACAAAAACGGGAAGGGTTTCAAAAACGGGAGCCCATATTGAACGTGGATAAGCCTCGTTGATCTAGTGGTTGCAAGAGTTACTGTTAAGCATGAGGTCCTTGCTTCGATTCCCAGGTCGGGCAAACGTGTCTTTGGGTTGTTCTATCATGAATTAGGTATTAGTGCCCGGTTGATGGTAATTGGCTCGCCCCCTATTACATGGGACTTAAACATAACTGGCGAAATGTGGGTGTACTATAGGTACACCTCTGCGTAACCCACCGGGGAAAACAGGCGTGATGTTTTGTTTTGTAAATCCAAAGAAGAGGTACCTAACAATGTATTCTGTAATTTTTGTCTATGATGATGTGTCGGAAAATTGCGTAAGTTTATGAAAGATTAAGGAATAACTACAATTAAGAACTTAAGAGCGGTTTCGCACTACGTCCGATCCGAATCCGAGAAATGTCGGTCCGACGCCGTAGCCATAGTACCATTTGTATGAGGCGTTGTACACTAGATCCGATCTTAGCCCGTCCGAATTTAGAACATTCTCAATTCGGATTGAATTTGGATCTTGAATTCGGATTCAGATCGGACGTAGTGCGAAACCGCTCTAAAGATTAATTAATTATACATGCACCATATTATTTTTCCAACTACGTCATTGCCAACATTTTGAATGAAAATTACTTTTTGGAAAGGTTACATGAACCCGCTACGTAGTAAAGGAATTTGATAAAAAATTGCTCAACATTTGCGCTCCTTGACCGTACCTGTGTTTGGCATGAAAATTCTATCACAAGCTTTTGAGGCTGTTGTAATATCAATGAATATATCAGTAATACCTGAAGGAATTTATTTTTATTTTTTGGGTGGGAAATGTTCAAATAACTTCTCGCGCTCTGGGTGGAGCGGGAGGGCGTGTCAGACTCTTACTGATTAAAATCCACCCGTGTTCCTTCAGTTGCCAAGACCTAGATTCCTCATATAAAAGGCACTTTTACTATCTCAATAGTAAAACTGTTCACTACTCTGGACAAGATACTCACAAACTATAAAAAATAAAGGTACTTTAGAGAGATGCTGTGAAAACATCAGTTTTCATCAACCATGTTGAACATCGCAAAGTGAGTCTCAATTAAATACAGGTAAAAAAAATGTAGAAGGTATTTTAGTCCGCAATCGTTGACGCACGGCCTCAATCCATTAAAATATGAACGCTCTTTAATCTAATAGGATAAATTAATTTATGACGTATTTATAGATAAAATACATTAAATGACCTTACCAAGATCCGTAAGGAAACATTGTTAGACACAGTTAACGTGCGAAACTGAATTATTGGAAAGAATTTAGGGAAAGATAATAAATATTAAGTTGGTACTAAGTTTCGCCTTTTCGAAATTAGTGCATAGTTAGTTTTAAGGTTCATTTTGCTAGATTTTGTGTATCTATACCTGTAAACAAGCGCTTCTCGCCATCAAACTGGAAAGTTTGGCGAGTAACACTGTAGAAGCAATATATACCTAATGTACCTATGTTTGAGAATATTAAAAATTTAAAAAATAGCATACGAAAAAAAAAATTGCTTTCGTGGAACATAAGTCTTAGAGTTCCTATTAAAACCAATGCTTTTGACGTCAACCAACGAAATTACGCAAACGAATTTTGGTGAAAAACCGGCCAAGTGCGTGTCGGACCACGCACAATGAAGGGTTCCGTATTTGGGATGAATTTATCCCAAAAACAAACTTAACTGTGTAGTTGATAAACATGTTCTCCCATACGAAATGAATGGGAAAACATGTTTTTGCAACTGCAAAGTTAAGTTGGTCAATTATTACTCGTTAACTTGTAAAGCCTACTTAGCTGTGATAGTTTTCCTTTTAATTTCGTTATATAAACTACTACTGTGACTTTTTTTACACATCCAAAACCAACCATTTAGCTGGCAGGGGGGGGGACACTTGACTCTAAATTAGCACTTTAAAGCTTAATATTTTGCAAACGGATCCCTGAATCCAAAAATGGTCTTAACAAACTCACAATTTTTTTGAAGGACCTTTTCAATGATACCCCACTCCATGTGATTAAAAATAAAAAAATAAAACATCACCACTTTACGTGTAGGAGGTACACTAAAAAAATATTTTTTTCATAATTTTGTTTTACCACTTTGTCGACGTAATTAATATGTATCATCATCATCAGCCTATAATATTCCCACTGCTGGGACACAGACCTCCTCTCTTTGAATCCACCACGCGGTCCCAGTGCGGGTTGGTAGATGTCACATGTCTTCGAATTTTCGGTTCTAGGACATGCCGGTTTCCTCACGATGTTTTAATTCACCGTTTTGAGAGCAGTGGTGATGAAATAATTTACACAAAGTAAAGCGCCTGTCTGGGTTCGAACCTACGACCTACAACTCGTAAGTCGCGGCCGTTACCACTGGGTCACCACTGCTCATGTATACTTATTAATATGTATACTTATGCCAAATTACGCTTTCTAGTACTAAGGGTCTTGGAGCTAGACCGCGGACAGACAGACAGACAGACAGATGGACATGACGAAACTATAAGGGTTCTTTGTTTACTACGGAACCCTAAAAAATGGAAGAAAAGTAATTTTGTTTTATTTCGACTGACTTAAATTCTATAGTAGAGTTTTCATTAAAATGTAAACAATGTCTATCATAATTCAACCGATTGCAAAAAGAACTACGTACAAAAAAACTAACACTCTTCTATCAAAGTACCAGGGGCGCATAGCCCGTTAGGAGGTCACCCGAAATATACGCACACTAACACACGCACGCATTTTATTTGAATGCGCAACACGTGACGTTCACATGCGTACCAAATAATCGGTATCATAGAACGAAAGTCGGAGCCGGTGGAAAATTTCGTCGGCGTCGTCGGTACATAGTGGTTCATGGCATGTAGGGACACAGAACTTTTCAAAAGAAAAATATTACTGTCGGAAAAACAAAAGAATTTAAGAAAAAGTGTCGGAAAAGCAAAAATATTTCATTTTCCCATTTTCCACTGCGTGGTAAAATGTTTTACGGTCAAAGATCGATTATTTTCAAACAAATTCCTTTCACTAATAACGAGCGCATGTTACCTTTACAAACTTTAATTTTTATTCAAAATGGTGGCAATAACTTTGTCGATGTAGACGGATAATTATTAAAGTGCAAGTAAAAAATTGCCTTCAGGTGCTTAACATATTTATTAAAAGATTCATAAAATGACAATACATAATTATGAATTCCATAAACAGCTGTACTTCGCAATCGCAATGGTATTGAGGCGAATTTGTATATAATATACATTTTATTCAAAGAAACTAGTTATTTGTTTTCAAATTCAACGCAAAAGATTTTGTTTGCAATACAACTGAATTACCTACGCGGGCTCATGTGCTAAATTAAGATGGCCGCCTGACGTTTTTCTTCACGATTCGGGTTCCGGAACGAAGACAATGGAACTTTTTTGAGTTGCTTTCAGAAACTTTTTATTAACTTTAGTAATGTTTTTATTTCGGTATTTAGTTGTTTTATATTTTATTATAGTAGCTGCTAGTTTAGAGGCATTTGTGACAAGAGAATCGGCACCAATACCGATTCTCTTGTCACAAATGCCTCTAAACTAGAATAAAAATTACCAAAATTAGTTTATTCCTGTCAAACGACGATTTCGCATTCTGAAATAGACTAAAGTGACACAACTTAACAAAATTTTAGTTTGACAGCACTAAGATGGCACTGAGTTATTAATTTAGTAAAAATGGCAATTCTGCTATTTTGAATTTGAAGGTTTTCACCAAAAATTTTGATTGTCTAACTAAATCTACTATGACTATTTATAATCTCGATTAAAAAGGTGTGGAATAAAATATCAACTAAAATTCACACCAACACCTCGACTTCCGGTGCAAAAATAGTACTCTATATTTTTTTTCTTATGCAATCTCGAAAATGGTGTGTCATATCACAAAAATATTGAAAATTTTGACCCCCTTTATAAATCCTAAAACAAAAACTCAAACCCTCAAACCTTAAAATAACTCACACTCCTTAAATCGTGGTAAATCCTAAAACCCCTAAAACTCAACATGTAGGTAATAATATTTTTTCATATTTTCCAAACAAAAAGTGAAAAATTCTATATAAAACACGTCGAAGCTGCTCCCCCTGGCGGATTCGGCTCTAAAAAAAATTCACGGGGTATGGCAAACAAGTACCACGTGGAGTCGTGTTTGTCATATTCGATTTTAGTTGTGTCAAAATTATTTTTAAATTTAGATAATTTTTAAGTAAGGAATTTTTGCGATATTTTAGTTCGTAGTACAAGAGAATCGGCACCATTATATTATTCATGTTAATTTTTAAAAACGAATACCGTAAAGCGAAGGTGATTTAGCATTTTCTATTTCATATGACGTACTATTTTGCATTTCATGCCTACCTTAACCACATTTACATTGCAATAATGACTAAAATACTTTATTGTCCTTAACCTACATTAAAAACCACAGGTTTCTATGAAAGTATTATTTTTACCTGAATTCAATGCATTTTTCCTCACAAAAAATTATAATTGGGAAAAAGTTCCGTAGGCAAGCAGGAATTCTTAAAGCCTAATAGAGGCTTTTAATTAATACTAATATCCTCCATGTTACCGGTTTAACCTTTTTTTTTTCGGTAGTCATAATTGGCAAAAATATTTTTATATGATTATAATTCATCAAAAACAGATTCAACTGCCTCATTGGTCTTATGGTCGCAAGCGGTACTCCTGAACATGGTTCGATTCGTAGGTCAAGCAAAGTGTTATTGGATTTTCCATCTGGAATTTCTCAGCTGCAGCTCGGAGTCTGGATTCGTGCCCGATTGATGACAATAGGCTCGCCGCCTATTACATGGGACTTAAACATAACTGGCGAAATGTGGCTGTACTGTAGGTACACCTCTGCCCAACCCTTGAGGGGGGGAGGCGTGATATTAGGTTAAAAACTTATCGCGAGCACATTCGCAAGAAGCTGGCAGTATCATCACAACGGTAATGTTTTCCCATTGTTTGTCTTATTTGTTTTAGTATAATTAAATGTATTTATTTATAGTTAAATTTATATATAATTAGGTGTATACAGGGTGGTAGGGATCCATCCATATATTTTGACTGCGTAAGTATTGCACTTTTCTATGAAACAGCAGATTTTTTTTTATAACCGGCGAAAAATTTCACCGCAGGGGATTCAGAATCATGTACCTACTTTGAATCCAAAGTAACAGTCGATGTTCCTGTCACCCTGTATATTACATTTATAGTTTTTAATAAACTTAATTAAGTAAATTTATAGTTTTTTTAATGTAAATACATATATTCGATATTTATTTAAATATAAAGATATCTTTATATTTAAATAAATATTTATTCCTCAATTCTCGCTATTGAACCTACCACTGTTTGTCTCTGCATCACCCAAAGGTTGACTGGTAGAAAATGCCTTTGGCATTAAGTCCGCCTCTGTATATTTGTATGCTTGATAATAGACTCAACATAACCCACATCATACCTACTTTCAAGATATTATTGTGTACACACTGCGTAGTCTACTTATTCTTGGCAATGTTTTTGCAGTGTTTGCTTTTGTTTTCTATGCAATCCGGATGACGGTGTGCATCACTTGGGGATAGCGATCGCATGCATGAATTAGTTTTACGTGCTTGTATTCCAGCTAATGTTATGTTAGCTGAGCTATGCAGTTTATATTAATTTGTTGTCAGAGTTGGTTTTTTGAGACATTGCCATGCCGTTGGTCGACTCTTCACGTGACCAGAGGGCTGGCCTATTTTTTGGCCAAAGAGTCAGCATCGCCATAGAATGTGGCAATGCTGCTGGCCGTTTGGGCACTTATCATGTTGACAGCAATGCGGACGAATTTTTTGATAGCCTCTGATTATTTTCCCTCTTTTTCATATACATGTAGGTACATATTATTATTTTACATATGTTAGCTTACATATTGCTTAAGTTCCGAATAACTTAATATTCCGAAATAAAATGTGCTGTGAGACCTTGATTTCTACCAAATTTCATGTTTCTAGGCCAACGGGAAGTACCCTGTAGGTTTTGATTTATTTGTGAGTATCAAAATATGTCGCATAAATGGCCCTTTTTTATTGCGTTAACTTAGAAGCTTAATTTTTTTATAGCTCCACGGGACCGTAGACCTACGTATTTGTTAATTTCAACTTGGTACCTCCACGCGTTCGTGAGAAAAAGGGTCTTGTCAGACTGACGGACGGACAACGAAGTGATTCTATAAGGGGTTGCGTTTTTTCCTTTTGAGGTACGGAACCCTAAAAAGGAGAATTTCCATTTTACATAGGTGCTTTATTTAATCAATTTATTATCTTATATCTATCATACTAACCCTGTTTTTTTTGGGTGGGAAATTATCAAATAACTTCTCCCGCCCTGGGTGGCGCGGGAGGGCGTGTCAGACTCTTACTGACTAAAACTCACCCGTGTTCCTTCGGTTGCCATGTTGCCGGGGGGCCACGATATTCCTATCGGCCCATATTCGCAGCCTCGGCAGGCATTGGCCCTAGCGGACCCCGTCAATTCTGCTGACATCTCTTTGAGGCGCGCGTGGAACACAACGCGCCGTCGACCCGGGCTTGGTCCTTATCGGACGGCGAGCTACCCATTGCTCACCGTCCGCAAGCCCGCGCCTACGGTGGCTGGACGGGCCGGAAATCTGCCTGTGATTCCCGACGCCCAGGGCGTCTCCTCCTGTGATCATACTAACCTAATCTAAGTAAAGGATATTTCGAAAATAACAAATTTATAAAAATTCTTTTAACCGACCACATCAAGTTTAAAATATTATTATTTATTTTTGACATTTATCAGTATTGTTTTTTTTTTCTTAATATACAGAAATAAATGAGTATCATTTAATATTAATTCATCATTAAGCATATCGTAATTTTCGCAAGCAATCTCATATCATACCGAGTCAAGACATACATAAGAAAATACCACACTACACTGTCCATACAGCACGCACCTTATCAATTAGTCACTGATAACGATCAACAAATGAATATGCAAATGAGTGAATGATAAAAAGCGCCCCATCTGGTAATAATGCCGGAATGAACACTGTTGTAAACAAATGAGATGCTTTCGCGTCTGCATAGTTAATTAGTTTATCTCACTTGTGCTGGTTTGCTTACATATATAAATTTTCTTGCCCATGCCTTTGTTCGTACTAAAAACTAAAAAGTTGAGATTGGGACACCCGTTTTACCGAAGTTTTTTTCGTATTACATTAAGAACTAGCTTTTGCCCGCGGCTTCGTCCGCGTGAATTTCGAAAATATCCCACGGGAACGTACTACCGGGATTACATACCTAATAGCCGAGGAAAGGTCATTGCGTCCGCGTTGCTAACCATAACTATGTAGTTACGCGTAATTTTGAATTTGTGATATCTTTTAAACTATTCATTTAAATGATATAATGGCATATTTTTATCTAAATTAAATGCCCAATTTTATTAACATATTATTATTATTGGATTAGGATTAATATAGTACCGGTCAAAATAGCTTCGCAAATAACAGTTAAATTTTTATCAAATTCTAATAGACAATAATGGTTACTGTGGGTCATCCTTAGAAGATAGACATATGCCATCGCAGACTTTTTTGTAGAACTTTTTAAGATAAACAATATTGTAGAATATAAATTTGATGTAACTTTTACGATTTCCGCGGCGCACGCCAGTAAAGCTACCAGTCGGCATAATTTTTTCCGACATCTTCACCGATAATCGTCAAATTTTAGCCAATTTACACAAAACCTTAATGAATTATACACTAAAACCTTTCGCATGAATCACTTCGTCCATTGGTGAAAACCGTTTGAAAATCCGTTCGGCAGGTTTTGAGTTTATCGCGTTCAGATAGATATACAGACAGACGCGGCGCGGCGGGGGACTTAGTTTTATAATATGTAAGGATTAAATAACAGGCACAATGAAATTAATTAACAACATTTGAGAGCAAATAAATGAAAAAAATAAAACACATACTGCTTATAGCAAAAGTGTCGTGACGGTCAAAATGTTACAGTTTTTTCAGTCTAGCTCTCGTTTGCCAAGTGTGCAGAGTGCGTGCGAACTTCGTTTCAAAAAAACGTTAGAGTTGCTCAGGGGTTGAGCTGTCAAAGTGCACCTCTAAACTATCTTTCTTAGGAACGGGTCAAGGCAATTTTCCTCATAGGAGGCTGTGTCGTTACCCTCAAAATACACGATTGAAAAAGTCAATACTATAATAAAATAAAGCTGAAGAGTTTGGTTTGTTTGAACGCGCTAATCTCTGGAACTACCAGTCCGATTTAAAAAAATATTTTTGCATTTAATAGCCCAATTCTTGAGGAAGGTTATAAGTTATTTAACATTATGCTAAGACCCTTAGGAGCCGAGCAAAAAGAAAATAAGTCAGAAATAAACGAAGTAATAGGTACGATGCGATGCGACGCAGTGGGTCGGGGCAACAAAAAATTTCACGTGAATTAAATCGCAGGCAGAAGCTATTTTTTCATAAAAGTAACCTACTTTTAAATGATTACGTTTTCCTATAATGTTCAATGGTGCCGATTCCCTTGTTCACAAACTAAACTAAATTTAAGTTCAATGCATCTTTTTCTTTCTATTTCATTAAGAAAAGGACAGAAGATGAATTTTAGTTTAGTCCTGTCAAATTAATCAACACCTGTCACTCTCCATACAAGTTTAGACGTAATTAAAAACTTGCCTACTAAAATTACGACAATTTACGTCAAGCGCTGATTAATTTGACAGGACTAAACTAAAATTTATCTTCTGTCCTTTTCTTAATGAAATAGAAAGAAAAAGATGCACTGAACTTAAATTTAGTTTAGTTTGTGAACAAGGGAATCGGCACCAATGTTACCGCATTACAACTCAATTGACGTCAGTACTTGCAAATCCCTTTACATTTATGATACCCTGGTACAAGTAGTTACTTAATGGCCAAACATAATTAATTTGGTATGTAAACAAACACTCTTTATATATCTTATCAAATAATGCCCAATCAACTGTAACTGAAAATTATCAAAAAAAGATAAAGGCTTATCACTAATTCTAATTATTCTAAGTTTGTTTGAAAGAATCTTTTCACAGTTTATGCGTTCCTGGTATATTAAATAAATTATGTTAATGTAATTAATTGTTATTAATTGCTTTTTGTTATTATTTATCTTATCAATAATTATTAGTGATTATAAATAAGGTGAAGGGGCTAAATGTTGCTGTATTTTTTCGTTCCCAAAAACTTATACCTGTTATGTAGATTATTTAATGTAATCTTTAATTATATAAAACAGATTACATGTAACAGTTTTCACAAAGTATTTAAATCTCTGGCAATATTTAAGTATTGTTCCTTCTTATGTAAATGATTAAAGTAAGTAGTGTTGTGTAGTATTAGTTTTGTGTCTGTGTATATTTTCTTATTGTAACTCAACTAATCACGTCAGTGACAAACCTGAGCAGTTGGCAACACCGCGGTCGCGCGCCGGATTATTACGTTGACAGCCACTGCACGGGTGACATGAAAACCTTTTAAAATATAATTGTCTTCAAGTTTCACAATTGTTAAAAACTATGCATTAAAACGGATAGATAAACGCTATCGTATCGCTAAAATCAACTAATCATTTTGTTTTAAAAGAAGGAACACTTCTTATGTAAATTATTAAAGTAAGTAGTGTTGTGTAGTATTAGTATTGTGTCTGTGTATATTTTCTTATTGTATGTTTATATTTAAATTAGTGAATTGTATTTTTTTTCTTCCTTGATTTATGTTTTTTTTTTGTTTTCTCTTTTACTGTTTATACACGTTGTCTACATCTCTTTTTATATACTTTCCTATCGCAGGTATGCTGGAAGAGATTTCTTTAGAAATAAGCATCACCTTTGTACGTATTTTTCTGTTCCTTTCTTCTTGTCTGTTTATATGTGTGTGCATAAATGGTTAAATAAAAATAAATAAAGTTAAATTAGCCCCTCACCCCCCTCGCTCGCTATTACATGGGTCTTAAACATAACTGGCGAAACGTGGGTGCACTTATAATATAATGATACACCTCTGCCTTACCCTTCGGGAAAAACAGGCGTGATGTTATGTTAAGCGTTGTGATTTTTGATGTGTAACATCTTTTCTCTCGCTTTCCTGCAATCTGTGGGAGTGATTTCGTGAAAAGGGACGGAAGTTTGTAACAGGAAGCCGGCGGGGAAGCGATGAACGCACGCGGTTATAGAGTGAATTACACGCTCCTGGTCACAAACACAGTTGACCGTCAGATGGTACACGTCATATGCGACGACTGTAAGGCTCGCTCGTTTTTTTTTAACGAAACGCTTGAAGCAAATGCAAATATTTAAAAAAATATAATCTGTAAAACTAAAAATATATGTGTGACCGACCAGCAACTGGTACATTCTTCCTAATTAATTACAATAATAAATCCTATATTACATTACTAACAAGCTATGATACCCTAGTAACATAATAATTATATAAATATATAACTGAAATCAATTAATTATCCGGCTAATTAACTTACTATCTGCTTATAATTGTTGTATCTACTTATCGCTTCATAATAGTGGATCAATACATTTTCCGCGCCTTCGTTTGGACATAGTATCTTACATAGTTTATACAAATATGTATTCAAATATTAAAGGCACATCTATTGCGATTTGGGTATTTTTGATGAGCAGTTGACATAAGGCTATTGTAACTTAGATAAATTACAAATTAACACACTAAATAAAAAGTGAAAAAAAAACTTTTTTACAAAAAATGCAACCGACTTCCAAACTACAAAGTGAAAAATAAAAAATAAAGTTTAATAAAAAACTGTAACCCGACTACGAAAAAATAAAAATGATCTAAAAAGTATGAAACAAGCCAATATTTCAGACAGAAATCAAGACATAGGTACAGGAAAACAGTTTTCATCACAGGAAGATGCACTAGCTGCATTTGAGAAGGAATTTAAAGAGGTGTCTGATGCGGACTGGAAAATGTGTTATGAAAATTGGTTTAGACGTATGAAACTGTGTATAGACGCCAATGGAGAGTTATTTGAAAAGATTTATTTAAAAATTATAACCTGTAGTATATTTTTTTTTAGTATCGCAAAAATTTTCTGAGTGCCCAATGTATATCGACATCGAGCTTTGAAGAAATCCTAAATTTGAATATTTCGTTGTACTTGTCTTACTTCATAAGAGTGGAATTACAAATCGTTACTATTTATTAAGATTTGATTAACTGCACGTTGGTATCGACTTGCGATATTACGTAGCGCAGTCACACTTTAGCTTGTTTTTAACTATTTAAACATCTTTATTTACTTTGAAAATATAATATTATATATATATTTGTAATGTGCTCGTCAAGGCCTTTCTTTTGATACCAAACATGTCATGATCATCTCATTTTAATTTTTTTCGAGGTTAGAAATTTACGCGTTAAGTCCACAATATTAAATTTAGCGAAAATTTATATAGCCTATGTCACTCGGACCGTTATTACAAATTCATTGATACCTCATTCATCAAAATCGGTTCAGTAGTTTAGGCACTACGGTGGAACACACGTAAAAGCAAACATACATACATACATACAAACATATAAACATACATACATAGACTGCTAAAATCATAACCCTTCCTTTTGGCTTTGCCGTAGTCGGGTAATAACTTTAATTTCGGCAGTCGGTGTCAAAAAACTAAAATACTGATCCAAAGACACCGACTTCCGAAATTAAAGTTATTTTTCACTTTGTAGTTTGGAAGTCGGTTGTATTTTTTGTAAAAAAGTTTTTTTTAAAGCATTGTAGGCGCAAGCACGCCGAATTTACGCCGCGTAATATTCGGACGTGTGTTGCTACGCTAAGATGATCGTAGTTTGACGTAATGAGGTCATGCCCCTGTGGTTACGAGATCGTATGTGGTCGCCATTACCATTATCAGCTGTTATCAGTGACATTAGCTAATTGTAGAGCACTACCCTCGATTTCCCGTAACTTTGACGGAGTACGTTCAGTTTAATTTTGTTAATTTGACTTTGATAACGTTTTCCTTAGTACCAGCTGAATTGAAACTAGAAATAGAATTAATTATGGTTAGGAACTGGCTTCAAATTATTAATTTATTAATGACGTTTGAGGAAGAAGATTTCTAGGAATTTGACCGCGATATGGAAAATCTAGTGTAGGCCAGCTAGTGTCATTTTAATAGGGACCTAACTGATAAAGATAATTAGGAGTCAAGACCACGAATACTCCAAAAACCCATCGTTTCTTAATAAGGCAAAAATCCATGGCTTTGAAAGACGAACGACTTCGTCCGCAAGCCTATAACCTTCCTCAAGAATTGGGCTATCCAATGCAAAAATAATTTTTCAAATACCACTGGTAGTTCCGGAGATTACCCCCTACATACAAACTTACAAACAAAGAAATTTTACCTCTTTATAATATTATGTTAATTAATTATAAATGAATAATAATTAACAAGTAAATATTATACCTTTTTTTTGTGTCAAATTATTATTAGACCCTTTTAAAGTTAATTTCCGATAATTTTTCGTGAATATTCAGGAAAATACGGGCGGTCACATGCTCATGAGCGACGTTGTATATGCTACTCCTAAGCCACACAACTACGACTGGTGCCTACATTCAGCGGATTTCTACAAAGAGCCAGTATCCTGCTGTAAACTATTTTCCATTTGAAATTTAAATAAACCTTTTTTTTTACAGTCCGTTCAACCGATTTTGACTCCTACTGCGTTGGTGGCATGACAAATGGCAGCTGGAATTGTAACCACTTTTTTGCTTTTAATGCCATCCGTACGTCCGCCTTTTTTTTTTTTGGGTTGGAAATTATCAAATAGCTTCTCCCACTCTGGGTGGAGCGGGAGGTGTCAGACTCTTACTGACTAAAACCCACCCGTGTTCCTGCAGTTGCCATGTTGCCACGATATCCCTATCAGCCCATATTCGCAGCCCCGGCAGGCATTGGCCCTAGCGGACTCCGTCAATTCTGCTGACATCTCCATGAGGCGCGCGTGGAACACAACGCGCCGTCGACCCGGGCTTGGTCCTTATTGGACGGCGAGCTACCCATTGGTCACCGTCCGCAAGCCCGCGCCTACGGTGGCCGGAAATCTACCTGTGATTCCCGACGCCCAGGGCGTCTCCTCCTGCGGCGGTTAGGGGCACGAGGGCGCGAAATTTGCCTCTCCCTCACGCGCTCCGCCTCCTCCTTCGCGAGCATTACTGCTTCGCAGAAGGAGGTGACGGCCTCCCATTTCCTCTCGCTCTGTAGCATGGCCCGAATCAGGGCCGGACGCGAGAGATCACCGCCGCCAATCGCCTCCACGAGGACACGGCGATGCCCTGCCCAAGCCGGGCAGACCTCCACCGTATGCTCCACCGTGTCCTCCGGCCATCCTTATGCCTACGGTATAGAAGTCAAAATCGGTTGAACGGACTGTAAAAAAGGTTTATTGAAATGTCTAAAACCTTATTTCAAATGGAGTTTAGTTACTAAGAGAAAATCCAATTATTTAAGGTTTTCCTAGAATCGCCCTGTAACCGTATGATTCAAAAGTCGCCCGTAAAATTAAAATGAATATATTAAATTATAACAATGGCTTCTGATAACATTTTCCCTTACCTAATTATTTAATACAATGGTTATTTAATACGCACATTTATCCCTAATTGATAACTACCTAAATTAATGATTTCACGAACTGAAAATAAATGTTAGGTAGGTACATAAAAACAGGCCAAGTGCGAGTCGGAATCGCATACGAAGGGTTCTGTACCACCATACAATATTTAGCAATTAAATGAAAATAGTACACGAAGAATATCATCATCATCATAAATATCATTTCAATTAAATTTTTAAAATGGCAAAGATAAAATTGTACTTCATAATGATACTATGAATTATTAAGAAATTTTTTGCAGTTGCAGAAAATCACCCATATTTAAATAAAATACCTTATGAATCGGTGTTTTAGTATTTGTTGATTATATACAGTATTAAATGATATACAAAAGTTTCAAATTCCTAACTTGTTTAGTTGTTGCGATAGAGCTTGTACAAAAATAGTCTAAAACTGACAAGTTTAACGGACCCCTATTTCTTCATTTTTGAAGAATAAAAATTATTTTTGTACTATACTCGATAAGTTCAAAAAAATGACAGCCCGCATGCCAAGGTAAGATTTTTTTTACAAAATCCAAAGAGTATTTGTATGCGGACCCCTTAAATTTGTAACTTTATTTTATTATTATTATTTGTTGTTATAGCCGCAATAGAAATTTACAGTCTGTGAAAATTTCAACTGTCTACCTATTACGGTTCACGAGATACAGCCCGCTGACAGACAGACGGACGGACAGCGGAGGCTTAATAATAGGGTTCCGTTTGCCACCCTTCGGGTACGGAACCCTAAAAAGGAAATTCCAATGAAATCATTTTTAACGCAGCATTCATGGGTTATCCCCTGATTCCATAATTATAGGCTTATCAAGTCTCTAATTGGTAGGTAAGCTTGACCCTGCTGTCAGAACTTGTGTTAGCTCTTGTAATTTCATCTGCCTAGCCTTTTCCCAACTATGTTAGGGTCGGCTTCTAGTCTAACCAGATGCAGCTGAATACCAGTATTTTACATGGAGCGACTGCCTATCTGACCTCCACAACCCAGTAACTGGGTAATACTATACCCCTTAGTAAGACTGGTTGTCAGACTTTCGGGCTTCTGACGACCCGTAACGACTGTCAAAGATCCACGAATGACAGCCGGGACCCGTGCTTTCCGAGGCACGGAGTCTCGATATGTAAAGATGGTCACCCATCCACGGACTAACCTCGGCAAGCGTAGCTTAACCTGGTGGATCGACCCGTGCGGCTGTTCTTACTTAGCCACGAGCTCTTGTAATTTGTAGAACGAAATAGCAATAACCGCATTTTAAAACATCACTAGCTGACCCGGAAAACGTTGTTTTGCCATATAAATGTTTTGGGTGGACTACCCTTATCAGTTAGGGATATGAAAAATAGATTACGATCGATTCTCAGATCTATCGAATATACATATGTCGGAGACTGGTATTTGACTCTCGTTATTTTCAGCGATATTTTAACTACTGTGGGCGTAGTGTGGGTAGTGTTGGTTAAGGCGGAATAGAAAAACAGTTTGCAGTTCAGATCACATTATAATTTACTATCAAATGAATCACACTAGCTAAATTATACACACACTGGGTGCGACGGCGTTTATTAAAATCACCAATTAACACAATGATCACAAATTACAACTAACACAATAACTGAGCACCACGAATCGAGAACAGTTCCGCGACGTCTTTACTCCAATGCGACCAGAGGCTGAATGTCCTCCTCGCTGTGGCCTTAAAACATCACGACTCTGTAGAAGCGCGCCTTTTTTGGTGTAGGTAGATCACTCTTGATGGCGCCAGTGGCGCGCTTGCGATTCGTTTCGTATCCGTTTCGGAGGAGTATGGCAACTAACATTGTAACACGAGAATTTTATATATATAATAAAGATTATATTATCATTCTACTGCCCCAATACCAATTTAGTCGTCATCTCGGTAGTCACCCCCTTTCTATCCATACCATCTTCCACACAGTCCATCCATCGTTTCTTTGGTCTTCCCCAACTCTTATAGCCATCCACATCATCATCATCATCATTTCAGCCGAAAGACGTCCACTGCTGGACATAGGCCTCAAGCACTGCCACTTCGACCGATTTTGTGCTTTCCGCATCCAACGGATTCCTGCGGCCTTCACAAGGTTATCCACTCAAAACTTTCAATACGACGTTTTCATAATTCCTCGGCATCACATGTTGTGTCAAGTCATGATATTTGAAAGTAGATATCGAATGGGCATTCTGAAAACGATAAAATGAAATTGTTTATTCTGTAAATAGGATATCAGAATCACTTTTACACGTCATATTAAAAAAATAAAAATAAGCTAGATGAGTTCGGCGTTTAGTATCTGACTACTCTGAGAAGAAAGGCCGAAACAAACTCACAGGTCGCAGTCTCTTTTAAAGTCCAGACATAATCTTGGTCAGGCCATATGAGGACCATGTAGATTAGTATCTGAAATGGTCTTTTGAGGAAAGAACCACACAGATTTGAAAGGACCTGTCCAGTCAGTCGTGGAGCTCAACTCAGAACTTAAGGAGCTCAACTCGATGAACAATACCAAAGAAAAGACATTTGGGTAGGCCGTATAAACTACTCAAACTGCCAAACCATTATTAATGAAACCAGATGATCCTTTGCTTCCCGCATCTAGTGGACTCCAGCTCACTATTCCAAGTCACTATTTCTGCATTATTGGATACTTTTGAGAGCAGTGGTGGCTCAGTGGTAACAGCCGCGACTTACGAGTTGTAGGTCGTCGGTTCAAACCCAGACAGGCGCTTTACTTTGTGTAAATTATTTCATCACCACTGCTCTCAAAACGGTGAAGGAAAACATCGTGAGGAAACCGGCATGTCCTAGAACCAAAAATTCGAAGACGTGACATCTACCAACCCGCACTGGGCCCGCGTGGTGGATTACGGCCCACTCCCTCTCACAGAGAGAAGGCCTGTGTCCCAGCAGTGGGAACATTATAGGCTGATTATGATTATGGATACTTTTGAGCTCCCAAATAAATGTAAATTCCCCCTAACTTTCAGATTCTTTAACCCTGTCACAGCCAACCTACAAATTGGGGTGGGCTATCCAAGTTACATTTAAAACACAAATACTTGTACACTACCTGCATTATTATCTCCATACTTCACTTCCTCAATCGCATTACACTTGCATATAACATAATATACTCCCACGAACCACAAAACACGTGTCTCTCACAGTTACATAACCCCATTCGGACAACCTTCTCAAGTTACAACCACCTAACTTGACCTAAGCACGTCATACAACACTTTACATCGGGCATACTTGCCCAAGGTCATCTTAAACTGGCCCAAACACTAATGTAGTATGATCTTGCAGGTAACGGGGTACCGTTGCGTTGTGATGATATTAGCAAAGCCTTGTGACCCAGATAAATGTGTTCCGTTACCGGCCATCGAACCTACACCCCAAGTGACATTTATGCGGCACAGAATTAAGGTAGGTCGGTTTGGCGTAGTCTATAATTCATAGATGATTATTGCAAAAAGTGGGTACAGTTATGATTGGTAGTCTGTTTGTTTTAAAAAGCGTTTTGTTATGGATGGTTTACCAAAAATTGCACACAATGTTTTTCTCAAAAAAATTTAAATAGTATAAAAAATTACTCTACATGAAATGAGTTTGTAAATGTGACATTTCTTTTTACTGCGCAAGTATATTGACTGAAAGAAAATGGGTCACTGGGTTTTTGTAAAAGTGAACCAAGCATCAGTTGCTTTATGGTTCAGTTTTCAACATATAATTAACTTGCACAAAATTTTGGGGTGAAGGCACTCTTAAAAACACAATTTCCACGTAAGCTCCGCCCCCATGCATCCCGCCACTCCTATATGTGCTAAACGCTAACACATCAGTAATAAAGTTGAATATCGCGTGCGCTCTTTGATCGTGTTCGAGCACGGAACTAAATGGCATAAGTCTCAATTCTTATTTCGTTAAAACTAAAGTAATAATTAATCTAGTGAAAAAGTATCTTGTGGCTGGATAATTAACTATATTTTCTTACTGTGAATACTTATTTTAGGCATAAAAGCCGAGTAATCTTCATTTTATTTAAATAATCTTTAAAAATTACATGTGAAAATGTTACTTTGTTTGTTCTTGCCCGTTCTTCTCCATACGTACCTACTACGCTTTGGAATGAGCAACTAGTTTCATATTTTTGGCTGACCGATTCCTTGACAATTCAAAAGAGCCTGTAAATGGTTTAATTGAAATAAATGTTTTGAGTTTGACTTTGAGTTTACAATTACGTAGCAGTCTTGTACACGGAAAGAAAAAGATCCAATAAATCATATACTAAAGTTCCATTTTGATTGTATGCGTGACTTTTTCAGAATGTTAATGCAAATTAACATATTTATTTATTTATTTATATTTATTTATATATACTTTATTGTACACCACAAAAATACACAACAAAAAACAAATCAAACACTACAAAATATACAATGGGCGGCCTTATCGCTTTCCGCGATCTCTTCCAGGCAACCTTGGAATGGACAGTGATTTGCCTGGACATAAAATGGGGCTGTCGTTGGTGCAAATAATAAATATACAATATACAAGAATAGATACACAGATATATACATATCCTACATACAACTTAGGGAGCCTCCTCTTGAAGGAGTAATTACCCTAGCTGGATCTTTTAAGAGTTCTAACACTTAAAAGATCCAGCTAGCGAGGGACCACTTCTTGCTAAACCGTCTATTGTTTCAAGGACTCGTTGGCCCAGGTTCACCTGTTCCATCCCTCTGTAGCCATCTTGCAATAGAATTTAACATACTATAATATCACGCCTGTGTCCCGAAGGGTTACCACATTTCGCCAGCCCTATCGCCATGAACCAGGCACAAATCCGGACTCCAGGCTGCCAATTCCTAATTTTATTCATTTTATTTCGCGGAAGACAAAAACATTTCTCAAGTCTAAATGCTTCTCTTGAGGCACAAAAGTACAGATAAATGAGGAAAATGCATAATTATCGAGTACCAAAACAAATAAGATATCGAAACCGGACTCTTAAAGGAAATACCTCACATCCTCCGAACCGTTATGCGACCCCAATCAAGAGCATTTTTAACAGCCAAAATAAAAGGCTTTATGTAATTTTAGCTTTATTCAAATTTGGGTCATCCAAACTGGATGCGTCAACGAATTTTGTCCCGTTATGCACAGTTTGACACACTGGGCTTAATGATCTAACTGTATACAAAATGTGAGCCGTTTATTTCTTTGATAAGTTATTATGTTATTTTTTGCACAGTGTTCAAAGGCTTAGTTTAGCTGGAAATAATGAGACTCAAATAAATTATTATGTCAGTACTGACAGTTTTTATTGTGAGGTAATAAATGATTTAAAATTATGTGTGCACTTGTAATCAATTGATGGTTCACAGAATTTATTTTATATTCAGCCGTTTTGAATTTGGTGTTAAAGATTCTTGAGTTTAATGTCCCCCCACTATAAATTGTGTTTTGTGGTAAACCCATAAACAAACATTAAATTTTAGTCGTATTACATAAATGTTTAGCGAAAAGCCTTGCCCTGCTAACCTTCACAGGGAGGTAAAGGTTTTGCGTTGTTGCTTATTTGACTTCCACAGGATGCTTCTATTTTTCGGGTGACCACTGAAAATCAGCGCTGTGCTGTGGGTCCCCCATAGCACAGCATCATGCTGAGTGGAAGCCTTCTTACCACAGTCATGTCGTGCAGCTGCCGACTATTTCTGTTTTATGCTCGTGATTTAATATGTACTTTTTTGTTGTTTTCTAATTACTAATGTCTTTTATTGCACGTGTTTCTGTGACAAATAAACCAATTTTTCTTTATTTTCTTTCTTTCTTAAATAGACTTGAATAGAGTCTCTTTAAAAACTTTCAGTAATATTATTTCTCGTGTTGTTTTTTTATAATTTACTAGCTTCCGCCAGCGGCTTCAACCGCGTGTTATCTTTATAATTTATAGCCTATGTTACTCAGTGATAATATAGCATTCTACTGGTAAAAAAATAAATTTAAATCAGTTCTGTAGTTTTTGATTTTATTAATTACAAACAAACATACGAAAAATCAAATCTTTTCTCTTTATAACATTATTATATTATATTAATTTAGATGTATAATCAGCCTATAATGTTCCCACAGCTGGGACACCGGCCTCCTATCTTCAAGAGGGAGTGTGCCGTAATCCACCACGCGGGCCCAGTGCGGGTTGGTAGATGTTACAAGTCTTCGAATTTTTGGTTCTAGGACATGCCGGTTTCCTCACGATGTTTTTCCTTCACCGTTTTGACAGCTGTGGTGATAAAATTATTACACAAAGTAAAGGGCCTGCCTGGGTTTGAACCCACGACCTATATATAAGTCGGAGTCGAAACCACTGGGCTACCACCGCTCTATAATTACATATATGTATTTTTTTGAATATTATTTGGGCGTGGTAGCTCTCATTTTAAGAACTTTTACAGAGCGGAAGCAGGAAATGCTTCAGAAATGGCAACGAATTGCTTGTTAGTTACTCATTCAAAGTTTTGTGAGAGCCTTTCACAGCCCGCGCCCATTTACTGTCAATTTATGCATCATATGACGTTGACATTGTTTAGCATTGAACAGTACCTTTTAGGATCGTCGTCCACGACGATACTTAAAGTAACCAGTCACAAACTCAAACCACCAATGAATAGACAGAATGTCACAGCACTAGACTAATTTAATGACGGTCCATACGCAACGCAACCAACCACAAACTAGTTAATAACGCGTTAGTTAATCTGAATTAACATAACATAAAATCACGCCTATAATTCCCAGAAGTTAGGCAGAAGTGTACCTATAGTACACCCACATTTCGCCAGTTATGTTTCCCATGTAATAGGAGGCGAGCCTATTGCCATCAACCCGGCACAAATCCAAACTCCGGGCTGCGGTGTTGGATCATTCAGTTCCCTACAAAATAGATTGTGCTGATCCACGCGTCATGTTCGTGAACGGGCGCCGTTAGTTGAGACTGGTCATCTCTTATCTGCCAGGGCTTATTTTGAATTGCTTTTGATGATTTTTTGTACATTGTTCTCACATATAGAAGCAACAAGAATAATGTACACAGGATTTTGTAATATCTAGGTATATTTAAAAGAGTGTCCTTGGAGTTTCTTGCCCGTTCTTCTCTATAGAGATCTACGTTTTCGAATAGGCAACTAGCTTCAACTTCTGTCCGGCTCTTTGACAATTCAAAAGTGTCTATGGTTTAATTGAAATAGTTTGAGTTTGAGCTATCGAAAAATTTCAGCTGAAAAAACCCAAACTTTGCCCGACCCGGGAATCGAACTCAAGACTTCATGCCCAGCAGTAGCGCTTGCGACCATAGACCAACGAGACAGTCAGCAGTAGTGGCAGATAAAATAGTAAATATTGATAAACTTCACATCATGTTCCCAAGTCCCGTTTGGATCCAGATATAGCTGCTGCATATTAGGTTTCGATCACAATCGTTCAATAGGCATCTATATACAGTCTGAGGTCAACTGTGCTGTAATTAGCTTACAGGTAAAGAAAATATATCGCCATGTGGGTTCAGATCCGCAAACACTTCCAGTAAACCGATAATACTACGTTTGACGGATATAGAACCTGGCTGGATAGGACTCGGGGTTAAAATCTATACTTATTACTTATAATATAATAATTATTAATATTATAAAGTGGTAAAAATTTGTTTGTTTGTATGAAGGGGGAAATCTCCGAAACTACCAGTCGGATTTGAAAAAAATATTTTTGCGTTGGATAACCCAATTCTTGAGGAAGGTTATAGGCTCGCGGACGAAGTCGCGGGCAGAAGCTAGTATTAAATAAACCTGAACTGAAATATGTAGGCCGGTCTTAGCTTAGTGAACGAAAAGAGACATCACAAAAGAAATAAATAAAAATTGTTAATTCTGCACAATAAGCCGCACATATAAAAAAAAAGTTGCCAAAAGCCTCGTATTCGACAGTCAAAAATAATAAAAACAAAAATAGAAAACCACAAATTGAAATCCAAATTCAAAATATTTTATTTCACATAAACCTACATGGGCACTTATGAAACGTCAGAAATTAAGTGCACGGTTCCAATTGGTCGTTTGCTATGGAGAAGGGCCGGCAAGAAACTCCACAACAATAGTTAAATTACAATTATGTTTATTGCTTGATTTCAGGGTATAATGATTACACCAAGATATGATAAATTCGGTAAGTTTAATAGTTCTTCTCATCTTCATCTCTTAAATTGCAAAGAACAAGCTTTGCGAGAACAGCTCAAGATGTGCGACCCGTATTTCAGTCTATCTAATACCGGGTTCACACAGTTCGATTTCAGTTGATCAGCTGCTAAGTCGAAAGCTATTTGAACCGTCAGAACAGACTTTCAATCAAACAAAAATGAATTTCAATTAAAAGTATTTTTATCATTACTCGGAGAGGCTTTGAGTTGACATCAATCACATAATTAATTGTCAGATTTCCGGCGCCTAGTTTGAATATCCTTAGTCTGTGCGTGTAGCATTTACAATAATACTAGCCAGGTTATAAACTATTTGTGTGCCAAATTTCATACAAATCCGTTCAGTAGTTTTTGCGTGACAGAGTAACAAACATTCATTAATTCTCACAAACTTTCGCGTTTATAATTTTATATATATACAACGTGAAATTTGAATCACAATTATGCTAGAACAAACGTTGTTCCGACCATGGTCTACTACCATTCTACAGCATCCAATTAAAAAAAATATAATTGGTTTTTGAAAAACACAAAAAAGACAAAGTTTAAAATTTCAAGATTATCGTTACTCCCTATAACACAGACACCACGCACGGGACGCAGCATTGTCTACAGGGAAATTTACCTTTAAATAATTATAGGATTAGTAGGAACATATATATAATATAATATATATATTTAAATTATATTATATTATAAGTAGGACTACAAAACAATGAGTGATTATATACACTGTTACTCCTCACAATTGTGCATTGTATGGTTGACCAACGAAGTAAGTCACATCGAAGGCCCACAGCACAGCTACGGCTCTCACCTTTTAAGCTGTTAACACAAGAAAGGCACCTTCCTTTCAGACCAACACTACCACATCCAGCACAACAGGATCTACATAATAAGCCGCCGGACAGTTATCTCACCATCCCAGTTCTGAGAGCAACCATATCAGGATGTAACTGTGAGTTCTCTCGTTAAGTAAGTCTATGTGGGTCAACCGTTAGTGATAGCTCCAAGTTATGGATACCAACTGTGGTTAGGGCGGGGCGGCTAAACGGACATATTCGATAATGTTGCGAGTGTAATTATTGGGTGAGTTTTGGATTGAAAGGTTTATATTATCATACATAACATCACGCCTGCATTCGCCGAAGGGTTCAGCAGAGGTGTACCTATAAGTACACCCACATTGCGCCAGTTATGTTTGAGTCCCATGTAATAGGGGGCGAGCCTATTGCCATAATCCGGCATAAATCCAGACTCCGCTGCTATTGAGAATTTTCTAATGGAAAAAGCCAATAATACCCTGGACCTCATGCTCTGATTTTACATGGAGCGACTGCCTATCTGACTTCCACAACCCAGTAACTGGGTAATACGATACCCCTTGGTAAGACTAGTTGTCAGACTTTCGGGCTTCTGAATACCCGTAACGAATGTCAAAGACAGAACGGCCGGGACCAACGGTTTATCGTGCTTTCCGAGGCACGGAGGAATGTATGTAAAAATGGTCACCCATCCACGGACCAAACCCGACAAGCGTAAGTTGAGCTGATGGATAACTTCAAGAACTTCAGTCTGAGTGGTTTTACAAAAAAGATTAGAATACCTTTGACCTACACAAATGTATATAAAAACAAAAATTACTTATAAAACAATCACTGTTTGTAAATAAAATAACAGTTTGCCATTAACCCTTTGAACGTTCAACAATGGACGCTGAACCTTTCCTTCGGGTAAAGGGATAGCTGCCCAGGCAAGGGATCCTAACGGAACTACCAAAATAACCATTTAGAATCGTCACCAGGATTTTTATTTGTCCCGGAGAACTTCGTACCACGTGAGATCGATACAAAATTTAGATTTTTTCGATTTTCCTGCTGTTCGGCTTTCTTTGGGTTTTTCCAAATTAAAAAAAAAAAAAAGCTGTCGAGCCATTTTCGAGTTTTTGCGAGACTAATGCACGTCAATTGATTTTTATGTACATAGATAATAGTTGAGCAAATTCTGCGTAACACAATGGTATCCGAACTGGAAGTTTAGTTTAGTTTAGTTTATGTATTTCACCAAAAAAAAATTACAATAATACAATTACACATACTTATAGGCTAGTACTTGGGAGTATATAACATGGGAGCATCTTTAACCCAACTAGGACGAGTCCTGTATCTCGGCATACAGCGCCAAACCCCTCAAAACTGACAATAATACATATATTAGGCCAAAAGACATGCGAAAAGATGCATCAATGATCTTAAAACAAACATGAAAACTGAAAAATACAAAATTAGTTTGTGTGTCTTAGTGTGTGTATATGCGCATGATTTTGTGTAAGTGTAGAGTAATGAAAGGTGTTGGGTAGTGTAAATATGTTTAACCGAAAAATCAAAAATAAATTAAATCCTTTATTGGACAAGAGTAATTACTACAGTTATTTGTAATATTATGCAATTTTTCAATGCAGAGATTACTCAAATCGACTGCCTATACCATCACCATACATTAAACAAAAGAACGCCACACAATACATAGTTATTTAACAAACAAAACAAATACACAGTACATAACACATGACAAATTAACATGGTCTGAATATGTGATACAACTTACAAGACAGTTAGTGGTCTTGCAACGAGGGATCAAAAGCTTTATGTAGGCCGACCGTTACGAATGGTATGTGCGCAGTTGTAGATAGGTTCGAGTGCTGTTTGTTTTGATTTTCTAAGTATGGATGGCTAGAGAAATGGCATAAGATAAAAGCAAAGATGGAATTTGTAAACTGAGACAATAACGGATTTAAATCTTTTCGTTTACATATAGAACTAATATGACTATTGGGAAATGTAAAGTAAACGTAGGTGCGATATCTTCCAGGGGCACGGGAAAGTCTGAACATGGCAACATGACAACTGAAGGAACACGGGTAGGTTTTAGTCAGTATGAGTCTGACACGCCCTCCCACTCCACCCAGAGCGGGAGAAGTTATTTGATAATTTCTCAACCAAAAAAAAAAAAAACAATGGCACGCTGGGTGTGCCGACAGAAGTGAAAACTTTAAAAAAAAATCGGCACCGCGGTAATCAACGCGTTGATGTCTTTTTAATGGTCAAAAGCTGGTGTCGTAATAGTGTCGCGAAATCAATGGTTTAGTCCCATGTCAAAAATGCCCAAAGCGACTAAAGAAGTTTCACTTAAAAAAAAAATGGGCTGGTTGTAAAAAAAAAAACAAAAAAATCTCGGGACATCGTCCATCAACTCTTTTTGGGTCATCAACTTTATATAACCTCCTGTAAACGTAAGAAACAGGTAAGCTGTTCCCTCAGGTCCTGTAATGAAAATAACACTTAACCAGAAACGCAATTCTCAGGACACGAATACATAACATTTGCGTCCAAGTTACGTATTATAATGCCTCACAGGATCACACCCGATTCGTTATCGAAAGATGTCATCAAATGAATACATCAAGCACACCTTTTTCCTTAACGACACAGACAGTCATGCACATTGATATTTGACTGGCATTGTCAGGGTCATCCAAACACATTTTTAGACCGTAACCTATGAATAACTCTACCACTATTTTGACCTTACCAAGTCTCCCTCTATACACAAGTGCTAATAAACAAAACAAGTTTGTATTCCGTCATCACTAAGATCCGTGCTCTGAGTCACTGAGTTCCGTGACGAACTAGGTTAAATGCACGAATTAGTTGACTGACGTCTTGACGAAATATGTCAAATATCGAATAGATTAAAAAACTTTTAATATAAGGATGTTGAAGGAGGAAGTCGAGTTTCTGATATCTTGTGACGCAATGCGTTGGTTGTTGCGTGTGTTAGTTATGAATGAAAAAAAATTTGTGAATGAATTTGCCTGTTATATGTGATCGTATCATAACGTTGGTAAAAACCGGTCAAGTACAACTTGAACTCGTACGTGAAGGGTTCCATAACATATTAAGCAAAAAACACCGAATAAAACACGTCTATTTTATTATTATTTATTTAATTAATTTGACAACATTGGTGCAATGGTTAGTACATAGAACAAACTTATCAACTAAGGATTAATAAATAAATAAAATAAAATAAAAAAGCCTTTATTGCTGTTACTTATACAATGGGTAACCTTATAAACTATTTCTTGTTTATTATACTTGACAATTTACATACTAATTATTTTTACATAGCGGCAATCGGTTCACATTTTTTTTTCCAGCTAAGGGTTAGTATTTATTAAATGTATACATAATTATTATTCATCCCTGCCGCACGAGCATCCTGACAGAGTATTGGTGCATTTATATCCCCATAAAAGAAAGAGAGATGTTTTTTTTTCGGCGTTTTATTATTAAGTTTATTTAATTTTTACTGTCCACCTATGACGGTTCATAAGATACAGCCCGCTGACAGACAGACGGACGAACGGACAGCGGAGGCTTAATAATAGGGTTCCGTTTGTCACCTTTCGGGTACAGAACCCTTAAAAGTATTGACTCATTCAAGAGCCTTGTGTCTACAGCCCATACAGAAACCCTGAAGAAATTGGAAGCTGGTCTTGTACAATATTTCTTAAAGCAATTACTATTTATATGCTATGTAGGTATGTCCCACAAGCTGTAATGTCAAGGTTAGAGGCTGCAGGTCCTTAGAAACAACTAATGTTTATTTGCATCTAATTTGAATGAAAGTTCCTTCGTATCAAGGCTTTGAGGAACTTAATGGAATACGCCAAAATTCTTGGAAAATAGACATGAAATTAGGCAAATCTACGGGCAAGGTTTTAGAAAAAATTAAGTCCACTCCAAACAGTGCACCACAGGAAATCTTGAAGCTCTTTCATGAGGAACCAGGAAATTAGTAACCACTCAAAGGTACCGGGTCCTCTTAAGGACGGTGATGAAGATGCGCTAAGGTAAGCCACGATTTTTTAAAACTTTTTTTGCAATTTGCAGGTCAGTGTCAGGTTTAATGTTATTTAAAATATGATTCGCGACCGTGATAATACGTTAACAGAATTATGGTCATTATTAGAATGATCAATACAACTTTATAAGTTAGAATTAGCGTCAAATGCCATGATTTCACGAAACAGTCATTCAATAGGGTAATTTTAACTTCCCGGGCAACCCTAAAGCCTTAAAAAACAACTCTTCCTAGTGATTGCCACGGTCAATATACTGCACCAAAAGAGCCAAGAGCCAAAAGACTCAACTCATTAAGAATAAGTTATTCTGTAGTCTCCGCGTGACAAAATGCACGCAACCAACATGCCTAAGCACAGTTATGACCTTTAGCCCAGAACTTGGTGCTTGACCTTCGCGTATTCATGCGCAAGGCCTCTTGGCTGATTGGTAAAAGACTATTACGTCTACTTCTTCTGTAAAGCCTCTTGGTAGTTCTAAAGCCGCGGTTCCACGGCCTGTCGAGTCCTGTTGCGGTTTGGTGCGCGGCCATGTTGTCGAGGCCTGTCGCGGCCGGTGCCGAGCATTCCCACCACAGGCCTCATCGGATCGACGGTTCCCACGGCCTGTTGGCCTAGCCTGGCACGATCTGGCCTGGGAGAAAGCGGGCTGTGGGACCGCAGCATTAAGCTTATTTGTTGGACATATTCTTCTCTTTAAAATAATAAAACCGTTAGCGTATGATAGCTAGCTTATAGTAATTCTTCATCATCTACCTAGCCTTTTCACAACTATGTTGGGGTCGGCTTCCAGTCTAACCGGATGCAGCTGAATACCAATATTTTACATGGAGCGACTGCCTATCTGACCTCCACAACCTAGTTACTAGGTAACACGATACCCCTTGATAAGACTGGTTGTCAGACTTTTTGGGCTAACTTATAGTAAATACTTATTTTAATAAATTCTTCAGCCTCCTCCGCCTCGTAGGTCTAGTGGCCGCAAGCACTACTGTTGGGCACGAGGTCCTGTATTCAATTTCCAAGTCGGGCATCAGTGTCGTTGAGTTTTTCCATTAAGAATTTCTGAATAACAGCCCGGAGTCTGGCTTTGTGCGCGATTGGTAGCGATAAGCTCGCCCCCTATTAAATGGGATTTAGACATAACTGGCGAAATGTGGGTGTACTATAGGTACACCTCTGCCTAACCCTTTGGGGAAAACAGGTGTGATGTTATGTTATGTTACCATCATCTGCCTTTTCAAATCAAATCAAATCATTTTATTTGCATTAAAACATGGTATTACAGATGTTACATTAAAATTAGTGCTACATGTTTTGCTATACATACATAGCATGCAAATTTGTCGGCATGCGTTACATCACATAATATCATACAGTTATTGGAGCATATTTAGTCTCTATAATCTCTATAATCTCTTTCCCAACTATGTTGCGGTCGGCTTTCAGTTTAACCGGACACAGCAGTTATATTATGTTAAATACTTCAGAATGTCCAAGTGCCAACCCTATCCAAACTATCCTGATCCTCAATAGTGATAGAAGAAAATGTCTGTTAGAGTTGTATGCCGCTAAGTATATGTTGTAAGATTGGCAATAAACTTGAGGAGGTCGGGCCCCGGCCGGTATGTAGGTCGACCGTTCGCCGTACCGCGGCAACGCACCAAGCGCGCGACACTATTCTGATTCGGATATTAACATTAATTTTGTACATTTTATTTTTATGGTCGTTAAAATTTAGAAAATTATAAAAAAGTATCTGGTTAGTGGTGGCTGTGGAATTATGGTAAAAAATCACAATGAGCCTGAGCCATTGTCTTAAATTCTTGGCAATGGGTATATATGAGAGAATTAGAAGAAAACTTGTGTGTTGGTGGAGCTTCCTGTCTTGTCATGAGTGTCGTAGAAGCCCCGAAGAGATTATGACAAGATTACAGCAACACTTTCCTTTACACTGATGATAACCGTACTGTATAAGCTAATGCTTGACAATATTCCGGCACAACACATTGGTTTATTGGTTTTTTGTAAAGCTCATGTTCAACAGTAGACATCAACTACTTGCCCAGCAACTGCTTATTCTTACATTCTTGTATAGCTTCCACAATTTTCGTGAAACGATAACTATTAACGTTTCATTCGAAAAATCTGTAATGCATGTTTTAATGATTTAAATTGATTAGGTATTCATTCAAACTTAACTAGGACGTAATACTTACAAAGCTTTATTACAATATTCATTGCTCCCTTCAAATACTAAAAGTTAATTATTATTTTTATATCTATACATAATGTAATGTTTAACATTACATCGGTTTTTGTGTCTGTTCGTGTAACTGCGTTGTTCTTCTAAACTACGCAACGGATTTTGACGTGGTTTTCACCATTATTTAGAAAATTTATTCCGAAAATTATGTTTACAATAAATTAATATTGAACTTGCATAATTTTATTAATGAATTCTCGATGTTTTATATCAAGTCATAAATGTTTTGCGAGCAGCGGTCGCTAGTTATGAATAAAACCATCAATGTACATCAATGTTCCTTTTTAATGTCACTGCAGTCATTGCGTAAGTAAATTTTTCTCTAAGAAAAAGAACTTACGCAAATACCAAACGTATGTTGACGTCGTAGGTTGACATATTATGTTTTTAATTTGATAATAAATTTTATAAAAATACGTCAGAGGTAAAAGGAAACATATACTCGTATGTGGTTAGAAAAAGAGGAAAGGAAGGCAGAATTAGGTATCATTTAAAAAGGTTATAGGACCAACGTCACGGAATCAGAACTTGCGTATTTCATGTAAAGTATACGTCATTAAACAAAACCACAGGTTGTTAGAACATACGTAAGAGTGATGATGTATGTCCCAAAACGACGCGTAAGTAATTTTTTCTCTAAGAAAAAAAACTTACACAAATACCAAACGTATGTTGACGTCGTAGGTTGACGTATGTTTTTAATTTGATAATAAATTTTATAAAAATACGTCAGAGGTAAAAGAAAACATATATGTGGTTAGAAAAAGAGGAAAGGAAGACAGAATTAGGCATCAGATAAAAAGGTTATAGGACCAACGTCACGGAATCAGAACTTGCGTATTTCATGTAAAGTACGTCATTAAACAAAACCACAGGTTGTTAGAACATACGTAAGAGTGATGATGTATGTCCCAAAACGACGCGTAAGTAAATTTTTCTCTAAGAAAAAAAACTTACACAAATACCAAACGTATGTTGACGTCGTAGGTTGACGTATGTTTTTAATTTGATAGTAAATTTTATAAAAATACGTCAGAGGTAAAAGAAAACATATATGTGGTTAGAAAAAGAGGAAAGGAAGACAGAATTAGGCATCAGATAAAAAGGTTATAGGACCAACGTCACGGAATCAGAACTTGCGTATTTCATGTAAAGTACGTCATTAAACAAAACCACAGGTTGTTAGAACATACGTAAGAGTGATGATGTATGTCCCAAAAGGACGCATAAGTAAATTTTTCTCTAAGGAAAAGAGCTTATGCAAATACCAAACGTATATTGACGTCGTAGGTTGACGTATGTTTTTAATTTGATATTAAATTTTATAAAAATACGTCAGAGGTAAAAGAAAACATATATGTGGTTAGAAAAAGAGGAAAGGAAGACAGAATTAGGCATCAGATAAAAAGGTTATAGGACCAACGTCACGGAATCAGAACTTGCGTATTTCATGTAAAGTACGTCATTAAACAAAACCACAGGTTGTTAGAACATACGTAAGAGTAATGATGTATGTCCCAAATCGACGTGAAATCTGTAGGTAAAAAAATTTTGGTTTAAGGAAAACTACGCGATATTCAAATCAAAAAGTCCTGATTCTTAAACGTCCGGAAGGTTTTTTACAAAAAAAAAATTTTTTTTTTAAATATTAAATTGAATTGTCAGAAAATAACAAAATACTATCCAGAATACGGCCGCAGACCAAGTTTTACGCACGAGAACACATTTTGACTATTTGAATAACATTTAGTAGGTTTTCAAAGAATTAGAGTCTAGCAGAGAATGTATATTGGCTTCAAAACTAGGCCACATCTTTATTAGTGGTTCCTTGAACTTAGCCATTATGAGAAGTAGGTCCAAACGAAGCATTGTTCGTCAAATATTTTCAATTTTCCATTGTGCTTTTGCGACTAATTTTGTGGCTTTGTGAGTATCTTTTGTTTTCCGATGTGTGTCGGTTTTGACGTGTTTCTTTTTCTGGGTTACTGATGATGCTAATTAGTCTAATTTACACTCAGCACTCACTCTTTTTGTCAGCACTTAAATGCGATGGTAAAATTTTGTTTAGCCAACAATTCAGCCATACGAACTCCGGTCGCTGACGCAGTTAAGTCCTCAAGTGCACTTATTCTACTGAGTAACTGTTACTTTGGTGACTATAGTCCCCACGCGACTGGTAGTCACTGCATGAGGTATGTGAGCGGTGAAACGGGGGATTTAGACAAATGCCAAGCTAACTCAGTCTGCCAATTTTGTTAATGGCGCCCACACCCGTCTTACCACTTGCACTCCTCAGGCGGTGACTAGCAATCGCGCACGGACTATAGAACCCGTTGAATCATCTTATTAGTCTGAAAATGCCTATTCACATTAATGTCGCGTCGAGTCCCGAAGTTTTCCGGGACAGGTTTTTAAAGGTCTCGTAACATGTCAATAATTCCGGGACAGGTTTTTAAAGGGCTCGTAGCCTGTCTATAATTCTGGGACAGGTTTTTAAAGGTCTTTTAACCTGTCAATAACTTTCAATGGGATAATTAACTGATGTAGAAAAGGTCTATTGCCTAAATTAATCGTCAATGGAATAAGACCATTGTGAGAGGAAACTGCTGATACATTACATTACTTCTTGTAGCATATGCTTCTTAAACACAGGGAAAAATTAAATTAGCAGGCGAAATTCATATTAAAACACAATAAAAACAAAAGAAAAACAGATTTTCTGAACACCCACTTTTCTTAAACTCATACGCCATGCTGCCATAAATATTGGAAGTAAACCCTCCGGGAGGGTTGACGGCACTACGTTTGCGCTAAAGTTAAGGTTTAAAACCGTGTTATGAGACACTGCAAAACGAAGTAAAATAGTGTTTTTAGGAGGTCTTGTCGCTTTAAGTAGTTTCTAACCTTTTAATTTTTTTGTAAATTTTTGTAACAGTGAACAAAAAAAATTAAGCAAATAAAAATGCTTGGATTTTAAAATCAACGCATAAACTAATAAATCTTGTTAAAAAATACCTCAGATTTTATTTTCACGGTTTGTAATGCTGTATTCGCTAAGAAAAACCTACATTTAAAATGAGAAGCCCTCCGCGAGGGCTATCGGCATCCCATATGCGACTAGGTGAACCCTCCAAGAGGGCTCCCGGCACTGGACGTGTTAAGTGGTCAACGACCGCAGGTAGTGTATAGTTACTTGAAATACCTATGAGTTTAAGACATAGTTCTTTATTTGTTGTTTCATGTTGTTTCGATATCGATATAAAACACGGCTAAGATTTCTGAAGTGAAAACTTCTTTAGGTGCGTTGGACATTTTTGAGATGGGAAAAAACAATAGAACTCACGACACCGTTACCGACACCTCATTTTTGTAAACGCGACTGTGCTTTTTATTTATATTACGTTACGGATCAATGTTCTTTGCATGTATTTTTACTTTAAAGGTTTTTATTAGGAGTCTGGATTTGTGCCCGGTTGATGGCAATAGGCCTGCCCCCCATTACATGGGACTGATACAAAATAGGCCTGTATCCAAAAAAAAATTGTCCTTCTTGTAGATTATTAAAAAATATTGAACACGTATCTTTTCTTTTTTGACGTAATCAAAAGATTGGCGATATATTGAGTTAAAATGTGGCATGACATCACTCACTGCGTTATGACGTAGCGCGAGCCCCCACTCGAACTTTAATGCATGTTTTCTAAGTTATTTTTGATTCATATATGATAAAGCAAAAAATACATGTCTAATATTATTTTATTATCTGAAAGACGGACTAAATAGAATTTCGTTTTTTTACCTAGGCAACTACCGTATTGGCGAATTCTGGGTGTACTTAGGTACACCTCTGTTCACCTTCGGAGATTATACATGTGGTGTTATGTTATAACTTACAGCTATTATTTTTACCTCTGAATTATAACCAGGAATTGTAGATATTTTTCCATGTCATTAAAATAAAATCATTTCCATAGGATGTTGTACCGTGTACGTTAGCAGACCCATTTGAGATAATATGATTGGTAATTAATTACATACTGCTGCACATCCTTTTGTTGACGTTTTCATAATGTTTAATATGATTAGATAACACTAATTTGTTACGGATTTGGAAGAAACAGGAGAAGAAGTATATTTAGAACTGATGATTTTACTCATTAATATTTTTAGCAATGACAAAAATCCAAATAGATTACAAACTAGAAAACTCTGACACTCAATGAACGTTAGTTTAAAATAGATATTGAATAGGTGGGTATTAAAATGAATTTGTAATCTACATTATGTCTTAAACACATGCTTTGTTGTCATATACATCCTTTAAGAGTTAATATTAAAACAGTACTCAGAATTAAAACAAACATTCTAATACGCGCACGTTTCACTAAAGCAATATAGGACAATATCCGTACTATAACAAAAAGGAGCCTTGAACGATTGTATTAAATCATCGGCGCAGGCGCGAGGCCGTGGGCGTAGCGCTACGTCACAGCCACAACGTCACGTGACGTCACGCCGGGTCAACACGCCGAGGTCAACGAACGACCGCCAGTTTATTTTGGCGCGCATTGTACAAAAAAAGCCGGCGCCATCTTGTATTTCGAATTCTGCAATGTATCTTACTCGCGGGCGGCTTTTTAATGTTTTGTTTGATTATTGATCGATTAAAGCAATAAATTGTTGTAGTAATTGATTATTTTGGGATTTAAATTGGAAATTAATTTTATTTCCTAACTAATTTCGCTTATATTTCGAGAAATGTTAACTAAAATAATTAAACTATAAGTTCTCAAGCACTCTTTATACCAAAATAGACACACGAACGTGTTTATAGCCCCAAAAAATGGTTATTATTAGATTGTTATGCAAACGAAGTTGGTGAACGTATAAAAAAATTATTACAACGCAAAAAAAGTCCTTGCGAAACTTGCCAAACTAGCCCTGACGTCATAATAGGAGTTGCAGATTTTTTATAGTCACCGAAAATATTTGACCGGGCGACGAACTCTGCGTAGCCAGCGACCCTGACCACGAGCCACTTGTGACGAAATGTTACTATTTGTGACGTGTGGAGAATGATAATTGTGGAGTACGTGATAAGGGAAGAGTCGCCTAATTGACGTTTCGGAGTTATTTCTTAGAATAATTCGTGACGGAGCGGTGTAGAAGGATGTTAGGACTCTAGAAGTGTCCTATTATAACGATATTGGGATTTCTTTAGGGTTCGTAAATTCTAATCCAATGCTTACGGTCTTTACCATAGATTTCTAACCTGTACTAATGATGTTCACAAGATCTATTTGCTAACTGCTGTTGCTATGCGGAATTCCTAAGCCACGTACATCTTAACTAGATAGAAAAAATGCTAATTCATAGGAAGTTTAGGCTATTCTCTCTCTCTGATTTACAGCCTATAGCCACCTATACAGTCAGCCGCACATCAGTGGTAACAATCTGACAATTTCAGCACCTCTAAATCGTAGAACCTAAGGGTGATTTTCGTAGAGCAAGTGTTGCCTACCAGAAGGCTCTTGTGCCATATTAATAACCTGTTCCATACAAATTACTTTGGCGTTTTTTGGGGTTTCCTGCGAACTTTACGAGGCCGTCAACCCGTCAATTGACTTATTTGCCACCTGAACCTGACTAATTTACTAACAAACGTTTAAGAATCTTTATGACTCTTATTTGTAAATTATTTTTAATGCCTAATGGAGAAAATGCAGCCATTAAAAGAAATACCTAACATTTGTGTAAGTACTTAGTGTACCGTGTGTGTCGTTACGGGTCGTCAGAACCCCGAAAGTCTGGCAACCAGTCTTACCAAGGGGTATCGTATTACCCAGTTACTTGGTTGTGTAGGTCAGATAGGCAGTCGCTCCATGTAAAATACAGGCATTCAGCTGCATCCGGTTAGACTGGAAGCCGACGCCGACAGTTGGGAAACGGCTAGGCAGATTGATTGACTCAGTTTAATGTAAAAGTGTTGTAAGAATAAGTTCGATATTGTAAATACTTTACTTGATTAAAAAAATGATACCTTTTAAATCAATTAACCAATGCTGGGAAGAAAAAACGCAAGTATTTAAAATACTTTTATGCACTCTTTAAAAGCAATTTAGTTTTCATTGCATTTTCCTCATTCATCTTTAATCGTCAGAATTTAATTTTGTTCAAGATTAAGGGGCCGTGTACGAATAAAACCCCTTTTCGTCAATAACTAATCTAATTGTAAGAAAGCTGGAAATAATTGAAACATTAAGTCTGTGTAAGTATAAAAGTACAGTTTTCGTGGTGCTAAACCATTCGTGTCAGTCACAGCACCTGTTAATAGTTGTATCAGTTTTGCGCTCTCGAAAATATGGTTTATTTCGCCTTTGATTTTCTTAATGAAGATATAGATAGTATAATCATAAAATAAAATTTTGATTTTATTTCAAGGATAGCTGAATTCTAATGTGTGATTTTTAAATTTCTTGATATGGTTTGCTAAATAATAGGAAAAAATACATTACTGACAGGTTTAAAAAAAAATGGTACATTATTAAAAAAAAAAATCTGCTATATTTTGTATGGAAGTGGAAAAAAGTGTTTTCCCTATGTACAAGTAGACCATATGATATTGATATTTTTTTAAGTTTCAAAATCAACAGTAGTTTCTTCTAACGAAACGATAAAACGTGAGTTTCGCGTCAATTTTTGAAAAACTTTTTTAGTGATTTTCCACGAATCCTTAATTTGTTTGAAAAATCCCTTTCCGTTATGTACAAGATAAAGAATTCGACTTTTCAAATCACAAATAATTTTGTTTAAATTCTGTTTCCCTTCCTCACAATTAATGCACAAAATTGATAAAAATCAGTTGATTTCGTGCACGGACCTTAAAGGATATCTTTTGGTTCCCATTTTTTCTAAATATAACTGCTTTATGAAAATTATGTACCTCTCGAACTCTTTCTATCCAACAATTCCATCTATCAATTACAAAAGAATTTTCCTAATAAATGCGTTACAAAATATATGAAAATGAAACATTAACAAAAACTAGATAATTAATAACAATAGTGGTTCTAGCCACCGGATCGTATCATGCCGTGTGTGCTGACCATCATTTAGTTCTAGTCCGGAACTCCGCCATTTTATAGTCGTTTGCTAGGAACTTCATTATTGTCTATGGAGGGTGAGAGGGTTGCACAATACTTGTTGTTTTTTTTTTAATTGCTCTTGACATCGATCTCGCCTGGTGGAAAGCGATGGATGAGAACCATTAAAGGATAATGTTAACTTATTATTTAATGGTTAAGTATAAGGTCTACAGTATGATCTACGCATTTTCTTCGAAATTCCAGTTGTATTAGTTAACCACGAAAATCATTTGAGAATTTTTGATGCAATTCGAGAGATGTTGAGATTTTTTGTCCAGAGGCATATGAGACCTCCAGCTAGAAGACAGACGGTTGGATGACATCAAACTTTCAGAATACGACGTCTTTCCTAATAAAGGCATAGGTAACAATTTTAGGAGTAAAAATAGGCACAAAAGAAAATGAGACAGCTCATAGGGATTTTTTCCCTGTTGATTCTCAAAGTAATGAAATGTTTTAGATGTACTGACGACTGATAACTGATGTATTTTCTTTTCATTACATAGACTAACATCTTTGTCGTAGTCAAACCTTACATCAATTCCATTCCATCCAACTCTCACCAAAAATGATTAAATTCTTCGCAGAAGGCAGTCCCCCGAGTTCAACGCCTTTATGGTCAATAGTCCAAAATAATTGCGCATCGTGGTGTAACTTGGACATCAACCTACCCCACGTGGTAACATGAGTCACGTTCTCTCGTAAAGTACCAAAATAAAAAATAAACACTACAATTAAAGGGGCGCCACTTGTGAACAAATAGTTAGAGGTCATTAAACTTAGGTATTTTGGTATGTATTAGTTGCTAAGTACCTAATCTTACAGGTGGTCTACCTTTAGTCTTAATTAATGCTTTATATTGGGTTCAATACCACCTGCAGTTTAGTGACATATGGAAAATACTGGCATTTTAAGAATATCGTATTATTTTCAAAGTGTCTATGGAAACCAAAATGGCGCCGACGTTTTCCCACGCAAATTCTATTAAGGATGCGATTGATATGTTAGAATAGCGTATGTATCATAATAAGTGAGCTCGTTTTATGCATTTTCTTAAATCATATTAACGTAATTAATTTACTCCTTAAAAATTACAAAATTATAAAAAGTGACACAATAGTTTTCCATATTTTTTGTATAACATGAAATGGAATGAAATTAAATTGTTTATTGTGTAAATAGAATACTGGAATTACTTTTACAAGTCAGATAAAAATATTATATATTTTTGTGTACAAACAATAGGTTTTCAAATATAATTACATTGTGTGAGACTACAGTCAGAATATCTATTTCTTTGAATTTTTCTCGAAGGGAATTTTCCTTTTACAAGATAAATTAAAATTTGAACCTTGGACCTAGGTTCTAAATGGCTCGAACAGCCCTTTTCTGTAAAACAAAGATGGTATTAATGCACAGGTTCCCGAGAGAAGATTCCCAATCACAGGTTCCTAAGAATCACAATTATATTGGGTTTGTTTAGCTTGTAACATATCAAACAATTTGTTAACATTGTTGTTACCATACTGAATAACGTTAATACCATTTACTAACACCTTTTATTCATTCATTTTATTTGCTATACAGTGTTCATAAGGTTACCTATTTAGATAACGACATAATGAATTATAAAAAAAGTGAATGCAATCTAGAGTCAGCGCCACCACTGAAGTCCGGCGGAAAATTGTGGAACTACATTTTTTTAAATGCAATTTGATACAATAACATAAGACACTAGCGCCGCGTCTATTGGACTTGAGTGATGGCGCGGACTCTAATTTACCTACTAAAAGACAATAAGTAGTCTGGTTTTTGTTTCGTCTAAAAAGCATAGACAACCTGATTAATAAGTCCGTAATCAGAATACAAAATACAAAACCACATAAACTGATGCAGATTGTACATAAAAAACCAACAAATCACTGTGAACGAGCAGGAAAGCGTTGGATGGAACATTTCTTCCTAGTTTCATAGTTCCGTGGCCGTTCCAATTTAGCGTTCATTCCCCCGAGTCGTGAATACTCGCGATTTCTCCGTCACTTGTGTGGCAAATGTATTAACCTCTCTGCTCGACAAGATTTTGACATGTGACACATCAGTTGACTCGACGGGGTGATGCGAATTCAGTCATGAAATTCAGGAATTTACATCAACTTTCAGCATTCGAATTTATTAAGAAAAATATGTTACCGCGCCTATTTTATACAATAAGTTTGTCGAAAATATCTTTAATTATATGTTGAGATCAGTCAAACCGCGTCAGTACACTGCGAAAGTTATATACAATTGGTATTACTCCACCTATCCAAAAGGTAGGTAATTTAAATTTGCTGAAAATATGTACATAAACAACGCACTCTCTTGCTGAAAATATGCAAAAAGGAAAAATAAAGATATCATCATTCTCTCTGCATTCTTACTTTTACCATGTTTCATACATAAACTACATAAAAAACAAAATCAAATCTTGATAAAAACGACTAAAAATTGTGTTGCGACGTGACACTTCTTAGTGCTGAGTGCTGACCGTCTACCCAATTTTCTTATATCGATTCAAAAGTAGTATTCAGCCTAATCGATACTCGCAATAAAATCAGTGTGAAAAAAGTATTAGAAACTGAGTAAAAACTCTTTGATATGTTTTCCATTAATTATTTTATTTTTGATAATAATAATTTTATTAGTAAGTATACAAATACAGTGTGGATCGGGCAGTAACTTTTGAGGGTTCCGTACGTACCTACGAATGAAAAAACGGAACCCATAAAGGATTACTCGTGTGTCGGTCTGTCACAGCCAATTTGCTCCGAATCTACTGGACCGATTAAGTTGAAATTTGGTACCTACACATATGAATTTCTGTGACCCAAATACAGAAGTGTAACGTAAATAAGTGAATTTTGAATATGGGGTCACTTTTGGGGGCCAAACTAGACAATAAAAAAGAAAGTTTTGCAAACTATACCGTGTGACATCAAATAAAAGGGCTTGTTGTGGGGGTCCCAAATATTTATGTTATTTGTTATTTACGTGTTCTTTTTTAATCTTTTTTTGCGTCATGTTTACCGCAAATAAACGAATTTTCTTTCTTTTCTTTCTATGTTATTTATATTATTTTTGGAACCAAGTTCTTTAACGCGACTTGCAGTAGGAGTAAACTGGCATAAATTGTCACGCGAAAAAGTGTTCATACTTGTGACTGAGACTCTTCTAATTTGATAGAGAGAGAGAGAGTGTGAATTTGGTCAAAATGTAAATCCAAGATGGCGGCTGCGAAAATTTTCAAATTTTTCATCATGTGAGTAGGTTTCATGGTTGTCGAAGGTGTTGAAGCCGATAGTGACGTTAAAATGTAAATCCAAGATGGCGGCTGCGAAAATTTTCAAATTTTTCATCATTGGTATAGTTTTCATAGTTTTTGAGAGTGCTAAAGTCGATAATGAGGTCAAAAGGTAAATCCAAGATGGCGGCTGCGAAATTTTTATTTTGTTAGAAATTATACGTGAAAAAGAACTTTGTTTGGCCTTACCAGTTTTATTTTTTAATTTATTATAGAAAATAGACCATTATCTACGGAGCCATTGAATATAATTATTTTTAATACTGGAAATTGTTGGTTGATTATAGATTCCTGGAAAACATATAAAAAGTCTTTGGTCGTAAAATAATATGAGTTTGTTCTTGAGATAAATTATTGGTATAAAACATGGATGCTATTACAATTTGATAATTTTTCATCATGACTACAATTTTCATGTTTTTCGGGGGGATAGTGCTGATATCGAATAAGATGAACATTCTGGATTTTAAGATGGCGGAATTTCCAAATAATAATAATATTGTAGATAAATTCTCACAGACATCAGTTTAATGCCTATTGTAAACTCGATAGCCAAAATCCGTGAAAAAAACGGCCCTCTTAATTTCGTCATGTCCATCTGTCCGTTTGCCCAGATGTCATACAGCCATTTTACACGGAGACTATTTCCTCCATCGATGAAAATTTGGAATAGGTGTATTCTTTGCATCGCTAAACAATGGTGTAGTGAAATTACGATAAACTTAATATAGGGGGTGGCATACATATAACCAAGGGATGAAAAAATATCTATGCACATAAAGCGTGTATTGTTTGATCTCTTAATTAAAATGATAAATATGTTTCTAATTACTTTACTTTTTAAGTCAATAGTTTTTGAGATATGGGTTTTTTTCGGTTGTATTACAACCGCAGAATTAACTTTGTTTAGTATAATTTTTTCGAGAAATACAACCTTATTTTTGCAGTCGATAAAATTTATGCTGTGCAATTTTATGCGTAAATAAGTATTCATCCTAACTACGGAATCCTTCACTGTGCGTAGTCCAACATACACTTGGCCAGTTTTTTTAATTTCCTTGGAAAACTACCACAAAAAAAAACATTTCTTTTACTCAAGTAAGAGTAACCTATTAAAAACAAAAACTACTAAACTCATACCTACAACTAACAAAAAATATGGACGTCATTTAAAAGCGTTTGCGAAATACCTACCCACTTTATAAAAAATAATTTATCGTCATTCCGAAACAAAATTTTGTTAAGCCTACTTAATAAATGTATACTGGGCATTCTGTAGCAAACTATCAGAAAGTATCAAAAATAAAATCCACATTAAATAATTGTCCAAAAAATTTAAATAGTTTTGAACAGCGAGCACATTCCGAATTTAAATTCAAATATAGAAACAATTAAGCGCGAAATTTAATAAATTAGGTAAGTATATATCCCCGTCCTGTCTGTTGACTCCTTTTATACATAAACTCCAAAAAATTATTAAAATTACATTAGAAAAGTATAAATAATTATTATAAGCAATGCTTAATGTATTTAATGCTTAAAACAATTTTATTTCAATTTTCAAGTATCGATTTCTTACATTCGACATATTAATTAATCGAGTCGAACAAAATTGAAAAAAAAAATCGTTTGGCATAATCGTTTTCGCACATCATTACAATTAAAAAAACAATAATGGTCGGATATTTTTAACACAAATTGAGTAGTGGTAATGAATATTACGTGTTATTGGACCTGTGTTCGTATATTACGTTAAGATCTGGGCATTTTCTAGTTGTTTATAATATTTTTAATAATATTTGTCACATTTTAAATCGTATCTACATGTGTATGTGTGATATTAGTGAAAAGTTAAAATGTAAACACGCACGATTGGCGCGAAACTTCGACTTTGGCTATCAAAAACTTCATTACCACTACTTAATTAACTTGAACAATGGATGAATTTGTCAAATAATTAAATGATGTAGTATTCACTGCCCCTGTGGTGGAGCTTAGATGTTCGAAATCCCCAATTTTTATGATTTTTAGCCTCGACCTCGACTGTCATCAAAATGGCGATTATCGCATTTACAGACTTGAATTTTATAAAGGTAAATTAATAATCTTGCACGCTAAATATGAAAGATTTAATGGTGTAAACATTTGAGTTTTTTATTTAACTCTCTTAATTAACGCATATTCATAAGATTTAATGGGTAGTATAATAAATATTTACATAATCAATTAAGGGTGTCGTATGTGGTAATTCTGGGGTCCAATTGGACCCACTACCGAGCCGGCGGAGGTTTGTGTGTTCGGGTCCAATCGGGGGCGCTTCCGAACTATACGGTTAATTATATTCAGCCTTGTCTGCTGGTACGACAATACCGGTGTCGCACTATAATTTTTCTGTAACGATCGGTTTTTGCTTTTGTTTATGGTGTTATGTAATTTGAATTTAGAACATACTCATTTGTTTTAAGCTGATTGGAAAGTACTACAAAATCAATTAGAAGCAATGTTTGTGGAAATCTTAGCATGCAGAACGAGGAAAATTGTATAGAATCCTTCGGGCAGCCGGACAGCAAGTAATAATGGAATGTGATGATCCTGACGTGCACTTTACATCAGGACTGTTCAGGGTCATCACACTCTACATACATCATAACCCAAGTCAAGACATAAACAGTATACCAACTCCCATTTCCTCACTCAGTGACGTCATTGAGGGGCCTGTCCTAAACCAGGAGTTAATGCCCGTACCATGCTAGGCAACCACGACCAGGTTGGTGACCGGTGTGACCTCCGAGTCAGCTAGCGTCCCAGTGAGTGGTGACGGCTGCTAACCGTCAACGTTCGGGTATTTTGACAGCCAAGATGGTTGAACCCACTCCTCGTAGCTAATTGGATAGGAAATATAAATCAGCAAAGAGCGGATTGAACTCGCCAACAAAGGATTCCGTACCTTTATAAGATATCAGCGCATGCCACATCGCGAGATATGGTAAAAACCTTTTATTTATGTTGAGAAAAGGTAGGTGTTCCCCTACCGGGAGCATTCGCCTGTAATGTAAAGTTCAGAGTATTACATCAGTGAGGGAGGAGAACCGAACATTACAGTGCGCAATGTCTGTAATATTTAATCTGAAATGTTACATTACAGGCGCATGCTCGTCAGTCATGGAGGCAGTATTGTAACGTAATGCTCAAAATCGAATCTGAAAACGACATTACCGGCGAATGCTGAGGGAGAACCTTATAGAAATTCCAGAATTAGATATTTTTCTGTACTATGGCAAATAGTAAGAGTTTTGAAGAATTACTTAATTGTTGTGAAAAATGGTTTTCTCAAATAGACACAGATGAATCGAAGAAAAGAAAATTAATCAAAAACGATTTTCATTTTTTCATTGTGAGCTACGGACCCCTAAATAGTGCAGAAACTCTTTTACAAGCTGTAGATCTTTATAACACAAGATAATTATCACCCATAAAACTATTATAGAATAAATGTTCTGCCGCTTCCTTTGCAGTTTCGTGATCAATTAATTTTTTCAAACTCAATCTAGGGGACAATTAATATCTGTCAAATTAATCAGTGTATTTACGACCGTTTTTGTTACTACATGGCCAAAATGTTTTAACATTTAGTGGTGGCGCTGCTAGTCAAGTGAATGAGAAATGTCACTGTCAAATTCCATACATTTCAGTTTAGTTCCTGGTTTTGCCGCGTGCTAAGTTATACTGGCTTCTTCGTATGATATGTCAATCAGTTTATTATAGTTTCCCATACTAAAACAGGTATTTTTTAGTATTATTATTTATTCGGAATGAAAACTAATGATCTGAAATGATGCGATATCTGTCATATTAGCTAAGAAGAAAGTCTATTTAGCCAAACATAGATACTTCATTCATATTTTAATCATAAGACATGATTAAGCTTCTGTATATAATTCATCATATTATTGTATTTTTTGCGTCTTACGCTTTATACATGTAGGTATCCATAGCTACTATATGTTATAATTATGATTGATGAGAATATTTTTTTATGATTACGATCATAAGAACTGACGAATGAAACTGACTCTCGTCAGAACACCAAAAATTATATCGTTTCGTTACAACAGGCTCAGAAAAAGAGAATCAGCAGGTTCATTCTTGGCCATCAACAATGTCGACACGTAAAAGCAAGCCAGTTAAATAAAAAAACAGTTTTAACTAAAACAACTTTTTACCTCATTTCTCATAAGTAAGTATTAATGTTTAGATAAATAATGAAGCTCACATTTGGCCAATGCTAAATGTCACAGAATATTGTGCAAGCTTAGGTACCAAGAAGTAACCTATTTACTCGTAACTCGAAGACTCCCAGGTCATAGCTTTAAATCTCAGTCTTTGGCAATCCCATAAAATAGGCCTCTCCGAAATGACGGCATCCTTCCGCATCCATTCACTCTCTCACTCACATTCATCATTCAAACATTCAGTTCAGTTCACACGTTCACAAACGATTGATATCAGTCCGTGTGATATCGCCTTAATTACTGGCGGGTCAACGACCGGAATATAAAAAGTTCGCGGCGAGTTTAATGTCTATGGTCCGACCACGTGCGCGTTTGTTTATGTTTGAGCGCGGGAAATGGTGTGTTTGTGTTTTTAGTATGTATTTATTTGTTGTTTTACGTAATGTTCTGCTTATTTATGATTATTGTTGATAGAGAAGAGTGAAGCCAATTCTTCTTTATAAAAAATTAAAACATAGAAGTGATTAATAGTTATCTGGACCTAGATAATTAGGTATCCTCTATCTAAGATTTGAAAAAACATCCCTTACAACCAAGTTAGTGATAGTGCCTACTAAACAAAATGTATTATTTTTATTTCATAATTAGAATTGCAACAAGGATAAGTACCTGTACACAAACACTAATATCTAGTAACTTTCTCTACTTTATTAGTGTAGAAATGTGAGAAAAATCGTGTATGGAAACTCGACTCAATTGTCCTCAACTTAAGAGCGTTTATACAGAAAGTGGGCAACGTCGCAATAGCTGTCAAATATTTCGCTATTTTGATTAATTTGGCAATATTACTGTATGGAAATAAGAAATATGGCTAACTAGTGAACTAAAATATTGATAATGAAATGCAATAATTAATATCGTAACTCCGAATATTTAGTTTTAGATGAAAAAATATATATTTGGAAACTTCCCAAAAGCCTTTTTACACCTAAACGGTTAAAACATCAAATTCAGTGTTATAATTGCAATTCATTATTAATATTCTAGTTCACTAGTTAGCCAAATTTCTTATTTCCATACAGTAATATTGCCAAATTAATTAAAACAGGTAAATATTTGACAGCTATTTGCGACGTTGCCAACTTTTTGGATGAACACTCTTAACACGCTGTTAGATAGCATCTGAAGTTATCTACTCCAAACATTAGCTCCATAAACACTGGTAATGGCTTCTGAAACATTCATGTTGAGATGAAAGAATTGACAGCAGATCGATTGATCTGTGAGGATATTCCCGTAATTATAAGAATGTTTGTAATCAAATTCAAAATATTTTATTTCACATAAACCTACATGGGCACTTATGACACGTCAGAAGCTAGGTGCACGGTTCCAATTGGTCGTTTCCTATGGAGAAGAGCCGGCAAGAAACTCCACGGTTACTCTTTTAAAAATAATTGGCTTTTACAATACTTTTAAAAAACAGTGTTACTAGGTATGGGAGGACAGTATAGGTCTTTCAATAAGTACCAGGTAATTAACAAAATAGAAAATGGTCAACAGATCTACAATCCACTATGCCTAAACCGTTCTCACATTCACAAAATAGAAAAGAATCTATACAAAAGATATCTCTAGAGAATCTATAGTCTGATTTCAGTCTCTATACTTATAAAAATTCCCTAGATTATTGACAAACTTTTGGCATTGTTTGTCGCTGAGATGAGATTACGCCTAGATTTTGAACGTTTTTAGTTACGGCACAGTATAATAAAGTAGCAGTATTATGTGAAATAATTACCTACGGCCGTAACTGCCGCGCACTCGAGACTGTTGTGTACTTACTGATATACACTGAGATTTCGATGCGCGTCGTTTCGGCCGTTTTCTATGAAGACATACTTAATACTGTTACTTATTTATACTGTGGTTAAGGGAATGGCCCTTCAGAGCCTTAATCAGACTTTCAAACACCGGCAGCACATTAACAACTAGAATAGTCCAACTCGTGTCGGAAACACCCTCCTTAGAGAAACCCACGTAATTAATCACTAATTTTAATTAACATTAAAAAGTCGTCAATGCAGTTTAATGCACATGCTTGCAGCACATAGAATGCGCGTTAAGTATATAAAAAAGTCCTAATGTGGCATCTATGGGTCCTCTAGTGGCTCTTAATTCGAAGTTGACGGGCTCTCAGCCATATTGGAAATGTTTATTTATAAAAACGGTGGATAGAATGTGCTTTTCCTACTTTTATGTAGGGTGGTGGGGCTTATTGATGGCTTAGTGAATTTTGCTTTTATTTTAATTGCAGTTTTTGTTTTGGGGTTATGGAAATAACTTTTTAATCTGATTAATCGAATTTTCAATGTCAAGTTTCAGTTTACCTTTCAAAAAAATAATGCTAGTTCCAAACATATGCCCATGCGCCCGTTCCCTTATTTTTTTTCGTTCAAAACAAAAAATCTCTTCATTGAGTCTATCTCTCTCTTCTTCATTGAGTCTTCCTCTCTTTTTCATCGAGTCTATGACATAATGTTTGTCTGTGTTAACCTGTAGTGCTATTTTGTAAAAATCTCATCGTGAAAACTTTGATGAGTGAGCTTGAAGTGACCTGTCAATAATGACAGCTCACTTCATCATCATGATATCATGGCTGGTATCATGACACAAGTCCATAAATCTATCACATGAAAAATCGCTATAGAACAGCCCGACAAGTAAAACCTAAAATGAACGATAGCTGGCAGTATCTAGATACTGCCAGCTATCGTTCATTTTAGGTTTTTTAGCTAGCTACTAGATACTCAACCCACTCTTTCATCCTACCAAACAAACGAACCTTCTCCTCACGACATCAACACTTCCTTTACCCAGCGTGAGCGCATACTATTCCTTTAGGAGATGTGTGCCGGGTTCGACGGCCGAGAGCACGTGGCGGCCGCAACACCCCAGCCGCTCGCAAAAACACAGGGAACACTACACTGAATCACTGCCATCCGACGGCGCTGGTAGGGTTGTCTCTCAGTAGACTAGGGTTATATTTGTCTATTAGAAATTTGTGGAATTGATGATCAAGTTTGGCCCATGCATTGTTGTATGATATTTTGAAGGAGAAAACCAGACTATGATTTGTTTGAACTGACACAAAATTTCTGAAAGCCTATTAAAAAAGCCCCGTTTTTTAAGCCGGTTAATAGTAATTTGTTGAATGACATTAGACTGGTAGTATGATTCTGCTGTTGTTAGTTCATTCAACCAGTCACCACAGCTAACGTATTTTGATAGCAGTTTTCTGATAGAATTTTCAGAAAATACTGTAATCATGCATAGCCTAAAAAACAACATAGCAAACCTAAAAATTCATCAGTATTCACATTTATTTCTCGTCTCAAAGCGTTCATTCTAAAAGTTGGCAATGTTGCAAATAGCTGTCAAATATTAATCTGTTTTGATTAATTTGGCAATATTACTGTATGGAAATAAGAAACATCGCTAACTAGTAAACTAGAATATTAATAGTGAATTGCAATTATAAACACCACAAGTTGTAACCGTTTTAGGTGCAAAAAAGCTATTTGGAAAGTTTCCAAATACTTTTGGTACATCTAAAATGAATATTTGGTGTTACGATATTAATTATTGCATTTCATAATCAATATTTTGTTTCACTAGTTAGACATATTTCTTATTGCCATACAGTAATATTGCCAAACTAATCAAAACCGAAATATTTGACAGCTAATTGCGACGTTGCCCACTTTCAGAATGCACGCTCATAAGCATCATATTTAATGCATTATATGTATTTCTTTTCCACCAATTACCAAAAACCTCAAGTTCATTGACCTACAAGCACGCGGTATCGCAATACTCCTGCGTGGAAGCCCTGAGAGGCCAATATGGGATCATGACAGCAGCATCCACCTGTTCATTGATGACATCATACTGATATCACCAAGTGTCGTGACTCGCCTAACTTCTGTCGTAGAGCAAATTAATCGATGTCTTTGTGATGACTGTCACTTTTGCATTAACCAATGTGTCATGTCATGATTTCCAAATATTAATAACATTTAGTGATTTTAAATACTAAATACAAAATTAAAAGTATGTGATTTGAAGTGTAATCATGAAGTTTAAAAGTGTTTGACAGTTACCGTAAAAGTACCGGTTTTTTAACGGAACGGAATTGGAAACATGATGTTTGGAGCATCGCTTAGCTTCTAAGTTAGTTCGGTTTGAGCTTCGAAACTTAAAGGTGTCTTCAAAGAAGTCTAAAGTTATTATATTAAGTACCTTATTAAATAGTTTGTTAACGAGACACAATAGAATTTTAATTGTTATCCACCTCAATGAGGCGTCGTAACAGATGATGAGTTACATAAAGCTAAAAGTGTACCTACCTAGTTTGTATGTGTGCAAGATTATAAATACAGAAATATTAGTACTGAAATGGTGTATCATTACAAATGATATCTCTCTTTATAATGCATGTGTCATGAGGTCACTCTGCTTATCACTTTCCTTCCTTCACTTATTTATGTCATATTTTCTGTTTGCAGCATTTTTCACATTTAAAATGTACTTAATGTCAAATATTATATTCATAGGTTGAGTCAATCATGTCAAATATTTAGGAGAACAGACTAAAAAAATATTCCAAAGAGTTTTTTTTTTTGTAATTTATTTTATATTTATGCGCTAACCCTACCGTGTACGGCTCGGCGGTTAATGAATAGTATTTATGTAATGAGAATAGGAAATACATTGTCTGTATAACGCGGCTCAATTATAATTATAACCATAATTATTACTACTTAGGATCTTAGAAAAAATTACATTCATAGTTCAAAGTGTTCAAACGTAGGACGATAATTGGTTGGTCAGTGACGTCGGTAGTTATAACTTACCTACTTGTTATAAAAAACATAACATAACCTCACGCCTGTTTTCTCCGAAGGGTTAGGCAGAGGTGAACTTATAGTACACCCACATTTCGCCAGTCCCATGTAATAGGGGGCGAGCCTATTGCCATCGACCGGGCACAAACCAGACTCCGGGCTGAGAAATTCCTGATGGAGATACCTACCCAATAACACTTTGCACTTCATGCTCAGCCGTAGCGCTTGCGACCACTAGACCAACGTAGAAGAAAAAAAACACTGGCACTCCGGGAGTGCCGACAGAAGTGAAAAGTTGAACAAGATTACCTTGGTGGAAGATAAATACTTGTACAGAAAATTAGTCCGTAACCTAAATAAAGAGTACAGTCGCGTTTACAAAAATGAGGTGTCGGTAACGGTGTCGCGAGTTCAATTGTTTTTTCCCATCTCAAAAATGCCCAACGCGCTTAAAGTAGTTTTCACTTCAAAAAAATCCAAATTCATAGGATCTTTTTTTTTGTGTCATGTCTTGTGGTAGATGATAAATATCACTTCATCACTTCATTTCAAAGGTCTATCTTCCCGTGGGTTGTTTCAAGAGGATAATGCAGCAGTAACTTAACAACAATAGCTCATAAAAGAGCAGACAGTTGGCAATATTAGTAGCGGGGCTGACTGTCCAGTAGGTACCCTAAATTTTGTAATACACGATCAATTACAATTTGTTTCGATTTGAAATAGATTGCTAATCCATTGCATCATAAGTTGGAAAAAAAATTCTGCTCAACAACGTAAATAACGCAATGAATGTTGTTGAACTGTCAAAATGAAACAAAGTCATAATCGTTTACGAAAATAAGTTACGCAATTAGAGTACTGGGTGTGCTGAATTTCCCATAGAAGTACTACGGGAAATTATAATTTTCAATGCACCCTATTGCAACAATCCAATTACAACATATTGTGATCACTTGGACGTAGATTAGCAAAAAGAATTCAACACTGGTCAAAAATGAAAGAGGTGCTAAATTATCAAAATTTAGGACCCCTTTCATTTTAGTGTGGATGTGTGGGTTTTTGTGTGTGTTTAGTGTGGGTTGAGTCCTTTCTGCTAATCTACGTCCACTTCTCATCACGTAAACTGACAGTAGCTCCTGCAAATGTTGATGAGTTTTCTGAACTTTCCATTATCAAAAACTCCTGGAACAGTGTAAAATTATTGATCAGCAGACTGCTTACACAGACTAACCTTGCATATATTTGGACTATGACAATACAAGTGCAAATATAAGGTAGATAACACATGTGTTTGTAGATAAATACACAGTGTCTAAGGTGTGTAGTGGTCCTGACACCGACAAGTAACGCGAATGGACATGGAGTTCCGGCGGGGACACACTGGACGGGTGTCAACTGTATACATTACAAATAGACATCTGTACAGGGGAAAATACTGTACCTACTTACTTTGGAAAGTTTATACATGGTGAGGAGGTACTGTGGTTGAAACTCGATTCAGTTTTGAACTTAATTTCCAAGTAACATGATTGTGATTCTTTTTACTAAATATCTACGTAGCGAAATATACAGGGTCTCAACGTCACAGATATTAATTGTTTTGATGTCACTATAAGTCAATTCAAATTTGCCTTGCCTTTTCCCAAAGTTGACATTGGCTTCCAGTCTAACCGGATGCAGCTGAATACCAGTATTTTAAATGAAGTGACTGCCTATCTGACGTAATCTCCACAACCCAGTTACTGGGTAACACGATACCGCTTGGAATTACTGGTTTTCAGACATTTTGAGCTTCTGACTACCCGTAACGACTGTCAAAGATCTACGAACGACAGCCGGGACCAACGGCTTAACGTGCTTTCCGAGGCACAGAGGGGTCCCGATATATAATGGATGGTCACCCATCCACGAACTGACCGCGGCAAGCGTAGCTTAACCTTCGATTGACCCGTGCGGCCGTTATTATTTAGCCACGAGCTCCTTCAGTTTTCAATTCATTTTGTATCATTTAGCTATATGTCAGCCTGTTGTATTATTTAAAAATTCTTTTTTGCGTCATATTTACCGTAAATAAACGTTTTTTCTTTCTTTTCTTTGTGTAATTTAATTTCAAGTGCCAACCCTAACAAAAATTATCAAAGTCATGCAATATGGAATTCGTAAATTAATGTTAGCGTTCAAAATATGACTGCAAAACATAATAAATTGTCATCTTGACCGTTTTATCAACTTATGATAATTTAATTACCAAATGAGGAGCTTTTGGTTATATCTCATTTGTTTCCTAAAAAACAGACATTTTAGCATTCTATGAAAAATATGAGCGTCTTAATTTCTATAAATAACAACCTATTTAATTTTAAATAATTAAAAATTTTTTTTTTTTCCTTTTACATGGGACTTAAACATAACTGGCGAAATGTGGGTGTACCTACTACAGGGTCACCTCTGCCCAACCCTTCGGGGAAACAAGGCGTGATGTTATGTTATGTTATGTTAATATTTATTGTATTAAAGAAAATATTTCTCTAACATTTGGATAGTCATGAGAATAAAGTAGTTTTACTAATTTTTGCAGTAGTATATTTTGCGATATTTAAAGCAAGTTTAAAATAATAAAAAAAGAGCCGTCGCGGGACGCCTGGTAGATATGAAACATCGAAATTATTATCTACAGGTAATATGCATAAAATCATAGTTTACCGATGCCAACATTGGCGTTGGCGTTGGTTTGGCATTGGCACTGTTAGCGTGATGAAGTTGGTCTGACCCGCCGCTATAGATGTTTCACGTCAATAACTTAAGTTAGCTTAAACATAAACATCCAAAAAACATATTTTTTTAGGTATATATATATAATACAGATACTACTTACAGAAATATTTTTTTTTTTTTTTTTTTTTTTTAACTATGGCCTCTCGCAGTTTTGACCACTAAGGTCTTGGCTGCTTAACCGAACTTTTCCTGTGGTGGCCTTAAGCTTCTACACTTAGAGCCTCCAGCCAGGAGCTTTTAAAACTATTCTAAATTAAAATTAAGCGAGTGCTCGCTAAGGGCACCCCCTGTGGGGTACGAACCTCGGCTTAGGGCATCGCTGAGGGGAGGACAGCAAGAAGGGACAGGCTGGATCAAATTTATATTTACATCATGATTATTATGCGGGGTATTTAAAGCTACGTGATCAGCTGCAACAACTGCTGGCACCTCGTTTTCGAGCAAGGGTCGGGGAGGAGTTTCATTGACTCGGGGACGCGGTCGCGATCGCAAAGGACCTCGGCGGCGAGGTCGGAATGACGGGAGGCGTCTGTTTTTGTATACTGTACTGGTGGCCCTATTCTGCTCCTGGAGGAGTGTAATGGGGTCATCTGGGTCGGAAAGAGTATGCCTCGGTCGGCGAATCTGACTGATACGGGAAGGGATGTAGTCGGCTGACTCGACAATCAGAGGATTGCGATGTTTGGGAGCGGAGTCAAAGTAACTCTTGGACATGCGTTTTAGGAATTGGCGGATCGTTGGGATCTTACAGTCGAGATGGAGGATCTCGTTTCTGACATAAAAGGGGGCTCCCGTGGCCTTACGAAGGAAACGGTTCTGTAGGGTCTGCATCCTATGGATGGAATGGGGTTTGGCGTGAGCAAAGACTGATCCCGCATAGGTCATGATGGGGCGAATGCACGCTGTGTAGGTTCGCAATTTGCACTTTAGTGACAATTTGCTGCGTGCATTGAGAATGAAATGAAGTCTACCGAGAGCGAAAGCGGCTCGCGAGCGAACCGACTTTATGTGCTCTGAAAAGGAGAGGTGATGGTCGAGTATAACACCGAGGTACTTGGCTCGCTTCTCCCAAGGGATCGGCTTGCCGAACAAGGTGATAGGTCGGGGGAGGGGGAGGGCTCTGGATCTCGGTTTTGTGAATAAAACCGCTTGACTTTTGTCGGGATTGACCTCGATTCTCCATTTCCTGAACCAGGCGCCAAGGTTATTGACAGCCCTTTGCAGGTTTAGGAGCATCGTTTCGGTATTGCCTTTACAGATGATCGCAGTATCGTCTGCGAACAGAGCCAAGTGCGTCCATCTGTGTTTGGGAATATCGCTAGTGAATAGGGTGAATGCGAGGGGAGCTATCACGGAGCCCTGAGGGACTCCTGCCCTTATGGGGCGGGGAGAGGATAGGGCTCCTTCGATACGGAAGCGGAAGGTGCGGTTCGACAAGTAGTCTCGAATGATGAGCACGAGACGATCTGGCACACCGAGTTTGTAAAGCTTATATATTAAGCCGTTGTGCCAGACTTTGTCAAACGCTTTCGCAATATCGAAGAAGACCGCACCTGTCCGTCGGCCTTGGGTGAGAGCACCGCTGACCAGCTCGACAATACGATGGACCTGATGCACGCTAGAGTGCTGAGTTCGAAAGCCGAACTGCTCGTTGGGGATGAGGCCCTTGGTCTCTGCGTAGTCTCTGAGACGCTTATAGATAAGCCTCTCATAGATTTTGCCGAGGACTTTGAGCAAACTGATGGGGCGGTAACTAGTGGGCTCGCTTTTAGGCTTGCCGGGCTTTGGGATTCCTATGACTGTGGCCTCTTTCCACGTCTGGGGGAAGATGTTATTGCCTAATGCACCATTGAAGATGGTGGTCAGTAGCATGATTAAATGGGCTGGGAAGAGTTGGACCACCCTATTGGTGAGTCCGTCTGAACCGGGGGCTTTACGAATATGGAGACCCTTGATAATCTCGTGTACCTCATCTGGTTCGATGGGGGGCAGGGGAAAATCAGGGTCTTCAACGGGAGGGAGGGAGGATCTACGTTCGACTTCGGCGTCGACCTCGTCGAGGTGAGCTTTGTCTACTGGTAGGGAGCTGGGAGAGCATTGAGCTTCTAGGCTGTCGGCTAGGCACTCGGCCTTGTCGATGTCATCGAAGGCGATGGTTTTATCGGGGCGGACTAGAGGGGGCATAGAGGCTGATTGAGTGGACCTGAGTTTCCTCTGGAGTTCCCAGAAGGCTAGATGGGTTGGCTCGAGATCGCCCAGCATCTTGTCCCAGCCCGCGTCACGCAGCTCCGCAATACGTGTCCTTACAGTTCTCTGTAAGTAGCGCATGTGGGCTTTGTTGGCGGCGCAAGGAAAGACACTGTAGGCACGAGTGGCCGCGTTCTTCTCAGTCATCAGAGCACGCACATCGTCCGGGAGTTTCAAGTAACAGGGTTCTGTTGCTGGAACCTCCCTTGAGCAGTCGCTCAGGACGGTTTGTACGTGCTCCGTGAGTGAGTCGATCGCGGCCGTCGTGTCAGCGATTGAGTCAAATTTGTCTGGAATTGCGTCTAATAAGGGGGACGTGTTGGATTTCAGCTGAACGCTTACTTTCTTCCAGTCCGTCACCTTTCTAGTGGAGGGGGGATGGTTGGGGTCAGAGGGACCTATGCGGGAGACAAGATTGATGATGACTGGGCGGTGGTCAGAGGTAAGCTCGTGCACCGTTTCTATAGTGTCAATGCGTAGGTTTACGTTCTTAAGGAGCGTTAGGTCAAGGACGTCAGGGGTGTGATCGATCCTATGGGGATAATGAGTGGGGTCCATCGGAGCGATGATGTCGAAGTTAAGGGAGGAGGAGAGGTCGAACAAGTGTCGGCCTCTGGTATTGGTGGTGGAACTATTCCATGAGGGGTGCTTGGCATTGAGATCGCCCGCCATAATGACGGAGTCACTCATGCCGAAGAGTAATGTTAGGTCATCAGATAGAAGTTGATAATTTTCTGAAGCTACAGATGGAATGGGAGGGATATAGACCGATACTAGAGTGATCGGTGGGTGACCAGTCATACCTAGACGGCAGACTGATACTTCTAGTCGGGAGAGGGGGGGAGGGTCCATAGGAATGCAGTACAGATCCTTTTTATAATAAATGAGAGTGCCACCCGCGTGACAGCGCGTCCTATCGTTCCGGATTAAGCGATAGTTAGCTATGGTGGGGCTACGTTTGTGGGGCTTTAGAAAGGTTTCCTGGATGAGGAGGATATCTAACTGATGATCGCGGAGGAATTCCGCGATCTCATTTTTTTGATTTATTAAGCCATTGGCATTAAAGGTACCTAATTTGAGGGATCGGGGTTTAAACCTTTCAATAGTGGCGTTATACATGATGGGGGGGTCTAGAGAAAGATTTTAGGGCTTGCGTAATGTCCGAGTACGCTTCGTATACATTTGTGATCTGCTGGATATCACCCGACCCTAAGGCTGCGATAATGTCATAAGCCATTTGCGTAGCCCTGGGGGTACAGAAGGTCATAAATGTCGACGATATAATGCCGAATGCATTATTCACGGGGTCTAGCACGGGAGTGACCACGGGAGTGGGGGCGGGGCGCGGGGCTTTAGGAGCGGTAGCGGTAGCGGGTTTCGCGGGAGGCGCTGAAGGCGCGGGGGGTGCGGGGGGGGCGTAACGCTGGGGGAACGCGGGGGGAGCTGAGAATCCGGGGGGAGGGGGGAGACGGACACGCGGGTCCATGAGGGTGTATAGAGGGGTGCGAGGGGGAGGGGGGCGCGGGGTAGCCAGGGCTGGGAAGGCCTTCTGGTGGTTGAATAGAGACCAAGGGCTAGGCCTCTGAGGGCTTAGCCGCTCGGGGATCTGAGAGGAGGGGAAGGGTTGATACTCCCTTTGTTTTTGCTGTCTAGCGTCTAAACGCTTAGTCAGCTTGCCTGAGTTAGCCTTAGGGGCTTTTGAACAGCCGCGGTAGTTGGCTGTGTGACCCTCGAGGCCGCACAGCACGCAACTAGGCGGGGTTTGGCAATCGTTACGGTCTTTAGGGCGCGGACAATCAGTGGTACCGTGGTCGCCCAGGCACTTTACGCACCTGGGTTTTGCATGGCAATTCTTTTGCGAATGGCCATACAATTGACAACGGTGACACTGACCGATCGCGCTATTTTTCCAGGGCTTCTCAATGGTGAAGCCCGTTAAGTGACAGATGGTCCTGACGTTGAAGATGGGGTGATGCCCCTCGGTAGGGGAGCATACGACGAGAACCATGTCGTATGCTTCCCCACCGCGCGAACGGTGCATACGATGCACCTCATCGACGGGGATTTTTTGCGACTGAAGGTCGGCTAGAATTTCGGAGGGGGGGATTTCTTTGGGGATCTTTTTGATCACCACTCTAGTCTGTCTGTCTTCTGGGAGAGAGTAGGTGTGGAATGACACACCTCTGTCTCTCAGGACCCTGGTTAATTCCCTGTAGTCTTTCGACGACGGGACCTGTACTTTAATACCCTGTTGGGTCGATCTAGCGTTTGTGTAGGCTATTTTTAGCTCTACACACCACTTTGAGATTGCCGTCCACTTCTCCTTGTCCTGAATGAACACGGGAGGTGGAGGCGCGACCTTTTTAGGGCCGGAGCTAGTAATGGTTGCGTCAGCCTGGGAGGATGACGCAATCGGGCGGGGGGAGGTGGGAGGGGAAGCTACTGTAGCGCACGTAGCGGTGTCAGTTAGGCTAACTATCGGGGGGGTGGGAGAAATTGAGTCGTCGATAGCGACGACTTTGGCGGCCTGGGAAGAGCTCTGTCTCTTCTTCTTCCTCTTATTACTCTTTCCTATGACTTGGGTGAAGCCTTCGTCATCCGAGTGGGAAGAGGAGGAAGCAGAGACGTGTGCTTCTGTGTCAGGGACGAAGTAGGGGTGGGGGGTCTGGGGGCGCGCTGTACTAGCGGACACGACTTCCGTGTCCATGTCTGAGGGACATGGACTTGGACTGGGACTGGGTTGGGGGTCAGTAGGGGCACTGTCCGTATTCTGTGAAGCAGAAAGGATTTTTAATTCTAGACCGAATTCATTGATAAGAGAGGGATCCTTGAGGAGGACTCTACCTAGTAAGTCTAGGAGTCTGGCGTTGTCGCTCCTGAGCGATGTGAGGTCATTTCGGAGTGACTGAAGGTCACCCTGTAAAGCCTCCATTTTAACTGACTATTTTAATTTAATAATGAGGGAATCCTAGTTTCCTATTTTCCCTATTCCTATCTCCCCGGTGGGTATGCCGGGGATGAGTAATCCCTCCCTGTCGGGTGTAGACAGGGAGGATGGGTGCCTGATAGTGAGCCCTAAGCTTGCTTTGGCCCGTTGCCTGTCTTAATGTGCAACGGGGTCCTAACCAGTCTAGTGCGCCGGGTGTAGACACACCCGACCGACACAAGGTGTGTAGCTGTGAAGGGAATACTGTCACCACGTGTTGACTAGGAGATCCCCCAAGGCCAAACACTGGGACCCGGCCAATTCACTGCCTCACCCTGAAGGGGATCAGCGGGTGTGTTGGGTCAACACCCCACTCGGCTTCGTTGGCACCGTATGGTATCCACCGAGTGACCACGAAACTGTGGTTTTACCCAGAAGGGGCCTAGTGAAGCTACACACACGTATTTTCTGTTAAAGAAATAAGATAGCCTTGAAAAAGGCCGTTTTTCGATCTTAGTCCAATCGATTGACGATTGGAGATCGGATGTAGTCGGGTGACTACGAGAATCGTTACGTAAACGCAACGGAATATGACTCAAGAACACTGAGTCATGAACGGGAGAGCGCAAGCACACAACCGTCCGTGACCAGTGCCGAGCGTCGAGTGTTACAGAAATAAAATCATTTATCATTTATATAGGACCAACATCGTAGGTAATCGCGAAAAAAATTTCTACTGTCCCATACTAGACCCAAATGTATGGTGCGACGGATAATTTTTTCTCGATTACGATGTTGGTCCCGTGGAGAAAGTTGTTCAGTTTGATGGTCAAACTCAAAGCATTTATTTCAAATAAAACAATTACAAGCACTTTTTAATTGTCAAGGGGTCGGTCACTCAGAAAGATGAAGCTATATGCCCATTCCAAAGCGTAGTAGGTACCTATGGAGAAAAACGGACAAGAAACTCAGGTCTATACCACACCCTTTTTTTCAGATCACGGTGTATCAAGGCTCTCGTAGGAAGGCGCGGCGCGACTCTGTTGGAACAATTTCTATGAAAACTTCTCGGAAATTGTTCTATCGGTGTCGCGTCGCGCCTGTTTGCGAAAGCCTTAAACATTCATTAAGGTAATTCGAAAAAGCTAAATCATCAAAAAGTGGTGCTAAGTTTTAATAACAAATGAACAACAAGCAGGTATGTATTCAGCAAAGCAACAATAACAGTGCCCGATCAACTATTATCACAACAACATTATAACACCCAGCAACAAACAACAAATCTATTACAGCAGCAGGAAAAGTAAATACATTAACATTACTGTGATAAGATTAGTCAACGAGTTAGCATGGTTAGGAAGCCACAAAGTATAGGCTTAGTAACCGAATGCTTCGAATTCACGGGAAATAACTTAGAAATTGATCTTATGTAACAAGTCTCTGGATTGTACTGCATGTTTGTATCAGAGCTGAAGAGGTTTATGTTTAAATAATAGCAAAATTTAAAAGGTTCTTTACAAAATACAATAGACGTGGATATATTTAGTAACCTATTCCGGTTAGCTAACCCCAAAACCCTGAAAAAAATCAACACCTGTTTCACCTCTCAACGAGGCATCCTCAGGATGACGATTGACTTATCGCGAACCCGAACACAGCGTATTGCCACACCGAGTGCTGAATGCAAACTCTGACTCACTCGGACTCGCGACAAGTCACCTTCCAATGACTATCAGGTCAGTGAAAAGGAGCTCGTGGCTAAGTAATACCAGCCGCATGGTTCGATCCATTAGGTTAAGCTACGCTTGCCGAAGTTGGTCTGTGGATGGGTAACCATCTTAACATACCGAGAGTTCTCCGTGCCTTGGAAAGCACGTTTAGCCGTTGGTCCCGGCTGTCATTCGTGGATCTTTGACAGTCGTTACGGGTCGTCAGAAGCCCGAAAGTCTGACAACCAGTCTTACCAAGGAGGATCGTATTACCCAGTTACTGGGTTGTGGAGGTCAGATAGGCAGCCGCTCAATGTGAAATGCGGTATTCAGCTGCATCCGGTTAGACTGGAAGCCGACCCCAACATGGTTGGGAAAAGGCTAGGCAGATTGACTTTGACTGTCGGGTCAGTATTTTAGTAGGCAACGGAATGATACTGACCTAATTATTCGTCCATATTGGAGTTGTCGTTGGATAGTTTATAGTTGAATAATTGTATTATCTAGTCTTTAAGTGCGTGTCTTTGATTTCTTAATAATGGGTAGGTAATAATTTTGGTTTTTTAAATAAACTAACAAGAATGGCACAATTGGATTGATCTGCCAGGTTAAGATGCCAGTTAGCACTAGCCTTTTATTCCATACATTGGCGATCGTTCTTTCCACACCGTGGTTAGCCTCAAACATCACCTGATATACTAACGTCAATAATTCCGTTTAATACCCCTCAGATCATCCATCAGTGGCAAACCATGTAATTATGGCTACATACCACATACATCATGATCGTTTGCTAACGGGCCTCTGATTTGATGATACTTAGGTACTGTATAATATTAAGTTTTACGAGGTCGCAAGTTCAGTGGTCTAATATTACGTGCCTAAGAATTTGCTCGCTTTCTCTACCTGCAGGTCTCAGAAGCCAGACTTATGAGTAATGCGTGAGATTATAGCTAGATATATTTTTAATCGACTTCCAAAAAGAAGGAGGTTCTATGTTCATCTGATGAACGTTTTTTTTTTTATGTATGTCCATCGATATTTTCGTCAATTGTGGTCAGATATAGAAAATTCTCTTTTTATTTGGTAGAAGAAGCTTTCACGGAATTTCCTTAATTTTTTTACTAACTTTGATTTGGTCGTTTTTGAGGTAGCTTCAATAATACGTATTTTTCGCCCCTATTCTTTGTGGATGATGTTATATTAACTTCTTGTCACTGTTATTTTCATAGCAGGTAGTGGTATTCTAATTTGGTAAGTACCACAACTAAAAAGTGAAAAATAAAAACATTGCAAAGTGAAAAATAACTTTAATTTTGGAAGTTTGTAGCAAAAAACGAAAATTCTAAACCAAAGACACCGAATTCCGATATTAAAGAATTTTTTTCTCTTTGTAGTGTTTTTTTTTCTGTTTTGCGAGCAATGCAGCACAGATGGCCGATGGGGCAGAAAGGTTCTGAAGATGCGACCGCGTACCCGAAGACGTAGCGTTGGGAGGCCTCCCACAAGGTGGACCGATAACCTGAAGGCCGCAGGAATCCGCTGGATGCGAGAAGCACAGAATCGATCGAAGTAGCGGTGCTTGGAGGCCTATGTCCAGCAGTGGACGTCTATCGGCTGAAATGATGATGAAGAGTGTTTTTTTCTGGAAGTCGATTGTTTTTTTAGGAAATCGTTATCAGTAGTGGATATTATGATGGTTTTTGGGAAACAAAACTGTAGAATACAAATGGTGATCAATCATGAGTGTAAAGGGTAAAAGCCTGTTATTTTCTCACTCCTTGGAAAAGGTCACAAGCATTGAATACCACGCTTGACAGTGATCAAGACTATAAAGTCAACGTTTCCTTACGATGTATTCTTCACCGAATTGTGTGGATCGCCCGGAGGACATGGTGGAGCATACGGTGGAGGTCTGCCCAGCTTGGCAGGGCACCGCCGTGTCCTCATGGAGGCGATCGGCGGTGGTGATCTCTCGCGACCGGCCCTGGTCCAGGCCATGGTACGGAGTGAGAGGGCATGGCAGGCCGTCACCTCCTTCTGCGAAGCAGTAATGCTCGCGACGTAGGAGGTGAAACGCGTGAGGGAAAGGCAAATTTCGCGCCCTCATGCCCCTAACCGCCGCAGGAGACGCCCTGGGCATCGGGAATTGCGGCTTGCAGACGGTGAGCTATGGGTAGCTCGTCGTCCGATAAGGACCAGGCCCGTGTCGACGGCGCGTTGTTTTCCACGCACGCCACGCGCGTTTGTGTTTTAAAAGAGATGTCAGCGCAACTGAAGGGGTCCGCTATGGCCGATACCTGCCGGGGTTGCGGGAAAGTCCAAAAGGGATACCGTGGCCGTCGGCAATATAGACAACTGAAGGTACACGGGTGGGTTTTAGTCAGTAAGAGTCTGACACGCCCTCCCGCTCCGCCCAGAGCGGGAGAAGTTATTTGATTTCCCACCCTAAAAAAAGGTCAGGTCTACCTAAATGATTTTAATTTCCCAGGATATTGTATACTTATAACAATTTTCTCATATTCGCTTAAATTCTAAATTCGCTGACATTCGCGTTTATAAAACCTAATCTTCTTTTTGAGATAAATATTACGTGGTTCTAAGTGCGTTTTTAAACCTTCCACCTCTAATTACACATTTCTGCTAATCCCATTACGAAGTAAGCGTGATGTTACGTATGTAAAGGAAGTATATATTTATGTGGGTATTGTGACATTCTTCGCGGGCGAGGTGTGGAGAATTCACACACACACATGTTCAATTACTTTACCTGATTGTGAACGCAGATAGTGGGTGAAAAATCTAGATTTTAGTATGAGTATTTTGTATTGTGTTGTTTTTTCTTAGTTTTATTAGTAAGTATAGTAAATTGTAATGTTGTGAATTTTGTCGATTTCGAGGAGTTTGTTTAAATGGAGAGTATATTACAAGAATATTTGGAAAATCCAAAAGTGCACGCCTCATAACGCCCATTCAAAAACAGAAAATATGTTTGACTGCTTTTTACCCATCAATATGGGTAAAATTTCTCACCTCGTAATCTTTACGTACTGTCAAAGACTATTTAGGTTTGGTTTGTTGGTTCCTAGGCAATGGAAGAGGGTCGAAGTTGGAAATATTACTAATATAGATAAATAACTATTATATTAGAAAGTTTTTTATTCATTATCATTAAAGTACTTTGAATAAAAGAGCCATTTTAAATAGGATTCCTCCTACGGCTGAAATGAACCTACAAAAAAAATTGGGTCAGTTAATTGATTTTTTCGCAAGCTACAATGTTTTCAGGTTTCACACTTGATTGACGGTTTTTTTTTTTACTATTTTGTTGTTTTTTCGTTTCTGCTGCATTCAATCAATTGTTGAAAAGTACCGAATTAATTTCCATTAAATTATCTAAACAATCGTATATAAATTAAGAAGTTTAACAATATTAAAAACAGTTGCAGAAAGGAAGCAAAACTGACTTTTCGATCGCAAAACACTCTCAACTGCTTCGCATTATGAGTCGTGCAAAATTGAGTTAGGGCTTTTCTCATTATTTATAACGTCTCAACGATTCAAATAATAGGATCAAGGAAAACGTGTGTTTCCTGTGTCTGTATACAAAAATATCGCACACATAAACATGGCAAGACCTATTGATTAAATTTGCATTAAGTATCTATGTTTTTGAAACGATTCATATTTTTTGTGAACTGTGACGCGTATTTCCATTTACCACTTATCCCAAAAGAAAAACAGTATAAAAACTAAATGTATTCGGAGCCTTGAGACATTGAACTAGTCTCTTTATTGACAAAAATAACAGCTTTAATAACATATCAAGCGTGCAAAATTATTCGGTAACAAAATCCAGAAACGATAGAAAGTCCAAATCCGTTAGAAAATTTAAAAATAAACGTATTATGATTACATGGAACAGGGTTATACCTACATAGAGGTATGTTTAAATAATTATTTGTTTTTGTTAGTACTCAAAATGGTTGAAAAGTTTTGTCACAGTTTAAAAAAGGTTTATTCTTTATCAGCAAAATTGAAACGTCAAAATACATCCTATACTAATAAATGAGCAATATTTGTAATCACGTTCTCGAAAACGGCTCTAACGATTTCGATGAAAGTTGCAATAGGTATAAGGGTTTACGGGGGCGAAAAATCGATCTAGCTAGGTCTCATATCTGGGAAAATTCGTTTTCTCTATTTTCACCCGAGCAGAGCTCGGTCTAATACACGAATTAGTAAAGGGATTACGTCCGCCTTTGTACTATTGTGCGTTAAAGTATAATTAAAATATTTCTAAAACATTTTATTCTACTATACTCAATGAAAAGCCGTCTAATCAAATTCAAATACTTTTTTATAAAAACTTCTTAATATTTATTTATAACAGCGATGATTATTTCTCCCTATTTTTATATTATTATTATATATGTATTTTTTTTTTTTTTATATTTGATATTTCTCGGAACCCTAGGGTCTCGGACCTTTGGAAGGCGTACGAGGGGCCGAAGCCAACTCGCAAAGGCCCGTTAGGCATTTTTATGAAATGAGGCACCAACCGACGATTATCACTGTATGCACTATGCAAGTGCACCCAAGGACAACCCCCGGTTGGTGTAGGACTATTGCAGAACATGGAAACAAAACATATTAGACTATGGGTTTAGGTGGCTTTAGTGGATAGGGTACCTTGAACTATGGAAGAACTATGGCCCCTGCCTGACCAATGTTATATGATATACACGGATAAAATGGCCGGGGGTGACTTATACACTCAATAATGGGCCCCCGAAAACGGTCGCTAGCACAAAGTTTCGTAGCGACAAGGGGGCAACAAGTCCTGAGGTACTTACGAGAAGTGGAGAGGTAGGTAGGCTATCAGGACAATCCCGGAGGTACGGTCAAGATCCCTACTAGCATCTTACTGGAATACTTCCTTCCTCCGAGCACGTTTGCTCTCGCAAATCTCCACTCAAGCCAGCCAATAAAAGCAATAATGAGGTGGGAGCTCTGTTCCTCGTCAGTGTTCACTTTAGCCAGCCAATAAAGGCAAGTCAGAGGTGAGGAACAAGACTTCTCCCAGGAAATAGGGTCCGTGGGGTCGCTACTGCCCAACAGTTCGCTACATTCTGCCCTGTATCTCTCTTGGTCTGGTTCCTCACCCTAGACCTGTTTCGGCAAAGTAAACTTTACCGGCACAGACCTAGAGTTCGGAGCGAGCAAGCCCCACCACGACGTCAACGTAGAGATACGGCGGTGGATATTATTATTATTATTTAAAGTTTATAAATTATGTCAATACGTGTCTATAAATAAAAAGTTGTCTTACTTATATCATTTAATAAATTTAATTTACCAACAATGCCTAAACAAGAGCACAAAAGATAAAAACCTCACTGAAGTCATGAAAAAACTCAAAAAACTGAAATTTTAAATACAGTAACAACGTCATTTGATTGATTAAAATTGTAAATAAAAAATTATTCGTCAAATCTGGATATTGAAATATCCCCTTAAATATCACACTGTTTTAAACATTTATTCGATTGGCTTACTGATCTTTAATTCAAACACTTTAAAATATTTTTCTTATTAACATTTTTCAAATTCGACTTACGTAATTTCCTAAATGTCACGTTACAAAAAAACATTGTATATTATGCAAACGAAACGAATGTTAAGACTTTGAACTCTGAAAAATCACGTCGTGTTTTCTGAACCGGATTTTCATGAAATTTTCATAAAGTCCATCGTTATCAACGTGGCAACTGAATGGAAATGGCAAATGAATGGATACATGAAAAATAAAGGACATACATTCTAAACCGGGACTTTTAAAACGATTAGGACTGTTGAATATCAAATTTAAATGGTAAATTATAAATTATTTTATTTCTGTAAGCCTTTTATTATATATTATGTATATTCAACCTAAAATTAAAAAATAATATATAAAAATATGCTTGAATAAGAAAAAAAAATAATTGAAAAAAAAAAAATCTTATTGGTAATCAAATATTGCTGAATCATCATATACTGCCATATAATTAATTGCACTCATCCTCTGACGAGGAAATAAGACCAAGGGACAAATATGGATACAAATTCATTTAAATTCATTTATTGGTGTGATTTTTGGTTCATTTTACATGAGATCTTAATAATAAATAATTCGCTCCTCAAAAATCTACCTTAAAGGTGTACACACTTTCACATAATAATTAGTTATTTATATTAAAAAGAATAATCAACATATTAAAATAAAATAATTACAACGAAACACAACATAACTTAAGACAGAAAAAACAAGCAAAATATTAACAATTGAGTATACATATAAATAATGAGTGGAAATAAAGATAATAATACAATGTCAAAATTAAATAAATATCAATGTCATATACAATTTATCATTAAGGAATTCGTCAATAGTATAATAACATTTTTCCAATAATAGATGTCTTAATTTGTTTTTAAACTTAATAATACCTACACTTTTCTCTTGCAGCGAGTGTATATGTTCTTTCACAAAAATTATTACATCCATGTTGACTATGCTTAAACACCACCTACGAGGTAACCCAATTCTAACCCCTCAAAGAAATAAACCGGCACCAACCATTCGGCTGGCAGGGGGAGGGGGGACATCTGCCAGGGGTGCGAAGAAAACCGAAAGGGAGATCGTGGCCCCCAGCAACAGGGCAACCGAAGGAACATGAGTGGGTTTTAGTCAGTAAGAGTCTGACACGACCTCCCGCTCCGCCTAGAGCGGGAGAAGTTATTTGATAATTTCCCACCTAAAAAAAAAAGGGACATGACTCTGACAAAAATTAGCACTTTAAAGCTTCGCAAACGGATCTCTGAATCCAAAAATGGTTTTCACACACTCATAACATCATCACGCCTTGTTTCCCCGAAGGGTTGGGCAGAGGTGTCCCTGTAGCAGGTACACCCACATTTTGCCAGTTATGTTTTAAGTCCCATGTAATAGGGGGCGAGCCTATTGCCATCAACCGGGCACAAATCCAGACTCCGAGCTGCTACTGAGAAATTTCAGATAGAAAAATCCAATAACACTTTGCCCGACCCGGGAATCGAACCCAGGACCTCATGCTCAGCAGTAGCGCTTGCTACCACTAGACCAACGAGGCAGTCACAAGAAAAACATATCTGCACTTTATGTGTAGGGGAGGTACCTTAAATAAAATGATTTTATTTTACTTTGTCGGCGTAATTAATGTAAATACCCATACCAAATTACAGTTTTCTATTACTAAGAGTCTCTGAGCTAAGTCGCGGATAGACAGACAGGCAGACGGACATGGCGAAACTATAAGGGTTCCTTGTTTACCACAGAACCTTAAAAGTAACAAGGCTGCATAAAACGAAAGAACAAAACCTTGAAACCTATCAAGTACATTCAGTATTGACAACATTGTGGATTCTAAAGTAGGCGATGACAGAAGAGAATAGTTCGCCTGTCACTGCGATAAAACCAACATGAATGACAATGCGGCCTCGAACGAAAGTACTTTTACTATGCACACGCGTGATCAGGATAACACACACGGTATAGAGTAGTTTGATTCAGAGAAATTCATCAATTTGTTATATTGTTGGTAAACAACATTGGTGCACTCACAAAACCAAAGATTTGCAAAATCTCGCTTATTCACTGTTTCAAGAACATTTCCCACTGCCTTCAGAATGAAAGATGGTGTACATCCACCCTTAACAAACGTCACGTAAGGCCGCTATACCGTTAAGGGTGTGATAATACATGAGAATATGATAAGTTAAAGGAAGTTGCTAAAACCTACAAGCCTAACAGTCCCTACGACTCTAAGCCCTATAAGCCCTATAGCCCTAACCTATCATATACCTAGTGCGATAGATAAATATATAAATAAGTTCAGGATGTCTGCACCATGCGACCTAAGGTTACAGACGGATGGTAGACAGGATTTCCAGGTTCGGGAAGGGTACACTCACTGCCAGTCCCGCAGACTCACGAGACTGATCAGAGATGGTTAAAGGTGTCTTGGCCACAGTGAGGGGTAATGAGACAAGAATATAAAATTCAAATCTGATTTATTTACGATATTTTACAGCTTATATACTACAATTACTTAACACACACTATTACATAAATTCTTAGTGTTCTATGCGTGTGAGATGCAACCAAATCAATATTTTAACTGGGCCAAGCGTGAGCCGGGCCGAGTGCTGAGTAAATGTCCAAAGGTAACATTGAACAATGGTTACAAGTTAATGTAAACCTTCATTTAAAAACTACTCTTTTTGGCTTAATCCTTTTCATCAAATCTTGAATCAAATCACATTCCTCACACCAGCACCAGCTTTTCACTTAAAGCCAGTATCTCCTCAAATTGCTCCTAAAACTACAACATAAATACTTCCCGCTGCCTCTGACTCCTTCCCCTACTCTGTACCCTATTCATTAGCAGTTGGCGTGGTGCCGACAGGCGGACGCGACTTAGTCCACTGCACCATTGACCCGCACCGCGTAGGGTAGCTATGAAGCACCCGGAACCCCAGCTGATTGTAGATGGCTTTATTAGCCGATATTTTCGTATGAACTTGCCAGCCTGTAAACATTCTCTGTTTGGTATGGGCCTCAGATGTAAGCAGTATCAAAATGTCCTAGATAAATTTTGAAGTGGCTACTGAACTTGGCAATGGATTTGGTACTTACAATGTTAGGTGTGAGATTTGTGTTTAGTTTGATGCTGATTTCATTTCTCTTCATGCTGTCCACTGAACACTGAAGTCTGCTGTTAGAACCCCATTGTTAATCTTAACTGCAGCCTTGCATAACACTCTCGCAAATTATTCCTTGGAAAAAATATCTTTGTCTTTGGATACAACAACAATACAACAAACTACATCTTTGATTTCTTCTTTGGTTTCTTCTTCTGTTTCTTTAACAGGTTCAGAATGATCAAATTGACCAAACTTTGGTAGATTTCTAATGCCTTCTTCTTCATAACTCACCCTTTGTGGTGTATTCGTATTCCAGCGAAGTCATTTTCACTTTACCTCACCAGAATAAATATTAACTGATACTACTTTCTTAGGTTCTGCGCAGTTCGTTCTCAAATACGCAGTTGCAGGACATTCTGTTGGCAAACAAACTGAATATTTGATTTTCAGATTTCATTGATCTTCGTTTCACATTGAAACAAACATCATTGTATGTAAATCTGGAACGTAAACACTAGATTTTCATTCAGCTCTCATTTGAATTTTGTCAAAACACTCCATTAAGGATCTTTTGGTTCTTGAATGACATTGACAGGAGGGCGTTGTCGGTAAACATTTAGTCAAATTGTTTTGTGAAAATGTATTGGAAAAACAATATGGCGGCGTTACTTCCGAATTTGGTCACGTGCCAAAAAAACCTTATTTAACTTCATTTTTATTAATCAACGTTAATTAATTTGTACTAGGAACGCACTAGGACAATCATAGTGCACCTACATAGTCGGTAACTATGCGTTGGCGCTGAGGGACCGGCCAGCATAGCCAATGATGGCTGAACGTGCACCGCTTGCTAAGCGCTGATTGGCCGGTAGCACCGCGCATGCGCAATGATGACCTCGAGTGAAATGCGATTATTCAAGTTCTAGTAATCCCATGACATAATCTAGATTATGGTAATGGTCTGGCGAACCACTGGTTCATCACTTTCTGTGAGTTATGTAAGGAGTTGAGAATTATGTAGCTAAGTTATGAAATTGAATTCTGTCTTAGATCACACGCAGACAGTCATCACGGGTAGTCAGAATTCCGAAAGTCTTACAACCAGCCTTACCAAGGGGTATCGTGTTAACCAGTAACTGGGTTGTGGGGGTCAGACAGGGATTCGCTCCATGTAAAATACTAGTATTCAGCTGCATCTGATTAGATTGGAAGCCGACCCCATCATAGTCGGGAAAAGGCTAGGCAGATTATGAAACTTTATTCAGTTCTATGCTGAAGTGAGCGAGTCTTTAACGAAAATCGAAATGACGGAAGAAGTCAATTCATATGATCTGATGGGCAATACCCGTAATTTTAAGAATATTTGCAGTCTAATCTCAGTTGTAACCTGCCAAAAAATTACTATAATAAGGCTTTTGATTTGGCTTTTAGCTTTTGACTGTCGCTGTCATGAGATTACGACTAGATTTGAACGTTTTAAATGTTTACAGGTTTTGAGTACTGCATTGTGGCAACCTCAGAACATCAGGTAGCATAGGCACAGGTTGAGTTACTTAAACGAAAATAAATCTTACACAGACACAAAACAAAGAAAGAAGAAGAAGAGGAGAAGGAGGGAGAAGTATATAAATGTCGCAGCAAGACGGTTATAGCCTTACATCCGTGATATAGTTATATCCCTAGGGATATAGCTATATACCGTAATATAGTTATATGAAAGCGGTTCATAACTGTCTTACTAGGAATATAACTATGATACGAGCACGATCTATTAATATAACTAATTAGGGCACTCCGACCAAATAGTTTAGGTTAGAACTGTGATCGTGTGGTGTAGAACGTCGAAATTGGTCGTATTAACAAAATTAGGGTAATCCGACAGTTACCATCAGTCCGGCTATAACCATCTTACTGCGACATATATAAATAAAATAATAAAACTAAAATGTTTTTAAGAGCAGTTAACTTGTAAGAACTACCAAGATGTACTGGTGAGTGAGATTGGTCACCCTTTAATAATCGCAAAATAATGGGTTTATAATCAATTCCTAAATGTGCCTATTTCCTGATATTTATTCGAAAAATTAATATTTGGTTTTTCTCTCCATTATTTACGATGTTACAAAAAATATTTGCATGATCCCCAATACACCTAGCTTTATGAGTGGGTATTAAAATAAACAATATATCTGCCATTGGCACTGAGCAAGGAGGTTAGAAAACCTATTAAAGTGTCATGTATACCAAACTATAAAATAACATTTAGTGGCATAATGGCCAGCACCGTGAGGATTTAGATTTTTTTTTAAATACCTTTTTTTAAAATGCCGAATATCTTTATTCGTGGATTTGCATCTTTATCTGCTATTTCCGTTAGGTATTTGGTTTTTAGGAAGTTCATTTTCAATCGTGGAACTACAGTTTTATGTAATAGATTTCAACAGTTTTACTTCATCTTCATATAATTACAAATTACGTCAAAAATTTGGGGCATTTAAGAATATTGTACTACTTAGCTAGTTTGGCATACTTATATTATGTTAAAATGAGGAAAATGATTAAATGTATAAAGCATCCAGCAATGTTATTTTATAAAAAATACCTTCTAACGAACAATTGATATCGAGCTTACCCAAAATTTAGTTTTTATTGTGTGTTAGTTTAAACTGAATTTAGGAACTGAAACTGACAACATTTAACATACAGAAGCAAGGTTTTACAGAAAATAATGAAAATGGAATTTGTCTTAACAATGTTAACAATTTGGGAAAACGTAATATTTAAATTAATGCAACTTGAAAGATTTCTGCAAAACAGTAGGCATGTGCAAATAAATCAGCACCTCTAAAACAATTTCATAATTCAATAACCGAAGCCAAAACCGCAGAAAAAAAAGCAATTAATTTCATTATAAACAAACCTTGACCTAAATGGTTGGAAACTAATTACTTGAAATGGTATTTAAACAAAGATGTCCGTCCATCAATACTTTCTACAATTTTGCGACTAGAGTCATGCGCTTGGGTATTTCCCTTCCACACATAAGCACAATGAGACTTGCAAATTGTTTTAAATAGTTACAACATAGCTACGGACCCCAACTATTAAGAAAAGTGCAGACAGTCTTACTATAAACTTTCCTTCATGTTTATCAACGATGGTCAAAACAAAAGAGCTAGAGAATTTAGGAACAATATTATCATAGAATTAAATTTCAATGTGTGCTGTCGTAGAGAGAGTGGTCTCACTTCTGTAATTGGAAAATATATTCAAAAGGATATATGAAACTTTCTTTAAGCAACACCAACAATAATAATTCCGAATATATCGCAACAGGCCACTGAGAGATAATGTCTTAAGGAAAAGCAGCAGCGTCCTTCGGTTTTATATAAGCAAGGTCATTCATAGCCCAAACGTAGTATTTATAATTAGGACATGGTATCTTTTATACATTTTTTTTTTTTTTCATCTGTAATACCATGTTTTAATGCAAATAAAAATGATTTGATTTGATTTAATTAAATTATTTTTTACATACCTTCTACTTCTTCTTAATTTTAATCAATTATATACCTTATTCACTAGTTTTCATCGGTCCTGTAGACTTATATGGACAACAGGACAATGACGTTAAAAATTACTTTTGGCCTTTGGTTCTACGACCCGCCAATTGCTACTTCAACTTATTAATCCTTCGATTTATGTCCGTACGTAAGATAAGCTCTTTTATAAACAACATCATTTCTTGTAAAAATTAACACTTTCATTTCGTTTAGTGTTTGCGAGAAATTGGAACACTTGTGTCTAGCCAAAGAATTCTGCCTCATCAAACACTCATATGTATTCAGATGTGTTTTCAGTACTTGGATGACGTCAGCTGTTAGCCGAGCTGCCCAACCTTGGCCTAGAGCCATGTAGTCACATGGGTTGTTCATACCACGCTTGTCTAGTGGAGATTTATGTTTGTCTGTCAGTGTGTCGATAGTTTAATGTGCGTTTGCTTTTGTTTATTATTTGGCGTAGTTGTGATGTAACTTAAAAGTATATTATGACTGTGTTAGGTTAATTGTGTTAATACTTGTGGCAGAAGAATGATTGGTGAAGCTATATGGGGAAGTTGACTGAATTTATGTAGTGTTTAATATGTGTGTCCTCCATTATCATGATTCTCCTGCCCTTATTCCAACTTATTTGGGCTCTGCGCAGCATATTTACTTCTTCCACACATCTCAATTTTCACACATTTTCTAGTCGTTTTTTACACAAACCTTCCATGACTTCTTTGGTCTTCTCCCTCCCTTATAGTTTGTTATTTCTATTAACTTTTCTTCGTCTTAACTCTCTTCTATCTATCTTTACTTCATTATGTTTACCTCATATAAAGCTTACTTTCCCTCTGCATTTCCCTAACATTTCTTTTTCTATTACAGATCTAGCTCAAACCAACCATGTCCTGCACAGTCCCGAAGACTTGGCAGCAGTACATCAAACGGATGTCCCACGTCTAGGCGACGTGTGCAGAATACTCCGCCATTCTATAACTCGTGAGAATGACTCTCGATACTAATTCACCTATATTTATTAGCAGTTCCAGGAATACCTGGAAGTGTTGTCGTGTTTCTAATTAGCCAGTTGTCTTTAACTGCCGACCTATTGGTCTGATGTTCTATTATAGCTTCCGGAGTTCCAAGCTTGATGTTTAGTTTGAATGCAAGTTAATTTCTGGTATTGATATTGAAATGAGTGCCTAGTCTGAAATTGCTATCATGCCAGTGCCAGAAGAAAAAGGTAAGGGTGTAAGTGAAATAACAGACACATGACATATATTTATTTTATCCCTAATCATGACAACGCACCCAGCAATCCTCTTAGCATTCCCTTTGGTCATTAGAGCCATTACTCTGTTTGCCAACCCAGAAGAGAATGAAATCTCGGAACTAGAAGAACAGCAAGACATATTATTACGATTAGAAAGTTTCAGAGCAGAGTGCCCCTGACATTGACACTTTGTTACAAAAATAACATAAAATTAACATAGTCACACAGAAGTGTTAATGAACACAGCTTTTAATGATGATTCATATTCTAAACATACGCGTATTTACATTATAAACAGATAATTATAATGATTCCTCAAGAAAGGAAGTACTTAAATATGGATTAGATTTAGATTTACATATACGAGTGTGAAAATATTTAAATGGTTCAAATCAAATTCTCCTTATTTGATATTTCTTTGAAAGAATTTCTGATTTTAATTGTATTGACAGGCCAAGTTATAGCATGAATGAATTGTGTAATAGGTGATACGAAGAAGGAAGTGAGCTATGAGAAATAAAAAGACAGTAAGTAATATTGAGCAAACCCCAAATTCAGACAGGAGAATGACCTTGAAGATAAGAGTAAAACATTGAATTGTCAGACCATTCTCGTATATTTGTCAGGCAAACATAAACCTAAAACCAAATATTGAAACAGTTGATTATAACATCTATTTATCATGCAGCATAAGTAGTAGCAATTCAGTGAGGAAAACAGGGTTACTGTGGCGCAGCCTATTATGCATAAGTCTGATCTATTGACCTCATACGTTATTCTTGACGTATAGGAGAACCCAGGAAGAAATATGAGTAGCACATGTCATTAGGTAATACCTTAATTGTACGTGTGCGGGTAAAACTCAGTGGAATTGAAATTGGCTTTTGAACTTAGACATTTTAGAAACGATGTCTCTTGATAGTTTGTTGAAAGTATTGGTAAAGAGGGAATATTTGAACCACTTAAAGTAAAATAGACCGTAAAACTGGTAGATTCTTGGGTAGGTATTTATTTAGATATTGGTTTTGTTTACAGTTTATTAGGTATATAGAATTAGTTCATAGTTTTACTCATGTGTTGTTTGTTTCCGATCATATGGGTGGGTATTGCTAATAATTATGTCATGCTTTTGAGAATTGATGATCGAAGTTGTAAGTATTTGCTTTTAATAATTGTTATTGTTGTTTATGCTCGTGCCTTCTCTGCATGAGAAGAGGCCTCTGCCCTATAGTAAGACAATAATACGCTGGACGTACTGTTATCAAGCAAGAAAAGAAAGAAAGAAAATACGTTTATTTGAGTTAAAACAGACAGGTGGTGTCAAACAAACGCTGTACTTCCTTTCACTATCGTTTTTTTTTTGCTATCCTGCACTGTCCCACACTGAGCAAAGGCCTCCTTCATATCCTTCCAAGCATCTTTTTCCAGGGCCATCTCGATCCAACCCTTGCGGTACGCGTCTAGGTCGTCTCGCCACCTCTTCCTTGGCCAGCGTTGGCCTTGGTCCATCTTCATTCTTCGGGCACCCACTGTATGGAAACTATTGCCCAACGGTCACGATGCATGCGACTGACATGACCCGCCCAATCCCATTTTAGCTTGACAGCCGTTATGTTTGCGTCTAGGATCTCCGTTTTGGAGCGTAGCGTGGTGTTTCGTGTTCTGTCTGTGTTTCATTATCTTACTAATTCAATATTTTATTATTTTTCAAAGGCTTTCTGTATAAGCCATTTTGTCTGTATCACCCACTTCAGTTACTAAATAAGATTTTGATAAGTAGGTACGTATTTATGACACACGCCATTATACTTCTATCAGGGAAACTAGATCGATGTACCTCTGAATGTTCAGTGGCACGCTTATACTCAAACATAGCAATGAACTATTGGCATTAAACCACCTTTAAACTAGATTTATTTACGGATGGAGAAAAATTACTTGAAGAGGTGGTGGCATAAGAGTGTACATACCTAAAGTATAATTTGGATTCCTCTTAATAAAAAAATACAAGTAAACATTTATGGTTTTCGTAAAATAAACAGAGTTGTGATAAGCGATAGCTTTTTATAGACGTACAAACCGTGTGCCCAATGGGATTCCCCACTGGCAAATATGACGAACTCCCATAAAAAATGTCATCCCCTATTTAACCCCTTTAGGGGGTGAATTTTCTGATCTTTTCCTGAATGGATGAGGAGTGGTAAGGAACTCTGGTGAAATTTTTCAAGCTTCTAGACCCAGCAGTTTAGGCTGTGCGTTATCTGTCAGAGAATTTAAGATGTTTAATAACACGTTCAGTGCCGGGAGCCCTCCTGGAGGGTTCACCTAGTCGCACATGGGATGCCGGGAGCCCTCGCGGGGGGCTCATTTTAAATGTTGGTTTTTATTAGCGAATACAGCATTATAAACCGTGAAAATAAAATCTGATGTATATTTTAACAAGCTTTATTAGTTGGTTTTATAATCCAAACATTTTATTTTTGTCACGTTTACAAATATTCACTAAAAAATTTAAAGCTTGGAAACTACTAATAGCGACAAGATCCCCTAAAAACACTATTTTACTTCGTTTTACGGTGTTTTATAATATGGTTTTAAACCTAATGCCGTTGACCGTCCGCGATGGTTAATTTAAGCGCAAACGTAATGCCGGTAACCCTCCCGGAGGGTTCACTTCCAATATGTATGGCGGCTTGGCATATGAGTTCTATGAAAAGTGGATGGAGTCAAAATATTACGTAGAAGATGTCGATGATCATAACTAGGAGAGCATTGAGAGCTCCTCATACCCGATAGATGCAGCAGAAGGCATGCAGAGCTAGAAGAGAACACTGTAAGTCATTGAATAAAATCAATCAACCATGCTCTATGTTTTTAACTACACTTCCATATTCATACCGATAAAATCAGCCTTGCCAACTTCGCAACACAAAACAAGCCAAAGAAAGTGCCTCAGAAATTGTTTAGCATATTGATACATGTCCTTGTAATATACATTAAAACATTAGTCATCGGCGAGTCTAGATTATGCCTAGAATATGTAATGGGTGACATTGCAATGTGCAGTGAGGTACATCCTGTCCTACTTTCTACGTATAGTCGGGATTGGTTGCCTAGGGGGCACTATTACACGACTGATGCATAGTTTTTAGTTTTATAATGTTGTTTAGAAGGTTTTTAACCGACTTCCAAAAAGGAGGAAGTTATATGTTCGTCGCGTGTGTTTGTTTTTTTTTTTATTTTTTATTTATGTCTACCGATTTCTCTGTCAATTGTGGACCGATTTTGAAAATTCTTTTTTTGTTTGAAAGGGTTTGTTTTGTTTTTTGTTTATGCTTTGCTGTATTTGTTTATGCTCTCGAAATGGTCCCATATAAATTTTATTAACTTTGCTTCGATAGTTTTTAAGTTAGCTTCAATAATACGTACTTTTTCCCACTTAGTATGTGGATGATATATGTTCCTGTCACTGTTATTTACATAGCAGGTAGTGGTTTTTGAATTTGTGTGGGTAGGTACCACAAATAAAAAGTGAAAAATAAAAACTTTTTACAAAAAAACACAACCGACTTCCAAAAAACACTACAAAGTGAAAAATTACTTTAACTTCGGAAGTTGGTGACAAAAAACGAAAATTCAAAACCAAAGAAAGACACGGACTTCCGAAATTAAAGTTATTTTTCACTTTGTAGTGTTTTTTGGAAGTCGGTTGTGTTTTTTTGTAAAAAGTTTTTATTTCATATCTTTTTTTCAAGGGGATGTTGTAAAAGCAACTAAAGACTACTTCTTGAGAGAATGGGCAGCAGTTTACCCCCTCGTGTCAGCCAAAAACAAAAACACTCTAGACATATTGTTAAAAAGGCTTTGACCATGATCTTGATTGCAGTGATCAAGCCCAACTCCCTTTAATCCATTGAATTCGGTTGGCGGGCGGGAGCAATTTCTGTACATATTCTGTAGATATTATTAAAATTTCTGTAGATATATTATACAGTATGTTAATTAATGAAAAGCGTCGGTAACCCCCAATGGTATAGCGTCCATTGATGCAAAAAAATATATGTGAATATTTTATTTGAAAAAAAAAATATTTTTGGACAGATTTTTTTTTGTATTCATGCATGGACGCTATACTATTGGAGGTTAACGGGAATATCTTTTGTTATATTTAACATACTGTAATAAGTGTTCAGTTCGAATTCTTCTTTTTGTGTTAATGATTGCAAAGGCAAACAGGCCACTCAATGACCACCTCCACGTAATCAATATCAAAGCGATGTCAGTACTACTTTACGCCATTGTGTAAAGGTCGTATCTTCTTCAAAGTGTGTGTTTTTTTTTTCAGTTTTTCTAGTTTACCAGCTCAATATAAATCAAAATACAATGGTATGTACACCTAGAAAGTGCATCCTGTCCCACTTAGTAAATTGTTGTACATTTAACGCTATGACAGCGGCGCTTGCGCTGAGAGCGCTCGTAAAATGTTTATGACCTTAACTCAGCTATATAGCAAGCACTACCTATATGTAGTGACTAAGCTGCAATGGTCAGTTTCTAAATGTCTAGGACGGTGTTATGGCGGATGTTCGTCGTTTGGCACAGTTTTAAGACAAAAATATTACAGATTTTGGATCATCGTATCAGCAGCATGTTAAATTTTTGCCAAATCTCGATTACTGTGGTCCTTTCTTTTTTTTTTGTGTGGGATATTATCAAATAACTTCTCCCGCTCCGAGCGGAGCGGAAGGGCGTGTCAGACTCTTACTGACTAAGAACCACCCGTGTTCCTTCAGTTGTCAGGGGCCACGGTAACCCTTTCGGACAAATCCGCAACCTCGGCAGGCATCGGCCCTAGCGGACTCCTTCAGTTGTGCTGACATCTCTTTGAGGCGCGCGTAGAACACAACGCACCGTCGACCCTGGTCTGGTCCTTATCGGACGGTGAGCTACCCATTGCTCATCGTCCGCAAGTGTCCACGCCTACGGTGGCCGGGAATCGGCCTGAGATTGCCTAGGACGTCTCCTGCGGAGATTAGGGGCGTGAGGGCGCGAAATTTGCCTCTCCCTCACGCGTTCCGCCTTCTCCTTCGCGAGCATTAATCAATTCCATATTTAGCTTCCACCATCCGGCTTCTAGAATCACCATGAGCCTTTTCTTCAGAATTCCATCTACTACTATCCAGTACTGCCAACTAGTCCGATCCTACTTTATCTCGGCCACCTTCTTGTCAAAGTTAAGTCGGTTTTCAAGACATGTCCAACACATGAGTGGCTAAGAGATTTTTGACAAAACTTATGCCAATAGAAGAACTAATCAATTCATAACCAATGAACTGCAAGGCAAAAACCTCGCCATCATCATCATTCTCGTGACCTCATCCCAATTTATTTTAATAAAGAAAGAAATATTTGCCGTCTTCATACTTCTCTATTAATCATCTCGGCAGTCACCCCCTTTCTCATCACCCATAATATCTTCCCCTACTCTTATTTCCATCGACATTCATACTCAAAACTTACCTCACGACATTTTCCAATCAACATTTGTCATATTCATCTAAATACAAGTTAACAAGACCTAACAAGAACCTCGTTAGCATCACAACATAAAACCAATTTCGTAACTACATAAGTAATCGAAAGTAATCAATGTTCAAGCAAACTGAATATTCGTATTCAATATTTGATTAAAACCAGTTATTATTCTGGAAAATGGCCCGTGTCCGGGATGTTCGCAGTTTTCTGTTGCCCGGAAGAGAAAGCCGGCAGCCGGGACTTCCGGCCCTAGATCGGTAATGTTAGATGCCGGGAATGCTTGTGAGATTATAAACCTGTAGTTTATGGTCATTGGCTCAATTTATTAGCTAACATTATTTGCATCATATCTTGTTTGGAAATGATGCGGAAAATTAATAATATTATGACATTTTTGTGGAATGACGTGTTTTTTTTTTTGTAAAGTTTGTAGCCAGAAATACGATTCTAGTATTTTTATTGCTTGTACTAAAGTGATAAATAGGATTGCTAATGGAGAGGAGAATGTTTCCAGGATATAGGAGGTAACTAATTAGATACAAGAGAAAACTACTCACTTCAATTTTCATAACCAGTGCTATTGATCCTTGTTCCTTCAAAATCGTGTGACACAGTATGGTAGTACTCTTTACCTTGTCCATTCTATTGTCAACTTTCATAGGGACACTGATCTTGCAAAAGCATTTTGGCTTTATTTAAAAACAGAAAGATTCTTTAGTCATTCTAATAACGTGAGAAAATGATATAGTTCAAACGTGTAGAAAAGCCGTAAACAAATTAATTAAATATTTATATCTAATACCAACTTGTATTACACGACTAATTAGTCGGAAGTGAGTTAACGTCAATCAGGAACCAGACAGTTACTCTCGGTTTGTTTTCCCTTTCACTACGCTATTACTATTAGTAGTTAGTACTTCAGTGGTATGAGAAACAGGGTGTAATGTTCACTCATCCTCTATAGAAAAGGGAGGATCCTCCAACTAGACGGGTGTTGTCTGGCGGGCAACTGCCCAACGTCGGATTCCTAGTCATATATATGCCGTTCGCGCGGTAAACTCTAATTGCGCGATGAAGGATTTGTGTGAGGTCATGTGGCGGCGTAACCACTACAGTACTACTAAGTAAAGGCTCCCGCAGATAGGCACCGGTAACGACGCAACTCTGGTAGAACAATTTTCATCAAGTTTTCATAGAAATTGTTCCACCAGAGTCGTGTCGTGCCGTCGCGTCGCGTCGCGGCTGTCTGTTTAATTATAGTTAAGTTGCTTACGAGGTATTATTAACTAGGTATTATATATAATATGAGCAGTGGTGGCCCAGTGGTAACGGCCGCGACTAACAAGTTGTAGGTGGTAGGTTCGAACCCAAGCAGGCGCTTTACTTTGTGTAAATTATTTCATCACCACTGCTCTCAAAACGGTGAAGGAAAACATCGTGAGGAAACCGTCATGTCCTAGAACCGAAAATTCGAAGACATGTGACATCTACCAACCCTCACTGGGCCCGCGTGGTGGATTACGGCCCACTCCCTCTCACAGAGAGGAGGTCTGTGTCCCAGCAGTGGGAACATTATAGGCTGATGATGATTATATATAATAGAGTAAAAGATGCATAATCAGCCTATAATGTTCCCACTGCTGGGACACTGGCTTCCTCTCTTCGAGAGGAAGTGGGCCATAATCTACCACGCGGGTCCTGTAGGTACGGGTTGGCAGATGTCACGTGCCGCTTTCCTCGCGATGTTTTCCTTCACTGTTTTAATGTAAAAGATACGAAACTTCGAAAAAACTTGAATTGAAATTGCAGAAACGAATTTATTCGTCAAATCATTGGTAGGAAAGATCGTATACATACCTGGGTACAATCTAGGTAAATTTTTGAATAAAGCAAACGTTGTCATAAAAACCGGCCAAGTGCATGTCGGACTACGCACAATGAACGGTTCCGTAGTTGAGATGAATTTATTTATGCCAAAAACAAACTTAACATTGCAGTTGAAAAACATGTTCTCCCATACATTCCAACTGCAAATGTAAGTTTGACAGATTTACCATGTTATTTTAAGACCATAGACTTCTTATAGGTTTTCCTGTAATCTATGAATAAAGAGCCATACTTTGTTTTTTTTCAAAATTTTAGGTCCAGTAGTTTCGGAGATAAGGGTCAATTTTCATCGAATTTCTTAAATATCTTTAAAAGTATTTATTTTAAAATTACATAAAAAATATGTTTAAGATCTTCGCAACAAGTCCTATCATTTGATATGTCACACGGTACTGTTAGCAAAACTTTTTTTAATTTTCTTGTTTGTCCCACAAAGGTGACCCCTATATTCAAAATGTTTATTAAAACAAATCCCCCGCTGGAGATATAGTTTTTGTTCAAATATTTTTTAATATGACAAAATTGACAAATCTCAGGCAATGGAAGGGAGGAGAGAGGGAGAGAAACAATGATGATTTATTATATAACTAAAACGAAAAGACATCATATAGTTAAAAATATTGCTACGCAGACTTCCGTCAAACCAATAGTTACTTTGTAAACTAACACCAACTTTCCAATACAAATAATATTAGTACAACGACACTAACCGTAGGAAGTACTCGTATATATTACCGAGTCGGAACAAGGAAGCTATGATCAACCGGGCACCGAACCCGGTTCCCTTTCACTCGTTGAACTCAGTAGCACTTAGGTTAGCTAGTTAGTTTGATGGAGTAGGCAGAATTATAGGTTATGATGCGATAATGTTTTGTTTTATGACAATTGAATAAAGATTTATTGTCATTTGTTGATATATTGATTCGAAAGTTTGGAATGGACAGTTTGTGATGACTTTAGAATTATATCAAAGCATAAGTACGCAGGTATAAGATCAAATTGGATATCGCGTTAACTAGTAACTGAGTTGTGGAGGTCAGAAGGCCAATTCTCTTACTTTTCAATTGAAATCCAGCGTCAGGCACTAGTTGTCTGGCATTTTTGCTGAACTGAACCTATATTATGTTATATGTTATGGGGTTTGGTTTCCACACTTAGTCCGTCAGGTGGACCATTGTGCTTGGGCCATAGCGGCCGTTTGGTGGTTATTCCAACCAGCCCACCTCCCTCCAGACGTTAATCAAAACTCCTGGTCTGTTCAGAACATCTGTGAAAGATTTGGGTGACCCTAGGGTTTCTGTTCTAATCTGGGTTACGTCTGTGCATTCAAAGAGCACGTGCGCGACGGTTTCCTCAGCCTCCATGCACGCCCTGCACAGAGGGCTGTCCGTTATGCCTATTGTGTGGAAGTGTTTGTTTCGCGAGCAGTGTCTCGTGATGGTCCCCGTCACCAGGCGCAGGCTGTTCCTGTCTAACGTTCTAGTATTAACTTTGAGGTAATATATTTTTTCTTTAAGGATTAGAGAACTGAGGCGCTGTCGGAGAGTATACGTATGTGAGTGTCCGTAACTCTCCTGGCTTCTATGGCGTGGACCACTTGTATGATGCCCACACACTCCGCCTGATAGACGGTGTTGAACATTTCCAGTGGTCGGGATATCTTTATGTTGAGGTCGTATGAGAAGACTCTGACACCGGTACCGGAGTCGGTCTTCGATCCGTCGGTGTACTGGACCTATTCTTACTTGTAGTATAATATGTTGTGTTGTGTGCCTTTCAGTCTGTGCTAAATAAATGTATTTATTATCTTTTTCTTTTTTTTACTTAAAAACGTTCACATTCTAGTCGCAAACTGTCAAACTTGTCAAAATGTTTGGTAAATAGATTGTATTTTTGACGAAATGCGAATGCGAACGTTCTTAAAAATTACGAGAATTGTCCCTCTGTTAGGCAGTCGTTTCATGCAACATACTGGTATTCAGCTGCATCTGGTTAGACCGTAAACCGACCCCAATATTGTTGGAAAAAGGCTAGACAGATGATGTTTACGATGATGATGTAAAAGAAGTAAGAACAGAACATGAATTTGTTGTTTCGACGTTTCAGTTAATTGGTTTAACACGCCTTGTTTCTTCTTATAGGACCCTCCTGTGAGTGTCTACTTCGTAAGAAGTTGACAGTATCATCACAACGTTAATGTTTATCTTATTTGTTTTAAAATATTAATTTATTTGTGCTTATATTTATATACATTTATAATTAGGCATAGATATTATATTTATAGTTAGTAATAGGTATATGTATATCTTTATATTTAATTTTTTATTCTTACATTTTTCGTAATTACACCTACTGCCACTGTTTGTCTCTGCATCACCCAAGGGTTGCCTGGTAGAAAATGCCTATGGCATTAACGTATCTGCAGCGCTTCACAAATTTTCGAGGAAGCCCGTGTTGACGATTTTCATGCTATTATGAGGAAGAGAACAGCATCAATAATAGATAGGTTGCGCGGAAGTTCCAACAGCATCCTAAAAACATTAGTAGACAAAATGGACAGTTTATAAGGCACTGGGTACGGAGGCACGTGCCAACGTGTGTTGGGCCACGTCAGTTTTAGTTTTAATTTTTGTAAAAGTTTACTAATATAGTTTTTAAGCCATTGTCACTAATACTATATAGATTGTGTGTACTTGTACCTATGTGTAGTCCGAAATAAAAAATATATTATTATATTATTAAGTCCGCCTCTATACATTTATGTGCTTGAAGTACCTATTAAATAAATAAATAATTAAGCTTGATGATTAGCGCTTAATCCATCTTTATATGGGAAAGGTCTTTATCCTGCAGTAGCACCATTACAGGCTTATATTAATGAAAACATCAAACGCAATGAAAGCAAAGAAAAACATCCAAAAGTAACACTAGTGCGACAATGACCCACACATCGCTTGCCCCCGTTCATAGGCTAAAAAGATTATATTCTTTTGTTTACATAGCACACATAACAACCACAAAATACATAGGTACAGAAGGCCAGCTCCATATGACGAGCGAAAATGCACGGGTCGATCGCTCAAAAATCTGCCTAGCCGTTTCCCATGTTGAGGTCGGCTTCCAGTCTAACCGGTAGCAGCTGAATACCAGAATTTACATGGAGCGACTGCTTATCTGATCTCCATAACCTAGTTAACACGATACCCCTTGGTAAGACTGGTTGTCAGACTTTTGCCTTCTGAATACCCGTAACGACTTTCAAAGATCTAGGTGTGCTTTCCGAGGCACGGAGGAGTCTCGATATGTAATGGATGGTCACCCATCTACGAACCTACCGCGGCAAGCGTAGCTTAACCTACCATTGACTCGTGAAGTTGCTATTATCTAGCCACAATACACACGGGTCGAACGATCAAGGTAAATGTAATAATAAAACATTTAGTTTGAAGAAACAAAGACTCATAACGTTAGCAACAATTTACTTACAAACTATGTGAGTAGTGTTAAGCTACACTTGCCGAGGATGGGTGACCATCAATTACATAATGAGACCTCTCCGTGCCTCGGAAATCACGTTAAGCCGTTGGTCCCGGCTGTCATTCGTAGATCTTTGACAGTCGTGACGGGTGATCCGAAGTGGTGATACATCGAACAACAAGTCTTGTAAGGGTTATCGCCATCATCATCATCAGCCTATAAATGTTCCCACTGCTGGGACACAGGCCTCCTCTCTGTGAGAGGGAGTGGGCCGTAATCCACCACGCAAGCCCAGTGCGGGTTGGTAGATGTCACATGTCCTTCGAATTTTCGGTTCTAGGACATGCCGGTTTCTTCACGATGTTTTCCTTCACCGTTTTGAGAGCAGTAGTGATGAAATAATTTATACAAAGTAAAGCGTCTGTCTGGGTTCGAACCTACGACCTACAACTCGTAAGTCGCGGCCGTTACCACTGGGCCACCACTGCTCTTTGTCCAGTCTTATCAAGGGTTATCATGTTACCCAGTAACTGTGTTGTGGAAGACAGAAAGGCAGTCCCTCCATGTAAAATACTGCATCCGATTAGACTGGAAGCCGTCTCCAACATAGTTGAGAACAGGTTTGGTAGATGATATATGGATGTATGGAGAAGACCTTCTGTACTCATCTACATATTTCGTGTTACAAGCAAAGGCGGAAAATCACGCATTTGCTAATTTGCATTTAAAAAGATTCGAATTAGCGCTTCGTGAATCAGTTTGAGCAGAAATACTCTAAGTGTGCCGATGACCTGAGGATATTTTGAAGTCATACTTGAATTCATACTTTTGTGTTTGTAAACCTTTTTGGTTAATTTTGTTTTGTTTGTTTTGGCTCTTCATGTGACTGGTTTCCTGGTAGGTCAAATGCTGCATTTGTTGATACTAACTGCAGGTTATTTCATGTCCAGTGAGGCTGTATGAGTATTTGAGTAAGGTCACGATATTATGAAAAGAAGAGACATTTAGGAATATTGATTGAGCTGACTGTCCAGGGTGCACGAGTTTCAATCTACCTAGCCTATTCCCAACTATGTTGGGGTTGGCTTCCAATCTAACCGGATGCAGTATTTTATATGGAGGAACTGCCTTTCTGACTTCCACAACACAGTTACTGGGTATCACGATAACCCTTACTTAGACTGATCGCTAGACGTTTAGGCTTCGGATCACCCCTAATGACTGTCAAAGAACCACGATTCACAGCCGGGACCAACGGCTTAACGTGCTTTCCGAGGCACGAAGGAGGCTCGGTATGTAAAAATGGTCACCCATCCACGGACCAACCCTGGCAAGCGTAGCTTAACCTGATGGATCGACCCGTGCGGCTGTTATTACTTAGCCACGAGCTCCTCCGGTGCACGAGTCTATATTTAAAAAAAGTGTGTGCAAGGATTTGTTAACACGCGGTTTCCGTCTCAAATGTAATTTCAATTAGATCTTTCTGTCACGATTTTGTATTCCTTTTGCGACATACTCACTCACACGGATTTTCCTGTTACAAAATACCTACGAAGATTTTAAAATTACTCTTGAGTTGACGATTTCCGATCATCGCATGAAATGACATGATTTATACGGTGGGCCACATCACATTGTTCAAAACAAAATTAGCTTCCTTATCATTTTTTTTAAGTGAAACCTTCTTTCACCTACAACCTAGCTTCTGACGTTTTATAAGTGAAATAAAATAATTTGAATTTAGGTGCGTTGGGCATTTTTGAGATGGGACTAAACAATTGATTTCGCGACACTGTTACGACACCAGCTTTAGACCATTCAAAGACATCAACGTGCGATATTCCTGCACAATAAAACTGTTAAAGTTTTCACTTCTGTCGGCACTTCCGAAGTGCCACTGTTTTTTTTTCTAGCCTTCGCTGTCCCACTCCTGGGCAAAGGCCTGCCTCCACTCCTTCCACCTTTCACGAGCCCGCGCGTCCTCCTTCCAGTTTTAACGGAACATATCCAGCTCGTCCCGCCATCTCCTACGTGGTCTGCCGCGACCCCGCCTCACTATCTCAGGGCACCAGTTCTGTGCTATTTGGGCCCACAGTTTGCGGCAGATATGTCCTGCACAGTTCCATAAAAGTTGGGCAGCCTTTTGAGCCTCGTCAGCTATTTTTGTTTTGGAGCGCAGTATTGTGTTTCGAACACGATCCGTTAATTTAACGCCTAGTATACTGCGCTCCATTGCTCATTGGCAGACCTTGAGTTTGGACTTCTGTTGTCTGTGTGACCGCGTTGTTCTTCTAAAGTTTCTAAACTAAGCACTGGATTTTGATGCGGTGCGTAGTTAAAAAGATTTGATTTTTTGTATGTTTGTTTGTTACGCTTTCACACTAAAACGGCTGAATAGATTTGGATGAAATTTGGCAAATAAGTAGACCATGTATGGGATTAGGACATAGGATACTTTTTATCCCGATGTTGCCACGAGATCGAGACTTATACGGGTGAAACTGCGGGGTGCAGCTAGTGATTTATAGAAGGAGAGTACACTTAGGTAGGTACATAATCTATCGAGTAGGTATTACATCAGCCTACTGATAAACAAACACTCCAAATTAAAACCATCGTCCTTAAATTCCTATCTAAATACAAAATACAAAAATAAATGCCCTTCTTAACATAATTCAGCTACTTTCTTTTATTAATATGTATACGGATTGACCATCGAAGCGTGGACAATTGAACAGAATAGCTTCCTGTACGTTACGCGCGCACAATGCTCCCATTCACCACTTAACTGGACAAAGAAAAAAATATCCAAAATGTACAAAATGTCCAATACCACAGAAGGGTTGCGATTCCTTAGGGATTATCGTTTCTAGAAGTTAGCGCCGCTCCCTTTCATTTTTTTTCGATTCTATTCACAATTGTTGCAATCTTTAACATAAATCTTCGTTTAAGAAAGGTTGAAGGGTTTCTATTAACAATATTAGTGGCCATTTTTAGAGGATTATGGATCTCTAAGGAGTTTCCCTTTTATAATTCATATTCATTTGCGACGTAGAGATACCACGTAACTATTGACATGACTTGGGTTATTTTTCAATGAAATAACATACACACAAAATGTCCCTTAAATTGAAATGTTCCAAAACACAATAAATTTCCATTCCTAAGTGGGTTATTTGCGCACAACAAGAAAGAAAGTGTCTCATAATTTTATCCTCAAGTACCTACGCATGGTCTTTGTCATTCAAAATTCGGTTCCAAATATTTGAGCCTCCATATCGTAAGTAAATAAAATGAGAAGAGGAAGCTTTCTCGTAACAAAACAAGTTTAACAAAAGGCAAGCAATGTCCTTCAGTGGACGTAATGTGCGTAATCTTTTAAATAAATACTCGAAAAGGCCACTTCAATCCTCATCTTGGCTTACCACCCAAGAAAGACAGATAATTCTAATATGCTCACCCAATTTTGCACTACTTAATAACTTCATCTTTCAGTTTAATGCGCCGTAAATAATGATATTTGGGTGGCATTTTTACTGTCAATTTTGTCCAGGATAAATGTGTTTTTGCCCAGTGTGCGGCATTTGAAGTAAAGTAGCGCAAACTACTGAATATTTTTTGGCTAATTAACATTATTATGACGATAACAATACACTCGAATTCGGCTTTATTTTCGGGGAAACCGAAAGGAAGGTGTAATCTTAGTGATCTTTTTGAATGAATGGAAATCATTGCATCTACAATGTGGAGACAACAATACGACAATAAATGAAAACACTGGCAATACTAATACATAAGAGTATTTTGGAACCAACAAATAAATCCTAGCATCGAAATAAAAGAAGTGATTTTTTCAAACAAACTAAATAGTAGTGATGTGCCGACTATGGGTTTTGCCAATCTTTGACTAGCTATAGTGACTAAACTATTGGATATATGTATTTGATTTAATTTTCGTATGCGGACTAAGAACGTCATTAGATAGACGTAGTTAAATTTATGGTCGTAATGTCGCCTCCACCTTGTATATGTAGGTAGGTATAACTTGACACATGAGGTTCTATGTCTTTTGTTTCTCCGGGTTATAGAAGCTATGTAGGTGTATCTTGTGATGTGAATAACTAGTCGTTGCGTTAAGAACTGAGTCGTCGGGCCATTGCTACTGACATTTCTGACCCGTCGACTCAGTTCATAACGTGTGGTAACGCCATCTCTTGTGGGATTAGTAATTAATTACAACAGGCGATCATATATCCCTTTCTCCCTCCTAATAAAGCACGCTTTTACCGAGGCGTGACAGATTCCGCTTCCGACGGTCAAGCCGCGTAGCTGTGTGACAACGCTGCGCGCACGCCGCTCTGCTCGCTTAATCCGCTCCAACCGCTTTCAATAAATCTGTGATTGAACTATTTACAATAACCGCCCGCGGGTGCCGTTGAGTGATTTTGGTGCATGTGGGACTCCAATGACAAGACAGTGCCGAGCTAACAAAGCAGGATCCCGTCGCCGCCATCTTCAAGCTGAACGCGTGTAGCGAGGGAAGATAAGGTAAGGCGTGCTCTCCTTGAATTCCTAACAATTGATCGCCCGTTCATCACCTATTACCGCCAACCTTTAAATACAGTCCACTTAATTCATCAACCTAAATTGGTAGTTTTCCATACCATAATTTGGTCCTAGCGAGCCGGATTCATCGCTTACCCCGCAAGAGAAGGATTTATAATCCATATTCTGCCATATAACTCGTAGGTATCTTCTAGAAGTGCCTACGTAAGTGGTTAAAAACCTAGCAATACCCATTACGTGGTCATTCCCGCACCTAGTAGGTAATATACTCAAAGTAGCTACCTACTACATATGTAATTATTATAATAAAAACTATCATAGTTGTCTTGTAAATTCCATATTTCAAGCATCTTTTAGTAATACCGCCAATTTTATTAAAGTTCTCGCCAAGCTAGGTAATACCGCCGCATAACTACACCTACCTTACATTTAGTTATCTTATTTCATCTAAGAAATATATACTTAATAGGAACTTTAGATAATCATAGTTTGGATAGGTTGTATATACTTATACCAACATAAACATGTCGAAAGAAAGAGAACTGTCAATTTTGGAAGCTAAACGCAATGTTTTATTTGAGCGTATTCAAGACATTTATGAGCGCTCAAAAACTGCCCATACTTCCGAAACTAAAACAGAATCGTTTCTTAGTTATTGTATGACAGTAGATAATATTCGAACAGACTTTCATCATTTGTTAGACACTTATAACGCAAAGTTACTCTCTTTTGATCCCGAGACGAAGCCGAATTACCAGGCGTACACTTCTTTCGAGGATCTTTATTGCATCATCAAACGCATACAATCGCGGCTAGAGGGTAGATGTAACACAACCGCGCAAGCTCCGCCGTCAGGCCGATTGCCCCGTCTACCCCCAATTGAACTTATGTCGTTTGATGGCGATATACGGAACTGGCCATTGTTCTATGCTAGCTTTAAGTCAACAGTGCACGATAATGGCTCTCTGACAGATGCAGACAGGTTGTACTATTTAATAGGTAAACTGTCACCTAAAGCGCAATCCGTATTTGCAGGTGTAACTCCCAGTGCTGAGAATTATCAAGTCATATTCCAGTCACTCCTTGATAGGTATCAAGATACTCGTGTCCTAGCGTCTACCTACTTTGATCAGGCTTTGAATCTTAAATTGTCTGGCCCCGCCTCTGTTTCGAATTTCCAGCTGTTCATAGATAACTTTATTACCGCCGTTAGCGCCCTTAAAAACTTAAAATTAAAGGATCTTTCCGACTTTATACTATTACAACTTGCTTTAAAAAAGTTCGACCCAGAAACGGTTCGTGCCTTCGAGATGACGGAACGTAATAATAAAATACCTACACTAGATAGCTTTATTTCCTTCATCAAAGATCAGTGCCGAATATATCATAATACGCAGCCTAGTGCATTTAACTCGTCAAATGATAACAATGTTAAACAGAGGTCGAATAAATCGCGAAATAACAAGAGTAATCCCGTCCCTAACCCGCAATCTTACGTAGCATGTTCGGAGTCTAACAATAATAATTCTAAAAAGTGTCTGTGCAATAATATTGAGCACGACCACTATTTTAAATGTCCCGCTTTTAATAATTTAGACCCGACTGCGCGTTTTAAATGTGTAAAAGAGAACAAAGCTTGCGTAAATTGTTTAAGCTTAAAACATAAAACAAGTAATTGTTCTAGTAATTCTAAATGTCGATCATGTAAACAGAACCACCATACATTGCTGCATTTTGAAAAAAAATCGCCGGTATCGGATGAGTCACGTAAACCTGACCAGTCTGTTACGTCACCGCGAGCGGTTCCGAATACAGCTGCTCCGCTCGCCTCCCAGTCAGAGGTATCGCTGTGTACGACGTCCATTGCGTATGCGCACGGTCGTCGGCGCTCAGGCACTTGTCTTGTTCAGCGCAATATTAAGCAGCAATGTGTGGCGTCAACAACGGTTTTGTTGGCAACAGCACAAGTTATTGTTTACGATGTCAATAACAGACCACATACAATTCGTTGTTTACTCGATAGTGCGTCACAAAGTAATTTTATTACTTCTGATTGCTTCAAACGCCTCGGACTGTGGAATAACTTTAAGAATACGAAATTAATAATTAAAGGGATCGGTGGGTCGGAAAAATCTTGCAAGGGTTCCGTAGATATTAAAATATATTCCCGTTTTAATATGGACATTAGTTTTGACATTTCTTCACTTATCGTAGAACGTATTACGGACACGTTGCCAAACGCGCAAGTGGACGTATCCCAACTCAAACATCTCGAGATGTTACCGCTGGCAGATTCTGACTTTGCGCAGCCGGGAGACATCGACGCCCTGTTAGGGGCCTCCATATTACCACATATATTTTTAAATAATGTGGTACGCAGTAAACAACATAATATACCTCCCGCTATTGAGACGATATTGGGATATGTGATTATGGGTACCGTGCCTACGTCACATACTTCTAATTATACTATGTCTTGTTGTGCTGTTCTTCAAGAAAATAATATTGATTCTCTTCTTAAGCGATTTTGGGAGCTTGAAGAGATTTCCGCACCGCCCTCGCAGAGCCGTAAGGAACTCGAGTGTGAAGAACACTTCCGCGCTACCACTGTTCGCGATGACAGTGGCAGATATGTTGTAGCGTTACCTTTTTATGGTGACCCGTATTCGCTAGGTGACTCATACGCTGCCGCACTTAGACGCTTCTATTGTTTAGAACGCAAACTTAATACATCGCTCAAGTTACGCGGCGCCTATAATGACGTCATGCGTGACTATATGAATAAGGGTTTTTTAAGTCCGGTTGTCAACAATGAGGATAATTCCCTTCCCTCGTATTATATTCCGCATCACGGCGTAATTCGCGAAGATAAGACCTCCACTAAACTTCGTGTGGTTTTAGATGCTAGTTGCAAGACTACATCGGGTCAGTCGATTAACGACATTTTGCATGCCGGCCCTAATCTACAGGGTGACTTATTTAACATCCTAATAAAGTTTCGTCTTTTCCAAGTCGCCCTGTCAGCTGATTGCCGCCAAATGTTTCTAAATATCGGCATTTGCGAATCTGACCGTAGATTTCAAAGGATTTTCTATCGTTTTGACAACAGTGAACCTTTATCCGTATATCAATTTAATCGTGTTTGTTTTGGACTCAAGTCCAGTCCATATCACGCGTTACGTGTAGTCCGCAAGTTGATCGCTGATGAAGGCGACAACTTTCCCGCTGCAGCAGCTGTCGCCACCTCCGCTTTATATATGGATGATATCGCATGTAGTGTCACATCCGCTCCGCAAGCAATTTCGCTTTGTGAAGAGCTTATTCAGCTCTTCAAGCGAGGCCAGTTTGATCTTGTCAAATGGACAAGCAACTGTAAAGAGGTTCTCGCACACATACCTGATTCTCATAAGGCTTCTCCAGACATTGAGTTTGAGAGGTCTGTACCGCATAAGGTTCTCGGTTTACGCTGGGATAAATCCTGTGATAGTTTTCGATTTGACGTCGCACCTCCTGATGATAAGTGCACCAAGCGCACCATGCTTTCCGCAGTGGCTCGACTATGGGACATACTGGGTTTTGTGGCTCCCACAATTTTGTACGCCAAGCTCTTGATCAAAGAGCTTTGGCTATCAAAGTGTGAGTGGGATGACGCACCTCCCGACCATATTGTCGCCGCTTGGAAACAATTTTGTATTGAGCTTTCCGCGCTCAATCAAATTGTTATACCACGTCATCTTGGGTTGGTCGACGGATGTGTTGTCAATCTAATAGGATTTGCTGATGCCAGTGAACGCGCTTACGGCGGAGTCGTATATTTGCAAGTCCGCATTGGTTCTAACTACTCGGTGCAGTTAGTTTGTGCCAAGTCCAAGGTCTCGCCTGTCAAAACCATTTCGGTTGCGAGACTGGAGTTGTGCGCGGCCCTTCTGGTGTCTCAGTTGCTCTGCAAGGTTAAAGACACAGTTTTGCCCCACTACCCCATCAATAAAATATACGCATTTTCTGACTCCAAAGTAGCGCTCGCATGGATTTATTCCTCACCGCACCGCTGGCAGACTTTTGTCGCCAATCGCGTTACTAAAATAATAGAGCTGGTTCCCGCTACTTGTTTCCATCACGTCGCGGGTATTGAGAATCCTGCTGATTGCCTTTCACGTGGGGTTACTCCATTTAAACTTCTGCAACATCCTTTGTGGTATCGTGGGCCTTCTTGGATTTCCCATGATCCGTCAGAGTGGACCATACAATCTTGTGACCACAGTGCAGAAGCCGAGGATATACCCGAACGAAAGTCTGTTTCTCATCCCGTGGTCGTCGAGGTCGTGGAATCTCCGATCTATGCACTCGCGCTTCGCATGTCGTCGTGGTCTAAGTTACTACGCGCCATCGTTTATGTCTGTAGGTTTCTTAGGCAACTTCCTATTGGGGCTTCTGTTTCAAGCTCTGACCTTGAATTTGCAGAGTATAGATTGTTGCGAGTTGTCCAGGCTATTTATTTTGGTAACGACATTAAAAATTTAATAAATAATGTACCTTGTTCTCCCGCGCTTCTTAAGCTCAAGCCGTTTCTCGATGAGCATGGCAACATACGCGTTGGCGGTCGTCTGTCTAATTCGGACGAACCTTACAACTATAAGCATCCTTGCATCTTACCGCGGCACGACCATGTCGTTGACCTTCTTGTTGATTTCTATCACAGGAAGCATCTCCATGCCGGTCCAGAGTTGCTTATGTCCTTACTCAGGCATAAATATTGGATTTTGGCTGCACGGCGAATAATTCGCCACAGAATATATAAATGTAACGTCTGTTTTAAATTCCGTCCTCGCCCGGTCTTTCCTCTCATGGCTGACCTTCCTAGCCATCGCGTCAAGCAGGTAGATAAAGCGTTCACACATACCGGTTGTGATTACGCAGGACCGCTGCAGTACACGCCAGTGCGTGGTCGAGGCGTTAAAAGCCGTAAAGCTTGGCTATGCATTTTTACATGCTTGACGACGCGCGCTACACATATTGAAGTTGCGACGGATCTAAGCACAGTGTCATTTCTGGCAGCCCTAAAACGATTTCTTTCGCGACGCGGCCCTATACAATGTTTGTACACGGACAACGGCACTTGTTTCGTAGGTGCAAATTCTTATTTACGCGATCTCTATAAGTTTCTCAACAGAGAATATCGTACCCGTCTTCAGGAAGAACTTTCCATGGATCATATAGATTGGAAGTTTATTCCGCCCGCTTCTCCACATTTTGGTGGATGTTGGGAAAGCATGGTCAAGGTAATAAAAACGCATCTCTTCAAGGTCATAGGTCAACAGATTCTCTCCTACGAAGAGCTTTTAACTGTGCTCGCCCAAGTCGAGGCACTGGTTAACTCGCGTCCGCTCACAGCACTGAGTAGTGACCCTGCAGAATCATCTGCGTTAACCCCTGCGCATTTCTTGAACACAGCGCCATTGTCGTCACTTCCCGCTCCTGAAGCAGACTCTTCTAGTTTGCTTCAGAGACATACTCTGCTTGATAAGCTCGTGCAGTCGTTCTGGCGGCGCTGGCGTTCTGAATACCTTCACCAGCTTCAGACTAGATCCAAGTGGAATAGTCCTGCATCCCCTATACAGGAGGGTACGTTAGTCATTGTCATGAATGATAATTCTCCGCCGCTTTCATGGCCTTTAGCCCTCATAGAGAAATTGCACACATCTAAAGACGGTACAACCCGCGTTGTTACTGTTAAAACCGCAAAGGGTAGCTATATGCGCCCTGTTGTGCGTCTCTGTCCGCTACCGACTCAGTGAGATCTAGCCTGAAGTTGGATCTCTCTCTTAGTTTAGGTATTTAGTTAATAGCTTTCGTTATAAGTGTTCCGCTAAAGTTAATTTAGATTATTTAATATCATAACGCTGTCTTAGCTTATGGATAGGTTATGCGGTAGTATACCTAACATGGCTTATTTTATTTTGGTTCCTTCTAAAGGCAACCCTTTAAAGCCGGGGGGAAATGGTAACGCCATCTCTTGTGGGATTAGTAATTAATTACAACAGGCGATCATATATCCCTTTCTCCCTCCTAATAAAGCACGCTTTTACCGAGGCGTGACAGATTCCGCTTCCGACGGTCAAGCCGCGTAGCTGTGTGACAACGCTGCGCGCACGCCGCTCTGCTCGCTTAATCCGCTCCAACCGCTTTCAATAAATCTGTGATTGAACTATTTACAATAACCGCCCGCGGGTGCCGTTGAGTGATTTTGGTGCATGTGGGACTCCAATGACAAGACAGTGCCGAGCTAACAAAGCAGGATCCCGTCGCCGCCATCTTCAAGCTGAACGCGTGTAGCGAGGGAAGATAAGGTAAGGCGTGCTCTCCTTGAATTCCTAACAATTGATCGCCCGTTCATCACCTATTACCGCCAACCTTTAAATACAGTCCACTTAATTCATCAACCTAAATTGGTAGTTTTCCATACCAACGTGAGTACTATAGATGATTATGCGAAAAACACTTTTCCATAAATAAGAAGACATGATAATTTGATAGAATCTATAGGGGCAATGAGAATTAATAATGCTTTCTTAAAATACAATAACAGTTTCCAGCGATCAAAGAAATACATAAGCAGTAAGTGTACAACCACCAAAAAAAAGATACCCATAATACTTGATAAACACGTAATTTACTTAACATACACTCACAAAAAATGGCGTCGTTTAACTCAAAACCAAATAAAAAAATGGAAGGATATCATTCGAATTTCGAATGATAATAAATGATGTGTTATATCGATTCAGACATCGGTTCAAACATTCGATAAACATGCATCGATGGACGCGTGCGGAAGACATAATAAATAAATGACAATACTAGCACTTAGCGAAATATTTCATCATTCAACAAACGAAAATGAATTTTAAAGCAAGGGAATAAAGTTTAAATACGAGTCTTAATCGCGGTAAGCACGCGCGCAGATACTTCTGGTCAATCTGAGATTGGGTTAGATTGATACGGAAAGGGCTTTTGCAAAAGTGATCCGTTAGTTTCCAATGATTTTGTTGGTATATTGGCGTGTGCTAGCTGACATTATGTCAAATAATTTGATTTAATGTTTTATGTTTCGATTATAAACATAAAACATTAAATGTATGCAAGTGTTAACGTTGTTATTGCATTTATATATTTTGTTTTTCCTTTATAAAGAATCAAGTTCTTTTAACTGAACAGACAGCTGTGCTGCTGGGGAGTGTCTTATGTAATGGCCTATAGGCCTATAATAGGCCTATTTCCAGCAGTGGTCGTCTTTCGGATGAAATGATGATACATCATTTCCATTTTACGTTAGATATTCATCCTAACTATCCTATCCTATTTGTTTGTTTATTACTATATCACGCAAAAGCGGCTGGACGAATTTGGATAGCAGATAGACCATGACCTAGGTAAGGACACAAGCTATTTTGCATCCTGAATCGCAAACAAAGTCGCGGGTAACAGCTATTCATAAATATCACAAAAAAAACAGAAAGTGTTTTCTAAATGAACTCATACGTCATGCTGTGCATGCTCCAAGAACCCTTTGAACTAAAAACCAAAGATAACTGTTTACTTTAATTTGCAAGACTCACACAACATTTCTTAAAATATTATCACAAAAACAATAATTTATCATAAATAACTCTACCATTTCACAATAAAACAAATAAACATCCCTTCCTTACTAATCCAACCCTTACCATAGACATTCGTCGGACAACACATGGGTGATCCATCATCGGATGCAATTGTGTTCATTTTTGTCCGCTGCGCTTTTTTCAGTGATGTACCTACCGGTGGTCAGCGAGCACCTTGCTTTCGAATATTTTGAGACATATCCGCAGTTTTTGTGGGGTAGGGAGGTGATTATGAAAAAGGAATTATTTGTCGATGATTTTTGGCTGAGTATCAGCTGTGTTGGATTTTGGAAAATTATTTAAGCAAAAAAATTATTGATAAGGCTCGTAAGGTTACAGTCAGTGTCTGTGTAAATTTTTTTTTTTACAATGTTTTATTTTTATTTTTTTAAGTAGGTAATGGTACCTACCCAAAGTCTTATTCAGTTTATGTAATTTTGTTACAATAGAATAATTGGGAATGCCAGAATCTATTCTGAATAATTATTTGGTTTGGGATTGTCCAACCATTTAAATTACAGTGCTTGTGTATACCTATGAACCTTCTAATGGCAAACAACAATAAAATCGCTATACGAACCAATAGCATCGACAACGACATCTACTCTAACCCTTTACGACAATTCCGATCGAGACTTCTAACCTGTACCCTAATTGCGTAACTCATTTTCATAAACAATTTCGCGAAATTTGTTTCATTTTGACATTTCAACAACATTCATTGCGTTATTTACGTTGTTGAACAGATTTTTTTTCCAACTTATGAAGCAATGGATTAGAAATCTGTTTCAAATCGAAACAAATTGTGATTGTGTTGTATTACGCAATTAGGGTACTGGTCGGAATCTTGAGTCGTCTGTGCAACACGAGCCGCCTATTAATTATTGTATTTACTTCATTCCCTTCGTTGTCAGCCATTTTTTTTTTTTATATTTTAGTATTTCCGATTGTGTTTGTGACCAAAGCACATCTTAAATTCCTGTTTATTTTCTGACCAATAGGTATGTAATTTAACTAACGAACGAAATCTTGCACGTACTATTGATTTCTCTGTTAGTGCTGTGCACTTCTGTAAGTGACGAATTCACAATTACTAAAAAAGTATGTGATTTTTGTTTGTGTATGTCTTAGTGAATAAGTCGTTGAAGTGCTATAAAAATAAATAAATAAATATACCTAAATATATTCGGGCAATCCCGAAACATTACACATAAGTAAAACCATAAACTACAACAAACGTGAATGTGTCACAAAAGCTAAAATACTTTAAAAAACAATATTCAGAATCATTGCATTTATCGATATTATACCCACACACCTCCTTAACCCTTTACAAGCGACTCAAGCCCACTTATTCATAATTTTCATAGAAAAAAAACATGTTCACGCGGTGTCCCAACCTATTGTCGAGAATGTATTACAAGATTATAATCCTTATTTTTTTTGCTAAAGTGGACAATATGGTCGACTTGACCACAATGCGGTGATTGAGGGTTGAAGGATGGATGAGGTGGGTTCCGTATATGTATGGCTGCTCGAAAGTGTCGAGTGTGCTATTACTATAGCAGTTTGCTAGGTTCACTGCCAAAAAGAACAAACATGGTAGCCTCCTATGATCAGTATTTAACAAGGTATACCTAATAACCACGTATGGAAGGTGGATTAGTGGTCGTAAATCGTAAAAGGATGCTATTAGCGGTCCTGCAGAAAATTCTCTTCATCACCCTTTATCTAATAAAGTCAATTTCCAAGCAAACAGGCCACTATAGCTCAGAGTCTGTAGCTTTATACCTCAAAATCTGCCCAATTTTTCTCTTTCTCAGTACTTTCGTCCAACCATGCATGGTCGCCTCGTGCGGGCTAGTGCAGACGTGCAAATTACAAACTATCCTTGTATTGTGTCCGCAGCTTTAGTGACCAGCCTTACACCGCCCGCTGCCACGACACACATTACATACAGCGTGATATTTTTGAAAAGTTGTAAGCGTTTCGCCAAATAAACTCTACTCACATCCATAAATGTTTGTTTTCAGCAAGGGTTCGTCGCGTTCTCGCAAAAGAATATCAGGACCCTGTGAACACAAAAAACACTTGAAAATTTAAATCAAACAAATGTTAGTAACCTTTGACTTAACTTTTAATTGAATTTAACTTAAACTTTTTTCTTCTCTTTTTTCAGCCACAAAAGATGACTTTCATAAAAATAAATAAATGAAAATAATCAATTTCATTGCCATATTAACAGAAAAATCATTTTGAAGATAGTGTAGCTCCAATTCAAACCCCCTGTACACAAACATCGGTCATTCATGTCCGAACATATTTTTTGCACCTTGTCTTGCGACAATCGCAAAACGCAGACCGCTTGAAAATCCACACTTTATTAAGTTATTACAAAAGGATTACAGTAACAAAGGCCCACAATAGCCTACAACAGGCCACAATAGGCCAAATGTGCATTACATGCCTACAAATCGTTTTAAATAATATTAATGATACTTCAAGTTTATTTTCGCAAAATGCTGTCATAACCTTGTAGACGTTTGAAAAATTATATTTTTAATATTTATTATTATTGTGATTTATGAAACTGGATTGGAATTATACTTTTAAAGGAATGGAAGCTGTTAATTTGATCGTAATATTTGTTCTGTGGTTTACATATTACTTTTATAATATTACATTTTCTGTTATCTATTTCTCAAATAAAGTTGATGTTATTGTTTTCTTTTCATTTATAATCTTGCTCTGTTATAAAAACCAAATTGCTTAATACTGCTACCAAGTTATTTTAAAATAATAATAATTGATAAGGAGATACGACAATCAAGCAACAGGAAAATCATTCATGAAAAGTTACAAACATTAAATTCATAATCAAAATGATAATACAATTCACGCACGTTCTTAACCTTTTTAAAAATCTTCAGCAATGAACTTGACCGGAAAAAGACGCCATATTGTCCAAGAATTATAATTTTTAAAACAACATAATTTCCATTCAACTCCCCTTCGGAGCACGCATGCATAAAACCTTTCACGATTAATATCGTATGTATGTAACCAGCCTAACTTGAGTACCTAACTACCTACTCAAGTTAGGCTGGTTACACAAGTACGATATTAATAAAAAAAATTGGGTCGTCTATCTACACCTTTTTATTTAAAAAAGTCAAGCGAAATTCAAAATTGTTCTTTTTACCGCGTAGCTCTTTTGTGTCACTGTTTCTACTTTTACATTGGGGTACATTTAAAATCAAAAGTTTACTAATTATTTTATCAGTACAAATAATAGAACATTCACTGATTGAGTATAAACAAACATTAACTCATTATTTTGGAACAAAACAATTTAACATTAATTACTTTAAAGCATTTCAGTAGGTAGAGGCGCATGATATGGGACCTATGGGTGTAAGTACACTAACATATGGGAATACAGGGGTAATTTTACGTTGTTACACAAAAGAAAGTTTCAAAAAAACTACAGAATCATCACAATGCAAAACCTCAGAACAGAACAAATTTTAGGGTTACAGACAGTATTTTCTTAGTGGAGCCATGTAACGACCAGCAACCTACCTTTTATATTTATATTTGGTTTTAAAAAAAATTGTTCTTTTGTTTTCCATAACGTCACGGTCTGTAAAAAACGTCTTAGAAATACACAAAAGAAAAACTAAATGTGTTTCCATTAATAAGTACTGTCTGTAACCCTAAAATCTGTGTTATCTAACATACACAAAAAATGTCATGTTACATTATTAATTGATACACAATATACTTCCCTCTGTATTTTAAAATTCAATTGACGCGAACACAAACGCAGCATAATGTTATGATTTTGTTTAAAAATATGAATAAGACATGAAAGCGTGGTGTTGTTGACAACTGATTTGTGATTGTGAAATGTTGAGCATTATTTTGCTTGAAAAACGAAATATAAGGGTCGGTGATCCCTGACGGTTTAGCCGTCTTAATAAAATTAACACCTCATTGGTGCCGATTCTCTTGTTCACAAACTAAACTATATTTAAGTTCAGTGCATCTTTGTCTTTCTATTTCATTAAGAAAAGGACAGAAGATAAATTTTAGTTTAGTCCTGTCAAATTAATTAGTGCCTGTCACTACTCCATACAAGTTTAGACGTGATTAAAAACTTGCCTACTAAAATTACGTCAATTTACGTCAAGCGCCGATTAATTTGACAGGACTAAACTAAAATTTATCTTCTATCCTTTTCTTAATGAGATAGAAAGAAAAAGATGCACTGAATTTAAATTTAGTTTAGTTTGTGAACAAGGGAATCGGCACCATTATCTACCTAGCTTTTTCCCAACTATTATGGGGTCGGCTTCCAGTCTAACCGGGTGCAGCTGAATACCCGTATTTTACTTGAAGCGACTGCCTATCTGACCTCCACAACCCAGGGTAACAACACCATACCCCTTAGTAAGACTGGTTGTCAGACTTTCGGGCATCTGATTACCCGTAACGACTGTCACAGATCTACAAATGACAGCCGTGCTTTCCGGAGCACGGAGAAGTCTCGATAAGCAATCTACACTAATATTATAAAGATAAAAGATTTGTATTTTTGTTTGTAATGAATCAACTCAAAAACTACTTGACCGATTTAAATAGTAGATTGTTATACAAGGGTCGAAAGGAATCAATACCCATGCGAGGTATTTAGACGTCCGAGCGCAGCGAGGGCGGCTATAGTCCGAGTAGAACTTGATGACTTTCACCCGTGTTAAACACTTTACTTTTCATTTCGAATTTAAGGAAAGTAAAAAAATTGAGGATTTCTAAAATATTTATTGATAATAATAACATGAGTATTCTAGTACCTAATAATTAGTCTTTTTAAAATTTTAAATATGGAACACACCGCGTCACCACAGCGGGTCATCCCGCTTATAGGTATTTTTTTAATTCACACTGGCTATTTATACACTAACAAGACTGCAGCATTTTTATTCAATCGATACTTTTCTATAAGGGGGGAGATGAAAGATATAATTAAATTGTAAAATAGAAATATTATGAGTAATTTGTGATTTTCGTAGTAGCTCGGAGTCTGGATTTGTGCCCGGCAATAGGCTCGCCCCCTATTACATGGGACTTAAACATAACTGGCGAAATGTGGGTGTACCTGCTACAGGGACACCTCTGCCCAACCCTTCGGGGAAACAAGGCGTGATGTTATGTGTGTGTGTGTTATATGATATAATATCATAGTGCCATAATAAATGTCTATTTTACAATTTCTTTATTTCTTTGATCATAGATCTATGATCATAGATATAAAAGTGTAATACGCCCCTTAGTAAAATTTTCGCAGCCGACTACCTAACCAAATTTAGTTCTATTTTTTAATTCATTCTCGCCCTAGAGAGGGAAACAATTACTATGAGTCTTTCCCGCCCAAGGATGGGGAGCAGCGTCTTCCACCCGCTACTCGGATCAAATAAACACTACTTTCCGAGTATGAGAAATGAAAAAAAAAATCACCTGTAGAATGCTATACCTATTATCACTGAGTAACATAGGCTATAACTTATAAAGATATCACGCGGGCGAAACCGCAGTTGGCGGAAACTAGTGGATGATAAAATATTAAAATCCTATCCTATGGATAGTCTGAAATAAAGTTATTATATTATTATATAAGTACACATAAGGTGTTAAAAAGTTTACTTTAGACACTTTAAGAGGTGCTTTAGACCATTGTACTGAATAATTTTTACTATGGGACCAACTTTGAAATCGCGAAAAAACAATTGCTCGTTTTCGTTATAAATCAATGGTGCCGATTTTCTTGTCACAAATGCCTCTAAACTAGACTAAAAATTACCAAAATTTAGTTTGTTCCTGTCAAACGACGATTTCCCATTCTGAAATAGACTAAAGTGACACAACTTAACTATATTTTAGTTTGACACTAAGATGGTACTGAGATATAAATTTAGTGAAAATGGCAATTTTGCTATTCTGAATTTGACGTTTTTCACCTAAAATTTAGATTTTCTAACTAAATCTGACTATTTTTAATCGCGACTAAAAACGTGTGGAATAAAATTGGTTGTCATGAACTTTAAATTCACACCAACACCTCGACTTCAGATGCAAAAACAGGACTGTTTTTTTTTTGTTTTGCTTATATCTCGAAAACGGTGTGTCCAGTCGCAAAAATAAAGAAAATTTCGACCCCCTTTACGAAACCCTTAAACCCCTTACACGACATGTAGGTAATAATTTTACTTATTTTCCATACAAAAAGTAAAAAATTCCATATGAAACACGTCGAGGCTGCCTCCCCTGCGCGCCTCCGGCTCTAAAAAGATTCACGTGCTTAGGTATCACGTGTGGAGTCGCGATTGTCAAATTCGATTTAGATGTGTCAAAATTATTTTTAAAGGATAGGTGGCAAAAATGTATGGGCGGCACACCCAGCTCCCCCACAGTTAAAACCACTGTAGTTTTGAAGACATTACTTCTCCCTTTACTCAGTTACGCATCAAAATCTGTCCCGGGGTTATCCAGTTCTGACATAACATTAACAATAACCTAACCTAACATTTTCGGAACTGAATAACCCCGGGACAGATTTTGATGCGCTTTGGCGTGACTAAAGGGAGAAGTAATGTCTTCAAAACTACAGTGGTTTTAACTGTGGGTGAGCTGTGTGTAGTGGCGGAGCTGGGTATATTTTATCTAACCTAACCTAACTTAACAATGTCGGAACTGAATAACCCCGGGACAGATTTTGATGCGCTTTGGCGTAAATAAAGGGAGAAGAGATGTCTTCAAAACTACAGTAGTTTGAACTGTGGGGGAGCTGGGTGTATTTTACCCACACTACTTTAGAGAATTTATTTTGCAGAATAGCTTTGAGATTCTCATAGACAAAAGTAAGGAATTTTAGTGATAGTTTAGTTAGTTTAGTTCGGTGTACAAGAGAATCGGCACCATTGTCTATTTCACTATATAAATAAATACTAAATAAACAAAACTAAATAGCATGCATATTAGCCACGCCTACCAACGAGTTCGAGCCGTCGACTAGTGCAACCTTAAAAAAGCTTTCAGATACCCGAATTTGCTCTATTCTCCGTTGGTTGATGATTATGGTCAAAGGAAGATGTCATCAGCAACAAAATTCGATGAACACTTCATTTTTTTTAACACTTATTATTGAACAAAATATTTTTATTAAAAATGTGATAGGCGTAAAATTTAAAAAGTATTAACTCTTAGCAGTTACACAAAAATCAGTTTACGGTAGGATTATGGAGGTTTATGGATGGTTTGTGTCTATCCATTCATCTTTTATTAAGTAGTGAACGTCTTTTAGCTGAAATTATGACGATGAAAAGACTTGTTGCTGACCATACACAAATGACGCGTCATTAGAACAAAATGTTGGTCCTCCGATCTCATCTTAATGACTCACAGGCAACTACGTGATCAAAACCACGTATGATCCCCCTAAACCAGCTCCTTGACCTCATTATCTTCTGGTACATTGACTCCGTTAATTTCGCAACAAATCATCACATTCAAATTATTATTTGACATTGGAATACAGCCATTAGATTTTGGTGAAATTCAATCTTTTGGTAGACAGTGGATTACTCCGCAATCGACGGGTTTGAATTAATTTTTTGAAGTCAACAGATTTGGGAAGGGTCTTATGTCCATTCACAAAGTTTTACGACGAACTAAAATATACAGGGCTATGAAACACTATTATAACTTCATAATATATTTTGTTTTATCTGTGTTCATTTCTGGCCCAAACTTGTACCGGCCGTTATCCATCTCCTTTAACTTTAAAATCTTTACAAAACTTACAGATTCAAACTTACAGATTCATGTGCATTGTGTACTGAAATTGCTTATAAAGTTTATAGATGAGTGCAGATTATTCTCATGTGTTAGCAAGGAGGTTGAATATAAAGAGTTCCTTGCGAAACATTGTATTATTCCGATATAAAGCCCTTCGAATTTTGTTATAACTCATGACTGTATGACATTATGGATGTACTTACTTATGGTCGATTCCTATAAACGATAACGAATCGTTATACTTACCAATGGTAGCATTTTTATTGCTAAACTGAGCATATAAATAGATTCGTAAGCAAATTTTACCAGTGATAATTACTTCCATATGGGAGGGTGTACTATGCAAAGCTATGGGGTCTTTGCTTCATTATTGATAAAGATACAAGGGTCTTAAATTTAACCAATAACGATTCGTAAATTATAGGAATCCGCCATTAAAAAACTCGTTGAGAGGTACCTCCACTGAACGCAGCCGTAAGAGTATTATCACACCGACGATTTGCCAGCGTGTTTAAAGTGAAGCGATTTATGAGCGTGCTCTCCGTGGGTGCGCAGCAAACTAACCGCGACTACACGACGTATTCTCCGCGTTTTCACAAAATTTAACACTCGCTTGTCTCACTCACTCTTGTAAACTCTCGTGGCGAACACGTTGCGCACACGTAACGATCGCGTTGAAAAATCGCCTCGCTGGAAACACGCTCACAAATCGCCAGTGTGCAATCCAACCAATCGCAATTGTTACTAACCCTATGGACTCTCTCAGAAAATAAAAGTATTCTATTCTATAAGGTACTAAATATAGCATATGAAAATTTTGAAAAGATAGCCTTTTCGGCCCCTATTACATGGAACTTAAAAATAATGGGTATACTATTGGTACACCTCTGTCTAACCCTTCGGGGAAAACAGGCGTGATGTTATGTTGTCAGCCTTTTTAGCTATAGAGTCAACTCTGTCAAGCATTCCTTTGTGTACCATCTCTTTTGTTTAAAGAAACATTTAATATACATTAATCAATGCAAAGACATGTTGTTACGGATCGTCAGAAGCCCGAAAGTCTCACAACAAATTCTTACAATGGGGTATCGTGTCACCCAGTAACTGAATTGTGGAGGTCAGATAGGCAGTCGCTCCATGTTAAATACTGATATTCAGCTGCTTCCGATTAAGACTGGAAGCCGACCCCAACATAGTTGGGAAAAAGCTAGGCAGATGATCAATGCGAAGACAATTATAATTGAAAATCAAAGTCAACAGCAGATCTATTCTGTAAAATTCTCACAGTGAAAACTAGGTGAAGTGAGCTGTCATTCATCTGATGCAAGGGATTGACACTATTAAGACCAGGCACTCTAAAGACAATTTCTACGCAAACTCCGCCCCATGCACCTCACCACTCCACTATGTTCTAAACGCTATCACATCAGTAATAAAGTTGAATATCGCGTGCGTTCTTTGGTCGTGTTCGAGCACGGAACTAAATGGCGTAAGTCTCCATTCTTATTTCGTTTATAACTTAAGTAATAATTAATCTAGAGAAAAACTGTTTTGTGGCTGGATAATTAACTATGTTTTCTTACTGTAAATAGGTACTTATTTTAGACATAAAAGCCGAGTAATATTCATTTTATTTAAATAATCTTTACAAACAATACGAATTAAAAAATTATCGAGCCAAAATGTTCCAATTACGTAACTGTCTTATATTAGGAAAGAAAAAGATCCAATAAATCATAGGTATGCTAAAGTTCTATTTTGATTGTATGCGTAACTTTTTCAGAATATTAATGCAAATTAAATACAATTTAGGGAGCCTCCTCTTAACAGCTTACTTAAAGCTCACTTCACCTAAGCTTTCACACAATAGACCGGCTGTACTTACACGTGTCTTCTTGATAATTTACTTGTACAATGTATAATTTTCATTATTTAATTCTTCCATCGTGCGATTTATGCACCATCTAGACACCTTTTTGGAATAAATAAAAAAATCTTTACATAAATATGTATAGGATAATTTGAGATTCACCCACAGCCATGCATAACTCCGTGAAAATTCTTAGAAGAAGCCTATTTTCAGTAACGTTGACTTTGACTTTGACACGCATAGTTTGTTTAGTTGGAGGATTTCATAGGACTTATTAGAGGTCATAGCACATAAACTCGAAAAGGGATCGTCACGGTATCGCGGTGGTTCGTGAGCTTGTCCAGAGGCAAGGCGAATACGTTACGATTCCGATTAGTGTGCGTTGCAGTAGGGAGTTTCATACAAAGAATACTGAATGGCTCGAGTTGACACGGTGACGATCCCTTTCCGAGTTGATATGTGTGCTATTTCCTTTCAAAACCCTTACAGTATTTGAAAAATATTCAGCCCAAAGACATATCTGTGCAGTGTTTCTTATCATCACATAGTATGGCTTAATTTTTCTTTGTGTTTTCCAAACGCTGCCCATATTCAGATCACCCTGTAAGAGGAAATCAGCGTGTATATGTATAGAAACATAAATAATTCAGTTATTATTACAATGAGATCGTTATTCAAACGAACAGTTGTTGATAATGCGTATTTTTTCACCCAAATTTTGTCGTCCAGACACACACTGGAAACGTTTAAAATAGCAGCATGACCTACACGTCTCGTGCCCAAATTTTGTTTACGGCTGCAGTATAACGGTTTTGTCATTATTAAAAGGTTTAAAACAGTAATTGCCTAAAGGAAATAGCACACAATATCAACTCGTAAAGGGATCGTCACCGTATCAACTCGAGCCGTTCAGTATTCTTTGTATGAAACTCCCTACTGCAACGCACACTAATCGTCATCGAAGCAGGCCTAACGTTGTCGGGTTGGCCAGAAAATGCAACAGATGGAACCTATTGGAGAGATCTTTCCCAACAGTTAGTAATATCCATTAGTCCATAGAAGGAAAGTAGGTATTAACAAAGACCGAGTTCAGCTCCCTAACAGATGTATCAAAAGCTAAAAATACTCACAATTCTTACAAAAATGTAGGCACATAACCATTAAATTGGCGAATTTATTATCGAACAGATCGCAGTCCGGGTTGGCTTCCACGAGCTTATTTAGTGCGGTCAACACACGCGGTAGGGGTTGATGTCTGCCTTGCCATGTGAACACCATGTATCCATTACATAATTATTTTTTCTATCATTGCTTCATTTTTATTTTTACCTATTGTGGTATAGTAATCTTATTCCAGGTGCATCGTTTTCACATGTATACAAAATATTGTAAAACATTTTAAAAGAGTAACGGTGGAGTTTCTTGCCCATTCTTCTCCATACGAAAACTACCATTTGGAAGGGGCGACTAGAATCAATTCTATTTTTTGTTTTTGACGTTCTAAGTGCCTTTTTGTGCCTAATTGAAATAAATTATTTGACTTTGACTTTGCCAAGGTTATATTTTAATGCAAGTGCCATTTCCGTTTTTCAAGGAGGCATAGATCTGTGAGAAGTTTCCTATTTAATCGAACATTACAGTTTTAGCAACAGCTGCTATCCTTAACAATAAAAAAAAAACACAAAATAAATGAAACCATTCAGCGCTTACATAAAATATCAATGCTGTCAACAACCTGAAAAATATATTCAGTAGCGTCACTGACTAGGAGATTATAAAGCCTAGGTGGTTAGTTCATGAATGATTCAATATTTTAGTGGATCCAATATTTATAATGGAGTGATTTTTTTTTAAGATTTTTGTTTTACCTTGCTTTTACTGGTTCAGTGGGATACGCTGTGTTTACGTAAAATTTTTTTCTGTATCTCGGCGTGAGCTATACGATTAAAGCTCATTTCATCATTGTGCTGAAAAGATATAAATAAACCAGTCAGAATCAGGGCTTGTGGCTGGACTGACAACGAGAACTTGAGTATTGCCACACTGGAGGACGTGAAAACCAGCGCTGGGACTCTGTCTCGCATAGAGTCGCAGAGTTCTGCTGAGCGATGGCCCTTTTCCGTGGATGTGACGTATATCCCCCAATTTGTTCTTTCCGCATATACGTATTTCCTTTTTCTTTCTTCTTCTTTATAACTTCATAAGGTTTCATCAGCTTTAGTGTTTACAATTTATTTGCTTCAATATTTGAATTGTAGCCGCCCATACTGAAAGCAGCCTGTCACCTTCCTTCGCTTCTAGTAGGTTTCATGTTATTTAACAATATTTGAAAATACGATATTAATTCCTCTACCAAGCGCTATTCTTTAAAGCTATTTGCCTTTTGGTCATTATTAAAAGGCCTAATACCTAATGACTCATAATCTCGAATTCTCCTGAAAAACAAACAAAATATAATAATGCAAAGTAATTCAGGCAGACCTTCGCCGATGTAAACCTGAAAACGTATGTATTGGTATCGCTAACTGTAACTGAAGCCGAGTCATTGACCAACACCCGAAGCATGCATGATCTTACGGACTTTAGTATTTGGTAAATTGCAGCATTAAATAAAATACTTCGAAAGAAAAATAAATACGAAAAAAATGCTTGTATTGTCATAAATACAAATAAAACCTTTAAGAGCGTTTATTCTGAAAGTGGGCAACGTCGTAAATAGATGTCAAATATTTTACTGTTTTGATTAATTTGGCAATATTACATAACGTAACATCACGCCTTGTTTCTCCGAAGGGTTGGTCAGAGGTGTCCCTGTAGCAGGTACACCCACATTTCGCCAGTTATGTTTAAGTCCCATGTAATAGGAGGCGAGCCTATTGCCATCAACCGAGCACAAATCCAGACTCCGAGCTGCTATTGAGAAATTTCAGATAGGAAAACCCAATAACACTTTGCCCGACCCGGGAATCGAACCCAGGACCTCATGCTCAGCAGTAGCGCTTGCGACCACTAGAGCAACGAGGCAATATTACTGTATGGAAATAAGAAATGTGGCTAACTAGTTCCCTAGAATATTTATAATGAATTGCAATTATAACACTGAATTTGATGTTGCAACAATTTTAGGTGTAAAAAGGGATTTGGAAAGTTTATAAATACTTTTTTTTTTATCTAAAACTAAATAATTGGTATTACGATTTTAATTATTGCATTTCATAATAAATATTTTAGTACTTAGACTAAATCGTTTTTTTTTAACCCAGGCGTCATCCCTATTCTGCCCCAAAAAGTGCCACCTACATAATCACATTAGCACCGCATTAGTAAAATGCACAAACACAATCTAGAAATCAATCAATCCTAATTAAAAATCTAAGCAACCAGGGTATTATAGGCATAGAGAGCTTTTTGTTCCACTTCTGATAATTATGAGTAATTATCGCAAGTCTGTCGTTACCCGTATGAAATATGGAGGCCCCCCACTGCCCACCAGGAATGGTTTCGCATCATACAACCAGTTTTTAGTGGGCTATTTTTAGATGTAAACTCCGTGACGTTTCTGCGTGCCTGGTACCAGTTCGGGGAAAGCATATTTTTGTTAGCTCCTTGTACATCATCGGCATAAAAAAAATACTTTATCGAACCTATTCGAGATAATCATAAAGATAACAGAAATATCATAGTCACCGCTGGTTGTATATCAAACCTTTTATGGTAAGCTAACAAGACAGACGAAATCAGATAAAGACGAAAAAAAATTGCCAAAACATTCACCAATATATTTGCACTACATGGTGAGAATATCAAAGATTATTAAGAGCGTTTATTCTGAAAGTGGGCAACGTCGCAAATAGATGTCAAATATTTCGCTGTTTTGATTAATTTGGCAATATTTCTGTATGGAAATAAGAAATGTGGCTTACTAGTTCCCTAAAATATTAAAATGAATTGCAATTATAACACTGAATTTGATGTTGTAACAATTTTAGGTGTAAAAAAGGCATTTGGAAAGTTTCTAAATACTTTTTTTATATCTAAAACTAAATATCGGTATTACGATATTAATTATTGCATTTCATAATCAATATTTTAGCTCCCTAGTTAGCCATATTTCTTAATTTCATACAGTAATATTGCTAAATTAATCAAAACTAGTAAATATTTGACAGCTATTTACGATGTTGCCAACTTTTAGGATAAAACCCTCTTAAGCACCGGAAACCATTCTCGATAGGTCACCTAGAATAGGTTTATATACAAATACTCACACAAATATATTTACACAAAGCAAAGGCAAATGACCAGCCATCCAGAGACAAGAACATAAAACAACATGAACGATACCGCAATCGTCAAAATCTATTTAATGTTTACACCTTTACAGGAACACCTTTTTAGGAAACACCGCATGGCCCCATAAAAATTCTAGGTTTTCACCCACCATTACTTAACACCATAAACAATTGGAAATTCCTCCTTTGTCCGCAACAGTCCTCTACATCCGCAAAAGACTGGTTTGGCTGAATTGTGAAAAATAAAATTCATGTCCGCATTCCAGAAAAATACTGAGTAAAGAAACTTTTTAATTGGCTTGCGAGTTTAAATTGGACTTGAATATGGCTTAGTGTCCTTGGAATTTGTTTTCATTTTAAATCGGATATGAATTCAAGCAGACATGAATTGAAATACGAAATTATCCTTAAATAACCAAAAAAACAATACAAATGAAGGTGAAAAATATAAATGGCGTGAAATTTTCAGGACGTCGTCGGACCACGGAATGTAGCAAATTCCATTTTTTTTATTTTAAATTAAGTAATTGGGTTTTAAATTAACGAACAAATATACAATAGAAAAAAAATCATTCTCTTTGAATGCATTTTCATTTTCCCGCTTTTCCTTACGAATCTTGACCTACACAAATGAGGTCATAATCAAAAATTTCCCCTCATTCGTAAAATAAGGACAATATGTCAGGGACGACGGTAATACCAACTTCCGGTTCAGGGTAACAAAGGAACGTAAATCTTAATTTTCATTTTAAAGAAATGTAAAGTAATCTTGTTAATTTAAACAAGCGTTGAAAAATCTATAGTATCTAATGCACAGTTTTATGACGGAACTTTCAGAACAGAGCAATTAACAATGAAAAAGTAAACTTTTTGGAGATGATTGGAGAAAAAAGTATCGTATGCCTCCTAATAATAATCAGCCTATCTATAACGTTCCCACTGCTGGGACAGGCCTCCTCCCTGTGAGAGGGAGTGGGCCGTAATCCACCACGCGGGCCTAGTGCATTGATAGATATCGCAGGTCTTCGAATTTTTGGTTCTAGGACATCCCGGTTTCCTCACAATGTTTTCCTTCACCGTTTTGAGAGCAGTGGTGATGAAATAAATTACATAAAGTTAAGTGCCTGCCTAGCTTCGAACCCACGACCTACAACTCGTTAGTCGCGGTCGTTACCACTGGGCTACCACTGCTCGTTATGAAAAATTTCTCGAATGCCTCCTAAAGGTATGAAAATCTGACAAGAACTCACACGACCTCAAATGATGACACGTTTGCCTTCATCTTCCATATTTGAGAATTGCAATTAGAAACAAAAGAAAAAAAACGACCACACTTGATTTCTTTTTCCATCAAATTTTTGAATAGTGAACAGGTCAAAGACTCCTTGTTTCGATGACAGCTCGCCTCATTAAATCGAGACAGTGATTAACATGAAATCACTCACAATGCAACAATGCATTGACGGGTCATTACCAAATCACTTTTAGAGTTCTCTCATGATTCTAAGAACATCGTAAAATAATGCATTAATAAAAATGTATTAATTAAGAGCGCGCATTCTAAAAGTTGAAATCGCTGCAAATAGCTGTAAAATATTAACCTGTTTTTATTAATTTATTAATATTACTGTATGGAAATATGAAATATCGCTCTAAATTGACCTAAAATATTAACAATGAATTACAATTATAACACTGAATTTGATGTTGTAACCGTTTTAGGCGAAAGTTTCCAAATATTTTTTTTACATCTAAAACCAAATATTCTGTGTTACGGTATTGTTTATTGCATTATTTTCTTATTCAATATTTTAACTAGTCATTTAATTTAGTGTTAGATTGTTTATAAGATTTGTCATATATTAAAAAATTAGGCAAAAAAAAAAAATTCTCTTTGGAATGATATTTCATATTTCCATACAGTAACGTTGCCAAATTAATCAAAACAGCAAAATATTTGACCGCTATTTGCGACGTAGCCCGCTAATCACTTGAAATGTCAAATTAGCCTCTGGGATTAAAAAAGGAACTTAACAGTACGGCCGTCGAGAGATGCGTTCCTGTCACCTTTCAGTTGAACTATTTCTAGGATCAAATTCGCAAAACACATATTCGTTAGTATGAAACTGACAGCTGTCAAAAATGCATTCTCGACGGGCGGATTGTAGTACTAAACACCTCGTCCACAGTAGATCAACAAAACTCTAGATTAAATCTTGGTTCATGTTATTCGAAGTTTTCATTTCGTTTCCTTGATTTTTAAAGTTGCTGTGAGTACATTGCTTCGTCTTTTACACGTGATTAATTAGAAAAGGAATTTGCCCTGTATCAACATTTCTAAGGACCTAAATATAGAAAGTTGGGGTTAACCTGTTTTATAAAATATAATGTCACGAGTTCAGACACGTTTTCAAAACCACGTGGCAAATAATGAGAAACAAGTTGAAGAAATCGAACCTCGTTTGTTTTGGAAGTTGGCGAACCGTGGATTGTTTCATCACTTGCACGTGCCTAAAGTGGTCAAAGTTTTCCTCAAACAAAAAAAGTGGCACTCCGGGAGTGCCGATAGAAGTGAAGACTTGAACAAGATCGCCTTGGTGGAAGAAAATTACTTGTATAGAACATTGGTCCGTAACCTTATCTAAATAAAGAGCCTAATCGCGTTTACAAAAAAAAAATACTCCCAAAACCTTTAAAGTAAAAATATATTTGCATAGAACATTGATGCGTAACGTGATATAAATAAAGAGCACAATCGCGTTTACAAGACTGAGGTGTCGGTAACGGTGTCGCGAGTTCAATTGTTTTTCCCATCTCAAAAATGCCCAACGCACCTAAAGAAATTTTCACTTCAAAAATGTGACTAGCACCCTAATTCGTAACACACTTTCAATCATAATCTGAATAATTTTGAAGTATTTTGCGAAAAATTTGTCAGCTCTACAACGTAAATAACGCAATGAATGTTGTTGAACTGTCAAAATCAAAGCCATTGCTACTGTTAGGCCCACTTGCGCGTTAACAGCTGACTCAGGGTTAATCCAATCATTCTCTTTGGATTAACCCTGAGTTAGCTGTTAACTCCGAGTTATTTAGCAAACCCACGAACGTGCAAGTTGGCCTTATTTAGTGTGTTACGCAATTACCCCGCGGTATATTCCTCGTAGTCAATATTTTCAGGACATAGAATTTCTCTCAAGTCAAAAAAGTTTCTATCCTTAAAATCTTGAGTTAGGTACAGTATATTAGCACTGAACTCCAAATGTATTGAATTTCACGAACACATGATGTTTCGTAATTAGTGTTCCGTAGCCAAATTGCAAAAAAGAACCCTTATAATTTCGTCATGTCCGTCTGTGTGTCTGCCGGTCTGTACGTCTATCCTTCCGTCTGGATGTCACACAGTCGTTTTACTTTTTCAATCTTAATCTTAGTAACGAAGAAGTTTGGTCTGTTTATCTCCTGGGTTCCGAACCTGGGGGTAATTACCCCCGCGGGGGTAAATCTGCTATTATAAATGATAAACTTTATCTGGATTGTTCCGGATTGGCGCAAAAACGGCTCAACGGATTTGGATCAACTTTGGCACACAGATAGTTTATAACCTATATTAAAACATAGGGTACTTTTAATTCCAGTAGTAAATTGCCGTAGGATATTTTAGCAAAAACTGGTCTAATGTAAATTTTTATCTTTAGAAAAACGATAATACACTTACAGTACATTGTTTTCATTTTAAATGCGTTTCATAAATTCAAATACATTCAGATCGATTTGTATCAAACATGGCGCATGCAACGTGACAGTTCGATGAACTCACCAATCAGTTTTGATTACTTGCTAATAAATCAGAATGTTTATTAAGAGCGTTTATTCTGAAAGTGGGCAACTATTGCTAATAGATGTCAAATATTTCGCTGTTTTGATTAATTTGGCAATATTACTGTATGGAAATAAGAAATATGGCTAACTAAGGAACTAAAATTTAAAAATAAATTGCAATTGTAACACTGAATTTGATGTTGTAACCGTTTTAAGGGTAAAAAAGGCATTTGGAAAGTTTATAATACTTTTTTTATATCTAAAACTAAATATTTGGTATTACGATATTAATTATTGCATTTCATAATCAATATCCCCAGTTCCCTAGTTAGCCACATTTCTTAATTCCATACAGTGATATTGCTAAATTAATCAAAACAGGTAAATATTTGCCAGCTATTTACGACGTTGCCAACTTTTAGGATAAACCCTCTTAACTAGTGCTCGATTCCTATGTCTTACTGACCGTTAACGGTTATTGGTAACCTTTCCTCGTTTTTGCTTATGTCAAGTCTTCATAGCTTAGCATAATTTTTCATGCGTAAGACGCATTTTTAGGTAGAAAAGACTTTATGATGTCAAAGAAACAATTCAGCATACCCCAAACTAGAGAAAAAGGTAAACCAAACAATTTGTTTGGTAAGTAGGTTTACCTTTTTTGGCATTGAGACCGCCAAATATGAAAAACATGATTTTCACTCCTCTTGCTCAAAAAGGCCGTCATTGTGGAGTACCAGAGCGGGGAAAAATTGCATTTCTTGCTCTAGGGGAAAAAGTTTATTTTTTTTAATTTTTGTCTTTTCCAACGAGCCTTGAAAAACGAAATAGTAGATTGTTATACGAGGGGCTAAAATAACCCATTGTAACGAGGTAGTTTTACTCCCGAGCTTTAGCGAGGGAGTAAATAGAAACCGAGTTATAATGGGTTTTAGCGCCGTGTGTTACACTCTACTTTTCACTACGATTGCGAGAAAATAAAATAATCCAATACAATATTAATTTACCTTTATAAAATTCAAATCTGTAAATGCGATTATCGCCATTTTGATGACAGTCGAGGTCGAGGCTAAAAACATAAAAATTGGGGATTTCGAACATCCAAACTCCACCACAGGGGCAGTGAATACTACATCATTTAATTATTTGACGAGTTCATCCATTGTTCAAGTTAAATAACTAGTGGTAATTAAGTTTTTGATATCCAAAGTCGAAGTTTCGCGCCAATCGTGCGAGTTTACATTTTAACTTTTCACAAATATCACACATACACATGTAGATACGATTTAAAATGTGACAAATTTTATTAAAAATATTATACACAACTAGAAAATGCCCAGATCTTAACGTAATATACGAACACAGGTCCAATAACACATAATATTCATTACCACTACTCAATTTGTGTTAAAAATCGCCAACCATTTTTTTTTTATTGTAATGTTGTGCGAAAACGATTATGCCAAACGATTTTTTTTTTCAATTTTAATCGACTCGATTAATTAATATGTCGAATATCAGAAATCGAAAAATTAAATAAAATTGTTTTAAGCATTAAATTAGAGATTTTTTTTTAAAGATTTCGCGACAATGCCTTTTTTATTTCTTCTGTAGCCGCAACGCAATGCTCGCATTCTACCGAAGAGATAGCCGCATTTAGTTCCATTTTCAAAAATAAAATGTTCTTCTTTTTTTTGTGAACAAGTAATAAGTCGAGTCCATACTCATGATTATTCTACAAAAGAATAAAGACTTTTTCATTTTTCAAGGCTCATTGGAAAAGACAAAAATTAAAAAAAAATACTTTTTCCCCTAGAGCAAGAAATGCAACTTTTTCCCCGCTCTGGTACTCTACAATGACGGCCTTTTTGAGCAAGAGGAGTGAAAAAGTCTTTATTCTTTTGTAGAACAATCATGAGTATGGACTCGACTTATTACTTGTTCACAAAAAAAAGAACATTTTATTTTTGAAAATGGAACTAAATGCAGCTATCTCTTCGGTAGAATGCGAGCATTGCGTTGCGGCTACAGAAGAAATAAAAAAGGCATTGGCGCGAATCGAAATCTAATCGCGAAATGTTTAGAATTTTTCTCTAATTTAATGCTTAAAACAACTTTATTTAAATTTTCGATTTCTGACATTCGACATATTAATTGATCGAGTCGAACAAAATTGAAAAAAAAAATCGTTTGTCATAATCGTTTTCGCACATCATTACAAGAAAAAAAAAAAATGGTCGGCGATTTTTAACACAAATTGAGTAGTGGTAATGAATATTACGTGTTATTGGACCTGTGTTCATATATTACGTTAATATCTGGGCATTTTCTAGTTGTGTATAATATTTTTAATAATATTTGTCACATTTTAAATCGTATCTACATGTGTATGTGTGATATATGTGAAAAATTAAAATGTAAACTCGCACGATTGGCGCGAAACTTTGACTTTGGATATCAAAAACTTAATTACCACTACTTATATAACTTGAACAATGGATGAACTCGTCAAATAATTAAATGATGTAGGTACTTAGTATTCACTGCCCCTGTGGTAGAGTTTGGATGTTCGAAATCGCCAATTTTTATGCTTTTAGCCTCGACCTTGACTGTCATCAAAATGGCGAAAATCGCATTTACAGATTTGAATTTATAAAGGTAAATTAATATTGTATCGTATTATTGTATTTTTTCGCAATCGTAGTGAAAAGTAGAGTGTAACACACGGCGCTAAAACCCATTATAACTCGGTTTCTATTTACTCCCTCGCTAAAGCTCGGGAGTAAAACTACCTCGTTACAATGGGTTATTTTAGCCCCTCGTATAACAATCTACTATTTATTTTTAGGTTCAACCCCACAACAATTTGACCATGTGTTTCCCTGAATACATAAGTTCTGCTATAAATCATACCAAAATACTTATTTACATTATAAAAATCCCCCATTTACATTTCTTTTGAATGAAAATAGGTTTTTACATTAACATTATGCTACCTTGAACCGCCAGTTGGGTTTACCGCCGTCCCTGACATATTGTACTTTTAAACTCATTTCACACATGCACCGGAAATTTTATATTCAGCCTACATATATTATTTTTTCAAGCGTTAACATTGGTGGGTTCATTGATGTAAATTATTGGTTGTTTTCTTGGATACAGATTTTTTATGAGACAACTGACAACTGCTTCCGTTTTCAGTAGAATGTTATAAATTGACTGTTGTTTTTTGTTGTTACTTGCAGTGGAAGTTTTGTATTAGATACAAATGTTGAGCAGCGCCATATGCATTTTTATATTAAATTCGAAAAGAAAATGTGACCTACGCGAATGCTGTTCACATGTAATTTATTTATAATTAATATGTCCTATTTTTAATATCTAATCTAACGAGTTGTTAACGCGTAATACCTGTAATAAGATAACATCTAACATTGTAACAGCGAACCAATTTTCAAATTATAGGCCAAATATTTTATGATATTCGCACAGCTCATAACCTAAAGAGGTGCCATAAAGAATATGAAATAAAAATTTAATAACCCGGATATAAATCCGAGAAATTTCGCGGATTAAAGCTCCCCAAAGGGTTCTGCAGAGGTGTAAGTACCGCATAATATTGTTATTATTAAGCATATACTCGTAGACTCAATATTTAGCTTAGAATCACATTATCATCTACCAAGCCTTTTCCCAAATATGTTGGGGTCGGCTTCCAGTCTAACCGGATGCAGCTGAATACCAGTATTTACATGGAGTGACTACCTATCTGACCTCCACAACCCAGTTACTGGGTAATACGATACCTATTGGTAAGACTGGTTGTCAGATTTTCAGGCTTCTGACGACCCACCCGTAACGACTGTCAAAGATCCACGAATGACAGTCGAGACCAACGGCTTAACGTGCTTTCCGAGGCACGGTTGGGCCTCGGTATGTAAGGTGATTTTGGTGTGATGTTAGTGGGTACTTAGCTTAGAATGTCAAAGTTTTAATTAAGTTTTGAATTTCTGATCAAATTAAATTTCTACAAAACTCAGTTTTCTAGTTTTCAATCGTTACCTTGTACCCACAACAACTAAAGAAAATCTACAAGAATGACGATCAATATGAATGAAAATCAGTTAACACCAGAGAATCATCATGCGTTATTCAGTTGTTATTTGGCAGAGATATAGGACGTTGACCCGGCGTGCGTCGCGTGCGCAGCGTGGCGCCTGCAAAACAAACGCACCAGAATACGCCTGCATAAATAGGATGCTCTGGAAAACAAACCATTAATATTTAGGTACTTGATTTGCGATTCTGATTAGGGAGACTTTCTATTTTTAACCGACTTCCAAAAAGGAGGACGTTATAATATGTTCGGACGTTATAATTATTTTTATGTTTGAAAGGGTATGCTTTCGAGGTAGTCCCATATAAATTTTATTAACTTTGTTTGGATAGTTTTTGAATTAGCTTCCATAATACGTATTTTGTCCCACTTCGTTTGTGGATGATATGATAATTTCCTGTCACTGATAATAATTATTAGTGGTATTCGAATTTGTGTGGGGTAGTTACCACAGCAAAAAGTGAAAAAAAAAAAAAAATACAAAATAAAACAACCGACTTCCAAAAAAAAAACACTACAGAGTGAAAAATATCTTTAATTTCGGAAGTCGGTGGCAAAAAATGAAAATTCAAAACCAAAGGACACCGACTTCCGAAATTAAAGTTATTTTTCACTTTGTAGTGTTTTTTTAGTCGGTTGTTTTTTTGTTAGTAAAAAGTTTTTTGGGACGAAGTTTTATATCGCGACTTGCGGTAAGAGTAAACTGTCAGTAATCGTCACGTAACGAAAAAGTGTTATTCCCGAAAAAGTCAGTTTCAAGTGTCAAAAGTTTTTTCTATAGGTACTAATATTATAAAGAGGTAAATTTGTTTGTTTGTATGTAGGGAATAATCTCCGAAACTACCAGTCGAATTTGAAAAATTGTTTTGCTTTGGATAGCCCAATTCTTGAGGAAGGTTATAGGCCGGATAAATGGATGTTTGTTACTCTTTCACGCAAAAACTACTAAATGGATTTGGATGAAATTTAGCACACAGATAGTTTATTTAACCTGGATTAATAAGTGTTCAATATTTTTTTATTATCTGAAAGATGGACAAAAAATATTTTTGGACACAGGCCTATTCGGTGTGGATTATGTGTGGACGTGACCTAAAAGGAGCGCTCAAAATCCTCCCTTTCGCCAAATATTCAGTTAGAAACTATTACAACAGTTCAACAAACTTTATAATTAAAGAAGCCGTGTGCTCGATAGAATTTCCCATCGGTAAATATAACGACAAACCATACAAACTTTCATCCCCTATTTACAAAAATCCTTTCACTTTCGTCATATAAAGAACTCTTGCGCAAAATTTCTTGCTTCTTGACCCAGCGGTTTAGATTTTGCGTTGTCTGTAAGTGAGTTAAAGATTTTTATTAACTAAATAAAATGCCAAATACCGCAAATAAATATGGTTTAAATCTTGCCTGACCTATATCATAAGGAGAATAATATATATTATCCTAACGCACGTGGAGAATTTTGGAGTTAAACAGGAAGCTTCACATCTGTGATATAGTAAGGTTTAAGCCATTTTATAATGCTGAAACACGGTATTTTGTAAAATATCTAGGTTTATTGCTGAACTGAGACAGAGAGAGAATCTTAGGCGCCACAGACAGCTATTAAGTGTTCCAGGAATAGATTAGAACGGAAGCCAAACAATGTCAGGAATTTAGGAGCTTTCGTTTGGCAAACACTTTCATTACCTAGTCAACCCTTCTTGATGACCCCTGACCCCCTCTGTAAGCAGTCTATAAATATGACTCCTCTATTTCATCACGACTATCCCTTTTTCCAAATCGCCATTGCCGCGTGTTTACAGATGCTTCTTCATCCCAACACTTGTACAGGATTGTGCTAATGATACTTTCGGGCAGTTTAATTTAAAATACCCTGCTAGTGTTGGCTTGAAAAAGCTGTTGTTAATACATTTTCGTACGTATACAACGCATTTCCATCTTCGCCTCAATACAGCTCATGTGTTAGGTTAACACCTTCAGCACCATGTGTATCTTTTTGTCACACACTCTCTGGAACACAGTGTATCCAAAAGTATAATACACATCTTTCTGCTTTTTGCTTTTTTTAATTTATTATGCAGAAATGAAACCTGCCTGTCACAAATTTGTCAAAAATTTAAAGAACTTAAGGGGCGAGGCTAAGGGTTTAGAAGCATTCTTATTTCATATTTCAAATATTTCTGCCCAGAAGCTTCTTTAGCACAACTCCATACAAGTGTTGGGATGAAGAAGCATTTGTAAACATGCGCTATTGCCCCATCGGCCTTTAGCAGTCACGTAAGCCTCGGTCAATGCCCTATATTCAAAAAGGAGAACTACTATGCAAAACTATTGCTCACTACAACCTTTCCACTACTTAATTCATTTCATAGCGTTATTTTCCCTTCAAAATACATTGTTATCACATTGTGTTCCACGTGACTGAAGATTTCATCTGAAAACAATTACTGCAGCTTCAGTAAGGCACTGTTCACACTGTTGGGACAAACGAGCAGGCTCATCAATCCTCATCCACAGCCTGACTTCTCTTTTCTTGAGCCAATCCAGGTAGTCGCCACTTGGTCACTGCCTGACTCCACCGGTCATCACTTCGCTTTGTCAGGTATCTTGCCCAACTCTATTTGAGTTCCATAATTCGTTTTCCAATACCCAAATTACGTCTTCAGCTCTCGACGTTTGGAACTCGGTCCATTAAGCCTTATGCCGAGCGTGAAACACTCCATGGCTCTCTGTGCAACTCTCACCGTGTACCACCTGATGGTAATGGTGGACATTGCAGCATTGGTAGTTGGACGACTGTTGTTTTTGGCGTCATTACGACGTTCGAATTATCTTGGACTGTATTGGATTACCTGGTTGCCAGTTGTTACGGGTCGTCAGAAGCCCGAAAGCCTGACAACCAGTCTTACCAAGGGATATCGTGTTACCCAGTAACTGGGTTGTGGAGGTCAGATAGGCAGTCGCTCCATGTAAAAGATTGGTATTCAGCTGCATCCTGTTAGACTGACTCTTTGTCTTAGTCAAAGAGTCAGAAAGGCTAGGCACATGATGGTGATGTACTCGATTGCCTCGTTGGCAGCAAGCGGGACTGCTGAGTGTGGTCCTGGGTTAGATTTCCAGGTAAAACCGTTATTCGGCTATCCAAAACACAAGTTCCTATGATAGCCCGGAATTTGTGCCCGGTTAATGGTACAAATTAACTCCCCCCCCTAAACATAAAATGATTTCATTTCTGTACCTAAATAGGTTTGTACAAACACGTCGATCATATTTTAAAAACTAGACGAGGTCAGCGTTTCCTACCTGACTACTCTGAGAAGAAAGGCCGAAACAAACTCAGAGGTCACAGTCTCTTTTAAAGTCCAGTAATCTTGGTCAGATCATATGAAGACCATGTATAGCTTAGCAAATAATAGTTTGGAAAAAATGAGGGCGCCACTATCGCACTTAGGTCACTTCAAATGGGAAATAGATTGTTAAAATAAATGTGCAACAAAAAACGCTGCTTGTGGGTGACTCATATCAAAACCTACCAGCACTTGTCGGCAAAGTAGATTAAGTAGTGCCATCATCATAGGTTTGCATTAAGTAAAATATTTAGTTCCAAATATTACCACGTCAGACTCTTTTATGTCGACTTGTAGATTAGTGTCTGAAATGGTCGTTTGAGGAAAGAACCACACAGATTGAGTGGACCTGTCCAGTCAGTGCATGCATTTTTCAGTAATCGTGTAGCTCAACTCAGAACATAACAAACATAAATGTGAATACATTGTTGAATGTGTACAAAATTATATACAAACCTTCGTCTAACTCTTCGGGAATACAAGAGTGATGTATTGTTACACACACATACATAACATCATGACTGTAATTCCCCGAAGGGTTAGGCAGAGGTGTACCTACAGTGTGAGTCTTTATAATGTACACACATATCGAAATGAGGGAAATCTACGCTTAATTTTAAGGACGGATTTTTTTTTTTTAAATCTAAATATTTTTTTATTTAGTTTTTTTTTTAAATACGTAACGTCTTATTGAGAAATTTTACGATTATTGTAAAAAAGAATGAAAAAAAAACAATTTTTGCTAAAAAAAATCATGTTTATTTCAATTGAGGGTAGTTTTTTTCCACAATTTTAATATGGAGTTTAAAAGTAACATCACCGTTTTGTTAAAAAATTCCATAAAACAATTTTTTTTTTGCTGTAAAAAAACAAATAACCGTCGATAAAATTAAGTATCAATTCCCTCATTTCGATATATTATGTGCACATTATAAAGACTTCGCCAGTTATGTTTAAAAGTCCCATGTGCCATCAACCGGGCATAAATTTAGACTCCGGGCTGCTACTGAGAAATTCCTGATGGAAAAACCAAATATTTCCCGACCCGGGAATTAAAACCCAGGATCTCATGCTCGCTTGCGACAATTAGACCAATGAGGCAGTGTTGTTTTGTTAAAACGACTATTTCTCGACTGAGTCTGAACTAGGCCTTACTATTTGTTGTCATGTAAAGTCAAGTACTGCGTTTTGCACCACATCTGACTTTACAATAAGTATTGGTAGTTACGATGTTTTATTTATTGTACAGGTACCAACGAAGTTACGTTATTTTTGGTAGATAAATGTTTGTTTGGTCTAAATACATTGATGTTTATTTTTGGGACATATGTGCAGTTAAATTTTCTTAATTCACCTGGTTTCCTTTTTGATGTGTAATATCTTTCCTTTCGCTTTCCTGCAAGCAAAAACAAAATCTAAATCTAAAAAGATCTTAATAATCAAATATGTGGAAACGATTTCGTAAAAAAGGGACGTGCATCACAGGAAGCCGGGAAAGCGCGCGCTATTTGATTTGATCAATGAGCGCGTACGGTGCTAGAGTTGGCCGTCAGAAACGACCTTGACGAGGCCTATAAGCGTTCCGTATGTCCGAATGAAAAAACGGAACCCTATAGGATCCGGGATCGTGTGTCTATCTGTCAGTCCGTCCGTCACAGCCAATTTGGTCCGAATCTAATGGACCGATTAAGTTGAAATTTGGTACACATATCAATTTTTGTGACCCAAATACGGACGTGTAACGTAAATAAATTAATTTTGAATATATTGGTCACGTGTGGAAGACAAATAGTAAATTAAAATAAAAGTCTATTTCCAGTTGAAGACCAATATAAATGATTTCTACATGTTTTTATCAGGAATTCAAGCAACGCGGGATACATTCCGCTGTATTCTATATTTCACAAAGCGGTATAAGTCTGTTACCTCATCACAATAGCATTTGAATTTAAAATAGGTTAAGAAGTGTCACGCACTTTGTGCTTTTACATATTATACGTGCCTTGTAGGTATGTTGCACTGAAATATCATTATCTACTTATGCTAGGAGAGGGCTATGCTTGAAGTTTCCCTACGTGATCGAATAAGAAATGAAGAGATCCGCAGGAGAACCAAGGTAACCGACATAGCCCGAAGAATTGCCAAACTTAAGTGGCAATTGGCAGGGCACATTGCTCGCAGAACGGATGGCTGATGGGGCCGAAAGGTTCTGGAGTGGCGACCGCGTACCGGAAGATGTAGCGTTGGAAGGCCTCCCATAAGATGAACCGATGACTTTGTGAAGGCCGCAGGAATCCGCTGGATGCGGAAAGCACAGAACGGGTCGAAGTGGCAGTGCTTGGGGGAGGCCTATGTCCAGCAGTGGACGTCTTTCGGCTGAAATGATGAATGATGATGACTTATGCTAGAGTTGCTGTCACTTCTCAGGTATTTCAGGAAATGTCTTTAAAAACTATTTGCAACAGATGCCATTCGCTCTCAATAGGGGTTCAGACACTATCAGTAATACGGTGGAGTTTCTTGCCCATTCTTCTCCATACGAAAACTACCCTTTGGAAGGGGCGACTAGAATCAATTCTATTTTTTGTTTTTGACGTTCAAAAGTGCCTTTTTGTGCCTAATTGAAATAAATTATTTGACTTTGACTTTGACTTTGAAAAATAATGACATTAATATTACTGTCATTCCTTCCAATATGAATGTAAAACTGATGATAATTGTTTTTTTTTTTTTTATTGTTCAGGCTTATTTATTTCAATAATTACTCAAATACAAACATTTGTACGCCCTCTGGTATAACATAGCGAACTCTTTATCTTTATATACCATTACTATTGTACACCTACGTCAAACAAATGAATAAATGACTTATGACTTAAACTATTAAAATATTTAGATCACATCATCATTCCAACCACCACACTGTCAGTAATAATGACATTACTTGAATGTAATGTCATTATTACTGATAGTGTCTGGACAACTATTTGCTCGAATTGACAATAATCAGCCTATAATGTTCCCACTGCTGGGACATAGGCCTCCTCTCTGTGAGACAGAGTGGCCGTAATCCCACGCGGGCCCAGTACGGGTTGGTGGATATCACATGCCTTCGAATTTTTGGTTCTAGGATATGCCGTTTCCTCACGATGTTTTTCTTCACCGTTTTTAAGAGCAGTGGTAATGAAATAATTTACACAAAGTAAATCGCCTGTCAGATTTCGAACTCGTAAGTCGTGGTCGTTTTCACTGGGCCATCACTGGTATCTATTAACAATAGAGATAAAATAGACAATATTAATAATCAACTTAACCCCCTGACGACACAAAATGGAGTATTTTTTCCCGGTTAGCAACATACATTTTCCCGGTTGGTAACATACATTTTTCCGGTTAGCAACATACATTTTACCTCTATGCAATTATCTGGCACAGAGCATGTGTTATCTGGCCAAATCTCTCACAGACCACTACAAATTAATATTAATAGCCCTTAATAATTTATAATAATACGACATCCTTCCTGTGAGAAGAAAGTGTTAATAGTACCATTTAATAATACAATACTATTACAAACGACGTATTATTAAAGCCGCGTGAGTGAGCTGCCCTGATTACTTAATAAATTAGCAAACCAATACACTTAATTGATATGATATGTACCAGGAAGACACTACAATCGACCTTACCACTTTCACTAAATAATAAAAATAGAATCTTAAGTCGTTGACTTAAAGAAGGAATTCGGATATCAATGGACGAAGCGCTTCCGACGTTTTGATTTAGCAAAATAAATTGCTGCAAAGCTCAATGATCCCGCTTCCGTGTGCATCGAGAAGTCAGCTCTATGAAACGTTTTTAGAGTTCATATTTTCTTGCAGCGAAAGTTGCGATTTGAGCCTTTTCCTGTGGCAGATATATCTCGCACTGGTGAAGTTCAACGTCCGTCCTAGCCCCCTCCCCTCTGTGAGACGACAGCTTTTGGTAATTAACAACAAAAAAAGTCTAATTATCAGGGTGTTCAGTTAGAGGAAATCATTAAGTCTCGATTGATTCCAAGTTCGTCTCAGCCATGCGGGAATATTTCTTTATAAGTAGGTATATGGTTTATGTGTGGTGGCACGCTGGGCCATTTTGTGAGAAAACGGCTTGAACAGGTGCCGTCATATTTACTGACGAAATGCGTCAACCTTCTTCTTGTCTTTCATGAAAAGAAACAATGTAACTGCAAAGAAAATATCCTCCATGATATTTTATTTTAATGAAGTTATCTTGTTTATTAAATAATAATAATAATCCATTCATTTCAGGCGACGCAGGCTCATAGATAAATACTGTAACCTAAACATTCATATTTTTATTATAATAGCAAACTATTGTGCACGAAGTGATGACTGTGTCGGCGTCGTGTCACGTACCCTTCGAAAACGTCGGTAAGCAACACCTTTCGGCCAAAACTCTTCCTTCGTGAAGGTTCCGCCGTCGAGTCGTTTGTGGTGCGGGTTCCAACTCAGTACCTACTAAGTTGGAACCCGCACGACAAACGACTCTGAAGTTTATGTTATGGCGCGACTCCAACTTCTCTGCTCCCAAGGTCTACATATTAAGTTCCAATAGGTATTTCAATATTTGCATATGATAGTAACACATTTTCTTTAACAGATGTGGGTCAAACATTTTTTTATTGACAAAAGTAAAGACTTTACAAGAAAATTATACATGAGAAGTTTGAATAGATACGGTAGGTATACAACTTGTACATTATTAAATAATATAATACAATTTCGATGGTTTAGAAGACAAACGTACTAAGTGCAAAATGTTGAGTTTTTAAATTTCATCTCTTTCAGCCTAAATTGTGAGTGTACATTTGTATTAAATGACATCTGTAATTAGTAGGTTTGTCTTCTAGACGATCGATTTCATGCAATGTCCATTATTTGACATTGGTGCCGATTCCCTTGTTCACAAACTAAACTAAATTTAAGTTCAGTGCATCTTTTTCTTTCTATTTCATTAAGAAAAGGACTGAAGATACATTTTAGTTTAGTCCTGACAAATTAATCAGCGCTTGACGTAAATTGACGTAATTTTAGTAGGCAAGTTTTTAATTACGTCTAAACTTGTATGGAGTAGTGAAAGGTGCTGATTAATTTGAAAGGACTAAACTAAAATTTATCTTCTGTCCTTTTCTTGAGTGTATCCCATCTGGCCCGGTGACTTGGCCCGGCACCGGGCCACATGGGACAAAAAAGTTTTAACTGGCCCGGTGATATGTTTACCGGGCCAGATGACACAAATCAAGTGCCATCGTCCCCGGAAAGGGGAGAAAAGAGGATACGCCTCGTAATTTGTGAAATACTAACTATATGCATCTATGAAAGGGATTGAACTTATAAATCAAACTGCTGAAACATTTGCTGAAAAGTTGTCAGGCAAACGTAATTCTTGTGTGGTCGATATGTTACGGCTAAAACCCGAAGTGCGGCTACACCTAGTTTTAGCCGGCTAAAACTAGGTGCGGCCGGTAGCAGTGGGATAAACTTGCCTAAATGGTTTCTGGCACTCGCCGGCCGCTACCGCGGCACCGCTCGCTTCGCTCGCTCGGCTCGTGCGGTGTGTTATGTGGTCACAGTTCTAACCTAACCTAACCTACCATTCAGCCTTGGGCCATGGCGGCCGTTTGGTTGTTATTCCAATTATACTAAGCAGTTTGATTTATAAGTTCAATCCCTTTCATAGATGCATATAGTTAGTATTTCACAAATTACGAGGCGTATCCTCTTTTCTCCCCTTTCCGGGGACGATGGCACTTGATTTGTGTCATCTGGCCCGGTAAACATATCACCGGGCCAGTTAAAACTTTTTTGTCCCATGTGGCCCGGTGCCGGGCCAAGTCACCGGGCCAGATGGGATACACCCCTTTTCTTAATGAAATAGAAAGAAAAAGATGCACTGAACTTAAATTTAGTTTAGTTTGTAAACAAGGGAATTGGCACCATTGTGTTGCGTAATGTAAATTATTTTGCATACTATTGTAATTTACATAATACATAATACATACATAACATCACGCCTTGTTTCCCCGGAGGGTTGGGCAGAGGTGTCCCTGTAGCAGGTACACCCACATTTCGCCAGTTATATTTAAGTCCCATGTCATAGGGGGCGAGCCTATTGCCATCAACCGGGCAGAAATCCAGACTCCGAGCTGCTACTGAGAAATTTTAGATAGAAAAACCCAATAACACTTTGCCCGACCCGGGAATCGAACCCAGGACCTCAAGCTTAGCAGTAGCAATTGCGACCACTAGACCAACGAGGCAGTCAGTATTGTAATTTATCAATTTTATTTATTTTTCTAACTAAACAGACAACTGTGCTGCTGGGGAGTTTGTTGCGCCACTTCTTCCCAGCTAAAACATTAGGAAGTGGTGAAGGGTGGGCGTTTTGGGGGACTGTCTTAATGTAATTTTGACGTTCGAAAAGTGCTGTTTCTCAGACTAGTTCGAATAAATGACTTTTGAATTTTGAATATAAATAAATAAATTCGCAATCGCCAATTAGTCATCAAAATTCTTTCTGCGGATGTAATAAATAAAAATAATTCAAAGTTTTCCCTAATTACATTGTAAGAATAATAATAGTGTAAATTACAGGAAACTGAACAAGTATTTAAAATAAGTTCGTCTAAACTTGGTCTAGACTAGACGGTCGATTATCGATTCAAGTGTCGTTCGATCGCCAAAAGTTCGGTCGTCGACCCGAACACCCCTATTCTGTACTAATTACTATCAACTATCGATTCTATTCGTGACTGCTGATTGGTATTGGAAGTCGATTGCTTTTTGTTTTGGCATGCAGTGTTTTTTACTTACTGCTTTGGAGAATAAATAAATGATGACTATGAAAATAATAGATAAATGATCCTTCTGTTCTGTAGTAGTAGAAGTTTAAAAAGTATTGTCGAATTACGATACAATTATTATTGGACAAATTAGGTTTTTTAAATTATTATATATATAGTACTACTTAGTCACATTTAAAAATTACTTATTTTAATCATGTATAGGAACTTCGGCATTCCCATACATTTTCCAATAATAATCCAATGAGAAAACTATACCGTGGCTACTTCGCATCAAATCAGATTACCTAAAGGTGAACGATTTATAATGAGAATCAAGACAAACTAATAAACTAAGTAAGTTATTGCTTTCCTCTTAACTTTAGCAATTTAATTGCTTTATTACTTGCCGAAGTTTCAACGTTGTGAGAATGACGATTTCTTTCGAGTTGTGAAGTTCCACTACTCGGCGGCAGATGGCGTTGTTTTTCATAGCGGGAAAACAGCATAAAAAAATTGAAAATGGATGATTTTACTTTCAGAAAATTATGATTTCTCTATTTTAATTAGATTATTTCTTAAAACCGTTATGTATTTTTTTTTTGTTTTTTTTTAACGATTGAATAACATTGTTGTAAAATAAGGTGACAATTTATTTTAATTTATTAACAAAACTTTACAACTTAAAAGAAAACCTGTTTAACGTGTAACAATGCCAAAAATGTATTGTCCACTCTATGCTTTAAAATTACTAATGATAATACATAGAAGCGAATACCAGAAAATAACACATAGGTAAACCTAATCGATTACAACAAGATCATTCGATATTCCTTCCGCAGCTGCGAATAGATTAAACATTTTTTATTCACCACTAATTCCAACGATTCGCGTAAAGAATACGAATGCGCTCCCGTGTCGTGCGACAAGCGATAAGTTTATTAACTTTTAAATTCGAGTTTTTGCAATCGAGATGTAGAATAATCGGTATATAACATAAATTGACGCCATTCCTTCTATAATCGACGAATTAAAGTTATTTTATTTTTCTAGTATTCATTTTTATATATTTTTCTTTAGCTTAGTCTCTATTATATTATAATTTATGTAAAGAATACTTTAAATAAATAAAGAATAACACTTAGATAAAATATTGCTACATAATGTAGGTATTTTCCAAATTGAGTAAGCAGAAAAACTTATTTATTTAATACTTCAAGCACACAAATTATGTACCTACAAAGGTGGACTTAATGCCATAGGCATTTTCTACCAGTCAAACTTTGGGTGAAGCAGAGACAAAAAAAGAAAAAAAAACAGTAGTAGGTGCAATAGCGAAAATTGAGGAATAAATATTTATTTAAATTTAAAGATATACCTACATATTTATACTTATTAAAATTTATAAATATAATAGACATTTACAACTAACTATATATGTATATATTTTTAACTACAAATGTAATTGCGCATTGACAAAAGTGATTTTCTCCTACTGTATTGATTGTACTTTTATGTTGTTACGAACATAGTATTTTATAACCCAAGGTTTCATGAAATAGGTCTAATCTCAAAATTGTAATAGTTATTCCACAAGAAAAACGCGTTGTTTTTTTTTAAGTGTGAGTTTAGATATTTGTGGTCGTGACTGTACATAAATTCTTCTAAATAATTCAGTATTTAATATTCTCCTAAACGCAGTAAACAATTTCCATCAATTACGATTTCTAGTTAAAACAAAAAACGTCGATCACTTCAATAGTATCGTTTGATTTCCAAAACGTTTGCGCGCGTGATCGGAATCATGCGCTGAGTTGAACAGACTAAATGAACTCACACATACCTATATGTTCTCAATGTGCTATTTAAAACATCGTGGCCAATCGTGGGTGAATGAAAATATCTTCGCATTTTTACTGAAAAGTTATCGATAAGTAATCAGTAGGAATTAGACATTTTATCTTCAACATGCAGGATAACTCAAAATCTAAATAAAATATATTTTATTTCACATAAACTTACATGGGCACATAATTATGAAACGTCAGAAGCTAGGTGCACGGTTCCAATTGGCTGTTTGCTATGGAGAAGAGCCGGCAAGAAACTCCACGGTTACTATTTTAAAAATAATTGGCTATTACAATGTTTTCAAATTACAGTGAAGACAGTGTGGGCCTGTCAACAAGTATCAGGTACTTAACAAAATAGAAAATGGTCCACAAGTCTATTACGCATACAACGTTCTCATATGCACGAAATATAAAAGATAAATAAAAAAAAACAGTGGCACTCCGGGAGTGCCGGCAGAAGAGAAAACTTGAAAAAAAATCGGGGCCGCGTAATCAACGCGTTGATGTCTTTTACTCTACGGTGTCGGTAAATTGCGTTACAGTGTCGCGAAATCAGGTTTAGTCCCATCTCAAAAATGCCCAACGCGCCTAAAGAAGTTTTCAATTCAATAATAAAAATAAAACATATTTAAACCAAATGACATGATTGCTATTACAATTGTAACAAATCTAAATAAATAGCCTGTCCACAAAAGCCACTGAAAGTTGCCGTTTGCATTTTCTACTTCACTCAATCTTGAGTTAATAGGGTCATCTTAATAAGTTAGTGCTTTGTATTCATGATTGTATACAACGTGTCTTTTGAGACCATGTCAAAGAATCAACTGGCATTTGAATTATTTTTGAATAATTTTTTTATTGTTGTTTTCATTTTTCATACAAAATATGTCGACAAATTCACGATTATTTATGTGAAACCCTGACGTGAAATATATTTAAAAAAAACAGACCATTTTTGTCCATAAAAAATAATAATTTGACAACGTCGCATTTTCTTAGCTTTAAATATGAATGATTGGTTTGCATAAAAATGATTTACTCGTACTTATCAATGAGTCTAGTTATGTTATCTTCGAAACTATGTATTTTTGGAACACGTGTTATATGATTTATTGTATAATATTTTTTCATAAAACATATAACCTAAGAGTTTTGGGACATCAAAAGGAACACGTTGTAGATCACTCCGAATGCTAAAGCGTCCAAATCCAGATTCGAGCAGAACAGAAAAAAATCTCAGTAACAACCCGGAGTCTGGATTGCTGTGGGCTTAATTTATTGATTTTGACGCTATTGGTGCCGATTCACTTGTCACAAATTCCTCTCTCTAAACTAGACTAAAAATCACCAAAATGTTGTTTATTCCTGTCAAACGACGATTTTCCATTCTGAAATAGACTAAAGTGATACAACAATTTTGCTATTCTGAATTTGACGTTTTTCACCTAAAATTTAGATTTTCTAACTAAATCTGACTATTTTTAATCGCGACTAAAAACGTGTGGAATAAAATTGGTTGTCATGAACTTTAAATTCACACCAACACCTCGACTTCAGATGCAAAAACAGCATATTTTTTTTTTTGCTTATATCTCCATAATGGTATGTCCAATCGCAATAAAAATAATGAAAATTTCGACCCCCTTTAAAAACGTCTTAAACCCCTAGCACTCTACATGTAGGAAATCATTTTTCTTATTTTCCATACAAAAAGTGAAATATTCCATATAAAACACGTCGAGGCTGCCCCCCCTACGCGTCTCCGGTTCTAAAAAGATTCACGTGGTTAGGTATCACGTGTGGAATTGCGATTGTCAAATTCGATTTAGATGTGTCAAAATTATTTTTAAATTTAGAAAATTTATTTTGCAGAATAAATAGCTTTGAGATTCTCATAGTCAAAAGTAAGGAGTTTTAGTGATAGTTTAATTAGTTTAGTTAGGTGTACAAGAGAATCGGCACCATTGTTGCCTATTTTCCTATGTAAAAACACCTCTGCCTATCCCCTCAGGATAAATATTCGTAATGTTGTGGTGTGTTTGTTTTAGTAAAAGAAATGCTTTCAACGAATGCGATAGGAGAAGTTCGCCGGGCACCAAAAATGTTTAAATTATTTCTTCATTGTATTTCTCTCTTTCAAAAACAAAACACTGCTAGTTTTTAACACAGCAGTAGTGGTCCGAGGACCTATGCTAATCAGAACGAGAAATTATTATGATTAGAGATGTGCCGATAAGCTGATATAAATCGAGAACCTGGTTTATCGTGAGTCATTAGTCTATTGGTTGTAATGTTTTCAAGATCCGATTAATGAGGCAGCCGAACAAGTGGTCAATCCCGCATAAATTATTTTTATTAGGTGCAAAATGTAGATAAAAATCTGTTTATTCCTTTTATACTGCGTGTTATGAAAGTGTTAAAAGCATTTCCGAGAAAAACTATAATAAACTCAAAGACATTTCAAGCACAATATGTCCGGAAGCAATTCATTCAAAGTCAATAGCTTATATTTACAATGTGTGTCCATTATTAGATACATTTTCTCCTGAGAAATCATTATTATAGTTAAACGAGCGAATATTTAAACAGCATAGAATTGCAAATGACAGTATAAAGCGTCTAGAACAAAGGGACAGTGTAAACATGGCATTAAATGCGCGCCACTATGCAGCCTACCCCATTGTACACCATAGATACTGGATACACAAGCACAGCTAAGTATAGTCACTCGCCAGAGTTTACTGGGCTAAAAGTTGAACGAACCTAGGAAGCGCTTGCGTCTCATTGCTCTCAGCTCTCGCACACAGCGCCAGCCAGATAACATGCATACACGGCTACACCAGCGAAGAAACAAAGATGGACTCGACACACACCGATGGAAACTAACCGTGAGAAATGTTGATAACTCACTTGCGTTAGTGAGCCCGATCGTCACTTCCGACTTTGAATAGAATCAACACGTTCGAAACGCTTTTCGAAAATCAAATTCTTTGTTTAAATTTTTAACGTGTGAACGAACTTTTTGTTTGTGTGCGTTCATTTTTGGGACAGACAGAGACAGACATAGCCAATCAGCCGCAATGAATTCATGACACGTTTGCTCGGAATCGAAGCGCAGACAAATTGATGATAAAAATATATAATTTATCATTTGATCTGAGACACCTGCGCGATCACAATCGGCTCACATTTGACGTTTATTAAATTTAATTATTAAATAAGAAAGAGATGGGGTTGCAATTAATATTAGACCTGTGGTGTGAGTGAGCGCGTAGGCGATATGTTTAATGAGAGTCGGTGTAGTTGCGACTCGTATGACTGGGCGAACTCCGTCAACGTATGTAAGCCTGGTAACTTGGATCTCGTTTGCGCATACATTTTAGTACGAGTTTTTTTTACATGCAGTTTAAAATAACCCAACCGGCTTGACGGGGCTATTTCTTAAAAATGTCTTTGCATTTCCGCGTTGAGAAAAGTAAAAAGGGCATTCGCGCCTAAAATTCATTTCAACTTGAGCAGATACTTACATTCTTTGTGAAATTCCTCATGGATGCATGACATTGTAGCGATTATATTCAAAGTGTTAATTTAGCCTTTATAATAAGTGTTATTTCGGTAATTGAAATCGTTAAAGATGTGAATCTGAAGGTATTTCATAATTAAATGCCGCATTTTATCATGTCGGGGCGTCATTACTGTGTTCAAACGCATGTTTAGCTGTAAAGTAAAAGTTATAAAATTAAATTAAGTACCTACTGCTATTATGACTCAGTATAAACAAGCATCACATCGCTTTTGCTTGCTCACAAAATATCTGCAACTACTATAGATATCATGAACGTAGCGTGTTCTACATCTATGTACCTACTTAGTATCAATGAAGTGATCATTACGTTCAATTTGAACTCATTGACAGCGTCTGGCATAAAATACAAAGGCTTTGTATGTGAGTTACTTCAATAAAAGCATACTGACTTCTCGCTTCTGACTGTCAATTGACATTAGTCATTATGGAGTCGAGTCAACAATCGATTATACAAATTTGTTGTTAACAGCTCTCTCATTTGGAGACAAAACAAAAGAGAATGCGCATTCGTTAAGTGAAATGCATCTTTGAATACTTATATTAGTATTACAATATCTTTAGCACAATTTATTTTCCTACTTCAAATGAACATTTAAAAAAAACAGAGACTTTTTACGCTGCTACAAAAGAGATTCTTATAAAAAGTTTGTTAATCAGCAATGGCCACCATCTCATTATTCAAATGCCATACAATCAGTTCTATTCGAAATTCAAACTTCGATACTACTACAAGAACTACCTATTTCATAAAATAAACAAACCTAGACAACTTCTATGAACATTTTCACACAAATTTTCCTCTACCAGGAGCGCAGTGCTTCAAAGAACATCAGTATTAGTCGGTAGTTAGACCAATCGATAGTCTGTTTCGTGATAACAGAGTTCTATTGATTGTGGAGCAATTTTGCTAGCATACCTAGCTGATAACGTGAGGCAAATACATTTTTATGTAAATATTTCGTGTTTATGTATATTAAAGGTAAAATTGTCTAATATATTGTCTCCTTATTGGTGAATTCAGTAAAAGTCAAGCTCTTTGCATCATTTTCATGTCATATTATATGAAAATCACCTCACTTAGCGCAAGGATTGGTAAATCTTTGTCTGCTGGCTATATCACTTTAAAAAATATATGCAGATACTGCTGCTGACATCTTCCCTACCTATTACAATGGATCAAGAGAAGTTTAAAAGTAGAAAAAAAACAGTAAAAAAAAATACAGTAATATTAGATATAATAATCTCTACTTTCGTAGCCTAAACTAAAACAATGTTTTCGTAGACCCTACTACGATTCGTAGCACTACGCGCGTACCTACCATTGTAGCATGCAGTGCGTATGATTTCGAGCGCTTTATTGAATTGTAATTGAATTAATTACTATCAATTGATTGACTTTAATTTAATTATTTTCGAAGAATTTAAAGTTTTTAAAGTGTACTTTATTTCAAATTCACTCATTTCCGAACTGTACCCAAAAATATAGCTGTCAAATTTGATTTGCAAGCAGTATGAATGTTGCATCGCGATAGCCAATAGGTATGTATACCTACTTACTTAGTGATGAACGACAAAGGTATGGAAACTATTTTTTTTATTGTTTTTTTGTGTAATCTCGAAACTGTTAGAAAGAAAAGCAAGCTTTTTCCCTGATTTGTCCAAAAAAAGATCCATCAGCCGTACTCTGTTACTAAGGCACCATGAATTATGAAGAGTCCACAATGAATATTAATGACTCACCGTATAGCATGTCTTCCATTCATTCCCCTTGCCCTAATCTCCAAACAATTGGAGGGAAGAACAACCCTTTTTGCTACACAATTTTTTTTCTCTACTTATTTGGTCCAAGAATGTATCCATCAACCGTACTCTGTTACTAAGGCACCATAACTTTCATAGAACAATGAAGAGTGCACAAGGAACATTCATGACTCACCGGATCAAAGCGTGTCTTCCATTCATTCCCTTGCTCAATGCTCATGATGCTGGCCACCACATGCAGTGTTCCGGGGTGAATGACTACGGATGCAAATGTACGGAACCCGTCCCGCGTCAATTAATGTGAACCCGGCGGGAAAATCGCGAGAAAATCGGAAATTATTACAAGTTTACATGGTATAGTTTATTGGTGTTTACATTTTAGTAGTTGGTGTTTTTTTTTATTTCTTTCTTGTTCAGTTAATGTTATCTTCGTACTGTAAGTTGCAATGTGTTGAGTTCTGTAGGTAGGTACTTATAATAATTATCTATTTTTCATCTTGTAACAAGTTTATATATTTAGTAATATTAAAGTAAGGTAATTTGTATAAAAAAAAACAGTGGAGATCGTTAATTGTCAGTGTCAACACTTAGGTCCAACACTGACCTTTTAAAATATTTTTTAAAACTCTGTGTAAAAATTTATAAGTATTAGTGTCTAATAATAGTCTTAGTGTGGTGGCGAATCCACCAAAATAAATCTCTTCTCTTCCGCAGAATAAAGTAGAATTTACCTAAGATGCTATGTATCTCTGTCAATCGCGTTGCAGTCCGGACGTTGTAAATCTCGATATATCTTGTAATCCCTTCCATTGAAGAAGTAATTACCTTACTATGATACAAACAAGCGCTAGTCTGGACTCTGGACCTACCATTAAAGTTGTTACATAGGGCTGGGTGACATAAAAAGGTTTGGTTTAAAATTAAAATAAATTATTATGTCTATGGTGTCTCATTGTGCATCTCTCAAATTCAAACTTCAATTCGTGGGCCCAATCTTTTTTGAAAATAGAATGCTAGCCAGCTATTAATTAAATGAGTAGAAATAACCCCTTTCCCATTTCACTGCAAGCTTTTGACCTCACGGCCTGAGAATGTATGTTCTATTTGATCAAGATATTACATATTAATGGTTATTACAATCCTGTAGCCAGTTAAGTTACTTGTCGCCACATAATTCTGCTTGAAGTGCACCATGTTTAGAACCGTTTTACTGCCTCAGGAATGGGGAAGTTGACAATTTGTAATATCTTAGACGTGAAGCTAAAACAATGTTGGAAAAATAGTTTTCATGCATTATTTACACGCTTACGATTACAATAGTTTTAACACATAATTTGACTTAAATGGTTGGATGAAAATTGCCAATACTGAACGTCATAGATTGCCAATTCATCGTCCATTTTTACTAGGACATCACAAAAGTCAGCAGATATATCTTCTACACGTTGACGTTGTTAAGAGCCGTTTTCAGTATGTTTTCAGGACTTTTCATGGAAAAACAAATGCTTCTTTTATTTTGTTTTGTTTTTTGATTCGAATATGTCATACTCTCTGTGTCCATTTTTCTATTGGATCAGCAAAATCCCTCTAAAATAAAATAATCTTACAACTAAACTTCACTTGTAAGTAGGTACTGTCAATCATAGTGGGAGTGAAACATACTCACCGTATTGACTGACATAAGTAATCAGGGGAGCAGGATGTATCAGATGATATCGAGTTGACACAATCGAGTGGCGATCGTTAGACTTTATCATCGGCTATCTGTGTGAGCGCGATGCTGCGTTCGATACTCCCGTCTTCAGGGATGGCGAATGTCAAAGAAATTAAAAACAAGTTTAAAATGCCAACTCATTGGTGAACATATAGGCAGGTGCTTATTGATTCGCCCACACTTATTATAATTCCTTTTTCTCTCACTACAATAGTACTTTCTGTTCTTAACTAAGAGATAGGGCAACTATTTATTGTTATTACAATTTCTTAAAATCAAGATACTATTCCAGTGCCAAAAACAGCAAAAACACTTCATAAAAAAATCAACATTTTCATTTCTCTCATATTCTTAATTTTATGCACTCTACACTAATACTTTGGTCACAACCCTACCAGGAGCGCATAATTCTAAACAAGTTGTTCCTGCACCCGTCTAACTCGCGCGTCTGCCAGCACTGGGCTAAAAGTTCAATGACCGCTCAAGTGGTGACATGATGCTTATCGCATATTTTCTTATATTGTTGCATACACGAATTGACGATGGAACTTGGTTGGTAATTGTGGTAAGGACAGAAGTTTGAGATAATCCTTTGTAACTTCAGGTGATTTTGCAAGCGTCTACGTCTCGTAGTAAATTCGTAGCACCTAATGCAATAATGTAACCTACGGCTACGAGCTCCCATATTGCGTCGCTTTCTCATAAATTTTAAAAGTTTAAGAAATACTAATTCTTTTTCAAGACATGATTCAAGCCTTTAGCTAATGCTTTGTGCAAAAGACGACTATGATGTCTCGAGCAGGAATTACCTTCTACAGATAAAAAAACAACCTCAACGACGACCACATTATATCAAGGCTACTTCTTCTTTTTTCATCTTCCCTGGTACAACGCTAACGTACACCTTTTCTTCTACTCCTGTCTTTGACTGCCTCGTTGGAGTAGTAGTGGTCTCGCGACTGCTGAACGTGGGGTCCTGGATTCAATCCATGGGTGAGGCAAAGTGTTATAGGATTTTACCATTAGGGAACTCTCAGTAGCACTCAAAGTGGCAAAATTAACAAATACAACATACTTTGGGAATACTATAGACACTATAGGTGGTATACCTCTACTGCATACTTAGTTTTTGATGAATATGGGCCTGTTGATATGGAAGTCTAAGAGTAGACCAACAGGCACTATATTTCTATCATAAACTATGTAAAAGGTTCAACGCCCAGAATCCTAAATGTTGACAAGATGGTTATCACTTCTCAGATATTGTTACATGTTTGAACGTGCGCATGAGCATAATAAGTCCCCCTACATGTCTTGCTGCCCACTTCTTTAGTGCAACAGGTTGTCATAATACGTTCCGAGGCTGCTTGCTTGAGCTTCTCTCAGATTACGTACAAATAGGTGCGCAAGATTCGATCTCTGCTTATTGCATTTTACTCTGCATTTTGCTCTTGGCGACGAACTGCTGAAAATGTCAGACAGTTGACTGTCATTGTGTGACTTGTGGGACTTATAATACCAGGTTCGTAGCAGGCGCTGAAGGGTTTTATTGTCAAATGTTGCATAATATGGTCAGTGGATTTCTACTATGAGCTATCTGGGCGGCTTTTTTTGCTTTGCTGTGCAACAATGACTGGCTTTTCATAGTCGTACTCTAATGGAAACTTTTGAGAAGTTGTAATTGACAGAGTCGTGAAACTGGCGAATTTAATGCACCCCATTTTGACCTGAAAAACTAGGAAGCTATAATATGAAAAGTATTTTCGAAAGGCGCTGTCTTTTACCTTGCAATTTTTTCACGAAACTACTCATTTTTAATTGAATGCTTCATACAAAATTGATACCTGTCTGTCCCTGTATTGCTTGGTCGCTCCTCTTGATACATTCCGTGTCGCGCAGGCATTTTCTTTATAGGTTCCACTTACGTCATTAATGTCAGTGCCTTGGTGCCACCTACCGCGTGACTTCGGGATGCGTCGGGATTCTTCGGCATATGATCGTTTGTGATCAGAGAAGACGGGGGAATATTGGCAAAAAAAAAGTTTTATTTTATTTTATTTATTATGGGACACTAAACAGCTACAATATAAAATGTTTACAAATAATAATATAGGCTCATAAGTAGTATTAACAATATTGCAGCCCACTACATTATCCGCATGTTAACAAAATTAAGATAAGGTAAAAAAGTGCCACTAGATTAGCATTACTCAGATATATAAAATAATTGATTATTAAAATACAATACAATTAATTAATTATTAAAAAAATATAAAATAAAAATAAATAAATTTTTGGATAACATTTAAAAAATAATAATTGGGTTTATCACTTAATAATACAAATCAGAATTAAAATTATTAAAAAATAAAGGAATCGACAGTACAATACAATTCATTAATAAAAATAATTAAAACGGTTGAAACAAATTAAATTTAGAATACTAATTTCATATCATTAGATAAGATTTTAAAAACATTGGACTTAAATTTCGATTTGGAACATACAAAAATATTAATATCAATGAAGTTACGATTATAAGTGGTTTTGGCGGTGTACCCATGTTTGTTAATTAACAAAACCTAGACACTTTGCATGGATTAATTGGCGTTACTGGATTCCTTTACTGCCAAGTGAATAGCATTTTGTTCAATGTGTTTGTCACTTTGTCTGAGGCTACCGATTGATCTGAAAAAAACAAGTTTTCATAGATTTTCCATTGTTTTGCTGTTAAATACGATTCTCTTTCATAGAATATGAAATGTCATTTGACACTTCTCAATCTTTCTTTCAACACACCTACATTATTTCTAAGACTGTTTATTTGCGCGAAAGCACTTTAACACTTAATCGCAAAAACCAACAATTACGCGGATGGCCACCGCAGCATCCGCAAACCCATATGTGTAAAGCCTTCATAAGCGTGCTTGGAAAACAAACTAACATTTACCGTCGATTCTACTACACACAAAACAAAATCGAACCAAACTTTAATTACAGACACGCATTTAAAACTTTGCACGCCTCTTGCAGCGACAGCTATAAATCTCCTTTTACAAATACCAATTTGAATTCTAATCCTACTTAATAAAAGTTATTTTTAATTGAAAAGGTTGCCGAGACGCATCAATTGCTGTCGATTTTAAAAGAAAGCAGAGACCAACATTAACCAGCAAGGTACTAGGAAAATAGAGAATTGAAGAGGTGTAGAAAAGTTCGTAGCGCGCCAGTATGATCCACGCCTCCGCGGAATTACGCTTAATTAACTGACATTACGAGTTTATGGCGGCATTTTTACGATTCGAACGTCGAATGAATCTATTACAAAGGATTGACGTTTGTCTATGGTTCAGTAGTGAAATATTGTGTATGTCTATTTACTTCGATTTTTTATCGCGTCCTCGTTATCTTTATTGTTGCTTGTGATAATTATGTTGAAACACTAAAAAGAACTGATAATAAACCTTTGTTATTTGTTGCAAATGCTGCTCTGTAATAAATGATACACCTATAAATTTTATTGCATTTTCATAATGGCTCAAGGTTAATCAGGCGGGATCAATAAACATCCTTGATTGATATTTTAATTAAATTAAGAAGGTAGGTACCTACAGAGTGTTTTGTGAGTAGCCTTTTCAATATGGTTTTCTTTTTCAATACGAAGCCACACGAGCTCACTATTTTTTTTAATTCTTCAGAATTTGGATCATCATCATCTGCCTAGCCTTTGCCAACTATGATGGGGTCGGCTTCCGGTCCAGTATTTTGTTTACATCAGAACTTAGATAAATGAGTTGAACTCTACAACATCACCTTGCATGACATCATGGACCATGTCCAAACCACAATGCTTGAATGAACATCACCTCACATTTACAATAAAAAACCGGTACACCCACCCAGTAAACATAGACAATGAGGTATTTACACAACCAGATTGCTATGAACCCCGGGTTTACACACTTCCGTCCCTAAAACGACCCATCTTGTGTGGAATGCGGAAAACAGGAGGGGTCAACCCACAATACTGGTCGAAGACATGATTTCACGTGGGCAACATTTCTCAATTCGGTATTCCTTTGAACGTGTGAACCTCTAGTTGTGATGTATGCAACCTTTTTGGTGTATTTGTAAATATCTAGTGACAAAATAACAAATGCTTGTCAATCGTTTTTTTGAAACTCTCGAGCGTAGGATTCAAACAGTAATTTTGTTTAGTTTAGTCTGTTTTGAAAATAGAATCTATAATTCAATTCCGTTTGATTCCTGCACTACTATTTTCGGCAGTACCTACCTCGGAGTAAAAGGAAAAATGCTTAAACGAAACAGCAAAGGCAAGCAGATTTATAAACATTGAAAATTTCATGTTTATGAAAGGAAACAAGAAATATACTTAAATGAATGAAGTTGTAATGTGTTAATTAAGTATGGTAATTAAATTATTTTATCAAAAGATCTAACACTGCACATAGTGTACATATTTCTTAATTTTAGCTCGTTGATCTTTATCAAAATTTTTATGATTTTACATTTTATAAAAAGGTCCGGAGATAACGACAGCCCATTTGTTAACGCTCCTGTAAACGTTTACAGATGGATTACTAAATATTTTGACAGTCGTTTTGTCAAAGAGTAAAGATAACATTGGAATTTCCAACAATGCCCTTGGCGTTTACGGAAGTCATTAACGATCGTCATTCTTTCATTTTTGACAGCTAGTTGACAGCTACGTCGTAGAAAAGTTGCAGAATCGATCTCCATTATGTTCCATTTTCAAAAATTGCTTTATATTCGATCCATAGTTTGAATGCGCATGTCTAACTAAAGTCACGTTAATAAAAATTCGTGGTTCGTATCGGCAATGTGCTATGGTTTCGTAATGGTGAATTTAGTTATGGCGACGTAGCCTGAATTCGTCTTTGATTATAAAAAGAACGGTTTTCAAATTCAGTGAAAAAATAGAAGAAAAATTACTTGTTTTTCAAAATAAAGAGAATACAGAATATAAGTAGGTACGCGGTCGTGTTCTATACCATTTTTTTTAACTGTCCTTTTTCTGTGAACTTAAAATTTTTAACTAAACAAAAGACAATCTTTTCCTAAATCACACAATAACAATGTAAGTGCGCTACACATTCAGTTTTATCGATAAACAAGCCATTTTTTCGCTGAATCATATTGAACGACCCTACTTTGTATGAATTTCCGATCATCGACAACTGAAACGTGACGCAAACACATCATAGTCACGTTATCTATCGATATAGCCAACGTAAACCGTCAAAAGTACTAGGCAAGCATAACCAAAACAAAAGTAAACTATTTCGACAGCCGTACGCTCAATAAAAACTTCTAAACTTGAACATACCGTGGGACTGAGACGCCGCTATCTGTCGATTCTCCCGTCTCACTCTCTTTACGTCAGTTGACAAGCAGTGGGTGAACGAACTTCGAGAGTTTACTGGGCTAAAAGTTGAATGTACCTCCGTTCGCGGACATTACGAACAAGATAGCAACTTTACCATACGCATCGTGTCAATGAAATGACGCGAACACGTTTTGGTGTGGCGGCGAATTTAATCAGTAAACCAGGTAATTAGAGTTCATTTTCTTTCGCAAGTGGCTAGTGTATGTGCCGTTTTGGTATAGAACAGCAAGTTTCTCACGACTACTACTACATTCGCACGTTAGTAGTGAGACGAGTGTGCGGATGGGCGTCGCTGTATGTTTGTGTGCGCTCGAGGTTGGTGTAGTCTTGAAAATAATTTCGCGGTCACACCAAGCCGGCGGGTTCATATAACCTGAACCACCTGTCTATGTTGTGCGCCTAGTTATTTATATCTATGCGCGAACCTATGTAACATAGCTATATCTATATATAATCAAAATAAACCAACATAACTTGGCATACGAAGTAGTTTTCAGAGGTGTATGTTGAGCGAAACATATTCCTTTTCGTTTTTTGCAACCTTGTGCGATAGTAGCCGTAAGTATTATATACAATGGTCTGTCAATATGTCTTCGGTGAGCGATTATGTGAGGAAAAAACGCAATGAAATTGAAAGCGTGGTTTGTAGACGCGAAATGAGTGAGGACACCTGCTTCTGACAATGCCACAGCTGCAAACAACTACATACCTCTTAAAAAGCTTCTTTAAAAGCGAAGCTATCATTATGGCCTTCACTACACCATGTCTGAAATAATTGGAACAGTCTTATTTTAAATACAAATACTTACATTAGCTTTGTCTTGTCTATGCGTCGTAAATTACAGTTTTTTAACAAAGAGGATGTATGGGACATGTGTTAACACTGTGCTAAGTAAAATAGCTCCATACGACATGTAATTAGAATATTGACACATTAACAATAGTTAGAAGACTCTATCAGGCAGATGTTTTCAGAGCTTCCGATACAATACAAACACTTACTTTATTCTTACGTCTCGTGAAGGCATTGAAAAAAAAACAAACAACTTTTAAAAAAACATTACATAGTGAAAAATAACTTTAATTTCGGAAATCGTTGTCTTTGGTTTAGAATTTTTGTTTTTTGCCACCGACTATTAAAAAAGTTATTTTTCACTTTGTAGTGTTTTTTTTTCAAAGTCGGTAGTTTTTTTTTTTTGTAATTTTTTACTCTTTAGTTGTGAAACCCACACGAATTCAAATACCACTACCTGCTATGTAAATAACAGTGTCAGGAACGTATCATATCATCCACATACTAAGTGGGAAAAAATACGTATTATTGAAACTAACTCAAAAACTACCCAAGCAAAGTTAATAAAATTTATATGGAACCACCTCTGAAGTATGACCTATCAACCAAAAAAAAATATCAAAAGAATAATTGGCGGAATAATCGCGTAACAAGTATACAAAAAACAAAAAAAAAAACATTTAGTCGAATTGAGAATCTCCTTCTTTTGGAAGTCGGCTACAAAGTGAAGAAGATTCTTGTGTTCATGACAATGCAAAATGAGTCCAAAATCATTTCAGCTTCATGCAAGATGGTCAACAGTCTACAAATATTTACTACTAGCGGACGTCACGCGGTTTCACCCGCGTAGTTCCCGTTCCCGTAGGAGTACGGGGATAAAATATAGCCTATGTTACTTGCTGATAATGTAGCTATCCATTGCTGAAAGAATTTTTCAAATCGGTTCAGTGGTTTTTAAGTTTATTCGTTACATACAAAAATACTAATCATTTCTCTTTGTAATATTAGTGTAGATACGGATATACCTACATACCCGGACTAGGAAGCCGCGCCTGTGCCATAGTTCATAGGACTTTCATAACATACATCACAGCTGTAATTCCCCGAAGGGTTAGGCAGAGGTGTACCAGTAGTATCTTAAGTACCTGGTACTAGTTGAAAGGCCCACACTGTCCTCCCATATCTATTAACACTGTTACTTGAAAATATTGTAAAAGCCAATTATTTTTAAAAGAGTAACCGTGGAAGTTTCTTGCCGGCTCTTCTCCATAGGAAACGTGCCCATGTAGGTTTATGTGAAATAAATAAATAAATAAAATATTTAGATTTTTTGTACCCCCACATTTTACCAGATATGTTTAAGTCCCATGTAATAGATCAATCGGGCACAAATCCAGACTCCGGGCTGCTACTGAAAAATTCCTGATCGAAAAACCAAGCAACACTTTGCCCGACCTGGGAATTGAACCCAGGACCTTATACTCAATTCTCAATTCTCAATTCTCAATTCTTTATTGCATTCTATAATGTTGGTAAAACAGTTGGTAGGCTTAAAATTATAGAAACAATTATAGACCCTGTTGGGCACAGCATAGTAGGAGAGAGGAGGAAGAGCGCTTATTTGAAGAGTGTTTATATTATTTAAGTATGTCTTCTGGTAATACTACTTCTTAAATATTCTCACTTTATTTCTATAGTACGTTATAAATAATACGTCTGCTTGAGTAAGTAGGTCTTTGTTATGTTATACCGATATAGTTTTAGTTAGTTATTCATGTTGTTCAGTAGGTACTTGTTTAAATTAGATATGATATTTGGTTATTATACTGAATTTATTTGCACGATTATTTATTTATTAATGACTAGAAATTATTATAAATTGAAAATAAGTTATTGCATTGTAATTACTATATTTATTATGAATTGATATTTAGACAATGATTGTTTTATTTGTTTAATTATGTATTTTATATGTCTATTTTGTTATATGTACATTTTTAGTTAAATATGTCATTCTTGTAAATTATAATTTATCGTCTAAATATTCTTTTATACTATAATAGCTTTTGCCCAATAGAAATAATTTTAATTTATTAATAAAACTGTTATCTTTATTTATTTTTTTTTTTACTCAGCAGTAGCGCTTGCGACCACTAGACCAACGAGGCAGTCAGACTTGTGACATATCATAAGGTGCAAAGGAATTGTCAGGTTGATAAGAAGCATTATTTTGATCTGCTTCTACTGTATCCTCACGAGTAAGGCCCATACCAAAGATAGACAGTCAAAGCTGTGAACACGTCGAAAAAAATTGCGTCCAACTGTTGGCCGCTAAATGCACGCACACTAGAAAAGCACAATGACGTGGCGCGAGTGTAAGACGTAGCTGTCACGCACACCAGCATAACAAAGATGGATTGTTTGTTTTAGTTCTTTTGCAGCACGAGACTATCTAGACATACAGTGTGAGTCTTTATAATGTGCACATGTCGAAATGCTCAATGCTGCTGTCAAAATCTATGCTTAGTTTTATCGACGGATGTTTTATTTTTTTGTTCTATTTGGCGTTTTATTGAGAAATTTTACGATTATTGTAAAAATTTATGAAAAAAAAAAACGGATTTTCTAAAAAAATATGTTTATTTTCAATTGAGGGTAGTTTTTTTCTACAATTTTAATTTTATGAGGACGCCTAATTGTTTCCTATCATTATGGAGTTTGTTTCATCGCGTTAGATCATTAAGTTTTAAAGTTACACCTTTTTAACCGACTTCGAAAAGGAAGAGGTTTTTTTTATATATATATCCGCCGATTTCTACGTCATTTGTGGACCGATTTTGAAAATTATTTTTTTGTTTGAAAGGGTATGCTCTCAAATTGGTCCCATATAAATTTTATTAACTTTGCTTCGGTAGTTTTTGAGTTAGCTACAAAATACGTATTTTTTTCTCACTTAGTATGTAGATGATTATGATAAGTTCCTGTCACTGGTAGCGTAGCAGGTAGTGGTATTCGAATGGCAGGTACCACAACTAAAAAGTGAAAAATAAAAACAGTTTTTTTGCATAAATTCCCTCATTTCGATATGTGAATATTATAAAGACACACTGTATTTAAATAATCAAAGGCCCATACCTACATTGGTAAAAATACTCGCCACTGCCCCTGGGAAGGATGGTAGTGGCGCTGACTACCCAGAGTGCGCCAGACATTTACCTAAATAGTATCGCCACTATCGACATGAGCCAGTGTATCTTCTTCTCCTTTCAAAAGTCATTTATTCAAACTAGGCTAAGAATCAGCACTTTTTGAATGTCAAAATTACATAAGACAGTCCCCCAAAACGCCCACCCTTCACCACTTCCTAGTGCCTTTCGCTGGGAAGAAGAAGTGGCGCAACAAACTCCCCAGCAGCACAGCTGTCTATTCAAGTTAGAAAAAAAAAAATATATACAATAGTATGCAAAATAATTTATATTACGCTTTCGTGTCAACACGAGCTAAAACTTCACAGCCTTCAGAATAAGCCAATCGAAGTCAGATTGTATTTCGGAGAATGTGCGCAGGAGCTCCACGACCTGATATACTGCAGGATACCATCCGCACTTAGTTGGTATCCTGTCCAGTCGTACTCAGCGCTTCTCCTCCACATTTACTAGGCGCACAGCCAATGTGTGCAACTCTCTGACAGCGTCTGTGTTCCCTTCCACAAATAACCTGTCTGACTTCAGAGCAAGAGTGAACAGGCATCTTCTGGGCACGCTCGTTCCATCATAGACCTCATCCATCGCTTTCCATCAGGCGAGGTGGGGGTCAAGAAGAGCAGTGATAGTCTAAATGGTGTGACCGTCAGACTGCTAAGTCATAGGTCTCCAGTTCGAACCCAAGGAACGCACCTCTGACTTTTCGGATTCATGTGCGTATTGTATAATTATAACTTGCTTCAAAAACGGTCAAAGAAAACATCGTGAAGAAACCGGCATGCCCGAGAGATATTTCTCGACGGCATGTGAAGTCAAGTCAGAGGCATGGGCGGCTTTGAAAAAAAGTTTGACAACAGGGACATGCTGTAAAAAAAAAAAATTAAATCCTGAGCTGTTTGCAACAGATCTAAAGTCAATAATTACTTACTTTGTCGGTAACTTAACGCCTAGAAGAATCGAAAATAATCGATTTCCTTTGCCACCTACCATACGCGTAGGCTGACGAGAAGATAATACTAATACACTGATTTATCGATCCCCTTCATCCTGCAGTCAGGTTATAAAACTGGATTGTAATGGAAGCTATAAATAATTAATGGTTAATTCTTGAAGTAACCTTCACTTTAGTTTGTGATAGGTTTTTTTAGTATGAGACGAACTTAGGAAGAAAGCTTAATGTCTCATGGGCACGTTTTTGATACAAAGAATCATTCTATAAAGCGGTTATAACTTTAGGTGCAATGCCATCAGGGGGCCTACCACCAGCTCATAAAGCAGTATTATTTAAATATTACTTCAGTGTGGGAAAGAGATGAACCTTTACAGGACGTATAGCTCGATCTCTTTCTCCCACTGAAGTAATATTAAAATAATACTGCTTTATGAGCTGGTGGTAGGCCCCCCGATAAATGATCAATCATAAAAGGATAATATCACGCCAAAATCCCCGAAGGAGTAGACAAAGTTACACAACTAAGCCTAAGTCTTTTTGCCATTATGTTTGTTATACCTAAGTCCAATAAAAATGCAATAGAGGGTCAGTTTTTTGCTAATGAGGCACAAATCCAGATGCGAAAATGACAAATTATTTCTTAAGCAAAATTTAATTTTCTATTTTCTTCAAGCGTGTATTTCTTTTGTTTTTCATATAAAGAACACAAAATGTTATTCTCTATTCCCAATTCAAATATTCCGATGAAAGATTCCTGTTCCTATTTCAAATGGCCGATGTTTTTTTTTTATACCAGAAAAGGAAACGATTCTCTTTTGTTCAATCTCCTTTACATCAGATTTCAAAAACGTCAGCTTTAAATGTACAGAAGTTCGATTTGAAGTTCTGAACTCATCCGCAAGTTCATCGACCCTCAACCAGGCCCAATATCGGACGGATTAATGGCATCTTCATCATCAACAATCATCGTAAACGTTATAAACATTTCCGCAATGGCTACCAGTTAAATAAATCCTTTTAGCTCGACAATATCTTATAATCGGTTGTAAAGTTTAATGTGTTTCTTTGTTAGATAAGATCCGAGGAGATTGATTTGTCTGCTGATCTGCAGCGTTTGTTAGGGTTCTGACATTGCCAAAGTTATGTTTGAAAGAAATAAACATATTTTTATTGGTACTTTGTTTAAAAAGAAGTCAATTATTTCAATTTATCACTTACTTAATTCAAAGAGCACTGATTAAAAATGTTACTGGAATTTAAAGAGACACAAATGGAATTTAAAACCACTAAATAGATATCCTATTTAGTGGTTTTAAATTACAACAAACAACCTAAGTTTGCTTACAAACACCAAAATACAGCTTTCCTAATAGCATAATAGGCAGTCACTGCTACGTCTTTTATGCACAATGCGGAAAAATAATCAAAAAATTTAATTTAAAAAAACAGGCTCATATGGCTCTGCATTCTAAAAGTTGACAGCGTCGCCAATAGCTGTCACATACTTATTTGTTTCGATTAAATTGGCACTATTAATGTGTCTATTAGGTCCCCCACCTATGAAATCAGCGTTTTGTATGGAGAATTTTAAAGAAGTTGCATTTTTCATACTAACATTTTCCTAATTTATATAACAACCATGAACACTAATGTTTTAAAACTTTATGCACTAATGTTTAAAAACTAAGATAACGTAATATGCCAATTAAATTAAGTGACAAAAATAAGTTTTGGCTAAGTTAACAAACAAATAGTGGTCATTTCTGCTAACAAAATGAAAAAAAAAAAAAAAAAAAAAAAAAAAGGTGTCATTTTAAAGGTATTTTTTTATGTTTAGAAAATTATAAGTAGTAAGGTTTTTTTACTATTGGTAGTTGTATATGATGGTCATTATTCGATTTAATACCAAACAATTGATGAATATTTTAAATCATAGAAGTGACGAGGTTCTCTATTTGTGAGAAAAAAACGCCAATTTCATAGGTGGGTACCCAATATTTAAACATCTAATAATGGTAAAGAAGTCAAAACAGTACATTGCATATTTTTGAAAAAAGAAATTGCTTACGAAGTCTGGAAATGAGTCTGATACCGAAAATATAGTTTTTTACAATTTTTATCCGTTTGTCTGGATGTCAAAAAAAAATACATCGTTCTGCAAAATTTCTAAAATACTTGTTTTTATTATTAATAAAAACAAGTCAATATTTGACAGCTATGCCAACGTTAGAATGCACGCTCATAAAAGTCGAAAAAATAAGGGACATAACAAAACAGAAAAACAGTGGCATTTCGGGAGTGCCGACAGAAGTGAAAACTTGAAAAAAAATCGTCACCGCGGTAATCAACGCGTTTATGTTTTTTACTCCACGGTGTCGATAAATTGCGTTACAGTGTCGCGAAATCAATGGTTTAGTCACATCTCAAAAATGCCCAACGTGCCTAAAGAAGTTTTCACTTCAAAATAAATACAAAACAAGAATACAAGGAGCGTATCATGTGGCGTTCTGCTTACCTCCATGGGAGGAGGGCATGATTTTATGTATGTAGATCTGTATTACGTCATCACAAGTGGAGTTTTCCATTTATGTCGCAAGAAAGTCGCTCACAATATGATCAAAACAAAACAAACCAAAAATAGCACATTGAATCATCAATGAATACATAAATTTACCAAAGTATTCATGTAAGTCAATGTGAAAATTTAAAAGGGTATTTACACAATTACATACATAACATCACGCCTGTAATCCTCGAAGGGTTAAGCAGAGGTGTACCTATAGTACACCCACATTTGGCCAGTTATGTTTAAGTCCCATGTAATAGGGGGCGAGCCTATTGCCGTCAACCGGGCACAAATCCAAACTCCGGGCTGCTACTGAGAAATTCCAGATGGAAAAACCCAATAACACTTTGCCTGACCTGGGAATTGAACCCAGGACTTCATGCTCAGCCTATAGCAAATACGACCACTAGACCAACGAGGCAGTTATACACAACTGTCTCTGTAAAAAGAATTTATTTGAATATAAAGGAGATAAATATTAAGAGGGTTTATCCTAAAAGTTGGCAACGTCGTAAATAGCTGTCAAATATTTACCTGTTTTGATTAATTTGGCAATATTACTGTATGAAATTAAGAAATGTGGCTAATTAGGGAATTAAAATATTGATTTGAAATGTTTAAAATATTTAGTTTTAGATGTAAAAAAGTATGTGGAAACTTTCCAAATTCCTTTTTTACACTTAAAACGGTTACAACATCAAATTCAGTGTTATAATTGCAATTCATTATTAATATTCTAGTTCGCTACTTAGCCACATTTCTTATTTCCATACAGTAATATTGCCAAATTAATCAAAACAGCGAAATATTTGACATCTATTTACGACGTTGCTAACCTTAAAGTAAACTAAACTGTGAAAATAAAAGCATGATAGTAATAGATTAGCCATAGGTCAAAAATATATGGGACTGACATTAGCTACCGAAAAGTTATCTCGATCCAGCTAAAAAGTGCTGTAGAAATACATAATGCTTTGAAAGCGATTACCACTTGTATAGGCTCTTTGGCTGCTATTGAGAAATTCCTTATGGACTAATGGAGAAACCCAATAATACAGTGTTACTTTTAATAATGTCCCTCGGGTATCATCGGATTTCCGAATACAAACGAATGCTAATTTCCATGTCCCTCAATTATTAGATTTATCGTGTAATAATTTGAATTCAGAACTAAGAACTTTATTGTTGTTTTGTTTTGACTGCCGTGTGAACTATACAGAGCTGTAAAACTATTTTCGTGCCTGCGACTTTAGCAGCTTTCCTCCCATTTTTTAAATAAATTACATTAAGTTATTTCCAAGTCGATTGAGAGCGTCCGGTCTGCACCAAGTGCAAAGGGCAAGTGTATCTATGTAATAGAAATCCGACGACTGACGAAACACGAACTTTGCCGAGAGTGCCCGAGAGACATTAAGAAAATATTTATAACATAATCAGCCTATAACCCTTCAACTGTCATTAACGAGACACAATAGAATTTTAATTGTTATCCGCCTTTATAAGGCTGCTTAACTGGTGATGAGATAATGTTCGCACTGCTGGGACACAGACCTCATGTCTGTGAGAGGGAGTGGGCCATAATAATCCCACACGCGGGCTCTTTGCGTATTAGTGGATGTCACATGTCTTCGAATGTTTGTATCCAGGACATACAGGTTTCCTCAAGATGTTTTCCTTTACCGTTTTGAGAGCAGTGGTGATGAAATGATTTACACAAAGTTAATTGCCTGCCTAGGTTCAAACCTATGACCTACCACTCGTAAGTCGCGGCCGTTTCCATTAGACCACCACTGCTCAATAATACCTACTATCTACATATTAATCGTGAACTTATTTTTAACCGACTTCAAAAAAAGGAGGAGGTTCTCAGTTCGTCGGATATTTTTTTATTTTATGCTCCCCGATTACTCGAAGACGGCTTTCAAGTTGGTTTCATTGTCATTTGGCCACGATCTGATGATGGGATCTTGGAGAAATCGAGGGAATTCTTCAAATATTATAAGCACACCTATAACGATTTGGATATTTTTGATGGACAGTGGACATTAGGCTATTGTAACTTGGATAAATTACAAACAAACCCACTAAAAAGGGAAAAAAAACTTTTTTACAAAAAATACAACCGACTTCCAAACTAAAAAGTGAAAAATAATTTTAATTTCGGAAGTCGGTGTCTTTGGATCAGTATTTTAGTTTTTTGACACCGACTTCCGAAATTAAAGTTATTTTTCGCTTTTTAATAACAATAACATTTATTTTCCTGGCCGTAAACATCGCGATCTCTTTTATAATTCTCAGAAAAAAGAATGTAACAATTTATTCAGTTCAAGAGAAAAGTGTCGAATGTAGAACGCGCATACGCATACCATATTAAAGAAACGTCGATTTACATCGCAAGCGCGGTCAACGACCGATCTCGCGGACACTGATTGAATTTCAGACCAATATTGATGAATATCTATATTTTATTGTAGGTATGCAATCAACATTTAATTAAGTGTAAATAGGTATGTTATGACCTGACCAGTACCCTAATACCTAACTTACTTTCAGTTCAACAACATTCATTGCGTTATTACGTTGCTGAGCAGATTTTTTTTCCAACTTATGAAGCAATGGATTAGCAATCTGTTTCAAATCGAAACAGATTGTGATTGTGTTGTATTACGCAATTAGGGTACAGATATCGCACAAAATAGAGAGGTTTGGAAGGAAAAATGGGAAGCCTTTGCCCAGCGGTGGGACACAAAGCGGGTCAACAAAAAAAAAACAGGGCACTCCGGGACTGCCGACAGAAGCGAAAACTTGAAAAAAAATCGGCACCGCGGTAATCAACGCGTTGATGTCTTTTACTCCACGTCCGTAACAGGTCGCAATATTTTAGTTTACTAGTTAGCAATATTTCGTATTTTCATACAGTAATATTGCCAAATTAATCAAAACAGCGAAATATTTAACAGGTATTTGCGACGTAGCTCACTTTAAGAATGCACGCTCTTAGCTACTCGGTTCTTATCAAATAGCGTCGCTGTTATTTCTTTACTGCGATTAATAACATAGATTATCAACACAGACACAATTGTTACACACTCACAAGACGTCAGGAACCCACAGAAGAAAAACACAAACACCAAACAATATTCTGAACGAAAATATACGAAAATAAGATTATGATAATGTAGCCATATAGTGTAGATTATATAAATACAATGTCGGTGACCGCTCCTATTTTTCTGAATATTCATGAAAAATTATCGAAAATTTACTTAAAAATGTCTTTAATTCATCATGTTATTATTTTTTTTATTTTTTGAGTAGAGTTTGCCATAGGTATGTCCGATGTTATTGGCTCTATTTGGATTCTGTTTATTATTTCTAAAAGCTATGAGTTATTTTATCGGATCAACTACCTAACATTTTTTATTAAAATTTGTCGAATATGAAAAAAAAAACGGATTGAAGACATATTTTTCTAAAAAAAAATCAGTATGTTTATGTGTAAATCCATAAAATCATATGGGGATGTTGAAAAAAAAGAAGTTATTTTTATATTAAATATGAACCCCCCTTTTAAAGTCAATATTCGATAATTTTTCATGAATATTCAGTAAAACACGGGCGGTCCCAGGGCTATGGGCGACATTGTTCATACCTAGATTATAGGTAAACAATATGACAAACATTGTTTCCATCTTTTTAGGGTTCCGTAGTAAACAAGGAACCCTTATAGTTTTGTCATGTCCGTCTGTCTGTCTGTTTGTCTGTCTGTCCGCGATCTAGCTCCAAGACTGTTAGTACTAGAAAGTTGTAATTTGGAATAGATATACATATTAATCATGCCGACAAAGTAGTAAAATAAAATTATGAAAAATATTTTTTTTAGGGTACCTCCCCTGCACGTAAAGTGGGGATGTTTTTTTTTTTCTTTCCCTTGTTGTGGGGTATCATTGGAAAGGTCTTTCAAAAACATTGTGATTGTGTTAGAACCATTTTTCAATTCAGAGATCCGTTTGCGAAATATTAAGCTTTAAAGTGCAAATTGTTGTTAGAGTCAAGTGTGTCCCCCCCCCCCTGCCACCTAAACAGTTGAGTAGGCTTTACAAGTTAACGAGTAATAATCGACCAACTTAAATTTGCGGTTGTAAAAACATGTTCATCCATACATTCTGTATGAAAGATTTTTTTTTCAACTACAAAGTTAAGTTTGTTCTTGGGATAAATTCATACCAACTACGGAACCCTACATTGTGCGTGGTCCGACATGCACTTGGCCGGTTTTTAGATGTTGTTTAACTATTTCACATTATTATAATAAGGTGGGAAATTGTCTCGTTAGTCTAGTGGTCGCAAGCGCTACTGCTGAGCATGAGGTCCTGGGTGCGATTCCCGGGTCGGGCAAAGCGGTTTTAGGTTTTTCTATCAAGAATTTCTCAGTAGCAGCCCGGAGCCTGGATTTGTGCCCGGTTGATGGCAATAGGCTCGCCCCCTATTACATGGGACTTAAACGTAACTGGCGAAATGTGGGTGTATTTAATATAGAGTACCTACACCTCTGCCTAACCCTTCGGGAATTACAAGCGTGATATTATATTATGTTATTAGGCGGAAAAAGATTTAAGTCCAAATACTTAAAATCAGAAACGAAAATATAGTAACATAAAATGTTTTTACCAATATCAATAACTTTAGATAATAATTTCGTATAAATAAATCATCTTTTAATTTAGGTATTGAGCTTTATTGATTTACAATTTGTAAAATATCAGATTATTTATAAAAGCCAAGACATCCAATATCGTCGAAAATATTCGATTCCTCTAAGAACTTTAGTCATAAATTAGACAATTCGACACGAAGTCCAACAAAATGCAGATATTAAGTAGTAGTCAATATTTATTATGTCCCAAGAAACTTAAATGTACCTGGTTTATGGCAGTGGACTCGACTTAACACATAATAATAAACAAAATTGAGGAAATGTGTATAAGTGTGCATGTGTGTGTGAATGTGTGAGGGTGTGTTTGCGTGTGTGTATGTGTACCTTCGGGAAATAAAGACTTCATGTTACTTAGTTACTACAGTTTTCATTTCTCAGTTTTATCACCATTTTGGATTACATGAATGTCAAAGAATAATTTATGCAGTATTGAATATAGAAGCGACAGCTTGTAGTAGAGAAAATTACGACACGAAAAAGGTGGGCCAAATAGCAAATAACATCGCATTCTAACTGGTTGTATTTATGGTTATAATGACCTTTAAAAAGAAAATAATGGACATAATTATTAACATAATGGTTATCTCGCATAATCATCATCATTTGAATAAAGACATGAATGAATTCGGAAAGTATAATTTGGGAGTCTTTGGAGGACTTCAAGATTCTTCACAATCACAAATAAAAGCGCGTATTGTCATTAGATTCTTGTTTATAGCAGGGATGTTACGGAAGTCGTTTTACCGGAACCGGAGCCGGAGTCTGCGGTTTTAAATTTGATTAATCGGAGTCGGAACCGGAGTCGGAGTAGCAACCGGAACCGGAGTGGGAGGCGGAAGTAGCAGAAAGATGTGTTAAGGGAAGGCTTAATGAAAAAATAGAAATATAATTCAGTCTCTTTAATCAGTCTCTTTAATTGGACATATATTAGCGATAATAATATAATCATAATATACACCTAAGTAATACCAACCTAGGGAGGTGATAATTTAACAAACTTAATTTAAATCAAATCCAATGACTCTAAAAGTGGCAAATTGTACTTTCGACCTTCGGTATAACTCCAATTCTAAATGATCGGAACCGAAGTCGGAGTCGGAGGTGTAAAATTAATCGGATGATCCGACCTTTCGGAGTCGGAACCGAAGCTCTGTAACATCCCTGGTTTATAGCACATTACAGTGCCTGTGCTTCCACACAAATAATAACTCTTCCCGAGATGGAAACCCCAGCGCGCGCGCCACCGTCTTCCCGCCAAACGGACGGACGCGCCATAATCAAGATCGACACTTCCGCCCGTTTCAAAAAAAGATCGCATAGTTTATTTATTTTAACAAATTACTTTATGAAAGTTAAGCCGATAATTCAGCCATAAAAACACGCCAAACCTGCTGTTATTTACAGTGACATTAACATTGAAGCTAATAAACACACTTTCGGCGAAAAAGCAACCTACTTAGATCAAACAAAAAAATCAATTCAATACAAATAAATGTAGACATGTTGTTGAATACCATTCACACGACAATGGACCTCGCAGAACATCAGCTGAGCCGTAAGACCAACCAGGTGAAAAAATTAATAAAAACAGAGACGCTGCAGCCATTTCTTTCATCGGCCACTTAATATTAAGCATGTACATTTATCACCGGATTTTTCCTTCTAAACCAGTGTTAGTTTGTAAACATGTACTGAGTCACCGACACAGTTCCGATAAACAGCCTGTGTTATAGTCGTTTTGTCTGTCTGCCCGTCTGTATGCCTCGGAAGTGAAAGTGTATAGAAAGCGGTGAAAATCTCGGCGGGCGCACGATCTTTCCCCGGTCGAACACTCTAGACAAATGCAACGCCTATGCAGCTCAGTTTCTGTGTACCTACGTATTGTCTATGTTTAACGATCAGACAGAGACAACGAAATGTGAAATCGAAGACTGCACGAGAATTCTAAACTGTCTTCACCAGCTATTGAATGTCTCTCTAGTTAAATTCTGCACATAGCGTCATCCTTATTATGTGCTTCGATCGAGAATGTAACAATCTCGATTGAATGAGTTACCTGTTAGCTGTTAGTCTCATTAAAAAGATCAAAAAGAAATCATCATTAAAGCACAATCATAATAACATTGTTGCTCGTGACCTACATTCGATACACGCGATTCTGACATCAAAATTTAGGAAGATAGAGTTGAAATTGGTTTAGAAAATCTGTAAAAAGTGAATGGTTAATGTCAAGAACACGATAAAAATATCTAGGGAGAGTATGAAGAGTAGATCACGGTCAAATATAGACTTTCTCCACTTTCTCTGACCTAAATATGTGTATTGTCGTAGGTCGAGTGGTCGGCCTTCGGGGTGCCACCACTTTTGGTTTTATCTGTCACTTTCATTAACCTATGTCTGTAGAAAGTTGTGACGTAGCATTTTAGGGCATCGAAGGTAAAAGTACCAGGAGAGAGTTGGGAAATGGGCCGAGAGATTTTGAAGATAAACCAGTACAGAGGGGTCTTGAAGAGGCAGGATGCGAGTCAGATGGTTATTTTTACAAATTCAAAGGTAAGGTGACCAAAAGAAAGATTAGCATTTACTTAGACATGTATGCTGCCCCCGATAGAAAAAAAGACGCATCTAACATTTTTTTTCCAGATTTGAGTTGTATACCAGACAGATGCACCTCTTTTTTCTGATTCCGGCAATGTATATAACTCAAATCTGGAAAAAATGTTAGATGCGTCTTTTTTTCTATCGGGGGCAGTATGTATTAAGTGTTTTTCTCAGTCTGTATTGTGCCTGGTCATAGACAATATGCTTCTCCCCCTATAACATGGAACTTGAACTGACGAAATAGGGGTGTACTTTATTTACTCTTCAGCAAAATCTGCAAATACACGGATGTCATGGTGTTATGTTGGGTAAATATGTATATGAAAGATTCTCTCCAAAATTCTATTAAAAAACAGTCGCCATCTAAAGTAGTCAGTCACGTACACAGAAAAAATCTGTCTAGACTTAAGATGTAGAACGAAGGTGTGTCTACTAACTAGGTTAGAACCGCTTATCGATAAAATATCGAGAATCAAATCCACCCATCAAAATATCAAAGTCCACAACAATTCAGATAAAGACTAAACTCAGTTGGATTTGTTCTGTTATGAATGCAACATTTTTTTTTAAACCGAGCAAGTGCTTGTCGGACCACGCACAATGAAGGGTTCCGTAGTTGGGACGAATTTATCCCAAATACTAACTTAACATTGTAGGCGAGAAACTTCCATACATTCCCACTGCAAATGTAAGTTTGTACGCACAATACTGAGAGATTTACCACGTTATTTTAAGACCATAGACTTCTTATAGGTTTTCCTGTAATCTATGGGTAAAGAACCATTCTCTGTATTTTTTCATTTTCTTATTTGCCCCCATATTCAAAATTCATTTATTTACGTTACACGTCCGTGTGTGTCACAGAAATACATATTATGTATACAAAATTTCAACATAATCGGTCCATTAAATTCGGAGCAAATTGGGTGTGACAGACGGACAGACAGACACACGAGTGATCCTATAAGGGTTCCGTTTGTTCCTTTTCAGGTACGGAACCCTAACAAGTGGAAAAACCTACATGAGTGTATATAGAATATGACTATGTATTTTCACACCATTTAATTTCATACCAACCACGACTTGCAATGTACATAACATGAGTGTCTTTTACCTTCAGTAACTTTCTATAACTTTGGAAAATTGAAAAGCTTTCAATTTAATTGTTAAGTTTTCTAATCTCTAAACACCATAAGCTTTAAGAAACTTTTGATCAATGCCGGATATAAATCATTCATGGGCAGAATTGAAAGAGAGTTGCTGCAAGATATTTATGATGCCCTTTGATTCCATGCAACAATCTATGTAGAAAGTTATTTGTTCTCTTGTAGATTAGATACATTTTCCATTGCATTTCTATTTGCTTCTCTAGCTTGATCTATGTCTTAGATGTTAATAAATTGAGCGTCTGGTGCTCTTTTTAACCGACTTCAAAAAGGAGGAGGTTCTCAATTCGAATGAATGTTTTTTTTTTGTTGGTAACAAACCAACACGGTTAGTCCGCCAATTATGAATTTATTTTGATGTTTTTTTTTTTTTTGGTATGGTGGTATTCAGAGGTGGTCCCATATATTTAAATTTGATTAACTTTGCTAATAATAATACGTATTTTTTCCCACTTAGTATGTGAATGATATGATAAGTTCCTGTTACTGTTATTTACATAGCAGGTAGTGGTATTCGAATTTAATGTGGGGTGGGTTTCACAACCAAAAAGTGAAAAACAAAAACATTTTACAAAAAAAAAAAAACAACCGGCTTCCGAAATTAAAGTTATTTTTCACTTTGTCGTGTCGTTTTGGAAGTCGGTTGGGATATTTTTTGTAAAAATTTTTTGGCTGAGTAGGAATCTAATCTTCGATAGTTTTGATCGTCTGATGGGATACCTGAACAAAATGACAAAAAAGAGCATTCATCATTTCAGTCGAAAGACGTCATACTGCTGCTGGACATCCCCCAAGAGAGTTGCCACATCGACCGGTTCTGTGCTTGACAAAAGAGCATGACAGGATTTGATTTCGACTTGATACAAATATCTATTTTCAAAACCCTGCTCAGTTCCTCATCTTTATACCATTGAACTTATAATTGCTCATCTACGCAGACCTATGACTAATGTAACTATTTCATGGGCGACGTTGTATTCTGCAAACAATAAGATTTCCCTTGATGTGTCAATTGGCAGCCCACGTGTCGGGCCTTGCCCTTAGATTTCACATTTTAGAAAAGCAGTACAGTTGCAAACACTTCTATTCCAAGAATGGAACATCGAACTTTAAAGTAAATAGATAGGTATTTTCCTACATACAATGTTGAGAATTGTGTCGAAAAGTTGTTTTCGTCATATGCAAGTTGTGCATATTAAATACTTACCTGGTGTACCTATCCGAATTTTATAGTAGTGAAAAGTTTATATTTTGTGATATTTTTAGGGTTCCGTACCCAAAGGGTAAAACGGCACCCTATTACTAAGACTCCGCTATCCGTCCGTCTGTCTGTCCGTCTGTCACCAGGCTGCTCATGAACCTTGATAGTTAGACAGTTGAAATTTTCACAAATGATGTATTTCTGTTGCCGCTATAACAACAAATACTAAAAAAACAGAATAAAATAAATATTTTAGGTGCTCCCATACAACAGACATGATTTTTTTGCCGTTTTTATAGATAATGGTACGGAACCCTTCGTGCGCGAGTCTGACTCGCACTTGGCCTTTTTAACTGACGTCTAAAAGGAGGAGGTTCTCAATTCAACTGTGTGTTTTTTTTGTTTGTGTGTTACGCGATTAATATTCCGCCAATTATGAATTGATTTTGATGATTCTTTTTTTTTTGGTAGGTCATACTTTAGAGGTGGTCATAAACTTTGCTTAGGTAGTTTTTGAGTTAGCTTCAATAATACGTATTTTTTCCCACGTAGTATGTGGATGATATAATAAGTTCCTGTCACAGTGTCACTATTACTTACATGGTTGGTAGTGGTATTCCAATTTGTGTGGGGTAGGTACCACAACTAAAACAAAAAAACCGAATAAAAAAAAAACACTACAAACTGAAGTCGGTGGCAAAAAACGAAAATTAAAAACCAAAGACACGTGTTTTTTAACTTGCAAACGTGTTTGTCTTACACTTGTAGTTGGGTTACCTAACATTTAACATGCAGGACGGGACCTCAATGTTTTCCAGCATACGGATGTTTATTTTTCTCTTTTTCCTTGATTTTTTTTGCTTCCTCGGCATCAAATAAACGGTGATCAAAAGCAAATTGCTCTTTAAGGCTTAATTCAATTAATTAACCTGATGCGCGGTACAAATTGGTGAAACCAAATATGAAAAAAATGAATTGAAATGAACCGTCCACACTTATGCAATGCAACATGAAATGTAACACAGTAACTATGCGAATTTGTTTAAATGTGTGTTACATTTCATGTTATGTTTCACCAATCTGTATTGCATGAGGATAACAGTGCGTAGGTCGACCTGTACCTAACTGCGTAATACACGATCAATCACATTTTGTTTCGATTTGAAACAGATTTTTTTTAGAACTTATGAAGCAATGGATTACCATTGCTTCATAAGTTCTAAAAAAAATCTGCTCAGCAACGTAAATAACGCAATATATCGCATAATTGTTTACGAAAATAAGTTACGCAATTAGGGTACCGGTGTAGGTTTTAAAAACCCTAAACATAGGTAGGTGTCTATAGAAATCGCATTCTACGCCGAGTCCGATTTAGAAAACTTTTAGAGAAAGTGAAAAATATTCCACTTCATATTCATGGTAATCTGGGATTAGAAACTATAGGTAGGTAGACCAGCTTACTACTTAGTTTTCTCATGCTTGTCAATAATTAAAATCTCATCATCATAACTTGCAGTGATCCACTTCTGGGCCAAAGCCACTCTCTGACTCTAAAGGAGTTTTTGCACAGAAATCCACGTGAAAACCTTCTGGACTCCAGACTCCAAGGGGACGCCTTCAAACAAGCTCAGTGTCCGTGTAGCAAAGTATGCTCCGAAATACTGAGGCCCCGGAAGGCCTAGAGCTCGGTCGACTGCACATACAAAATGTAGCCAAATTTTCCAATGATCGTCACTTGACGGGAGTCAGGACAAACTCCTGACTGTCTGGGTAGATACCTATCTGGAGATCTGAATAGATCTCAAAACCTTCTTTGGGTAAAAGGTAATTTCCACTTCAATAAGTATATGATGTCACAAACAAGATAGATAGATTGGGCAGTGCCGTGAGCAGACTTTGTTGTCTGTGGTAGGTCATTGAACTCGACCAGCCTTCTTTCTGTCCAATAAACTACGAAGGTGTGTAATACTTAAAAACCTAGCATATATCCAAAAATCTAACTAAGAATACACTAAAAACTTTTCCAAAAATATCTGAAAACTGTTTACTTATTACGAAGAAAATTATCTATAGCTATCTACAATAACTGCTCGTTTGCGTGTAGACCACCGAAAATCAAGCAAGACCCGTATGGTAAAAGTCGCCAAGTAAATGTCAATGACCCGCCGCATGTGCGATTTTGACCTTAACAAAGTTTATGTAGCAAAGTCAGTGAAAGTGGGGACATCAATCAGTTTGCGGGGAAAGTGCGAAACCCTTCGATTGTGACTTTAAAAAAACAATTTCGTAGGGCAACACCGTAAAAGTACTTGATTGACGTTGATTGATATTTACGTTTGTAATTGGAACGAAATTGGTAATTATAAATTTCTTGTAATTTTTGTTGAATATTGTTCACACTTTTCTCGTAGCATGTTCGAAAATTGCCAAACTGATTGATTGGAAATCGATTAATTTTAAATCGATTCGATTAGCTGACCTTAAATTTAAGTGCATTGAATTAATTAGTCGATAAAATAATCATTAAAAACTCTCGTAAAACATTGCAAGAGTGATTTTTTATTTTCACTGCGGATAAGGCGCCATCTACTTACGGACGAACTTAAGGCGACGACGTACCTATAGGTATAACTATTCTGAATTTTCCTATACCTACAAATGTACCTACCTACCTACTTGCGTTACTGGGAAAATGGTCTCTAAAGTTATAAAGGTATAATATATTAAGGCATGAAGTAGGTAAGTACCTACCTATTCTATTCTATTTACTTTTCTAAGGTACGTACGTACGTTTCTTTATTTAAGGTACGTACCTACCTATTTCTTTATTGCAACAGCGCCTCGTAAGTACCGCAGAACTGAAAACTGCATCAGAGGGCACCGACCCGTATATTCAGCAAATTCAGTGCTAGCAACGACCAACGTTTTTAAAGAATCTTATGTTCAACCATGACCGTTATGCTATCGAAGAGTTTATTTATTTTACACTGGAAAGTTACACTAACTGGCGAATGTGTCAGAAAAATTACTTTATAAGTGCACCACTTTTGTACCATTTCCTTGGTGGTCAAAGTTGGAGTTTGTCATTTTACAGAAGCCAACATTTTATTATCTGACCAATAACGGCATTTTATTTGTCATGGCTTCTCGTTCACGTTATTCGATTGATCGCGTGCAATATTTTGCCGCAGGTGCAATTTGCCGATGCGATTTACTGTGCATGTCGATTAACGGGTTATGTTCGATCTACTCTTTCCTTTTGGCAAGTTTGAAGAACAAACACAACGAAAAAAAGAACTACACTTACATCTTTAGTGCATAGAAAGCAAAACTAAAAAATCTAATTATTAAATGTTTTAAAATGGAATACTGCCATCTATCGAGGACACCAAGAATTAATTTTAAAACTTTGCGATGCAGCGCTATCTCTTGATACATCTATGAACTACTTTGAAATCTTTTATTGAACTGTTTTATCGACAATTAAAACAATATTGACATTAAAGTCAATGTTACCAGAGCTTGTAATAAACAATCTACCAAATAGTATAAAAAGTCTGTAACTTTTTGTTGATAATGGATAAAGAGCGCTTCAGATGCGATGAGGCTCACAGACATATAAAGAGTAGCAGACCAAACATTCGCTAAAAATTGCGTAGCCATTACGCACACATAGGGAATGTTGTCAATACAGAGCCGGACTAGGGCGGGTTGCCGGTATTTTCTAACGATATTGAAACAAGCATTATAGGTAGTTACTGAATATCCGTGAAAATCTATATTCTCTGGGTAAAAGAAGTATAGATTACTTAACAATAAAGTCAATCAATCAATTATTACCTGCCGAATGAAATTTCAAAGTTATGTGAGTAGCCTACTTATGTAGGTATACTTACCTATGCCTATGTTCATGTTATCCATCACACAGATACAGGGTAACATAATTCATTTTATAATTTATTACTAATAGCATGTGTGTGTACACTGACAATCTGCACTTTGCAGTATTCTGGAACAATGTCACCAAAAAGATTTAAAAAATCGTAGTGGTAACTGAGGCTCTGTTTGATACAAAGACGAAACTTTTTGTAAAATATTTACCATTGAAGGTAAATATTTTACAAAAAGTTTCGTCTTTGTTGCCAAATCCGCCCCTGACTACATAACGCGGTTGAAACATAGAACGCGATGCAGATAATGTTGCATTGCAATATGGTGGCGCGGCCTAAACAAGCTACGCGTCAAATTTTGTCTTTGTGTGAGTCATTGTGACAACAGGTGACAGAACGAGATACAATTTACGACTTCTCGCTTAGCAAAAAAAGGATAGAGAATCATGTCCATAGATGTAAATATAACTATGGATTAATGTTTAGTCTGCTACTTATTACATGTCTGTGATGAGGCTGCACCATGCTTGATGTAAGAGATTGTACTAATAAAACTATGACCCTTGGTTTAACGGGACAACGAGTCAGTCTGCAAGGTTTCGTACCTTGTATACTTTCTAGTTTTTAAATTATACTTTTATTTTGATCTCATTTCTATTACATTTTATGTTGTTTGTGTCTTAGTTTAAAGTAATTGGGCAAAATTGCAATACCGTTTGTTTTATTTTATATTTCTTTGTCTTAAATTTGCCATACCTACCTTTGGCCTTCTAGAGCCACTGGATAAAGAAATGCGGATATAGACTTAGAATATCTCTACTAATTACATTGTTAAATGATTTTTATTTCTTTGTTTCAAGTTGTTTTCACAACTTACTAATTAATCTGTCTATTGAAAGCCGAGAGAAAAAGAGCGGCAAATTTAAAAAAAATACGTCGGGTATCCCCGGATCAACTATGGAAAAACGTGTTTGATACTTGAATATTTATATGCAGAATATTTATTTTTGGTTTTACAGATTAATAGAAAAGCATGAAGCAAAAAACGTATAAATAAGCTTTTATGAACATAAGGTTGTAAGTTACACCATCAAAATCAGCCGAAAGACGTCCAATGGACATGGGCCTCCCCCAAGCATCGCCACTTCGACCGATTTTGTGCTTCCCGCATCCAGCGGATTCCTGCAGTCTTCACAAGGTCATCGGACAACCTTGTGGATATTCTGAGTATAAGATACGCTACAGGGTGACGGCTTCAAACAACTCGATTTCTACCGGCTTCCCTTCGGAAATTCGGAACTCTATCGTCATTGAACAATCACACTATAAGTATTTGATACATCATAAAATTAAATAAACCACCTTGGGACTGCTGATGGCCTTCCCGGAAATAGAGCAAGTTCCCGGATTTGAGGATTATCGAGTTCTCCCTCTCTTTTCGGACTTCAGAATAGCAAATGAAAATAATCCAAAACAAAAAAAAAAAACGATTCTACTACAAAAACAGCATCTTGGCAACACTAGGCAGCGGCTGCCATCTGCCATTCTGCCATGATTTGGCGTTTGTGTCACGTATTAGTGCATCGTCTAGAAAATTACGAAAATGCTTTATGAAAAGCTTTATTGGGTGCAAGTGTTCTTAGTTTCTATACTAGTTAGTTCTATTCTAGCAGAATGGAACACAAGGGATTACATCAGGCGAGAGCATTCCCTCACAAAACCTTACCAAGGTGAGTGACCCCTGGCCGGTGACTTTGATCTTACCTCGAATTTGCGCAAACAATAAAATTAATCAATTAACTACAGGAGGTGGATATTCGGTGCCTTACTGGGACTTCTTAGGTAACACAATAGTGACTTCGAACTACGTACGACTAACGCCCGACTTGCAGTCGAAGTCTGGTGCTATTTGGAATACTGTGGTGAGTACACAGCTATTATCACTTACTTAGCTACGAATAAATGCATGAGGCGACTCTGATCTATTAGAGAAAGCTGAGCTAAATTGGCAGGTTTTCCTAATTCTGTAATAAGTTTGTTATCATTTATTTGTTTATTTAAAATAGGTACGCCAACAGCATATACATTGTACATTAAATATAAAAGTTAACAGGTATGGGCTCTGTATATACCAATTACAGGTGTATGTACAAGAAAACAATGTAATATTTTCACATGCATACTTACTTACAGTCTATGTTTGCCCAGATGTTTTAAACTAAAATGTTTTATTGTTTCGATAAATAAACATGAATTTTAATGCATATTTTTTATAAAACCTGTACCTATTTCCTTTATTATGCTTATTAACCAAGTTTTTGTAAAATGCACCCACACGCTTCCATCATAGTGATAACAAAGTAGACAGTAAAACTAAAAATGTTGATTATCTTTATTACTTTTCCATTTTATTACCATAAAGGCCTTGTTTTATGGGAAAATGCCTTTTGGTATTCCGTTGCTTATTCACAAATCTACAGGTGGAAAAATAGTATAAAATAATCTGCCTGAAACATACCTTTGTCCACATAATTTTATGTTGAATTATTTTGGAACAAAACAGACATGAATACCATGATCATGAAAATACACAATACTTTTCAACTTTAGATGATGCTCCGTCTTTGTATTTATTTAACCATTTATGTACAGTAAGCGCTCAAAAGTGCATAAGCACGCTAAGAGTCGTATTGCTGTGAACACGCGGTGTAGTCCGTACATTTGTGTGTGTAAACAGTCAGACGTCTGTGGTGTGAGTGCCGTATACACACTACAGAGTCACGGTTCGCGGGCGCCGCATTTATATTTCCATCACTTTTGTTAGCACGCATCATATGCGTGACCTTGGCCAGTGTATTGCATTGCTAAAATTCGAAAGTAAATTAAATGTGCAGATAGCAGAAGGCGTTAAGCGTTGGTCTTAGATTCAAGATGGCTAACGTTCGAATCTCGTAAATCACTTCGCTGTTTTTGCAAATATTATTATTTTTGTTTGCAATAATAATATTTTTAAATATATCTGACTATTTATTAATGTAATAACAACATTAATAAATAGGCAGATATATTTAAAAATATTTAGAAAGGGTTTAGAATAAAAAATGCGTGAAATGTTATAATAAAAAAATAAATAATATTTATTCGTTATAGGTATTTATTTTACTTAACAAAGTGCTACAATTATTTATCATTACTTCACCTGAATAATATGTGAAATAGATGTCTAGAAACTTAGAAGCAATTTGTATTATTTTGACATATTTAAATTTTGAAATGTTTTAAATTTTAAATGGATTTTTTTCACTATAAATATAAAGCTTTGATCATGGTCGAAGTAATTAAGCAATAAATAAGAATATTACTACTTAAAATGTAAAAAATCTACTGACAAAATTGTTGATTTTAAGGTTCAGTTTGTTCATATTATTTAAAATTTTATTTGGCTTTAGTAAATATTGGTTGGTATTGAGGTTATAGCTTAAGTATTCATTTTCTTTACGAAAAGAAGATTGAAACTAAACCTCAAATTTTAATCCTAAAATAATAATATTACTAAAATAATATTAAACAATTTCGGTATATCTGCAAGAAATACGACAAACACCCTATTGAAACGTGCTTAAAAAATTCGTTACCATAAATTCATGCAATAACGAATCTGTTGTTTATTAATTTGGTACGGTCAATATTTTAAGGTCAAAAACGGTTTTCTAGCTGGTCTTCAGTGATGCAAGCCTTCAGAGTGCACGGCGAACGGTTCATAATGACGTGTTTTTAATAATTCAGCAAAATATCTCGTTGGTATGAAACCATTTGTTTCATTCACCATTTAACGTCGCTGCTACTCGATAATAAGCCCCTTCCTCATATCTCTTAACCCTCACAGTATTTCTCTAGAACAAAGAAAAACATTGTTTTTATTACACATAATACCTAATTATTTATTATTCACTAATCGAATTAAACCTCATAATGAATTTAAAACTTTAAAGGCATCTTCTGTCTCAACAATACCTCTGTTCTATCAACAATACCCTTGATTAAGATTTATGTTTAGTAAAATATGAAATATATAAATGATAACACTCACACTTAGTCCGGTTTCATTAGATATTCACTTCACTTTTACGCAGCGCAATAATATTCTCTGATCTGATCTGATCTCTTCAATATATTTTATGCCTGCTTTTTGATAATAATAACCACAACACTGCGCTAAATACTCGTCACCAATATTATCCACGAACCAACAAAGTTCTATTAATTGAATACTCGTAACAAACTGCATCTACCCCACAGAAATCGAAATAATTTACTTAGTTTTTTGTGGTCTACCTGCTAAACTTTAATATTTATGTGAACAAGACGAATGAAACTAAAAACGAATGATGATTATCGAACTAGTCATTGGTTGCAGACAAAGTGAGTGTGTGTGTGTGTAATGTGCGTGTCTACGGTATTGTAACAACTTATAGAAGAAGGTCGTAAGTCAAACCGAAGCGTCAGTCTATTGCTTTGTGAGATTGCTTATGGACTTTTGGTCGGTACTGTACACACAAATAATACACAGACAAGACAAAAGGAAGTTATTTATTCGAACTAGGGTGAGAATCAGCAAAATTTAAAAGTCATTTATTCAAATTAGGCTGAGAATCAGCACTTTTCGAACATCAAATTTACATAAGACAGTCCCCCAAAATGCCTACCCTTCATCACTTCCTAGTGCCTTTCGCTGGGAAGAAGTGGCGCAACAAACTCCCCAGCAGCACTTTTTGAATGTCAAAATGACATAAGACAGTCACCGTAAACACCTGCCCTTCGCCACTTCCTAGTGCTTTAGCTGGAAAGAAGAAGAAGATGATTGAGCTGAATGGTGCTAATCCATTCGTCATGTTCGTGAACGGCAGCCGTCTGTTGAGACTGGTCATCTCTTAGTTGCCATGGCTTATTTTTAATTTATTTTAATTTTGAATTGTTCTTTTTTTTATCTTTTTATTACGGACGCTTCTGACGCGTACGTCTTTCTACATTGTTCTCACATGTATAATTTCAACATGAATGATATAACCAATATTTTGTAACAATTTTTTATTTAAAAGAGTGTCCATGGAGTTTCTTGCCCGTTCTTCTCCATAGGTACCTACTTACTACGCTTTGGAATGGGCAACTAGCTTCATATTTCTGTCTGACCGATTCCTTGACAATTCAAAAGTGCCTGTAAATGGTTTAATTGAAATAAATGCTTTGAGTTTGAGTTAGAAGTGGTGCAAAAAACTCCCCAGCACAATATTATTTTCAAATTACAAACATCACAATATCATTTTCATATTTAAGTATCAATTATAACTTTATGAATTCATGTTGACTTCTCACAGACTGTTAGGCGAAGACAAAATAATTATAATTGATTGGGAATGATTATGACTACACTCCATTCATTTATTTGTAATAATGGAACAACTACCTTATACAGGGTGGTAGGGACATCGAAGCGAAAACTACTGTTTGTCTCTGCATCACCCAAAGGTTGACTGGTAGAAAATGGTGCCGATTCCCTTGTTCACAAACTAAACTAAATTTATGTTCAGTGCATCTTTTTCTTTCTATTTCATTAAGAAAAGGACAGAAGATAAATTTTAGTTTAGTCCTGTCAAATTAATCAGCGCCTGTCACTACTCCATACAAGTTTAGACGTGATTAAAAACTTGCCTACTAAAATTACGTCAATTTACGTCAAGCGCTGATTAATTTGACAGGACTAAACTAAAATTTATTTTCTGTCCTTTTCTTAATGAAATAGAAAGAAAAAGATGCACTGAACTTAAATTTAGTTTAGTTTGTGAACAAGGGAATCGGCACCACTGCCTATGGCATTAAGTCCGCCTCTGTACATGCATGTGCTTAAAGTATTAAATAAATAATAAAACTGTTACCATGGATTCAGTACATGATTCTGAACCCCCTGGGTTGAAAATTTACATCGGTTATTTTAAAAAATCTGCCTTCCCATACATTTTGACCGCGTAGGTTTTTTTGAAACTTTTCTATGAAACAGCAGATTTTTTTAAAAATATCCAACGAAAAGTTTCAACGCCCCCTGCGTTGAAACTTTTCGTTCAGAATCATGTACTGGATCCATGGTAACAGTTTTTGCGTCGATGTCACTGCCACCCTGTATAGGGTGACGGGTAATTTGTGACCGATATTTCATCACGTGACTTTACTCATTATTATGAACAACTTTTAGGGCTCCCACACAAAACTGCAAATTCGCACCGCATTGCAAAAATCTGCGAGCTCAGCCTAGGCCGTCCGCACTGCGAGCTCGCAGATTTTTGCAATGCGATGTTACTATGGGACCAAACCTGAAATCGCAAAAAAAAAATCTGCTGTACCCATTGATACCCTACATTTTGACGAGTTATGCGAACATAAATGTAGGGAACAGCTGATTTTTTTTCTCAATATGTAAATGATCAGTAATGATCACCCATCTACGAACCGACCGCGGCAAGCGTAGCTTAACCTAAGATCGACCCGTGCGGCTGTTATGAATTAATTACGAGCCCCTCGAGTTAATGTGTGAATATGTAAAACAAACAAACAATAAGACTTTTATCTGTAAAGCTTCAGGTACTGAGTTCTAAGAGTTTTCCAAACACTACAGTCGAGAGAATGCGGTCTTGACAGCTGTCAGTTTCATTATAACGAATATGTGTTTTGCGAATTTGATCCTTATTACCACAAGAAATTAACCAACTGACAAGTGTTAGGAACGCATTCTGTGTTTTGTTTGCTCATTAATTGCAAAGTTAAAAAATTAATTAAAATTGTTGGAAAATTTTGTACAGCCTCGACCTTGGGTGGTAATGGTTTTGTGCCCTTGGCTGAGATGTGGTAGCCCAAGTAGTTTACCTCCGACACTCCGAAGACGCACTTGGAACTGTTGATGACCATACCGTAGTCTCTAAGTCTGGCAAAAATTTGACGCAGGTGGTGCTCGTGGGTCTTCTGGTCTTTCGAGTAGACCAAGAAGTCGTCCAGATAAGCGTACGTAAAATCCAGGCCCCTGAGCATTTCATCCACGAAGCGCTGAAACGTCTGTCCGGCATTTCGAAGACCGAACGTCATGAACGGGAATTCGAAAAGACCGAACGGCGTCGTGATCGCAGTCTTCGGGATGTCTTCTGGATTCAAAGGAATCTGATTATACGCTTTTACCAGGTCAATCTGAGAGAAGACGGTACAGCCAGATAAACTATGAGCAAAGTCCTGGATGTGTCTAATGGGGTACTGGTCCGGGATGGTACGTGCGTTCAGCATTCTATAGTCGCCGCAGGGGCGCCATCCGTCATCTTTCTTCGGCGCTAGGTGGAGAGGCGACGACCAGGGTGACTCGGACTGGCGACAGGTTCCACATTGCAACATGGCCTCGAATTCGGCCTTGGCGATTTGCAGTTTGTCCGGGGCCAATCTGCGTGGTGTACAGGACACTGGTGGCCCTGGTGTAGTACGGATGTGGTGTACTGTATTGTGTTTGGGAGTGCGGTGTATACCATGTGGGCGAGTGATGTCGGGAAATTCCCGTAGTATGTGTGTATACGTGGAATCACCCAAACTTACCCTCACCGAGGAGACATCATCAGAGCGACGGACAGGTGACGCCGGGGTGGAGAGCGTTGTATGGTTATCGATGAGGCGTTGATTTCTGCAATCAACAACCAAATTATAATAAGATAGAAAATCCACGCCTATTATCGCCCTTGTAACATCAGCAACGATAAATCGCCAAGCAAAGTCACGGCGCAACCGTAGGTTCAGAGTGACGTTTATGAACCCGTAAGTATTTATCGGTGTTCCGTTTGCCGCGCACAATTGGTAGTTGGTCTTCTCTCGTCGATTTGATAATGCCGATCGGGGGTAGACACAGAGGTCGCTGCCGGTGTCGACCAAAAACTGCATCTTCGACCTTTGATCGGTGACGAATAAGCGACCAGCACTCGGACAATCATCGGCCGCCATTATTGATTGCCCCGCGCATTTCCCGATGTAGGGTAGTCGCACGGCTTGATACACTTTTTGGCTCGGTCTCCGAAATTCTGGTGGTACCAGCACTGCGGGAACCTCCTGTAGCTGGACTCCGATCGGGATGAGCCTGGCCGATTTCGCGTGCGACTACGGGACCGTTCTCTGGAGCGAGACAGTCGCCCTACCTTCTCCGCCAGCTTCTCCATCTGCTTGGTCAGAGCGGCGACCTCCGAGCATACACTGGTACCCGCAGTACTCACCGATGCAGCAGAAGATATGGCAGTTGTTGATGCCAAATGAGTACCGACGACGTCGTGGATCCGGTCCGCCAGCTCTGCCTGTTCAGCCAGGTCCATCCTCAACTGCGACGCTACGATGGCCTGTGTATTTGCGGGTAGGCGGCTCGTCCATATGCTTCGCAAAAACTCCTCCGGTACACCTGGGCCAGCGAGGTTGAGAAGATGGCGATAAAATTGTGACGGCTTCCGGTCACCTAGTTCCTCATGCATGAGAAGCTGCTTCACCTTTTTCTCACGCGATGCCGATAGCCGTTTAATGAGCTCACCTTTTAGCTTCTCGTATTTTCCGGTGAGTGGAGGGTTGCCGATAATATCTTCGACCTCGGCAGCGTACTGCGGATCTAGGTTGCCAGTAACGTAGTAAAATTTTGTGTCGTCCGACTTGATGTTCGCCAGGATAAACTGCGCCTCCATCTGGTTAAACCAGAGACTGGGTTTTTCTGGGTAGAATGGCGGTATGCGCACACCCACGCGAAAAGATTCTGTTGCCGACGTATCTTGGCTCGTGCATGCTTTGTCCTCAGGCATCTTCGTGCTCTTGATGGGGTCACCAATGTAGTAAGATAGTGTGTGTGGTAGGTAGGAAATAAGTAATAAGTCACAAGTACACAAGAAGAAGAATGAAAGTTTATTAAGCACACAGACACAGGTTACAGTTCACACACAAGAGTTCCACTAAGACGAGAAGGAGTGGTAGAAATGAAGACAGAAGAGAACAGCACGGATAAACAGTTAACGTAGACACGAGAAGGTCTATTGAGTTATGTCTTAGCGCGGCGAAACTAGGATAGCGAGATTCCACATAAAGCTATGCGCGCAGTAAGCATACTAAACTGCAAGTCACGGCGCACAGTGGAACGAATGTATGGGAGCGGTTGGACGTAGACATTTCCGAAAAAAAAGAGTAAAATTATGCCAAACTAATGATGCCATCTTATTCGATTACTTAATGCCTTCATAACTTGTGGTGATGAATTTCTTCATAACTCCCATATTTCGGGAGTAATTTGAGAAAATGTGAAATTTTACTATGAAAATGAGTGTATCGAGCTCTCTCCCTCCTGATTCCGGGCTTGTTTCAAGTAGCGGTCTCTAATATCATAATGCTAATACTAAGAGCTATATTTAATACTAAGACACATAGTGCGCCAAATGTGCACTTTCTGGGATAAAAGGAAATGAAAATTTAAAAAAAAAACGTTTTTTCCCCATTTGTATTTACTTTAAACCGCAGACAGACTTATTAAGAGGTCTATAAATATATTATATATATACAGAAATATATATTAACAAAAATATTCACAAGAACTGATGAGAGTATGACTTTTAAGTAAGTTGATAATAAATTACCTAGTTTCATTAAAAGTACAATAAATAATTAAGATGTAAGCTCTAATTTACTAAGTTACACATTTTAAAACAATAACATCATTTAATTATCTTCGTCATCATCATCATCATCAATTAATTCAAATTCAGAATCGATGTCCGCTAAATCATTTATGTTAACAAATTCGATATCACTTTTCTCAGAATCCGTAAGCTCATAAAATTCCTTAAAAGAAGATTTTTTTACAAACTTATTTCCTTTTGGACGGATACTTGTAACAAGTGGATCAGAAGACAGTAAAAGATTGTGCATAATATCTTCATTGCATGAGATACTGCTATGCTTTCGAGAATGCCCCTCTCTATATTTTCTAAAATCTTTATTTCTAGCCTCAGATGCCTCTTCGGATAGAAAACCAATGGGCACAATTGACATGTTCTGAACTATGTCTGGCCCATGCATTAAAATTTTATGAAGTGAAGAAGGCATATAATACCATGGGTATAACTCCACGTAAAGCTTAGCAGTATCAAAGCAGAACTCTCGGAATTTAGTTACGTTGATCTTCTCTCCTGATGAAATACACTGCAAGATCACACAGATTTTTCTTAAAAGCATAGCATCTATTCCGGTCAGTTCAGCAGATTTAGTGTAGTTTTCAAAAAATCTCCTTGCCGAGTTGCCATTGTTGGTGGATCCACTGCCTTGTTTCACAACATCGAGAAGTAAGCCCGTTTCTCTTCTTACAGCCTCTTGAACTCTTTTCTTCCTGTCATCAACTTGCCTTTTTGCTATATCACCCCTTACTTGCCATGATTTTATGTCTAATTTGTAGGAAATGTGTAATAAGCATTCCATTGAGCGAATCCAAGCGTGAAGGGTGCTTAAGCTATATTTATACATGTCCTCGTTTGCGTGTTTATCTTTGATTAACTCTAAATTATTCATTTCTTTAGGACAAGCCTTGCATATGTCACACACTGAAGCTGCTGTATTGGATATAATGGAATGAATTTTACCATCAATCATTGTCAACAGCAGTTGGTGTTTGACACTAATTCTATCAGTGATGGTGGATGGAGTTAAGGCTTCAATCTCTGCTTCGATTTCAGCCATCTCTCTCTGCACATTTTCTTTGGTTTCCTTTATAAACTTAAACAATATTGGCCGGCAAAATGAAGTGGAAGATGGTCGCTCGTTTTCCCAAATTGTTACACCTTTTGAGACGAGCCGCAGTGGTACAAGACTAATCATAAAATTACTAGCAAGATCGATTTGCTCATCTTCACTCGTCCTTTGATGATAAATGCTTTGGCTAGATGATCCGTCAAAACCCCATTTGCTGGTCAATACGAGCTGTTGATTGGGATCAACAGGGGTTTCTAACGACCTAATAAGTCTTCTTGAGGTTAAATCCATCAAGGCTTGTAATTTGATTTTTGCAGAGCTCTCTGTAACTGTGAGATCTTCTTTGGCCGGATAGCACTTAATTTTTTCTTTAACCAACATGTAGTAACTCGGGTATTGAAGAGCTCCTTCTTGAGTGTTGAAATCCCGAAGAGTGTTATAGCGCCATTTCGATAAGTTCATCGATACATAAAGAGCCAATGCCTTCAAAGGGGATATTTCCCGTACCTGAATTGATTTACCTTCAATGAAGGCTTTGATTTTTGAGGCCTCTTCTGGATTCTCCGTCAAGTATTTCATAACATAAGCTGTATCGCTTTGTCCTGCCTTTTGAAGCGCCCTTTCGGCCGAAAACATAATTTCAGCGCTGCTACTGCTGCATGAAAGACTATCTTCAGTGCGTCTTCTTTTTTGCCGGTTACTAAGGTCCTCAAAAGATTTACGAGGAGTAGGATGTGTACAAGTTGAAGCATCAGATTTAGCAGGAGAAATTATGGGCTCGATGACGTCACTTATATTTTCTGTAGAAGGTTCCATATTTTCATTCTGTAATTCCGGCCATTGAATTGCAGCCTGTAGCCAAATCTCATGTTTCTTCCGAAACTTATCTGTGCTTCTTCCAGACTGTGTCCATTTTGCATAAATGCGGTAGCAAAATCGACGACACCAGTCTTTTAAACTTGTTTCAGCACTTTCACATAACTGAACACAACTGTTATCTTTTAAAACACTGAACAAATAGTTAAAGTCGCGTAAATCTTTATGTGCGCGTGCGCATAAAGCAACGTGAATATCAAGATTTGTATTAAAATTTGGAAAATACATTGCGAGATTAGCTTGGATACAACGAGGTGTAAATCAACACTGATTTTAAAGTTACTAATAGTGACCTATTTATATAAAATCCAGGTATCCCAGGTATCCTTTGTTAAATATTGCAAGGTAATTAGTTATTGTGATAATTAGTAAATGATGCATGCTAAATTAGTGTATTAAGAGCCATTTAGTAATTAAATAATAGCAATGTTCTTATCAGTAATCATTAGTGCATCAGTTTTATATGTAAACCTTAAGTCCCTAATTATATATCCTAATTAGCTTATATCTTCTCTAATTGGCTGCTCAGAAATGTTATTGTAATAAGGTAAACCTTTAGAAAAACGGTTTTAATCAACAAAATAAACAAAAAATAAAAAAATTGTGTTATAAAATAAACATCACTCTTTATCCCAGAAAGTGCACATTTGGCGCACTATGTGTCTTAGTATTAAATATAGCTCTTAGTATTAGCATTATGATATTAGAGACCGCTACTTGAAACAAGCCCGGAATCAGGAGGGAGAGAGCTCGATACACTCATTTTCATAGTAAAATTTCACATTTTCTCAAATTACTCCCGAAATATGGGAGTTATGAAGAAATTCATCACCACAAGTTATGAAGGCATTAAGTAATCAAATAAGATGGCATCATTAGTTTGGCATAATTTTACTCTTTTTTTTCGGAAATGTCTACGTCCAACCGCTCCCATACATTCGTTCCACTGTGCGGCGCGCGCGTCGCCTGTACGACACGGGTGCGTGAGTGCAACGCATGATGACGCTGTCTCGCTCACGCACACGGTTCGCGTGACGTAGCGCGAGCGCCCGGTCGTCGCTAGAACAATAGACGCGTCATAGCTACGCCGGCCAGCTGATAAGTAATTATACTACTAATACAATATTTGCATTTGTCTGTTTGTTCATTGAACATTAAGTTAGTTATTGTGATTAGTTTTATTTTATGTAATTAAATCAGACTTCAGTGTGTAGGGTCACTACAAAGTCATTTAAGTTACTAGGTTGTTAACCAACTGTAGCACTTGTTTACAATATCTAACACTATTAAAGTGAATTGATAAGAAAACAAAAGATAGGATATCATTGATTGAAGTTGAAATTAAAAGCAATTTGATTTATCTTCATATCTACATCTAAAGTTCTATTGTTATGCTTTGCAGTCTATTGTTAGCAGTACAAAAAAACATTATACTTAATACATTGTGTTATTTTCGTTTTCTCACAAAAGGATAAATATAAAAATTACTAATATTTTATATAGAAAAGATTTAATTTTATGTACTTAACTTTGTTTGTTAAAACTCGTCACAAACTTTGAAGATAATATAATAGTAGATTGTTATACGAGGGGCTAAAATAACCCATTGTAACGAGGTAGTTTTACTCCCGAGCTGTAGCGAGGGAGTAAATAGAAACCAAGTTATAACCTCCCCTACACGTAAAGTGTGGATGTTTTTTTTTTTATATCCCTTAGTGTGGGGTATCGTTGAAAAGGTCTTTCAAAAACATTGTGAGTGTGTTAAAACTATTTTTGAATTCAGAGATCCGTTTGCGAAATATTAATCTGTAAAGTGGAAAATTTTGTTAGAGTCAAGTGTCCCCCCCCCCCCCCCCCCTACCATCTAAATGGTTGGTTTTAGATATGTGAAAAAATTCATGGCAGTAGCTTATATAATGAATTTAAAAGGAAAACTATCACAACTGTGTAGGCTTTACAAGTTAACGAGTAATAATCGACCAACTTAGATTTGCGGTTGTAAAAACATGTTCTCCCATACATTCAGTATGAAAGATTTTTTTTTTCAACTACAAAGTTAAGTTTGTTCTTGGGATAAATTCATCCCAACTACGGAACCCTACATTGTGCGTGGTCCGACATGCACTTGGCCGGTTTTTTTATTTCTTCTGTAGCCACAACGCAATGTACGCATTCTACCGAAGAGATAGCCGCATTTAGTTCCATTTTCAAAAATAAAATGTTCTTTTTTGTGAACCAGTAATAAGTCGAGTTCATAATCATGATTATTGTACATAAGAATAAAGCCTTTTTCGTCTTTCAAGGCTCGTTGGAACAGACAAAAATTAAAAAAAAAATACTTTTTCCCCTAGAGCAAGAAATGCTATTTTTTCCCCGCTCTGGTACTCTACAATGACGGTCTTTTTGAGCAAGAGGAGTGAAAAATATATATTATCTTCGACATATCGCTCACCGTTCGATAGGGATGATGACAAAAAAAAAAATGTCCTTCTTGGAGATTATTAAAAAATATTGGACACGTATTTTTTCTTTTTTTACGTAATTAATCAAAAGATGACGGCGATACATTGAGTTAAAATGTGCCATGACGTCACGACCGTGTAGATTTTATACTTGTTTGTGACGTAGCGACTCACACTTTAATGCATTTTATCTAAGTAATTTTCTATTAATGTTTTTATTATCTGACTAACGGACTAAATAAAATTTCTTTTTCACTCCTCTTGCTCAAAAAGGCCGTCATTTTAGAGTACCAGAGCGGGGAAAAAATAGCATTTCTTGCTCTAGGGGAAAAAGTAATTTCTTTTTAATTTTTGTCAGTTCCAACGAGCCTTGAAAAACTAAAAAGTCTTTATTCTTATGTAGAATAATCATGATTATGAACTCGACTTATTATTGGTTCACAAAAAAAAAAGAACATTTTATTTTTGAAAATGGAACTAAATGCCGCTATCTATTCGGTAGAATATGTGCATTGCGTTGCGGCTACAGAAGAAATAAAAAAGACAATGGCGCGAAATCTTTAGAATTTTTCTCTAATTACGAATTGAATTGGTGACCGTAATATAATTTACAACAGTGAAAATGTCATCATCTAGTGAGAACATCTTCACAGAGGACTGAAATTAAGTTGCCGGAAAAACGTCTCGTTAAATATCCAGAATTGTCTAAATTGTACATTTAAATAAAATAAACTAAGTATTTAATATTTTATTGGTTTATTTTATTTTCTCGCAATCGTAGTGAAAAGTAGAGTGTAACACACGGCGCTAAAACCCATTATAACTCGGTTTCTATTTAAAAAAATATTGAACACGTATTTTTTCTTTTTTGACGTAATCATCACTTAGCGGCGGTACATTGAGTTAAAATGTGGCATGACGTCACGCCTTTCTAGATTTTATACGACGTTGTGACGTAGCGAGCCCCCACTCCCCAACTTTAATGCGTGTTTTCTAAGTTATTTTTGATTAATATGATAAAGCAAAAAATACGTGTGTAATATTTTTTTATTATCTGAAAGACGGACTAAATAGAATTTCTTTTTTTTACCTAAGCAACTACCCAATTGCATTTGTATATTGTCAATCGACGATCAATGTGTATCAAACCCTTACAATAGGGTAGTTGCATGGGTAAAAAAAAAAACTATTTAGTCCGTCTCAGATAATAAAAAAATATTAGACACGTATTTTTTGCTTTATCATATTAATAAAAAAAACATTACCCTCCTTCTGGGGCAGTCGGGTAAAAATAACTTGGAAAACACGCATGAAAGTTGGGGAGTGGTGGCTAGCTACGTCACAACCCACTATTAAATCTAGCAAGGCGTGACGTCATGCCACATTTTAACTCAATGTATCGCTGTAATCTTTTGATTACGTCAAAAAAGAAAAAATACGTGTTCAATATTTTTTAATAATCTACAAGACGGACAAAAAACAATTTTGGACACAGGCCTATGGACCCATTACACTTTCACGCTAAAACAGCTGAACGGATTTTGATGCAATTTGGCACATGGGTATGACCTGGGTGAGGATAGGACATGATACTTTTATCCGATATTCCCACGGGATCAAGACTAGCAGCTAATTTATTATAAAATTAATATTGTCATAACTTTTCATTATCAAATCTAAAAGCATAAACTGATTAACGGTCTTACATATGGTAAAAGTAACCTTCAAGTAAATTTAGCAATGGGAGTAACCAACCAGAACAAGGTCACAACTACACTACACAACAATGTGTAAAACTGCACCTTATGACAAAGATGATAGAGTGCAAAATTGTATCTTATATGGAAAGGCATATAGTTGAAATTTCAATAATAGGCGAGTTTAATGTAATGCCTAATTTCAATGTCAATTGAAATGTTTCATGCTTCATTCACTTTTGTTACGTATGGTTTGACGTGAAATTACCTTTTTGTAATTATAAGCCTGTTGGTTAGTGACTCTGTATCGAGGTATGTTAATTGATAATGTTATAGGATACATTGAGTTGATATTTTCAACAAAATATGTGGAAGCGATGACAATATTTAATTTGCCAAATGCAAATTGCTATGACATAGGTTAAGCTTTTTTATTTTATGCTCTGCAGGAAAAAAATATTCAAACCCAAAATTCAAATGATAAATGATTTATTTCTGTTAACTGGTTACAGCAATGATATTGTAATGAAAGTAAATCTTTAAAAAAACTAAAGTAAAACTTTATTTTTCACTTTTTAGTTGTTGTATCTACCCCACACACATTCGAATACCACTACCTGCTACCAGTGACAGGAACTTATCATATCATCTACATACTAAGTGGGAAAAAAATACGTATTTTGTAGCTAACTCAAAAACTACCCAAGCAAAGTTAATAAAATTTATATGGGACCAATTTGGGAGCATACCCTTTCAAACAAAAGAATTTTCAAAATCGGTCCACAAATGACGGAGAAATCGGACATACGCGACGAACATATAACCTCCTCCTTTTTGGAAGTCGGTTAAAAAAGTAAAAACAAGTCAAATAATTTATTTATCAATAGAGCTTCAAATAATAAAAAATGTATGGGCTATATGGCACTTTTGAACGTCAAAAACGGCACAATATCACTACTCTTCCACGTGTCATCTAACACGTGGAAGAGGACGGCATGTCGTAAAATGGAGCGAAAAAGAGACAAAAAGAAAATGTGGTTAATTAGCCAAATTTTCATGTATAACCTATCTAATGTCTATTTTTAACCGACTTCCAAAAAGGAGGAGGTTATATGTTCGACGCGTATGTTTGTTTTTTTTTTTTTTTTTTTTTTTTTTTATGTATGTCCACCGATTTCTCCGTCATTTGTGGACCGATTTTGAAAATTCTTTTTTTGTTTGAAAGGATATGCTCCCGAATTGGTCCCATATAAATTTTATTAACTTTGCTTGGGTAGTTTTTGAGTTAGCTACAAAATACGTATTTTTTTTCTCACTTAGTATGTAGATGATATGATAAGTTCCTGACACTGGTAGTAGATAGTGGTATTCGAATGTGTGTGGGGTAGGTACCACAACTAAAAAGTGAAAAATAAAAACTTTTTACAAAAAAAAACTACCGACTTCCAAAAAAAACACTACAAAGTGAAAAATAACTTTAATTTCGGAAGTCGGTGGCAAAAAATGAAAACACAAAACCCAAGACACCGACTTCCGAAATTAAAGTTATTTTTCACTTTGTAGTGTTTTTTTTGGAAGTCGGTAGTTTTTTTTTGTTATAACCTTGTTTCCAATTGATATTATTTCCACTTAAACAAGCATCAACTTTACGCAAGTGTAAATAAAGCTGATTTTAGACTGACTAGTACTGTTGAAAAAGTCATAAAAATATGGAGTTTTAGCGCAAACTGAACTCTTAAGTGTAGCGTTACCGTTGTTTTTCCTATAACTTCTGTTTGTTTACATGTTTGACAAATAAATTGTGAACGCAGAATATCTCTTTTTACTTATAATGTCAATATCATTGGGTTATAGAATCACTTAAAGGCCAATAATAAATTATCTTCTTGAACTATATGAGGTTGGTTGTTTTCCTATCTAACTACTCTGATAAGAAACACCGAAGCAGACTCAAAGGGCACAGTCTCTTTTAAAGTCCAGACATAATCTTGGTCAGGCCATATGAGGACCATGTAGATTAGTGTCTGAGATGGTTACACATTTGAGCGGACTTGTCCATTCTGTGTCACGCATTTGTCAGTAACCATGTAGGTAGCTCAACTAGGGTTGCCATCTTTTTTTGAGAAAAATAAAGTATTTATACTTACAATTCTTTGAATAGAAAAAAAAAAGATTTTTTTTCTTTGTTTTTATTCCCTTATAAAACATGTTTTTGGTGCTTTTAGCAAAAAGGCTAACAATTTTTATTGTCTTTGAAAGTTTCAAAGCTTATACTACAATACTAGCACACTTACAAAATAACTTTTGATTAAAAAAAACGAAGTCGATTGTTTTTTTTTTGTAAAAAGTTTTTATTTTTCACTTTTTAGTTGTGGTACATACCCCACACAAATTCGAATTCCACTACCTGCTATGTAAATAACAGTGACAAGAAGTTATCATATCATCTACATACTAAGTGGGAAAAAATACGTATAATTGAAGCTAACTCAAAAACTACCCAAGCAAAGTTAATAAAATTTATATGGGACCACCTCTGAAGTATGATCTACCAAACAAAAAAAGAATCATCAAAATCTATTCATAATTGGCGGAGTAATCGCGTAACAAACATAAAAAAAAACCTACAGACTAATTGAGAACCTCCTCCTTTTGGAAGTCGGTTAAAAAAGAAAATACCTCGGTTTTTTTTAATTAGTGGGCGATCTATTTCTATCTTTTCGCCACTTCAGATTTATTACTGAAAAAACTTTTAGCGAAAGCTGAAGTTGCGGGAACTTGATGTAAATCAATGGCGAGAACAGAGTAAATAAGTTTATTTTTTAGCTATCAGATTTATTTTTAAATATAGGTATTGCCATTTGTCAGCAATAGGTATTCTTCTCTGAAAATTCTTTATCATTATTAAGTATAAGGTACCTACTACATTTTTTTTTACTAATATAAATTGATAAATAGTTCACTAACTACCCATATGAGTGTATCGTTTTAAATATCACAGTAAAGATTAGAAATAAAGTATCGCACACTTTATTTTTATGCAAAAGATAAAAAAGAATATTTATCGAAAATAAAGTAGGATACTTTATTCTATAGTACGGTTGGCAACCCTAAGCTCAACTCAGAACCTTTTTTTTTTTGGGTGGGAAATTATCAAATAACTTTTCCCGCTCTGGGTGGAGCGGGAGGGCGTGTCAGACTCTTACTGACTAAAACCCACCCGTGTTCCTTCAGTTGCCATGTTGCCGGTGGGCCACGATTTCCCTTTCGGCCCTTATAGCTCAACTCAGAACCTAAGGAGCTGAACGACACGAACTAACAATTGAATAGCTATAATTCTGTTAAAATTGAAATTATTTTGATTAGAACTCTCACATAATAAAACAAAACCTCGATTGTTCATAGAAACTGACATGCATAATGTTTCATATTTTAGTTGAATTTTTGTCCACCAGTATTTGCTTTTAATTAATATCTTTGTCTTCACATTACTTGTCATTAGTTTATTTGTTTAAGTTAAACAAAGACAGAATTTTGACTTCGATACTTTACTTTCGAGACTTTGATATTCTATGTTTTGTTTAAACGCTTTTGTCCCTACTGTGGTGCTAAATGGCAATTTTTTTAATATTGTTAAGTTAATTCCTTAAGGAAACTCACACAAGTAACCGTAATCGCAATCAGCTCGTAGGTATTTAATAACTATTCAGCCAGTTCTGTTATCGCATCGAGAACTCAATCTTCATCCGGCGTCAAATGAATGTGTTGTTATTTGGCTAAACTTAAATAGCACAAGTTTTTCCCACCTACTTTTACACGTACATTACGTACGCCGGAATTTCTAATAAGAAAATCCGTTGAGTACTAATAATTATAATGAATGCTTAGGTCAATGTTCTAGTTGCCAGGCAGGGGCCTCGACCCTCATTTGAAGAGGCTCTCGCTAAGCAGTTGGGCTGAGTTGGGTCAAGGGCTTGATGTTGAAATTGAAACGTACCCTTGGGTAAGGCTCGTATTGTTTGGTTCTCTCTTTGGAGGTCTGACCGCCTGGTAAATTTATTCCCTTATGCGCTAGTTTTTTTTACCGAATTATTTTAATTTGATAATAAACAAAATTAATAGCTACCGTTATCAATAAAATGATAATTTTTTAATTAAACTTTTCCAATCAATCTACCTAGCCTTTTCCCAACTATATTGGGGTCGGCTTCCAGTCTAACCGGATGCAGCTGAATACCAGTATTTTACATGGAGCGACTGCCTATCTGACCTCCACAACCCAGTAACTGGGTAATACGATACCCCTTGGTAAGACTAGTTGTCAGACTCTCGGGCTTCTGACGACCCGTAACGACTGTCAAAGATCCACGAATGACAACCGGGACCAACGGCTTAATGTGCTTTCCGAGGCACGGAGGAGTCTCGGTATGTAAAGATGGTCACCCATCCACAGACCAACACCGGCAAGCGTAGCTTAACCGGATGAATCGACCCGTGCGGCTATTATTACTTAGTCACGAACTAAACTTTTCCAATGAACTTTTTCAAGTCAATTCAATTCAAAATATTTTATTTCACATAAACCTAAGTACAAGGGCACTTATGAAACGTCAGAAGCTAGGTGCACGGTTCCAATTGGTCGTTTCCTATGGAGAAAAACTTCCAAAACCTTTAAAGTAAAATACTTGCATAAAACATTGATCCGTAACTTAATATAAATAAAGAGCACAATCGCGTTTACTAAAATGAGGTTTCGGTAACGGTGTCACAAGTTCAATTGTTTTTTCAAATCTCAAAAATACCCAACGCGCCTAAAGAAGTTTTCACTTCAAAAATATAGAAAACTAGCTGACCCTGCAAACGTTGTTTTGCCATATAAATGTTTGGGGTGACCATCTTTATCACTTACTACCTACCCTACCAACCCTACCTACCCTACCTACCCTACCCTACCCTACTACTGCTATAAACCTCACGGTGCCTGAGACCTTTCCAACGAATGCAAAACCGTGGAAATCGGTTCGTGCGTTCTGGAGTTATAGCGTCAGGAAGGAAAACCCGACTTATTTTTATATAGTAGATTGTAAGTTCTCTCAAAATTCTCTTCTTATCCCAATTTAGATGGGGTCAGCGCCGGCGCAACATCTCGTTTTCTTCCAAACTTCTCTATTAGTCGTCATCTCAGTTGTCACCCCATTTCTTTGATTTTCCCCTACTCTTATAGCCATCCACATTCATACTCATAACTTTCCTCACGATATTTACTCAATCAATCTGCCTAGCCTGTTCCCAACTATGTTGGGGTCGGCTTCCAGTCTAACCGGATGCAGACATTTTTGAAGTGAAAATTTCTTTAGGCGCGTTGGGCATTTTTGAGATGGGAAAAAACAATTGAACTCGCGACACCGTTACCGACACCTCATTTTTGTAAACGCGATTATGCTCTTTATTTAGATAAGGTTACGGACCAAAATGTTAATGTTTGCGATTCGGACTTTATTTTTGAACATATTACCTGTAGAGACATAATTAAAACCTTTCACACTTTAAATGTAAAAAAGACTGCAGATCTGTGGGGTAATTCTGTAGAAGTTGCCAAGTCTATTATTGACATTGTAGCACCTACTTTAGCTCTTATCTTTAAATAATTGTATCGACTGTGGGGAGTTTCCTGACCTTATGAAAAATAGTAAAATAATACCTTTGTTTAAATCAGGTAGTACATCAGACCCCACAAATTATAGACCTATTTCAGTCCTACCTACTTTTAGTAAAATTTTTGAGAAATTAATTTTAGAGCAATTGCAAAGATTTTTTAATAGACATAAATTATTGCATAGCAAACAGTTCGGTTTTACAAGGGGTAGTTCAACTACTGATGAACTTTTAGGTCATATTTATAATGCATGGGAAGATAAATGCGATGCCTTGGGTATTTTTTGTGATTTGTCCAAGGCGTTTGATTGCGTTCTTCATGAAACATTAATCAGGAAACTCCGCCACTATGGGATCCGGAACAGCGCTCTGAATCTTCTTATTTCATACTTGAGTAATAGGATTCAGTGCGTTGACGCTAATGGAAAAAGATCTCCCGGATCTATAGTAACAATGGGAGTCCCTCAGGGCTCAATTCTTGGTCCTTTCTTGTTTCTTATTTATATTAATGACTTGCCTTACCTCATAAAGGATAACCACGATATAGTGTTGTTTGCGGATGACACTTCACTTTTGTTTAAACTTAAACGTCAGCAGCTGGTTACTGACGATGTAAATAGCGCGATCTCAAAAGTAGTTCACTGGTTCAATGTTAACAATTTACTCCTTAATGAAAAAAAAACCAAATGCATTAAGTTCACCCTACCTCATGTTAGGCAGGTGAAAACTAGTGTGTTAATAAAGGGCGAAGAATTGAATCCTGAAGATAGCACAGTTTTCTTGGGCTTAACTTTGGATGCTAAGCTTCAGTGGGGCCCACACATAGATAAATTGTCAAAAAAGCTAAGCTCCGCAGCATATGCTGTTAGAAAAATTCGTAATTTGACTGACATAGAGACAGCCCGTTTAGTGTACTTTAGCTATTTTCATAGTGTAATGTCGTACGGTATTCTGTTGTGGGGAAATGCCGCCGACATTCAGACTATCTTTGTTTTGCAGAAAAGAGCTGTTCGATCAATTTATAAATTAAGTCCGAGACACTCTCTCAGAGATAAATTTAAGGAGATTAATGTAATGACTGTGCCTTCTCAGTATATTTTTGATAATCTTTTATATGCCCATAAAAATATAAAATTGTTTAAAAAATACAGTGATATCCATAACATAAATACTAGAAACAAACACAAATTTGTTGTACCTACAACAAGGCTCAAGAAAATAGGTGGCTCGTTCAGATGTCAATGTATACGCTTTTATAATAAACTTCCAAGCCACGTACAAGATCTAAGCCTTAATAAATTTAAATCATTCATTAAACGTAAGTTGTGCCAGAAAGCTTTTTATACCGTTAAAGATTACGTTGAGGACAAAAAGGCTTGGGATTGAGCTGCTCCAATTATAATTTTTATTTTTTACTTTCGGAACTTTGTTTATTTTGCAAACTTTAAAATTATATACACAATGACATGAATATTTACTTGTGAAGTATAATATTATTATTATTTTAATTATTGTGAATGTGAGGACTATGTGGGTCTTTTATATATTTATTTATTTTTTCTCAGTTACTTCTAATGATAATCTGGCAGTTTTGAGTACTTTATGCGGCCTACCCAAATGTCCCTTCTTTGGTATTGTTCGTCGAATCGTTGAGCTCCTTTTAAGTTCTGAGTTGAGCTACACTATTACTGACAAATGCGTGCACTGACTGGACAGGTCCACTCAAATCTGTATGGTTCTTTCCTCAGAAGACCATTTCAGACACAAATCTACATGGTCCTCAAATGAAATGCTCTGACCAAGATTATTTCTGGGTTTTTATATACACATTGACATTAATGAATTTTATATAAACAATGACATGCATATTTACTTTTTAGTATTGTATTATTTTAATTATTGTGAATGTGAAGAATATGTGGGTCATTCCTTTTTGTTTTGTTTTTAATTTTTTCTCAGTTAGTTCTAATCATGGTCTGACAGTTTGAGTAATTTAAGTGGCCTACCCAAATGTCCTTTTTTTGGTATTGTTCGTCGAATCGTTGAGCTCCTTAAATTCTGAGTTGAGCTACACGATAACTGACAAATGCGTGCACTGACTGGACAGGCCCTCTCAATCTGTGTGGTGCTTTCCTCAAAAGACCACTTCAGACACCAATCCACATGGCCTTCACATGATCTGACCAAGATTATGTCTGGACTTTAAAAGAGACTGAGACCTCTGAGTTTGTTTCGGCCTTTCTTCTCAGAGTAGTCAGATAGGAAACGCCGACCTCATCTAGTTTTAAAATATGATTGACGTGTAAAAGTGTTTGTACAAACCTACTTACAGAAATAAAATCATTTATCATTTAATGTTCTATACAAGTATATTTTTCGAAATTTAATAAATCTGAATGGGTTTTTTTTAAAGCCATACTACATGTGAATACAGAGGTTCACTCTGCAAGATCATTTAAATAAAAAGCGACTCTTATTACGACACAATAAAGTGCAATAAACCTACAGTTAATTTTCACCTAGAAGTTTTTGCGTCTCTTTCTATCGCGTAACTCTTCTGTCTTCGTTACACTCACTGAGTTAGCCCGACAAGACGGGCCCGCCGCGTACTTGTAGCTTCAAACCATACCTACTTATTTTAAATTTCAGCATATATATTTTTTTTCCTAACCCAACCTTCTCTCATTCCAGCCATGTGTCACCCGCAACTGGGAGCTCCAGGTCCAGTTCAAAGTGCACGGTCGCGGCAAGGACCTGTTCGGCGATGGGTTCGCGATATGGTACGTGCGCGATCGCATGCAGACTGGTCCGGTGTTCGGCAGCAAGGACTACTTCCACGGCCTGGGAATCATTGTTGATACCTATAGTAACCACAATGGTGCTCATAATGTGAGTATTTTAATAAATACTTAAATAAATGCATGGCTTTTTGTACATATTACATGGAACTTAAACATAAATTTAACTCGGTGAACCATTGGTACCACCTGTGCCTTTTTTTTTTTTTGTGGGAAATTATCAAATAACTTCTCCCGCTCTGTGCGGAGTGGGAGGGCGTGTCAGACTCTTACTGATTAAAACCCACCCGTGTTCCTTCGGTTGCCCTGTTGCCGGAGGCCACGATTTCCCTATCGGTTTTCTTCGCAGGCAGGCATTGGCCCTAGCGGACCCCGTCAATTCTGCTGACATCTCTGTGAGGCGCGCGTGGAACACAACGCGCCGTCGACCCGGGCCTGGTCCTTATCGGACGGCGAGCTACCCATTGCTCACCGTCCGCAAGCCCGCGCCTACGGTGGCCGGAAATCGGCTCGCGATTCTTGACGCCCTGGGCGTCTCCTCCTGCGGCGGTTAGGGGCGTGAGGGCGCGAAATTTGCCTCTCCCTCACGCGTTCCGCCTCCTCCTTCACGAGCATTACCGCTTCGCAGGAGGTGTCGGCCTGCCATTTCCTCTCACTCCGTACTATGGTCTGAACCAAGGCCGGACGCGAGAGATCACCGCCGCCGATCGCCTCCACGAGGACATGGCGATGCTCCGCCCAAGCCGGGCAGACCTCCACCGTATGCTCCACCGTGTCCTCCGGGCGATCCACACAATGGTGACACCCGGGCGTTTCCGCCCGCCTTATCCGGGCTTGGAGGACACGGTGGAGCATACGGTGGAGGTCTGCCCGGTACACCTCTGCCTAACCTTTAAAAATCTTTTAAAACAGGCGTGACGTAATATGTTATTTAATTTGCAATGTGTTCCTTTTAACTCTAAAACTCTTTTCATACTGAAGCGAGTCCCGCACTGGATGCGGGACCAAAATTCGCTCGCGCAGACTATGTCAACTAACTTGTCTAATCTTCAAATTGACTCGAATAATCACGTGTTTCCAGACATTAAAACAATTGACGCGCTGTCGCGTCCCGGGCCTGATTATCCTCAGCTTGACCAGAGATTAAAACCATATTTAATTTCATTCGTTTTTAGTCAAACACCACACCTGTGTATCCCAAAGAAGTAAGGTGTGACAACTTAAGTGTACGGCGCCTACTTCTTGTCCTTAGCGTGTCGATGGCAATCTAGATTGTGTCAGCCCAGAATTGAGCTACGAGTTTACGCGCCTACTTTACACCCACATTATATTTTCTCCAGTTATATCCAGTTCTATGTTAACTCCCATTTCATAAGAAGCTACCTGTACGAGTCATGTACCGTACATAGCACGCGCGCATTGCATAGACCAGCACTTTCCGTCGCCTTGCACAAATTATAGTACAACGCGACAGTACACGATCAGCGTTCATAATAGTAAGCTGTACTCATTCACACAACATTCAGATAGCATTAGTTACGTGGTAGTTATACTCAATAAACCATCATCTTTGGCTATCCGTGACTTATCATTCAAACTAACATCCAAGGTGTGTGCGACCCATTCAGCATACATCTTTTTGGTCCTTCGAGCCGGATGATTACCTTTAACCGTGCACAAATCCTAACTCTGGGCTCTATAACTGCTTTGAGGCCTGGCACTCTGGGTTACTGAAAATGTCGTGTTACCTGACTCCGATCGAAACTAGGACAGCTACATCATTAAAGTAGTATTTCTAAGTCATATCCTATTATTTGATTACAGCACCAGCACCCGTACATATCAGCGATGATAAACAACGGGTCGCTGCACTATGACCACGACAGGGATGGCACTCACACGCAGGTCGCCGGCTGCGAGGGCAAGTTCCGCAACTACAACCATGACACGCACGTATCTATTACGTATATGGACGACACTTTGACCGGTATGTTGTTTTTGTAGAAGGGTAAATATTGAAAAATACAGGGTGGCGTAGGGACATCGACGCGAAAACTGTTACCATGGATTTAGTACATGGTTCTGAACCCCAATGCGTTGAAATTTTTGGTAGATTTTTCTTAACGTCCTTCGGGTATCACCGGATTACCGAATACAAATGAATGCTAATTTCTATGTCCATCAATTATTAGATTTATAGTGTATAATAATTTGAATTCAGAACGTAAATACTTTATTGTTGTTTTGCTTTGATTTCCGTGTGAACTATATAGAGCTGTAAAACTATTTTCCTATCTGTCGTGCCTGCGAATTTAGCGGCTTTCCTCCCATTTTTTAAATAAATTACATTAAGTTAAAAGAGTATTAACAACTCTATATACTTCCAAGTCGATTGAGAGTGTCTGGTCTGCACCAAGTGCAAAGGGCAACTGATAGAAATCCGACGACTGACGAAACACGAGATTTGCCGAGGGACATTTAGAACATAGTTTTACTTGTACTGTAGCTTCCTATCAAAGAAAATGTATTCGTTTATCAGTATTTCCAGAGGTTACCTTTTTCAAGTATACAACAAACTTCTTCATAATATTAGAATAGACTAACTGCTGGCCGCGGTTTCGCCCGCGTTGACCCAACTTATTTTCCTAAAATTAAATTAGCCTATTCCAGACGTCAAAATCGGTCCAGCTGTTTCAGAGGTTAGCCACAACAAACGGACAGACCGACAAAAAAAAAATTGTTATATATGTACCATATACAGGATGGCAGGGACATCGACGCGAAAACTGTTACCATGGATTCAGTACATGATTCTGAACCCCCATGCGTGGAAATTTTTCGTCGGTTATTAAAAAAAAATATCTGCTGTTCCATACATTTTGACCGCGTAGGTATTGCACTTTTCTATGAAACAACTTATTTCTTTTTTAATAACCGACGAAAAATTTCGACGCTGCGGGTTTCAGAATCATGTACTGAATCCATGGTAACAGTTTTCGCGTCGATGTCCCTGCCACCCTGTATATTTTCATATGCATTTAGTAAAAAGCTGTTATTTTGACATTAAAAACAGACACTCCAATTTTATTTATTTGTATTGATAACGGGGCTTAAACATTAATCTTCCTTCCCCAGTATCCACAGACCTCGACGGCAAGAACGCCTGGAAGGAATGCCTCAAAGTAGAGAACGTGTTGTTACCGACCGGTTACTTCTTCGGCGCGTCGGCGACCACCGGCGACCTGAGTGATAACCACGACATCATCGCTATCAAAATGTTCGAGCTTGACCTGCTGGAAGCTGTAAGTTATCTCAATTCTTTTTCAAAATTCAAAAGTCATTTATTCAAACTAGGCTGAGAATCAGCCCTTTTCGAACGACAAAATTAAATAAGACAGTCCCCCAAAACGCCCACCCTTCACCACTTCCTAGTGCCTTTAGCTGGGAAGAAGAAGTAGCGCAACAAACTCCCCAGCAGCACAGCTGTCTGTACAAGTTAGAAAAAAAATGATTCTATTCAATAGTATGCAAAATAATTTACATTACGCAACACAAAACATAATTTAAATATTTTTCTTATATTTCCATAATATAAGTTAGCCTGTAATTTTTTTTAAGTGAAAACTTCTGTAGGGGCGTTGGGCATTTTTGAAATGGGAAAAAACAGTTGAACTCGCGACACCGTTACCGACACCTCATTTTTGTAAACGCTATTGTGCTCTTTATTTATATTACGTTACGGATCAATGTTCTATGCAAATATTTTTACTTTAAAGGTTTTAGAAGTATTTTTTTAAATTGTTCAAGTTTTCACTTCTGTCGGCACTCCCGGAGTGCCACTGTTTTTTATCGGTGGGACTCGGGCCTCCTTTTTGTGATAGGGAGATGGCCCTAATGTACCTTGCAACGTTTGGTAAAAACCTATCCGCGTCACACACTTGGCCAGAATTTTGCTTTTTAATGTGTTCCTTGCATACTGTACTGTGTCAAATAAACCGTCTTCTTTCTCTCAAAGCCTGTCTGAATTTTATAAATGGGATATATTATACCCGTATTTTTTTTTAGATTTTAGCTCGTACTATAGATTAATTATCAGTGCAGAACCAGTTTAAGTGACCGCAAAAATAACCCAAAAACTAATCTACTTTCTTTTTCGAGTAGGGTAGTGACTAACCTGTACCGTAATACACGATCAATCACAATTTGTTTCGCTTTGAAACAGATTTCTAATCCATTGTTTCATAAGTTGGAAAAAAAATCTGCTCAACAACGTAAATAACGCAATGAATGTTGTTGAACTGTCAAAATGAAACAAATTAGTCATAATCGTTTTCGAAAATAAGTTACGCAATTAGGGTACTGGTGTCAGAGTTTTTATGCTGCCCATGGGCCTCTGACTTGGCTTCACATGCCGTCGAGAACAAAACGAAAAAATTTAATTTTTTTATATCTTTTCAGCAAAACAAAGACGAAGACCGTTCCCAAATCATCCCATCAGCGGCCTCCTTCGAGGCGCCTCGCGAGAGGATCGATGACTCCAAACCCGCCATGTCTGGAGTCAAAACGTTCCTCTACATGATGGCAATAGCCATCGTTATCATCGTCCTAGTGGTCCTTGGCATCATGTACTATCAGAAACGACAGGAACAGACCAGGAAAAGGCTGTATTGAGAAGATCTGAAGGACTCTGAACCTACCACCTGTGTGAGAGAGATGGTGCTATACTGTCTGTATAGCTCCATCTCATTCCCACACTGAAGTAAGATTATTAAAGGGGGTGGTAGGTTCCCTGAAATGAGTTTTCATATTATACAGTTGGTGGTTCAAAAGACATTCCTTTTTTAAAACAGTTCTTTCTTTCAAATTATTGTTCAATTGTTTCTTTGTAATTTTGGATTTTTAGGAATGTCTGTGGTTTATATACAGGTTGTATTTTTTTCTGATGACACTGTGAGACTGAGACAGCGGTATATGACAGCTGTGCGTTGAGAAGAGACGAAATATAATTTGGCTTTCAAGTGTCATCGCTAAATAATCTTCCTGAACGGATTTATAAATAAAAAATATGGAAAAAGCAATATGATTGTGTAACAATAATAATTTTTCGATTATGCTGAGACCAATATGTATGAGATATAAAAGACTAATTTTTAATAATATTCTAACTCCAAAATAAATTGTCCTTGATGTATTTATATTGTTACCTATATTCTGTGTTAGATTGGTCTATCCACAAAGATAATTTAGAAATTGTATTTAAAAACTAATATCCTAATTAAAAAAAAAAAACAGGCAAAAAGTAACTCAAAATCGCAACAACTTTTTGTCGAATTAAGCAAGGCATATGTGATTTAGAATAATGTTTCCAAATTCTAAAATATATCTGTACCATTTGTTTGCGCCAAATAAATCAGGCCAATTATTCAAATATGGCATTCTAAAATCTTCAGTACGATAGAAAGAGATGACGCTATATAATCTCTACGTGCGAAAAAGAGAGGAAACAGCCTACATAAATGCCACAATCCCGCCTGCTTACATCACCCATTTGAAGCATTACCAAATGATTTTCCTAAGTTTACGTCAACCTAAAGACGCTATACGACATTTGCAATTATCAACCTTATGTTTATCAAGTTAAGATACACTTTTGTTAATTAATTTGCGTTAATAAAAATGAAATCTCATGACAACTTTCTTTTCTCTTTGGTTGTTTGTGGTCTTGCTTAGGTATAAAGGGTAAATAGTCATAGCCCCGTATATAACCTTATCGTTATAAAAATCGTGAAGTTTGACTGCATTTTCATATGTATTTACGTAAATTTTAATAAGATTCTTTTGTAAGAATTAAAAAAAAAACAGAAACGTATTTTTGGCATCAATGTTAGTTATTTTTAATAATGTAACCATATTATAAAGTATGTTTTTAAATGCAGTCCAACATTTAGAATTAATAGTCGTTACATAAACATTAAGTAAGTACATAAACATTATACATATTATATATAGTCATTATTTTACTATTAATATTATAAAACATACATATTTTTATTTCTTGCTCATTATGGAACTGGTTATCCAAATATTTTACGTTTTCTATTATTTGGTAAGATAAAGCTATGATTTCTTATATTAATTTTATGTTACAAACCTATTGTATGGTAGCGCCATCATAACCATTAGTGTTGGGACATGGTCTGATTGATTATTATCGATTTGATCCTTATTTTTTCGTCGTAACGTACTTTAGTTTTATCCCTATTCATCTAAACTTTCTTATTTAACTTTGTTTGCATTAATAAAAGATACATAAAAAATTGCTTCCATCACAAACGAAAATGCCAAACACAAGTTATGAATAGGGAAAGTACATAATGATCGATTTTGAACACACTGGGAACTGGAAATATGCTCCAAGTTAGATAATAACTTTACCAAGTCAAATCACAGATGAATATAGATGGGTCACTCCGCATTTTAGGTATGAGGCTACAGGTAGGTACGCGGCGAGCTCGACTTGTCGAATTCTGTGGGCGTAACGGAGTTAGAAGATATAATAGTTACGCGATAGAAAGAGAGGCAACTTCCAAGTGAATATAACTAGGTAATTAGCGCTGTGCGACCTGAATTGCACTTTATTGTGTCGTAGCAACAGTCCTTTAATTTAAATGATTTTGCGGAGTGAACCTTCTGTACTAATTTGTGGCCAAACTAAAATCAGCAAATTAGGGAACATTCTAATTTAGAAGTTTCCCAGAATAATGATGATATTTATTTATAATGTTTAACTTTAGTGTGTTCAAAATTGAATATTGATGTTCTATCGAAGAAACATTATCTAAGCAGTTTGAAAACAAAATCCCGTGAACACGATGACCACATCTGTTTAACGGCCGCTTTCTATATCGGCCGAGCGCTGTAAGCAGAAATAGTCCTTACGGTGTATAGATATTATGCGTTTCTTCGATAGTACTTACGAGTCAATTCCAAAAAATCTAGAAATCCTTTTGAAACAATTTCACTTTCATGATTGTGAAACAACGCATAATTGAAGTTTGTTATTATCAATATTAATTTAATCGTTAAGTCGCGTTACACTTGAACAATTTTACACACGATTTCATAATTTAAAGTAACATTATGAAATTAAAGTATTTATTTTATTATAATTTAGTTCCTTTTGCAAAATTAGCCGATGTTTAAAATGATTCAAATGTAACATAATCATTATGTGAACGAATGATGTATGTGTGTTTAATAAAAAACATTTATAAACTTTTCATCGCGTTCTTTGATTTCAACGCACTTTGGTTCTCAATTATACATAGATATTTTTATCAAAAAGCCAGTTCTTAGCCACGCCAGAAAACAATAAAAGTGATTGACGTAAAGGGTAAAGTTTTAAAAACACTAGTTAATGTACACACGGCTACACATCTAGCTATACAAAACCAGTATATGTTGATCTCGCATTGCATAGGATTTCCGTACAATGCGAGGTCAGTTTATACTGGAAATGTATAGCTTGATGTGTAGCCGTGCGTACACCAATCAATGAGAGCAGTGGTGGCCCAGTGGAAGCGGCCGTGACTTACGAGTTGGTCGTAGGTTCGAACCAGGCGTTTTACTTTGTGTAAATTATTTCATCACCACTGCGCACTGCTCTCAAAACGGTGAAGGAAAACATTGTGAGGAAACCGGCATGTCCTAGAACCAAAAATTCGAAGACGTGACAATACCAATCCGCACTGGGCCCGCGTTGTGGATTACGGCCCACTCCCTCTCACCGAGAGGAGGCTGTGTCCCAGCAGTGGGAACCAATCACCTACATTTTTTTAAACCTTTTATTGTTGTGCTAATTTGAATAAATAAAATTACAGACAATAAAAGCTATTTTACACATACGCAAAGTCTTGTCTCTACAAAGCGATGTACAGACGCCAGCACATCAACCTACTACAATCTGTCAAATTTATTTAATAGATTTTCAACTTTATCGCTGAAATATAAGATTCAAAGTTGATTGGGAAAATTTGACAGTTTCGGGTAGCTTGATGTGCTAAATAAACTTTATTTCGTATGACACTGTTTATTTTATGCTGAATGATGCATTAAGTATATCTGATTATTTAACAGTTTGTTATTTAGTTTTTAAAATGCGTATTGCATTGTATCCCTTCCCTATGGTCATATAGAATAGAATAGAATTTTATTTCACTCTCAAAGTACAACAAAAGCACTTAATCTATGAAGTACAATTTTCAAGGTGTTTGATGGTTGTACAGTAGCAAGTAATGATATACCAACTCCCAAACTAAGTCAAGCTTGTATTTTGGGAGTTAGTGGTTCTACACAGGACTTATATATAGACACAACCTTGTAGCCTATGAATTGACTTCCAACACTTAATAGTAAATAAATTAAGCTAAAATTTAAATTTGGAAACATACATTGAGAAATTAAGTAAAAAAAAATAAATTCTAGTACAGTATACCTATACATTATCTAAAACTACAAATGAAAAAAGAAATAAATAAAACATATACCTTCACACCGACAAAAAAAATATTTTACTTTTTTATAGTTAAAAGCATCTCAGTTTGAGCATAATCTAAAGTTTTCAACCAATTACTTAGTTTTTGTTTAACCTCTCGTTTAGATAAGCTATAAATGTTGATGGTTTTGTTGACCGTATTATACAGTCTCGAGCTTACTGCGTCAAATTGCCTACTAGCGAAAGCGGTTCTGCAAGGTACACCAGGGCAAACAACTGCACCGGAACGCTTTTTTATTGGTTTTGTCGTCCAGTGGTAGAAGCGAATGCCTCCGAAGTACTGTTTTTAAAATATATAACTGTCTCACTGGCGTCTGTACCTATCTGCATAAAAAAAAAACGAATGAATGCAAGTGATATTGTCGCTGCCTTTGGCTAAAATCAACTAAATTGAATGAATATGCTCATGGTCCTCTCACTATTATAGTCAATATTTTGACGCTATGGCTCTTTGTTTAGCATGAACCCTTCCGAGCAAACGAAAGATCACTCGCACGGTAATCAATAGACGCAGGTATAGCATGCTCTGTGGGTCTAGCATCAAATTAGTTTCAGCGACGTTCGCTCGCACAGTAAACGAGCATGTTACATGAAGTGGTCCAAAAAACCAAGTGGAAAAGCGCTTTTTATTTATTGCAATGTAGATAGAAATTCGATTTGAAATTAGGTCGCTCAACGCACCATGGAAATCAGAAAAGAAGTTATACGAAAAAGAAATCGAGTTACCGACACAGCTTGCAGAATAAGCAAGCTGAAGTGGCAATGGGCTGGCCATGTTTGTCGAAAGACCGGTGTCTGATGGAGCAGACTAGCCCTGAAGTGGAGACCGCGTATCGGCTAGCGACCCCCAACTAAATGGACCGACAACGGTGGCAGGGACAGAATAGTTGCGAAAGGCGGAGGACAGGCTGTTGTAGCGTAGCCTGGAGAAGCCTATGTCCAGCAGTGGATTGCGATAAACTGAGTCGATTGAGATATAAATTATTATTAAAAGTATCGGAAAAAGGTTTGTGCCGAATTTATCGCACTGCGTAAACACTGCTAAAGCGGTAAATATGTTTCTTGGCATCACTACGACCACAGAGTACATTTGACTTGCCATGAGTCAACCGTCAAACTGACATTTCTCATGCTATCTGTCAAAAGTTGAAAAAGCCAAGCGGTGTTTCGCGTTTGGCTGTAATTATTTTAACCAAATTTGTAATCTTTTAAGATTTACAGTTAATATTTCGTCTTATTTATCAAAGAAGTGCATCTGGACGAACCCAGAATGGATGGGAAATCATTCCTGTACTCTTGGTGCGCCAAGAAAGGACTTACGCCGGTTTATGATATCCGGGCCACAGGTATGGAAAATTAATGGTTATGTTGCTGTAAAAACTATGATTTATCAGCCTGCTCACGATGGCTAAGTATACTATGCATATCCTGGCTATATAGCACTCATAAAGTTCATATTTGTGCACATTATTACGAATGAATTATGTATGTAGTTAGTTTTCATTCTATCACCCTTGCAGACTCCTTAACAGTCCCTATAAATAAACCTAAAATACCATTCAATATTTTCAATTGCGTCTGTACCATACCATAACAAAGTCCAAAATAAACATCCTTTAAAATAAATTTTGTTCCCATAAAATCTAACCTAAACTGTCCAGGGCCGCGTCATAGGCAGCGGTTTCTATGCGAAGTTCGTGTCGATACCATCAGCTATGTCGGTGCGGGTAACTCCACGACGAAGAAGGAGGCCCAGATGAATGCCTCCAAGGATTTTGTCAGCTACCTGGTGAGGACTAACCAGGTTGCGGCCTCCGAAGTGCCTGACGACACGAGAGCGCCTGTCAAGGCTGAGGAAGAGGATCAGGGGCAGAGAAATGGGGATATGCAACAGCAGGAGCCGAGGCAGCAGCAACAAAGATCTGTGTTTCAGGTTGGCGTTTTGTTTTTTAACATTTCTATGTCAGTCCTGAAGATGATTTACTGTTTAACATAGTCTGAATTACTAACAGAAAAGGAATGATCACTTACTGAATCATTAAATGGTAAAACACCAGTATTATGGCACTGATTAAATAATCATCTACTTATATGCTGTTTGCATTGTGTTGTGGCTGGTTCTTGTCATCATTTCTTTTAGTTTTCTTACTTATCCTTAGTTTATGGCATTTGAGCTGAACATTCTGCAGTACAGACACAACTATTGCTGAACAAATTTCGTTAGAATTGATTATAATTTCCAACTTTAACCATTATAGGAGGGTATGGGACCCCAAATGATGGGAGAAGCATACCAAGCATACGGTGGACAAAGCCAGGGTGACAGGCCTTCGACCTTCACGTACATGGACCGCATGCAACAGCAAAAGAATGTAGAAGAGGCTGAAGATCTGGATGTTAATGCCAGTCTCCATGGCAACTGGACTATGGAGAATGCCAAGTCCAAGCTTCATCAATTCTTACAGATAAACAAGATAAATACGGACTATATGTACAAGGCTGTTGGTCCGGATCATACTCGGTGTGTATTTAAAATATTGTAATTTTCATGTTCATGTTTGTAGCCTATATCTTATCTGTTACATTTGAAGCCAAGGTTGGTTTGGCTATAATTAAATGCATGAGAGGCGGTAATTGTTGGTTACTGTCTACTGATATGCCTTGGATGATGACATCATCGCTTCTTGTTTCATAATTCAATATTAAATTTTGTCTTCTATAAGTTAACCACTCATTAAAACCTGATTTACACAGAGCAATTTTACCTGATTTACATGGTATACCAAGTTATTTCTTGCTTCAATTTTATTGTATGAAAAACATTGTGAAGAAACTGGCATGCCTGAGAGATATTTCTAGATGGCATGTGAAGCCAAGTCAAAGGCCCATGGGTGGCATAAAAACTGACACCAGGCTAGTCACTAACCACACTAAAAAGATAGATTGTATGCCACATGCAAGAAAGTTGCATCGTGTAAATGGGGCATTAGTGATCTTTCATGGCATGCACTTCTAAATGTTATTACAAAATAATATCAAAAACATAAAATATGACTTCAAACTATTGGTTTAAAAGTTCATAATATGAGGCATCAAACACATTGCATAAAAAATAACCTATCTGTTATAATTTTGTGATGTGTAGCATCTGTCCGCTCGGTTTTCTGCAATTTGAATCAAAATCTAAATAATCAAATATCTGGGTGGTAGTGATTTCGTGAAAAGGGACGGAAGTGTGTATCAGGAAACCGCTGAAGCGCGCGCTATTTGATTTGACCAATGAGCGCGCGCGGTGCTAGAGTTGGTCAGAAATGACCTTGACCGATGCCCCGCCCCTTTAATGTTGCTTATTACCAAGGTGAGATGTCAGATGTTACACATCATATGCGATTACAGTAAGGCTCGCTTGTTTGAATCATGCTTTTTTTTCACTTTTACTAATAAATTTAATACCAAAGCTTCCTTAGCCCAATTTACAAATGTATGAATGACAAACAAAACTGCTTTCATTTTTATGCCTCATATTGTTTATTAAAACTCTCATCACCATGACCTTTAATATGGCACAACATCTTTAGAAAGAAACTGTCCATCAGCATAGCTATTCACTACCATGTGATACGCTTCCATGCCGAACCGAATCGAACGGGTTCATGCATACACATCAGTCACGTCAAAAAAATATAGTTACGTAGCAATTGTAGGACGTTGGCTACACACGTCGCGTCACCGGCAAGTCAAAACTTGTATTGCTACGGCATTGTTACCGAGGCGTTGCTATATGACTGACTATCTGATTACACACGTCCCTGAAATTGACGGTGACTGATCGGCTACTTGACGATGACGTGACTGATGTGTGTGCGTGCACCTTTTACGTTCACAAATCCGAAACCCGAAAATATTGTCAGTTTAAATCAAATTGACAACCCTATTCACCCCGACACCAAATAGCTGTCACAAGAATAGTGGTGGCAAGGAAAATCAGGTAATCTTAAATCTGTAATTTTCGACACGGCAGCCTATCGAATGGTTATGAATTCCTATGCTGGTATGATTTCATTAGGCCCGGACTCCACCAAAGCGGAGACGAGACGAGAGGAGAGATGTGTTTTAAACAACCAATAGAACTTCGTTATACTCTCCACTCGGCTTCAGTGGATGCCACTGAGCGGAGAATTATATATTTGTATGGCGCGATCGAAGCGGAGATGTGAGCTGTGCCTCGCCGAGATTGAACTGGGCGACGGTACAAAGTGAAGATGTGAGCTGTGCCTCGCAAGCTGGCGATGACGCGCAGCGGAGACCAGAAGAGATGTGAGCGGCGCCGCTGGTTCTTCCCGCGTCACATCACATACATCTCCGCTCCAGTCTAGCCAGTATGCATCTCCGCACAGCTCCGGTGGATACACCCTAGCTAAAAAATCATCTCGTCTCGTCCCCGCTTCGGACATCTCCGCACATCTCCGCTTTGGTTGAGTCCGGGCCTTAAAGTCAATTGTCTGAGAAGAAGTTCGGCTTTGTAGTGACAAAGCCGAACTTTTTCTAAATATTTATGGCCAGTATTACAAAACCAAATCAAGACTCCAAAAGAGTCTTGATTAAGTTAATTAAAATCTGTAATACCGGCTTATGCTATTTTTCCTCTGGATTGTTTACTGTTGTAGAGACACCAATAATTTAATGCTTTTACAAGCCACTGATTATTCATATTGTACAAATGAAAAATCATTGGCTGCAGATTTAATGTAGACAACCTGGAAGTGTTGTCAAGTATTTTCATTTTCGCTGCTGGCAACACTTATGAGGCGAAACGCAAGAAGCGATGTCAATCGCACGCCTGATCACGCGATCGACAACGTTTTACTGGATTTCACAAGAAGCATTATGAATGCTCAATGCTTCTTTTGTGCCTGTCATATTATATTATGAAGTCAACTACTTTACAAACTATCAAGTTCTTGAAATGAGATAAATATGAGGTTTGCGTTTGTGTGAGTGAACGATTGCATGCATTGTTTGTCGAATTCGACTTATTTTAATAAATTTCGGTGTACCCTAGACAGTCAGCTCCGGTACCTCCAGGGGCCTATTTAATAAAAATCAACGGGCGAGCGAGCTGATAATACGACAATTTTAAAAGTTTTTTACCCACATTTTCTAACAGCCAAAAAAAAAAGAAAAAAAAAAAAGAAAATGTTGCATTTTTGACAGTTTTGTATGTTGTTGACAAATATGTCTCATTGTTAGTTATATTAAATGGGGCCCTGGCTCACTGGCCAATATAAATGACACTGCATCGGCATGAGCTATTGAATTCTTATGTAGTACGTACCGATGCGACAAAATAAAATGGCCGCACGCACCATTTTCTTATTTATGACGTTTATTTCATATTCACACATAGCAACACTCTTTATCTTATTTCCTTTTAAAATTTACCACATAAGTAAACTTGAAGATGAGTGTTGCCAGCAAAAGATATATAACTTCATACAAACAACAATTGAAGCTGCCTTTGCAAGCTAAAAGGCAAAGTTAGCTTCATAATTGACCAAGTTGGTTTCAAGAGCTAAGATTTTTAAACCGCACAGAACGAATCCAAGACAAAGTTTACCATGTTGAAATTATAAAAAAAAAATATATAAATATACTTAGGGCCTGTTTCACCACCTACAAGTAGGTTCTCGTTAACTTACTTGGCAGATAATATCCTACAAATTCTGTTCCATTTTTGAATTTATTCGGTAAGTAGTTGGCTATTCGGAAGTCGTGAAATAGGCCCTAAGAGAATTAAATATGATCTATTCTCTGAATTTAAACAGTTGTGAACAATAGTATATAAGCCTTGTATTCATGATAAGGGTGTATTTTCATGCATCTCTGTCCCTAACTTTATGTCAGAAGTGTAATTCAATAGAGCGAGAAGGCTTGCGAACGGACTTCTCGCTCAAGCCGTCATGCGAATGACGCTTCTAAGGCCCGTATTATTGAAAACTAGTTTAAAGCCATTTGATTGGTTGCAACAGGTTTTAAGTAGATCTTCTTACGGCCGCGAATCATATTTTAATCAACATAAATCTGACACTGACCTGTTAAATGCGAAAAACGTAAGAAAATTTGAATTTCGCGGACTACCCTGACGCTTTTGCCTTAAGGTGCATATGTGTGTTAACTGACACATACCTACCTAATCCTGTTTCTGTAACAATGTTGCACGACATTTGTTTACCATGAATGGCTTTAATGCTGGAGATATATCAAAACATTATCAAGTATTTGATTGGTGTTTTTACAAACAATTTAAAAAATTGTACGTAGACTATTGTTTCCATCTGTTTATTACTAACAAATTGATATATTTTTCGAATAAATATGATAGTCTTGGATTTTGTTCTAAATACAGGTGTGTTTGTTGAGCTCTTTAAGCTGACTGTACTTGGCTACACTTCCAGAATGTAACAATTGCGTGACTTCTAGTCAACAAAGAGGTAAGTTTATAAATATTTAATTATGCTCGTTTTACATATTTTCCTTTATGACATGAACATAACGTTTGAAAAGTGAAAAATAAAAGATGTATACATATGACAGCCTTTCTAACTCACTTTATGATACAAAACGAAGGAGTTTTCGTCTTTTTGCATGTAAAAAGCGTGAGTTGTCAGCGGAGGGTTAAAGCGAGCGAGATACTTCTCAATATAAATGAAATAAGGATGTCAAACGGAACCCTATTACCAAGCCTCTGTCCGTTTGTCTGTCAGCGGGCTGGATCTCTGACCGTAATTAATGGACAGTTGAAATTTTCACAGATTGTGTATTTCTGTTGCTGCTATAAAAGCAAAAATAAAAATTAAAGGCGGTTCCTATACAAGAAACGTGTTTTTTTTTTCGGTTTTTTTTTGCTAAATATTTTATGGTGGTACGGAACCCTTCGTGTGTGAGGGTTTTTGAAACACTAATATTTTTCATGTCCTATAATAGCAATACAAAACTATTTATAGAATAACACATACACATAGCATATCTTCTTTGTAAAGTACAATAGACGTGGATATATTTAGTAACCTGTTCCGCTTAGCTATTTCTAAAGAGCCATTAAAAAATCCTGAAAGAAACCGACACGTGTTTCACCTCTCAACGAGGCATCCTCAGGATAACGATTGACTTGTCGCGAACCCGAACACGGCGTGTTGCCACACCGAGCGCTGAACGCAGATATCCGGTGGCTGATGTTTTTTTTTTTTATCCTTGATTCTCTGCTTATTCAAAACAAAATTCCAGGAGCTTTTGCTGTGAGATGTCGATATTCGTTCGTCAACTTGGCCGTAACGTGACCGGTCGTGAGACCGCATCGAACAAGCAGACCGCTAGCAAATCTTGTGCGTTGTCTATTGTGAGACAACTGTACCATCTCGGTGTGATTGAGGCCTTCAGTGGGACTTTGAAGAGGGACAGGTATGAAAGTACTTATGAATATAAACAAGTTTTTCTATAGAACCAGAAGGAGCATATAAACATCTTTTTCAGCCGCCATTTTGATTGAATTTTAATTTAAAAAACCTTTTTTTTTTCATTGGTCGTAATTCACACATAACATAACATCACGCCTGTATTCCCCGAAAGGATAGGCAGAGGTGTAACTATAGTACACCCACATTTCGCCAGTTACGTTTAAGTCCCATGTAATAGAGGGCGAGCCTATTGCCATCAACCGGGCACAAATCCAGACTCCGGGTCGCTACTGAGAAATTCCAGATGGAAAAACCCAATAACACTGCCTGACCCGGGAATCGAACCCAGAACCTCATGCTCAGCAGTAGCGCTTGTGACCACTAGACCAACGAGGCAGTCGTAATTCGTCTACAATTAAAAAAATGATTTTAATTATGAGTATTTTTGCTCCTAAAAGGATGCCAAAGAATTTAAAATTAAAATATGTGATTAAAATTACCTTTTTAAAAATAAAATAAATGTCTTTCTAACAGGACATCGGAAGGTATTATGAAACCGTATCCTGTGGCTATCAGCCCTGACTTAGAACAACAACTAGAAGAAGCGTTACAAGGTAAGTTACCAGCTTCAAATTCAAACTATAGTTTGACCAATACCGCTGTACCGCGCCTTAGGAATACGAGGCGAGGCGGGGGACAGTGTTGACCAATGAGCGGCGGGCGGGACGCCGTGCGCCGAGAGCTTTGATGAATTAGCGGCATGCACTGCTCCCCCGTCTCGCCGCGCGCCTTCCTAAGGCGCGGTACAGCGGTATTGGTCAAACTATAATACCTACTTTATACACTAGCTGCGCCCTGCAGTTTCACCCGCATAAGTCTCGATCCCGTGGGAATATTGGGATAAAACGTACACTAAAAAGTACCCAGGTCATGGTCTACCCATGTGCCCAATGTCATCCAAATCCATCCGTTTTAGCGTGAAAGCGTAACAAACAAACAATCAAACATACAAAAAATCTAATCTTTTCCCTTTATATTTATTTATTTGTTAAGATGTTAATTAACGAAAGGCTTTCCCGTTAACCCGCAATAGTATAATAATAATAATTTTATTCAATAATTCAAGCAACAAGACTCATACTACGCAGAAGCCTTGGACTTGTTTACAACGTGCAAAAAAGCAAACTGCTTGTGTTTAGGGCGAATCATAAAAAACCAGCACATAATATGCCACCGGTTATGTTAAGGGGTGTGGCCCTTGAAAGAGTTCTAGATTTTAAGTACTTGGGGCACATAGTTACGGAGGACTTAAAAGATGATGCTGATATGGAAAGAGAACGGAGGGCGTTGGCTGTCCGATGTAATATGTTGGCCCACAGGTTCGCACGTTGTACACCAGAAGTAAAAATAACTCTTTTCAAGGCTTTCTGTCAATCATTGTACACGTGCACTCTGTGGGTTCGATATACGCAGAGGGCATACAACGCCCTCAGAGTTCAATATAATAATACTTTCAGGATGTTGTTGGGGCTCCCACGTTACTGTAGCGCGTCAGGAATGTTCGCGGAAGCACGTACTGACAGTTTCAGTACCATTTTACGAAAGAAGACTGCTTCTATGATGCGCAGAGTGCGTGGGAGCGGCAATGACATTCTGAAGGTCATTAGTGATAAGCCGTGCTGCACCATTATGGCGCATTGGGTACGTGTACATGTACATATACCCGGTGCGTCTAGTGAGTGCAGCAGATATATGAATTAAATGTTGTTTTTCGTTTGTTACTAACATAGCTTATAAGTAGTGTGTATTACTAACATCATATGGATCAAGGTCTGAAATAAAGTATTTTTTTTTTTTTTTTTTTTTTTTTTTTTTTATTAACACGGAAACAATTTGTGACATCACTGCTGCAAGGTGACAGGCCCAGCCTATACCTTGCAGCAGTGGTTCACAAACGCACAAAACAGCCTGCTTGCTACCATAGACAGGATGCTGTTGGTGCTGCCCCGCACCCTACTAACCAGGGATGCGCACCGCTTCCGCATCACAGTGTAGAAGCAGTCAGCGCGTGCTTCAGCAAACATCCCTGATGCGCTGCAGTATCGAGGCAACCCCATCAGCACCCTGAATGCGTTATTGTATTGGACGCGAAGAGCGCCGTATGATTTCTGAGTATAATGAGCCCACAGACTGCAAGAGTAAAAAGACGTGCAGTAAACACTAAATATAGTGCGCCTGACCTCCTTAGAGGCACGCCTGAATCTGCGGGCAATCGCTCTGCGGGCATACCTCTCACACACAGCGCCCTCCGCTCCCTGTCAATATCTTCAACGTCAACGTGTATAGCGTCAACATTTTTTTTTTTTAATAATTAGATGTTCACAAAATGTTATAAATTGATACGTATAACCGGTTTGTGCAACGCCAATACGTTAGTTGGATACGCGTTACTATTTTGATGATAAAACAGGACGTTTAGATTTTATTGTAATTTAATTAATTATTTACATTCGATTTTTTTTTTAAACTTATTTTTCTTTTCTGATATTTTAATTGTAATCTATTAATCATATAATAACGACTTTAAGAGAATGCCCTCTGTTATTTAACATTGGTCCCTTTTCTACAAAAATATGTGGCGGTATCTACAACGCCACAATGTCATACGAACTACGCATCACACTGACGTCACGCATAAATACTGCATCGCGCAAGCAGAGTTTACCGCGCGACGTGTATATAGATACAACGTCCCGACATCAATCGTCGGGCAGTTGCGCACCAGAGACGACACCCGTCTGGTCGGACCTCATACCTCTGTAGATAGATCGCATTGATATTCTTAAAATACTTTCTTGCTGTCTAATATTTTTAACAAAGATTGAGCAATTCTCATAAAATTCGTGCCGATTTGACAAAAGAAGAGCGAATGATATTAAACATCAAAATCTTTTATAGAATTAGAAATCGAACCAGTACAAATAGACCCATCAAGCACGTACTCAAGCGAGGAGGGTCAGTCAGGAGGCCTAACATTGCTCCAAGTGGACCGAGTGAAGGCGATGCGTGAGGCGAGACCTACACCCGGAGGTGTAGTCTCCTGGTCGCCTCCTCAAGCTAACTGGAATGCTTGGACTGGCTGTAATATTGGTAAGAGATATCATTATATTATATGTAGATACTTTTAAGTTAGGGATGCAAGAAGTGCCAAATTGTCGATGTATATAGTATCGATATTAAAATTAAATATCAATATCGATTTCGATATATCGAGAAAAAAATCGATATGTCGATATTTTTGGCACTTCTTCCTTACCTTAAAATCACCTTGAAAATGGAAAATGTAAAAAAAATCTTTCTTTAACTTCTATTGTGTTTGTTTTACTATGTTATTTATCCCACTCACTTGTTGATATTTTCTTTTTTTTTTCCGAGCAAAGCAAGCAAAGTCACGTCACAGATAATATAAAAAGTCTACTTTTTTACGGCTCTGATTCACGGCGATTTTAGTCAGTGGCGACAACGATGTTGCTATTGGAAATACATCGAATTTGATACATTTTCAATACTTGATATTTTATATCGATATATCGGAATAATAAATATCGCCTAAAAATATCGATTTATCGATATTTTTTCGATATATCGATACTTTTTCGATATATCGATATTTTTTCTGCAAACCTATTTTAAGTGCAAAGGAAATGCGAGAAGCGCGACCTATACCTGGAGGCGTAGTCTCCTGGTCGCTAACCTCATGCTAACTGGAATGCTTGGGCTAAAACATATATAGGGAGTTTCATACAAAAAATACTGAATGGCTCGAGTTGATACGGTGACGATCCCTTTCCGAGTTGATGTGTGTGCTATTTTCCTTTAGATGACTTGCTTTTATGCGCGGCTGCTCCCGTGGTCAATCCCATGGAAACCGTGTATTTATTTGGAATACAAAAGTTGCCAAAAGTTGCTCTGCTGCCCATAAACTAACATACATACATAAATTCACGTCTTCTGCCCATGGGGGTAGACAGAAACTACAGAACACCACCTGCTACGATCATTACATACTCCTTTTGCTTCGTTTACGTTCATACATCTGGTCATACACGCACCCCGGTTGCGAGCACTACTCACCTGAACTTCTGAAAAACATCACCAATAAAATCACTATAATTATGTCCTTCTAGGGTATCCCCTCCCGACACTCTTCCTTTTTGCATTTATAATATCAGAATTTTCACTAAAATAATGTATTATTTCCTACAGATGAGGGCCCGCTAGCCACCACAAGTCTGGACGACATCAGTTCCGATCTCGAGAAACATCACCGAGATATGTGTCAGAACAGTTCTTTGTACCAGGTTCGTATTACAAAACTTCTGAGGCATCACCCCTGATGCCTGATGCATTGGCATAATTCTGTCCAAAGTTTAAATGGACTGAAAAGTGGTGAGGAAGTCGTTTGGTATGTGATGCGGAGGAATGAAGAAAATGTCGTGAGGAAAGTTTGGAGTATGAATGTGGATGGCTATAAGAGTAGGGGAAGACCAAAGAAAAGATGAATGGACTGTGTGATAGATGGGTAGAAAGGGCGTGACTACCTAGATGACGACTAATAAAGAAGTATAGAAGAAAAAAACCCAAATAAATTTGAATAAGAGAAGGAGAATGATCATGAATTCCGTAAAAATTTGGCGTCAGACTCGATTTCTCTTGTATAAAACACTTTTAGCCATGTAACCAGTCTTTGCTACCGTTTTCAATTACAATTGACCTGTGAAAATTGACCTTACCTGGGACCATGTAAAATCAATAGACGTGGATATATTTCGTAACCTGTTCTGCTTAGCTATTTCTAAAGAGCCATAAAAATTCCTGAAATAAATCGACACGTGTTTCACCTCTCAACGAGGCATCCTCAGGATGACGATTGACTTGTCGCGAACCCGAACACGGCGTGTTGCCACATCGAGCGCTGAATGCAGAGTGAGCCTTATCGGAACATTACCCTGATTGCGTAACTTTTTTTTTGTAAAAAATTTTGCTTAATTTGTTTCATTTTGACGGTTCAACAACATTCATTGCGTTATTTACGTTGTTGAGCAGATTTTTTTTTTCAACTTATGAAGTAATGGATTAGCAATCTGTTTCAAATCGAAACAAATTGTGATTGTGTTGTATTACGCAATTAGGGTACAGGTTACTAAATTTATCCACGCCTATTGTATTTTATAATGATTTCCGCAAGGTCACGCCTGAATCAATTAACTATCTGGGACCATGTTATAATTATGTATTTTTTTTACGATGCGGTTGGCGACAACTACGTAGATTTTAAAACCTTTTGTAATATTTTAGGACAGTCTCCGCGAAAGGGAACAGTTGCCGGTGTACGCAATGAGGACAGAAATCATGGAGGCTATCAACGAGAACCCTGTCGTTATCATCAGAGGTAACACTGGGTGCGGTAAAACTACACAGGTAAAACATAAATACTTAAGCTTCAAAACTTTGAACAAGCGATACTTAAGTAAGTGAGTAACCACAAGGGGACGCCCCTTGCGGTTAGCCTTGCTAGCAATCTGGTTGGCTGCTTTTCACCACTAAAGAAGAAGAGTTATTACGATCATGGCTTCTTTAATTCATTCACTGTGAAGTAAGCCGACGTTCGCACGGATGTAATAAAATTGCGGCAAGATTTTATCGCGCACTGGATTTTCAACTCTCGGCGCTTAGCAGAGCGTTGAAAATAAAGTGCACGAAAAAAAATCGCCGCGATTTTATTACGTCTGTGCGGACGTGGGCTAACTGTCTTGGCAAATCGATTGAAATCTTATCACTATGATGGCAGTGGGCAGGGCACGTTGCTCGCAGAACGGATGGCCGATGGGGCCGAAAGGTTCTTGAGTGGCGACCGCGTGCTTACGTAGACGTAGCGTTGGAAGGCCTCCCACAAGGTGGACCGATGACCTTGTGAAGTCCGCAGGAATCCGCTGGATGCGAGAAGCACAGAACCGGTCGAAGTGGCGGTGCTTGGGGAGGCCTATGTCCAGCAGTGGACGTCTTTCGGCTGAAATGATGATGATGTCAATCGATTAATTATTTCATGAAAAAATCTTTGCCCAACTTGACGTGAACCCGAACATAGCTCTTATTCATAAGATCAACGGTGAGATCGCCAGCGACACCTTGACAATGAAATTTCTGCTCTTAACAGTAGTATTTTACAGTAATAGTCACATAAATTATTATTTACAGTAGGTAACTGTATATTCTATACATATAAATTGCAGTCCGTTTTCGTGTCTGTTTGTGTGACCCCGTTGTTCTTCTAAAATGTGCAACGTATTTTGATGAGGTTTTCATCATTATTTAGAGAATTTATTCCGGAAATAATATTTAAAAGAAGACTCACTTTCGAAAATATTTCATTCGGTTTTTGCTCAAGAAGGCGAATCATATTGGCTCTGAAGAATTCACCTGGATCTCCTGCAAGCAAAATATTATTTCGAAGTTCAAATTCACTATCATTTTAAAAACATAATTTTCGTTTTGTGTAGTTGTAAAAACTAAACACGAACGTCAGACTTCGTTGTCAATGAAGACACGGGTCCGTCCGAAAGTAGTTGATACCTCAAAACAAGTGGCATCATGCTATGGCAACTAGGAGTAAAACCAAAATTCCGTTTTTTTATTTTAACAGCGCCATCTATCAAATCGTTAAGGGAACAAAATTTCGGTGTTGCTATGGTGAAATATATTGTTCTTATGCTGGGAGTTTCCTTTACTAGTGAAAAGACATAAATCAAGGAAAAAAAATATTACCACATATTATTCTTGTATTAATTATAGAATATATAAATTCGAGCACAATGAGGTTTTTAGTATCAGCACAATAATGCAGAAGTAATATTTTGGTTTACAAAACGTGCCAAATTTTGTTTTTGTATGGGCACACTTGATTTGCAAATGGCTGGCTGCGTGAGAGTGTAACTACTCGTGCGCATTTATTTTCCTTTTGCAAAAAAGTTCTCGTTGTTTCGGAAGTGCATCATCATTGAGTTGATCTTCCGGTCCTCCGTGTTGCTGTGGCTACAATAATTCGTTCGTACGCTCGTGTTGAGTTGTTTATCCTCCGCAGTGTGACGCCGGATTGTAATCATCCTAAACTTGTGAAGTTACTGTGGACTCAAGGCATAGGCACTCTTTAGAGTTTGGACCTGTAATTGCGAATAGTGAACAGTGAATACACAATTGGTGCAAAGCCGTCAATAATATTCTCACTGGCAAAATAACCTTTTGGGATGTTAATGATCCAATGAAAGAAAAGGCTAATCAACACTACCTAAAAAATAAAGGGAGAAAAAGAAGAACATAGAATTTTGTACTAAATGTGGAGTTCTTTTTTAAATAAATTTATTTCAATTTACACAAAATAAAAGGTTGTTTTATTCCTATAATATTCTGCCCACACGCCACTTGACATGTAGGTACACACGGCTACATATCAAGCTATACATTTCCAGTATAAGCTAATCTCGCATTGTATAGAATTTCCGTATAATTCGAGGTCGGCTTGAGCTGAAAATGTATAGCTTGATGTGTAGTCGTGTGTACGTACCTACTATGCAGCAGCGTACCGTACAGCTTACCTACCAATCTATACGTATACATTTATATACATTAATTCCCTTAACGAAAAACTAGATGGCGCTGCATATACCCATTTAAAAAAAGTTAGAGCTGCCTGTCTATAGTAATAGTAGTCTTTGAGTGGCATATTAAAATTTTCGGACGGGAAAATACTTATCGGGAGTAGGGACAACTGTCAAATCGTGCTGTCAGCTGTCATTCATTCTTAGTTCGGGCCCCTAACTAATCATAAGTCCGTAGGTGATTGCAAGCAAAATGTTATTTCGAAGTTCAAATTCACTATCATTTTAAAAACGTAATTTTCGTTTTGTGTAGTTGTAAAAACTAAACACGAACGTCAGACTTCGTTGTCAATGAAGACACGAGTCCGTCCGAAAGTAGTTGATACCTCAAAACAAGTGGCATATTAAAATTTTCGGACGGGAAAATACTTATCGGGAGTAGGGACAACTGTCAAATCGTGCTGTCAGCTGTCATTCATTCTTAGTTCGGGCCCCTAACTAATCATAAGTCCGTAGGTGATACGGAGTAGAAAATACTCGTAACTTCGGTCGAAACTACGGATTTCGTGCTTAGGGATTAGACCCCCGCGGGTGAGTCTTCATATGCAATCACTTGAAACTAACCACATTTCTATACTAACAAAAATTTCCCGCAGGTCTGCCAATTCATCCTAGATGACTACATAGCCAGTGGCCAAGGTGCTTGGGCCAACGTCTGCGTAACTCAACCACGACGTATTTCAGCTGTTAGCGTCGCTGAAAGAGTTGCTAGTGAGCGCTGTGAGGAGCTGGCTAATAGTATTGGGTATGTACGGAAAGTCAGATAATTATCAAGTTTTGTGAAAACAAACTGAGGAGTTCTTGGCTTAGTAATAACAGCTGCACGGGTCGATCCATCAGGTTAAGCTACGCTTACCGGGGTTGTTCCGTGGATGGGTGACCATCTTTACATATCGAAACTCCTCCGTGCCTCGGAATGCACTTTAAGCCGTTAGTCCCGGCTGTCATTCGTGGATCTTTGACAGTCGTTTCGGGTCCTCAGAAGCCTGAAATTCTGACAACCAATCTTACCAAGGGGTATCGTATTACAGTTACTGGGTTGTGGAGATCAGACAGGCAGTCGCTTCATGTAAAATAGCGGTATTCAGCTGCATCCGGTTAGACTGGAAGCCGACCCCAACCTAGTTGGGAAAAGGCTAGCCAAATTGATTGATTTTTCGGAAAACAAACTCAATGTCATACATGATAAAATCCAAATTCGATAGAACTATCTATGTATTTGGCCCCATCATTTACAATAAAATTTTGCAGTAGCTTTGGCAGTTATTTATTTACTATGTCCTTTCCTTCATATGTGATACTGATATCCTTTTATCCACAGTTACTCAGTCCGTTTCGAATCAATGCTGCCTCGTCCGTACGGCTCTATAATGTTCTGTACCGTGGGCGTGCTGCTGAGGAAGTTAGAGGGCGGTCTGCGCGGCGTGAGTCACGTGCTAGTGGATGAGGTATGTTGGATGTTGTGGATGTTGCCATATACAGGGTGGCAGAAACGTCAACGCGCAATCTATTACTATTGATTCGGTACATGATTCTGAACCTTAAAAAAAAAAATCTTTGCGAGCTTATTAAAAAAAATGGCTGTCCCATACATTTTGCCCGCGTAGGTATTGCACTTTTCTATGAAACAGCAGATTTTTTTTGTTTATTACCCGGCAAAAAAAATCTACACTAGGGCTTAATCTACACTAGAATCGGACGGTGAGCAATGGGTAGCTCGCCATCCGATAAGGACCAGGCCCGGGTCGACGGCGCGTTGTGTTCCACGCGCGCCTCAAAGAGATGTCAGCAGAATTGACGGGGTCCGCTAGAGCCGATGCCTGCCGGGGGTGCGAAGAAGTCCGAAAGGGAGATTGTGGCCCCCGGCAACATGGCAACTGAAGGAACACGGGTGGGTTTTAGTCAGTAAGAATCTGACACGCCCTCCCGCTCCACCCAGAGAGGGAGAAGTTATTTGATAATTTCCCACCAAAAAAAAGGGGGTCTAGAATCATGTGCTGAATTCATGGTTACAGTTTTCGCGTCGATGTCCCTGCCACCCTGTATAATTTAGAACGCGTAGCAATCATGGTACAGTCAGCAACAAAAGTCGATTATCATTTCAGGTTTCTAAATCTGATTTATTGAGCCAAATATTTAATTAAAATCGGAACAGAAGTTAAATATTAAGAACTCGTCGATTTTATATGAAAATCTGCGAAGCAATTTATCTAATTATTTTGTATCTTTTTTGATGATAAGTATATGTATAAAAGTGGCAGTTTTAATGGAGTTTTGTTGCTTCCCGTATCTATTCTTATTTTTTCGCTGTAGTGTCCCCAAATTCTTCTTTCAGTAAAACTATCATCTCTATTTTTCCACAGGTTCACGAACGCGACGCAGATACCGACTTCGCTCTAATCCTGCTCCGTGATATGGCGCATACATACCCAGATCTACGCATCATTCTCATGTCGGCAACCGTCGACACAACGTTGTTCACTAGCTACTTCGGAAACTGCCCTGTTATTGAGGTAACTATCATAGTAACGTACAGTACAACTATGTTCTTAATGTCCTAACCACTTGGTGCGACTAGGAAGTATATACCTATATATGTTAATACTCTTTTAACCCTTCCACTGTCATTAACGAGACACAATAGAATTTTAATTGTTATCCGCCTTTATAAGGCTGCTTAACAGGTGATGAGTTAACTTAATGTAATTTATTTTAAAAATGGTAGGAAAGCTGTTAAAGTCGCAGGCACGACAGATAGGAAAATAGTTTTACAGCTCTATATAGTTCACATGACAATCAAAACAAAATAACAATAAAGTACTTAGTTCTGAATTCAAATTATTATACAAGATAAATCAAATAATTGATGGACATGGAAATTAGCATTCGTTTGTATTCGGAAATGCGATGATTCCCGAGGGACATTAAGAAAATAGAAATACAGTATAACTTGGTGCATACATACCCAGATCTACGCATCACTCTCATGTCGGCGACTGTCACCACAACGATCTGTCTGTCTGTAAACACTAACCACAATGTAACCACATCGCACCTACTACCGACTACGCAACCACAACTCAAATTAAAAAAGTTACAGCGACAGACGTAACCAAGGCTTGCCCACATTTTGTCGCTGCGATGTGGTGTGGTTGTGGTACGTGTGAACGGCCCCTTAACTAAACTCTTTAAACATAACAAAATAAGAAAAAAAATACTTAAACTAATCACTACCTTCAACAGGTCCCAGGCCGCACATACCCCGTAAAACAATACTTCCTCGAAGACTGCGTGGAACTGACCAAGTTTGTGCCTCCCGTCGACATGCGCAAGCGCAAGTCTTCCGGCAAGAAGACCAACTCGCGCGGGGAAGAGGAAGACGATGATGAGGATGGTAAATAATACTTTATACTTGCGTTTGACTGCGGTTTCACTCGCTACCTTAAAAAATACAGTTTTTTAAATGTTGAAGAGCTTGGTTACTTTTGAATGTCTCAATCATTCTAAAGTGGTCTTTGCTTTTTTTCTGTCTGCCAAATCGATGAGCAGCATGTAAGTATAATTAAGAACAAGAATAAGAATATTAAGAGATAGAGATATCACAAAATAATAAGAGAATTCACAAGAATTTGATACTTAGATTTACATGAGTATAATAAGTTAAGAAATATACATTGTAAGTTTCCGTCATATTCTATCGTATCGTGCAAATATTAATTGAAGGATATTAGTAAAATTATAAGTAGTGTTACAATACAACACAAAAACTTTAAAAGACAATAATAAAAAAGAGGGTGTGTGCTATGACCACGCGGTAGAAGTGAAAACTTACGATTGGAGCCGAGTATACGCGATTCTGTGTCACCGACCGACTAGCGGCTGGAGCCGAGTATACCCGATTCAGCATCACCTACCCGAGCGTGACGTTTCAGTTTCGTTTGCTGCCCAGAAAGAGCGGAATTCAGTTAAAAATTTGTACAATAATCAAAAACAAAACATCAATAATGAATTTAAAAAATCCAAATCTAAAAATTAAATTTATGTTAAAATGCGAATCTCAATGGTTTTCGAATCCATGTATTTTTATATTCATACACATATACATGTCATTATTTGTAATCATAAAATATTTTACATAATACGGATGATGCCGGGGTAAAAAAAGAAATTCTATTTAGTCCGTCAGTCATACCAAAAAAATAATATTAGACACGTATTTTTTGCTTTACCATATTAATAAAAAATTACTTAGATAAAACGTATTAAAGTTGGGGAGTGGGGGTTGCTACGTCACAAGTAAGTATAAAATCTACATATTCGTGACGTCATGGCACATTTTAACTCAATGTATCCGTAATCTTTTGATTACGTAAAAAAAGAAAAAAATACTTGTTCAATATTTTTTATAAACTACAAGATGGAAATTTTCTTTTTTTGTTGTTATCCCTATTATCTTATATACATAAAATTCTCGTGTCACAGTGTTAGTAGCCATACTCCTCCGAAACGGCTTGATCGATTTTTATAAAATTTTATATGTATATTTAGTCGATCTGAGAATCGGCCGTTATCTATTTTTCATACCCCTAAGTGATAAGGGTGGTCCACCCCAAACATTTATATGGCAAAACAACGTTTGCCGGGTCAACTAGTAACAGTATAATATTTTCGTCTGTAATATTTAGGTGTGGCCGACGAACAAGAAGAGGATCTCAACAAGAACTGTCAACTTGGCAGCGACTATTTACCGCAAACCAGCCAAACTATGTCGAAGCTCTCGGAGAAAGATGTAAGTTATACAAAATAATGTTTTATGGAAAAAATACGTACTACAAGTGAATGTTTAAAGGTAGAAAGAAACTGAGAAATATGAGCAGTGGTGGCTAGGGATGCAAGAAGAGATAAAAAGTATCGATATTTATAATTTTGACGTCCGAAAAGTGCTGATTCTCAGCCTAATTTGAATAAATGACTTTTAAATTTTGCGTTTGATATCTCGATATTTTTTGGCACTTCTTTCATTGCTACCAATTGCTACCTTAAAATCCCCTTTGAAAATGGAAAAAGAAAAAAAATTTACGGCTCTGATTCCCAGCGGTTTTAGTCAGTGGCGACAACGATGTTGCTATTGGAAATATATCGAATTTGTTACATTTCGATACTTAATGTTTATATCGATATATCGAACAAAAAATATCGATATATCGATATTTTTTCTGCAAGCCTAGTGGTGGCCTTTGCCTGCAGTGGGACATTACAGGCTAGTTAGATTAGATTAGAATGTTACTTATCTTACCCATGTTTTTGTTCCAGCTAAGCTTCGAGCTAATTGAAGCCCTCCTCCAATACATTCGCGACCTCAAAGGCGACGGCGCCGTCCTAGTGTTCCTCCCCGGCTGGAACCTGATCTTCGCGTTGGCCAAACATTTGTCCCAACACCGCGTGTTTGGCGATACTTCACAATATGTGATATTGCCGCTGCACAGTCAGATACCTAGGGAGGATCAGAAGAAAGTGTTCGTTACTCCACCGCCTGGTATGACCAAGGTAAGTCATCTGCATAGTCTTTTCTCTAATATTTTGGGAACAGCTTCCAGTTTAGATGCAGCTGAATACCATAATAAATGGGCAACCCCAAAAAGTTTTATATATGGTATACTTTTATATCAGTCAGTTATGTCAGTTTCGGGGTTTTATGTAGATCTAATGATTTTGATATTTGCATAATAGATTATGTGTAATAGACTATGTCGTACCAATGCTCTACCTCCATACGATGACAAAGTTGTATCAAACCTACACTGCATCGTGCTAAAGTGACAATTCTTTACCAGGAATAAATCAGAATATAAACAAAATAACCTATCAAAAACAAACAAAGTATCAAATTCTTTTTTCGTAGGACAGGATGGTGTTGCCGTCTATAGATTTTTAAATTCCACCGTATTTTTACTTATGCAGACTTAGTATACTACTATTTAATAACTTCTTAAAAATATTTTATTATTATTAATTTTGTGTACAATTAAGTATATTCTATGTATCTATCTATATAGAGAAACTACTTATTCCACGAGAATTCCTTATAATCCAGATATAATGAAAAATTGCACCCTAATTGCGTAAGACACGATCAAGCTCAATTTGTTTCATTTTGACAGTTCAATATCATTCATTGCGTTAATTACGTTGCTGAGCAGACAAATTTTTCGAACATATGATGCTAATCCATTATCTATCATTATATGAATATCCTTCAAAATTATGCATATTCTGATTGATCGTGTGTTACGCGATTAGGGTTTTGATTTACCCAGCAATCCAAACTCTCCTTATAATCTTACAAAACCTAGTCTGCAATATAACAATAGACCTAGAAAATATAATAAACAAATACAAAATTGCGTTCCACAGGTGATCCTGTCAACGAACATAGCAGAAACTTCAATCACGATCAACGACGTTGTCTTCGTCATAGACTCGTGCAAGGCGAAGATGAAGCTATTTACCTCTCACAACAACATGACCTCGTACGCTACTGTTTGGGCTAGTAGGACTAATCTGGAACAGGTAAAATATTTTTTATACTAAATTGAGTATTTGACGTCTAAATAAAACTATGAAAATTTAAGAGGAAGCTCCCTAAATTGTATGTTAATTTGCATTAATATTCTGAAAAAGTCAGTACAATCAAAATGGAACTTTAGTATATGATTTATTGGATCTTTTTCTTTCCAAATATAAGACCGCTTTGCCGCACTGAAAACAAGAAATTACAGGAAAAGACTTAAAAGGAAAGACATTGTGTAGTCCACCAACACCTGTGTGGACCTAAGCACCAATACGGAGTAGATGGCTCGCTGGAGTCACGCTCTATCCGCCAATATTTACCTCCATACTGATCGCGGATTGAAACAGAGAAAAAAATATATATAAGACAGTTACGTAATTGGAACATTTTCGCTCGATTCATTTTTTATTCGAAAATCATGTCTTTCTTAAAGATTATTTGAAACAAAACTTGAAGATTACTCAGCTTTATGTCTAAAATAATTATTGACATTAAGAAAATGTAGTTTATTATCCAGTTATAAGATATATTTTCTCTAGATCAATTATTACTTTAGTTATAAACGAAATAAGAATTGAGATTTACGACATTTAGTTCCGTGTTTGAACACGACCAAAGAGCGCACGCGATATTCAACTTTATTACTGATGTGTTAGCGTTTAGCACATAGTGGAGTGGTGGGGTGCATTGGGGCGGAGTTTGCGTAGAAATTGTCTTTGAAGTGCCTGGTCTTAATCTTATTCTGTAAAAGGTTGAAAAATTAAATATAATTATGAATAAAAACGCGCTGCACACTTGGAGTTGATGAACGGTGACTCTTGAATGTGACGCATATGAAGAATGACTTCAGTCATGGCAGTAGTATCGCAGTAGTGCTGTTTCAGTCTAGAATAATCTAGATAGCCTAGTGGTGTGACCGAGACTGCCAAGTCATAGGTCTCGAGTTTGAATCCAAGGCACGCACCTCTGACTTTTCGGATTCATGTGCGTATTGTATAAAGGAAAGGTCAAGGAAAACATTGTGAGGAAACCGGCATGCCCGAGAGATATTTCTCGACGTCATGTGAAGCCAAGGCAGAGCATGGGCGGCTTTAAAACTGACACCGTTAGTCGCTAACCACACGAAAAAAAGAAGTCTATAAAACTGTAGTGTACGAAGAAACAGTTGGCGTATTTAAAATACCAAAGTAACGTGTATAGCGGGCGGTGTACGAACTCCTCCGTCCTAGCAGACCTCTGTGGCGGCTGTCACGAACGTGGCAGGCTTGACAGTTTTTGGCAGGGTTTACGAGAAAATTGCTTGTTGGAACATATGCACGTATTGTTGTAAAATGTATGGCAACATACAAAATGTTATCCCTCAATGGAAGCCTTTAACCTTCGATCAACAAAACCAACTAGATATCGGGTCGGCGCGAAAAAAACGTCTCGGCAAATAACACCTCACTTGAAAGTTGAGCCCCTATTTTATTTAGTTCGCTTGATACACAGCCAAAATAACCACGTTTCACAATGCCGCATTTTGCAGAAATTTGTAAAAATAATGCCCAAAAAAGCAATTTAACGGCTGGAGTTTCTTACTTTCGGTAAGTACATCTATTCTATGTTACATTTTAAGCTTTAACTAACGAATAATATCAAATTTTGAACAAAATTACCAATTAAACCACCGCTACAAATGTTTGGCCAAGGTTGGCCAATACACACGCAAACTTTTGTGTAACGGAACAGTAGATGTACGGAGTAGATTTGTATTGTATTTTTTTTAAAGTGTAATCTTTTGGCGCGTTGGACATTTTTGAGATTCGAAAAACAATTGAACTCGCGACACTGTTACCGTTAACGACACTTCATTAAAAGTGTTTCCTGCACAATAAAATTGTTCACATTTTCACTTCTGTCGGTGTTTAATCGTTAAACAATTTCATTTATTAATTGCACTGAACTGTACTTGTATTATTAAGATTGTAAAGATGATTATAAAAATGTGGAATTTAGTGATATTTTTATTTGTGACATCCAGCGACCTTGGCCAGACATTACATATTTTTGAAAAACTGGCCAAGTGCGTGTCGGACCACGCACAATGAAGGGTTCCGTAGTTGAGATGAATTTATCCCAAATACCAACTTAACAACGTAAATTGAAAAACATGTTCTCCCATACATTCCAACTGCAAATGTAAGTTTGTACGCACAATATTGAGAGATTTACCATATTGTTTTAAGACTATAGGCTTCTTATAGGTTTTCCTGTAATCTAAGAGTAAAAAGCCGTACTATGTATTTTTTTTTTTATTTTAGGTCCTGTAGTTTCGGAGATAGGGGGGTAAATTTTCATCGAATTTCTTAAATATATTTAAAAGTATTTATTTTAAATTTAAATAAAAAAACATTTTTAAGATCCTCACAACAAATCCTTTCATTTGATATGTCACACGATATAGTTTTTTTTTCTTATTTGCCCCGAAAGTGACCCACCCCATATTCAAAATTCTATTATTTACGTTACACGTCCGTGTTTGGGTCACAGAAATACATGTGTGTACCAAATTTCAACTTAATCGGTCCATTAGATTTGGAGCAAATTGGCTGTGACAGACGCACAGACAGACACACGAGTGATCCTATAAGGGTTCCGTTTTTTCCTTTCGAGGTACGGAACCCTAAAAACAACAGGCATACTTACATTTTGTGTACAACACATAAAACAACTGTTAAATTAAATAAACATATTATACACAACAACATAACGCTAATAAAGTAATAAGTGTACTAACAAACATAGATGCCCAAAACATTAAAAAAACTAACCAACTAAACTTTCACGTTCATTTTATAAATTATTTTAGTGTTCAATGCGACTCCATGGTACCTCCTGTAGTAAAATTGGAAGAAGCAAAGACAAAACGATGTAACTCGCAAGGCAATAACTGGAAAAAGTACTTTATTTGTTGCGTCTTAAGGTTGATTTCACACTAAATGTTATTTTAAGTAACATGAGTAATAATATTACTTTGCTCGTTTTTTGTGACGAGTGATCGTAAGTATAACATAATATTTTGATGATTTGTGACTTTATTACTAGGTGCCATGGTTGTGATTAGGTTGAAATTAAAACTGTTTTAAAACTTTTATGTCAGTTCGTTAGTAAACAAATGAAGATGTATAAGTATATATTCACGAAGACAGTTTTTAGCTTTGATTTTGTACGTGACCCGTTATCTAGTTGGTATTGTTGATCGAAGCATTTAACTTAACCTGACCTACCCCGACTACACGTGGTTTTTTTGTATCCTCTTTGCCGAAAATTACTTCGTAATACCATATACAATCATATTTTATATTTATTTTCCAGCGTAAAGGCCGAGCCGGTCGTGTCCGTCCAGGCGTGTGCTTCACGCTGTGCTCTCGCGCACGATACGACAAACTGGAAGAACATCAAACTGCTGAGATGTTCCGCACGCCGTTGCATGAATTGGCGCTAAGGTAATAATAATGAAGCTTATTTATACTGTGCATTGAGTGTATTAAGAGGGAACAGGGCCTACAAGGAATTTGAAAAATAGGTATTTAAAGAAACTATTGCCGACGTCTTACCTCAAATCTGCCCCAGTAGAGTGCGATAGGGACAGCTGTAGCTCAGACCGATTTATATCACAAAAATTTTGACGCGATCAACGTTTCGTATTCTCCTTTTTTCTCCGCGAAAACTGAACCGATTCAATAATTTGTTACATTCAAATTTTAAGAAAGAGTATTTATGTTCCTGTCATTTTCTTTTATGTTAAAAACTTTTTGAATTTGTCTGGTAGTCCTTTAATCACGGCGGTAAAAATGGGGGATTTTTGTAATTTTTGGAGGGTCATATTTTCTTAACCAATTAGTTGCTGAAAAAAGGTAATACTAATATTAAATTTATTTAAAAAAAAAATTGCTCTAGAGGCATTATTCAGGAAGAAAAAAGGGGAATACATTTGTATGGAGAATCGCAGGCCCTGTTCCCTCTTAAAATGTGCTATATTTTACTAACAGTGTGAGTGGGAAGAGACGGTCATAGTTTAGATCAGTCAGTCTAGTTTACATGTAAACTTCTGCAGGATTAAGCGACATATTCTATCTAGAGTAGTATTCAAAAGATAATGTACCTATGTAATGCAAAAAGTCAAATAATTTATTTCAAGTTTGCCATCAAAAGGCACATTTGAACATCAATATTTATAAAAAAATAAAATCGATACTTGTTGCACCTTCCAAAAGGTATTTTCGTATGGAGAAGAATGGGCAGCATGGGACAGTACAACCTGGTCACCTAGTTTTCGGACAGAATACTATGCTAAAGTAGATTTTTATTACAACGATGCGAGATGGAGCCTCTTTCATACAAAAACACGAAATTAATGCAAAAAACACATCCTACCTTGCGAAAAATTTTATCTAACAAGTTCCCTGTCTTTCCAGCATCAAACTCCTCCGGCTAGGCAGCATCGGCCACTTTCTCTCAAAGGCCCCAGAACCTCCGCCATTGGACGCAGTGATCGAAGCCGAGGCGCTACTACGAGAGCTGGGCTGTCTGGACGCGCACGACAACCTCACGCCGCTGGGGACTATACTCGCTAAGCTCCCTATAGGTCAGTTATAATCCAGAATGACTTATACATTATAGGACGACAACATTGCAGCCGAAAAATGTCCACTGTTTTACATAAGCCTCCCCCAATCATGGCCACGCCATTTTTGTCCTTATAAATGTGTATAACGCTCTTTATTTACTGCGAAAAGTGAGGGGTATTAGCACAGTTGTTTTTGGTGTACTGTACTAACATAGGCTGTTATTTTGTTACCTACTAATTTAAAAAAAAAAGTCATTTATTCAAACTAGGCTGCGAATCAGCACTTTTCGAACGTCATAATTACATAAGAAAGACCCCATAAAACGCCCACCCTTCACCATAATATAGCTGTGGACGATATTATTGTAGTCTAATTAAATAAAGTTGATTATTATTTCGATTTCCTTTATTACACTTTAACCATACCAAAAACCTTTTTACAATATTTTCTTAAAAGACAAAAAAAAACATTAATTATTATAGTCAGAATTGTATAAAAAGTTTGTTTGTTTTTCCACAGAACCCCGCCTCGGCAAGATGATGGTCCTAGGCTTCGTGCTGGGCGTAGGAGACGCTCTAACGACAATGGCCGCCAACTCCACGACGTTCCCCGAGATCTTCGTCGTGGAGGGACGCCGGAGGCTCTCCAACCATCAGAGGGCATTAGCGGGCGACCGGGCTTCGGACCATGTGGCTATGCTTAATGCTTTTCAGGTAAGGCACAATAATGGCATTCATAATGTTTTAGAAATGAATGAAAAAAAGGTTTTCAGACAGTACAGAGCCTACTTAGACAAAACATGAGTTGGTAAAAATTGTGATGAATTTTCTTAGATTGCTAACATCAGATAACAGGTAATTTATATTATTAAGCGAGAATTACGAGCGACAGTTAAATCTCTTGTTAGTATTGTCTGAAACCACTTCGGCGAATAGTTATCTAAATAAAAATAAACTTTTAATGAATAGAAAAACTATAGACTTAAAAATAATTAAAATTTTATTAATCTTTAAAAACAAAACACACTTAGTATTATTATCATCATTCATATAAAAAGTCACACGATTGGGATCAAGGCGGTTGCGCTTTTTTTTCATACATCAAACCTGCCCAGAAAATAAATAAACTATATTATTATTTATTTATTTAACCATTTATGTACACACAAATAATACACAGACAAAAGGAACAGAAAAATACGTACAAAGGTGATGCTTATTTCTAATGAAATCTCTTCCAGCATACCTGCGATAGGACAGAGGATAAATAGAGATGTAGACACAGTGCGTAAGAGTAAGGAGAAAGTAAAATACATAAAATCAAAACAATTCACTTAATGAAAAATATACTTACATACATACATCATACTACTACTTTTTTATGTCGAGTAATAAGGCGAGTATCCGACTATTCGCCATATCGAATGGCGATTAATTGGTATTCGACTATTCGCTATAACAACTATTCGCGGCATCTCTAATTATTACAAGCATATAATTTGTGTTAATAAGAAAACCCCACACTTCAAGCAGTCTTTAAAAAAACTTGAAAGATGCAAAACTCTTTTTATACGTATGCTACAAAATAACCCGATGTGGGTACTAGGAAACAAAATTTTTGCGAAAACGCTTATATTATTTGCTTACTAGCTTTTGCACGCGACTTCGCCCGCGTTGATTTCGGAAAATATCCCACAAGAACGTACTACCGGGATTAAAACTACCCTATGTGTTAATCCAACCTATAAGCTGTGTGCTAAATTTCATCTAAATCCATTCAGCCGTTTATGCGCCAATCTGGAACATACATCCAAACAAACGCACAAAAACTCTTTTATGTATTTTATCGTTGTTGCTGCATTAATTAAAATCAATACATAATTGTTATGTATCACAGATGTGGGAAAGAGAGCACGCAAAGGGCGAGGACGCAGAGGTGAGATGGTGCGAGTGGAAGGGACTGCAGCAGACCACGATGAGGGTCACTTCTGAAGCGAAGTACCAGCTTACAAGTTAGTGCTACTTATAACATCTTCTAAAAGTACCCTTAAATCAATTTACTTACTTTTAGAATAGTGAGTTGAAACAGCGTTTTTATTTTTGTGTTGTCGATATTTCTTGGCTTTATTTGGTGATGAGTGAGCGAAAATTAAAGATAGCTACACTGCCTATTTTTTGTTCATCGGTACATGTCCAGTAAACATGTATTTTTTAGGCAAACAGCTTATCCGATTGACGATGACGATGTAGGCTCACAAAGCGATTTCTACAATCACTGCTTGGCTAGTGGCTAACCAAAGCTGGTTTTTAAAATATGTAAAAAAAACCTGTCCTATCCGAAAGGGGCACATAGAGACAGACCGTCTTATTACAAAAAACTAAATAAACCTTGCTTTAAACCTGCCTATCAAGTCCAGGCTTATCTGCAGAACCATGGTCTAAATTTGTCCGTATTACAAAACTTTAAAAAACCGTGGTCTTCTTAGTACCGTCATTTGAACCGTTGTCTTTATATCAACCACAGATTAATACAAATATTATTCGTTCACCATGATATCATTCAATTGCAACGTTCCGTATGCTTAGAAAAGAAAACTTTTTGTTAATATGCTAATTATTATATGATGTTTGAGTGTTAAAAATATTGAGACTTTGTTATTTTAGAGTCTAACACGCTCCACCCAGAGCGGGAGAAGTTGAGAAGTTATTTGATAATTTCCCACCCAAAAAAACAATGCTGCAATAATATTACTAAAAATATTGTTTAAATTATTATTGAAAAAAAAAATTGCTATTTAAAATTCACATTTTTTGTAACAAAATCACCCCAAATCCATAAAAAATAATTTGATAATTTTTAACAGGGGTGCATAACATAACATAAGTTATGTCTTGTAGACGCCCGCTAAACGACGGCCGCCGGCGCCCCATGTGTCCCCATAACCCGGTAAAATTCCCTATTGAAAAAAAACAGTGCCACTCCGGGAGTGCTTGAACAAGATCGCCTTGGTGGAAGAAAAATACTTGTATAGAACATTGCTCCGTAACCTTATGTAATAAAGAGCACAATGGCGTTTAAAAAAAAGAAAATCCAAAACCTTTAAAGTGAAAATAGTTGCATACAACATTGATCCGTAACATAATATAAATAAAGAACACAATCGCGTTTACAAAAACGAGGTTCCGGTAACGGTGTCGCGAGTTCAATAATTTTTTCCCATCTCAAAAATGCCCAACGCGCCTAAAGAAGTTGTCACTTAAAAAAATGTGGCGATTTTCTTGTTTTTTTTTCTCAGAAAATTACCACATAAATAGACTCTCAGTACGATACCTAACAACACCCTCACGGATCGGACAGGGTTTTATTTTTACATGTTGTACATTCACTTTTTGCCCGCAGCTAGCGGCAGTCGTTCGGTCTGGCCGTTAGAAGTCGTTACCCGCTATAGCATAATCAGCCTATAATGTTCCCACAGCTGGGACACAGGTCTCCTCTCAGTGAGAGGGAGTGGGCCGTAATCCACCACGCGGGCCCAGTGCGGGTTGGTAGATGTCACATGACTTCGAATTCTTAGTTCTAGCACATGCCAGTTTCCTCACGAAGTTTTCCTTCACCGTTTACTCAAACATAAATCTATCATAATTTCTAAACTTTTCTTCTAGATATCCTAACAACATCCATCGGCTTCTCTGAAGAGTGCTGCGTGCCTCAACGTTGGCACCCGACGGGATCCGACCCCACGCTGGATCTAGTGATAGCTCTCATGTGCATGGGACTGTACCCTAACGTCTGTCTGCACCAGGGGAAGAGGAAGGTAAGCAATTCAAACTCAAATAATTTAATCTCTTCACAAACAATGGCATTTTATAATTTAGACGGACTTGAAAAACTGTGACAATAGTTTGTGAGAGACTGGTGTCTGCACTAGGAATACCTGTATCGCAGATCACCAGGGTCCCACCACACGGTATGTAAATATAATCAGTTAGTTAGTAAATGTGAAGGGATAGGGCATAACATAAAAAATCAATTATAGACTCAGAGCAGCAACTAGCTTCAACTTTCTGACTAACTGACCGATTTTTTGACAATTCAAAAGTGCCTGTAAATGGTTTAATTGAAATAAATGCTTTGAGTTTTGAGAGATTTATACAATATAAAACAAAAAATAATTAAATGCAAAAAAATAATTTTAAAAATGCTTGAAATATGTCGGGAAGTTAGAGAGATGGACTATTTTGGATGAGTTAGTAATTCCTCAGTTGCATTATAATCCAAACTAAGGAGCCATTCAACCAGAGCACTCTTACAAGCCTTTGTTGTTAGGTGATAGATCGTGGTAATACGATTTATTTTATTATATAAGTGGGAACCTAAGAAAGTATAAAATCTTTAACAGAAGCTCGTTCTTAGGCCTTAAGCAGTTATATCTGTAGTGTAGAGAATGCACATGTAGTGGATTCTCATAATCATTCTAACAATATCAACGTGAGGAGAAATCAGAGTCTCTGTTCCACGAACATGATTATGTTGATCATAGATTTATTTTTTACTGATTTTCTGATGCATATTGTCCTATGACAAAATTCATACAAAAATCCCATATAACCCATTTTCCGTTTTTCGCGCGTGAAAACTTGAACAATTTTACTGTGCAGTACATAGTGTGTGTACTTTTAATGAGGTGTCGGTATCGGTAACAGTATCGCGAGTTCAATTGTTGTTTCCCAGCTCAAAAACGCCCAACGCGCCTAAAGAAGTTTTCACTTCAAAAAAAAAAAACAACCGACTTCAAAAAAAACACTACAAAGTGAAAAATAACTTTAATTTCGGAAGTCGGTGTCTTTGGTTTTGAATTTTCGTTTGTCACCGACTTCCGAAATTAAAGTTATTTTTCACTTTGTAGTGTTTTTTTTGAAGTCGGTTGTTTTTTTTTTGTAAAAAGTTTTTATTTTTCACTTTTTAGTTGTGGTACCTACCCCATACAAATTCGAATACCACTACCTGCTATGTAAATAACAGTGACAAGAAGTTATCATCTACATACTAAGTGGGAAAAAATACGTATAATTGAAGCTAACTTAAGAACTACCCAAGCAAAGTTAATAAAATTTATATGGGACCACCTCTGAAGTATGATCTACCAAACAAAAAAAGAATCATCAAAATCTATTCATAATTGGCGGAGTAATCGCGTAACAAACATACAAAAAAAAAAAAAAAAAAAACAAAAAAAAAAAAAACATACAGACGAATTGAGAACCTCCTCCTTCTGGAAGTCGGTTAAAAATAACCATTTCGGTCCAGCCGTTCTCAAGTGTTGCTTACTAACGATCAGCGTTTCATTTAAAAAACAAAGGAAAAAAACGAGTAAAGGAGTATGTAAGCAGGTGGCGTTCTGTAGTCTCTACCCACCCCCATGGGGAAGAAACGTGATTTATATTATGTGTACACATTATCATCATTTTCTTACTCTCGTCCCAGTTTATTTGGGGGCAACGCGACGTCCCCTTCCATACGTCTTTACAAGTCGCCATCTTAGTTCTCACCCCCCCCTATCTATCCATATCATCTGTCACACAGTCCATCCATCGTTTCTTTGGTCTTCTCCTACTCTTATAGCCGGCCACATTCATACTCCAAACTTTCCTCACGACATTTTACGATTTGCTTTTTGTTTTTATTCACAACGGGGAAGCTCTTGGCACTCACCTGATGGTAAGTGATGATCAGGCCGAAGGTAGCGAGCTTCACCCGGAATCCTAAACCACAGACTGAGGATCTGGCTATCTTACCTCTAACTGCCGAAACGCAACAATGCTGTTAACATTGTTGCTATGGCGACAGTTGTGAAGGTCAAAATAAAAAGTCAACCACTCAGCTTCCCATTGTAATGACTGCTACGGTTACACTGCATCCATAGAGGAAAGTAATATATATATCGGACTGCACCCCTTTAAAAAGAATGGCATAAACTTCTCGTATATGTGTTGTATTTTAAACCTTGTTTAGTTCACCTTGTCTCAATAGATGGCGCTGTACATTTACGTCACGTTTCTGAATCGCGGTGTCAAGATTCTCCGGCGTTTGGTTGGGTCACTTGTATTGAGCGAGTTTGTTATCTCTGGTTTGAGGTTTCCCTTCAAAACGTATAAATCTTTCGCCTTTTACTAAAGATTTCCGTGGAGGGGAACACTCAAATGAGTCTTATGGATTTTTGAAATACTCTGCTTCGGCAGAGTTTATTAAACACTGATACAAATAATGATTCATTTAGAATAAAATAACTGATTTGCATCCATAAATGTACTAAATTTTCGTACATTTTAGAATTCTGGATTATTTAGCTCAACGGTATAAATAGCGCTATTCACAACCCAATTTTAGACTGTTTCGACTTTGTTGGATTGGTCCAGTGGTCGCAAATGCTACTGCTGAGAATGAGGTCCTGGTTTCGGTCGGGCAAAGTGTTTTTCTATTAACAATTTTTCAGTAATGACCTGGAGTCTGAACTCGTACCCCGTTAATGGCAATAGGCTCGCCGCTCGCCCCCTGGGACTTAACACTTCAGGGAAACATTTTTTTTTTTTTCTTTAGGGCATCTCATAGCTGACCTCTGACTCTGAGGCCATGACTATTTAACCGGTCAATCCTGTGGATGCCTTAAGCTGCTACACTTAAAACCTCCAGCCAGGGGTTATTCAACTAAGCTAATTAAAACTAGGTGAACGCTCGCTAAGGGCAGCCCCTGTGGGGTACGAACCTCGGCTTAGGGCGTTTACCGGAGGGAGGACATCAAGGATGGGACGGGCTGGTCGGGGAAACAGGCGTAATGTTACATTATATTCCTCTCTTTAAAACATAATTGATTCTCTAATTAATAATTTTAAATCAATTTAATCGTTTATTTCATATCCCCAGGTCCTGACAACAGAAGGCAAGCCGGCCCTAATAGCCAAGACGTCAGTGAACTGCAGTAACCAAGAGCAACGTTTCCCGTCCCCGCTGTTCGTGTTCGGCGAGAAGGTTCGCACGCGCGCCATCAGCTGCAAGCAGACCACCATGGTGGCGCCGCTACATGTGTTGCTGTTCGCGAGCAGGAAGGTGGAGTGGGTATGTTGGACATTCTTTGCTTATTCATACATTTTGGGGAGTCAATCTATCAGGTTAAGCTACGCTTTCCGGGGTTGGTCCGTGGATAGGTGACCATCTTTATATACCGAGACTCCTCCGTACCTCGGAAAGCACGTTGCCGTTGGTCCCGGCTGTCATTCGTGGATCTTTGACAGTCGTTACGAGTCGTCAGAAGCCCGAAATTCTGAAAACCAGTCTTACCAAGGGGTATCATATTACCCAGTTACTGGCTTGTGGAGGTCCGATAAGCAGTCGCTCCATGTAAAATACTGGTATTCAGCTGCATCTGGTTAGACTGGAAGCCGACCTCAACATAGTTGGGAAAAGGCTAGGCAGATTGACTTTTTGCGGCTTAATTCTCGTGGTTCCTTTAAGAACCGTACATTTTTCGGATTAAAAGTAGCCTATGTCACTTTTGGACCCCATATCTATGCAAAAATGTTTCGTGAAAGGACAACCCAACACACTTCACATTCAAGAAACCGGTCGAATGCGTGTCAGACCCCGCACAATAAGGGTTCCGTAGTTGGGATGAATTTATCCCCAAAACAAACTTAACATGTTTTTCAACTTTGTAGTTGTTGTTCTCCCATACATCGATGATCTCAGTTTACGTCACGGTAAACTGTAACCGCAAAAAAATAATTGTGTGATACAAATAAAAAAAATCGGACTTTCTTCTTTATGTATCTGCTGTGAAACCTTGCTTCCTGCCAAATTTCATGATTCTAGGTCAACGGGAAGTACGCTGTAGGTTTTGATTTATTTGCGAGTATCAAAATATGTCACATAAATGGTCGTATTTTTTATTCAGTTTACTTAGAAGCTTGATTTTTTTTAGAGCTCCAAGGGACCATGGACCTATGTATTTGATATTAATTTCAACTTGATACCTCCACGTGCTCCTGAGAAAAAGGGTCTTGACAGACTGACGGACGGACAACGAAGTGATCCTATAAGGGTTCCGTTTTTTCCTTTTGAGGTACGGAACCCTAAAAAACAGGCTTGATGTTAAAAAACATGACACACAAATGATTCATGTTGGTTATGGGCTGAAAATTAAAACTAGCGTCAGATCGTACTTACGTGGTATTGCCATCCGAGATTATGCTGAGCTGGGTCCTTTTGCAGTGGTGGGGCAAGACCAAAATTTGATGTGGGCGAGGTACATTTCGCGAGGTCCTCTGGTGCCGCAAGAAGACGAAAAAAAAATACGGTTGATCCAGTTGTCAAATTTTTAGGTAGGTCGAAGATAGGTCATTCAAAAATATTGCGGGTATGTGAACACCATTTTTCTATTCAGGGATCCGTTTGCGTAATATTAAGCTTTAACACGTTCAGTACTGGGAGCCCTCCTGGAAGGCTCATGTCAATATATTTATCGTTTTAGGACGAGTAAAATTTTTTCGACGTGCTCACTTCTTTTATGTAATGCATAAACCTTCGAGGTGCGAGACCCCTCGGACCGCGAGGCCGTAAGCGGTGGCCCACGTCGCCCACGCTATTATTGTTATTTGCCAATAAACAAATTTCTTCCATGATGGTTTCAGATCGACAACGTGGTCCGCCTCGACAACTGGCTGAACTTCGAGATGAACCCGCGCGCGGCCGCGCTGGTCACGGCCCTGCGACCCGCCATCGAGAAGCTTGTGGAGCGGGCCGCGGCCGAGCCTGATGCTGCACTACAGTTCACTCCTGCCGAGGCAAAGGTAGCTATACACTACTTTACTTTATCTTAAGGGTCCGTGCACGAATAAAAACCCCTTTTGTCAATTTATAATTTAATTGGGAGAATGCTTAAAATAATTGAAAGTTAGGTCTGTGCGACTATAAAATTTCAACTTAAATTTCATTAAATTTTTGCAAAATAATAGGAAAAGAAAAAATTTTGTCTGGGTAAAAAAAAATGTTATTCAACATTATTTTTCTGCTATAATTATATTGTATCGAAATTGAAGTCAAGACACCTGCTTAGACTATTTAATAATGTTGATGATATTCTTTATATTTATAATGTCTAAAATTAATAGTAGTTTCTTGTAAATTGATGATCAAATGTCACTCGCGTTATTTTTCAGAAAACTTGTTGCGTATGTTAGTAATTTGCCCACAGATATAGAATCTGTGAATTTGCCATTATTATATTTGAAAAATCCTTTCAAGTTATCTGCAAGACTAAGAACTCGACTTTTCAAATCACAAACTTTTTTGTTTGAATTCTTTTTCCCTTTCTCACAAACAGTGAATAACATTATCAAAACCTGTCGATTTCTTGCACGGCCACTTAACATAACATCACGCCCGTAACCCCTGAAGGGCTAGGCAGAAAGGGCAGAGGCTGGGCAGAGGTGGTTACCTATAGTATATTTAAGGCCCATGTAATAGAAGGCGAGCCTATTACCATCAACCGGGCGGGCTTCTACTGAGAAATTCAAAATGATAATGATGATGAAAATTCAATTCAATAGATTACGACGACGATCTTGTACGCGAATATCTCTTGTCGATGTTCTCTCAACACTCAAATGTAAAACAGGAACGTAGCAAGGAACTGCAGCTCTTGTCATATTGCAGCTTGAACAGAAATATGTCTAATGATGCTGGTGCACTGAATGTTGCAATGCAATTTAGGATGTGATTTCGCCCGAGTAAGAAGTATGAAGAACCGAAAAATAAAAACTTTTAACAAAAAAAAAAAAAATACCGATTTCTCGTGTCTCGGTTTTGAATGTTTGTTTTTTTGCCACCAACTTCCGAAATAAAATAATTTTTCACAATGTAGTTTTTTTATGACTATTTTTTGTAATACAGTTTTTCTTAATTCTATTATCCCTTAGTTACTATGGGAACTTCGAGTTACAAGAGAAACCTAGAGCATTTACTAGTCCCTTCAATGTCTAAAGCTAAATGTTTCCCACAGGTCATCGACTGCGTAAAGTCCTTATGTGTCATCGAAGCAGGCGACTACAACATCGAACGCGAATGTGGCACACCTACCTTCAGGCCTGACGTAGCCAAGAGAGGGAACAGAGGCTGGGGCACCAGCGGGCCCCGCGGGGGCGGCGGCCTGGCCCCGGGGGGCTTCGGGGCCAACCCGGGCTTCGGAGGCAACCGAGGAGGCTTCGGCGGGAACCGCGGTTTTGGCGGAAATAGAGGCGGCTTTGGCGGAGGAAACCCAGGCTTTGGCGGAGGAAACCCAGGCTTTGGCGGAGGAAATCCAGGCTTCGGTGGCAACCAATTCGGCTTCGGCGGTAACCAAGGCGGCTTTGGCGGCAACCAAGGCGGATTTGGCGGCAACCAGGGGGGAGGGTTTGGTGGTAGTGGCAACGGTTTCGGTCGAGGTGGCTTCGGCAACCGAGGTGGTGGTTTTAGAGGAGGATTTAGAGGCAGAGGCCGTGGTGGCTGGCAGTAACTAGTGAATATTCCATTCCTAATTAGTTAATATGTTGTGATCGTTCTATTGTAAGTAATAAAACTATTGTGTGTAATTTTAGTTTCATTTATTGATTATAGACTAACCAGAAAAAATAATTATTATAATACAGTAAATCAATAATGGAAATTAAAAAATTAACATTAATGTCTCTTGATAGCATTTTATAATTAAATTAAAACTAATGAAATACTGCCGTATGAAAGGGCCGTAATAATTTGAAAAATAAAATTAGAAGCATATTTACGATGGCAACTATAACTATCAAAGAAATTAGCGCAATTTCAAACAAAAAAGTCCACAGCATAAAAAAATTGGCTCGCGAGCCAAAGCCTTCGTCATTCAACCGGGTTTTGAACGACGATCAGTATAAACTCTTTATCTGGAGCTACCATCACTTCAGTTTTCTTGCTCCGTATCCTTAGAAACGTCAGGTCATTCGTGGGATCTAGATCTCTTACTACAGCCTTCGCTTTGTCCACCAAGGAACTCATAAGGCCTGCATATTGCACTGAAATATGGTTATCAAGCGTAGTCTTAATCGGTATACCTTCACCGTTCACCACTATGACTCCTGCGACTCCTTTATGCAAAGCTAGCTTGCGAACTGTCTCTTCAGCCTCGTTTGCCATTTTTTAATGTAAAAGAACTAGACTTTTATGACCAAAAAATACGCGAAGAAGTTTTAGTCCAGAAATAGCGACTGTATATTTCAATCTCCTATTTTTTGTGGCAATTCTATTGTCAAGGCGCAAATTCGAATTTTAAATCAAATGATTTTTCACTCGCTCTTTATGGCCAGTACTTTTTAAACGCCCGCGAAAAGATTTTCGATTCAAACTTTTTATTAGAGCACTCGTTAAGGTTTTATCTGATGGACCGTGTGCGTGATCCTCGATAAAACATTGAATAAGCCATTCTTAGGGCTCGTAAAATTTTACGATTCATTTGTATTGTTGACACGCGTAGTTGCTGGGCCAACGAATCCTGTTGTGTGGCTGTTGCCATGATCCCTGACGCCGGCAGCAGGCAACAAGTCGTCACCATGCGAATGAAATAAATTGAGAGTGCTACAAGGATATTTTGACGCCTGAATTACATTAACAGGCGGGCGTTGTTGGTAAACATTGGTGCAGAAATTGTATTGAAAAAAACAAGATGACGAGATTAGTTCCGATTTTGACCACGCGCCACAACAACAATAAAGGTACAATTCCGAACCCGACCGCAGACGGCAACTGCCTGTATTCCAGTCGGTAGATAGAAGACAGAAAAACCTCGAGCGTTGGCGGCATTACTGGTCTGCGGTCGGGCTGCACGTGTCGCCTGCACTCGCCCGTAGCTGCCAACGATGTATCTTCTATCTATCGACTGGAATACGGGCAGTTGCCGCTTGCGGTCGGGTTCGAAATCATGACTGCAGCGATATGACGTCGTGATGTGTTGCCGCGACACGTCGCCTGCAGTTGCCTCCTGCGGTCGGGTACGGAATGGTACCTTGAAGCGTTGCAAGTCATACAAATAGATTAGCTAGAGACTATTAATATAATGTAAAAAAAAAACAGTGGCATTCCGGGAGTGCCGATAGAAGTGAAAACTTGAACAATTTTATTGTACAGGAAATACTTTTAATGAGGTGTCGGGAACAGTAACAACAGTGTCGCGAGTTCAATTGTTTTTTCCCATCTCAAAAATGCCCAACGCGCCTAAAGTCTTCACTTATTAAAATATGGAAAGGTAACCAGACCAAAGGAATCATGTAGGCGACGTGCATAGCCTCTGCGTGCATATCATACGCAGCTATGGAACTGCGCCTTGGTCCCGCGGCATGCATTTGTCCCTAGTTTTAAGCCTGTTGGGTCACTCTTAAATAATATTTTAACTGAATCAATCTGCCTAACCTTTTCCCAACAACGTCAGGGGGGGAGTCAGCTTGCAGTCTAACCAGCAGATGCAGCTGAATACCATACATTTTTTTTATTATTATTTATACATAATTTTTGTTCCTTTTATTTAAGAAAACTATTAATCATAATATTATTTGCAGAACATAGAATATTAAAATCTAAAAAATATGGCAGTAATAAATTATGGTCACCATAACATAATATTTTATTTTTCATCTTAAGACAGTAAATTGGCAGTGATTTTAGGACTTATAATGTGATTAAAGAGCTTTAGGTTTAACTCTCAATATCTTGGCCCTGTTGTTTCATAGTTTCTACTTGCAAATACAGAGGCATTCTTCCACTCCTGAGTTTAGCTCTTTTATGCACTTTTAGCTGGTGTTTCATCATCTGTTTCCTGTAACCAAATGCTTTCCCACAAATGTTACAGACATGGTCCTTTATCCCTGTATGATCTACTTTATAGTGCAACTCCAATTCTCGTTTAGTATAAAAGCCTCGACCACATGTTTCACATTTAAAATCATGTTCTCCCTTATGCCTCAATGAGTGTTTGTTTAAATTACTTTTATTTATGAATCTTGAAGGGCATTGTGCACATTGGTATGGTTTTTCTCCAGTGTGTGTGCGCATGTGCATTTTTAGAGATTCACTGAACCGGCCTTTGTAAGGACAGAGAGAGCATTTGAAGGGTAGTTTGTAAAAATGTGTCAGTCGGTGACGTGTGAAATGTCCCTGCATTATGAAGTTTTTTCCACAAATATCACACATATATGAGGCCTTGTCTTTGTGTAATGCTAAATGCTTTTTAAAATACAATTCTGTGTAAGAGTTGTTGCAGATAGGACATGGAATTTTCCTATTCTCATGTTCCTCAGTCATTCTATGGTCATCATAGTCTTTGAAAGTATCAAATGATATTTCACATTTTTTACAATGATATATCCTCTTTTTACTTGCTTTGCGTTCTTCATATTCCCAGGAGTTGTCGTCCTCAGGATAATTGAATGTATCATCATTACCAATAGTAAGCAAATCTTCAGGAGGATGTTTTAGAATTTCATCAGACTGTTGTGCACTTTTCCTAAATTCTATTGCTCCTTGAAGAAGATTATTGCATGACTCACATAAGTACTTAGGATACGGATCATCTATTCTTACTTCTATGCCGGCAAATGTGTTGAACGATTCGGAAAGGTCTTCTGCTGTTTTGTTCCCGTGGATTGGTATACAGCCTTCTTTGAGGCAAACCCTGCATACGCTATCGTCGGTATGTTCCTTCTTTATGCTGATTTTTCGTCCTGAGTTTTCGTCAAGCGAGATAGTGTCGCAGGCCGAGTCCTCCCCTGTGCTCGTACTTCTGGCATTCATCTGTTTGCAATGTAACATTTTTAACAGTAACATTGACAGCGACATATTGATTTTTGTTATCAGCGACTTACACTGATCTAGTAGTTGCGAGAAAATCTGCAAAATGTAATAATTTCCTTGCTTTTTTATTTTGTTTTTCACGGATAAGCACCAATTTTATCCGGAAAATATCTGTCAAAATACTACTCAATTCAAACAGAATTCTGACACGAAGACTGTCTGTCAGTGTCACAGGTTCTAGCGTTCTAGCAATAAAACGCCGATAATTGTAATCATGATAATTCATAAATAAACGAGCGAAGCTGTTCAATTCGTATTTCATGGAAAGAATAAAATAAAATTTAATGGTCTCTTTTTTTCACGTTCGACTTTACAGAACGGAACGTTGTCGTCAAAATTGATACTATTTCTGATCAGTTAAAGTGTTGCCAATTTAGCATTTAGCACACTTTTTCGTGGTTTTGCATAATTATAGCATATTTTAAACATTACATGAAACGTACAACTTCTTCTGTTCTGACTTCTGGGACTTCTGGGTGATCCCCTACAAAAAATAAAACTGTTTCATTTTACATTGCAATGGTTACGACACTTAAACGGGTCTAGGTAGCGCCACTATTATGTTGCAAACTGCGGCACTTTATCTGATAGTGATAGAATGCCGCTAGCGGCACTCTATACACTTCCAAACAACATTACATCTCTCCCTCTTCTCTGTAGGAATGTAGGGAGAGAGAGCAACTTCATTCATTAGGTTTTTATTTAAAAAAATGAAAGCGAAGGCTTATGAGCTGTGCGATTTTACGAAATTCATGTTTTTTGTTTGTAAAGGAAGAACTCAAGAAGACTCTCAGGTCTCAATTTTTCACATCTACAGCTGCTGTTAATGAATCAACTGTAAATTTTTAAGTTTTAAGTAATCCAATAATACATTAATTTGATTAAAAATTTAAATTAGTTTGGCATATTTTTTTTTGCACTTTTTACGCCTAATTTTGGCACGTTTTTAACAGCACTTTAGCATATTTCATATTAGCTGGCAACACTGATCAGTTGTCATACATAATGTCTTTTGTTTGTCTTGTCACTGTCAAAATAACCAAACCAAAATGTCTATGAAATGAAGTAAACATGAGGATAACCTTCTACTTCTGAACTAAACAGCTATTTATTAAAAACATCACTTGAAATATCTATTAATACGGAAGCCGGAGGTGAAAAACATGAACACGATCAGGGTAAGGCACCTACAACGTCAATAAACAATGAACCCGTCTTCTGCCGAAATTTTACAATTACTAAGTGCTAATGTTTTATTTTAAGAGTTTATGGCGTTCAGCGCCCATGGTACGCGGTGCCCTAGCATCTAACTATGCTATTAGACCGCTTTCGGCGGCCACAGTGGTTCCTATACAGAAGCCTATCGAGCCAGTCCCATCGACAACTGTGGAACTAGACAAGTTATATAAACGAGTGGAGCTCGAGATGCGGGGTATCGACCCCGCGGTACTGCTGAGTTATACCTGGTTCTGTGTCGCGGCAGCCTCGCATTTGGGTATTGAAGTCACCAAGAGGTACGTTTTGAGGTTATTCTAGTCCTGAAGGATTTGTTTGTTATATCCTTGCATTATTCATAAAGAACTGTTGTGTATGTATTCAAGTAACTTTGCTGGAGTATGATAGTTTCATACGATCGTAATTTCAGATTCTTCTCATTTATTTATTTGCGGTACCATCACCATGGTTTTCAAGTTGCAAATAGAATCATTCATTATTATCTTTCAATTACAGTTGGGCACTGCGTAAAGCAGAAAAAGAAAGGCACACCCTTCTCCGCTGCGTCCACATTTACAAGAAGCACAGAGTCCAATACGAAATAAGAACGTACTTCAGATTCATACATCTTCAGAGACTTACGGGCTCCACATGTGACACATACTTAGAGTACATTCAGAGAAACCTTCCAGAAGGTTGCGCCTTGAAGGTTACGAAGATTGAATGCCTGAAGTTACCGGAACACATAACACCACCTACCAATGAATAAGATTAAGTTTGTATTGTAGAATTAGAATAAAATACGATATAGTATGCATTTAATTTTATTTTAATATTGTTAAAAAAACTTTTTACAAAAAAAAACAACCGACTTCCAAAAAAAAACACTACAAAGTGAAAAATAACTTTAATTTCGGAAGTCGGTGTCTTGGGTTTTTTGTTTTCGTTTTTTGCCACCGACTTCCGAAATTAAAGTTATTTTTCACTTTGTAGTGTTTTTTTTTGGAAGTCGGTTGTTTTTTTTTGTAAAAAGTTTTTTATTTTTCACTTTTTAGTTGTGGTACCTACCCCACACACATTCGAATACCACTACCTGCTACCAGTGACAGGAACTTATCATATCATCTACATACTAAGTGGGAAAAAAATACGTATTTTGTAGCTAACTCAAAAACTACCCAAGCAAAGTTAATAAAATTTATATGGGACCAATTTGGGAGCATACCGTTTCAAACAAAAAAAGAATTTTCAAAATCGGTCCACAAACGACGGAGAAATCGGTGGACATACATAAAAAAAAAAAAAAAAAAAAAAAAAAACATACGCGTCGAACATATAACCTCCTCCTTTTCGGAAGTCGGTTAAAAACTATAAAATTGAGCGTTTGATTGGGTTGAGTTCATTAATGTAGGTACACACGGCTACTCATCAAGCTATACATTTCCAGTTTATGCTGGTCTCGCATTGCATAGGATTTCCGTACAATACAAGATCAGCTTATACTGGAAATGTTTAGCTTGATGTGTAGCCGTGTGTACACAGGCACCCTGCATAGATTGGGTCCCACTTCATTAAAATACCTTAGAAAAGGGGATGGGTGACCAATAAATCCAGATGTCTGTACAATATAGTTTGACTGATTTGTAACTTCTTTGAAATTGGACAAACTTATTAATCTAAAAGTAGGCACAGAAGAATAGATTATTATTTAAATGCATCTAAAAATTCATAAGTTAAAAACATCTCTAGTTAATTCATTAACATTAAAAAGTTATTCTTACATAAAAATAGGTAAAGGCTGTGTCTAAGGGCTGTGTTTACACATTATGACTAGGAGCTAGGAGCCATATTCCAGAATAGAATAGCATAGATCTTGATTTAAATTTAGATTTGAGTATTATCTATGGAATCTATAGGTAGTTTTGAATCAAGATTCATACTTTTGCATAGTGCTGGAACATGGCCTACACATTTTTTTAAATTAGTGGCAGGCACCTCACAAACATACAATAATTTTTATTTACTAACATTTTAATTCCGTACAATAATGGTCTAAACATTTATTTATATTAACAGGAAAAGTTTAGTACCTACCAACATAAGGTTCATAAAAATTAAACAAAGTTACACTTCTTCTGTGATATCTAAAAAGCCATAATTAGTTTTTTATTTTAAATATTAGAGTGAGGCACATCCATACAAACAGTAGCTCATAAATCACTCTTTAATGAAGTAAAACTTTTTGAAAATTACTTTCATAGCCATTACAGAGTAAATATTTTAAGGACCTAAAGCTCAGTCAACATTTTGGCATTTAATATCTCTTTGGCAAGTATGTGCTTACATTCTATTCATATTGCTGATGTTTACACACTGTTACTATGAAGAGTATAGCAAACGCTAACTCTAAAGCGTGAAACATCAACATTACGGCACACCAAATGTACTCCAATCGGAGTATGTATGTCTGGTATATGAGGAAGTAGCATACTCCTATTGCTGAAGGTATCGTCAGCATTACGGAGAAAAACACTGGCACTTCTGAAAAGGAAAACAAAATAACTTTGTTATTTGCTGACACAGAATTTTGAGAAATTATGTATATGAGGCCTCTAAGAATCTTGTAAGGAAGGAATAATTCTATTTGTTTTTCTTAATTTATTGTTTTCATCTGGGTCCAGCTGCTAGGAAACGAGTTTCCAAGTAAGAAATTCAGTTCAGTCAGTACTATTTGTCTTTACAGTAAAAATACTTACTCTTACTGGCTAAATTCCCTCTTCTTCCCAAGAATATACGAACAACTTCCACAAGGCATAGCGCACTAAATATCCCGGCTTCGGTTAACAAAGCATTCTCTGGATAAGAAACATTGATGGCTTTCAAAATGCCCATGGCCACTTCACACACGAAAAACATCCCAAGGTAAAAACTGTTCAGGTATAAAAGTATCTCGTATGCTAAACTAGAATTAACATTAGTCACTTTGGACATTTTCCTGAAGGAATCAATGATGACGGCTGTTTTGTTTACTTTTGTTGACGTTAATACTTTTGTTTATTCGATCGACCGCCTAGACAACGGGTTACCGGATACGCAAGTGACGTAGTAAACTGACGTACGGCAAACTGTCAAAATGTAACATCCAATGATAAGTTTGCGCGCGCATGACAATGGTATTGATTGATTCGAATGAATTGAACAGAAATCGAAATGAAAACAAGACAAGTTCTATTTAATAACTTTTACTTACAATTTAGTTAATTATTTATAAATGTTTTATACTTAAGGTATCATCGAAGAAACCCATACCTATACACCGTAAGGACTATTTCTGCTTGCAGCGCTCGGCCACTATAGTAACGGTTACCTACGGAAAAAAAAGGGTCGTGTGCACGGGATTTTGTTTTCAAGTTGCTTAGTTATAGGTTTCTTCGATGGTAGGTACCTATACGAAGTATTCAAAGAAAGATAGATAAAAACGCTCGTGACTCATGACAAAGCCAAGCCAAGCTAAGAACGTCATGAATTTTCATATCAAATCAATTCATTTTTAACGCCATTTAGTTTGTCGTTAGGATATTTTATTATTTTTATTTAATGTGGCATAGTTTGTATTTACCTATGTAGATTATTATATTAGTTAATCAAAGTGAAAAAAAATAAAACGATTAACTTCCTCATGCCATATCCATTCATTAGCGAATTCTTTCCCCGCTTCGTTTACGCACCTCATTGCGTGCGCGCACGGTCGAGTGCGTTCGTCCGTTACGCAACGAATGCAGTAAATGCACTATCAAACGTAATGCATAGGTATACGATCGGAAAGTTTACCGAGTAGGAAGAGGATTGCGGAAATTGTGCCAGTCCGATTTGTGGCTGCTGGCAATTTCTAGCTGCACATTATGTGAGTAGGTAGGTACCTACTTTGCAATCTATGGTATATAGAATCGTGCTAATTATGAGATTTAGATGGTCCTTTTTCAAAGGGTTAGCCGTAATGCTACGGATACACTGTCGCGATAACGCGAACTACGCTTCGCGCGCTCTCTCGTACTCTGCTCGATGTCTCGCTATACAACAGAGAGCGCGCGAAGTGTAGTTCGCGTTAACGTAATAATGTAGCCGTAGCATTAGACAGAATTAACTCTACCTACTATGGTAGGTATGCAATAAAAGTCGATAATCTGTGCTACAGAGCAAAAAAAACGAGCCCTATGCTATGGCTACATTGTCGCGTTAACGCGAACTACATTTCGCACGCTCTCTGTTGTACAGGAAGGTGTCGAGCGATGTGCGAGAGAGAGCGCTCGGAGTGTAGTTCGCGTTATCGCGACAATGTAGCCGTAGCATTACAGTAGTCGAACAGGATGTGTAACATCTGACATCTTTTTTTTTTTTTTTTTGGTTGGGAAATTATCAAATAACTTCTCCCGCTCTGGGTGGAGCGGGAGGGCGTGTCAGACTCTTACTGACTAAAACCCACCCGTGTTCCTTCGGTTGCCCTGTTTCCGGGGGCCGCGATGTCCCTATCGGTTTTCTTCGAACCCCCGGCAGGCATTGGCCCTAGCGGGCCCCGTCAATTCTGCTGACATCTCTTTGAGGCGCGCGTGGAACACAACGCGCCGTCGACCCGGGCTTGGTCCTTACCGGACGGCGAGCTACCCATTGCTCACCGTCCGCAAGCCCGCGCCTACGGTGGCCGGAAATCGGCTCGCGATTCCCGCCCCGGGCCTCTCCTCCTGCGGCGGTTAGGGGCGTGAGGGCGCGAAATTTGCCTTTCCCTCACGCGTTCCGCCTCCTCCTTCGCGAGCATTACCGCTTCGCAGAAGGAGGTGACGGCCTGCCATTTCCTCTCGCTCCGTACCATGGCCTGAACCAGGGCCGGACGCGAGAGATCACCGCCGCCGATCGCCTCTACGAGGACACGGCGTTGCTCCGCCCAAGCCGGGCAGACCTCCACCGTATGCTCCACCGTGTCCTCAGGCCGATCCACACAATGGTGACACCCGGGTGTTTCCTCCCGCCTTATCCTAAACAGGAACCTCCCGAAGCAGCCGTGTCCGGTGAGGACCTGCGTCAGGCGGAAGGTGAGGACGCCGTGGCGTCTCTCAAGCCACTCCTCAAAGAGGGGTCTTATCGCCGCAATTGTGGCGTGCCCAGCGCGGGGTTGCGACAATCGCACCCTCCATGACGCCATGAGATCCCGCCGGAGCTCTGTCTGCTGTGCCGCGATTTCTTGCGGCATCGGAGTTAAGCCCCGGCGTTTCGCCTCCTCGCGCCACTCCCAGATGTGCGCGAGGACCTTTGCCTCCAGATCCCATGGCGGTAATCCGGCAAGGAGGCTCGCCGCCTCGCAGGAGACCGTGCGGTATCCTCGGGCCAGCCGGATGGCCATGACCCTCTGGGACGCGTTCAACCGGCGGGCTGGCCGCAGCCTCAATGAACGCGCCCACACCGGTGCCCCGTAAAGGGCCATGGACCACACGATCCCCGCATAGAGCCTCCGGCAGGAGGCGTTTGGTCCTCCCAGATTGGGCAGGAGCCGCTTCAAGGCAGCCCCGGCCCGGTCCAGTCTGGGAGCCAAACGTCGGAAGTGTTCGACGAAATTCCACCGGCTGTCGAGGACGAGTCCCAGATACTTCATCGTCGACTCGACACCGATGTGAACCCCTCCCGCCATTACCTGGGAACCCGACGGTGGCGCATTCCGAGGACCATGAAAACCCATGGCCTCGGACTTGTGCAGGGCCACCTCGAGTCCCAGCTGCCGGATCCTGTCAACGATTGTCGCAACCCCGCGTGTCGCTAAATCGGCCGCCGCCTGGTACGACCTCCCCTGCGCCAGGACTAGCGTGTCGTCAGCGTAACAAACAACGCTGACACCGCTAGGGAGGTCGGCGCGCAGCACCCAGTCGTATCCGATGTCCCACAGATGCGGCCCCAGGACCGAACCCTGTGGGACACCGTCTCACCTTGGTAATAAGCAACATTAACATTATATCCTGAAAAAAAATATTCAGGTATTATTTGAAATGATTTTTCACAATGAAGAATATAAAAAAATAATGTATTTTATTTAATTAACACTACAAGTAATGCAATTTTTTATTGAAGACAGTATTTTTGTTCAATTTGGGGGAGAGCGGAGTTGTCTCGTCTGTGAGACTTATGATAACTAAAATATGAGACATAAGTATAGGTAAGTACCTACTTCTGATTTCAAAGTATTTAAAAACCTTTAAAAAATGGGTGAAAATAACAAAACTTGTTTTTAGTGTAAACATGCTCGTTTTATTGTAAATCAAATTCTTTTAGTTCTTTTAGGAACCAATAGGAAATACATAAATAAAGATTACGAAATAGTTACAATTATCATTTTTATCCATGATTCATATTAAAATAGCGAGAAATCGGGGTTAAACGCAAGTGGTCCGAAAAGGGGCGGCACCCCGGCGGTTAAGGTCGTTTCTGACGGCCAACTCTAACACCACTTGCGCTCTTTGTTCAAATCAAATAGCGCGCGTTTCCCCGGCTTCCTGTTACACACTTCCGTCCCTTTTCACAAAATCACTCCCACAGATTGCAGGAAAGCGAGAGGAAAGATTTTACACTTTAAAAATTTCAGACAAAATGCGCAATACACGATCAATCACAATCTGAACCATTTTGAAACAGATTGCTAATCTATAGCTTCATAAGTTGGAAAAAAAAATCTGCTCAACAACGTAAATAACGCAATGAATGTTGGTGAACCGTCAAAATGAAATAAATTAGTCATAATCTTTTACGAAAATAAGTTACGCAATTAGGGTACTAGCAGTGGTAATAGCAGTGATAGCCTAGTGGTGTGACCGGCAGACTGCCAAGTCATAGGTCTCGAGTTCGAACCCAAGGCACGCACCTCTGACTTTTCGGATTCATGTATCACTTGCTTAAAAAACAATTCAGGAAAACATCGTGAGGAAACCGGCATGCCTGAGAGATATTTCTTGACGGCATCTCAAAGAGAGATATTTCATGCCAAGTCAGAGGCCCATGGGCGACTTTAAAACTCTGAAACCAGGTTAGTCACTAACCACACGAAAAGAAGAAGAAGATTAGGGTACTGGTTAACGTCCCACAGTCCTTGTCATGCCGGGGCCACACCAACGGGAAACGCCGTTAATTATCGCGATGATAGACTTTATTCCGACGGGTTAAGGTCCATCATCGTGATAATTAACGGCGTTTCCCGTTGGTGTGGCCCGAGCATCAGGGACATAAACAAAACTTTATTTTGTTTCGTAACGGTTATAGGTAGAACGATTGGCTTACTTTAGAACCCTTTAAAATGGTGTCTACTTACCATAGACATAGGTCCTTGACCAGTTAAGGAATGACTTAACCTCGCCTTGTTGGGTATCATAATTATAATATTTTATATGACCTTTCCTTTTATTATTTGCAAATGATTAGGAAAGGTTCGTATCTATAGGGTTTATATCTGAAGGTACAACCGCGGACAATGGCGGTCGACCACTTTTCACCCTTATGTCTTAAGCCCTTAGTACCTAATAAGCATAGATCGGAGTAGGTAGAGTGATTTGGGGTCAATGAACTGACACGTATATTAGTATGGATATGCCTCCGGGATTCCGGGATTTTGAAATTATTAAGATTTTATTAAGGAATTTCCAATGTTGTAATGTGTAGAATAAAGAATATATCAATATGAATAAGAAATGTTTAACCCTTTTGCTGTCTTTTTAATAGTATATAGGTGATCGGACTCCAAGAAAAGGATAGGTATACTATAAAAACAATATAATAAAGTATTATATTTTAAAAGTTTATCTATCGCATTCTATAAATTCCTAATGTAGTAGTTTAAAAATCCTTACTTTTAAAATATTTGATTCAATCCCGTAAGTACCAAAATGAAATCCCGGAAAAAAGGCTTATCCATGTTATGATTTCTATGACGATGCGATGCGAGTACGTAAAATCAATCTACCTACTCCGATCACTGCTAATAAGGTTGAGAAGTAGTCCACCGCCAGTGTCCGCGATGGTACTTAATGCATTAACGTAAATCTTATTTTATCTACTTAGTTGATCATCGCGGTAGGTACCTCTCTAACTATTGCTAGTCATGGCATAGCCAGGTGGTAGGTTAGTTCAGATGAGACTAAAAGCTAATAAAGCTCCAACCGGCTAGGCTTGTTATGCACAGTGCATTCCTAGGGTAACCATGGTGGAAAACAAAATAGCAAGTTCCTGATACCAATTCCAGTAGCTAAGTAGTTTAAGTATACGTATACAATACACCCTTAAATTAAAATTAGTTCTATTTCGCTTTTGGTCCTTCTTTCCATAAATAAGTCCTAGCTTATTTTTAACAAACACTATGGTTTTTTATCTGTGGGTACTTATTTGTTAACTGGCAAAATACCTACCATCAAAATACACAAAACACATTCAAAATTTATGCTGTGTAGTGTGAATGTTTATTAACTGGATGATAGGTATGCCATCAATTAAAGTCGACCGCGTTTTTAAGTCAAACCAACTGGAGCTGCAAATTCTCGTATTATTTATGTTACGTTTTAATTAAATTATATACCTGTCCCCCTTAGCATTAATAGTACATTACTGCCGCGGTCTATTATGATTACTTTGCTGGTCGCGCTGATGATGGCCGACAGCGCAGCTCCAGGCCGACACAGCGCGGTCAGCGTGCAGCACTTGATGGACGAGCTGAGATAAAGGCCGAGGCCGTAGGTCGAGGCCTTTACAGCGAGGACAGCAAGGGCTGCAATGATGGCCAAGCTGGAAGGCCTAGAGCGTAGCTAGGCTAGCTCGAGGCAATCATAGCGTGACCAGCGAAGCAGTCATAGTGGGCCAAGGCTTGTATAGTGCTTTACTCAAAAATGCAAGTACCTAATCTAAATAAAACCAGCAAGTAATTTCAATTAAAATTACAATTATGAAAAGTACAGTTACTAAAATTCAACACCGACTTTCCCGGTTTGATATTACTAATAGTTTGCGATAATTTTAATGCGGTGTTTGACTGCTGTATTATTTCTTCATTTATTACGCAAAAAAGTCACTAAATAAAAATAAAATTTTCGCTGAACCGCGCTTTTGTTACTTCTTTGTTTTTTTTTTTTTTAACTATCGTAGTTGGAACTATACAGCCAAATATGGAATAAAATCTTTTTGTACCTATCTCTATAAATACAAACAGCTGTGTTTTAAATAAAATCTTTTTGCATTTGATTTTTTAAAACGTTGAAACGTCAAAATAGCGGCCGGCAATGTTTTGCCGGCCTGTTAGAGCGACCAGCAAAACTTTGCCGGCCGCTCCTTGAAACAGAACAGCAAGGTCGACTTTGCTCAAACAAGGTTGTCAAAATAATGACCACATTACATGCATTTTTGAGTAAAGTACTATTTCCTAACTGTCCTTTATCCGCGTACAATACTGGTATTCCTATTGGTAGAAAGTAAACGGCTTTCTGCAATAAGCGAGGGAAACGCGATGCATCGATGCACTACGGAATCACAACACTTCCGTTGAGGGCATTCACTGGACGTCTTACGGACAGCCTGATTTAAAACCTCTTTAGGAAAAAAGTTTATTCTCTGTCAAAATGAAGACGAAACCAGTGTTGACGTTTTCAAAATTGGATCCGGAAACAGGTGATCTGTTGGATAGAATGTTCGACAAAAAGGATTGTATGTCGGAGATTAATCCGGGAAGGGTTATTCTGCCAGCTGATTACATGACTATTGGGCAGGACATTTTGGATATGGAAGTCAAGGATACCGATGTCTGGATGTGCTCTTATCCTAGGACTGGTGAGTATATATGTGTTTTTTTTCTGTGATTATTACCTACCTACCTAATTATGTAATACAGTGCATCCATCGGTCTATTAGTGTGGATTTCAACCAGGGATTTTACGGAGCTTCGGTTCCGATTCCGCAAGGTCGGATCTTCCGATTAATTTTACAGCTCCGATTCCGACTTCTGTTCCGATAATTTTGAATCGGAGTTATACCGAAATTCGAAACGCAGCGATGCACGTGACTAGAGCGCGTACAAACTCGCGCTCAGTCTCAGTTCATTGTTTTGTTTGTGGATATTTGACTGATTAGATTAAAGAGACTGAATTATAAGTATTTCTATTTTTTCACTAAGCCTTCCTTTAACACATCTTTCTTCTACTTCCGCCTCCGACTCCGGTTCCGGTTCCGATTCCGATCAAACAAATTTAAAACCTCCGATTTCAGTTCCGGTTCCGGTAAAGGCTTGTGCAGACCAGCGCGACATGCGACGCGACACAAAGGCACCGCTCGTCGACGGCTGGTGCCTTTGTGTCGCGTCGCGTGTCGCGCTGGTCTGCACAAGCCTTTAAACGATTTCCGTAACATCCCTGATTTCAAACATAATATCTGATTTTCTTTTTCATATTTGTTTTGATTTCCCATAAAAACGTCACGAGTCACGACTGAACCTACATACTTATTATATATATTCCATATATTGGTTGAACCTTTTAAAGTAGGGCCATCCACATTTCGCCAGCTGTGTTGTTTCATATAGCTTCTAACACTTTGTCCGACCTGGGGATCGAACCCACTATTGATAGTGCAATCCACGAAGACGCGCCCCACTCCGCGATTACTGTACTGTAAGCTGAACTCTAGTACGGCTCGGAGCGGAGTGGGGCGCGTCTTCGTGGATTGCACTATCTATAGGTACCTCACACTTTGCAGTCGAACTTGTAACCGCTGAACCCATGGTTAACACGTTCAGTGCCGGGAGCTCTCCTGGAGAGTTGACTCAAGTCGCATATGGGATGCTGGGAGCCCTCGCGGAGGGCTCATTTTAAATGTAGGGTTTTCTTAGTGAATTCGGCATTATACACTGTGAAAATAAAATCAATTGTATATTTTAACAAGATTTCAAACCTAATGCCGCGACACTCCTCGTTGGTTAACTTTAGCGCAAATGTAATGCTGGTGACCCTCCTAGAGTCAACTTGCAATATGTATGGCGGCATGGCGTATGAACTCTATACTCTATATAGTCTGCCTCGTTGGTCTAGTGGTCGCAAGCGCTATTGCTGAGCATGAGGTCCTGGGTTCGATTCCCGGGTCGGGCAAAGTGTTATTGGGTTTTTCTATCTGAAATTTCGCAGTAGCAGCTTGGAGTCTGGATTTGTGCCCGGTTGATAGCAATAGGCTCGCCCCCTATTACATGTGACTTAAACATAACTGGCGAAATGTGGGTGTACCTGCTACAGGGACACCTCTGCCCAACCCTTCGGGGAAACAAGGCGTGATGTTATGTTATGAAAAATGGGTGGAGTCGAAAGTGTTAACTAGTTTTAGTTTTGAATGGTATCTTTTGTGTCCAGGTTCTACATGGGCACAGGAAATGGTGTGGCTCATCGGGCACGATTTAGATTACGAGGGCGCTAAATCTCTGCAACAGGTAAGCTTTTAATGAGCTTTCTTGTACTTTGTAAAGGTGAAATCCATGCGTCATGTTCGTGAACGGGCGCCGTCAGTTGGGACTGGTCGTCTCTTAGCTGCCATGGCATATCTTTATTTATTTTTGAATTTTTGACTTTTTCTTTATTTTATCTTTTTATTACGGACGCTTCTAACGTGCACGTCTTTCTACATTGTTCCCACTTGTATAATTTCAACATGAATTATGTAACCAATATTTTGTAACAATTTTTTATTTAAAAGAGTGTCCGTGGAGTTTCTTGCCCGTTCTTCTCCATAGGTACCTACTAACTACGCTTTGGAATGGGCAACTAGCTTCATATTTCTGACTGACAATTCCAAAGTGCCTGTAAATGGTTTAATTGAATTAAATGCTTTGAGTTTGAGTTTGAAAATCCGAATAGTATGAATTTATCAGCCATATCGTCGTTTTGTCTGACTGATAGCCTATTATCTTCTACATATTTCAGATTTCAGCTACGATGACTATTTCTGCTTCATTTTTTGACAACTATTTATAGGTTACGAGCGTGTCCTTTAATGTGGCTAATGTATCTTATCTATAATATTTCTTCTAATTAGTGTTGTTAAAGTTATGAGGGGTATGAGGGGCTTGTGGCTAAGTAATAACAGCCGCACGGGTCGATCGATCAGGTTAAGCTACGCTTGCCGCGGTTGGGTGGCCATCTTTACATACCAAGACCCTTCCGTGCTTCGGAGAGCACGTTAAGCCGTTGGTCCCGGCTGTCATTTGTAGATCTTTGACAGTCGTTACGGGTAGTTAGAAGCCCAAAAGTGACAACCAGTCTTACCAAGGGGTATCGTGTTACCTAACAACTAGGTTGTGGCGGTCAGATATGCAGTCGCTCCATGTAAAATACTGGTATTCAGCCGCATCTGGTTAAACTGGAATCCGACCCCAACATAGTAGGGAAAAGGCTAGGGAGATGATAAGTGTTGTTAAAGTTATTATCAGACAACTTCTTGAGATCAATAATCGTCTGTGCAATGTAGCTTGATAAACATTTTCCTAAATAGCTAACTCATTGTCTGGGTAACTAGGAACGTAATAATTATAAAACTACATTAACAAAGAGCATGCAGGCGTTGCCCTGTGGTCACAACTTTGTTTTTGCCTGAGTCATAGATTCTACTCAAGCTAATGTCATGCATTGTTCAGACAGGTAATGGTGACGTTGGTAAGCTCGATGGCCGACAGTTTTGGTAGTCATTGATTTCCCTGACCGCAATTAAGACCGCCATCGTAAGCCGCTTCTATCTGAACAACGCATAACTGTTAGCGTTGACTACTAGGTTCATCAGTCATTAATTTCCTACTCTCAGATAAGATGTCCCTTAGTGGAGCTATCTTGCATCATGGTGGCTGGCCACTCGACGTGGCACAAGGAGTCGGTCCAGGGCACATCCGTGGACCTGGTGAAGCACCGTCTGCCGTACCCTCGCTACATCCGCAGCCATTTGCCCTGGGATCTTCTGCCTGTTGATATTGAGAACGATGATGGTTCGGCTAAGCCTAAGGTAAGTATTATAAATGTTGAGCTTTGGAGGCTTTTTAAAGTCAAATTGATAATCTTAGAACTAGGCTTTCTCCAGGGTTAGAATCACTGCCATATTTTTGTCACTGGTCAGATATAGCTCTAAGGAATACCGGATCCGCGAGCTATTGTGTAACACATAAAATGTCTTTCATTTTGACCTTTACTGCTTCATAGGTTTGAAAAATTCGTTTGCTCAACAACGTAAATAACGCAGTGAACATGGCTGAACTGTCAAAATGAAAGGCATTGCGATCGATTGCCATTTTGTGTGTTATTACGCAATTCTATTACGTAATTGATAATTCTATGAGATTGGGTGACTGGTAACTGGGTGACTGTACTTTTTAATATACAAGGTGGAGACGACATTACAACCATAAATTTAACTACGTAGGTATATCTAATGACGTTCTTAGTCCGCATACGAAAATTAAATCAAATATATCCAATAGTTTAGTCACTATAGCTAGTCAAAGATTGACAAAACCCATAGTCGGCACATCACTACTATTTAGTTTGTTTGAAAAAATAACTTTTTTATTTCGATGCTAGGATTTATTTGATGGTTCCAAATACTCTTATGTATTAGTATTGCCAGTGTTTTCATTTATGGTCGTATTGTTGTCTCCACATTGTATAACATGTAAAAAAAACCTTGGCCGATTAGGTATCGTACTGAGAGTCTATTTATGTGGTAATTTTGAGGAAAAGAAAAAAAATATCACCACATTTTTTTTAATGGAGAATTTAGCGGGTGTCTACAAGTCATAACTTATGAACCCTGTTGAAATTTTTTATTTTTTTTTGTGGATTTGGTACTAAAAATGTGAATTTTAAATAACAATAAGTTTTTTATTTTCGGGAAAATAACCCCCCCCCCCTTTTTCTCCCCCTTCCCCTTTCCCTTTCGGATCGGACAGGGTTTTTTTACATATTGTACTTACCTACGAATAACGTATAAGTTTCGATCAACATTGTTGATCGAAGGGTATAAGCTACCTATATAATAAACAGCCTTGTGTGGTGTGATCCAGCTATTTATGAAACAAACTTCATCTTCAAGATATTGGTCCTTTTATCTACTTTTACAAGTATTTTTCCTTAGCTTGTGCTTCTTGAAGACATACATAGGCCTAAAAGAGTTTGTCTTTAACAGGTGATATATACGTCCCGCAACCCTAAGGACATGGTGGTATCGTACTACCACTACTGCACCCTGGTGCATGGACTCAAAGGGACCTTCGAGGAGTTCTGCGACCTCTTCATGAAGGACCGCGCGCCCTTCGGACCCGTATGGAACCATATACTTGGTAAGATCATTAGAACTTTAAACATGAATTTTAATTTATTCCACACATTAATTTATAAAATACTTGTACTCTTCTCTTTTTTCCTCCTATATGATCATACCTCACTCTTTTAAAATCAGTTTTGGTCCTTGCCCAGATTGTAATTTATATAACATAACCTTTCATTAATACAATAAAACTTTTTCTACTTAGGTTTCTGGAACCGCCGTCACGACCCAAATGTTCTCTTCATAAAATTCGAAGAGATGAAGCATGACCTCCCTTCTGTGGTCAGGAGAACTGCTCATTTCCTGAATAAAGAGCTCAGCGACATTCAAGTGGACAAACTATGCGACCACCTCTCCTTCCAAAATATGAAGACGAATCGAGCTGTCAACTTGGAAGCCATCTTGGAAAAGTCATTCGGAGTGAGCTATTTGGAGTCCACAGATTTGAGGTTCATCAGGAAAGGGGAAATTGGGGACTGGAAGAATTACATGTCCGATGATTTGTCTCGAAGATTCGATGAGTGGGCAGAACAGCATTTGAAAGGAACTGAGCTAAGTTTTGAGTAAGATATAGTGCTGTAGGCCGACCGCTTAACTGAGTCCGTGCGCGGTGCGGGAGGGGTGACAATTGTCACACGTTGACGAATCACTGAGCAGTGAGCTCTCGCATCACGGCACCACACCCCTCCCGCACCGCGCAACGACCTCAGGAACGGACTCAGTTAAGCCTGGTGCATACTGGCACGACGCGACACCGGTAATTGTTCTACCGTGAAGTTTTCTTAGAAATTGTTTTGTCAGTTGCGTCGCGCCAGTCTGCAGGAGCCTTTAAGCGGTCGGCCTTTATAGGGTAATTCATTTTGAATTTATAGTTTCTAATGTATTTAAATATATTATTTTAGCTTTGATTATTAATTAAGAACAAAGTTTAGATTATGCTAATAAGTGCGGATAGTTGTTTAGTTATTATATTTGAATGACTACATTTTAATGTGTTTTTCCACGATGTTTTTAAGTAATTAGTTTTCTTTCGTCACTTAACGGAAACAGTATTGTCTTTATGTAACGTGGAAATGTGTAGATTCCTATTTTAATTGAAGTTGTTGACGTAACAATACTTCCGTCTAGATTTTCCAATTGTTACGTATGCTCATATAATTGTTGTTATTTACTTTTATGGAAGTAGTAATTGTTATTTAATTGCATGGTATTTTATATAAGTATAACACTACCGTATATAAAATAAAGAATTAAGGAACTTTCTCTTGATTTGTTTCCATTTTATCCCCAATAGCTTACGATTTCACGATTTGGGAACAGGAATTTTATAGATCTACAAGGACCATTTTACGGTAGTTGAAGGGTTCAAAAATGAAATAACCAAACATTTTGGATGCTTTTTTTAATACCACAAAAGTGAGATTCACAAGGTTGGCAATTAAATGAAAATGGTAACTTTCAAGCACGTTTGTACAGAGTGGTACTTATACAAGAGATAAACAAATAAATAATATAATGATATCTTTAAAAACATTACTCTCCTTTTGGACTCCGCAAAGTCAGGTAAAAAATAGTGACATAAACGATAAGAAATGTCAAATTGTAATTCTCAATTCAAAATAATAATAAAATGAATAAATAAAAACACGTGATCGAAGTGAAACCTTAAAAACAGAATAAGAGAGATTTAAGAGTGAGAGACAGAGAGAGTTATATCTTTCTTCTCTCTTTTGTATCGAAAAGACCCTAAACGTGACGCGTCATTGAAATTTTACTCTCAAATCTCGTCCTAATCGCCGCCTAAGAAGTTTCACTTCAATAGAGATAAATCCAACAATTTTGTTAGAGGTCACGGTCGGGGTCAATTAAAGGTCATCCATTAATCTGTAGTTTAATATTCCGGGGAGTTTAATACAAGGGGAGGACGAAAAATTCATTATTTTTGGCCTAGGATGTCTAGTTTTTGAGAAACTCAAAAAGGGGATTCCAAGTTACAATGTTTTGTTGGATTTACATTTCGTGTCACTTAAGTTTGCCGTTCTGAAACCTGGCTTTCCGATTATAAATCCAAAAAAAATTGCCAAGGGTCACGGTCGAGGTCAATTAAAGGTCATTTGTTAATCTGAATAGTTAAATATCCCGGGGAAATACACAAGGGGGAGATGAAAATTTCATTATTTTTCACATCTAGTTCTTGAAATATTTGCAAATAACAAAAAGTCGGGATTCTAGTTCCAATGAAAAATACTTTGGTTAAGGTTCATGCACACACGTCAGTCACGTCAATATCAAGCGCCGATCAGTCGGAGGATGTCTAGTTTTTGAGATATTTGGGAAAAGTCAAAAAGGGGATTACAAGTTATCCATTTAGGACGCAACTTACGATTACACTTGTCAAATGAACTACCTACATTAAAATAATACAGCTACCTATTATACTTGTGAAGTTGTAAATGTTCATTTAAATATTTTATATGTTACGTGATTTCTCATATCTTGGAGATCTAGATCAATAAGACTTCACGTACTTATTTTTTTTTTACTTTTTTGCACTTTCTTTTTTTACCGGGTTGTTCGCAGTTTTTCCTCGTTCATTTCACTGTACCTATGTATTATATAAATAATAGTATGTTGCTAAGTGTTAAAGTACTGCAATTTTGGAAGTGCTTATGTATTAATTAAGTACAATTGCTTAGGTCAATCTGAAGATCTGGAAAATGAAGTAGGATTGATTATTTTTGGACCAAATTGTATCGATATAACATTATAATAAAAATGAAACACAATATATACCATAAAGACCTCGATAACTTTCCTGAACATTCGTTTTAAAGAACTTATAATTAAAAGTATAAAAGTCACATTGTTAAAGCTTTTATTTAACGTCAGATTCTTAAAATAACAAAAAAAAAATAATGAACAAACAAAAAAAACAAATTATAAAAAAAAGATAAAGAACATGCAAAATACAACATGGATAATCTCAAAAGGACTAGATACGATAAATATTAATTTAATTGACTCACAACACTTAGCTACGCGGTGCATTTCAGCTATACAACTATTGTTGAAAATTAATATAAATATCTATGCACCTACCTACTGAGTACTTACATAATATAAACGCTATTTTAAGGAAATATTTTCCAATGGTGAAAGAATACAGGGTAAACGATAAAGGCAGCGTATCGCAAATGATTTGTTCGAAATATATTTTTATTAATAATGTTAAAAAACATAAAAAAAAAATAAACAAGGTACACTTTTAAAAACACCTTTCAATTTTTTTTTTATAAGTAAAAATAATTTTAAATACATACTTATTATTTTAAAATTTAAAAAAAATCTTCTTTTTCAGCGCGAAAAGTACGTATCTACCAAGTACGTAGGTACAATAGATTTCTGTCGATACAGAAAAAACTTTTATTTCTTTTTACTTAAAATTACATTGATCGTGGCTCCTGTAAGTTCCTAAATACAGGATTAATATTATTACAAATATTAAATAAATTGTGCCTAGTGAGTTAAATAAATTGGGCGTAGCGAGGACATTAATAAGTAATTTACAAAAGTTAGAAAATATACATTTTGATGGGATAAATGATTAGATATTTTAGTTTTAGAAAATTATTAACAGCGAGTCGTATACAAATTTTTAAGTAGGAAGTTACACATAATCATTTCAGTCGCGTATGAAATATTAAAAACCAATGCTATTATTGGAGAAGAATAATAAAACCGTGGTCTTAGACATAATAAAGATAAAGTTGATGACCTGCCTGCTACGCCCTTTAAATTCTAAAAAAGACGATCCGAAAAGACCTTTTGAAGTTACTAAGTAACGTTCTATCTACAATAAAGGTACAATAAAAATATCGTCTTTGCGTGTACAAGAAAATATATTGTATAATTAATACGTTTATGGTAAATTATCTATTTTTTCTCTTACTCCAAAACCGCCGTCAAACAGCGTCAAATATTTTGATATTTTTTTAAATATTTATGTTTAGTTTCTATTGTCATCTTGTAAAGCTCATAACTTGATTTTATTCTTTCGTAACAATAATCTTTGGAATTATTTTTGGGATGTATTCGTCTGAGATCTATTAAATACTAAAAAAGTTAAATATTTTTAACGATAAGAATGTTCCACCAATTTTAAAGCTCTTATAATATTTTTTTCAGATATTTTTGAGACAAAACATGGTAGAGAAAATTTTAATTTGCACGAATTAAAGACTTTATCTGATACTTACAAAAGTAATTAAGTACAGTTATAATAACTATATCTTCTACAACTATTTGTATTATTTCGTAATATAAAAATTGTTTATGGACTAGAGTGAATTTGTAAATAGGTTTTCAAAACGATACATTAGGCCGAGAATATTAATAGATTATTCTGTTAAAATACTGATATTAACAATTCTGATTTTGATATTATACACTAGAAACCCGTTTTACCCTCACTCGATAACATGGATTTATGCAAAGTTATTAAAGACGTAGATAGAACTACAATTATACAACCTTTACTGAATGTAAGACTTATTATAACAACTATTCTCAGGTTCATGAAAAATAATTCAATAGGTATTGTACTTCATAATAATAATTTAAAAAAAGATTTAGAAACTGCACAGAAATACACTGAAGAAGATAATGTTAAAATTACAAATTGTGCATTTAGTTATCAGAGGGCAAAACAGGTGAATTAAAAAACTATTTAAAACTTTAAATAAGATGACAACTAGAATTATTTTTATGTCTTACATGAGGGTTTCCGAATGCCCCACAACATTGATGATGGTTTACATTCTTCGTGTGATGATGACCATGAGGATTGACATTCCCTTGTTGCAGCTGCTGTTTCTCTTTATTAGAGAAATCTCTGGGTACTTGTTTGTGTACTGAACAAGTTTTGTTGTGTCCGGGAGCTATTCGCGCTTTAAATCTACCAACTTTGCCAGGTTTAGGATGGTTTTCAATAGATTCCTGGGTGCATAGGTGTGGTACTTGGTTCATGTCATTGTGGGCGTCTTGGTATTCGGTGTCTGTTTCTGAGGAAGATAAACATGTTTTAACATCAACTATTCTTGTTAGGCGTTAAAAATTTGTCTGATTTCAAACTGTGGATTCAGTGAAAGGGTATCATCAAGTGTCACTGCACTTTTTGTTAGTTCTTTTGCATGTGGTAACAGAAACACACAATTCAGACTTTAAAATTCAGTGTAAGAATAGGTACTTATAACAATAAATAACAATATTTTCGTACCTAGAAAAGGGTTTTGATAATTTGTTAAAAAAAGTTTGTATACATGGATGATAAGATGTTTCACAAACAATTGATTGGTGTTCAGGTTGGGGTCTGGGTACTTCCCTTATACCATCTCGCATTTAAATAATCTTTCTTACTGAACATTACCTGCTTACCTATTTCATCCCCACTATGTTTGGCTGTAATCGAAGATGCTGTCTCCGGTCTGAGAGTAGAATAGGAATCTCCTATAGCTGGCGGAGCCGACCGAGTGGGCGAGATCCGCGCGACGCACTGTTGGATTAGCGTGAAGCATCCAAACGTTAGCCGTGGGCTAGTTAACGATATCTAGAACATTTCAGCGGTCATACTAACTGATCTTCAATTCGGCTGGGCGAAAAATTTTACAAGATTTTTAGACCCTCCACCAAATTCTTTGTGATCCACCACCGAAATGTTTTAGCAATTTTAAGTGTCAAGCAGTTCAGAGTAGCAACATTTGAAGGTTTTTAGTCGAAGCGAAAAATATTGTGTGTTTCCATGCACATGCACACGCCAAAATGTGATTTAGTGTAAATTGGTGGAATCTGAACTTCATTATCCTTATAAACGATTTATTTAGTTTTATGGGTTCTTTTTTCATAATAACTACTAATTTAGTATGACTCACAGTATCAATCATATTATCAGTATCTCGGTCTTTGGGTTGTGGCGCAGTCCCAACTCTGCAAGGGGACGTTGAACTGTAACTTAAGATTATCTTGATTTTACAACATGGCTGCCAGGCAATTATTTAAATTATTCCAGTATTGTGAAAACGATTAGTCAATAAGTCAACATAAAATTACAAGGTGATCCTCAATCACAATTTATAGTCCTTTCACAGTTATTGTACCTGTGACAGCAGCAACTCAAAAGCAACCTTATTGTGCCGAGAATAAAGATCACTGTGATTTTGACAGCCTTGTCAGTGGCAGCAAACCAACAGCAACCTTATTGTAACGAGTATAAAGATCACTGTGATTTTAAGTGATACAAAATCAAAGGTAAAATCACTGTGAAAGCTTAGGACTATACTTTATGATTTCCCGAAAACTGACAGTGATTATAATTACCAGATCGACGAATTCAGGCTGTCTATGGTTGTAGCTGTCGCTGTTCTTAGTGGTTCCACGGATTCTGCATCTGTCCACATCCCAGCTACACTAGTTGAATTTGATCTTGACTCTACAGAGTGAAAGGAATATCATGTTTTTAATATTTAATTTAATATATTTTTACATATTTTCGATTAATATGTTGTGGATCTCACCTCGTTCCCTTTCCGTCCTATTAGGTGAATTAGCTATACTCCTCCTGGCTACATCTTGAAAAGTGACCGGAGAGTACATCCGTCTCTCTTCTACCGGTGACGTCATAGTCGTCTTCGGGGCATTTGAAATTTGAGAACTCCTCACAACCGTTGTATTCTGAACCGTCATCAAATTCCCTGAACTATTTGCTAAAGAGTTGGGACCAGAGTTGACGGCATTCGGGAGATGGTTGTCAGCATTCTGGATCCTTCCAGAATTTTGCGCTTCTTTAATGTTCATTTGTTGGGCTGAATGTTCTGCAATACTGTCTCTGACGTCCGCAGCTCTTTCCCATTCTAGTTCCGTGCCAGGAGTCAGTTGTGGTGATATGACTTTTGTTAAGGATGGTCTTGATTCGCGACCTTCCAGCCAGTATGTTTTCATTGCACCTGCAACAGTTTGTGTTGGCTTATGAGAAACATTGCACATTTGATTCATAATATCTACTAGTATATTTATGGACAGATTTTTTGTAAATCTTAAATCATAGAATGAACGAAATGATGATTATTTAGCCAATTTTTCTGAATTCCAATTATTTCGTTTCTCAAACGTCTGACATGATTCTAGAGATTCTTGGATTGGTAACCTTACTGAGGAGAAATCAGTAGGGTCACCAATGAAGGAATCTCTTTCTTTTAAATAGTCCAACTCTAAACAAAACTATTTATATCCTTACCTTTTCCTTTGACCTGTATCTCTCCTCTCTCAGTCACCATATAAGATGGTGATAGCAGTTCTTGCGTTGTCTGCGAGATATGTATCCTCATAGCTTCTGATGTAGACTCCATTCTTGAGGCAGTGTTGACAGAGTCTCCGAAGAGACAGTACCGAGGCATCTTGAGGCCGACGATACCTGCTACCACTGCCCCAGAGTGAACTCCCACTCTTATTGAAAGATGAGATCCTGGAAATATGAAATATATTGACTTAATAATTGTGTTAGGATTGTATTACGGGTGTAAAAAGAAATTTAACGAAGCCGAGAGTTACACTCCATTAAAGTGATAATTTGTTTAGGGAACCTTCTGGTTACGGATATTTTCACTAAAACATGTTTTAAATTTTATAAGTTTAAGTACTCCTACAACTCCTGTACCGTTCCATGCACCCATCAGAACAATGTTTTGTGTATGTTGCATTGCATGTTGCCGTAAACAGCGATTTTTCACACCGAAAATGAAAGTCGTTTTCCAGCAATAATTTTTGCTCAATGTCACTTAGTTTGATGTACAGAATGCGTAGATAACGGCTATGTTATGGTTCTTTTTACTGCTGGGATTTTTCGAAAAATCAGACTATTTAAATATAGCTTGTGCGACGTGCCAGAGTTAATAACCTCTTGCAATTATCTTTGATATTCGTGATGATGATATCATATTAGTGCTGGTTTCTAGTTACGATTAAGACCACTAAAGTTAAGAGTCCCTACACTTCGTTTATCTCGATTTAGTTAACCTTGAATTTTAAGGATATTAATATTTGTTACCATTATGGTCACAATAGGCATAGCGGACAGTCCTCTGTGCAGGGCATGCATGGAGGCTGAGGAAACCGTTGCGAATGTGCTCTTTGAATGCACAGGCGTCACCAAGATTAGAACAGAAACCCTCGGGTCACCCAGATCTTTCACAGACGTTCTGAACAGACCAGGAAATCTAATAAACTTCTGGAGGGAGGTGTGCTGGTTGGAATAACCATCGACGGCCGCCATGGCCCAAGCATAATGGTACATCGACGGCCGCCATGGCCCACGCACAATGGTCCATCTGATGGACTAAATGCGGAAATCAAACCCTATAGGGTTTGATTTCCGCATTTAGTCCATCAGAAATTTCTAGAAATTTTTGTTTAACAAGCCGTGTGCCCAAAATTACGATCTTCCATACAACTTTGATCCTTTATTAAATTCGTTTAGGGGATGAATTATCAAAAATCCTTTAGTGCTCACTTTCGTTATGACCCAGCGGTATAGGCTGTGCGTTGTATGTCAGTGAATGAATTTAAGATTTTATTAAGACGCAAATACATGTCAGTGACCTTGAGTGGTTAGCTTTCGTGTTCTGTACTGAGCTCACGCAACGCGTCGTACGTCCAGCCAATAATAGGACTCGCCCATCAAGGAGCGCTGTCCCGAATTAGACGCATTATTAATTTGTTATACATAAAACAAAAGGATTTTTAAAACACGTATAAGTACTAAAATATCAATAATTATATTATCTTTAAAACGGTGAAGGTTTCAGAAAAATATGCTTGATAGATTTTGCGTAATTCTCAGTTTTTTATCCGCGTAATTTGCAAAGTTATGTCTAACTTTACAAATTAATTTCACTATATAATATTGACATAATCTAAAATATTCCTATATTAAATTATTAAGAAAATGCTTTAATTTAACATATATTTTTTCCAAATCATTAACACTACTCGTTTCGACGTGATCTTCAGTATAAAATCATTAAAAGGCGATTTTCGTCGCCTTAACTTGATTTTATTCCTGATCTTGACTATATGCAACTTGCATCTGCTATTAATTAGGTGAAACATGAACAGCCAGTTTTATATAGTTACCTGTGCTAGGATCTTTCAAGTCAGTGATAGCGTCGACCATATCGAGCGCCATGTCGCACACCTTCTCGGCATGATTGTCTTCCTTCTCCGGTGCTCCAGATACCACCATGTAGGCATCACCTATAGTTTCTACCTAGAATTGATCAGACAGAGATAACTAAACAAAATGATTTTATCTGAGGGAGTTTTCATAATAACATCCAGTGTTCGAGAGAATTTGCCTTGGAATATCGATTTGATCAATCAGCACCCTAATTGCGTAACACACTTTCAATCACAATCTGAGTGATTTTGAAGGATATTGCTAATCCATTGCTTCATTTATTTTCAAATTTATCAGCTCAACAACGTAATGAATGTTGTTGAACTGTCAAAATGAAAGCCATTGCTACTGTCAGTGTGTTACGCAATTATCCCGCCATGTGTGTCTGTTTGTAATGTTAAAATAACAGCTTTTTACTAAATGCATATGAAAGTATATACAACAAAAACACAATTTTTAATTTTTGTCTGTTTGTTCCGGCTAATCTCCGAAACGGCTGGACCGATTTTGACAGGACTTTAAAGAGAGGTTTAAAACTTTCTTTAAATTATGCATGAATGGTATAGTGGAACTGAATTGAAAACCACTGCTTAACATAGGCCTCTCCAAAACCAAAAGCATCGTCACAGTGACCGGTAGGTACTGTGTTTCTCACATCCAGCTTGTCGCGACCTACACCTGGTTGTAGGTTCACTATGCGGGGGGAATCAATCCACAAAAAACAATTCCCGTCCATCTATAAAACTGATGAAGTCATCATCTTCATCATTTACAGCCCTGACGGGCTGTAAATGATGGTACTACTGGACACATGCTTCTCTTTTCTTGTGCTAACCCCCACGCTCCTGTATCAGCCCCATCCATGGTCTTCCTTCGTCGGCAACAATGTCATCCGCCCATCTTACCACCCCACGACCGAAACCTCGTCCTCCAGTCCTTGGATGCCAGTCGGTTATTGCCTTACCCCAGTCAGTTAGGTCAACCTTATTTTATGAATACTGAACTCAACGTACCTTATAAACCCGGTTCCTCTCAGTCAGCGTATCAAAGATGGAGTACATGGCGTTGAGCATGGAGACCACCTCCATAGGAGTGATGCGGGAACAGATTTCCGTGAAAGTCACCACGTCAGAGAACAGGATCGATACGCTGTTGAACATCTGCGGGTGTATAAGGAAGGCAGTAGTGAGTTTTAATCAGAAAAAGACAAACATAATATAATTCCAGCTGAAAATTTGATAATATTTGTAACAAAAAAAGAAAGATGCTGATGTAGATGTTGGTTTTAAGTGAGGAGTAAAAACTATGTGGATATTCATTATAGAAATTGATTCGATGCAAGGAAGAGCTTGAACACAAACGTCGACGTTGCGAAATTCTTAGCAGCATAGGAATAATGTTGATAATAATTGTGATGACGATTCACGAGATTGCAAAAAGGTGATAATAAATAAGAACGATAACAGTCTATTTAAAAGGTTTTCAAGTTATAGTTAGTTTTAGTTCATGCTAAGAAGACAATCACTCCTTAAACAAACTTTAAACTCTATTATCCCATAAAGGAGCAAACCTCATATTCATTGTTATAATAAACTAAACTTATCGTTTATCTCATCTGAGAGCCAGTCGGCACGGATTCATGTTTGTGTAGGGTGTAGCTAACGAAACAGCGGATAAGGGTAAGCAGAGAGCGAGGCCGGTTTGGTTTACTGAACCGTCACTAATTCGTGAAAAGATTTTCATTTTCCGGGTCACAAGTTTGCTGTTGTGGTAGTATGTCTGTTAAAATCAGTTTTTACTTTATTTTCTCACGATGTTTTCCTTGATTATAAGCTTAATCTTTTAACTTTCCTAGTCTTTTTGATAGAGCCTTGCTGTAGATGAATGAATGCTCTATTTAGTTGTATTGTTAATACCAAAAACTAGAGAATTAGAGTCACCAACTACTTAAAGTATTCGATATAATTACGAATTTTTGCATGCCAAATGGAAGAATGTACATGGCACCAAACACTATTTGTATAACTACATAATTATATGCAAATAAACATTTTCTATTGTGTTCTAGTCTTTCAACACATAGGTCTGATGAATATAGAAAACCGTGACAAGATAAGGTCATACTAAAGGAATATTAAAAGGAAAACATGGAAACATAATACATTCTTTTGCACGCGTGAAAAATTACATGCCGTCACATTTCAGTCATTAATAATGTGCTGATGACGTGCAACACATTGTTAGAAAGTAACTGAGACACGATGATCAGTTATATCGTTTATATTTATAATTAATTATTAGCATCAAGTGTTGCGGCGACGATTATGTCATCTAGAAATAAAAGATATGAACGGTTCATAAATCTGGGTAATTTTGCGGTAAACAACGTGAACGAATTTGATTTCATTTGAAAAACTATTTGACAGGACCTATATCTGACACCGAGTAAGTACAAAACATATACTTGGCCTAACATTGATCCTTAATTGCCAATTGATCATAACCACGATCCAAGTCTAAACTATTATTCTTACTTAGGTACTTATTTTAACACTCCCAAACTAAATCCAATACTTATTAAGTAGGTACCTAAATAGAATGTTAGGAAGTAGATACCTATCTACTCTGTTACTGTAAGATGTACAAAGAAATTGTTATTCTGATAGTGTACAAGAAAAATTCGTGACGCGTGACTTATCAATATGATAGACAAGCATTGAGTTATAGTAATATGATTTATATTTATCATATGTTAAGCGACAGAATAACAATGGGGTTTGGAAACGAAAACTAACATATTTGCAAGAAAATGGTGGAAGATTCCAGGAAAGTTTGGCATAAATATTTACCAAACTTTTTCTATTAGAAAATAATATTTGAGCTCGTACTTTTGCTTTCTAGTCGATCTATTCTTATTCTAGATTTTTACAAGATAGACCGGCTGCCTAGTCAAAAATATCAAAGCAATCACTGAATTTGCATTATAAATTAGTTCTTTTTGCAAACATTTTATTTTTCATCGCTCTTGGGCAGATGCAAATCCCAAAGGCCACAGAAGCTTTAGGAAAATGATCTCAGTCCGGATTAAGAGATCGATCGCCTCTTGCTTCTCTGCTCAGCCTCTGATCTTCCCTATATTGGTTTACTGTTTGCTCAAGGGACTGTGAACGTATGTTTGAAGTTTGAGGATAGTTGGTTTTGATGAATATAACCGATGAGTATCAACTCAAAAGTAGTTGGGGAAATATGTAATAGTGAACAGCTAGAGATTTCACGAGGCAGATAAACAGATTTTATTTAAGAATAATGAAGTGATTTTAATGCAATATTCTTGTGAGAATAAAGATTCTTCTTAAAACCTAATTAAGTTATGTACCTAATTTAGTTATGATCTAAGTAGACGATATTGATAAACTTAATGCAGTCAATTAACCAGAATTAGTCGGTTAATTGTTAGTGTTAATTACTAGTTTTCCTCGATTTTAAGATTGCTTGCAGGTTGCCTTTTATTTGCGATCTGTCTGCAAAGGCTAATTTAATTGTTGCATTGATAGTTGGCTTCTGAAGTTTTATATTAGTCTGATACATTACTCACCTCACACGTGTCTATAGGATTCTCTCCATTTCTCAGTCTATCAGCTACCTGTTTCGGTATCATCTGGTACAGCAACTCGTCCGTCCTCTTCATCTCCTCGTCCAGCTTCCTCATTGATTCTTCTAGTTTTTTACTCTTCTGCTGTTCTTGATCTAACGCTAGCTTCAACTCCACTGATTGCTGTGTTCCGGCTAACATTAGGTCTCTGGAATATTGGGAGTAAGTATGTTTTAAATAAAAGAACTTGTGAATCATAGTGTCTTTATTTATTTCTTCGTGTATTACGTTATTTGTGAAAAAGTACGTACGTGTTAAATTAGATCTTTTGATTTTTAAATGCCGTTTGATCACTTTCATCCTAACTAATATTATAAATGCGAAAGTGAGTTTGTTTGTTACGCTTTCATGCTAAATCGGCTGAACGGATTTGAATGAATGGCACATGGGTAGACCATGACTTGGGTTAGGACATAGAATACTTTTTATCCCGGTAATACGTAATTCCCAACCTCTAAGTGAGCGAAGTTACGCACAAAAGCTAGTATTGAATCTTATCTTACTAATATAATATTCAAAATGCGAAAGTTTCTGAGGATGGATGGAAAGATGTTTATTACTTTTTACTGAACTGATTTGGATGCAATTTGGCAAACATATAGTTCATAACCTGGATTAACACATAGGATACTTTTTGTCCCGATATTTCCACGGGATCGAGACTTATCCTGGTGAAACTGCGGGGCGCTGCTAGTATTTCATAAATACACTATTGTTAAACATTTACTATTGCGTCGGCTTTACGGATGGTGAAAGTTTTTGTAATTTACCTGCTAAAGTCATGCATCGACAGATCGTTGATGTAAAGCCCAGTAGACACAAGAGCAGCTAGGTCCGGCATCACAGGAGTGCCCAGGTACATCATCATCCGCCAGTTGTCCATGTAGATCATTTGACCTGGATATAGACAAAGATTTTAGAACATACTCTTAAAAATCTCGATGGAGCAGAAATTGAATATTCTACAAGAAAGTGATGATTGAAGAACAAAACTGAATATATTTAAAACTTATTTCGCGAATTGGGTCAAAATAATTGATTTACAAAAAAGAGAAAGGAGAAATTAAATGGATTTAACAACGATGGTGGTGAGGAAAATTAAATATCAACAAAAGAACCTTTCAACACAAATATTCTAAAAATATACAGCACAAAAGTTCGGATAAGTAGGAACTTCAAGTTTATACTTATACAAATCTTGTAAAAGTATCTTACTTATAATTCAGTGCGAGAAGAAGTACGATGTGGATTTGCAAAAACCCTCCTCGAGTGCCCAAATATTTGTCGGAAAAGATTGGGGTCTACAAATAGATTTCGACGAACACATTGAAAGTTTTCAAAAGCAACCAAAATCTTGAGAAAAGTAAACTTATAAAGTGATAGGTAAGTAGAAGATAGATAAGTAGGAGATAGATAAATAGAAGTGATTTCTAAACACCGAACTAGAGTAAAGAGGAAACGTGGTCATGTCGTCGTTGCCGTTCATTCCTATAACGTATGAAATCTCTTTTTTCTCCTTGGTTAATGATACTAGTCCAAATATTTTTTTACGATAAAATCTACATCTACCACTACCATATCCCTATGTTTTGTTTATTTTGATAAATATATTAATTTTAGAATTTAATAAATAACGTTACATTATAATATAAATCGTAAAAAATATTTGGACTAGGGACCAGGGAGAAAACCGCAATTAGTTAGTATGAAATGAACACCAACGACCACAAGATCGCGTTTCTTCTTAAATAGAAATCTTTAAGTAGAAGAATACAGTGAATTTGGTAAAGATTCCAAAATTACTTGGTGCACCAGTCATCTAGATAGTCTTGTATTTACAGTATTGATTGCATTAAAAAGTAATCGTGCCATATTTAATACATTGTCTAGTGCCCAGACTACGTTGTTTACAGCCAAGTTTTGTGCTTTTTGGTCTCCTCTACCTTTAAGATGTAAATTAATAACGTCAGGCAAAGGTCTTCCGTCATACGCAAAGCGCTTCTTTGGTTGCATGCCTGGAAAATTGACCAAATATCAACGTAAAGTAATCGTATCGTATTACCCAGTAACTGGGTGGTGGAGGTCAGATAGGCAGTCGCTACATGTAAAATACTGGTATTCAGCTGCATCCGGGTAGACTGGAAGCCGACCCCAATATACTTAGTTGGGAAAAGGCTAGGTAGATGGTGATGATTAACGTTAAGCAATTTTGTGTCGATACATCACCATCTCCTTTCAAAGGGCATTTTGTTGGCATTCTTAACTAAATATGAATCGCATATAGAATATTGGTTTACTGTTGTGTCGTAAGAGCGTTTACGCACTACATCCGATCCGAATCCGAGAAATGTCGGTCCAAAGTAGCCATAGTACTATTTGTATGAGGGGTTGCGTACTAGATCCGAACTCTGTCCGTCCGAATTTAGAACATTACCAATTCGGATTGAACTCTGATCTTGAATTCGGATTCGGATCGGACGTAGTGCGTAACCACTTTTAATCTATCAATCGCTTCGTTGGATATTTCTTGCGGAGGGTTTTGGGTATAGACATTGGTCTGGATGTAAGGTTTATGTTTAGTCTGTCTAAATGCCGAACTAAAAGATCTCGCGGAATAAACGGCCACGACTCCGGCCAGTCGTGGCATTCTAGTGGTATTGTAGATATGGTCTGCGGCCATTTGGCCGCTGACCAAGTGCGCGATTCGTATCGGTTTCTATAGTTTACCTGGTTGCTGCGACCGAGGTTCTGGCCGTCTAGTACGCGAGATCCCTAAGAATTATCTCCTTTAATTAATCGTGAACTTTCAAAAGTTTGTGACACTCCAGATTTAAGGTCGAGATTCCGAAAGAGCTATGCATCTGTGTAAGTCCTAGACACAGGTCCTAGTTTGTAGTCCAAAGTTTTATTTTTCCTAAGTCTGTACCTATGTCTCCAAATCCAGCCATCATCTTCATATTAAAATAACTTGTTGAATAAGTCCCTTGTTATTTTCGCATAATTTATTTTCTAATTGAGTTTCTGTTTAAGTTAAAGTGAAACCGTCCACGTGAAACGAGATAATGCGGTTTTCATGGAAAGCGCGAGAAAACACTAACTTTATAATTTCCCTGCTGACGAATGAAATTACGAACTAGGATTGATTGTATGAATAGATATTACTCTTAAGTAGGTGCTCTGTATCAAAATTAAGTTAAATTTATAGTCTTCACATTGTATGCTAGTCACCGTAGACACAAAAATCGGGTTAGGTCGCAAAGAAGTTTTTGCAGTTAGCCCAGGTCTTTCGAACTGCAAACTGGGTACACTACTGGAATCTATCCCAAAAAATCTGTGTAAGTAGTGCACATTTTTTGCCACCTACGATGTCATAAATGACTAAGGAGTATGGTCAAGAAGGCTTATCTTTGAATCACACACTGACTTATTAATTACAAAATTTTTGGAAAATCGTCTATTTTTACAATGTTTGTAAATATGTGTGTGTTATCACATATTAAATTATCTGTCGTTGCTTCATTTTTAATTCTTTTTACCTATTGTGGTATAGTAATTTTATTCTAGGTACATCGTCTTCACATATAGGTAATATTATTTAACTAATGTACGTGCATATACAAACAATTGTAAAACATTTTAAAAGAGTAACGGTGGAGTTTCTTGCCCATTCTTCTCCATACGAAAACTACCTTTTGGAAGGGGCGACTAGAATCAATTTTAATATTTTGTAAATTTTGACGTTCAAAAGTGCCATACATGGGCCATGCCATAATGTTCCCACTGTTGGGACACAGGCCTGCTCTCGGTGAGTGGGCCGCAATCTAACACGCAGGCCCAGTGCGGGTTGGTAGATGTCACATGTCTTCGAATTTGGGTTCTAGGACATGCCGGTTTCCTCACGATGTTTTCCTTCATCGTTTTGAGAGCAGTGGTATTATATTATCTGTGGCAGTGGTATTGAAATAATTTACACAAAGTAATCTTACAGAGGAGGCCTGTGTCCCAGCAGTGGGAACATTAAAGGCGGATTATGCTTGGCGATTTTCGTAACCACCATCAACTTATTCGTACCTCTACATAACTAGAGCTGGCCAGTGTTCGGAGCCAGATTACGGCGAAACTTAAACTGAGACCTCATAAATAATTATCACTCCTTGCTGAACAAAGACACTCTCAGATGAAAATTAATTTTGTTACATAGAGTATACAGTTGAAATTTTCTCTGGCAGAACCTGTGTCTATCAAAACGCTGAGCTTTCAGTTGGTATCAAAGTTAATTGTCACAAGAGATAACTACGGTAGCTCTAGAGATGTTCTTCATGTATGACATAGTAAATTATTCCCTGGACCCCACACTAGGATTCCCTGTGTCGTTGGGTCCATCAATCCACATCAATTTTCATTTTTGTTTTACAAGATGGAAAGTTTTTTGTGGAATAAGCAGAAAATAATTTACAAGGGTCGTGACCCTGAGTTTCATTGTTAAGTTTTGTTGTATCTACGGTTAAAGAAATTAATTGTTAAGAAAATTTACATACTATGTCAATTTTCCGTTTTATAGCTAGTACCTGGGCGACCGAGCTCTGCTCTGGTGAAATTAGAGAATGCTCATTTAATAGTATAGGATAGTACATACTAATTCCATAGCATAATAGTAGGTACTTACTAATTCCATGCTGCTATGGTCATTATTCTAATGTCATTATTCTCATGTTAGGTATTCATTATCTTGTTCTAAACTTTGGGGACCGAGCTCTGCTCAGGTGAAAATACGGAAAAAACTAATTTTCCCAGATATGAGACCTAGCTAAATCGATTTTTTGCCCCCGTAAACCTCTATATTGCAACATTCATCGAAATCGTTAGAGCCGATTTCGAGAACGTGAGTACCTACCTACAAATATACCCAGAATACAAATATTGCTCGTTTAATAGTTTAAGATTTCATACAACTGTCAAAGGATGACAGTTGTGATTTGATTACACGGACAATTTAAGTTGGAAGTCTTGTCAATATGCTTAACAATTATTTTCGCTGACTTTACCTATTTGTAACGTTGCAGCGGTATGTACTATCGGGGTAACGCATATCTAAACAATTTGAAAACAAAATCCCGTGCACACGAGACTTTTTTTTCGTAGGTAAGCGATAATATAGCGGCCGAGCGCTGCAAGCAAGAATAGTCCTTACAGTGTACAGATATGCGTTTCCTCGATAGTACCTAACAGAAGGCTGATGTCGTACCCCATCATTTCTGTGAAATTTCCTTAACTACTTAATTTAAAAAGACGCTGTTTGAAAATGAAGTGACGGTCTATCGAAGTTAAATTCAATTAAGAAGCTGTGACACCGATTGATGTGGGTTCGAGTCCGGTTTGTTCAACTGTCAGATTGGAATCTTAGTGATAATTTGATGAGTATTAGGGGAGCAATGGTTTCCAGGTCATTGTTGGTTATGTAGGTCATGTTTTGAAGGCGGGATATCCCCTTTTAGAAATATTCCCGCAGTACGTTATTTTCAGAACATATTAATGGTAACTAAATAGATAACGCTTATGTCTGCTAAAAGACGCTGGCAAATAAAATAGGTACCATCGGGGTAACGCATATCCACCCAATTTGAAAACAAAATCCCGTGCACAAGACTCTTTGTTTTCGAAGGTAAGCGTTACTATAGCGGCCGATCGCTGCAAGCAAGAATCGTCCTTAGAGTGTACAGATATGCATTTCTTCGATAGTACCTAGGTCCAGGTATCGACCTTCTTATGTTTTAACAGCTGCATTAATTTGGGGTATGTACCTAACCTAACCCCTCTCGTAATAAAAATACCTTAGGAAAAGGGTTAGGTATCCAATTAATTCAGCCGTTTGCCTGCTTCTTTACGTATTTTCTCAATAATAGGGACGGTGACTAAACAAATATATCCGTCTTGTAGATTATTAAAAAATATTGGACACATATTTTTTTCTTTTTTTACATTATCAAAAGACGTCACGAGTATATAGATTTTATACTTATACTTGTGACGTAGTGACCCCCACTCCCCAACTTTAATGCGTTTTATCCAAGTCATTTTTTATTAATATGATAAATCAAAAAATACGTGTCTAATATTTTTTTATTATCTGACTGACTAAATAGAATTTCTGTTTTTTTGACCCAGGCATCATCCCTATTCTGCCTAGAAGACTTCGAACAACACCCTTAAACTACACTGTCGAGCAATATAAAAAAGCGACTTGCAAAGTGCCAAAAATTCTAAATATCTCCTAAATCACACAAGTTAGCTACATGAAGTAAAAAAAAATCTTGTTACCAGTTTTATAAGTGTTTTTATTTGCTATTAAATACACTTGAATGTTGCTTTTTACTTAAAGAAGCTATCTTGCGTGGTTTCGGAAATATTTCATGATAAGTAGGTAAGTGGCTTTTTTATATTGCTCGTCAGTGTATTTTTCGTCAAAATTTATTTGGTACGAGACGCACAAATTGATACCTTACATATTCAAATCCTTGTTTAGAAATCGTTTTGTTTTTTACCACTTAAAGAAATATCAACTTTATACTAGTGTCAAATTACCGACTATTAGGTAGGTCCTGTATCTACCATTGAGAGTATAAAATATTGAAGTTGTAGCTTTATGTGTGAGTCATTAAAGTTATTTTTCCAATAACACATATTTGTCCTACATCTTTGAAAACTAAAATGCATTTTCAGGATACCTACTTTATTGACGTATTTCCATCCATTTCTCCTACCTACCTTTAAGCCTCAGATTCTTATCAGTGGCTGCCTCGGTCTCGTCAGACAGTCGCACCAACTCGTTGCGTTTGTCAGGAGCCTTCTCATGCATCACAGCCTCCACTGTCACCAGCTCGAAGATATTGTTCGTGCGGTTTAGGATCTGAAGAATAGAAATAGGCACCTATGTAGAAATGAGCGAGAAATTGTGTGGAAATCCGTTAGGATATACAAGAGTTAACTCATCACCTGTTAAGCAGCCTTATTAAGGCGGATAACAATTAAAATTCTATTGTGTCTCGTTAATGACAGTTGAAAGGTTATGGAATTAAGAGACAAATGTCGTTGTCGTGAGGACAGTTTTGAGTATCTAGGTATAAGTGCAGGATGGACTCTGTCACGTATGCTTCAAAGAGATGTCAGCAGAACTGACGGGGACGGCTAAGGCCAATGCCTGCCAGGGTTACGGAAAAGTCCGAAAGGGATACCGTGGCCCCTGGCAACATACTGATAACTGAAGGACCTATGTAGAAATGAGCGAGAAATTGTGTGGAAATCCGTTAGGATATACAAGAGTTATGGAATTAAGAGACAAATGTCGTTGTCGTGAGGACAGTTTGGAGTATCTAGGTATGAGTGCAGGATGGACTCCGTCACGTATGCCTCAAAGAGATGTCAGCAGAACTGACGGGGACGGCTAAGGCCAATGCCTGGCAGGGTTACGGAAAAGTCCGAAAGGGATACCGTGGCCCCTGGCAACATACAAGTAACTGAAGGAACACGGGTGGGTTTTAGTCAGTAGGAGTCTGACACGCCCTAGCTCCGCCCAGAGCGGGAGAAGTTATTTGATTTCCAACCCAAAAAAAAGATGAACTCTGTGAACGATGATTTGGTTAAAATGGGGGGTGAATTTTAATACTGATATGACTGCTGATAGAGATGTGTGGAAGGAGAAGATACGCTGCGCAGACCGCAAACAAATTTGGTATAAGGAATATGGATGATGATAGTTCTGGATTTGTATAATGACGAATAAAATAAGTATCTTTGTTTTTGCCTCCTTGGTCTAGTGGTCGCAAGCGCTACTGTTAAGCATGAGGTCTTGGGTTCGATTCGCAGGTCGAGCAAAGGGTTATTGGGTTTTTCTATTTAGAATTTCTCAGTAGCAGTCCGGAGTCTAGATTTGTGCTCGGTTGATGGGAATAAGCTCCTCCTATTAAATGGGACTTAAACATAACTAATGAAATGTGGGTGTAGGTAGGTACCATCGAAAAAACGCATAGGTATCTATACATTGTAAGGACTATTTCTGCTTGCAGCGCTCGGCCGATATAATAACACTTATTTACGAAAAAAAAGGGTCGTGTGCACGGGATTTTGTTTTCAAACTGCTTAGTTATGAGTTTCTTCGATAGTACTATAGCTACACCTCTACCCTACCTGTCCGGGAAACAAAGCGTGATGTTATGTTATGTGTATTTTTATCTATTCAGCGTTCTCATAAAGTTATTGGGCCAGTTTCTCTATCTAAAATAATCGCAAAATTAATGGGACAAAATATTGTCAAGCGCGTGTAAACTGTTGTGGTTGGTTTAGTGATTTATCAACGGCCAATCGCATCGCATCACTTGACTTGCGTTTATCTACTCAATTTAATTTAGACGCGTCGATCATTTTCGTTCCAGAAACTGGGCGTTTATCTACTCAAGCATGAATGTGATGCACTGGACATCTTCCATAGGTTTACTTAAGAAGGTACGTGTAGGACTTAAAATAATGTGGTACCCATTAGTTTGCACTTACAGTTTGAAACTTGAAAGCTATGAGCGGCCGCACCAGGTCGAACCAGTTGGTTATTTTCTTTCCTACTAAATCTGGTAATATTACCATCAAAGAGTTGCCGATGCTCCTCACTACCATATCCGATCTGAAATTAAATAGTTAAATAAGTTTAGTGTTGTAATATCGCTGTCCCCGACGAATAAAATCGTAATCGTAAAAACTAATTTTTACATGAAAAATAATAACAGTTTTTTGTGAATATCTTAACTAATATACATAGGTAGCGGAATTGTTCAAATATCTACCAAAAGAAAAGTGATTTTTTATATTCATTACACCTTCAAATCTCGTAACTTCTGCACCTATTCCGTGGAAAAAGTTGTTGGTTGCACATTTGGCCGTATTTTTTATTAAAATGTGTTTTCCCAAATAAATTTAATAAAAGGAAATGTATGAAAAACATTTACAGAGTGTAATCGGACCTCTAAATATCGAATATGCAATAAACGGCGATATACCCTAATATACACTCTTGACTAGTCTTGACATGGAACTTTATTAGTTTAAAATCCCGCCACTAAAATTTTTTTTTTCGTGATCTCAGTCGGTAACAGTATTTTTTTTTTCTGGAGTTAAATTTTATACTGGACCAAAGAGATCGCAAATAAAACATAAATTCATGAAATTAAATGAAATTAACTTACCCGAAAACAATACAAAAGGGGAATATTTCAAACAGCACGGACGCACTGATTGGCAGATGTTTTTCTTCTCTGGTCATAGCTAAAGAGGCTAGCGTGAAGGCCCGATTGTCGAACGTTAGTTGAAAAGTTACGTGTACTGTATCGAATAGTAATTCTTCCCGTAATAACTCTATTCGCATCTCTTTGTGATAGAAATGGCGGGCTACCTGGAAGAAAACATTAGCATTGTTGGATTTTCAAAAAATTATTTCAAACAAGTTGAAGTTCTCCAGAGTAGCGCCATCTAGTGGCATGGTTGAGAAACGAGCAAGACGTATATAGTTGTTACATCTGCTCAATAGATGGCGTTATACAGGTCAAGTTATGATGTTGCATTGGTACGAATAAATGTATTAAATCTAATTAAATTGAGCGTTAAATCTCTATTATCTATACTTTCAAATAAAACTTCTTAATGAATTCAATATTTCTCATGATTGTTTTTGTCATAACAGAACTTGATCAACTATTTGAACACTGCTCTTAACCGGGGGCGTAGCTCAGATGGTAGAGCGCTCGCTTAGCATGCGAGAGGTACCGGGATCGATACCCGGCGCCTCCAATGTAAACTTTTTATTTTCTTTGTTGCATTTAATTTTTTACCTTTTTTTGTAAATTTTGTCGATATTTATAGATAAAACTGTTATCAAAATTCCTGATAATACCCACCTCTCTTATTTGTCCCATAGCGTAGTAAACAAATCCTCTTCTTTTAGACCTATAATGTAACGTCAATCCCTGTCTTGTCTCATTTTCACATATAAAGCTGGGGGCCCTCATTCTCGGGTAACTGAATTTCAAATACTCGTGAAGATTGTCCAATCCGTTGAGGAAATCTCTCATGTGCCTGCCAAGTACTGATAAAACTCTGTCATAGCCATACTGTGAGACGAATCCAACGAAATATACTCCCATTTGGTCCATGAATTCACGTTCTGTGATACCTAATACCTATGAACAAAAAATTTTACGCCTGAGAAAAGTTGTTACTTTATATAAATTTATGCGTTGTTGCTAGTCAGCAGTAAATAATAACTAATAACAAGTAGGTACCGTAGAGTTGCTATAAATCTACCTGGCCTAATAAAAGAATATATTTTATGTACAGACGCCAGCACATCAAGCTACCCGAAACTGTCAAATTTTCCCAATCAACTTTGAACCTTATGTTTCAGCAATAAAGTTTAAATTCTATTAAATAAATTTGACAGATTGTAGTAGCTTGATGTGCTGGCAACACAATTTGTTTCCGTCACCCCTATATTATTATGTAGGTATTTAATTTTTTGCAAAATGTTTTTTATGTATACCGGGTGATTTTTTTTACCGTCTCGAAATTTTTACAGTCTGTTCTACCCATGGATATAAACAACTTTCACTATGAGAGCAACTCTGAAATCACGAAAAAAAAAATCTGCTGTTTATACAAAAGTTCAATACCTACTTGACCAAAATGTATGAAACAGCTGATTTTTTTTCCTGATTTCAGAGTTACTCCCATAGTGAAAGTTGTTTATATTCATGGGTAGAACACGCTGTAAAATTTCGAGACGGTAAAAAAAATCATCCGGTATATATTTTTTTTTGTATCATTTATTAATTTAGGGCTCAACTATTAGACTTCACTACTGCTCTCAAAACGGTGAAGGAAAACATCATGAGGAAACCGGCATGTCTTAGAACCGAAAATTCGAAGACATGACTGTGACATCTATCTACCAACCCGCAATGGGCGCGCGTGGTGGATTACGGCCCACTCCCTCTCACAGAGAGGAGGCCTGTGTCCCAGCTGTGGGAACATTATAGGCTGATGATGATGATGATATTGGACTACCTACCCTATATCGTCGCCGTGCAGTGAAAACCTCGTGATTGCAATAAACGTTATTTTACAAGAGAAAATAAAAACTGTCTGAAAAATGGCCGCCATTGACGTTCTCCGAGGTTCTCATTATCATAAATAGAAGGCATTAAAACCATCTTAGAGCTGTGCACGTTCGTTCTAAACTAAATTATGCATTACGAGGTTTTCTACCCAACAAATAAATTAAAAGAAAATACAACAAAAAAAAACTTTACAAGGTTTTCACTGCACGGCGACGATATTTGAAAATTCACATTAATCATAAGCAAAATGAGGTTAGTGAATGTGCTCAATAATTTCGACAACACTGACATCGGGGATGTAACTCAGTGGTAGAGTGTCTGCTTCGCATGCTGAAAGTCCTGGGTTCAAATCCCAGCATCTCCAAAAACTTTTTGTGTGTTTTCTCATTGATTTTATTTTTATTTGTATTAAATTGAGTATTATTGAGTTCTCTTAGTTTTTTTTGTTGAAAAATAGCATTTTTATTACTTTTTTTGGACATTGATGAATACCTTATTATTTGAAACAGAAACGGCCACTTGTTTGTGAGAGAACATACACGATAGTTTAGAAATGCCAACAATATTATTAATATTACTATATTTATTAATAGTTTTGGTACCTAATTCATGATGAACTTCTAACATACCGTGATGTTAGAAGTTCCAATCGAGGTAATTAATAAATATCATCAGATCCCGCAAATCGAAGTTGAAAATATTTTATTTTATATTACCTAAGAATTAAAAAAAAGCAGGATGATTCCTTCATTGGAAAAAAAAACAAAAAGAAGTCGTGGCCCATGAGGGGATCGAACCCGCGACCTTCGCGTTATTAGCACGACGCTCTAACCAACTGAGCTAATGGGCCGATGAGAACAAATGCGAAATAGTGGACTGCTATCTGTTGACGATTTCCTTCATACATTCTTGTTGATTTTGATGCTCAATACTCTATATTTTGTATGTTCTATGTAGTTGTTAGACTTCAGTGGATGATTGATTAGGAATCAATTTTATTATTACCCGATTATCTTAATCTTTATGTAATCTTAAGCTTCCGCCAGCAGCTTCATCCGCGATATACTTATTCTTTCTATAATTTATTATAGCCTACGACATATTTTTTGAATCGGTTCAGCAATTTTTGATTTTATTCGTTACAAACAAAAATACAAATCTTTTCTCTTAAAATATTAGTGTAGATGGGCAAAGGTTTGTCAAAAACATACTTAGCCATTCAATATAGGGCTTGATTGCAAATCTACTTATATTTTCCACTACAACCTCTTCGATACTTTTTCTTTGGTCCTATGTCCTTCAGAAGATTTGAAGGCAGGTATTTTGATCAGTAGGGGAGAGGTGTGTCAATACTTCCATAGTAACAAAAAAAAATTAATCCTTCATAATATTTTAATTAAAAATCACAGCGCAATCATTTTTGGTCACAATACAGTAGAGTTATCTAATTATAAAACAAAATACAGAAAATAACAAAACCATCGACAAAATTCTAGGAAATGGCACTTAATGAGATCAGCAAATAGTGTTACAATTGTTGCATCTAGGTAACATTTCTACAGAAATAGTTAATAATAAAAATAAAAAACGAAATAAAACCTTGTCAGCAGTTCACGCTAAACACTTCTTAAAACACTTAAAAATAATAAAATCACTAATAGTCATTCCGACAAACAGTTTAAGCGCACAAAAGATGGATTATTATTTGCAGAGCTGGACTGTGCCCATTTATTACAGTCTGTACATTGCAACCAATCTTCTCTACTCGTTTTATAATGTGCAAAACAGACTATACAATAATATTATCGTCTTCATCTGCATCATCTGTGTCTTCATTTTCTTGTGTCTCAATATTTTCAGATTTAGCAGTATTATTTCTAATCAATTTCTTCCCCGTCGGTTTAGATTCTAAATATATTAATTATTAGTTCCCATATATAATTCCAGTTCCTGTTCTGTAGAAAATACTTTATTATGTGGCGCCTATCCAGTTAGAATTGTATTATCCTGCTTGTATTTAGCGACTTACCTGGATAGAGTAATATGACATGCTAAAGCTTAGTAACTGGTAACTACACTTCTGATACTCTTTCCTTGCTTAATTACAATTTCACAAGCATCAGTATATTTTTCTGGTGGCTCGGTGCCACGTAATGTCTTCCGAGGTCGTTTATAAACCATTTTGTATGAATTCTGAGAATAATCCACTAGAATACTAAATAATTAACTAGTCAGAAAAATACAAAGTGTCAATTGTAACATGTTACAATTGCGCCTCCTTGTTTTGTTACTTTTGCACCACTGCCGCCATTTTGCATTGAAGACTTATTCAACAAAAATCTATGGTAAATTTGAACAAATCACACACCTGCACGTATAGATTGGATGTTAACTTATCCGAAAATCATCACTGAACCATTGTAAAACTGTTTCATTGAATTATAATAACAAAAACTGTGCCGAACAATTATTTTACTCTACTTGCTATATTTCAAACTGTCATCTACTGTGAGCACATGCGCGAACTGTTTTACTTGTAAGTTCGGTCAGTAAGACAGCATCAAATAAAGCTTCGATTGCCACCATGAGCTACCGCTATTCGTCAATAGATTTCGTGAAACAACAGATGTTACATTTGGCTCCCTGTTACAATTGACACACCTCTCCCCTAGTTACCGACACTGTACGAACAGTGTTTTGATGTCTTCAAAATAATTACTTAATGAATTGTTTCAAAGACTAGTTAGTTTGATGGCCACGCTAAGTCTGCATAAGTAAAAAAAAAACGGTGGAATTTCAAAATCTATAGACGGCAACACCATCCTGTCCTACAAAAAAAGAATTTGATACTTTGTTTGTCTTTTTGTTTTTGATAGGTTATTTGGTTTATATTCTGATTTATTCCTGGTAAAGAATAGTTACTTTAGCACGATGCAGTTCGGATTTGATACAGTTTTGTCATCGTATGGAGGTAGAGCATATGTACGACATAGTCTATTACATATAGTCTATTATGCAAAAATCAAAAGGCAAAATATCAAAATCATTAGATCTACTTAGAACCCCGAAACTGACATAACTGACTTATGTAAAAGTATACCATACATAAAACTTTTTGGGGTTGCCCATTTATTCCATTGCAGAGTTGGTGTGGCCAGACTCAAGCATATTACAAGTAGGTACTTTACCCAAGGTAAGTGTTTACCTATGTAAGTCCCTTTGTATCTGCAGTCGTCAAGGGAAATCTAAGAAGATTGTACCTAGTGCGAGTTCATCTTTGAAAACAAATGCATGACAGACTAGGTTCAAAGTGATGGACCGACAGTAAGTACTCCTAGGTAGGTATTTAGTATGCTTTATGAATATCTGAGGTGACAATAGTGTAACTAATTTATACAGACAAACCTCGTGTTTCGTCAGTCGTTGGATTTTTATCAGTTGCCCTTTGCATTTGGTCTAAACCGGGCGCTCTCAATCGACTTGGAAGTATATTGAGTTGTTAATACTCTTTTAACTTAATGTAATTTATTTAAAAAATGGGAGGAAAGCTGCTAAAGTCGCAGGCACGACAGATAGGAAAATAGTTTTACAGCTCTATATAGTTCACATGGAAAACAAATTAAACAAAACAACAATAAAGTACTTAGTTCTGAATTCAAATTATTATCCACGATAAATCTAATAATTGATGGACATGGAAATTAGCATTCCTTTGTATTCAGAAATCCGATGATACCCGAGGGACATTTAGAAAATAGAAATAAGTACTGTAAGTTCATGATTGCAAATTATTTTAGACTTTAAGTAGTAAATCTAAAAGACTCAATTAATTTATTATTCTACTGTAACGTCTGTAACACAAAGACGGTTTTATCTTGTCAAATTAGTTTTCAATATGAGTGAAAATATTATAACATAATATTTCGTCGTCATCGTCTAATAGACAATTTTAAAATAAATTAGTACGCTCTAAGTCAGTTTTAAAGGTATGTAATTTAAATATTAGAAGGAAATTCTCAGACATGCTATTAAAATTCGCCGCCGTCGCCGTCGTCACTTTGATCGACTGATGGAATTAATACTTAGGTACAGTCAACCGCGCATCACTGGTATGCGCGAACAATTTAAATTTTACAGCGCTTTTATGTCGTAGCCGTATGGGCGGTTTTCGTAGTGCAAGTGTTAACACTGATGTAGGGCTGACTGTACCTTCTATTAATATTCACATTGATTTGCTGTCCAACTTACTTTAATTTGATAAATGTTCGGAAAGAGTTAGGAAAAGTTAAGTGAGTTTTATTACTTGTAAGTACTTTTTAATAAGGCTCTGGGCTAACCGTGGGGATTTCTGTTAAAGCTGTTGAATAAGATACTTATTCGTACATAATTCATGTAAACGAAAGTTTTCAGGACAGCTGGGTGCATTGGTGTAGAATAAAATGGTGCTTTGAAATAACCTCAACTAGGGATGTACAACGGTGAAATTACCCTGGTATACCAAGGTAATTTACGGTAAAAAATTTAATTTTACGTATTTTACGGTAAAATGTGGAAATTTTCAGTAAAAAAACATATTAAACCTGACACGACAAATACGGAAGTGATCAAGTGAGTACGTTTGTGTGTATCGTGTGTATGTTACTACTTCACTATTAACGGATAAATGGATTTGAATGAAATTTGCCAGAGATATAAGCAGTATTGAAACTTAAAAAAAAAACAGAAAACTGGGCTCGTGCGACTTAAGCGTACTAAAAATCCCTAAAACTTAATTCTCAAATGAAGAATTCAAGATATGAAACACACCATGTCATGGATTATAATAATATCATCTATGTGCAGAGGCAGAGCAGAGGAGAGCACAAATTAAAATTTAAAACTTCATAACTTGCCGGTAATTTTACCATAATTTATATAAATGGCCGCAAAATAACCGTATTTTACCAGCGTTTTCCGTAAAATTACGTAATTTTGCAACCCCTTTGTAAATGCCCTCAGGGTGCGTCAGATAGGACCAGGCCCGGGTCGACGGCGCGTTGTGTTCCACGCGCGCCTCAAAGAGATGTCAGCAGAATTGACGGGGTCCGCTAGGGCCGATGACTGCCGGGGTTGCGAATAAGGCCGAAAGGGAAATCGTGGCCCCCGGCAACAGGACAACCGAAGGAACACGGGTGGGTTTTAGTCAGTAAGAGTCTGAAACGCCCTCCCGCTCCGCCCAGAGGTTATTTGATAATTTCCCACTCCAAAAAAAAAAGGAGTGCGTCAGATGTGCATGGTCGTCACTAGTTGAGTTGAGGCCCTTAACTAGTGACGACGATGCACATTTGACGCACCCTGAGGGCATATGCAAAGTGATATTATATCAGCGATAACGATGATGGAATAGTCAAAAATGTATTGGACTGACAAAAGCTACCGAAAAGCTTGTGACAAACCTGTATAAAGTTGTTGTAGGTATACGAAACGCTTTGAAAGCGATTGTCACTTGTCTAGGCCCTCTGGGCAGTCATCCCCAATTCCACCTTTCTGATTGCCAGCATAAGACTGCGTTTCCATTGAGGCGGAGCTGGACCATGAGGAGCGGAGAAGAGCAATGAAAGGTGGTGAGTGTTTCCGCTGAAGCGGAGCTGAGTGGAGCGGAGCGGAGTGGAGTGGAGTGGAGTGAAGCGGCGTTGAGCGATGATGCGCCGATCAGTTAGTTACACTCAATCTCTCAAAGAGATAATACGACATGTTGTCGTAAAAAAAAGAAAGCAACACTTTTATATCTTTCTCTACTAGAAGACGAAGATAACATTGTCTGCCCCGCTGGCCTCCGCTCCGCATTGCACCTCCCCACTACCCTCCGCTCAACATCGCTTCGCTCTTCTCCGTTCTATCCCGCTAGGGATCGCGTGCTCATATATCGTCGACCGTAGGTTCAATTGAGGTAAGGGACAAAATACGATTTTTCAGGAGAGGCCGACGAAGTTTTTTTTCGGACTAAATCGCCCATAACTTTTTTTCTTATTAACCTTTTTCAGGTCTGTTTTTCTTACGTTAGAATTTTTTCATATTCACCATTCGATAGAGCGAAAAATTCTGAACAAAACTGTATACTCAACTCATTTTGGGTATTTTGTCCCTTACCTCAATTGAACCTACGGTCGACGATATTTTATGTGAAGTCCGCTCCACTCCGCTTACACTGTTTCCACTGAAGCGGAGCGGAGTTTTCGAGCATTGTGATTAGTTAATTCATGCACCGCTAAGCTCCGCTCCGCCGAGCTCTGCCTCAATGGAAATTCAGTCTTAGCCACGGCACCGACATGAGCTAATAGTTTTGCCGATACGAGAACAAAGGACTACTAGTGTTTAATAAAACTTCTTGATATTAAAAACTACATTACGAAATAACTACCTTGACACCATTTTCCCACAATTTATTACACTGTAAACGTTTTGTGGCCGTTAAAGCAGTTCAGCATTCGTGGTCACAGGCGGAATGTCTTGGCAGGAATAAATGGCGCTCCCAGTGGCCAAGAGTGGCATTTAATTGAAAATACATGTTACGTCCACTTGAGGAATGTGGGCGAGAAATCTGGGAAATAAAACTACACACGGAAATTGCGAGTCTAACTCTAGTGGTCTAGTAATATTTAGCAAATTGTAGCTTAGTTACTTTCTCAGCGCATTCGTAATTCCGCTCTCATGGAAACTAACTAAAATTCGACCCTGTTTCTGGGATTATTTTTGAAGTGAAAACTTCTTTAGGCGCGTTGGGCATTTTTGAGATGGGACTAAACCATTGATTTCGCGACACTGTGACGACACCAACGTTGATGTCTTTTTCAACGCGTTGATTACCGCGGTGCGTGGAGTAAAAGACATCAACGCGTTGATTAATTACCACGGTACCGATGTTTTCAAAGTTTTCACTTCTGTCGGCACTCCCGGAGTGCCACTGTTTTTTTTAAAGATCAGCACTGATTGACTGAAATTGTGAGTATAACTTAACTCCTCATCATCATTATCATCATCAGCCTATAAATGTTCCCACTGCTGGGATACCGACCTCCTCTCTGTGAGAGGGAGTGGACCGATATCCACCACGCGGGCCCAGTGCGGGTTGGTAGATGTCACATGTCTTCGAATTTTCGGTTCTAGGACATGCCGGCTTCCTCACGATGTTTTCCTTCACCGTTTTGAGAGCAGTGGCGATAAATAATTTACACAAAGTAAAACGCCTGTCTGGGTTCGAACCTACGACTTACAACTCGTAAGTCGCGGCCATTACCACTGGGCCACCACTGCTCTCTTAACTAACTTAACTCATGCCAGCGTAAAAACTTTAGCCAGCCAGCAAAGTGGACGCCTGAAGACGGCACGACTCAGCACGGCACGGCAAAGCATTTTAACTTTGGTATAGCCCGGAATGCCGAAGCTTTCCGCAGTGACCGTGGTATACCACAACCTCCCGCGGTATTATGAAGTCCCTTTGTAACGATATCAACGAAATGTGAGTGCTAGAGTATGAAAATAAGATTCAAAATCATTTCCTCTTACGAAAATCTTTTGCTCACCAGAGCGCATTGGATTTACATTAATTAAGTATAGTGGGAGGCTAGTTAAATGATCCGATCATAAATTGGTGGGTAAAACCTAAAGAGTAAATATATATCCTGAATGTGCATAAATTAGTTTTCTTTTCTTTACAATTCCCATGAAACCAAGTATTTCACTGTTAGGCAGTATCACTTATAATAAAGCTGTCACCGTAAGATTGTGAGCACCGTTGGTTTGCCATGGATACACTAAAAACGAAACTAAAATTATTGTAAATGGCTTGTTTTGCAGTTCCCAATTTTTCGACAGTTTATAATCTCGCTCGATAGATTATAAAGTAACGATTTTCATAATCATACGGTGACATAGCCATGGGCAAAGTTAGTATTACACCCACTTTACTCCATTTGAAATAAGATTAGACATTTAATTAAACTTTTTTACAGTTCGTTCAACCGATTTTGACTTCTATCCCGTAGGCATAAGGATGGCATTAAAAGCAAAAAAGTGGTTGCAATACCAACTGTTTACTGCAGCTGCCATTTGTCACGCCACCAACGCAATAGAATTCAAAATCGGTTGAACGGACTGTAAAAAAGGTTTATTTAAATGTCTAATTTTATTTCAAATGGATTCTAGTTAGTATGCAATCGAGAGACCAAACTCTGCATGTCATTTAGTTTTTTCATTGCTCTAGGTATATAAAAACTCCCGTCGACACCGGCTACGACTGCATTTTAATGAGGTCATACTAACTGCTAAGTAAGAGGATAATTATATAAATACTAATATCGTCTCCTGTAACCAACTCTAACTAGTGACGACACAGATCAAAGAGCCATAATTTAAAAATAAACCAGCGAAATACATAAATATTAATAAATTAGTCAACACCATACGAAATACTGTGAAAATTTATTTTTAACTTTTTAAATGATTTAGTGATTCTTGAGATTTTTTGCGATTGATTCAACTTTTAGAGCGGCCATGTTGGGATTATGATGCTGTCGGAAATTGAGACCAAGGCCGCGGAATCATTGACATTGTAAAGGAATGTTCATTTTTATTTTGATGAGATACGCATAACGTAACACTGCAACTGCCAAGTATTTTAGACACGTATTAAAAATCAGGCTGACGCAAATCTTTATAACTTTCGGGAAAAGTATTTAAACATTGTTTTTTTTTTACAATTGTTATGTATTGGAAGACTAAGATGTGTTTTACCGTAAACGGACTCATTTTTTTTTTGCTAAGAATAATAATGATTTGCATTGGCTATATTGTGCATAGCAATGTTGATGATAAAGTCTCACTGTAGTGTGAAATGTTCTTTTTGTAGTGGATTATTCTGAGATTCTTAATGATGTATGTTTCTCTATGTTGACGTCATGGTGAGGCTTCCGCGCTCCTGAACTCTAGGTTAGTGCCGGTAGAGTTTACTTTGACGAAACAGGGTGAGGAACCAAATCAAGAGAGATACATAAACCCGCAGGGCAGCATGTGGCGAGCTGTTGGGTAGTAGCGACCCCACGGACCCTATCTCCCGGGAGAATTCTTGTTCCTCACCTCTGTCTTGTCTTTATTTGCCGGCAGGAGTGAACACTGACGAGGAACAGAGTTCCTATCTCTTTCTTGCTTTTATTGACCGGCTTGAGGGAGATTTGCAAGACCGAACGTGCTTGGAGAAAGGAAGTATTCTAGTAAGATGCTGGTGGAGATCTTGACCATCTTCCGGACTCTTGGAATGTACTGATAGCCATTTTATACCTCTCCAATCCTCAAGCACCTCAGGACATGTTGCCACCTTGTCGCTACGTCGCTTTGTGCTAGTGAGTTTTCTGGGCCCATTACTGAGTGTGCAAGTCACCCCCTGCCATTTTATCCGTGTATATAATATAGGTAACATTGGTCAGGCAGGGGACATAGTTCTTCCATAGTTCAAGGTAACCATTCCACTATAGCCACCCAAAGCCATAGCCTAATATGTTTTGTTTCCATGTTCTGCAATAGTCTTGCGTCCACCGGGGGTCGTCCGTGGGTGCACTTGCATAGTGCTTATAAGGACAATCACAGGAAAAAAAAAAACAGCGGCACTCCGGCAGTGCCCACAGAAGTGAAAACTTGAACAATTTTATGTGCAGGAAACATTTTTAATGAGGTGTCGGTAACGGTAACAGTGTCGTGAGTTCAATTATATTTTCCCAACTCAAAAATGCCCAACACGCCTAAAGAAGTTTTCACTTTTAAAATTCGTCGTCGGATAAATTGCTATCATTTTAATCGATATGTATAATGTATATGTTACGGCTAAAACCCGAAGTGCGGCTACACCTAGTTTTAGCCGGCTAGAACTAGGTGCGGCCAAACCCGAAGTGCGGCTACACCTAGTTTTAGCCGGCTAGAACTAGGTGCGGCCGGTAGCAGTTGGTTAAACTTGCCTAAATGGATCCTGGCACTCGCCGGCCGCTGCCGCGGCACCGCTCGCTTCGCTCGCTCGGCTCGTGCGGTGTGTTATGTGGTCACAGTTCTAACCTAACCTAACCTACCTTTCAGCCATTTTCATTTGCTACAACTAACTTTAACCAACTGCTAACCGCACCAAGTTCTAGCCGGCTAAAACTAGGTGTAGCCACACTTCGGGTTTTAGCCGTGACATATATACTAATTTATAAAGCTGAAGAGTTTGTTTGTTTGAACGCGCTAATCTCAGGAACTACTGGTCCGATTTGAAAAATTATTTCAGTGTTAGATAGCCCATTTATCGAGGAAGGCTATACCATCACGCTAAGATCAATAGGAGCGGAGCACCAAAGTAACTATTCCGCGAGCAGAAGCTAGTATTCAATACAATTAAGTGGATTTGAAATAGTAGTTTATGAAACTGTTGCATAATGAGGGGTATTAAAACATGAGTGTGTGTTTAAAAACCGAGCCGTAGGCGAGGTTTTTAATAGTATCACACGAATGTTTTAATACCTAGTTATGTGCAGTTTCATACACTACTTTATCTACTCTCATACATTGGGATTGAACTTAATACTAAATAAAAGATCAAAGTTAAAGATCAAGAATAAATTTGAAAAATCCCACGAAATTCAGTACAACAAAACAAATGAATGTCGTCTGCACCAGCACATCACCGTACAAATGCGCTACAGCGGGTGCTGCTGTCCCCCGTTTAAACGTTCCAATGCAAAAGTTGATGGAAACTCCTTGGTGATATTAACTTCTTGGAATAGCCCTGTATCGTAATAGAAAAAAAATTGTTAGAGAAAAAATGTTATGATATGATTCTATTTTTAAATTTCGGTATTGTGTTCATAAAGTACCTATGTCAATATAAACTCGTTTTGAATTCTATAATTCGAATATTACGCTATGAGAGTAGATAAAAAATTATTACAACAGCATAAAATAAAAACTATGGATTTAAAGTTTTTAGTCAGTGAACTCTTCGTTTAAAGGTAGAATTTTCGCAAAACCTTCCCGAAAAGTAAAAAGGCCAAGATATTATATCATTTAACATTTTACTGTTTCTCCATCCTTACCTCCTGAGCCTTCTTCGCGAGTCGCGTGATGAGATTCTCCGGGTAGACCTGATGCACGGAGAAGGAAGGCTGTTCCACCCCCGCCTGTCTCCGTATATCTTCCCATCGCTCCTCACCGTACGTCTGGCGGATGTACTCCGCCATGTTCTCGAGGAGGAGCCCGTACATCGTGGAGCCTGGAACCAAGGAGATATTATTGAGCTTTCTTTTGTTTTCCAAAAGGTTTTTGGAAACGTGCTGGCAACTCGTACATGAGCCAGTCACGTGGACTTATGACTCATAGAAAGGAGGCCCAGCAGTAGGAAAAATTCTATTTATTTCAGTACCTAAATTTAAAAAAAAAAACACTTTTAGCCGTCAAAAAACTGGCTGCATCCGTACCCTAATTGCGTAACTTATTTTAGTAAACAATTTTGACTAATTTATTTCATTTTGACAGTACAACTACATTCATTGCGTTATTTACGTTGTTGAGCAGATTTTTTATTTCAACTTATGAAACAATGGATTTGCAATCTGTTTCAAATCGAAACAGATTGTGTTGTATTACGCAATTAGGGTACCGGTTAAACTGGAAGCCGACCGCAATATAGTTGGGATAAGACTAGGCAGATTGATTGAGCCGTCAAAAATAAATGATGTTTTAAAACTTGATGAGGTCGGTGTTTTCTATCCGACTACTGTGAGACGAAGGACCGACACAAATAAGGGGTCACCATGGATATATTATACGTTCGAATAGTACTTCTATGGAGGTCACAGTCCCTTTAAAAGTCCAAGTTAGTAAAGCCATATTTGTTACGATACTGACCTGCAAAACGTAAGAAAATTTGAATTTCGCGGGCTAGACACTCCCCTCAAGTTCAAACTTACAGATTCAGTTTGCATGGTACGAATCTTTAGCAGTCGTGTCGTGTCACTTTCTGAATGGCAGTTATAAAAGTTTGTTTTTAGTTGAAAAGCACCGCCAATTGCATGCTAACTGCATTTAAACACCTACTCCTTTTCATCGTTAGAATAGACAGAATCGCAAAAAGATATATAGGTACTAGTTTTTGTCCGCGGCTTCGCCCGCGTGTCGGTAACTGTCCCACGGCATAAGAACGTGAAAAGGTAACAGACAGACAGACAAAGTTACTTTCACATTTTATAAAATTAAGTATGGATGGAAGTATATCAGCTAAGCACAAACTGGATTTGACTGGGATACAACTTGTAAAAATAAAAACAGTGGCACTCCGGGAGTGCCGACAGAAGTGAAAACTTAAAAAAAAAAATCAACGCGTTGATTAGCGTGGTGCTGCCACGCTAATCAACGCGTTGATGTCTTTTACTCCACGCACCGCGGTAATCAACGCGTTGATGTCTTTTTAATGTTCAAAAGCTGGTGTCGTTACAGTGTCGCGAAATCAGTGGTTTAGTCCCATCTCAAAAATGGCCAACGGGCCTAAAGAAGTTTTCACTTCAATTATAATTTATTTCGAGTTGCAAATCACACAACTCTCAGTAGTTAGGTTTTAAATCAAAGAAGGTAATAAGAAAACTGATCTGACTGGGCAAATGGTGAAGAAGTGGCCACCATTTGGGACACTATCGTCTGAAATCTTAGCCATTTATGACTTGTCGGAACTCCAGCATTATTCACGTTAAAATTGCCTTATTTCCATTTCAGGATATTTTAAAGATTATCCTTTGGATGAAAAGTTTAATTCCACATACCTAATATAACATAACATCCCGAAAGGTCCTACAGTACAGCCACATTTCGCCAGTTATGCTTAAGTCCCATGTAATAGGGGGCGAGCCTATTGCCATCAACCGGGCACAAATCCAGACTCCGGGCTACTACTGAGAAATTCCAGATAGGAAAACCCAAAACACTTTACCCGACCCAGGAATCGAACTTAAGACCTCATGTAAGTTTAATTCCGTCTAGACAGAATTACTTTTAGTTACCTGATTCTTTACATTTATGGAGGACATTAAAGCTTTATGACTCTTTTACACAATGTTACGTGTTAGAAATACTCTATCATTATGTTTGCACAGGGTGGCGGGGACATCGACGCGAAAACTTTTACCATGAATTCTGTACATGATTCTGAACCCACCTGCGTTCAAATCTTTCGTCAGTTTAAAAAAATCTGCTGTTTCCTAGAAAAGTGCAATACCTACGCGGTCAAAATGTATGAAACAGAAGACTAGAAAAAAAAAATAACTGGCGAAATATTCAACGCTGGCGGTGTCAGAATCATGTACTGAATCCATGGTAACAGTTTTCTCGTCGATGTCCCTACCACCCCGTATGTGCCAGCTATAAAACATCTAGGAATGTCGTAGGTACAATACGTGCCACTAAAGGTGAGACTTGACACACCACGTGGTTTGACATGCGCAGTAGACGATTTATAAGTCTCTTTAGCAGTATCAAGGTCTGAGCCGGGGCGTCACCGGGGCGGCGGAAAGAGCGCGGGAGGCGCGGTCAAGTCTCATCTTTCGTGGCGCGTGTTGTACTTAACTAGCTGTTTTTTTTATTAACTATACATTACTTACTTCTGTTTAAATCATAACATAGCATTATATCACGATTGTAATCCCCGAAGTGCTAATTAGGTAGAGGTATAAGTACCTATAATTATATACCCATATTAATTTATCCAGTTATATTGTAATAGGCCCATCAATCGGGCGTCTGAGATCTGATCTGATTCCAGAGTCTGCTACTAGAAATTCCTGATGGAAAAGAAATACCCAATAGGTAACACTGTGCCCGATAAATAATCAAAGTAACTATAAAAAGTCCACACAAACCTTTGTCTACCATAGAGCATTGTGTACAAAAGCTATCACCAATCGCCATTATCGTTAGGTATGAGCGCAGCTCCTATTTCAAATGTTTTCCGATTTCCGTAGCGCCGCGCGCCGCCATGTTGGATCATTGACCTGCATTGATTTTAAAAGGCAGAAACTGCAAGGTTTCTTTTTCTCTGTTACGAAACCGAGTAGGTAGGGTGTCAGAGTGTCAGATATTTGTATTAATTACAAGGGTTATCTAAATATATAAAAGCGAAAGGTCACTCACTCACTCACTCATCACGAAATATCAAAAACCGCTTGACGTATGAAGATGAAACTTGGTAGAGAGGTAGTTTATAGTTAGTAGACGTCCGCTAAGAATGGATTTTTGGAAATTCGACCTTTAAGAGGGTGAAAAGGGGGGATTTTGTTTGTATGAAAAATCTTACTCCTTGAGTTAATAAACTTGAAACTTGGCACGAATACTTATCTATGTAAATTATAAAGTTTGCCATTTTTAGTTTTACTAAAATACCCCCTAAAGGAGGATTGGGGGGTGTCAAAGTTTGTATGGAAGAATTTTAACGAGCGGTCTGATTAACTCGAAACTCAGTATTTATAATTAAAACTGAAAATAAATAAAAACGTATATCAGGGTTTTTTGAAAATCTACCCCTAACGGGGTGAAACGGGGTATTAATTTTTACAGTGGAGGATTTTACTGTGTGGCTTAATTAACTTGAAAATTGGTATACCTAAATAATCTATAAGTCAAATAATGGAAACGTCACAATAGATTTTTCAAAAACTATTATCACGCTATTTGCTATGGGGGATGAGCAATATAGCATTATGTTTGTATTCTACTATAGTTTACCGCAAATTGTAAAAAGGCTAGCCAAAAGGTTAGAATATTGCAGATAGTTACGGATTTAACCTTTTAAAAGATTATCACCACGCTATACCTTTATGGAACTAAGCAGTCAATCATACATAGCTTATACAGGGTGGATTTTGAGATGGGGCAATAAGGGCAGGTACCTTAACCGTTGTCGCTACAAGAAAACAGTCTTAGGAGACTGTCCTTAACTTTTTGAAACATTTTGATCTGCATTCATAGATTTTGAAAAAATTGTACAGTCAGCAAGAAAATGGCCAATTTTCACAAAAACTTTTTTGATGCCGGTCGATCCTATTTCTTATTACTAGAACCAAAAAACTATATTGGGCCAACTGAGGTTTGTTACTCCAAGACACGGCCTATGAATTTTGAATCCCAGATTGCAGAAAAAACTTAACTTTGCCGTTCATTATAAAACTATAAATTACCAATTTTCGGATATTCCTCTTTACTTGACCTTACTTCTCGCCAAACTTCATGCTGCTGGACCAACGTGAAATACCAAATAGACTGGTTTATTTGCGAGTGTTAAAATATGCGGCACAAATGTCTATATTTTTTATTTCTTTAATTTTGTTTGGGTGTGAAATTATCAAATAACTTCTCCCGCTCTGGGCGGAGCGGGAGAGCGTGTCAGGTTTATACTGACAAAAACCCACCCGTGTTCCTTCAGTTGCCTGTGTGTTTTCAGGGGCCACGGTAACCCTTTCGGACTTTCCCGCGACCCTGGCAGGCATCGGCCCTAGCGTACCATGGACTGGACCAGGGCCGGACGCGAGAAATCGCCACCACCGATCGTCTCCACCCAAGCGGTGCCCCGCCCAAGCCGGGCATACCTCCACCGTATGCTCCACCGTGTCCTCCGGGCGATCCACACAATGGTCACACCCGGGCGTTTCCTCCTGCCTTATCAGGAACCTCCCGAAACAACCGTGTCCGGTGAGAACCTGTGTCAGGTGGAAGGTGAGGACGCCGTGGCGCCTCTCTACCACTCCTCAATGAGGGAACTTATCGCCACAGTTGTGGCGTGCCCATTATTGCGTTGACTTGGAAGTTTGATTTTCGTTACACTTCCAAGAGACCGTAGATCTAAGTTTTTGATATCTATTTCAAATTGATGCCTCCACGCGTTCCTGAGAAAAGGGTCTTGACAGACAATGAAGTCATCCTTTAAGGGTTTTAATGTTTCAATTTGAGGTACGGAACCCTAAAACAGATTTAACAGCCTGTTACCTTTTCATGACGTAACGACTGAACGGATTTCTAGATGAAAGGCATAGGATAGGCCATGACCTGGGTTAGGACATAGGATACTCTGAATCCCGGTAGCACGTTCCTGTGGGATACATCCACGCGGGCGAAGCCGCGGGCAAAAGCTAGTGTTAACATAAGTATATATAAGTAGGTATTGCTAAGAAAAAAAAGGGTTGATAACCAATAAATTATAAGTCGTCATCTACCCATTATGTACATCAAACTGTAACTTTTTGTAAAAATAATTGCTAGGAAACGATTTTTATTTTAGGTTTGTAAATTCACTGTTTACGTTTACGGTAGGTAGTGCAGTGCGCATTGTAATTTGTAACGCACGCAAAATGCTTTTCTGACGGGTGCATGCAACGCCCCAGGGATCGTGGGAGTATTTAAAATAACGTTATAACATTTAAAACTGGGTCTACCTACCCGCTAATAAAAGCTCTGGTGTTAATAAAACGTAATCTCTACAATGTACTCACTTTAGTAGCTATAAGGTTGTGTAAACAACGTGGATTAGCGATCAAACTGCTAGGGTAGAACGTAAGGGCCTGCGCGGTCTGGTGGACGGGATGGCAGAGGGTTTTAAATTTATCGATTGAATTTAATACCTAGACAATCGAAATAAGGTATATATTTAAATGCTTGGTGATCGACCTTGGAGCATCGCAGCGCAGTTTAGCACGTTGGAGGATACCGCGGCGGGAGGCGGTGGTATGCGCCGGTATGCGCTGGAGTCTGTCACACTATCAAAAGCTACATTTCGACTGCGTAGTCGCTAGTGGAATAATCAAATCACGGCGAGCAGTGGCTAATCGGCGGATGCCACGGCATACTCCGGATGCTACGGTAAGCTGGCGGACGCTCGCAGAATCCCAAAGGATTTTTTTTGTCAGTGTGCGCTGGCGGATAGAGGAATCACCCTCGATACTCTCCCCTGCCGTTCGCCAGTGTGCGCAGGCCCTAAGAGTTAAGTACCGCTCCGGCCTTATTCACGGTTTTTGTTTTGCATAGAGATATTCGCAAAAGAAAAGTGCCAACCATTACATCTATTTAGGGTACAGTGCGTTCATTATAACTTGTCCCGTGACGCAAATGGTAGCACTGTTCTGTCAGTCGCCATTTTGAACTCTATAAGTATAGAAACTAAGCTTGACAATCAATAGTGCCAACATGACGGCAAGGGACAAGTTATAGTGAACGGTCTGTAGTAGTGAAAACTCCTTTTAAAAACAGTAAGTACATCAATTGACTGAAACAGATTTTTCAGTCACTCACAAGAAATTTGACAGCATATTTGGGTGTTTATCAGAGACCGATCTGCAGGTTTTCAAAAACCGGGGTTAGATAAATTGAAGCGAAGGCCTTTCTAAAACGAAGGAGCAGGTGCTGACTGAAGGAAAAAACTATCTTTTTACATCCTCTACAAGGTCAAATTAAAATAGCTAGCGAAATTACGCAGACTGGGTATCGATATCTAAACATGATAAAGCAAAAAAAAAAAAACAAAAATTGATGTGTTATTTTTGGGGTCATCAACTGCAGGAGTCACTAGATATCAGTTAAAAGTCAGTCTCTCATACCTTAACACTGTAATTTGAAAACATTGTAAAGCCATTTATTTTTAAAAGAGTAACCGTTGAGTTTCTTGCCGGCTCTTCTCCATAGGAAGCGACCAATTGGAACCGTGCACCTAGCTTGTCTGACGTTTCATAAGTGCCCTTGTAGGTTTATGTGAGATAAATATTTTGAATTTAAATTTGAATTTGAAAAAAAAAGTAAATTTCATAGAGGTTTTTCGAATTTTCGATACCCAAACACGTTAAAACAAAAAAAATACAGATTTTCTCAACTCATGGGCACTTCAAGCGGCCGAAGAAAACAAAAAAAATAAAAATTGTCCTGTTTAGACATCGATACTAGGACATCGACCTATCACGTCTGCGGAGTTTTGTTAGCTAATTTAATTTGACCTTGTATATGCAGTGGCTGGATAATTTTTCGAAAAAGAAAGAGTTTTTGTTGGTTAGGGACCTATTTTATGCTTCGGAAAGCACGATAAGCCGTTGGTCCCGGCTGTCATTTGTAGATATTTGATAGTCGTTACGGGTAAGTAGTTAGAAGCCCAAAAGTCTGACTACCAGTCTTACCAAGGGGTATCGTGTTACCTAGTAACTAGGTTGTGGAGGTCAGATAGGCAGTCGCTCCATGTAAAATACTGGTATTCAGCTGCATCCGGTTAGACTGGAAGCCGACCCCAACATAGTTGGGAAAAGGCTAAGCGGATGATGAGGTAAGTCCTTATTGACCTCACTGTTTCTTAAAAGAAACAATGAGGTCAAGTCCACTTCGTATCATTTATTAAAAAGGTTGTGTGTTTGTCTTCTGCCCACGCAACATGGCGAAAGGGGAAAATAATAAAAAAAAAAATATGAAGTATTTATTAGTTCTTTATTTACTGTGAGCTGTTTATATTTGTTTTGCCCTTTCAAATAAACTCCTGGCCGTAAGAACAGTCGGACAAAAAGTGCGAAAAAAATGTGATTCTTTGTAGAAACGTTACGTAAGTTCCTATTGTATTTTGCGAAGTTATTTTCTTGACTGTAACAATAGAAGCCGTTATTTTTAGCAGGGTTGTAACGGATGTCGTATAACGGATGAGGATGCGGATATTGGAAAATTCCTTATTGAGGATGCGGATGAGGGTGCGGATGCAGATTTCGTATGAAAAATAGCCCTTGTTTTTGACACCTGACACACAATCATGCCACCACTGCCACGTGCGGCCGATCGTTTGTCATAGGACAGGGACACTGCGAATTCAGGCAATAGGAACGCGTCACTCACACTCCAGCCCGCACATTTGGCTCGGAGCGAGTTTAACAAAATTCACTATTTGAGCGAACAACGTAGGGGTCACATCCCCATAGAAATTATGAGGATTCCGATGAGGATGCGGAGCTTTTAAAATCAAAAGTTGAGGAAGCGGATGTTTTGCGGATATCAAAATTTATGCGGATGCTCCGCAGTTGCGCATGCGGATATCCGTTACATCTCTGATTTTTAGTTACTGTGCTTTTATTAATAGACAAGGGTTTAAAAATGGCAAAAAACATAAATATAAAACGTAAAATTGAAGTTAAAAAACTTTTTACAAAAAAAATATCTACCGACTTCCAAAAAAAACACTACAAAGTGAAAAATAACTTTTATTTCGGAAGTCGGTGTTTTGGGTTTTGTGTTTTCGTTTTTTGCCACCGACTTCCGAAATTAAAGTTATTTTTCACTTTGTAGTGTTTTTTTTGGAAGTCGGTAGTTATTTTTTTTGTAAAAAGTTTTTATTTTTCACTTTTTAGTTGTGGTACCTACCCCACACACATTCGAATAGCACTACCTACTACCAGTGTCAGGAACTTATCATATCATCTACATACCAAGTGGGAAAAAAAATACGTATTTTGTAGCTAACTCAAAAACTACCCAAGCAAAGTTAATAAAATTTATATGGGACCAATTTGGGAGCATACCCTTTCAAAAAAAAAAAGAATTTTCAAAATCGGTCCACAAATGACGGAGAAATCGGTGGACATACATAAAAAAAATAAAAAAAAAACAAACGTACGCGTCGAACATATAACCTCCTCCTTTTTGGAAGTCGGTTAAAACCATAATCAGCCTATAAAGTTCCCACTGCTGGGACACAGGCCTGCTCTCTGTGAGAGGGAGTGGGCCGTAATCCACCACACGGGTTGGTAGATGTCATATGTCTTCGAATTTTTGGTTCTAGGACATGCCGGTTTCCTTACGATGTTTTGCTTCACCGTTTGAGAGCAGTGTTGATGAAAATACGAACCCACGATCTAGAACTCCGAAGTCGGGGCCACTGAGCCACCACTGCTCTTGTCAAAAGCACTGACAAATACAAATTCTTTTAAGTAAAACAAAACTCTAATTGAACAAGTGTTTGTATTCTACTGAAGATTTATTTGTCATTCCAATCTGCACCCCAATTGCGTAACTCTTTCGTTACAATTACTTTTACATACCGAAGGATTTTTAAAGAGACTCTTGCTTCATATATTTGAAAAAAAAATCTGTTCGACAATATAAATAACGCAATGAATGTTGTCGAATTGTCAAAATGAATGGCATTGCAGTTGTTAGTGTGTTACGAAATTACCGCACATAATAGAACACAATCACAATTTGTTTCGATTTGAAACAGATTGCTAATCCATTGCTTCATAAGTTGGAAAAAAAAATCTGCTCAACAACGTAAATATCGCAATGGATGTTGTTGAACTGTCAAAATGAAACAAATTAGGCAAAATTGTTTACGAAAATAAGTTACGCAATTAGGGTACGGGTTGATTTATATTATTATATGTTTTGTGTTGCTCGTGACTAAGTAATAACAGCTGCACGGGTCGATCGAAGGTTAAGCTACGCTTGCTGCGGTCGGTTCGTGGATTGGTGACCATCCATTACATATCGAAACCCCTCCGTGCCTCGGAAAACACGTTAAGCCGTTGGTCCCGTCTGTCATTATTTATTATTGCTATTTTATTTAATTATAATCAATAAATAATATAATAATAATAATCAATCAATAATATAACAATAATAATTAAATAAAATAGCAATAATAATAAATTAAATAAAATAGCAATAATAAAAATTAAATAATATAGCAATAATAATTACTCAAAAGAAAGCAATTTATTTATATGAATAAACAGAATTATAATATATAAAAAATAAAAGGTATTTAAAAATTATCTAAATTTAAGTACTTTTTACAGATAAAACATAAATAATAATAGTTAAGCGAAATGTTAGTAGGTATCTTATTCGCGATCTCCTGATTTTGATTATATGTAAGTTAAAACTTGTTCCCACAAAAACAATTATCTCCTAAAACAGAGCTTCCTCTCTCCTACTTTTTGCTGTGCCCTACAGGGTCCATAATGATCTAAATTATACAATTACCACCTAAGTACACATTATGGTAAAGCAATAAAGATATTGAGTATTGAGTATTGAGTCATTTGTAGATCTTTGACAGTCGTTACGAGTAGTCAGAAGCCCGAAAGTCTGACAACCAGTCTTACCAAGGTGTATCGTATTACCCAGTTACTGGGTTGTGGAGGTCAGATACGCAGTCGCTCCATGTGAAATACTATGTATTCAGCTGCATTCGGTAATACTGGAAGCCGACCACAACATAGTTGGGAAAAAGCTAGGCAGACAAAATGATGTTTTGTGTAATTAAATTAATTTCGTAAAATCACTTTTGTTATTTTGTTTTGTTTGTTATCCTTTCAACTGTTATTAAATAATTTTAATTGTTATCGATCTCAATGAGTCCTCGTGACAGTTGAACTCATATTCAATGTTATGATTATTTTTCGTATAATCTAAATACAAATAATTGTTAGTGAATAAATGATAAATGAAACGAAGCTTCTGTTTCAGCTCCTGATCTCTACAAAGTAAAGCTTTATTAATTAATATCATTCCCGAAATAGCTCAGTATACGCATTGTAACTTGATATCATTTTAATTAGCTTCAGTTCAAAACTCTACCTTTAACGCTAACCAATTAACTTAAGTGAAAAACGATCCTTTGATCAAGTATCGTTTTATTTGCAAAAAGAACTAAACGTAGTTTACTATTGGAAATAGGCCTTTTTTATCGTCACAACACCATAATTGTTAAACAAATAACATAACATAACATCACGCCCTGTTTTCCCGAAGGGTTGGGCAGAGGTGTACCTGCAGTCAGGGCTGGGCAGTATTTGAATAACTTGTAATTAAAATACGTACCTAATTGAAATACAAATACGTATTTAGTTTTTGTAATTCAATTACTTCTTAAAAATGTAATTTGTAATTGGTATTTCAAATACCTAACGCTGAGGTATTTTGTAGTTAGTATTTCAAATACTTATGGCTTCAAAATACATTTGAATATAAATACATTTAGCGATCTTATTAATGGGTGCGTTCTGCAAAAAATTGCCCTCGATAGCTTTCGTAAGCAAAATGGCGACCACTAAATATGTCAATCTTTAAAGTTGGCAGCACTGGGCTGTATTAGTTCTATTCTATTTACATAACCTAACACCTGACTGTATTTTGTAATTTGTATTTTAAATAAAAATAGTTAAAATACTGTATTTTGTATTTTATATTTCAAATACACGACTTTAAAAATACTTTGTATTTCGTATTTTAAATACGTGCGAGATAGTATTTTTTAATTTGAATTTTAATTAAAGCAAAGCATGTATTTTGCCCAGCTCTCACCACACTTCGCCAGTTTTGTTTAAGTCCCATGTAATAGGGGGCGAGCCTATTGCCATAACCGGGCACAAATCCAGGCTCCGGGCTGCTACTGAGAAATTCCATATCGAAAAACCCAACAAAACTTTGCCCAACCTGGGAGTTAAACCCAGGACCTCATGTTCAGCAATAGCGCTTGCGATGACTAGACCAACAAGGCAGTCAGTTTTTTTTAATTGTCAAGTCAGTCAGTCAGAAATATGAAGCTGTACAATGTCGCCCATCGGCATGTGCCCGCCCGTATTTTTCTGAATATTCATGAAAAATTATCGAAAAATAACTTTAAAAAAAGGGGGTCTATCTTTAATATTTTTAATGCTATTCAATTTTTTATGTTTTGAGCAGCGTTTGCCATATCTCCGATGTTATTGGCTCGATTTGGATTCTGTTTATTATTTCTAAAAGCTTATGAGTTATTTTATCGGATTAACTAAAATTTTTATTAAAATTGGTCGAATATGCAAAATAAAAAAAAACAGTGTTTTTTTTTTTTTTTTCTTGGAAACACCTGTGTAAGCTCATAATATCATAGGAGTTTTGAAAAAAAATAAAAAAAAAGCCAAGATAGACCCACTTTTAAAGTTATTTTTCGATGATTTTTTATAAATATTCAGAAAAATGCGGGCGGGCACATGCCAATGGGCGACATTGTATAGTTGTTACCCTTCATGATCTCAGATGGAAGCTTACTTCCTGCATAAATACATACAGAACTCATTGCAAGGCTACCTCGTTCATTGAATACACTTTACGACTCGGTATCGTCATAAACCAGGAGTCATAAACTGGCACGCTAAGATAAACCACCTAATGTAATAACCCAAATACCAAATGTATTCAATGTTATGTATTTTTATGTGTTAACACCTAATTTATTACATTCATAACAATGAATATTTTCTTTAACATCATGTTCTGTCTTATCTATTACCAACTAAGTTAGGGTCAACTTGCAGTCTAACCGGATGTAGCTGAAGCAGTATTTATCATGGAGCGACTGTCTATCTGACCTCCACAACCCTGTTATTGGGTAACACGATAGGTACCCTTTTGGTAAGACTAGTTGTCAGACTGTGGGGCTTCTGACGACCCGTAACGATGGTTAAAGATCCACGGATGACAGCCGGGATCAGCTTAGCGTGCTTTCCGAAGCACGGAAGAGTCTCGGTATGGTCACCTATCCACGGACCAACCCCGGCAAGTGTAGCTTAACCTGATCCTGATAAACCACTTAATGTAACCCAAATTTATTCAATGTTATGTATTTTTATGTGTTGACACCTATTTTATTGCATTTGCAACTTCCAATCGTAAAATTGTTGGTTCCATTCCAACCTAGTAACCAAAATATGATTTTAAATTCGAACCACACTAAAATGAATAAAAAATAAACAAAAAACCTAATTCTTAAATTAGTACCTACATACTTAATCATTGTTTTTGTGTGCTTAACAGCTGCGCCTATTAGCAAAAATGCCAGACCATTACTGCCTGATTTTGGTTTTCATCTGGACCTAATGTTGTGAGAAAGTATCTAACAAAGAAAGGGCTCTTATAAAAGGATCGGCCCAATTTCTGACATAGCAATATTACACGGTTCACGCTTGACCCATCCAAATTAAAAGTCAAGTGAACCGTGCAAACATGAAAGAGAATCGTTGCTTTTCATTTCTCCGTTTTCAATCAAAATGAATAGGTTAAAACGCCAAACGGTTAGTCGACTCTTCACATGACCAGAGGGCTGGCCTGTTCTTTAGCCAAAGAATCAGCATTGCCATTTAATGTGGCAATGCTACCAGCCTTTTGGGTACTTTTCCTGTTGACAGCGATGCGGACGAATTTTTTGATGCTTTGTGACTATCCCCCCTCCCTCCCTTTTTATATACTTGTCCATAATTATTATTTTAAGTCTGTTAGTTCTTAAAATTATGTGAATACGTGTGTGTAAATAAAGGTTGAACCAGTACGTAAACCAGTACCCTAATTGCGTAACTTATTTTCGTAAACGGTTATGACTAATTTGTTTCATTTTGACAGTTCAACAACATTCATTGCGTTATTTACGTTGCTGAGCAGATATTTTTTACAACTTATGAAGCAATGTATTAGCAATCTGTTTCAAATCGAACAAATTGTGGTTAAGCGTGCATTACGCAATTAGGGTACTGATACAGTTTTCTTCAAAATGAAACTCTAGACTACTTTGTCCACTTTTCTCTGTTTTTAGAGTTTCGTACTCTGACGGGTGAAAAACGACGGGTTGACGGGTGTCGACGGGACCCTATAACTAAGTCTGCGCCGTCTGTCGCTCTGTCTGTCTATGACAGAGCTCGAGCTGTATCTTTTGAACCTTAATAGCTAGCTAGAAATTAACCGATAACTTGCATAGCATAAACATATATGCATAATTAGCAAATAATGTTCCCACTGCTGGGCCACGGGCCTCCTCTATTCGAGAGGGAGCGAGCTGTAATCTACCACGCGAGCCCAGTGCGGGTTGGTAGATGTCACATGTCTTCAAATTTTAGGTTCTAGGACATGCCGGTTTCCTAACGATGTTTTCATTTACCGTTTTGAGAGCAGTGGTGAATTATTCAGGACTTACAACTCGTAAGTTGGGGCTGTTACCACTGGGCTACCACTGCTCCTGGGCCACCACTGTTCCTAAACTTATATGTGGTGCAATTATAAGTTGCATGGTTATTAAGAGGGCGCCCAATGGTCCACTAGCGCCACTCCTTTAAAAAATATTATCTCGTAAACGCCTTAATTACAACTTTCATTGGAATCATTAGAGCTGTTTTTGAGAACGTGATTACAAATATAAATATATACAAATATTGCTTGTTTAATAGTATAGAAGGAATTATGAATAACGGCTAGTAAGGACCCTCGGTAAGTGTGTCTAGAATCATAAATTCGATCTAAAGAAAAGCGGCCACATTTCTTTAGATCGAATTTTGTTGCTTCGTGTCTCAATATGAAACTTTATAAAAGGTATTAGAAAATTCTAGACACACTTACCGAGGGTCCTTACTAGCCGTTATTCATAATTCCTTCTCAGTCACGAGATATTTTTTTTTTAAGGAGTGGCGCGTGGTCCATTGGGCGCCCCCTTAACCTCTCGAATGCCGTAATTACAGACACAATTAAAAAACCATTGTGTCTCGTGTATATCTACGTTCCGGCATACCAAGGGTTAATTAATAAATTTTAACCAGGAAGGTTAACCTTATGGGTCAACTCACACCAAAAGAGCGGCGAAGGGCAGCGAAGCGGAGCGCAGTTTCAGTGTCATATGAATTTTAACTTTATTTTCATTACTATAATACTTATTACCTATCGCATATTATCGGGATTCGCCGGAATTCCCGCGGCGCCGCGGGCATCCGCGCGACTCGTTCGAGTTTCTCATGCGATAATAAGTATTATAGTAATGAAAATAAAGTTAAAATTCATATGACACTGAAACTGCGCTCCGCTTCGCTGCCCTTCGCCGCTCTTTCGGTGTGATTTGACCCTAACACTTAGTTTTAGGAGTACGGACCTCAGTTGGTTTTAACTGGTGTTAACTTATCGTACTGTAAAAACTCTTTACAACAAACATCCCACCGGACTTGCTTCCTGTATGATAATTAATTACCCGTAAAAATATTAATGCAGATTAGCCTAAGGTTATTATCATCTCCACTGGAAATGTATTGCTAATTGGGAGCAGCATGGCAATAAGCCTTTAATTAAATCGCTTTATCGTTGCTTCCGTTTCATATTTTTTCAATTAGAATGGTTACCTTCCTTACGATATTATTGTTTAAACGGCTATGGGCCACTATTTTGATACACTTTAAGTACCTATGTAGTTTTGTCACACTTTTCACTAAAGCATTATTTATAGTGGTCATCGTCCTGTCCTGATTTGTCAGAACAGTAAATACCTATTATGTTTTCTTCTTTCATACATTTCTGTATGCTACTATCACAGTATTCACCGTTTTTAGGATTCCGTTGTAAACAAGGAACCCTTATAGTGTCTGTCTGTCTGTCTGTCCGCGGTCTAGCTCAGACATTCTTAGTACCAGCTGTAATTTGGCATTTGTATACATATTAACTACGCCGACAAAGCGTTAAAACTTTTTTTAGGGTTTTTTATGTTTTTTTTCTATTCCTTCGTGTGGGGTATCATTGGAAAGATCCTTTAAAAAAATTTTGAGTATGTGAAACCATTTTTGGATTCAGGGATCCGTTTGCGAAATATTAAGCTTTAAAGTGCCAATTTTTGTTAGAGTCAATTGTCCCCCCTCCCCCTGCCAGCTAAGTGGTTGGTTTTGGATGTATGAAAAAATCACAGGAGTAGTTTATATAACGAAATTAAAAGGAAAACTATCACAGCTAAGTAGGCTCTACAAGTTAACGAGTAATAATCGACCAACTTATATTTGCAGTTGCAAGCGATCGACATACATACAAGATTTCAACTTCCAACCTATGGGCAGTTGCCCGCCAGACACAACACCCGTCTGGTCGGAGGATCCTCCCTTTTCTATGGTGGATGAGTGAACTTTACACCCTGTTCCTCATACCACTAAACAGCCATTTATATTTTCTTTTTGCGAAGTATTGTCTTGTAAAAAGCAGAGGGGGAATCTAAAACACGGGGTACCCGCAGCAGGACAGGAGGAATCTTCAGTGGAACACTCACCTATAATATCCCTCTTTATTACTCTTTCTACGGGCTAATGGTGATCATGAACAGTCAACAAACACCCTTGACTCATAATAAATGCACTCTACCGAGGCTATATCGATATATCCTCAACAGAAGTTAAGGCCAAGATCACATTAGCATCAAATGAAATGGTTCCACAAAACGAGTTCATCTGTAAACAACACACGTCAGTACAGCCCTAATTTGGAACGATTGACGTAAACTCCTGTCAGATAAATAGGGTATGAATATCCATTGATTGGCTATAAAAACGATATGGATTTGCCATTAGCTGTCATCAATCAAGTACAGGCGGGAGGTACTCTTGTGTGGTACGGTTTATATCAAATTAAATAAACAAGTTAGTCAATAAAATACGAATTCCGCTAATGAATGGGATAGAGCGGGATAAAGAATGAACGGTTTGTGCGCTAATTTACGTATTTCCTTCATGTTATTAAAATAAATACACTTTTTGAAAGTGTAAAATGTATACGTTATTGAAAACATGTAGTTTTGTTATTATAAAAAAAAAAACTGCTGGTCTTCCGTGAAGTATTTACACCGTACTGTGAGCACCACGCTTGGCTGCAGCACTCAGGACCGTTTTAAATTAAAGAACTTTGCGTTTTAAACCGTAATTATATTTAATTCATTGATACAATAATAAATAGACACGCACGAGCGGCTACCGGGGGCAGACTCGTTTCTTTTTTATCGACAAGTGAAAACTATTACAAATCCAAATTTATACATATCTTGATAGATTGTTCGGACGCCATAGCATTCATGCCAGCCTGTGCAATATGAGGTTATATCTCATCATAAAACCTCACAGTACTAAGGGTTTATGTTGTTTTATAGAGATTACTTTGGATTTTTTTCTTTAGAGGAAACTACAAGTAATCCTGTTCCTAAATTGGACATTTTATAGAGTGAATCCTTGAGTATCTTACATATTAATTGCCTAACTAAAGGTTAAGTAATAACGATGCAGCGAGGGATCAATTGAACGCAATTATTTCGCAATTTCCTGGGATCAACGACCACTCAATTACTATCAACCACAGCTCAAATAGCTCAGAGTGAGACTGAAAACTAAAGCGAAACTTAAACAACTTTATCCGGGCATCAAATGCAGTCTTGTATTCCTAAACCACTTTTACAATCTAGCCATTCCAAAAGGCTGCCCGTAGAGCTTACTATTTTAATATTTTCTTCAGTAATACTTTAGACCAGCTGCTGCTACCCACGGATTCGTGCGCGTGGACCCTAATTCTTTTTCTAAAATTAAAGTTAGTTACTCCTTATAACATCAGCTATCTGCCAGTGAAAGTCCCGTCAAAATCGGTCTAGCCGTTTCGGAGATTATATACCCGGAACAAACAGAAAGACAGAGAGACAAAAAAACAAAAAATTGTTTTTTTGTTCTGTGTACCGTATACTTTCATATTTATTTAGTAAAAAGCTGTTATTTTGACATTACAAACCGACACTTCAATTTTATTTATTTAAGTATTAGGATGTATCTATGTATACAGTATGTATAGATTAGATCTGCAACGAAGTATGATAGAGTGAGACGAGTGTATGAAGAGAAGACATACTGCGTTGACCCTCAATAAATTGAAAAAAGGTCAGGATAATGATTTCAGATTTGCAATTGAACCTTATTGGGGAGGGTCTTTATTATTTTCACCATAAAAAATACTGGAACCGGATGCAGATGAATACCAGTATTTTACATGGAGCGACTGCCTATCTGACCTCCAAAACCCAGTTACTGGGTTACACGATACCCCTTGGTAAGAAAGACTGGTTGTCAGACTTTTGGGCTTCTGACGACCCGTAACGACTGTCAAAGATCTACAAATAACAGCCGGGACCAACGGCTTAACGTGCTTTACGAGGCACGGAGGGGTTTCGGTATATAAAGTATGGTCACCCATCCACGGACTGACCTCGGCAAGCGTTGTTTAACTTTGAAGATCGACCCGTGGGGCTGTTATTCTTTAGCCACGAGCCCCTCTACAAAAATTAAAGAAAGATAGATTTGTCACAGAAACACGTGCATACAAAGACAAGAGTAGGTTAGCAGAAAACAAAATAGGTATAACTTATTTACATATATCAGTAATTACAGATATAAATGTAGAAAATTTACATAGTGTCACACAATAGGCGGTCTTATCGCTAAAAGCGATATTTTACAGACAACCTTTGGACCTTCCGCATTTTCGCTAACAGCTAATAATTCCTTTTATCAGAATGCACTTTGTAACGTTGAACGCATTCCCAAGTACAACAGTCCCAAAACATGACACCCACGGTCAAAGTCACTAAGGCCACGACCACAGTTACCAACTGTACTCCAAAGGCATTAATTTTGTACAATAGCTACTGTATCTAATATTAGCCACACAATACGACATTGCGACAATGCGCACGCGTCGTAAAAGGCGCGCCAAAACCGTAGTGTCCCAAGATGGCCGCCACATCTAATACATTTGGTGCGTTTTCCGCGTGTTAATGAACAGTGGGCTATTATATAATAATTTGTTTGTATTGTGTCCGTCTTTTGGGCGGTTTTACTGGTTGTTTGTAGATGTAGAGCTTGAGAATCTGGAATAAGTAAATAGGTTAGCTTTGGTGGACTTGCTGGAGAGCACGTAGACCATCGCTCTCTTGGTAGTTAGCCATCTCTCGTATAAGTAAGCATAATGCATGTTCGCGACATCGCCAAAAGTGTGTTCGCAGATCAGTGGGATTCCCCGATGTTGCAGAGATGGATGCAACATCGGGCATCAGTCCACACTGATTTTTAACTGTATGATAAATCCGTGTACCTTACTAACACTTAGATGTTAAGGTGAAAACACCAGGGCAATCCGCGAAATTCAAATTTTCTTACGTTTTTTTGCAATTTGCAGATGAGTATTAGGTTGTATGTTGATTAAAATATAATTTGCGATCGTAACGAGTATGTATTTACAGACTGATAATCATTAAAATCATTAATTTATCTCTCTAACTTCAAGTTACCCTATTAAATGATTATTTCGTAAAACATGACATTTGAGGCCAATTCAAACTTAGAGTTTTATTGATGATTCTTATGTTTTTAATTCTGTAAATACTTACATATTTGCTAAGGTCGCGAATAAAATTTTGATCAAAATACAACCTTACACTGCAAATTGCATAAAACTTAAGAAAATTTGATTTCTGCGGGCTACCATACCACACCCTCCTTAAGTAAAATTGTTAGCAACCCTATGGACTCTATCTGAAAATAAGTTTTCTTTTCACTCTATTCTATAAACCAACTTTGTTCCTTTATAAGAATGTTGTGTTGTGTGTGTGTGTGTTTAATGTTGTGAGTGTAGTGTGTGTTTTTGTGACAAATAAACTTATTTTTCTTTCTTTCTAGTTCAGTTCTTTATGTCATGGTAAACTGATTAACCAGTCAGCAAAGTAGTAGTGATGGTTATAATATAGGGTCAAGGCACTAAATCAGACAAAATTAATGTTATAGTTCGCTTCTTGAAAAGTAGACCGTACTGACTACTGAATAGGTATTCAATTGCAATTGCAGCCGTCTCCCTCCATGAGACACAACAAGAATTAACAGTTGAGTAAGTGATAATATAATTCATAAAAGGTTGACGATATTTTTATACCAAACACACTCCATTCCATAATTAATCTGTCCCCAAACCCATCGATATAGGTGAATGTTATCAAAACAAATAAAGATCAACCTGATGACCCACTTTTGTCACCTGACCTTTTAATTGGTCTGTTCCAGGCATACCAACCTCACCAAAATCATGGCTAAAATTATCATAGTTATTTGCAGTACCTCATTGTCTGGTCTCCATGGTGTATTTTTAGACCCTCGACCTCGCCTCACCCTGTTTATCATTCCATCGCTTTCGCTATTGTCTCAAAAAGGGGCGCGGTGCGTGACCATTTTGTGAAATAGATTTTTTTTTGGGTACTCGATTATAGAATGATGATTAGTTGTGATAAGTTCTGGCTGATAAGTGGGTTTACTTTAAATGGTAGTTTTCGAATGAAAAGCAAGTCTATTTTGTAGTGATTTGGGATCATTTCATTTTGAAAGCCACTTTATGACATACGGGTGCCCCAAGGGACTATTCTTGGACATGTAGTTCACATTTAAGAAAATCTCAAAGCTGATGTCCACTACGCAAATACAACGAGTTTACAACTTTGATTAAATAAGTCCAAGTTAAAGCTTATGTGGTAGTTTATTTTTTCTTTATTTGTTTTGGGGTTTTTATCTAAATAGATATGTCAACCCCATCGTGCCTTTTACCATTGTAACATTATCACTTATAATTAACACATAAACTATACTAAACAATAAAAAAATATACGAAACACTTTGTGATAAAGATAGAAGTCACCGATGAAGGACTGTTATTAAATGACATAACTTTTTGGCGACTTCTAAAGTTGGTTGGGATAAAATTTATTGTATTAATCGCACGTTAAGCCTATTCAAGTCTAATTCTCTCAAAATAAGTGGTAGTTCAGTAATGAATCTAAATTAGTTGAGACAGTTATCATGTCTACTTTATCAAACGCCTTTAAGAAACTTTAATCTATTGAGACAAATCTCGACAAATCGTGTTATCATTTTGTTTGTTTCGTAATTTTAAGCCAAATTGGACACTATTTTATGATGAAGTTTTTACTTTTATATATTTTTGAAGTTAAAACTTCTTTAAGCGTGTTGAGCAATTTTTGGTAGGTGGGTAAACTTATGGATTCGCGTCACCGTGCGCCGTAGTGCTGAATATAGATGGCGCTAATACCAATTTTAAGTTTTCACTTCTGTCGGCACTATTTTTTTTTGTAAGTCGATTTAAACTAATTACAGCCTGGAAGTTATCAAGTGACTCAAGTGAGGTTACTTCAAGGCAAGCGTGGACCATCATCCTCCACATCATCCTAGACATAATCAACAAATTAGTGAGAAAATTATCGAACGCGATCCAATCAAATAAAACAATAAATCGTTATGAGTATTGTTACTGAAAAATATGTTATCTTGCGAAAGATATACGTACGACCAATGGCATTTTATCTCATAAACTTGCCATAAAGTAAAGAAAATAGCTTGTTTGTGCAATAAGTAGGGCAATCGGTTTATCATGTGTTAAGGATTCCACCTTCGTGTCAAAACATTTGATATGTTCTGTCGGGTATCAAGAGGGATAGTTTTCTACCCTTCCGTTTGTACCATTTTCATGACATTTTAATTAAGTTTATTGTTTGTCTTTGTGACGTCATGAATTTCAGCGGTTAACAATTTCTGTTGGATATTTTTTTCGATTACAAACTTACCTACATTTGCAGTTGGAGAATTGACCGTGACGTATATTGATGTATGGGAGAACATTTTTTCAACTACAAAGTTAAGTTTGTTCTTGGGATTTTCATCCCAAATACGGAACTCTTCATTGTGTGTGGTCCAACACGCACTTGTCCGGTTTTTTTAATATTGTGTCGACCAGTTATTTAATGACCCGAACTTTAAATCTAGGATCTCAAGTAAACAAGACTTACTTCACAAAACATAACAATATTATACTGTCACAATGTTAATATTTTCTCCAACAAGACTTTAATAGCAAAAACTCCAGCCTTTATTTGCAAAAGTAAGTCTTAGTAATAAAAAGAACCTAGTTTTACTCGTGTTTTAACAGAAAAACACATAAACAGGCGGCTAAGGCTAATAAAAAGCCTTAATAAAAGCCTTAGCGGGAACAATGGCCAGAAATGTTGATAAAAATAACTTGTTTAGTGAGGAAATAAAGGATTAGTAAACCACACTGGGTGTATATTGTGACCAATTCTGTAAAAAGAAGAACGTAAAAGAAATAAAGAAAAATAAGTTTATTTGTGAAATGAAATGATATTCTGTAAATAGGATATCGGAATCACTTTTAAATGTCATATAAAAAAAAATATTAAAAATAAGCTAGATGAGTTCGGCGTTTCCTATCTGACTACTCTGAGAAGAAAGGCCGAAAAAAACTCAGAGGTCGCAGTCTCTTTTAAAGTCCAGACATAATCTTGGTCAGGTCATGTAAGGACCATGTATACTAGTGTCTGAAAAAGTATTTTGAGGCAAGAACCACACAGATTTAAGTGGACCTGTCCAGTCAGTGCAAGCATTTGTCAGTAATCGTGGAGCTCAACTCAGAACTTAAGAAGCTCAACTCGACGAACAATACCAAAGAAAGGACATTAGGGTAGGCCGCATAAACTATTCAAACTGCCAGAATATCACTAAAACTAGCAGAGAAATAAAAATATTATCCACATAGTCCTCACATTCACAATAATTAAAATAATATAATACTTTACAAAGTAATCATGTCATTTTGAATATAATTTTCAACAACATCAATGTGTATATAAAACTGGTATATGTTGATTTTACATAATAATTAAAATGTCTAGTTTTATGGTTTTATCACAAGGCTTAGCAGAGCGAGCAGTTTAATCCCAAGCTTTTTTATCTTCTAAATAATTTGAAATTCACAGAGAAAGAAATAAAAATAGATTTTTTTGTCACAGAAACGCGTGCACACAAAAAGACAAGAGTAATCAGAAAACGATAAAATAAAGTAGATAAGAAATCACGAGCACAAAACAGAAACAGATTAGCGATTAAAAGATACTCGGTGGTCAAATAAACCTCGGAAAAGATAACTTTATCTCGTGGCTAAATAATAACAGCTGCACGGGTCGATCGAAGGTTAAGCTACGGTTGCCGCGGTTAGTTCGTGGATGGGTGACCATCCATTACATATCAAGATCCCTCCGTACCTTGGAAAGCACGGCCGTTGGTTCCGGCTGTCATTTAAAGATCTTTGACAGTCGTTACGGGTAGTTTGAAGCCCGAAAGTCTGACGACCAGTCTTACCAAGAAGCACCCAGTAACTTGGAAAATACTGGTATTCTACTGCATCCGGTTAAACTGGAAGCCGACCCTAACATAGTTGGGAAAAGGCTAGGTAGATTGATTTTGAGGTATCTTCCAAGGTTTTTAGGTACATGAAAGTACATTACAAAATTGTGTTTATATCTTCTAAAACCAATTAGAAGATGTTAACACAATTTTGTAATACTTATAGTAACGAATAAAAAACATTTTTATGACTCTTCTACATCTTGAATCGGCTTGTGAGCAAACAATACAAGATCAGTCAAGTTATACTGACAACGTAAATAAATAAATAAAATTGTATTCCTTCGACTGTGGCCCACAAGGGTAGGTTTTTTAAATTGTCTACAGGCCGAGCTTTTAGCGATTCCACCCCTCCCTAGAGAACGTCTCTCCAAACAATAAACAAAAGCCAAAAGCGATTGGTAATTGAACTATTGTGTGAACAGCGGTAGGATGAAACTTAGACAGCGTGTCTCAGAAAGGTGTGGTCATATTTAAGGGTGTGTCTTGGACAATGGACAAACTTAGACTATCAAATTGAACAACTTTTTCCATAGGACCAACATCGTAATCGCGAAATAATAATCAACCGTCCCATTGGGGAAGGCTCCCATACAAATTACATTTAGGTCCTTGGACGAAAAATACGCGCTTTGAGGTGGAGTTGTGGACACTAGCCCGTATCTTACTAATATTATAAAGGCGAAAGTTTGTGATTGTGTGTGTGTGTGTGTGTGTATGTTGGTCTCATCTTCACGCTCAAACCACTGAACAGATTTGAATGAAATTTGGCACACAGATAGTTTATAACCTGGATTAACACATAGGATACTTTTTATCCCGATATTCCCACGGGATCGAGACTTTTGCGGGTGAAACCGCGGGGCGCAGCTAGTATTCTGTAACGTTTAGGTCGAGTAGGTATTGAACTTTTGTATGGGACAGGTCGCGATTACAAATAAAGGTTCTTGGTTAAATAATATCAGCCGCACGGGTCGATCGATATCAGCCGCACGGGTCGATCGAAGGTTAAGCTACGGTTGCCGCTGTCTGTTTGTGGATGGGTGACCATCCATTACATATCGAGATCCTTTCGTGCCTCGGAAAGCACGTTAAGCCGTTGGTCCCGGCAGTCATTAGTAGGTCACGAAATAATAATCAACCGTCCCATACATTGGGGAAGGCTCCCATACAAATTACATTTAGGTCCTTGGACGCAAAATACGCGCTTTGAGGTGGAGTTGCGGACACTAGCCCGTATATTCTATAACGTTTGGGTCGAGTAGGAATTGAACTTTTGTATGGGACAGGTGATTATTTTTTCGCGATTACAATGTTGGACCCACGAAAAGAAAAAAGCATTCGTTTTCAAGAAGAGAACGTGATGACTTCAGAGATTCGTATAATATCGACATCATCCTAATCCTAACTAATGTTATAATTAAAGCCAAACTGAGTTGGTTTGTTGCGCTTTCACGCTAAAACGGCTAAACAGATTTGCATGAAATTTGGCATATGAGTAGACCATGACTTAGGTTAAGACATAGGATAATTTTTATCCCGATATTTTTACGGAATCGAGACTTTTGCGGGCGAAACCGCGGGGCCCAGCTAGTCTTAAATAAACTCTCTAGGGAAAGTCAACTCCTCCTTGATCTCTATTTGTACACGTTTTCAATTAATTCATTAGAGAAACTTCCTCACAATATTTTCCTTGTCTGGAAGGTAAAACAAGTAATGAATTGGTGTGATGAAATTAACCTTGAGGTCATACATCTCTGCTAATATTGTGAGTGCAAAAGTAGCACAAGTTTGTCTCTGCGGTTCTGTTGGTTTTAGGTTTTGATGTAGTACAGTCAGGGAAAGTACTTGTGTAACAATTCCGATTTGCCGTGTTATAGCCATTTTTAAACGGGTATTACACTACCTTGAATCAGGGCCCTGAATTAAGGGAGCACTAACTACTAACCACTACTAATGCGGATATTACACTACACTGAATCAGGGTCCCTAAACCCTTATTAAGAGAGGTGTAATAAGAGTAAGGCAGTAAGGGTACCTAAATTAGGGTGTCATAGTGGAGGGTGGTCCGCCTTATTTACTTATTCAGTGTAGTGTAATACCCGTTTAACTACTGACTCTTATTATACCTCTCTTATTAAGGGTTTAAACGGGTATTAATTACACTACACTGAAAGCATTAAAACGGGTATTACACTACACTGAATCAGGGACTAACTACTAACCACTACTAACTACTGCCTTACTCTTATTATACCTCTCTTACTAAGGATTTAGGGACCCTGATTCAGTGTAGTGTAATACCCGAATTAGGGACCTTGATTCAATGTAGTGTAATACCCACAATAGAACTATCAAGGAATGAAAGTTGAACTGTCATTATACGTACTTTTAAACGGGCAGCATAGGAGCGTTTTTACTGAAAGTTGGCAACGTCGCAAATAGCTGTCAAATATTTCGCTGTTTTGATTAATTTGGAAATATTACTGTATGGAAATAAGAAATATTGATAAATAGTGGTCTAGTGGCTGGGTCTTCACGAGATCTGACCAAGGTTATGTCTGGACTTTAAAAGAGACTGACCTCTGAGTTTGTTTCGGCCTCATCTAGTTTAAAAAAATATAAAGATACCATGCACCACCATACCACATTACCTACATTAACTGGGCATCATAGACTTACTGAAATATACGTTCATCTAAAACGGAATGTAATTAATGAAGGTTTTGGAACATAACTTTTTTAATATATGCCGACAGCGCCACTATACAGATACAGTGTATGAAACTTTTTGGTACAGCTACAGACACATTCTTGTTCAGAGTAAAGCATTCCATATTCAAAATGTCTGTATTCAAACTAGTCTGCGGACATTTAGTAGATGAAACTGGATAAAATAAAGTTTTATGTTTGACCTTTTTACAGTTACATTTTTGTTTTTATAATATTTGGCCATTGGCCTCAAATAAAACTCAGGTGGGCAGATTTTTTTACCATCATGTAAGATGTAAGATCTTCTTAGGGACTAGTTATAACAAACGTATCATTCGTTACATAGAAATCCATAAAATTTTATTGAGCGTTTAGTGGCATGAGGAACAGGGTGTAAAGTTCACTCATCCACCATAGAAAAGGGAGGATCCTCCGACCAGACGGGTGTTGTGTCTGGTGGGCAACTGCCCATCGGTTGGAAGTTGAAATCTTGTATGTATGTCGATCGCTCGGTAAACTCTAACTGCGCGTTGCAGGATTTGTGTGACGTCATGTCTTTGATGCGTAGTTTGTATGTGGCGGTGTAACCGCTACATCACTCCCCTCCGGAGACCGGAGGTCGATAGTGGGCTGAATCTTGCGATGCTTCACACAGTGCCAGCTGTGGTTCCAGTGAGTCGGAACCGGGTGCCGCATAGTTCGCGGTGAGTCGGAACTTTCTGTGGTGATTGCGGCGATTGTGGTGATTGTGGTGATTCCCCAGTGAGTCGAGGTGATTGAGGTGATTCCCCAGTGAGTCGGGGTGATTGAGGTGATTGCGTTGATTGCGTTGATTCCCCAGTGAGTCGGGATGATGAGGCTGAGGGCAGGAATGCGCGTTCGCTGCATGCTGGTGGTCAGGATACCCGTTGAAGCCGTGGGTGCTGGCTGGCTGTGTGACTCGCCTCACGAAAGCTTGCGGGAGTGATAATGATGATGACGTCACGCCGAAGTAATTGCACGAAGGCTGCGTTGATGTTCATACTCGGGGTCACCAATTTAGTGGTATGAGGAACAGGGTGTAAAGTTCACTCATCCACCATAGAAAAGGGAGGATCCTCCGACCAGACGGGTGTTGTGTCTGGTGGGCAACTGCCCATCGGTTGGAAGTTGAAATCTTGTATGTATGTCGATCGCTCGGTAAACTCTAACTGCGCGATGCAGGATTTGTGTGACGTCATGTCTTTGATGCGTAGTTTGTATGTGGCGGTGTGACCGCTACAAACGTCCAAAACGCAGCGTACAAGACGCGCGTCTCGAGCGCTTGTTATGACTGGGCCTAAGGATCTTTCGATCGTCTTACAATATTTTGATGATAAGTAAGTATATTCAGCAATGCATTTGATAGACTGCTTGATTTTACTATTGTGCAAAAAAAAACTAAAAATTATTAGTTTTTATAATTAGCCATTTACTGTTTGACATTAGATATCTAGGGCTTTACTTAAAAATGTTGTATTTTTAACGTCTGCTTAACTTTACGTTTTTTTATGTTTAAAGGTCTTAATCGGTAAAGGCTTTAGGTAATGTACAATACATTACTTAAAGCTTATTGTATAAGTTTACACATAGCGACACCAAACAAAAAGATTTCTTAAATATTTTTGCCGCCAATAATATTTATCCGCCATCTTTATTTAGATCTGTCAAGCCCAAACATCAACATGTCTATGCCCTGACTTATATTAAACGGATTTTCGTCAGACAGCCTAACTCGCAGGTGTAAAAACCTTGATTGATTATTTATAAGACGTGGTTTTGTCTGACTTTGACATATTGAAGCAGTGAAATACAAAGACAGCCGTATTTTTTCGAGTGTGAATAAATAAAATGTGATTGAATAAGTGACGGATGATTTGTGTATTCTGATTTACTGATGACTACAAGGGCTAAGTAGGTACACTTAAGATACTGAAGGATATTGGCGTATTGGTATATAAATAAATGAATATGATAAAAACATTAATTAAGATCACATCAACCTCACTGATAATTATAAATTGCTAATATGTATCTACCACAAGTTTCCAAAGTCTCGTTAGGGAAATAACAAAAACAAAATTATTTATATGGCAACTTTGAGTCAAGAATTATTTGTTTTTGACTGTGTTTGTCTCTGTCGATAACTCGAAAGTAAAGTCCCGTAAATTTATGGTCTATTTGGATGTGTTTTTCTTCTTGTAGATGAATCCTTGACCTTAGCTACTATTATGGCGTTAGACAAGTGTAACTCGGAGCACAGTTTTTTGTTTACTAACTATCATTCGAGTCGTGTAGGTGGTCAGCAACAAAAGTCAATTAACACTTCAGTTTTGTAATCTTAATTGTTGAGCTAAATATTTAATTAAAATTTGAAACAGAAGTAAAATTAAAATAATATTAACTCAAAAGTGCAAATACTTACGCGCTCAAAATGAATGGAACAGTTGATTTTTTTTTAAATAACCGACGAAAAATTTCAAATAGGCCCATGTATGGCACTTTTGAACGTCAAAAATTACAAAATAATAAAATTGATTCTAGTCGCCCCTTCCAAAAGGTAGTTTTCGTATGGAGAAGAATGGGCAAGAAACTCCACCATTACTCTTTTAAAATGTTTTACAATTGTTTGTATATGTACGTACATTAGTTAAATAATTATTATATGTGAAGACGATGCACCTAGAATAAAATTACTATACCACAATAGGTAAAAAGAATTAAAAATGAAGCAACGACAGATAATTTAATATGTGATCACATATTTACAAACATTGTAAAAGTAGACGATTTTCCTAAAATTTTATAATTAATAAGTCAGTGTGTGAGGAAGTAATCACAGAATGTAAAATCAATGTCATAAAACACAAAATAATAAATTAAGTATACAATTAAATTAGCAACCAGTTTGATTTTGTCTTGGTTCTAAATTGTCCTATGAAGCAGGACCAGCATGTTTCCAAGCACTCTTATCTTGGATATAATCCTCTAATTTGTAATATGCTTGTTTACAAAGTGTACTTTTTTTTTTGTGTTTTTTTTTTTAATATGAGTTTTAAATTTTCTTTCATTTAATTGCAATATGTCACAAGGTATTTTGTTGTAGCATTTAACATAGTACACCATAAAAGATGTATGTACTTTAGATAATCTGAAAAATGGTTGATCTAGTTTATCTTTATTTCTAGTATTAAAATGCTATCTATCACTTATTTTACTAAAGAGATGTGGATTTTTCCTTACATACATAATGCCTATCTGACCTCCACAACCCAGTAACTGGGTAATACGATATCCCTTGGTAAAACTGGTTGTCAGACTTTCGGGCTTCTGACGACCCGTAACGACTGTCAAAGATCCACGAATGACAGCCGGGACCAACGGCTTAACGTGCTTTCCGTGGCACGGAGGACTCTCGGTATGTAAAGCTGAACACCCATCCGCAGACCAACCCAAGCGTGGCTTAACCCGATGAATCGACCCGTGCGGCTGTTATTATTTAGCCATGAGCTCCTTGCTGTTGTCACTGATCGTACCTAATCCTTTCACTTAACTTGCCTTAAAAAGTTGAACGTGGGTAATTAAAGTGATTCCAGATTAATTGATTAAATCACTTGTTTCACATGTTAAGACCTCTTTAAATTGAAAACAGTCGTTTTCAAAGTAATTGGACCGTTTCGGTTTCAATTTATCGGATACCTACTCGACAGCTCGACAAATCCAATTTGAGTCCGTCTACAATAGAAACTTTGTTATATTTTAGGTATTTTGGGGACGATATTATTAAGTTTTAAGCCCTTGACGTACCTACGAAATACTTACGTTGTATTTGCAAGAGATTAATGACCATTATTTTAACTCGCTAGGGTAACTCCAGTGTTCTTTCTTCGTTCCTAGTCGACGCCGACGGCTCGAACTCGTTAGTGCGCTCAGATGCATGCTATTTAGTGAAGTTATTTAGTTTTGTTTATTTAGGGTTTATTTATAAATAAATATAATAAATGTTTAGTTAAATAAATCAATAAATATATAAATAAATCAATAAAAACTATTTATTTATTTGATTTATCTATATATTTATTTAGTGACATAGACGATGATTTTTAACGAAAACGAGCTCGTAAAATTTCGTGAACAGACTTGGGAGTCATCACCTCATAACTTCTAAACTACCGATCATACTTTGATCCGCTGGTTAAAGATTATGTGACGTCACATTAAATGCAATATAGCGCCCTCTAGAGGACATAAAGTTCAATAACAATTAAAATTCTATTGTGTCTCATTAATGACAGTTGAGCTCTTATGGAAAAACTACTGGATTTATCTACTCAATTTTTTTTTTGTACTTTTGAATAAATTACCTATCCCTGTCCGGTTTCTATTTTGCCATTTTCATACTACATAAGTTATTTATTTACGCCCAAAGATGAGTTAAAATTAGTGATAAAATGTAGAAGTTTCAGTGTCCATAACTTCCAAAACAATTCTTATTTCCAATTCTGCTTCCTTATATGAAAGACAAATTAATATAATTTTTAGTTTTGAACGTACACCGTCAAACAGACGAGTAATCACCATACTACGTTTGTATGGAAGAATGACGGACTAGCGTAACCTTAACGTTCTATCGTTTAGTTTGTGACATTTATGTGTAACATCCTCTCGGTTTCCTGCAATCTGTGCACAGAACACAGATATTCTAAACATCTACCACACAGATACCACACATACCCTAAAAATCTGTTAGTGGGAGTGATTTTGTGAAAAGGGACGGAAGTGTGTAACAGGAAGTCGGGGAAGCGCGCGCTCTTTGATTTGATCAATGAGCGCGCGCGGTACTAGAGTTCGCCGTCAGAAACGACGTTGACGAGGACGCCCCTTTAAAATGTTGCTTAATACCTTATTGTGGCTTATCACCACGGTGATTTCAGATGTTACACGTCATATATGCGACTAGTGTAAGCCGACGTTCGGACGGACGGGATTTTACCGCGCACTGGATTTTTAACTCTCAGCGTTAAGCAGAGCGTTGAAAATCCAGTGCACGAAAAAAAATCACCGCGATTTTATTCCGTCCGTGCGAACGTCGGCTAAGAGTCGCTCGTTTTTTGCTATTTTAGTGTGGACTTCTGGTCTTCCTAACATACCTAATTAAGTATCTTAATTAGCTTTTGCAAAAAACATATATAATTACTTACAAAACCCTTTTTAGGTTTTAGTATTACGGAGTTTGTTTTCTTAGGATATTCCAATGAACCCTTTGCTCTGGATTTCTTTTATACTAACCTTTTGTTCTTCTTTCATCTGTAAAATGAAAACCGGGACAGAAACATAATGGAATATGTGACGAAAAAAAATTTGGGGCCAAAATCAACACTCGTTTTAATTTTTCCTAACCTTTTATATTTATAAAACGTTGCTTAAAAAAGACGTTTAAACGTCAAAAATTTATGGTTAAGAGGACGCCCAATGGTACACGAAGCAACTAAATACGATCTAGTGGAATGTGGCCGCTTTCTTTAGATCAAATGTCGTTCCTTCGTGTCTCAATATGAAACCTTATAAAAGGTATTAGAAAATTTTAGACACACTTACCGAGGGTCCTTACTAGCCGTTATTCATAATTCCTTCTCAGTGACGAGTTAATAAGGCCTTATTAACTCGTCATATTGAGACACGAAGGAACGACATTTGATCTAAAGAAAGCGGCCACATTCCACTAGATCGTATTTAGTTGCTTCGTGTACCATTGGGCGTCCTCTTAACCATAAATTTTTGACGTTTAAACGTCTCTTTTAAGCAACGTTTTATCCCACGGGAACGTATTATCGAGATTTCATACCTAATAACCGAGGAGATTGTCATTGACTCCTAGCGCTGCGGCGTCTTTCCATTCTATACAAGGCTAAAACGCAGCCATAGGAAACTGCTCGCGTATAGATTGGAAATCACTTTTTTACTAAGGTCTTCCAATCTATACAAGAGTAGTACGCAAATACTCGCGTATACTTCGTAGTGACCAAATTAACTACCTCATTCCATAGTATACAGTGCCAGTACGCATACGGACTAATCGAATTTAGATTGCGAGAAATTGTGAACAGGTAACCAACTTGTTTGCGAGGTAATGCACCTTGCGCTAATATTAAATAGCCTGCCTGGCTGCGAGCAACTTGGAAGTAGCGCTTGCCGGCCGCTGCCGCGGCACCGCTCGCTTCGCTCGCTCGGCTCGCGCGCAGTTGGTCACAGTTCTAACCTAACCTAACCTAAGCCATTTCACCCAATTCCCACTTTTGTTCTTTTCTTTTTTTATAGACTATATCTTTAAAACTCTTATCAGGCGTAAGTGATGTAGTATAGTTTGGAATCAGGACGCGCTCGTCCACGTTACAAACTATACACCAGCAATACGCAAAATTCGTGTATACATTGTAATCACAGATTAAAAAATAGCATTACAATGTATACGCGAGCAGTTTTCTAGGGCTGCGTTCTGGCCTTGTATAGATTGGAAATACGCAGCGCTGCGTCCGCGTTGCTACGCGTAATTTTGAAACTGTGATATCTTTTAAACTATTCATTTAAATGATATAATGTCAAGGCATATTTTAGTCTAAATTAAATGTCTAATTTAAATAACATATTTTATTGGATAAGGATTAATACTATACCGGTCAAAAAAACATCAGAAATAACAATTAAATTTATCAAATTCAGAAAGATAAAATGGTTATTGTGCGTCATCCTTAGAAGATAGACATATGGCATCGGGAATTTTTTTGTTGAAATTTTTAAGATAAACAATATCGTAGAACATAAATTTGATGTATCTTTTTCGGTTTAGGCAGCGCACGCCAGTAAAGCTCCCAGTCAGCATGATTTTTTCCGACTTGTTCAACAATAATCGTCAAATTTCAGCTAATTTACACAAAACCTTAATGAATTATACACTAAAACTTTCCGCATGAATCACTCTGTCTATTAGTGAAAACCATTTGATAATCCGTTCGGTAGTTTTTGAGTTTATCGCGTTCAGACAGACAAACATACAGACGTGGCGGGGGACTTTGTTTTATAATATGTAAGGATGTGTGTTAAAAGTACCTACTGGTAAACAGTAGTCAAAAGTAAATAAAAGAAACCTTCATGAAATGTTATTTCCTCAACGAATTCAGGTCAACATGTCAACACAAATACTGTTATAATAAAAAGGTAATAAACGCCGACAGAGGCGTGTGGTTATTAACTGAATAAAAAATCGATATCAATTGTTCGAATTAGTTGAACGGGAGCAAATCATACTATTATGTACCTACTTAATATTAATAGTTGTTATGGACATAATAATGGACTTTTTGGCAATTAATTCAGAAATTTTTATTGTTATGATGATAGTTAAGATCAGTGATGTTTTGATGGCTCAGTGATTAAAGGCTTCGCCTCTCATGCGGTTGTGGGTTTAAATCCTGGTAAGTACCAATGTGACTTTTTCAATTCATATGTACTTTTTGAGTTTATCTTGGACATTATTGACATCGGTCAAGGAAAACAGCGTAAGGAAACCTGGACTTATAGTTAATATAAGTCTGATATCGCCAACCCGTCTTGAGCAAGCGTGGGGTTCAATGCTCGTGCCGTCTCTGTTTGAGAAGAGGCTTGCTCTGCAGTGAGACTATTATAGGCTGGTACCATAGTATAAAGAGAGGTAGTAAGCTATCTTCATAGAAACGCACCGCGCGCGGCTTGTATGTGTGCGCGGCTTGTATCTATGCGTCGCTGCACGCACACTTAACAAAATCTCGACCGGTTTCGGCGGTTTCTCACGAGAAACGGGTCGAGATTTTGTTAAGTGTGCGTGCGGCGACGCATAGATACTATGGCCTCACACATACAAACCGCGCGCGGTGCGTTTGTATGAAGATAGCTTACTACCTTTCTTTATACTATGCTGGTACTACTACTACTAGGATAGTTAAGTAATCCACAATAGGGATGATGACAAAAAATATTTTTTTTGTCCGTCAGATAGATTATTAAAAAATATTGGACACGTATTTTTTCTTTTTTTACTTAATCAAAAGATAACGGCGATGTCACGAGTATGTAGAATTTATACTTACTTGTGACGTAGGTTTTATCTAAGTAATTTTTTATTCATATGATAAAGCAAAAAATAAGTGTCTAATATTTTTTTACTATCTGATTGACGGACTTAATAGAATTTTTTTTTTTTTACCCAGGCATCGTTCCTATTGTACTGATGAGTTAAATGGTGACGCCGCAAATTATGGTTAAAGAAATTTATTTCTCAATAAGAAATTACAAAGATTTCACTTACTTGAGAACATTTTTTAAACTTAAAATATAGTAATATAGGAACTTTGACACAAACTAAGCAGCTATTGTTTTTTCCTTTATAACAAATTATTAACTGAATAATATTCATTTTGTACGCAAATAACATTACACAATTCACAAAACTTAAAACTTTTTGATCCACCCGCAAAATAAATAATTACTGTGGTCGCAAGTATTCAAAATAGATAAGGAGTGCGAACCCGGTGCCACAATACAGCAACGCAGTAAATTGCAGTACTTAAGGGTCTGTAGCACCTCAAATTGCGTAACATAATCCTCTGTTATATTGAAAATACTGCAGCATTTATTTTGAAATAAGTGTATGGTAAAGTTGAGGATTAATGTTAAGTATTATGTTTGACGAAAACACGATTCCATAAAATTTTCTCCATAGAAAAAATATCCAAAGTTACCTCCAAACAAAAACCGCTGTAATTCTAAAAATGCTTCAAATTAGATCATGAAACTTTGCATAATATCTGAACTAACTATAAAGTAAATACTACGTTTTTTTATTACCATTATTTCTGCCGTAAAAAGAAATTACCTAAACTATTGGCGCCTTGGAGCCTTCTCACAGCCGTTCAGTCTCACTCTCACTCAGTCCGCGAGCAGTATCGTACGAGCGAGATAAGAAGTGAATTTGAGCTGAGGTATTATGGACTCTAAAGTTTAATATTTTTGGCCATTACAGTATGACAAATATTTTGAACATTTGATGAACCAAACGCACTTTCAAACTTGCTGACTGACTAATTTATTTCCACATACAAATCCATATTAACAATTATAATGACTTGATGGGTGTTGCCATTTTAAATATTATATTAATCATACTAGCAGACCCAGCAAATGTTGTTTTGCCATATAAATGTTTGGGGTGGACCACCCTTATTACGTATGAAAAACAGATTACGACCGATTTTCAGACCTACCGAATATACATATAAAATTTCATAAAAATCGATCAAGTCGCTTCGGAGGAGTATGGCAACTAACATTGTGACACGAGAGTTTTATATGTATAGATCAACGTTATTATGTATTTCTTTTCTTTTATATCGCATTGTATGCTGCACCAGTCGACATCATCCCGTCAACGCCGGCTGTCACTAAAAATCAGCGCTGAGGCTCAGTCTCGCATAGAGTCGCAGCATTATGCTGAGCGATGACCCTTTTGCGTGGATGTGGCGCATATTTTCCCCCAACTTCTTCTTTTTTTATTTGTGTTCTCTCTTTGTGCCATGTTTACGGCAAATGAACGTATTTTATTTATTTCTTTCTTTTCTTTATACATGCGAAAGTATTTTAAGATTACCTTTACACGCCTATGCCACTGAACCGTTTGTTATAACATGATATACCTAGTACCTGAAAAATTACATATCTTACTTTTCATCCTAGATAGTATGACATAACACATAACATCACGCCTGCATTCCTCGCAGGGTTAGGCAGAGGTTTACCTACAGTACACCCACATTTTGCTAGTCATGTTTAAGTCCCATGTAATAGGGGGCGAGCCTGTTACCATTAACAGGAGATAGGTTCAGACTCCGAGCTGCTACTGAGAAATTCTAGATGGAAAAACCCAATATCACTTTGCTCTACCCGGGAATTTAACCCAGGATCTCTGCTCAGCACTAGCGCTTGTGACCACTAGACCGACGAGGCAGTCAGTATAATATAGTATTCCAAATTGATGAGATACAAAATACATGCAAACGACATCGTAGGAAAAAGCTCGTTCTTAAGACGCAGATAAATGACAGTGACTTTGAGTTATTAGCCAGCCAGTAATAGGACTCAAGGAGCGCTGTTCCAAATTAGACGCATTATTAATATGTTATATATAAAACAAAAGGTATTTTAATAAAACACATATTATACTAAAAGATCAATAATTAAATTATCTTTAAAATGGCGAAGATTTCAGAAAAATACGCTTGATACAATTGTTATTAAATTAATTTAAGCATAATAATTTTAAGTAGCTAAAACAAATTGTGTTACATGTTTACTATTTTGGGTCTAATAAATAAATAAATAAAAATAAAAAAAAATTGATTTTGCGTGATTCTCAGTTTTTTATCCGTGTTAGACATAACTTTACAAATTAATTTCACTATGTAATATAAACATAATCTAAAATATTCCTATATTAAGTTATTAAAAAAATGCTTTCATTTAACATATATTTTTTCCAAATCATTAACACTACTCGTTAAGACGTGATCTTCAGTATAAAATCATTAAAAGTCGTCGTCGCCTTAACTCTGACTTGTGCAAAGAGCTACTTTGGTCAAGCCAACGTAACGAGATAATAATAGCCTCCTATATTTGCTATATTTTGCTGTTATGGTCAGGGATAATTACATGCGTCTCCTTGACGACTATGTGGGGTCAAAGGATGGGAAAAAACAATCTATTTGCATTTATTACTCCCGGGAAGTATACTCTTTTTTCCGAGAACCTTTTTGTTTGAAAAAAACGCCTTATTGTAATTAGATGTGCTTAATAATGGTGCCGATTCTCTTGTTCACAAACTAAACTAAATTTAAGTTCAGTGCATCTTTTTCTTTCTATTTCATTAAGAAGAAGAAGATAAATTTTAGTTTAGTCCTGTCAAATTAATCAGCGCTTGACGTAAATTGACGTAATTTTAGTAGGCAAGTTTTTAATCACGTCTAAACTTGTATGGAGTAGTGACAGGCGCTGATTAATTTGACAGGACTAAACTAAAATTTATCTTCTGTCCTTTTCTTAATGAAATAGAAATAAAAAGATGCACTGAACTTAAATTTAGTTTAGTTTGTGAACAAGGGATTCGGTACCATTATAATTATGTCTAAACTAATAATGAATTAAGAGAAAAGAAGTTCTTAAACGACTCCACCCACTTTTCATAGAAGTCATACGCCATGCCGCCATACATATTGGAAGTGAACCCTCCGGGAGGGTTACCGGCATTACGGTAGTGCTAAAGTTAACCACCGCGGACGGTCAATGGCATTAGATTTAAAACCGTGTTATAAAACACTGTAAAACGAAGTAAAGTAGTAGTGTTTTCAGGGGGTCTTGTCGCTATAACTAGTTTCCAACCTTTAATTTTTTTTGTGAATATTTGTAATTGTGAACAAAAAATTAAAAAATAAATAAAAATGCTTAGATTTTAAAACCAACGCATGTACTAATAAATCTTGTTAAAATAAACATCACATTTTATTTTCACGGTTTATAATGCTACATTTAAAATGAGGCCTCCGCGAGGGCTCCCAGCATCCCATATGCGACTAGGTAAACCCTCCAGGAGGGCTTCCGGCACTGAACGTGTTAACATGGCTTGCGGTAGGAGTAAACTGGTGGAAATCGTCACGTAACGAAAAAGTGTTATCTTCGAAAAAGTCAGTTTCAAGTGTCAATTTTTTTTTGTTTTTTTACCTTTTTTTTTTTGGTTGGGAAATTATCAAATAACTTCTCCCGCTTTGGGTGGAGCGGGAGGGCATGTCAGACTCTTACTGACTAAAACCCACCCGTGTTCCTTCAGTTGCCATGTTGCCGGGGGGCCACGATATCCCTATCGGCCCATAGCTATATTTTATGTATTAATACAGAGCCATTTAGTATAAGTTTTATTTAGCTTATGAAAACTAATACTAGACAAAAAAAAAGCAGCCGCCATCTTGGATCTACATTTTGACATCACTATCGAGTTTAGTTAGCACCCTCAAAAATTATGAAAACAACAACGACAGAAAAGTTAAAAATGTTCGCAGCCGTCATCATGGACTTACATTTTGACCTCACTATCGACTTTAGCACCCTCGAAAACTATGAAACCGACCCATGACGAAAAATTTCAACATTTTCGCAGCCGCTATCTTGGTTTTGCAATTTGACCAAATTCGCACTTTCTCTCAGAGAGAGTCGCATGGACCGGACATAATTTTTCGGTTCGACGATTTCTATTAGTTTACTCCTACCGCAAGCCGCGTTAAAGAACTTCGTTCCAAAAACAATGAAGCTGTTCTCCCAGGGAAAACGGTTGGAATAAACTTAACCTCTAGTTTACATTTTAATGGTCCAGTTAATATTTATACTGGCTCGGTAAATATTTATTTTAACCGGTCGCCGTCTGTACTGCGCTCGATCTAACATTATTCAACGTAAATTGCTTTTGTAATTTGAAAAAGAATTCTTCATTATTTTCTATGTAGGTACCTAAATATATTTTTATTAATTGAGGAATTTTTATTGAGGATATTATTTTTGCAGCTGTAAATGATGTGGAAGGATTATAAATTGAATTGCTGTTGAAGCAAATTAAAGTCTAATGAAGTCATGTTTGTACAAGCAAGCCGTGGTAATTTTTTATATCAATTGAATTTATTGCCAACCGGGCACTAAGCGAAACTCAGAAATTTCAATAACACTTTGCCCGACCAGAGAATCGAATCCAGGACCTCATGCTCAGCAGTAGCGCTACGTACCATAAACTAACGACGCAGGATTATTATTAAAAAAAGTTAGTACAAATAAGCAGTTTATTTTTATATTTCAGATTGAGTTCTTGACTCCGATCTCAACCAGGGCTCGGAAACATTATTTAAAATAACGTTTTTAAAACGTTTCTAACAGTTCTTTGTACAACATTTTGTTCAGAACGAATTTCCACAAAACAAAAACCGTTTTATTCGGCAGGACGCAGCCGCACATGGGCCGTGCGCCGACAAGCATGAACTTAAGGTACAAGTTCATGTTCAAGTTCATCAATCTTCATTTTATTACAACATTGATTCCAATGCGCTTGCCGGGGTAAGGGTTGTGTTGCGAGTTTTCCAACGATCAACCCAAAAATGAATTAAAAAAAAACGGTTAAAAACGTTATATTAACCGAGAACAATTTACATTTTGTTCTTCTTCAAAAACGTTTTTATATCGTTCCGTTCGAACGTAACCGAAACAAATCGTTTCTTGTGTCCACATCTGGCGAATGCGCCACGAATGCGCCGCTCGCGAGCTACTCGTGTGCTGCACGCGTGCAGTTACTGCAATTGTTTGGTGCGCCTCTTTAGCGCAATTCACGCAAAGCTTACACAGTGGGCGCGCGCGGCACGCGTGCCGTGCACCCTCAGCTCGCGCGCATGCATATCCGTTCGCTTTCATACTGTATATCTCAGTTATAAATTTGCTTTCGAAGATGACGGACTATAACACGACTGCCGTTAGAATAATTGCTGCAACATCGGCTATTTTATTACTGATAAATGAGAAAAAGAAAAGACAACGACGTTGGTGGCAGGTTCTGATTTTTTATAAATAAGACAGAATATAGTACCGGAGTTAAGTACGTGCAGCGCGGGGGGCGCACCCGCACGGCTCTTGCGCCGTTCGCGCACGGCTCGTAGCTAGCGGGCGAGCAGCGCGCGGGCGGTGCTGGAATGGCGGGCGAACTTGATATACATGCACGCAGCTCGCGAGCGGGTCGCTAGCGGCGCATTCGTTGCGCATTCGCCAGATGTGGACACAGGTTTTTAAGACGAAACCGTTTCGAAAAATATACTGTTATCCGAGTCCTGATCTCAACTGATGGAAGCGATGAGGTCTATGATGGAACGAACGTGCCCAGAAGATGCCTATTTTATTCGTAGTTCCAAAACCACTCGAACTATTTTATTATTATTTACGTGAATCATACATTTTCCCAGCAAGAAACTACCTGCGGGTATAGACAGTGCAATCCACGAAGACGCGCCCCAATCCGCTCCGCTTCGTACTTTAGTGGTATGAGGAACAGGGTGTAAAGTTCACTCATCCACCATAGAAAAGGGAGGATCCTCCGACCAGACGGGTGTTGTGTCTGGAGGGCAACTGCCCATCGGTTTGAAGTCGGAATCTTGTATGTATGTCGATCGCTCGATAAAATCTAACTGCGCGATACAGGATTTGTGTGACGTCATGTCTATGATGCGTAGTTCGTATGTGGCGGTATAACCACTACAGTACTAAAGTACAGCTTACAGTACAGTAATCGCGGAGTGGGGCGCGTCTTCATGGATTGCACAATCTATACAGCTGGTACTATTTAAAAGCTTCTATCTCAAGCTAAACGAGAACTAGGCGAGGCATAATGTATCTACTCATATAATCAGAAATGTAAAGTAGCCTTTCCTCACCGTTTTTTCTCATCTCTAACAAATTGTTTCAATTTACGCCTACATCAGGGAGTGGGTTTTTGTTAAGAGAACATAGAGTACCGCGTGTTTATGTTTTTTCAGGAAAATCTGCCTGCCTACAAGAATGCATTGTATATCTCGAGCATGCACTACACTTTACGTATTTGCCCGCGTTACATCGTAAATACAAAATGAACTTAAATTAGTATGAATGAGGTAGATTTTGTATTACCTAAGTGACGCGAATATTCTGACAAACACGTGAAGTGCCATCAGTACAATAGCGCAACAAATATAATGGCGAACTATTCTGTAAAAATCTCACCGTGATAAATTAGGTGAAGTGAGCTGCCAATAATAGTGCTACCTCAGGAGCCAGGGCTTCAAACAAAGTTTGTAAAAACTGTATTTGTGTCAATAAAAAAAAAAAAAAAAAATAGAGTCAATCCTTAGCAACTGACAGCTCACTCCACGCTCACTTCACCTAAGATAAGATAACACGGTGAGATGGTTACAGAATAGCACTACTGGTATTTGCGTGAGATATATACTTCTCTGTCCAACACATCGGGGACGTGATGTTATGTGTTGGCAATGTAGCTGATGAAAAATCCTTTGTTGTTTTTGTGACGCGATATTTGACGTTTGTTATTTCTGTGACGTGATGTTTGACGTTACATATAAATCCACGCTTATTTTGTAAAGTCCTAGATATGATAAAGCTAGAGTTGCTACAAAATTACGATCTTATTTTCGTCTCGTTTGAATTACAAAGCCAAACGAGAGCTAACAAAGACAGAAAAGGTGGGTAAACACTGTCTGGTACAGACTGACTGACTGGCAGAAGTGAAAATTTACGATGAATATTTTAAATTTCGTCTGTGAGTACAAATATGTGTGAGGAGCTCGTGGCTAAGTAATAACAGCCGCACGGGACGATCCATCAGGTTAAGCTACGCTTGCCGGGGTTGATCCGTGGATGGGTGACTATCTTTACTCCTTCCTGCCTCGGAAAGCAGGTTAAGCCAATGATCCCGGCTGTCATTCGTGGATTTTTGACAGTCGTTACGGGTCGTCAGAAGCCCGAACGTCTGACAACCAGTCTTATCAAGGGGTATCATATTACCCAGTTACTGGGTTGTGGAGGTCTGATAGGCAGTCGCTCCATGTAAAATACTGGTATTCAGCTGTATCAGGTTAGACTGGAAGCCGACCCCAACATAGTTGGGAAAAGGCTAGGCAGATTGACTTTTTTGTCTGTGAGTACAAATTATTTGTTTTGACATTTTTGTTATTCAAATTTGAGACCTACTTTTTTAATAAGCAGTTCCTAATTGTTGAATACATAAACCAAACATGCTGCACTATGGATAAATAAAAAAAATTGGTAGGACCAACTTCGAGAAATTGATCGTCGAATAAGACTCGGCTGGGCAGTGTTCGGGAAGCTACGCAATATCTTCTCGTCCCACATACCGCAGTATTTCAAGACGAAAGTCTTCGACCAGTGCGTGTTGCCAGTGATGACCTGTGGCACTGAAACGTGGTCGCTCAACGGGCATTTTTAAAAGGCTAAAAGTCACCCAAAGGGCAATGGAGAGGCCAAGAAAACAAGAGATCCGCATGCAGCAGAACTGCCAAACTTAAGTGGCAATGGGCAGGGCACATTGCTCGCAGAACAGATGGCCGGGCCAAAAGCTTCTGGAGTAGCAACCGCGTACTGGAAGACGTAACGTTGGAAGGCCTCCCGCAAGATGGACCGATGACCTTGTGAATGGCGCAGGAATCCGCTGGATGCGGAAAGCACAGAACCAATCGAAGTGGCGGTGCTCAGGGGAGGCCTATGTCCAACAGTGGACATCTTTTGGCTGAAATGATGATGATGATGATGGATGAATACCTGAAGCGTAGGTTGTCTCTACAACGTGTAACATTAAATGCGCAAAACCTGAAAATAGTTTGATCAGAATAATGAGCAGAATCAATTGAACCACTTTTTAATATAGGTCACATTTTTCAAAACATCTTCATTAAAAACGTTGCCGTGTCTATTTATTAATAGGTCAAGACATCACACGCGCAAACCCACCAAAATAAGTAAACAAACACAAATTGTTGTCGACCAATTAAAATTTTGTCATACGCTGGATAGTAATAGCTTTTATTTCAATGCAAATATGAATCTTACGAACTAAAACAGCACGTAAAACCTTTATATTTTTTTTTGATTTTTTTTTCTCTCTGAAATAGGTTAATTGAATTAAAAATCAGTTGGGGTGTCTGAGGTTTTGCGCATTTAACGTTAGACGTTGTATAATTAAGCATTACTCAAAAATGCATGTAATGTGGTCATTATTTTGACAACCTTGTTTGAGCAAAGTCGACCTTGCCGTTCTGTTTCAAGGAGCGGCCGGCAAAGTTTTGCTGGTCGCTCTAACAGGCCGGCAAAACATTGCCGGCCGCTATTTTGACGTTTCAACGTTTTAAAAAATCAAATGCAAAAAGATTTTAATAAAAACACAGCTGTTTGTATTTATAGAGATAGGTACAAAAAGATTTTATTCCATATTTGGCTGTATAGTTCCAACTACCATTGTTAAAAAAAAAAAAAACAAAGAAGTAACAAAAGCGCAGTTCAGCGAAAATTTTATTTTTATTTAGTGACTTTTTTGCGTAATAAATGAAGAAATAATACAGCAGTCAAACACCGCATTAAAATTATCGCAAACTATTAGTAATATCAAACCGGGAAAGTCGGTGTTGAATTTTAATAACTGTACTTTTCATAATTGTCATTTTAATAAAATTTCTAGTTAATTAATATATATTTTATTGAAATTACTTGTAGGTAGGCCTTTGGTGTGGGATGCAACGTGTGTCGACACCCTTGCGCCATCCCATCTTCCTAGCACGGCGAGCTGTGCTGGGGCTGCTGCTGCAGGTGCGGAAAACCTCAAACGGCGCAAATACTCCAATCTTATTGGGACTTATATGTTTGAGCCGTTTGGGGTTGAAACACTAGGGCCATGGGGTCCGAGTGCCCACCTTGTTTTTCAAGACATCGCCAAGCGGCTGGTCGACTCTTCACGTGACCAGAGGGCTGGCCTATTCTTTGGTCAAAGAATCAGCATTGCCATACAACGTGGCAATGCTGCCAGCCTTTTGGGCACTTTTCCTATTGACAGCGATATGGACGAGTTTTTTGATGCCCTATGATCATTTCCCCGCCCTTTTTATATGCTTGTACATATTATTATTTTAAGTCTGATCGTTTTTAAATAATGTAAATATTTAGATATAATAAGAATTATAAATTACTTGCTGGTTTTATTTAGATTAGGTACTTGCATTTTTGAGTAAAGCACTATACAAGCCTTGGCCCACTATGACTGCTTCGCTGGTCACGCTATGATTGCCTCGAGCTAGCCTAGCTACGCTCTAGGCCTTCCAGCTTGGCCATCAAGTGCTGCACGCTGACCGCGCTGTGTCGGCCTGGAGCTGCTCTACGCTGCGCTGTCGGCCATCATCAGCGCGACCAGCAAAGTAGTCATTATAGACCGCGGCAGTAATGTACTATAATTGGTGAAAATAACGGTTCGTAAACCGTTATGGCCCCGGCCAAACCTGGCCAATGGCCCTGTTTTCTCTCGTATTGACACGTACGAAATGATGTCTTGGTAAAATTATTAGCCAGACCAGCAAAGGGGTGGGGTTGACTGCCCAGGGTAAGCCTGAATGCGGCGATAAGTCCCCCTCTTTGAGGAGTGGCTAGAGAGGCACCACGGCGTCCTCACCTTCCGCCTGACGCAGGTCCTCACCGGACACGGTTACTTCTGGAGATTCCTGTTCGGGATAAGGCGGGAGGAAACGACCGGGTGTCACCCTTGTGTGGATCGCCTGGAGGACACGGTGGAGGTCTGCCCGGCTTGGGCGGAGCATCACCGTGTTCTCGTGGAGGCGATCGGCGGCGGTGATCTCTCGCGTCTGGCCCTGGTTCAGGCCATGGTGCGAAGCGAGAGGGCATGGAAGGCCGTCACCTCCTTCTGCGAAGCAGTAATGCTCGCGAAGGAGGAGGCGGAACGCGTGAGGGAGAGGCAAATTTAAAAAAAAAGGTTAAGCCTGAAAAAGTAGCATTACGAACGGTGGCTATGTTATAACAATGCTTTCTGGAGTGATGTGTTTTTAACTGACTATCTCCTAGTCATATTTTCATAGTTTTGTTTTGGAGTTCGATGACGTAACCATTTGTTTGTGTTCAACGCATAAATTATGTAATGTGGACGTAGGCACAGTATAATAAGATAAACAGTATTATATCTCGGCAGTGACTTTGGATTAATTACCTACGGCCGCTCGGTAGATAAACCTTCCGCATTCGTGCGTAACGGCCGCGCACTCGATACTGTTGCGTTCTGATATTCACTGAAATTTCGAAGCCCGTCGTTCCTGCCGTTTTCTATGTAGATATAATACTGTTACTAATTTATACTGCGACATAGGCAACATCTTACTCCGTGATTTCGAAAGTAGCCATCAGCCACACGCAGAAAAATAGATTTGCTAACGATAGGGACTGGCCTATCACAATTTACTAGACCCAATTACAAATAGCTGGCTACTACATCTATAACTAGGTCTAGATGCCTATAAGATAAGGTCATAGGAAGGTTAAGGCAGGTTCTACCGACTAAGCGTAAATTTCACCAATAAAATTAAACGCGGTAGGTCAAGCGCGTAGTATATGCAACCGGTGGCGTGCGTGTATGACCAGGATGTATGAACGTAAACGAGACGAAAGGAGTTAAAGGGGAAGCGTCAGGGTAGCCCGCGAAATTCAAATTTTCTTACGTTTTTTGCAATTTACAAGTCAGTATGACGTTGTATGTTGATCTAAATATGATTCGCGGCCGTAACAAATATGGTTTTACTCAATTATAATCATTACAATCAGCAAAACAAATCCATAAGTTAGCAAAGGTGTCAAATGTCATGATTTTGAAATCAACATACAACATGATACTGACCTGCAAATTGCACAAAACGTAAGAAAAAAAAAAACAGTGGCACTCCGAGAGTGCTGAAAGAAGTGAAAACTTGAAAAAAAATCGGCACCGCGGTAATCAATGCGTTCATGTCTTTTTAGTGGTCCTTTTGACCATTAAAAAGACTTCAACGCTGGTGTCGTCACAGTGTCGCGAAATCAATGGTTTAGTCCCATCTCAAAAATGCCCAACGCGCCTAAAGAAGTTTTCACTTCAATAAAAAACCAAGACATAGCGCTGTCAACAGTGACGTGAGGCCGGTTTCGTAAATATGTGTGCACTTACTTACTAAATTGATTGTAAATATGTGTGTGTGAGCGTGTATGCATAGAGCGAGGTGTAGTTTTGCATGCTTAACTGTATTGTGTGCAGCGCTATGTCTTGCTTTTTTATTTGGTCTGAGGTGTCAATATTCCATAACACTGATGGATTTTCACTAACATACAGTTTTATTGGTGAAATTCGCCTTAAGAATATCTAAAATCTACGTAAAAAAAGTAAAAAGTTTACTGTCATAAATTAATGAGAGCATTCACAAGAATTTGATAATGATACAGTTTTATTTTTTTGCTTTAGGTACTGAAACAGATGCCCAAACTAAGCCAGGGCTTGTATTTTTGGGAGTCATCCCTCAAACGAGCATTACAGGGAGATCGTGTCAACGTGAATGTCGTGACGTAGATTATTATTAATATAGCATATTAGGATGTACTGATGAGTTTGTGTTTGTGTGAGGGTGGGTGTGCGTGTGGGGGGTGTGTGTATGTGTGTAATGTCATCGGGCATTTTGCATTTATAATTCTACGATTGGCAGTTGTATTATTTATTCATACTCCACTAGCGACTCACCCCTGCTTTGTACGGTTTTTACGACTTGACAAATCATCGAGATATTTTTATTATACATATGTAAGTTTAATATGCGTATTACACACACAAACCTTTCGGAATAAATTCTCAAATTGATAGTAGAAATCGCATCAATATCCAATTTCTAGCTAGGAAGAATTAAGCGGTCACAGACAGACACGAAGAACGACTTTAATTTAGATAAAGACTAGCTTTTGCCTGCGGCTTAGCCCACGTGGAGGTCGGAAAAGTCCCCCAATATCCTATGGCTTAACCCAGGTCATAGTCTACCCATGTGTCAAATTTCATCGAAATGCATTCAGCCGTTTTAGCTTTAAAACGTAACAAACAAACAAACTAACTCATTTTCGCATTTATAATATTATATATAGTTAGGATCAAGTTAGGATTTTAAATAGATAAAGAATGTACAAATCGTGTATATTTTCTTTTGTTTAAATGTATTTATTTATTTCAGACATAATTCTAGTTTTTCATACATTTAAATTATAAACTATTTTTAATAAACTATTTTAAATTCTAAACAGATACAAAACCAAAATAAAATTGTGGTTAATTAAATTGAAATATTCAACAATTCATTAAAAAATAATAATTAAAACGTATTAAAATAAAATCTCAAATAAGGCGGACTTAATGCCACAAAGCATTCTCTGCCAGCAAACAGTCTGCATTAGCTTTAAGACCTCCAAAGCTATTTATTTAATTTTCATAATACGATAAGTAAAAAAGCCTTTGACAAATAAAACTCTTTTTACACGAATAAGCAGATTAATAAAATCATTCCAATTGAAAATTGGAATTTCAGGTTCAATGGTTCTCTCATTATAAAATTCTATGAAACTTTTAACTTTTAATGAAATTTCGTAAAAATGTTTGATGAAACATTCAATAAGCATGTCAGAAATAGTTTTTTTTTAATCCAACGATAGATTAACAGATATTTATTTACTGCGATAACATATGGTCTTCACGTACTCTCTTCAATGCAATTTATTTGTCAATTTATAAAGATGAAGAGTTATTTTATTTAATAGGCGGTACTAATGCTAAATAGTCGTTTAAAATAAATTGATAAGTAGTTGAAACATGTTGCACATACTATTGTTTACATAATGTTTAAAGTTATAATGTCTGAACCATAGAGATTGAGAATAGCCAAGTCTTACATTTTGACCAAGATGTAAGGTTTATAGAGAGGGGCTTGACCTTACATTAGATCTGATAATTTTTTATCAGTGAAAGCGTTAGTAAGTGTTGGCAACCTACTTTAAATGAAATGTTTTTGGTAGATTATGCTGACTTCAAATGGAATTCATTACAAAAGCTGAATTAAGACATGCGTAGCGAAACCTGTCAACTTGCTACGAGGGCTACGAAGGTAGTGCAACGAGTTTACGAAGTCCTACGAAGTCCTACGAAGTCCTACGAAGTCCTACGAAGTCCTACGAAGTCCTACGAAGTACTACGAAGTACGACATACGTACCAATCAATCTGCCTAGCCTTTTCCCAACTATGTTGGGGTTGGCTTCCAGTCTAACCGGATGCAGCTGAATACCAGTATTTTACATGGAGCGACTGCCTATCTGACCTCCACAACAACCCAGTAACTGGGTAATACGATACCCCTTGGTAAGACTGGTTGTCAAAATTTCGGGCTTCTGACGACTCGTAAGGACTGTCAAAGATCCACGAATAACAGCTGGGACAAACGGCTTAACGTGCATTCCGAGGCACGGAGAAGTCTCGGTATGTAAAGATGGTCACCCATCCACGGAACAACCCCGGCAAGCGTAGCTTAACCTGATGGATCAATCCGTGCGGCTGTTATTACTTAGCCACGAGCTCGTACGACGTTCGAACCATTTGTTTAAATTTGTACAGTACGACACAACTTAGATGTAGCGTCGACAAAATCTACGCATCAATTTTACGAATTTATTTGGTTATCCCTTCAAATGTCATTAACGAGACACAATAGAATTTTAATTGTTATCCGCCTTTATAAGGCTGCTTAACAGGTGATGAGTTATATGACTTTACAAGTAATTGCATTTGCGTAAAGATAATTTTTGCCTAAAGCAGTAATAAAGATTGGTGATTTTGAAGGCACACTCAGTTCGGAGGTGATCGAGTTTACGAATTTTGTCGATGCTACATCTAAGTTGTGTCGTACTGTACTGTGGTTTACCAGATGTGCCAAACATTTGATATAGATGATGGATTCCAAATGTCCAATATTTGTTACAAATAGAAATGGGTGGTTTAAGTTGATGCATCTACAGATCCAAAGCCCGCATCAAATGTAGGCAAATATTTGAATGGTTGGGCCAACGTTATTTGTTCTTACTTTGGCGCTTGTGTGTGAGTGTGCATTATGGTGCGATGCGACATTTTTCTGGGTCAACATAAATATTAGAGTAACCATATTACCATAGAGAGTATTGTGTACGTGTATAGTATTGTATACAAATATCACTATGGGTTTCAACATCTGTTTCAAGCATAAACCGAAAGATTGGCATACGTATTCTGTAAAAATTTCATCGTTGAATCTTAGGTTAAGTGAGCTGCCAATAGTGCAATGTCTACCATCAGGTGGAATGACAGCTTACTTTACATTTTAATTAACACAATTACAGTATTTCTATTTTCTTAATGCCCCTCGGGAATCAATGCATTACATTTCCGAATACAAACGAATGCTAATTTCAATGTCCATCAATTATTAGATTTATCTTGTATAATAATTTGAATTCAGAACTAAGTACTTACTTTATTGTTGTTTTGTTTTCATTTTCGTGTGAACTAAATAGAGCTGTAAAACTATTTTCCTATATGTCGTGCCTGCAACTTTAGCAGCTTTCCTACCATATTTAAAATAAATTACATTAAGTTAAAAGAGTATTAACAACTCTATATACTTCCAAGTCGATTGAGAGCGTCCGGTCTGCACCAAGTGCAAAGGGCAACTAATAGAAATCCGACGACTGACGAAACACGAGATACTAAAAACATAATTTGTACTGTAGAAACTTTAGTAATGACGTATAAACTAATTAGGATGACATAACTTAAAACATACTAGGTTATATAGAATCATTATACTGTCCCCGATAGAAAAAAGACGCATCAATTTTTTTTTCAGATTTGAGCGATATATCAGGCAGATGCGCCTTTTTTTTCTGATTCCGGCAATGTATATAACTCAAATCTGGAAAAAATGTTAGATGCATCTTTTTTTCTATCGGGGGCAGTATAGATGTGTTGTTTTAATTAAAATAATAAAAAGAAAGCTTAAGGTGTATCAAGTGTGACGTGAGTTGTAACATGCTTTGGGGGTTACATTGAACGTGCCGGCGAAGAAGTAGTCGGTTCCTGGCGTCGAAAACGAAGGCAGTGATAATCCAACAATTAAAAATCAACATGATGAGCTAGTTTATAAAGATTCCTAGACCTTCTTGAAAGTATGTTGTGTTCGTGTATTAATTACATGCTTAAAACAATAAGAAAAGTGGTGTTAAAATGTTTATTAGTACAAATGACCCTATTAATTATAAAAATCATACTCATACTTTGGTAAGTAAGTACAAGAAACAAGCTATTAAATGTACAATCATCTGGTTCAATTTAACGATCGGTCGGTGGTTTTAGGGGCGGAGTACTTGTTATGACTAAATTACTAATACTCACAGAATTAATCGGAAACGTAACACAAATAAGCGCTTCAAATACTACTAATACTACACTACTACTAATACTATATGGATTGTATGTAACTTTATGTGTGATCCGCAATAAATAAAATATATAATATAATTAAATCTATGCCATGCAACATGACATGTAACACAACATCAATGCATTCAGACCAAACACTTCGGAAAACCCTAAATTTATAAAATTCTACCCTGGTTTTAAAGAGAGTTCCCTAGGGCGCAAGGCGATCTATTGCTCTAAGTTTGACGCGATGTCTCCGCCCTGCAACCCAGGAGAATTCTTATAGCACCAGCTAGGGAGCAACCACTCACCTTTTCTTATAGGATAATGCATGTCCAAGAAAATTTGGCAATTAAAAAAACCTTGACAAAATAAATTAAAGACAACTGTAACAATTCGACTCTTATTTTAGATCCAAAATTACCTGATTTCAGTAAACTTTCACGAAGAAGCTTATGTTCAGAAAATGAAATCGTGAAATCCAAATTAAGTTAGGGTGAGTGGTGGTGGGGCTCTACTCTCCAGAAACTCTTCGTCAGAGTTAACATCCAGCGCCTGCGGATGGTCGGATCCGGATTCAACTCCTTTGAATATTACTGCCCCCCAGCTGATTGCAGCCGTGAGCTCTTTCCGAAGTGGTGGAAGGGAACGAGTATTTTTGGAACGAAGTTCTTTAACGCGGCTTGTAAACTTTCAAAAATCGTCACGCTTAAAAGTGTTAATACTTGCGACTGTCTTCTTCTAATTCAAAGAGAAAGAAAGAGAGAGAGAGAACGCCGGCAGAAAAAAACAAAAGAAAAGAGTAAACTGATTACAGTGTCGTGAGATGAAATTGTACACATTGGCCCGAGTACACTGCATGCCGGAGAGAGAAAGTGTGAATTTGGTCAAAATGAATATCCAAGACGGCAGCTCTGAAAATTTTAAAAATTTTCATCATGGTTATCGTTTTCATGGTTTTCGAGGGTGTTAAAACCGATAGTGGGGTCGAAATGTAAATCAAAGATGGCGGCTGCAAAATTTTTGTTTTTGTTTTAAATCATACGTGAGAAAGAACTTTGTTCCTGACGGCGGTCCCCCGACCGCACACGTTTTTTCACATCTTGGTTCATTTTGCTACAATAAAATATCAAAGAAATAGTACTGTCTCTCATAAAACAGAAACATTATATACTTTTCTAAGGTATATGATAGTGAGCAAGGCGCCTCGTTAGTGGCTTGTTAGTATCGATAACTGTGGCTGTTCGTTATACCGCCTTGCTCAGTTTATTGGCAGACCTAGAGCAGTGGGGGTTACGTCTACGTTGCATTTGAGGTATTAATATGATGTTATTTCGTTGTGAACTTTTTAAGGGTCAGTGATGGTAAACTGAAAATAAAATAGCATCAATTAAGTGATTATATATTATGTATAAGGCCCGGACTCCACCAAAGCGGAGACGAGGTGAGAGGAGTGGAGATGTGTTTTAAACAACCAATAGAATTTCGTTATTCACACATCTCGTCTCCACTCAGCTTCAGTGGAGACCACTGAGCGATGTATCATATTTGTATGGCGCAATCAAAGCGGAGATGTGAGCTGTGCCTCGCCGAGATTGAACTGGGCTGTGAGCGGTCAACACCCAACGCTCGCCGCATACATATGCACACATCTTCGCTCGAGTCTAGCCAGTACGCATCTCCGCACAGCTTCGGTGGAAAAACCCTAGCTGAAAAAAATCTCATCTCGTCTCCGCTTCGGACATCTCCACACAACTCACTCCGCTTTGTTGGAGTCCGGGCCTAAGCTGTTGATTGCTGGGCAGTTTACCCCGCAAAAGAAATTTTTTTTAAACTGACATTTGACATAGGCACCTAATATTTGTGCAGAAATGATAGCCATTTTTAACCGACTTCAAAAAAAGGAGGAGGTTCTCAGTTCGTCGGAATATTTTTTTTTATGTATGTTCCCCGATTACTCGAAAGATGAACCGATTTGAAAAAAATTTTTTTTTGTTTGAAAGGGTATACTTTCAAGTTGGTCCCATTGTCATTTGGTCACGATCTGATGATGGGATCTTGGAGAAATCGAGGGAACACTTCAAATATTATAGGCATATCTATAGCGACTTAGGTATTTTTGATGGGCAGTTGATATTAGGCTTAACTTAGATAAATTACAAACCAACCCACTAAAAAGTGAAAAAAAAAAACCTTTTTCATAAAAAATACAACCGACTTCTATTATATCTATCTATTTAAACCATTTTTTTTATTATAATAAAAAATAGGCATTTATTTATGGGCCTGCGTCGCCTGAATTAAATGGATTATTATTATCCCCGATCTTCACCATCTCGCGATGTAAGATCTTCATCGTCTCTCGATGTAAGATTAGATTTGGATTTTCCAGTGGGTTAAGGGCAGCTAAACCTACATTGTTTACCAGTATTTTACTTGAAGAAATACCTAGCTGTTAGAACACTGTAACACTACTAATTAAAATGAATGATAAAAAACTTTTTTACAAAAAATATTACCGACACCGACTTCCGAAATTAAAGTTATTTTTCACTTTGTAGTCCAAACTACAAAGTGAAAAATAACTTTAATTTTGGAAGTCACATAACCTTCCACGAAATCGTCGGTACGCCACACCTTTTGGCCAAAACTCATCTTTGGTGAAGGTTTAAGTACTGACTTGGAATTCGCACCACAAACGACTTGAAGTTTATGTTATGGCGCGACTCCAACTTCCATAATATGTAACCATTCCATGATATATAACCCTTTGGTTCCGGAAAGATTTCAATTGTGATAAATTTTGACAATGACGAATGGTGTGCTATCATTATGAATGCATTTTTCAAAAGGAAGACATAAATTGTCACAACTGTCTCTCTCTCTCTCTCTCTCGCGCGAATCGCAAGTATTGTGTTTGAAGCGGGGATAAATCTTTTTATTTAATAACAAAAGGGAGGTGTGTCGTCCTCATTCATAAAATATGAATGCCTTTCGATGCCAGACATGAGTTTCGATTTGTGGACTTAGGTAGGTACTGTAGAGGCTGTTAGGTACCTGACATGCTATTAGTATGCAACCTCCGCGTAAGTGGAAGGCTTGAATACGAGACAAAATTTTAATTTATTTTTGAATAGAAGAAAAGATCAGGCATTCAGCTCACCGAGCTGACAAGTGCATGTCATAAGATAAAAATATAATATAGTAAAAAAAATTAAGTACTATTTATCCTAGTTGCAAGTTACTACAAGCAAGATTTTTATTTATTACGGCACTGTCAGCGCTGGAGGAGCGCTGACAGTGCTTAAATCTTAGTTTTACTTTGGTCTGGAAAGTCTATCTGGATACATTTTCTGTTACCAACATGAGCCTCATAACGTGGTATTGTTTGTGAGGGAGTATATAAACATGATCTCCACATCTAGCAACCTGTTTTCTGATCAATTCTTAAATAAAAAGATTCTATGAATAAGAAAATTTTAAGAATAAAATGACAGTGCCGGTAGAGTTGCACTCAAGAAGTGTCTGTTTGGAATGTCAAAATAACAGCTATTTACTAAATGCATGTGAAAGTTTATACGGTACCTTCAATCAATCTGCCTAGCCTTTTTCCAACTATGTTGGGGTCGGCTTCCAGTCTAACCGGATGCAGCTGAATACCAGTATTTTTTTACATGGAGCGATTGCCTAGCTGACCTCCACAATCTAGTAATTGGGTAAAATGAAACTCCTTGGTAAGACTGGTTGTCAGACTTTCGGGTTTCTGACGACCCGTAACGACTGTCAAAGATCCACGAATGACAGCCGATCAACGGCATAACGTGCTTTCCGTGGCACGGAGGAGTCTCGGTATGTAAAGATGGTCACCCATCTACGGACCAACCACGGCAAGCGTTGCTTAACCTGATGGATCGATCCATGTGGCTGTTATTACTTAGCCACAAGCTCCTCCGAGTATATACGAAAGTTACCTATAGCAAAAAAAAACAGGTTTTACAAATTTTGTCTGTCTGTCTGTTCCGGCTAATCCCCGAAACGGCTGGACCGACTTTGACGGGACTTTTACTGGCAGATAGCTCACCTAATGAGTACCTACCTTATTCTACATATATTTTAGAAAAAAAAAATGTGTCCACGCGGGTGAAGCCGCGGCCAGCAGCAAGTTGATTATAAAATCTCTAATTTATTTCCAAGAAAGATCAACAGGTATTTTTCAAAAGAAATAAGCCTCACACGCCCACAACAACAACAAAACCAACAACAACTTTGCTTTCATTTTTTACACGACACATAAATACCAAATCCTCTTTTGACCGACTTCCACACATAATTCAATACTCTAGCGAGCTCCAAAAGCTGCAAAAAATTCGTCGATCCCATTCATAATGATATTTCTAAATCAAATTATCTTTAAAAATAACTAAGATGGAACATTCCTTTGTACGTAGAAAAATACGTGGGCGTAAACCGATTTTCTGGACTGAAATAGCGACCGACGATATTTTTTAGGTTAAATCGAATATATCGTGGAGACAAAGAGTAAATTTATTTGGAATTTAATTTGGGGATTGCGCTGTACAGACGTGTTTTTGCTTTGTAATTGGGATCTACTAGTAGTGCCATAAATTTTCTTTCAAAGTAGCTGGAAAGGAGCTACTTTTGTTACATTTATTGTAACTAGCGGCTCCCCGGGCTTGCTTGTGTGTCGTTATTATAACCACGTTAAAATCTAGCCAAGGAACATATTCGTGAATTAAAGCAAAAATCACGTAATTCGGATCAGTAGTGACTGAGTTATAAGCTGACATAGCATAATCAGCCTATCATTTTCCCACTGCTGGGACACAGGCCTCCTCTTTTCGAGAGGGAGTGGCCTGTAATCTACCATACGGGCCCGGCGCGGGTTGGTAGATGTCACATGAATTCGATGTTTTGTTTCTAGGACATGTCGGTTTTCTCACGATTTTTTCCTTCACCATTTTTGAGAGGTCACATTGACATGCTGAGATACATTTGATTGCCTTTAATTTAATTATTATTAGGTATGCTAGGATTCGATATTTTAGACAAAGCTGGTTAAGGCTCCGTATACGAAAAAAACCTTCATTCGTCAATTACTTATCTAAGTACCTGGGCGACCGAGCTCCACTCTGGTTAAAATAGAGAATGCTCATTTAATAGCACAGGAAAGTTCATACTAATACATGTATAGTACCTACATATTCCATGTTGCCTTGATAGTATGTACTTACTAAATCCATGCTGCCATTTCATTATTCTCATGTCATTCATTTTTAATTTATTATCTTGTTCTAAACTTTGGGCAACCGAGCTCTGCTCGGGTGAAAATAAGGATAAAACAAATTTTCCCAGATATGAGACCTAGCTAGATCGATATAGGATTGTCAGAAAGCTTGAAATAATTGAAATATTAAGTCTGTCTGACTATAAAAGTACAGTTTTCAGGTGCTAAACCATTCATGCCAGTCACAGCACAGTCGCATAACTTTTGCACTCACGAAAATATGGTATATTTAAAGAAAGAAAAGAAAGAAAAATAAGTATATTTGTCACAGAAACACGTGCATAAAAGATTAGAACAATAAAATAAAACAATAGATTTAAATATAATTACGAGCACAAAACAGAAATATGCGGTAGCTGCTGGTACGTCATGACTGTGACAAGAAGGCTTCCACTCAGCATGATGCCGTATTTTGCCTTTTTTTCGTCTTTCGCCACTTGCAAGTAGACCACATAATGACGTCAATGGTATTATAATTTTCAAAATCAAATGTAAACGTTTCTTGTAACAAAATGATCAAACGTCAGTCTCGCGTGATTTTTCGGAAAACTTGTTGCGAATATTAGTGATTTTCCATACTTGACTTATTTGAAAAATGCTTACAGCCACATGCAAAACAAAGAACTTGACTTTTCAAATCACAAATAGTTTTGTTTAAATTCTTTTTCCCTTTCTCACAACAAATGAACAAAATTTATCAAAATCAGTCGATTTCGTGTACGGCCCCTTAATTAATTTTATTTGACCCTAATACTTTTGAAAACCCGTACAGAAAAATCTTAGACACAAAAGTCCATCTTATAATATTAAAAATACTCTCATTTACCGTCCCACAAAGATTTCAAAATGAATCGTTTCGGTCTTCTAATTATGAACGTTTGTCGTCGCATGCGCCGCCGTCAATATTTACCGGCTTTGAAGTGTTCCGATGTAGCGGGTTGTGTAAATAAACGTTATTCGATTCAACTCTCGATTTAAAATCGAGTGGGCGAATAGGAAGCGAGTATCGATAGCTGTATGAGTAATGTAGTTTTAATAAAATTGTATGGAATTCTGGTATTTAGGTAAGATATTTTTTTTGGGTGAAGGTGTTTGAACTTTTGAATTACTGTGAATGTGTCAGGTGGTTGTGTTTCCTACAGCTGGACATTGTCATTTATTACAAAACGAATAAGCGTTTTTCACACCACCATAAACAAAAAATTACACTAGTATTCACCGAGGGGTTGGAGAACGTGGCAGAGGTATACATACCTCTCATAACACAAACAAAACGAAAACACTTGCTAGCCTAGTGAAATATCTTGAACTAATTTTAATCTGCTTGAACAGAATATCTGATAACTAGATTTGATCTACTTAAATTAAACTTGAATAAATAAATTACTGGTTTAATCTATTTTCTAATCCCGTTTAATAATATGAAAAGATTATAACTGATTATAGACGATGTCAAATCAAAGTCGGACAAACCTTTTGTTAGAACACAAAAGCACTTTTACAAGTTATTCCAGTTATTTTACAAATAAAGGGTGTTGGTAAAAGTACCTACAGTACGACACAACTTAGCATCGGCAAAATTTGTAAAACCGATCACCATCTGAACTGTGTACGCCTTCAAAATCACCAATATTTATTACTGCTTTAGGTGAAATTGATTTTTACGCAAACGCAATAACTTGTGAAGTCATATAACCAAATACATTTGAAAAATTGAAATGAATGAATGCAAATTTTCAAATTTATGCTACATCTAAGTTGTGTAGTACTGTACAACGAAAATTCTGAAAAGTTTTTATTATTTACCAAGTTTAAAGCAGTCTCCTTCGTGTTCATATGAAAAAACTATTTTGGTACGAACTTTGTGGATAGGTTTGTGGTTAGCTTTTTTTATTGAGAACACGATTTTGCCTTCCAGTGACCTACAGCTGTTCCTGTTAGTTACCAGTTTGTGTTACATATTTATCCCTCAATTACATAGATACTTTCTACTTTATGTAAGAAGAAGAATAACGAAAAATTTAAAAAATTCTTTGTCACTTTTTTGTAAAATTCTATAATTCAGTTTGCACGATTACAAAGTGATGGATCGTCCAAAATGATTAATTTTCAAGTTCATTCTCGCCTCTCCACAGCTTCGGTGATCGAGTGCAGGCAAATAGGTTTTTTTAGCTATATTTTAAATCTTTATTATTAAAAAGTGATGCTTTTAAGGGTTCCGTATCCAAAGGGTGCCAAAAGGATCCTATTACCAAGGCTTCGCTGTCTATCCATCCGTATTTCACAGGGTCCGTCTGTCATCTTTTGAAGTATCAACTGTAATAAATAACACTTGAAATTTTCAGTGTGGACTTCTATGGTAACAAAACAACAAATAAAAATAAAATAAAGTTAAAAATTAAAGACGGTAATAAAACACGTTCTTGTGTAGTGATAAAATAAACGTGTTTTTTTATCAAGTAATTTAATAAAATGTAGTGTTTAATATTGTACGGTGGTACGGAACCCCTTCGTGTGCAAGTCCGACTCGCACTTGGCCGCTTTTTTTCACATTGAACTAAAAATGATGACTGATATCAAATAAACAATCGATAAAACGCACTTGTTGAAAAATTGCAACAAAAATAATATTTTTCAACTCAACACTACGAATTAGTCTTTAAAAATAGTGTGTTACAGACAAAATTCTCATATGCAAGAATGTCGAACGACCATAGATATAAATAAAATTTTAATCGCCGGGACCTCTCCAAAGCTAGCTTTTGCACATTATAGTCTTGTATTTATGACCAAAATAAAAAGAAAAAAATCGGAATTCGGGGATTAAATTAAACTGTTGCAGTCCGGACTTCCGGAGTCTGGATTTGTGCGCAGTTAATCAATAAGCTTGCCATAACACTTTAACATAACTAGTTCAATGTGGGTGCATACCTACTAGGTATACAATTCTGTTTATTTCAACGGGAATACAGGCGTAATGTTATACGAAATATATACTGCATGACGATTATTATTTACAATCATTTACCAAATAGTTTTCAAGACATACCGCTGACAATGTTTTAAAAAATACTTTTCAAACTACTGCTATTTAAAAGATATTATACCATTAAGGACTATTTAGAAGACAAATCAATAGAATCTGTAATTTGTAAGTTAGATTAATTGACATTGCTGATTGTGAATACATTTACACGCCATGTTATGGCAGGATATGCTGAAACAAATTTACTGTAACACCTTATGTACCATATTCTAGCAAATAAATATTTTTGATTTTGATTTACAATGTGAGTCTTTGTAATGTGCACATATTGAAATGAGGGAATCTATACTTAATTTTATCGACGGAACAAATTTAAAAAAAAATCTAAATATTTTTTAAATTTTTATGGAATTAATAAAAATTGTAACAGAATGGTGTAACTTTTAAACTAAATGATCTATCGCGATGAAACAAACTCCTTAATTATTGGAAGCAATTAGGCGTCCAAACAAAATGAAAATTGTAGAAATAAAACTACCCTCAACTGAAAATAAACATGTTGTTTTAGCAAAACTCTGTTTCTTTTTCATATTTTTTTACAAAAATCGTAATATTTCTCAATAAGACGCCAAACAGAACAAAAAAAAAAGTTTTTTTTTTCCTTCGATTAAATTAAGCATAGATACCCTCATTTCAATATGTGCACATTATAAATACACACTGTATGTTAAAAATAAAAAAGTAAACACGTGGGCTTACTTTTCCGGTTCGGGTCGGCTTATCCGGTGACTGTGCACAAGCATTACGTTTATTTTCGAGAAATCTGCTCAAGCGAGCATTATCTGCTTTTGCGAGAATTCTGTTAACAGTTACTGAGAGAAACCGCAGATGTTGCAAGCAAAAACCGCATTGAAATTCAAGCGTTTGCTTTTATCTACATTTTCCACATTCTGGGGCAGCTGCGGGTTTGTAAATACAAGTTGCGACGAGAAAGAATCTCAACGTGAGTTTTGGTAACTAAGTTGAATTTGGAAACCGCATTATTTCTAACAACGCACCAAACTTCCTGAAAAATGTTCGAGTAGTCGCAGTGCACAAGTATGTGTGCAACTTTAGCATTGTATTGTTGTCGAAAAAACGTTTTATAACGACATAGTATTTTATATGGAGTGACTGCCTATCTGATCTCCACAACTCAGTAACTGGGTAATACGATACCCCTTGGTAAGAATGGTTGTCAGACTTTCGAGATTCTGACGACCCGTAACGACTGATTCACGAATGACGGCCGGGACTAACTAACATGCTTTCCGAAGCTCGGAGGATTCTCGGTATGTAAAAATGGTCACCCATCCGCGGACTAACCCCGCCAAGCGTAGCTTAAGACGCGACTAAATGCCAGTGACCTTGAGTGGTTAGCTTGCGTGTTCTGTACTGAGCTCACGCAACGCGTCGTATGTCCAGCCAGTAATAGGACTCGCTCATCAAGTAGCGCTGTCCAACATTAGAGGCATTATTTATTATACCTACATAAAACATAAAGCATTTTAATTAAAACACGTATATTTTAAGATAAATAATTAAATTATCTTTAAAATGGTTTCAGAAAAATACGCTTGATGGTATTTGCTTGATTCGCAATTTTTTATCCGCGTTAGACATAACTTTACAAATAATTCCACTATGTAATATAAATGTAAATTCACGTAGTAAGTTATTAAGAAAATGCTCTAATTTAACATAAATATATTTTTTCCAAATCATTAACCTAGAAAGTTTAGATGTGATCTTCAGTATAAAATCATTAAAAGTCGTTTTATTCTCGCCTTAACCTGATGGATCGACCCGTGCGGCTGTTATAACTTAGCCACGAGCTCCTCCTCTATATCCAGTAGATATTCACAGAAACATTTATCAAACGTTTACAAACGGCCAATAAGCGAGGAACGGTTTCATATTGATATCGATTTTTTTATTTTAATCTTCTGGCTACAAAGCTGGATGCAGTTTTGCATGCAAACTGAAAAAGCAAGATATGTGTATGTGAGACATGCATTATGTATTTTCATCTATTTTTAACCCCCGACGCAAAAACAGGGGTGTTATAAGTTCGACCGCTATGTGTGTGTGTCTGTGTGTCTGTCTATGGCACCGTAGCTCTTAAACGGGTGAACCGATTTTAATGCGGTTTTTTTATTTGAAATCAGGTTTTCTAATAATGGTTCTTAGACTTGTTTTATGAAAATCAGTTCAGCCGTTTGAAGATTATCAGCTCTTTTTTAGTTGATGAATGGATGTGAGCAGTGGTGGCCCAGTGGTAACGGCCGCGACTTACGAGTTGTAGGTCGTAGGTTCGAACCCAGACAGGCGCTTTACTTTGTGTAAATTATTTCATCACCACTGCTCTCAAAACGGTGAAGGAAAACATCGTGAGGAAACCGGCATGTCCTAGAACCGAAAATTCGAAGACATGTGACATCTACCAACCCGCACTGGGCCCGCGTGGTGGATTACGGCCCACTCCCTCTCACAGAGAGGAGGCCTGTGTCCCAGCAATGGGAACATTATAGGCTGATGATGAATGGATGTGAGTATCTTCCACAGGTCTGATCGATTTGAAATTTGGTATTCTGTTACTTCAATGGTATAAGAAGAACATAGTAACCTTGAACAGCTGCAGCATCACCTGGAATTTGCAGGATACCCAACTCCCGTACCAACTTACAGCACAGGTATCGTGTTTGGGCTCATTGGAATGGTCTCAATAATAATAAAAAAAAAATAATAATAATTGTTTATTTTAATAATTGATTTACATAAATATTTACAAAATAGGGCCTTAAACTAGAGGTTGGTATATATTAATTGGATTCTATTTTATTTTTTATTTATTTATTTATTTAACCATTTATGCACACACATATAAACAGACAAGAAGAAAGGAACAGAAAAATACGTACAAAGGCGTTCTGGTGATGGAGTAGGAAAGAGAAACGAGGAAATAAATTTTAACTATTAAAATTGTACTTGTCCATTTTTTTTTATTTTTTTTTTCCGTAACGTAATTAGTATAGTTTAATCAAAATTAATTTTCATTATAATACTTATAAATTATTTTACAGTTTTTAACACAGCTAACTATTTACATTAGGTACTAAATTAAAAGACTAACTAACTATCTGTAACTTAATTTTAATTTCAATTCAATTTAATGTAATTTAATTTATTGTAATATAATTTATTGTAATTTAATTTTTAATATTGCTATGGGTTAATACCTGAAAATAAAATGAAATAATAATAATATGGTTCCGGCCCGTGTGCAAGGTTTTTTTACTCTCTTTTATGAGAAGAAAATTAAAAAACTCGAAATAATAATAATAAATAAAAATAATAAAAACAAAATGACACTTAGGCGTCGAAGTAATCGTCCGCATCGCTGTCATCCGGAAACGTGCCCAGAAGACTGGCAGCATTGCCACGTTGAATGGCAATGCTAATTCTTTGGCCAAAGAACGAGCCAGCCCTCTGGTCACGTGAAGTGTCAACCAGTCGACGAGAAATTTCCTTAAAAAGGAGACGCGCACTCGGGCCCCATGGTCCGAGCGTTTCGACCCCAAACGGCTCAAAACTGTAATTACCTATAAGGTTACAGTATTTGCGCCGCTTGAGGGTCTCAGCAGCCGCAGCAGCAGCGCCAGCAGAGCTCACCGTGCTATGAACATGGGATGGCGCAAGGGTGTCGACACAGGTTGCATCCCACACCAGAGGCCTACCCACCTTCCAAGGCAACAACGTCATCCCATCTGGTCTCTTTCCATCGTCACGTACCAAGCCGTTTGGTTCTAATACCGCTGGTACGCCGGCGGTGACAAGGGCTCGACGAATAATGTCGTTGATGCTGGCGTGCCGTGCTATGCGACCTGCGCTCCTGCAGCAGGACAGGCCATGGTGCCCGAGACTGTCGACAGCTTCACCGCAATCACACCGATGCGGAGCAACACAAGGTGCACCCAAGCGGAGAAACGTAGCGAGCCGACACGATGCGTCATCCATCATAGTGCCTATGGTGGATGACGGGAGCGCCTGAAGCCACAAACAAGCCTGACTCCCATTCTCCCACAGCCAGCAGACGGGCACGCTCAGCAGTATTAGGTGACGTATTTAACAGGGTGTTCCGTATAATACTGCAGAGCGGCACATCCCAGCGTCTCTGGGAAGAAGGGTTGTCGGGCAGATCCGTATTGGGACAAGCCATTTTCCAAGCGTTCAACGCACGCACGTACCTCAAAATCGGCCAGTAAGGAAGATAAAATGTTCCTGGTTAATTTATTAGTACTGTGGACCGAGGAGAGGAACGCCGGTAAACTTATACTTGAAATTTTGCGGATTTTGGTTGATTAATTAAAATAGCAAGAGATTGATGGAGTGGTTTCAAACTAATATTTTTCAACCATATTATATTATCACAAACAATAGGCCTGTGTCCAATTTTTTTATTTTTAGTCCGTCTTTCAGATAATAAAAAAATATTGAACACGTATTTTTTCTTTTTTGACGTAATCAAAAGATAACGGTGATACATTGAGTTAAAATGTGGCATGACGTCACGCCTTGCTAGATTTAATAGTGCGTTGTGACGTAGCTAGTCCCCACTCCCCAACTTTAATGCGTGTTTTCTAAGTTATTTTTGATTAATATGATAAAGCAAAAAATACGTTTCTAATATTTTTTTATTATCTGAAAGACGGACTAAATAGTATTTCTGTTTTTTTACCTAGGCAACTACCCTATTGCTCGTATTCATCTACACCTTTTTAATCTCTTAGATTAGCATTCAAATTATTGCGTATAATTTCCTCAACCTTAAAAACGAACAAAATGCTTTCTGAAAGTTTGACCTACCTCCTTTTAACGCTTAGCCTGACAAAAAAGACTTTTCCAAAAAGAAAATGGTAAGTTCTTTATGGACTGGCCAGATAAGTAGTACAGTATTTCCTTTACAAATTATACAGGGTGAAATTGAATTCATGGTCATTAATGAAATCATCATGAATTGAATTAAGGGGTCATTGTACTGCCTGCCGGGGGTGCGAAGAAAACCGATAGGGAGATCGTGGCCCCCGGCAACAGGACAACCGAAGGAACACGGGTCGGTTTTAGTCAGTAAGAGTCTGACACAAAAAAAAGGGTCATTGTGCTCATCATTGTGAACCATGGGACCACCCCTGAAATCGCGAAAAAAAGTCTGCTGTTCCCTACATTTTGACGAGCTATTTTTTCATTTATTCCAGGTATTAAACCCATAGCAATATTAAAATTAAATAGGTAACAATAAATTATGCTATATATTAATTAGCTATGCGCACATAAAGGCTCGTGCAGAGCAGCGCGTCACGCGACGCGACACAAATGCACCGCTCGTCGCGCTACGGTGCCTTTGTGTCGCGTCGCTTGTCGCGCTGGTCTGCACGAGCCTTAAATGTCGTTGTTCTTCTCTCGTTGGTCTAATGGTCAAAAGTGCAACTACTGAGCATGTGGTCCTGGTTTCGATCCCCAGATACGCGAGTGTTACTGTGGATTTTCCATTACGAATTTCGCATCAGCTGCCTGGGACTGGCGAAATGTGGGTGTAATAAAGTTTTTAACAACATCAACTCTTCAAGAACATGATAACTGATACTAAAAACTTATCGTTTTCCATCGACTTGGAGCTATTACCTCAAATATTCAAGGAATGCAAACAAAACAGACACAAATTAACCACGTTTTATTACCTCATTGGCCGAAGAATTTCTTTTTGCTAATTGAATGGCGAAATGGCAGACACCTTATTCTTAATTAAAACTTGATAGTATCCTTAATAGAGGTATTAGTTTGTTGTAGGTTTCGTGTTTCCAACGAAATAACTAGTAGATTGTCTGTCGTACTAAGGACAATTATTACTAATTACAATTATTATTTATAATTTCTAAATGTCTGACATATCTCGGGACCCTGGGGTCCCGGACCTTTGGCAGGCGTACGAGGGGCCGAAGCCAACTCGCAGAGGCTCCTTAGACATTTTTAAGTGTTGAGGCACCAATCGACGAGACGCCCTGGGCGTCGGGAATCGCATGCCGATTTTCGGCCACCGTAAGCGCGGGCTTGCGGATGGTGAGCAATGGGTAGCTCGCCGTCCGATAAGGACCAAGCCCGGGATCGACGGCGCGTTGTATTCCACGCGCACCTTAAAGAGATGTCAGCAGAATTGACGGGGTCCGCTAAGGCCGATGCCTGCCGGGGGTGCGAAGAAAACCGACGGGGAGATCGTGGCCCCCGGCAACACGGCAACCAAAGGAACACGGGTGGGTTTTAGTCAGTAAGAGTCTGACACGCCCTCCCGCTCCGCCCAGAGCGGGAGAAAGTATTTGATCATTTCCCACCCAAAAAAAAAAGCACCAACCGACGATTATCCCTGTTCGCACTATGCAGGGCATCCAAGGACAACCCCCGGTTGGTGTAGGACTATTGCAGGATATGGAAACAAAGATATTGGACTATGGGTTTGGGTGGTTAAAGTGGACCGGTTACCTGGAACTATGGAAGGACTATGGCCCCTGCCTGATCAATGTTTACATGTACACGGATAAAATGGCAGGGGGTGACTTTCACACTCAATAATGGGCTCCCGAAAACGGTCGCTAGCACAAAGTGTCGTAGCGACAAGGGGGCTTATTTATAATTATTAATTACTGTTACTAAGCCTACGCCATCATTCAATCTACCACAGGGCTGTATCTCTTAAACCGTTAAGCCCTTTGTACACTGCACGGTTTCTGTAGGGTTCTGCGTATAAACCGCGCCGTAGAAAAAACGTGTGTTTCAACAAGTTTCTACAAGTGATGCATACAACACTCACGACGGCGAATATACCGTTGGGTTTTCACGGCAAGAAAAACGTGTGTGTACAAGGGGCCTTATACGCAGAAATTATCACAGAATACGTGTTGATACGTGTGTAAGTTATTCGTAGGTATGTATAAGTATGTGGTCTCTAGCAGCATCACGGTGTTCAGCAATAAGTCAGTTCTATATAAAATAATACTGCAAACCACTATTGGTGTGAAACATTGACACCTATTACTACATGGGTTTAGGTTGTTAAATAAAAGTAAACAATTAATCCACGTGACGAGACAGCTGTCAAATAACCAACTAAACGTAATACCTGTCACTTCAGTTGTCATGCTACGTCACAGTTGTACTCTTCAATTTAGCAACGTTATAATTCGTTGAGGTTTAGAGTTTGGGCTCTTTTCAATAGACAGATTACATAATATTATAAATCTATCAAAAAAAATGTGCTCAGGCCGTTGTATCTACGAAGACTAGTTTAAGAATAAATGATAAAGTTTAACATACATTAACAAAAGAGGAAACTATTTAAAAAAAAAATTGTTTTTATCGTATTTTTAAACAAGAAAGTGTCATCTTTATTTACGTTTTTACGATTTGTTTACCTTTAATCTATGGAGTATAAGATCTTTCTAGAAAAACTGTGCATCACCGAACGCCAAGCTTTTGGGAAACATGGTCGGTATGTGTACGTCCTTATTTTGATTACGTATACAAAACATTTGGGTAAGCAGAATAAATGAATGTTGGAACTCGTCTTGTATTGTTCAGATTTGAAAAGAAATAGTACCTAATATTCAATTTGTCAAGTGTTCTTGTTCCCATAAAAGTTGAGAGTGCGCTCTTACTTTTGAAGATTTTTCTTACAATGTGGATGTTACTACTTAGTACCCACGTAATGCTTATTAAAGTTGTGTAACAAGACGTAAAAATAAAGTTGAAAGTTTTGTATCTCATAACGCTAATTTGTTTTTATGACTAGGGACATGATAATAATGAGCTTCTTTGTATAAACAAAACAGCTGTAAATTTTTAACTCTCGACGCTTGCGATAAAGCATTTTAGGGGTGCTACAAACTTGTTCGGGTTGATGTTTTGGCACGCAAACATGTGTAGTAATTACTTCGGGTCGGCTTGGTCGTTTAACAAATTCTGCCGAGCCGAATGAGGCGACCCGAACATGTGTGTAGCACTTTTTACACGGTATTATTCTAAGTACCTACGTACTTAGTACCCACGTAATGCTTATTAAAGTTGTGTAACAGGACATAAAAATAAAGTAGAAAGTTTTGTATCTCGTAACGCAATTTTTTTTTTTGATGATTCGTGCCATGATAACAATGAGCTTCTTTGTTTAAAACAGCGATATTTTTTTAACCCTCGACGCTTGCGATAAAGAATCTTAGGGGTGCTACAAACTTGTTCGGTTGATATTTCGGCACAAGCGGGCGGTAAAATCTAGTCATCATCATCGTTTTGCGTGGATGTGACGCATATTTTCCCCCAAATTGTTATTTTCGTGTTTTTTCTTCCTTTGCGTCATGTTTACCGCGAATAAACGTTTATTCTTTCTTTCGTTATCATTCTCCTGCACTTATCCCAATTTATTTAGGGTCAGCCCAACATGTCTTTTTCTTCAATACTTCTCCATATTAATCGTCATTTCGGTAGTCACCCTCTTTCTAGCCATGTCATCTTTCAGACAGTCCATCTATCGTTTCTTTGGTTATTGACACCACCACCACTCGGCTTAGTTCTATTGTGCTAAGCCGACCCGAACATGATCAACCAAATGATGAAGCGATGAAGATACCGAACGAAGTTTGCCGATCGGCACGAACCGAATTAAAGCCGGATATGTGTATTAATTACTTCGGGTCGGCTTTGACCTGCAACAAATTTTGCCGAACCGAATGAGCCGACCCGAACTGTGTAGTTCTCCTTACACAGTACCATTTTAAGGTGACCTGACAAAACCATTTGTTGGTAGTTTTAGTAATTCTATTAATTTTGCAGAAAAGGGAACAATGTCTTATTATAATTATTAAAAAAGAAAACATAATTGCAAGTTGCAATTTCTTTGCTTATTTCCATGTTAGTGTCAGTTTCTTTAACATATTACTACCTTCTTTGGTACAAAAATAAGTTATGTTAGTTAGTTGAAAAGAGTAATGCTTGGATGGTTTTGTCATATTGAGAGAATGAGTGATGAGTGACTAACAAAAGGTATTGTAGGTAAGGCATGGAAATAAAAAAAAAACAGTGGCACTCCGGGAGTACAGACAGAAGTGAAAACTCGGCACCGCGGTAATCAACGCGTTGATGTCTTTTACTCCACGGTGTCGGTAAATTGCATCACATTGTCGCAAAATCAATGGTTCAGTCCCATCTCAAAAGTGCCCAACGCGCCTAAAGAAGTTTTCACTTCAAAAACTTTACATCTATGGTGGAAACGCTGGATGGACACCTTATTGGTGTGTACTCGCAACCGGCGTGCGTGTATGACCAGATGTATGAACGTAAACGAGGCAAAAGGAGTAGGTTTGTGAGGATCGTAGTATGTGACGTTATGTAGTACCTGCTAACCCCCTTCAAGTCATTTTATGTTTTCAAGACCCTTTTCAATACATCTGAAGAACTCATTAGGTAACCTTTTTACTACATTGTTTTCCGCTGTCCTAAGTAAGTAGAGTTCCAGAAAATACTTTTAAAATAGTTCTTTAAAGAGCTTTTCACAGCAAATTCTCGTCTCAGCTTGTTCTGTTGAGTATTTGTTCAAAGTTGTTAAGATCATTTATAAAAGTTGTTAAGATCATTTATAAAAGTTGTGAACTTTTAATGAAATAAGTGGAATCGTTTGTCAAAAGTGTTGTTTTGATGTTCTTATTTATTTTTGGATAGGTTTTTGAATAAAAAGAAAGAAAGAAAATGCGCAGCTTTATCTTTACATCATGTTCCAGAAAGGTTTGGTGATCTTAAAATTATAATTTAATTTCATAAAAACGTAGACTTTAGCGTAATTACTACATTAACAGTTAATCACGTTTTCCTTTGCTAACGCCTTCTTCGTCTAGTCGAGAAATTATTAGCAAATTAATGCCCTACGACAATTTTGTCGTGTTATAGTCATGTAAAGAAAAAAAGAAAAAAAAAACATTTTTTGGGTCACGCACAGGAAATACAAACAGTGATAAAAATAAAATTAAAAATAAGAAAGGAGCATTTTAAACTAACAACAAATATAATAACGACCACGACAACAACACATAAAACTGTCGAAGAATGACACACGTAATTTGAATATACAGACAATTTAAGTTGGTTGTCAATTTTTTAAACTCAAACTCAAAGCATTTCTTTCAATAAAACCATTTACAGACACTTTTGAATTGTCAAAGAGTCGGTCAGTTAGAAGGTTGAAGCTAGACGCCCATTCCAAAACGTTAGATCTCTATGGAGAAGAACAGGCAAGAAATTCTAAAGACACTCTCTTAAATCAAGATATTACAAAATCCTGGGTACATTATTCTTGTTGCTGCTATGTGAGAAGTTAAATTAATTGAAATTAAATAAAGAAACAATTTAAAATATAAGATTAAAAAAATAAGCCCTGGCAGTTAAGAGATGACCAGTCTCAATCGATGTTGCCCGTTCACGAACAGGGCGCGTGGATAAGCAACATCTCGCTCAACCATTTTGTAGGGAACCGAATGATCCAACACGTGCCACCATCAGCGAGATATTTAAGGCGAAGGCGTCAGGGTAGCCCGCAAAATTCAAATTTTCTTACGTTTTTTGCAATTTGCAGGTCAGTATCATGTTGTATGTTGATTTCATGATATCATGACATTTATTTATTTATTTATTTATTTATATATACTTTATTGTACACCACAAAAATACATAACAAAAAATAAATTAAACACTACAAAATATACAATGGGCGGCCTTATCGCTTTCCGCGATCTCTTCCAGGCAACCTTGGAATGGACAGTGATTTGCCTGGACATAAAATGGGGCTGTCGTTGGTGCAAATAATAAGTATATTATATACTAGAATAGATACACAGATATATACATATCATAAATAATATATACATAAATACATACATACTTACTAAATATATAAGCAACAAAAATAAACGAAGACTATACTTAGATAATAACAGTTACGAGAACAAGATCACAACGACAAGTAATGTTCCTTCACGAGTCTCTTGACACCTTTGCTAACTTATGGAGTTGTATTGCTGATTGTAATGATTATAATTGAGTAAAGCCATATTTGTTACGGCTGCGAACCATATTTGTTACGGCTGCGAATCAACATAAAACTTGACACTGACCTGCAAAATGCAAAAAACGTAAGAAAATTTGAATTTCGCAAGCTACCCTGACGTTTCCCCCTTAAGTGAACATGACAATCAAACTGAACAATTTTCTCAGTAGGATCAGCATCTTAATCGCGAAAAAAATATCACCCGTCCATACATTTGGGTCGAGTATGGTCGTTATTGAATTTTTGTATAGGGTAGTTAACATGACCACGCGTTCTTGATACAGCTGTATACCAATCTCTTTGTTTGACTGTACTGTGTTGTGTACATAATTTCACACCTTTGTTCTAAAAAAGTCAACATAATCATCTTTTTTTTGGGTGGGAAATTATCAAATAACTTCTCCTGCTCTGGGCGGAGCGCGAGGGCGTGTCACTCTTACTGACTAAAACCCACCCGTGTTCCTTCAGTTGCCTGTATGTTGCCAGGGGCCACGGTATCCCTTTCGGACAAACCCGCAAGCCCGGCAGGCATCGGCCCTAGCGGACCCCTTCCCAACATCATCATCTGCCTAGCCTCTTCTGAACTATGTTGGGGTCGGCTTCCAGTCTAACCGGATGCAATTGAATACCAGTATTTTTAGATGGAGCGAGCTATCTGACCTCCATAACCCAATTACTGGGTAACACGATATCCCTTGGTAAGACTGGCTGTCAGACTTTCGGGCTTCTGACGATCCGTAACAACTGTCAAAGTTCTAAAAATGACAGTCGGGGCCAACTGCTTAACGTGCTTTCCGAGGCACAGAGGGGTCTTGATACTAAAAAAGCCCAACCAAAAAATTCTTTATTAAACCTTCTATCTCCTGATAATAATGAATCTTTCTCTGGTGGCAATAATGATGCACTTAATGGGATATAATGTGACGACCGACCGTACTTGACGTCTCAACCCTACCGTTTCGATAACTATCGAGAGCACTTCTGGGTTTTCGAGAGATCCCAATTTGCCACTCGATACGAAAGGGTTTAGCAGTTATTGGCCAGTTACATCATTTATGATTCCATCAAGACCCCTCCGTGCCTCGGAAAGCACTTTAAGCCGTTGGTTCCGGCTTTCATTCGTGGATCTTTGACAGTCATTACGGATCCTAAGAAGCCCGAAAGTGTTTCAACAAGTCTTACCAAGTGGTATTTTACATGGAGCGACTGCCTATTTGACCTCCACAACCCAAATTACTGGGTAACACGATAACAGACGACATGTTGTACCGTAGTTTAGGCCTAGCTCGAACGCGTGGAGCACAAGTCGTGCCTTTAAAGTTGAGACTTGACCGCCCCTCCCGCCCCGCCGCTATTTCCATCGCCCCGATGACGCCCCGGCGGAGACCTCATACCGCTAAAGAGACCCATAAATCGTCTACTGCGCAAGTCAAACCACGTGGTGCGTCAAGTCTCAACTTTAATGGCACGACTTGTACCTACCTACTTAAGGCGAAAGCGTCAGGGTAGCCCGCGAAATTAAAATTTTCTTACGTTTTTGAATTAAATTAAATGAATTCCGCGGGCTACCCTGACGCTTCCCCCTTAACGTGACGTAACTTCGAAAGATTTTACGTAAAATTATGCAAATTGTTATACTCCTCGCATACGCTCGCACACTCACTCATACTTCACTCACAGTCACACACACTCTTTAGGAAACATTCACACACCATCAAACACCCACACAACACTTTCATTTAATGTTTTCTTTTTTATAATTATTTTTTGTTTCCTTTTTTTTTGTTTCTCTTGGACTTGCCCTAATTAATGGATAATAAATTGTGTATAATTTGTCCTATTTTCTAAATGCACATCACTTTGAAGGGACATTGGCTTCTAAGACACAGGTATATTGTAAACCTAGTTTAAAAGTCAAGGTTTTTCACTTTTGAGCACTAACTTAATTTATTTTTAGATCAAAATAATGTAAATACATTTAAGGAGATATAAAGGTTTTGTTTTTTAATGTACTCGTTTCCATGGGTGATCTACTAACGAAAATGTTGTAGGATGGTGTATTTTCGATTCAAATATCATTCGAATTTACGTTACGGTACTTCGAGAGTTCGTGCTAGCTCTGGTAATGGAGTTGCGACTATCTGCCATATAAATTAAAAGCACAAAGTAACTAAATCTAACTAATAGGAAAATCCAGCTCAAAATTCCTGAAATTGAACTGAAATTGCGCAGACTTCGTTTGCTACAAGAGGCAACAAAACAATGGCGCAATTTTTATGAACTAAGACTTCGGAACTGGCCCACATTCGGGATTTTATCCAATTATTGGACGTTCGGGAACAAAACGGTTTTTCTTAAACCCGGATGTCGGCTTACAGCGTAGTTATAGGATTTAGGAGTATTGATTGTGTAACGAATTCCCGGTGGATGTTGTAAAAGTAGAGGGATTACTTTAAGAGGATCGGTAGCAAGAAGCAACGAATTCCTTATTTGATAAAACCATAGATATATATATTTCTATGGATAAAACGTACTGCGATAATCCTTGGAGAAGTCTGCCAATGCTCAAATAATTTTTATTTTGTCATTTCAAAATCTCGTGCTGGAACAAATAATATGACTTGTTCAATTCATTTGTGCTTTCTAACTTTATCTTGAACATAACTGACATCGGCGACGGAAAATATTGTGAGGTAAACAGGACTTACTAATATTGTAACTCTAATCATCAATCCGTCTTCAGCAAGTATGGTGATCAATGCTCGTACCTTCTCTGTTTGAGAAGAGGTCTTTGTCCTGATGTGGGACAATAATAGGCTGGTAGTAGAAAGAAGATGAAAAATGGTCTATTTTGTATGTTAGACGTCTTTCCGAGAATGGGAACGCCCTAATATCTTACGAGCAATGTTATTAACAATGACCCGTAGGTAAAAGATATTTATATGTTAACTTGACATAAAATAGATATTTATATGTTAACTTGACATAAAATAGATATTTATATGTTAACTTGACATAAAATAGATATTTATATGTTAACTTTACATAAAATAGAAACCTACCCTGTAGGTTGTGTCTATTTCCAAATACGTGCGACTCCAGACAAACGTACCTGTAAACAAACAAAAAAAAAACAATTAACATAACTAAGAACACAATATTTTTTAAAATGCATGCTCGAAAAGAGCTTTTTTCAAGCAGCCAAATTGTGCGGAAAGTACCACTTTTTCACACAAGTGCTTTTTACATTTCAGTTTTTTTTTAATTTTTAACTCCGTCGTTAGCCCGAAGCAAAGAGTTTTTATTTTTTGAGAAAAGATTTATAAATTAGTTAAGTACATCATTCATATGAAAGATGAAACTAATACTTCATTAAACGCGTTATTATTAATTATTGATTATTATTAATGAGAGATTCAGATTTTGATCAATAAATACATTTTTCAATTTTTTTTTTCCTCGCCCTATGTATTGTAAAACGTTGTGTGATACACGTGCGAATGGTTTCCGACTCGTGTCGACAAATGCTACTTTCCGCACTTGTAGCATAAATAACTTTTTAGTCAGCCAACGACCCTACAATTAGGACCCCTATAACGAATAGTCAACCCACCGTTATACTCTCTACTTTTCGTGTACGGATTGCGAAAGCCTGTTCCTAATATTAAAACAAGAAATATAACTTCATTCTGGACTCACTTACAAGCAACCCCAAACTGCTACTCGAAAATTGCTTTCCCTCCCCAAGATTTGTATTACAATAACATAAACATTGCCGCTCGTGTGTAAACAGACTAATAACAGTAACAGTTTTCGCACAATCTACTTAAACGTGGCAGGATACTGCTTGGGTGATCGCAGAGTAGTGAGTTCACAGAGACTGAACGTGTATTTCTCGAAAAGGTCACCACTCTCTCTACGAGTTGGTGTCGTGAAACTGACGATTTATGCCATGTGCAACACTTATTATTTCTGCTGAAACCAACAATTTATGATCACAATTCCGACTGAGAAGCGTTACGATTGTAGCGATATTCCGCGTGGTTATCTATTTTACCAGTTATTAGGACTACTTCAGTTATTAGCATACTGATGATGAATATTGCGGTAAAGTTTGAGCTACACGTTTCGCGATATCACAAAGATGAAGTTGTCAAAGTGTGGTCCAAAATAAATCGTCCACGAAGCAATTTGCGATTTATGCGACAATGTAGTTGCCTATTTGCGTTAGCACTCCATTAATTACAACGTCTTGGTTAGTAACTATCCACTTCAGTAATTTAATTCAAAGTTTACAAATCGTAGTTATTTGAATTTACATAGATTAATTGCGATCTTTGTGTGTAGTCAGACGATCTGTTTCTGATGTGAAAGGGATGGAATGAATAACAAATTGTTTGACGTAGAGTTGTTCTGACTGACTATAGGTATACTTAGCAGGTACTTTTGAGTTTGATTGAGGCTGGTTTTTGGTTTAGAATCGTTATGACTATTCTGTTTCATTCTTACATACATAAACTCACTCCTTCTTCCCATGGGGGTAGGCAGAAACGACAGAACGCCACCTGCCACGATCCTTACATACTCCTTCGCTTTGTTTACGTTCATACATCTGGTCATACACGCACGCCGGTTGCGAGTACTACGCACCTGACCTTTCTGAAGAACATCACTAATAAGGTTAGTATGTCGGCGTTTCCATTCACATCTGCTTGTAAAAACCTTTTGTTAGTCGGCTTTCATTCATCCTCTCAACATGACCAAACCATCTAAGCATATTCTTTAAATTTTTTGTCACTACATCTTCTTTTATTCTTCTTTCAAGGGAAACTCCTTGGTCTCCCAAGTGCAGAACGAGAGATAAATCTCTAAAAATATACAGAAACGAGTTCACAAAGAGCTAACGTACTAACTCAGACCAAATAAAAAACCAAGACAGCGCTGCGAACAAAGCATGCCAAAACTACACCTCCGCACTGTGCATACACGCTCACACGCACACATGTACAACCATTCACAATGAAACTACACCTCAATAAGTGCACACATGTTTACGAAACCAGCTTCACGTCGCTGTTGACAGCGCTATGTCTTTTATCTGGTCTGAGCGTACTAAGACACACATCTGTCAACATAGTAGGCAAGAATCGAACCAGATTCTGAACACAGAGAGTCAATAACTTATTAACACTACATTATTAGTTTATTACTACTGCAATCCCTTGCATATGACACAGAATAAGAGCCCAGTCGTAAAAGCAAGTGGCCCATATATTTCCACTGGGATTCAATTACATGTCGGAGCCGCCATTGCCAACCGATCGAAAGGGGATTGCGTGGAAATTGCTAACGATATTCTAAAACTATTTGCAGGGCATAAGCAAAGTGTAGTGTTAAATGTAAGAGCAGAAATTCGAAGCTATTTAAACAGTAATTTACTTTACAATTAAGACCAGGCACTCCAAACACAATTTCCACGCAAACTCCGCCCCATGCACCTCACCACTCCACTATGTTCTAAACGCTAACATATCAGTTATAAAGTTGAATATCGCGTGCGCTCTTTGGTCGTGTTCGAGCACTGAACTGAATGTCGTAAGTCTCAATTGTTATTTCGTTTATAACTAAAGTAATAATAATTGATCTAGAGAAAAAATATCTTATGTCTAGATAATAAACTATATTTTCTTACTGTCAATAACTATTTTAAACATAAAAGCCGAGTAATCTTGTTTTTGTTTCAAATAATCTTTAAAAAAGACATGATTTTCGAATAAAAATTAATCGAGCGAAAATGTTCCAATTACGTAACTGTCTTATTTATGGCAAGAAAAAGGTCCAATAAATCATATACGTTCGAGTTCCATTTTGATTGTATGCGTGACTATTTCAGAATATTAATGCAAATTAACATACAATTTAGGGAGCCTCCTCTTAAATAAATATTTTTAGCTTTTCGCCTCGTGTCGATAAAATTATATAAAAATTGTACATATCTTGAACTTGTGGTAATAAGATTATACAAAAAGGTTAGCATCGGGGCTGACTACCTATAGAATGACATAAAATCCCAGCGAAACCTCTACAAATTCACATAAAAGAAGATACGTCCACTGATGACCTAAATCTTCTAACAGATTTCGTTGAGAGGATATTCAGAGTTTTCACAAGTACCTTAAATTTTGGTATAACAGTATCCTTGTTGCTACCAGCAGTACCAGTTTGCCAGAGTAATCAGTTGACAGTTTTTACTTAATCTCTTGGTCACCGCTGATCATAATAATACACGCAACCACACATGTAAGTCATAGCATTTTTTAAGTGAAAACTTCTTTTGGCGCGTTGGGCATTTTTGAGATGGGAAAAAACAATTGAACTCGCGACATCGTTACCGACACCTCATTTTTAACCGACTTCCAAAAAGGAGGAGGTTATATGTTCGTCGCGTATGTTTGTTTTTTTTTTTTTTTTTTTTACTTTTTTTTTTATGTATGTCCACCGATTTCTCCGTCAATTGTGGACCGATTTTAAAAATTCTTTTTTTGTTTGAAAGGGTATGCTCTCGAGGTGGTCCCATATAAATTTTATTAACTTGGCTTGGATAGTTTTTGAGTTAGCTTCAATAATACGTACTTTTTTTCCCACTTAGTATGTGGATGATATGATAAGTTTCTGTCACTGTTATTTACATAGCAGGTAGTGGTTTTCGAATTTTTGTGGGGTAGGTACCACAACTAAAAAGTGAAAAATAAAAACTTTTTACAAAAAAAAAACAACCGTCTTCCAAAAAACACTACAAAGTGAAAAATAACTTTAATTTCGGAAGTCGGTGACAAAAAAACGAAAATTCAAAACCAAAGACACCGACTTCCGAAATTAAAGTTATTTTTCACTTTGTAGTGTTTTTTGGAAGCCGGTTGTTTTTTTTTTTGTAAAAAGTTTTTTTGTAAACGTGATTGCCGTCTTTATTTATATTACGTTACGGATCAATGTTCTATGCAAGTATTTTTACTTTAAAGGTTTTGGAAGTATATTTCTTGGAAGTATATACGAGTATATATGACTGCCTCGTTGGTCTAGTGGTCGCAAGCGCTACTGCTGAGCATGAGGTCCTGGGTTCGATTCCCGGGTCGGGCAAAGTGTTATTGGGTTTTTCTATCTGAAATTTCTCAGTAGCAGCTCGGAGTCTGAATTTGTGCCCGGTTGATGGCAATAGGCTCGCCCCCTATTACATGGGACTTAAACATAACTGGCGAAATGTGGGTGTACCTGCTACAGGGACACCTCTGCCCAACCCTTCGGGGAAACAAGGCGTGATGTTATGTTATGTATATATTCAGGTCGTACAGCGCTAATTACCTACAGTTATATTTTCTGACTACGATATGCCCAAAGAATTCGACAAGTCGAGCCCGCCGCGTTTCTACTTGTAGCTTCATACCTACCTAAAATGTGGAGTGTCCCATCTGTTTTCATCTGTGGTAAAGGTTAAGTTATAAGACTAGCTACATAGGTATGGAAAGAGGCATTTGAACCATTCTATTATTTACGAAGGTACACTTGACTTGAGGTGACTTTTGTTAAAAGGCAACTCAAGATTAAGGGGGTCAGCAATATCCTTCGGTGAGGTAAAATATGCTTGTCATGTTGTGCTTGTCATGTTGTGTTTGTCTGAAATATTTGTTAGCCAATATTATAGTTCTGGCACAATTCCCTCGGGTTCGTTCTACGTAGCGGTCGAGTAGAAAATTCATATTCAGTAGCGATCACATTCGGTCACAAAATAATATTAACTTAAACTTTCTATTGACTTATTCCAGCCCGGGTATCTAAATATACTGTTTGAAGCCAGAAATAGCTGGTACACACAGTCAGCAACAAATGTCGATTAACACTTCAGTTTTTAATCTTAATTATTTGGCAAAATATTATTTAAGTAAAATCGAAACCGAACTTAAATTTTAGGAATATTAACTCTTAGCTGCTCTAAGAGCTAATATTCTTTGTACCGATTTCACATTTTTAAAAGTAGTTTATCGAATAATTTTGTGTAAATTTTGATGATGTATAAAAGAGGCAGTGTTAATGGACTTTCCTCACTGACCACCTACCTATAGCCAAAGAACGTCATCTAATTTAAGAGTGCAAACCCCGCTGTAAAGTTAGTTGCGTAGGAAGGGTTCTACCAATATTAGATAGTGTATAACAATCAATTCCGATTGGTCGATGATGCGTATTTATTTGTTATGAGGCGGATTTGAATATAAATGGGAACAGGCTTTGTTTACCATCGTTTTCATGTGGATTGTTTGGGAAACATGTCTTTGTGTACCTACCCTCATATTCATTTCGATAATGAATATTTGCTATTGTTTATCATAGACTAACTCCATTGCTCTGGTTGTGACCGGCTATTTAAAACTGAATTTGGTCATTTAAACGAAAATTATTTTAAAAGGTCGTTTTCGAAATCGATAAAGTTGCTTTTAAACATGGTAAAGTATTTTATAAAACTTTGCCCCAATAGAAGCATCAACATTCAGACTCCAAATTAAAATAAGTTAGCTATTTGTATTGTAATTTTATCGAACCATCTGAGAGCCTTCCACCTGGACACATGTTACCGTGGCCGACTTGGAAATCTCTAAGTAGACTTCGAATCCAAGTCGGCCGGAGCAAAGACAATCCCCACAGATGGGGGTTCATGGACGGTTCAGCGGGTCTAAAACGGTCACATTATGCAATTCCTCTAAAAGCAATTCATTTTCTGAATTCCCAGCAATTCCTCTATGGTGACACATATTTTAGCTGAATCATATTCAATTCAATTCATATCAGAATAAATTTATATTTGGTGTAAATATTGCCGCATGAAAAAATGAAGACCGCAATTTTACCGGAAAATTTTTCTTTACAGTTTTTATTAATTAAATGAGATTTTTTATTTTTTTATTTCATACAAAACTGTCAAACAGATGAATTACGTAATATGAATTGAACGCAGATAATATTATTAATTGTCAGTTTGAGTGATTCATAATATTATCATTTTATGATACTGCCAAAGCGGCCGTTTTAGGCCCCGAGATCTCAAGTGCGTATGCGCCATCTCCCTACAGATAATGGCCCACCTTCCATCCTGAGCCGCATGCCCTACCACCTGTCCACTTGAGAATCTTATGACTATGTCAATGAGCGGAGTTTGTGTAGCTGAATTTTGGGCCAAACATGTTTGAACTTTTTAAATGGGAATCAAATCCACCGTGACTCAAAGTGGAAAAGACGATCGCTAAGCCACGTAGCCAACTAGGTAACCAATTTATTGTACCCACTTATAATAACATAACCTTTTAATGTTTCCACTGCTGGGACGCACGCCTCCTCTCTGTAAGTACCCACTTGGATAAATAATAGCATTTTTATTTTATAAATCCCTCAAATCATTAACACAATACTTTTGCATACACTCCCAAAAGCTTTTAAATGATTAACACCAGTTTCTGTCAGGCGAGTAACAAATTAATACGGATTGTAGCAAAAATAAAACGCAACTGTCAAAACATTTTTTACACACTCATCGCTCGTGTTGTTTTGACAGGCTACCACGTTTTTCAGGGTATTTTCGATGTTAAAAATAGGTACTCTGTTTTCCTTTTGGGGATAATCATACAGTTATAAATAGTATTGAGATAAACCTGATCACAGACATTTTTATGTAAGTATTGAGTTCAGCAGTGAAATAGGAGTGATGATTGAGAGTGAATTTGCGTTTAGTTTTGTTGCGTTTCCAATCGCAAAACCAGAGTGGATTTGATATTGCACTGATTAAAAATAATAAATGGTTTCGCTTATTTGTTGATAATTGTTGTGTTGATAGTGTTTTTAAAAAAAATCATTGAACATACATACATACTTACATAACATCACGCCTTGTTTCCTCGAAGGGTTGGGCAGAGGTGTCCCTGTACCAGTTACACCCACATTTCGCCAGTTATGTTTTAAGTCCCATGTAATAGGGGGCGAGCCTATTGCCATCAACCGGGCACAAATCCAGACTCCGAGCTGCTACTGAGAAATTGAACATTTGTGCCCTTATTATGATATTATAATCATCATCTTATTTTTATGGTGAATATTTCACCATAAAAAGAGGAAAAATACTCATAACATTAGGTACTTAATAATCTTGACCTTATTATGTAAATAATTTTAATTTAACGTTATTTCCGTAAAAATATGCATACTTTAGTTAGTAGGTATAATTTCATTTTATCTTTGACGGACTACCAAAATGACTCACCTTGCATGACATGATTGCACACACACGACCACAGTATTCCATGTCTTAGGGAACTCGCGCACTAGATGGCCACGACCACGACCAGTGGTCGCAGCGACCAGGTAAACTATAGAAACCGATACGCAATGGCCAACTAGCCGCAGACCATACAGTACCACGACTGGCTGGAGACGTGGCCGTCTAGTGCCGCGAGATCCCTTAAAGCCGTATTCATAAATTCGCAACAAGTATCTATCGACGCGTGGTCAAAATCTGAACTAACGCTGCCATCTTGTTTTTTTAATATACCACGGTACATTTCAAAAGATCTTTGTAGTAATGTGAGCATCAAATAAAAACCGGCAAAGTGCGAGTCGGACTATAGTCCGCGCCTTAGGTATGTGAGCGGTGAGATGGAGGGGCGGGGCGCTTACTCAGTACGGCGCCGTACAATGACAGCAACTATAGCACACGAAGGTTTCCGTACCGTATTAAGATCGAGCATAAAACGCCAAAGAAAAAAACATGTTTCTTGTATGGGGACCCCCTTTAATATTTTTTTTTATTATTTGTTAATATAGCGGCAATGGAAATACACAATCTGAGAAAATTTCAACTGTCTATCTCTATACGTTGTTCATAAAAACTCCACTTCTGCCTAGCCTTTTCCCAACTACGTTGGGGTCAGCTTCTAGTCTAACCAGTGCAACTGAATACCGTATATTTAAACCTAAACCTAAAAACCTATTTTACATGGAGCGACTGCCTATCTGACCTCCACAACCCAGTAAACCACCAACCACCACCACCCAACAAAAACCAACTCCACTTGCGGCATGAAATTTCGAGTATATTTCTACCACGTTAGAAAAAGTTGGTGCCGATTTTCATGATTAAACTTCCATTAAAAACTTGCAGAGTCGGAGATACTATTTCTTGTAGAAGTTCCGCATTAGCGAAGGCGTACGCGAAGTTCCGTTACAGTCCTAGTTAAGGCTCGTGCAGACCAGCGCGACACGTGACGCGACACAAAGACGCGACGCGTCGCGCGACGAGCGGTGTCTTTGTGTCGCGTCGCGTGTCGCGCTGGTCTGCACAAGCCTTTAATATTACTGACTGAGGTTTGGTCCACAAAATGCCGATCTACCCGGTCCCTTGTTACAATTTGCTGACAGTAATTTACCGAAAGGTTTACGACTTTTTCGGCTTTGCCAAGACTTTGTAAGTATATTTTATATCCCTTTCCCTCCTTCTCGTTTATACGGCTATCTCACTTTATGAGGCACTTGTCCCACCGCCGGCGATAAACGAGAAGCGAGTGGAGCTAGCAACTGAAAATGAGTTGGCGAGTAGCGAGCAGCGAGTTCGCAACGGTGACGAGCAATTACTCGCTGGTATGCGCATTTAGAAGTATGAGGAACAGGGTGTAAAGTTCACTCATCCTCCATAGAAAAGGGAGGATCCTCCGACCAGACGGGTGTCGTGTCTGGCGGGCAACTGTTCAACGATAGAGGTCGGCTAGTCATATATATGTCGTTCACGCGGTAAACTCTAATTGCGCGATGCAGGATTAGTGTGACGTCGGGTCTTTGATGCGCAGTTCGCATGTGGCGATGTAGATGGCGCCACGCGCATGTACCAAGTGCGAGTCTCTCGGAGAGTGTTTTGCTCGATAAGCGAGCGTCACTGAGCGAGTACTCGCTTTGTTAGCTCTCAGCGACCAACTATTAATATATGTATCTCTTTTACTTACGAAAGACCTACAATGTTTTGTACGTTTCTTGAGCGAGAAAATAGTGTACGTTTTTTAAGTGTGTGTATCATTTATTTGTTTAAAACATGAGTATACACACATGTTTCATGCAAGATGTTACAATTAAATTATATCACAGTCAATATAAGTAGGTAGGTTTTTACATTTAATCAAATAATTATAAATTATCCATTATTCGAATAATTAACAGTCCAAATTAGAATTTAAACATTAAAATATACTACAGATTATTGTCAACAACTCTTAATATTTAATCAAATTAGTCAATTTAATGTCAAAGTAATTAGGAATACACAATTACAAGAATTAGATTAATATGGCTAATAGGCTTTCTCTAACAGAAGGCTTTTTAACCTACTTCTTAATTTTTCTGTTGTTTAGCTAGTCGCTTCCTCGTCGGTGGGACAGATTCCTTATAAACAGCTCGTTTCATTGGATCAGAGTTTTTATTCATCCGTCTTTTCATCCTCATTCATCCACTGCTGCAAATAGGCATTTTTCGTCCTTCTAGGTTTTGAAGTAGGATCTCATTACTTTCGCATTTTTTTATACAGCGTGTATTAGAAATGTGTGGTCATATTTAAGGTTCCACTGACCATCAAAATGGACAATTTTGTCCATGGGACCAGCATTTTAATAAAAAAAAACTATCGGCAGATTCATTCATTTGGGTCGGGAAGGTATTGTAAATTCCATTCATTTGGGTCGGTAAGTTATGAGACAGCTGCTGTTTATTTTTTCTTGTTTTTTCGTGTTGGTCCCATGAAGAGAGTTGTTCAAAATCTAAATCTAAATATTTTATTTCACATAAACCTACATGGGCACTTATGAAACGTCAGAAGCTAGGTGCACGGTTCCAATTGGTCGTTTGCTATGGAGAAGAGCCGGCAAGAAACTCCACGGTTACTCTTTTAAAAATAATTGGCTTTAACAACATTTTCAAATAACAGTGTTAATAAGTATGGGAGGATAGTGTAGGTCTTTCAACAATTACCAGGTATTTAACAAAATAGAAAATGGTCAACAAATCTACAGTCTATTAAGCCTACAACATTCTCACATTCACAAAATAGAAAAAAATCTATAAATGAATAAAAATAACAACCTGTTTTATCCTTTCAACTGTCATTAACGAGACAATAGAATTTTAATTGTTATCCACCTCAATGAGGCGTCGTAACAGATGATGAGTTAAACGAAATGACATGATTGCCATTACAACTGTCACAAATCTGAAAAATTATCATGTCCACAAAAGCCTCTAATAAAGAGTTGAAATTAAATTGTAATGTCAAATAATAGGATGATTATGTCTATTATGAGCTATTGGTATATGAGGTATTGGTCGATGAAAACCCTTATGAAAGGAGATCTTCCAATTTGCCAAAAACGCAAATTAATGGACATGTGCATTCTCCCTATCCTTACATACAGCGCTTAAATCTGGTCTTTGACAGTTCAACAGAGTTCCGGGCTCAAGGTTTTCCAACGAGCGATGGAGCGCAGTATCCTTGGAGTTCGACTTACCGACCGGATACGGAACACGATACTGCGCTCTAAGACACAAATCGCTGACGGCACCCAAACAGCAGCCAAGCTCAAGTGGGACTGGGCCGGACACGTTTGCTGCATGTCGGATACATTGTGGGCTAAGACCACTACAACATGGGTTCTTGAAAACGTCCAGCGGCATCGTGGAAGACCTAGGCGTAGATGGCAGGACGAAGTTGAAGCTTATGGTAGGGATTGGTCCATATTGACTCAGGATCGAGTTGAGTGGAAAAAGGAAAGGGAGGCCTTTTCCCTGCAGTGGGACAATACGGGCTAATTATTATTATTATGTCAAGGAAGAATGTTAAAAATAAACTTGATAATTTGGAAGCAGTTAATAGACTCTTACATAATTATGCCGTTCAGTTTTATGGTCTGTACCCACATTTCTGGTACTCGCTGTGAAGAAAATAATATTACTACTTTGTATAGTTTCTTTTTTGCTGGCTTCGTCTAGCTTTAGAGATTATTTTTATTAAGGTTTTAGGTCAGTTCTTCCCCGGATTATTATATTTAAGGCTTAGAAGGTAATCCTGTAGATAAAACGTGAATTTATTAGTTTCTTACAAGTCTGGACCGCTGAGGCGTTGAACTCAAGCCGTAATGTAATTTAAATGGCTAATGAGAATTTCTAATACGTTAATTAATGTTATATCAAAATTATTGAAGTGTAAATATCATTGCTGTTGATTATTAGATGTAAATAATATACAGCAATATTTTATAAAGTAATAATGTTCTATACAAAATTATTTACTTACTATAAATTAATTAAAATGTCTATTTTCTATTCAAATATGTAGAAATTTCACGTTTAGATTTCGATAATACCAAGAAACTAATTAATATAATTTTATCACTGAAGTGAATATTGTCACGAAAGCATAATTATGTAAGTTGATTCACAGTATACAGGGTGGCAGGGACATCGACGCGAAAACTGTTACCATAGATTCAGTACATGATTCTGAAACCCCGTGCGTTGAAATTTTTCGTCGGTTATTTTTTTTTAAAACAGTTGTTCCATACATTTTGGTAACAGTTTTCGCGTCGATGTCCCTGCCATCCTGTATATATCGTTTCATTATTTAAACTCATTAATTTAATGTAAAATGGCTGGCCACATGTCCAATCCATAACAACGAAAAGTTTCTTAGCAAACTCGTAGCAATGCTACGGTGGCTACGCCGTAGCAATAGAGTAACTCCTCTACAATTTACAATTAGCTACATGGTGGCAATCCCATTCTTTCAAATTATTCGGGATATAAAGCGCTCCTTAATTTTTTTTAATTTTGGCGTGAAAAAGTAAGAAATAGAGTGTGAGATATTATAACTCCTCATTTTATTTAATACAAATTGCTCTGTTTCTTTTAAACTTCACATTTCCCACTAGCAAATAGACAGACTTCACGATTGGATTACTACGGATATTGCACACACTCTTTTAGAATGGAACCTTAGCTATGAAAAGGTCATGACCTCCAGCAATGCCTAGGCATGTATATACCGTGAAATTTGAATCACAGTTTTGCTAGAACAAACGTTGTTCAGACCATGGTCTACTACCATTCTACACCATCCAATAAAAAAAAAACATAATTGGTTTTTGAAAAAACACAAAAAAGACAAAGTTTAAAATTTCAAGATTATCGTTACTCCCTACAACACAGACACCACGCACGGGACACAGCATTGTCTACAGGGAAATGTACAACCTCCATAAACGAAAATTAATAAGTTGTAGATGATCTTGACATTTTAAACTTTGTCTTTTTTGTGTTTTTTCAAAAACCAATTATGTTTTTTTTTATTGGATGCTGTAGAATGGTAGTAGACCATAGTCTAAACAACGTTTGTTCTAGCAAAACTGTGATTCAAATTTCACGGTGTATAAAAGCAGGGACATTAATTGTTTTGATTTAAAAGAGTGTCCGTGGAGTTTCTTGCCCGTTCTTCTTCAAAGGTACCTACAAGGGTTTTGGAATGGGCAACTAGCTTCATCTTTCTGACTGACCGACCCCTTGACAATTCAAAAGTGCCTGTAATTGGTTGGCGCGCGGTTTAACCCGTATAAGTCTCGATCCCGTGGAAACATCGGGATAAAAGTATTCTATGTCCACCTAACCTATGTCAAGGTCTACCTGTGTATCAAATTTCATCCAAATCCGTTCAGCCGTTTTAGAGTGAAAGCGTAACAAATAAACATACAAAAAATCATATCTGTTCTCTTTATTATAGTAATGGCGGTTAATATCAATTTTATTTAAAAAAAAACGAAATAAATGACTAAAAACTAGTCTTTAATAAATTTAAACAAATACAATTTTAAACATAAAAAAATACTTCCTGATTAAAATAACGAGTTACACAATATTAGAAAATGATGTTGTCACGACGGCTGCTGGAGACGGAGTAAGGGGCGAGCACTGGTCGCACCCCGCTTTTATAGGCACCACCGCACGGTAGTTTTAAAATAACGTTTTCACGCTAATACGGCCTCTCCTGATATGTGGTTGTCCTCAGCCACATTGTCCAGATGATGGTCCTTGTTCGCTGCAGTCACGATCTTCGGCAAGTGGACTCGGGCGACGCGAAGGGCTCATGTCTTCAATAGCTGCATCAGTAATAGATGGACCCTGGTGTGTGTCTGCATCTCCACGTCTTGAATAGTCTTCGCAGCTAGTTGCACTGGTAGATGATGCTGCGAGACTTTCTTCTTCAGCTAAAAATAAAAGAATGACACTTATTAGTAACATCCTTCAATCAATCAATCTGAAGATATGTTTGTTGTAATTAAATACAACACATCTAGACGGAGGCACCCAGTTAGCTCGTCTTGGCAGAGACATATCTCAATGCCCTTATAAATAAACTGAGACGGAGGCACCAAGTTAGCACGTCTCATTCGGCAGAATTACACTATAACTCAATGCCCTTTTAAACAGACGGAGGCACCCAGTTAGCACGTCTTGGCAGAGACATATCTCAATGCCCTCATAAATAAACTGAGACGGAGGCACCAAGTTAGCACGTCTCGGCAGAGCCATAGCTCAATGCCCTTGTAAGTAAACAGACGGAGGCACCAAGTTAGCACGTCTCGGCAGAGCCATAGCTCAATGCCCTTGTAAGTAAACAGACGGAGGCACCAAGTTAGCACGTCTCGGCAGAGCCATAGCTCAATGCCCTTGTAAGTAAACAGACGGAGGCACCCAGTTAGCACGTCTCGGCAGAGCCATCGCTCAATGCCCTTACAATCACCACGCATGTACACATGACTATTTTAGTCCATGTAATCAAACACATTTGATTCAGTACATGATCATGCATCCCTTAGATAGAAAAGTAAATATAAAAATCTACTTACTATCAAAAAACGTGGCACACGACTCGGGGGTCCACTCTCCTCGCCAAGCAACCATGTGCTCAGCGGCAGCCTGAGTGACTTTGCCATACGAACCAGTTAGCAGCTGTAGTTCGTATCGATCGTGGGGAAGGATTTTCGCCACACGATATGGCCCTCGCATCCCTGAGTCCAGCTTGCCTGTAACTTGAGAAGTTTTTATTACAAATACGTTATCATTTAGATTAAACGTACGCTTGACTTTCCGATTTCTATTAACGTACTCATCTTGTTTGCGTCGATTCTGGTCAAGCAGTTCGCTAGCGCGCTGTCTTTGTAACTCTCTTAACCCGTCGCGATTCGAACGCACGTCATCAATAGCGACATCACGAACAAGTGATCTTATGACGGGCGTGACTGCCTCAACACCAATAAGCAATTGTAAAGGTGAGATCTGAGTGGTCTTGTGTTTAGTGCAGTTTATAACAAGCTGCATTTTCCACAAGGTATCGGACCATTTACTCTCTGGCTTAGAAGCCTCTATGCGTAACATATTGAGCAAGGTGCGACAGTAGCGTTCGACCTGACCGTTTTCACAATGCATCTCAGGTGTTACAAAATGAATCTCGCTACCCATTTCAGTAACCCAGCCCTGAAAACTCGCACTCTCAAACATTCGTCCTCTATCACACACAATAAGTTTGGGAGTACCGAATAGGGAAACTGCGTTTGAAAACATTTGTTTTAATTCGTTGGAATCTTGCCTTTTTATAGCATAAAACAAACAATACTTAGAGTAGGCATCTACAATAATCAGTACATACTTTTTATCATGTGAAATAGGTAGTGGACCTAATACGTCCATGTGGACCGTGTTAAACGGAGTATCTGGCTTATGCCATGATGAAATCGGGTAATGAGGAGCTCTAGGAACTTTCTTGGATGAAAGACAAATCAAACAATGACCTACATATTTCCTTACAAAGGCATAGAGCCCTGGAAACCAAAAATGACGCAGAATTAGGTCAATAGTCTTATCTGCACATATGTGTTCATGCTGGTCATGAAAAACTCTTAGGAGACTTAATCGGTGTCCTTTGGGAATGAAGCATAGTAGCTTTGGCTCCTGGCCCGTGGGGGTGTATTTATAATACAGCAGATCGTTACGAACAACATACCGGGAAGAGTCAAGCTCGTTATTGTTGACTTTGTCAATCAGCGTGCGAGTTACCTCATCCGCAGATTGAGCAATCTGTGCCCAGTTTTTCGGCCTAGTTATTTGGAGGACATCAACAGGATTTCGACTTAAGTAATCCGCGTGCTGCATCATAACACCCTTTCTATATTCGATTGTAAAGTTAAAATCCTGCATGTATATCCACCAACGCGCGACACGTGGTAAAAGATCCTTCTTACGTTCCGTCAGTTTAAGCGCGTTACAGTCCGTCACAATTTTAAACGAAATACCCAACAAATAGTGGCGAAAGTTTTGTAAAGCTTTAATGATCGCGAGCGTCTCAAGTTCATAAGAATGGTATCGCGGTTCGGCACCTTGCGTAGTTTTACTAAAGTACGCCACTACTCGCCGTTTACCATTTTCATGCACCTGAATAAGAACCGCGCCGTAACCGATGGAACTCGCATCCGTATGCAACTCGGTTGGTAATAACGGATCGAAAATAGCAAGCACAGGTTCACTTGTAAGACAACGGATTAGGTATTTACGCGAGTTTTCTTGTTCTTCGCCCCAGTGAAATTTAACGTTACCCCGTGTTAAACTAGCGATAGGTGCTGTCTTAGATGCATAGCCGGGTATATAGCGACGAAAATACCCTGCCAAACCGAGTAGCTGTCGAACCTGTTTTACATTTGTGGGCACAGGGGAGTTAATTAAAACCTTAATTTTTTGTTCGCTCGGTCTAACCTGACCCTCAGAGATAGTGCGACCTAGGTACTCAACCTCTGTAGCCACAAATGTACTTTTCTTTAAGTTAATAGAAAACCCCGCAGAGGTAAGTGTTTTTAGTACCTCGCGTACGTTCTCGATTGCTTCATCGATAGAAGAAGCCAATAATAACACGTCGTCAATAAATGTGAGGGCTTTACCAGACTCTATTAGTGATTTAAGCGTATTTGTGATTATTCGTTGATATACGACCGGCGCGTTCGCAAGACCAAACGGCATTTTCAAATATTCGTAATGACCTTCTGGGGTCACGAAGGCGGTCTTCGCTACAGAGTCGCTATCCAACCTTATTTGATGGAAGCCTGTCGCCATATCTAAACAGCTGAAGAACCTGCTCTTACCAAGGCGATCAATATGGTCTTCTATCAGAGGTAATGGATAGCGATCTTTCACGGTGATCGCGTTCAACGCACGGTAATCAACGCACATGCGATCTTTGCCGTCTTTCTTCTTGACAAGAATAATCGGGCTTGCGTACGGAGAGTTGGACTCGCGGATTATATTTTTGTCTAGCAAATCTTTTACGATATCACGCACTTTAAGTTTTTCGTCGATTGAAAGCCTGTACGGCCTATAACAAATCGGTGTATCACTCGTCAACTCAATACGCATATTACCAGTTGTGACTGTTGTTAAAGCAGTCCCAATAATAAAGAATTCCTTAAACTGATTTACGACTGACATTAATTTTTCACGATCGCTACCTTCAAGCGGCGTGTTAACCGAAAAATGTTCACTTGAGTTGATAAGCAATACATTTTGACTAATCGAACTAGGAATTCTAGTTATACGTTGCTCATTGTTTGCGCGAATGTACGTTACACCCTCGCGGTTCAAAACATCTGTTCCTATTAGTACTGGCACATTTAGGCATTTCAAGGGAACAACAAAAAGATCCACCTCCAATGAGATGTCGCTAAATTCTATAACTAACGTTACGCGGCTATTACACTCAATATTTTGATCACCTATACCACGTAATACCTGATGTGTGGGTAGTCGGGTACACTTAAAATATTTTAGCACCGATTCCGAAATAAGTGAAACGCACGATCCGCTGTCTATCAGCACGTCTGTAGGTATACCCTGTATTACGGCCGTTGTGACGTCGCTGTCTGTTGACGCGCCTTTCAACTCGAAACAAAAATTAACATTGTTTTTATTACGCGTTTCAGATCTTTGTTTAGCAAAACAGACAGAGGCCTCATGGCCTGGCTTTTTACAGAATGAACACGACCCATTAGGTTTCTTATTAATTGTTTCTGTCGATTCATCCGATTTAACCGTTTTCGATTGTTTAGGGCACGCGCGCTGCACATGACCCACACTACCGCATGAAAAACATGTTATTTCGCGACTTTTACTATTATGTGGACGTTTTCGAGAGTTTCGGTCAAACTGTTTACTTTGGGAAGATTTCACAGAGGTTACAGATGAGTTGGGATTCGGTTTGGTATAAATAGAAAAGAATTCAACAAGATCTTTGGTCGTTAAATGAGCGTTAGTCGCAGCAGCACGTACTTGTGCGTCGGTTATACCACGTATGACAATTGCAACTGTTAAATCATCGCTTAACCCTCTAAAAATATTAAGTCTCAAGACGGAGCCCCTAGCATATTCTGCATACGTGAGATATTTGTCGGAATTAGTACTCATGACGTCAAACAAAATATTTGCGACATCGATTCTTCGTGAGCAAAGTGGTTTAAATTCGATTTTAAAGTTAGACCAGGTACGGTCATTCGTGACCCAATCATTTAACCAACTACGGGCATCTCCCTTCAGGCAATTAGCAATCCGGGCTAAACACTCGTTGTCGTCCCATCTATTAAGGTCACGTGCCCTTTCAACCTCTTCACACCAAGAATCAATATCATGTATGCTGGGATCAAAGTTTGAAATGTAATAATGGTTGGATCTGACCTTGGTTAACGCACTCAACGCTCCTATGAGGCGATCTGTAGCATCCTGTGACGTTGAAGTACTTGCAAGCGATTCGCCAACGATGCTGTTGTTCGACTCGGGCACTGCTGGTTGTGGCTCCTGCGGCGGAGACGGGATGATCTGCCCAGGCGCCACAATGGCACGTGCATCCGGAGTCGATGTCACCGACACGGTACTAGTTGCGGGTAGGCTGGTATTTTCTAGCGCGGTCAGGCGCGCCAGAATAACTCCAAGGGTTTCTTGGAGTTCAGTTGCATCACTATTTTGATCACGCCTATTTCTACCTCTATTACGAGTGGTAGCTCTTTCGGACATGATTCAAAAGCTTTTCGCACAACACAGAGAATAAGATAGGCAATGGAGCCTATCCCACTTCTGATAATGGCGGTTAATATCAATTTTATTTAAAAAAAAACGAAATAAATGACTAAAAACTAGTCTTTAATAAATTTAAACAAATACAATTTTAAACATAAAAAAATACTTCCTGATTAAAATAACGAGTTACACAATATTAGAAAATGATGTTGTCACGACGGCTGCTGGAGACGGAGTAAGGGGCGAGCACTGGTCGCACCCCGCTTTTATAGGCACCACCGCACGGTAGTTTTAAAATAACGTTTTCACGCTAATAATAGTATTAATAATAAATTAGTTTAGATAGATTTAGATTAATCAATCAATCACTTTTATTTTTCACCACAATATCCATAAATTCCGCTAGGGCCAATGCCAATGCCGGGGGTTCGAAGAAAACCGATAGGGAAATCGTGGCCCCCGGCAACATGGCATAGGAAGGAACACGGGTGGGTTTTAGTCAGTAAGAGTCTGACACGCCCTCCCGCTCCACCCAGAGCGGGAGAAGTTATTTGATAATTTCCCACACAAAAAAAAAAAAAAAAAAAAAAATATCCATAAATTATTTTACATTGGTCATATTCGACAAAGATACACAATTCAGATGAGTATATATTGTGGAACGTATCCAACTCGTCTCGCCATCTCCTACGTGGTCTGCGGCGACCCCGCTTCACTGTCTCAGGGCACCAGTTCTGTGCTATTTGGGCCCACAGACGAGAGAAGAAGGACACGCGGGCTCGCGAAAGGTGGAAGGATTGGAGGGAGGCCTTTGCCCAGGAGTGGGACAGCGTAGGCTAGCAAAAAAAAAAAAATGTGGGAGACTGGTGCCTAAACTAGGCTAATGGCCTGTGTTTCAGGACACCAGGATCTCTTCCAGGATCCCTTTACATTTTTATTTTATAACTTATGTACTAAACGCGCTGACTGAAAGATGCGAGACGAATGTTAGTAGATGTGTAGTATGGGTGATTGTGTGGGTGTGTAATTGTGTGGGTGTGGGGGTGTGTGTGTGGGTGTGAGAGAGTGTGTGATTGTATCAAATATGCTTTGAGTTTGAGTTAAACAAATTGTCATTCATTGACAGTTGTATGGTATAGCTTTAATACGCCAAATTGACATAGAGTGTTAATTTGCTTAACGATTAATTTCCCTAACTATACCTATTAACATTTCTCGACTAGACGTAGAACGTGTTAGCAAAGTAAATTAAAGAAAGTTAACCTTCAAAATTAACTCTTAATGTAGTAATTACGTCAAAGTCTACGTTTTCAAGATTATCAAATTAAAATGTTAGGTTTGCTTTTAGTTTTGTTTCAATGAGTGGCTTTGATTTTAAGTCTTTGTTTTATTCTTTTTGAAGTGAAAACTTCTTTAGGCGCGTTGGTCATTTTTGAGATGGGAAAAAAAAATTGAACTCGCGACACCGTTACCGACACCTCATTTTTGTAAACACGATTGTGCTCTTTATTTATATTACGTTACGGATCAAGGTTCTATGCAAGTATTTTTACTTTAAAGGTTATGGAAGTTTTTTTTTTTTTGTAAACGCGTGTCCTCTCTTTATTTAGATAAGGTTACGGACCAATGTTCTATACAAGTATTTTTCTTCCATTAAGGCCATCTTGTTCAAGTTTTCATTTCTGTCGGCACTCCCGGAGTGCCACTGTTTTTTTTTATTTGATTTTACAGAAAGCTTACAGACTAATTACACAATTTAAAATCATTCATAGGTAGGAAAATTTGCTAATCAGAATCAGAATGATTTACCTACTTGTAAAAATAGGTCAAATTACAAAAGTGTGCGAGATGTTACAGATTGGTAGATCATCTATGTTGTGCCCAGAAGCGTATAAATATATAATACTACATACACAACACAACAAACACACACACACACATTATACACACACCCTCACACACACATACATACACACACCTCCACACACGCATACATATATAATTACAAGCTTCCACATGTATAAACACACAGCACACAGCTCTAATATTATTGAGAATGGAATAAAAAACGAGTCAATTCCACTGTTTAAAAAGAAATTGTCAGTCTTATTAATTGATAAATGTTATTACTCCATTTGTGAATTTCTAAATGATAAAACTTTATAGTTACCTAATTAATCCTGACATCTTTAAATCTTTATTTTATTTTATTGAGCATATTATAAGAATTTTCATATTAACAGTATTTTTAGACTATTAAGCACTTGTACTAAATGTTTGCATGCCTAATTAAAAGTAGAATGTATAAGGATCTCTAATTATAAAACATCTGCATTTTTTGTACCTACTTTCTATGCAAATAAATAATTATTCCATTATTCTATTCTATTGAGTTACTAAGCTTTTTTTGACCAACTGTTGCTGAATCTTTAGTGCCCAAAATTGCGTGAAAATCTACTAAAAAGTTTTTGTTTTCTGGATTTCCGCGTATATGTTACTTAAGCAAAAAATATTGTTTTTGAATGTTTCATGCAAAAATCAAACTGCCTAGCCTTTTCCTAGCTATGTTGGGGTCGGCTTCCAGTCTAATCGGATGCAGCTGAATACCAGATACATGGAGCGACTGACTATCTGACCTCCACAACCCAGTTACTGGGTAATACGATACCCCTTGATAAGACTGGTTGTCAGACGTTCGGGCTTCTGACGACCCGTAACGACTGTCAAAAATCCACGAATGACAGCCGGTATCAACGGCTTAACCTGCTTTCCGAGGCAGGAAGGAGTCTCGGTATGTAAAAATAGTCACCCATCCACGGACCAACCCCGGCAAGCGTAGCTTAACCTGATGGATCGATACGTGCGGCTGTTATTACTTAGCGTTTCACGCAAATAATCATAAAACCAGTTGAAATAAAATTAAACTTCCAGTTTCATGGATATGTCCTTGATCTTAAATCACCCTGACAACGACGAACCATCTCAATGTCATCTTGGTCACAATATCACCAAACTAGAACAAACTGTTACCATTTGTTATCGTCGTTTGTCTAGTCGGTGACGTCATCAATTGTCTTTGGTTCTGGCCATCAATCCAGCCGTTTTGACGTTTACAAACAGTTGGATCTGATTTGATGGGAGAAGTTTAGTTGAAGAACGGTTTAGAAATTTGATTAATGATTGTTATAAGTTAATAATAATATCAGCCTATAATGTTCCCACTGCTAGGACACATACCTCCTTTCTGTGAGAGGGAGTGGGTCGTAATCCACCACGCAGGCCCAGTACGGGTTGGTAGATGTCACATGTTTTCGAATTTTTGATTCTAGAACATGCTGGTTTCATCACAAAACCGTTTTGAGAGCAGTGGTAATTAAATAATTTACACAAAGTGAAGCGCCTGTCAAAGTTCGAACCCACAACCTAAAACTCGTAAGTCGCGGCAGTAACTACTGAGCCACCACTGCTCTCTAAGTTATTTGATTATGTATATAATTTGCTTTTCTTATCAAATAAGAACAGTTTTCTAAAAGGATTGTGAGTTGATTTAGAAGCGGAGTTAGAAGTAATTTTTATTAGGGACTTAGTTAATTTGTGTGAGAACTGATAATGAACCCTTTTCTTGAGAGATTTTTAAAGAAGAAGCCCTTAAAAATACTGTTCGATGCAAAAATCAAAATTAGAACGCCACTAGTACATCAACAACGCAATTATTAATTAACCAAATATTAATGTCTGCCTTAATATAGTACATTACTGTCGCGGCCAGCAATTAGGGCATTGATGGACGAGCCGAGGCACACATTCATGAGTCCATCAATGCCTGGTTGCGGCCAAGACTTGTATAGTACTTTTCTCAAACAATGCGCGGAAAAACTAAGTAAATTAATTATAAATTCCAGAATCAACGGCGAACAAAGAAAATTTTTCACGCGCCGATGTGTTCATTTGTTTCTTCTTTACTTTTAACAGTTCTATTTGCTAAGCCGGTTCGAAATTTAAATAAAATCTTTGACCTCCTTGGTTGCCTTGTGTTGAAGTAAAAAGTTCGATCCATTTTTAAATAACACGACTAAAGATGTAAAACAACCGATTTAAAATGTTTTAAATCAAATGGTTTTAAACCCCAAATAAATCGTTTTAAACGGTTGAAAACTCTCGGCGAGTTTTCAACCGTTTAAGTTTTCAACCATTTCAAAAATAAAAGAACTGTGTTTTACACTTCATTACGGGCAATTTTTGGTTTATAGAAAATCAATAGAAAGTACCTACCTACATTACCTACTACACGAAAACTTAAGTATGTAAGTAGGTATACCTACCTACCTTATTTTTGGGTAGTTTATGTATGTACATAGGTGTGTAGGGTAGGCGAGCTGGCAACGTTGCGTCGAGTCACGAGTGACGACTGACGACGTCAACGAAAGTGCGATAGTGTGAGTTTGGTTTTAAACCAAATCAAATTTCAACGATTTGAACGAATTGAACGAAAAAAAAAACGATTTATTAATCAAATTATATAAATCGTTTGAAAACAATGAAAAAAATGTTTATTTACCAACACAGAGTTTTTAACTTATCAATAGAGTTTTTATAACTTAGATAGGTAATACCTACGCTTGGTCGGACGGACCAACTAGAACTAAACCCGCTAAGTATATCAATATCAGTATATCACACATTTAAAAAATCTTTACACAGTTTATAGGTACTCCATTATATCCCTAACTCTCGGTAAAATCAAGAAAATGTAGTTATAATTTTTAAAAAACATAGTCATCAACACCAACCGTTTTAAATCGAAAAAAGGTCGAAGATTGGTTTATTTCGGTTTTAAACGGGTTATTTCGTTTTAAACTGATTAGTTTAATTGGTTTTAAACCGGCCTTACATCTATAAACACGACAGCTATGAGTTTTCATAGTAACATTGCCGGCCACCTACTGGCTTTTTTTTTGGCCAGTACAGCAATTTCGATTTATCTCGAAGAAGGTTGTCAAAATAATGTTAGAATTTCCAAGCATATTTGAGAAAATACATACTTATATCTCAATTATTACTATGATAAGCAATCTCCAAAACCAAACATAAATTTTAAACAACAATATTATCATTACCTTCGAGCAATTTAGTTATAATTAACTTCGGTAAACTTCGAGAGAACTATTTTCATTCATAATACGCAATTACTGTGAACTTTTAACGTGGCCCTTAATAAATTATCATTAATGTTCACAGAGCACGGAGCCGCCTCGACGTCCGCTGCTATAGATAGTGCCATCCACGAAGACGCACACCACTCTTCTTCCTAATCGCTTAAGCTGCGGTCTATCTGACCACACGCCGACCGCGACCGACGTCGGCTGAATGCCATATTCGTTAACAGAAGAGCACGGGCTCGCTCGCACGCCGCCCGTGACGGTCAGTTGCGATGGCAGCAACGAACGTTTTGGCAACCGGCGGCGTGTCGGTCGTTCGTCGTGACGTCACCGCACGCTGTCGGTATTGTCTGACGTTTTAAAGAGACACAGGCCTTACAGTACAGTAATCGCGTTTAGGAAGAAGAGTGGGGCGCGTCTTCGTGGATGACGCTATCAATAAATGCGGATTGTCAACTCTTTCCATAGAAACCAAGCGTGTCACCATTTAATCGCACTAAACCTTCGTTCACGGCCTCGAGCGATACGACTTGCGATTTGCTAATTAGTACAGTTATTTAGTATTTATTTATTTATTTAAATTTATTTAAAATACTTAATTATTTATTTAGTGAAATAGACGATAATTTATAACGAAAACGAGTGCGTAAAATTTCATGAACAGACCTTTGGGCGTATAGATATTATGGAAAAACGACTGGATTTATCTACTCAAAATAAAATTATTTGAACTTTTAAATGAATTATCTATACCTGTACGGTTTTTTTTTGCCATTTTCATACTACATAAATTATTTATTTACGCCCAAAGATGAGTTAAAATTAGTGTTGAATTATGGAAGTTTCGACGCTCATACTTTCCAATGCAATTTTTTTTTTCCAATTCTGCTTCCATACGGGGCTATATAATAACAAGACAAATTGATGTAATTTATAGTTTTTAACGTACACCGTCAATCAGACGAGTAATCACCAGACTACGTTTGTATGGAAGAATGATCGACTCGCGTAATCTTAAAGCCTGCGATTTGCGACGCTACTTGAGTCAAGCATGCACGCACGCACGTCACGTGTTCCCAACCGTCGCTCCGCAAGTCGCATAGGTATACAAATAGCCATTTTAGCTGAATACCAACAACAAAAAAATATTTATAATAAATACAGGAGTTAATAATCATAGTTAAATTAAATAGTTTTAATAGAATGCAAAATATTATTATATTAATATTAACATTAATATATTGAGAAGAATGTTTGCTTGACAAGCCATGACTCGTGGCATACTCTAAACAATTTATTTCATTTGTTTTCTCGCACGTCCGACGCCACGAATGTTATTAATACTGCCAGCTCTAGACGATTCCGTGCTCTGTGTTCATGTTAATGATAATTAATGAAGTTAGACTTTTGGAAGTTAGTTAATTATTTTTGGGTACGAATTTCTGTGTACTTGGCCTTGACTGCTTTGTTAGTGTTGTGGTCGCAAGTGTGACTGCTGAGAGTGAGGTCCGGGTCTCGATTTCTTGGACGGGCTTGATAGGATTAACTCCCTCTATTACATGAGAATGGGAATTATACCGAAATGTGGGTGTAATTTATAAATTTGACATCCCTTCTAAGAAGTGTTGTTCAGTTGTACAGTAGGCCGCACATCAATGTGAACAAAATCAGTATTTAAAGCTGGTCTCTCTATTGAAACTCCGTACTACGCTAGACCAACTCAAGGTCAGTGTTACTATCGATGTGCGGTCGTCTGTATCTATGTGTTTATATTTGCCAGTGTAACCGAATATCGGGGATATTGAAATATCAGATACTTTTATCTGATATTTCAGATACTTATCTAAACGAATAATGTAATATATAATAATAACATAATAACATAAATGCGCTCTAGCGCATACCGAGCCAATCAGGAAACGCTTCGGTATTAGGTATACCGAGCATGCTAATCCTGCACCGCTGACGCACCGACCAGTGACGAAAGGGCCTTAGTGAGTTAGAGGCATAAGCTATACCTACTTATTATTCACGATTATGATTACACAAACGATTATAGACAGATAACAGAATTATCAACAAATAGCTGCTTCCCGCGGCTTCGCCCGCGTTAACCCCCACTCTTTTTCTAAGTTACCTACTCCTTATATGGTTTAAATAGGTCATTACTTTAATTATCTTTTATAAAGATTATTTTCTTTTAGATTTTGTGAATGTGAGAACGTTCTAGGCTGTAGACTCGTGGACCATTTTCTATTTTACTAAGTACCTTGACAGACAGACAAAAACAAAAAAAAAAAATGTTGTAAATACCATTTAAATGCATTAAGTAAAAAGCTGTTATTTTGAAATTACTAACAGACACTTCAATTTTATTTATTTGTATAGTTATAGATGTATAGATATGAAAACAATCTCCTGAAATGATGTACAAAGAGTATTATTTAGTTAGAACATTGTTTGTTAGTCATTAAAGGGTTGAGCATTGTAATTAAGATTTTGGAGGACACAATGTCAAATAAATTGGAGTGGTAATAATTTATTTAGTATTTTCATATATAACAGCGTTTATTTTCTCTTTAAATACAGTAGCTTTTGGATTTAGTTTTCTCCACGTACATTATTTGAACTTTACTTAGGTACTCTTTCTTTTTAAATTAAAAAAATTAAAACTACAATAGGCACGATGCCTGGTTCAAAAAAAAGAAATTCTATTTAGTTCGTCAGTCAGATAATAAAAAAATATTAAACACGTATTTTTTGCTTTATCATTAATAAAAAATGACTTAGATAAAACGCATTAAAGTTGGGGAGTGGGGGTCGCTACGTCACAAGTAAGTATAAAATGTACATACAAGTGACGTCACGGCACATTTTAACTCAATGTATCGCCGTAATCTTTTGACAAAGTAAAAAAAGAAAAAAAATGTGTCCAATATTTTTTAATTATGGATAAAAAATATTTTTTTAGTCATCATCCCTATTCTTATTATGGAAGTTGTAGATTTATGTTTTTTTTTTTTTTGTTTATAAGTTATTAAAAGTCACAGAGATTTAACAAAATATATTTTCAGTAAGAGCAGTGGTGGCCTAGTGGAGAGCGGTGGTTACTTACTTACTTACTTACTTACTGGTTACGGGTTCGTACCCGGACGGCCGCTTTACTTTGTGTAAATTATTTTGCTCTCAAAACGGTGAAGGGAAACATCATGAGGAAACCGACATGTCCTAGAATCAAACATTCGATGACATGTGACATCTATCACCCGCACTGGGCCCGCGTGGTGGATTACAGCCCACTTCCTTTCGAAGCGAGAAGGGCTGTGTCCCAACAGTGGGAACAGTATAGGCTAGGCAGCCAGCATAGCTAGGGCATCATAGGATTATGCATTTTCAGCGCATGTGGTACATTAACATGATATTTTTTAGGGTTCCGTACCTCGAAAGGAAAAAACGGAACCCTTATAAGGTCACTTCGTTGTCCGTCCGTCAGTCTGTCAAGACCCTTTTTCTCAGGAACGTGTGAAGTGTGACGTTGAAATGAATATCAAATACGTAGGTCCTATGTTCCCTTAGAGCTCTAATAAATCAAGCTTCTAGTCAACGCAATAAAAAAATACGACCATTTATGCGACATATTTTGTTACTCGCAAAAAAATCAAACCCTACAGGGTAGTTCCCGTTGACCTAGAATCATGAAAATTGGCAGGAAGCAAGGTCTCACAGCACATGTAAAGGAAAAAGTCCGAAAATAGTTAATTTGTAGGTTTATCATACATTTTTTTTTTCCATTACAAACTTATAACCCGTGTCCAATAAGTTCGAATACACTTTTACAGGCACTTATTTTAGAATAAAGCAAACTTTTTGGAGAGGATCTTTTTTTAACAGTTTATTGTCTATGTATACGACTGCAAAATAAAAGAAAATTAAAATTATTAACGTATGTTTTTTGTTAATTTTATGTCAAAAACCAAAAAATTAAGCAATTTTGAGGAGAAGTTGTTAAAAAATTTCTCAGTGGCGAAATGCCAGGTGCAATTTTTAAGGCTTCAAAACCTCTCGGGATCAAACGTGATTTTGTGTACAAAACCATAAAAAGGTACAAGGAGACCTCTTCATTGCAGGATCGAAAAAGATCTGGTCGGCCGCGTTCAGCACGGACAGCACGGGTAGTGAAGATTGTAAGGGAGCGGATTCGACGAAAACGCCATCGTTCTCTGCGAAAACTTGCGGTTGATTTGAAAATTTCGAGGGGATCGGCGCATAATATTTTGAAAATGGACCTTGGGTGTAAGGCTTATAAAAAACGTAAAGTTCACGGCGTATCAAATGCTTGTAAGAAAAAGAGGTTAGATAGAGCAAAAACAATACTTTCGTGGCACGCTGGGGACGAGTTCGTCTTTTCCGATGAGAAACTTTTTGTCCTAGAGCATCCACACAATGTTCAAAACGATCGATTGTGGGCAGCAAGGATAGCAGACATTCCAGAGGACCAGAAATACGTTCCGAGATATCAAGGTGCACCGTCTGTGATGGTTTGGGGGGCGATTTGTAAACGTGGAAAACTTCCTTTGAAATTTATCGAAAAGGGTGTTAAAATCAACGCTGAATATTACAAGACGGAAGTTTTAGAAAAAACTGTAGCACCGAGTTTACTTCACATGTTCGGAGATGATTATTACATCTTCCAACAAGATGGAGCAACATCACACACAGCAAACGTGGTTCAAGCATGGTGTCAATCCAATTTGACTGATTTCCTACCCAAGAATGAATGGCCTCCCAGCTCACCAGATTTGAATCCTTTGGATTTTTTTGTATGGTCATACATGCTGTCGAAGCTAAATGACTACAACATTGCAAATCTCGAGCAGTTCAAGAAAGTAATCCAGCGCGTTTGGAAGGAAATGCCGATGGAAGCTGTGCGTGCCGCGTGTGACGGGTTTGAAAAACGTTTGAAGCTGATGAGGAAGGTCAAAGGTGGAATTATACCGAAACATCTGTTATAATTTTTAAAAGAAATGTAATTTTATTAAAAATATATATTATGTTTAAACTAAGTATGATAGTTTTTTATTTATTGAGTTCTGAAAGTGTATTCGAATTTATTGGACACGGTGTATTTGCAGTTGGAGAATTGACCGTGACGTATATCGATGTATGGGAGAACATGTTTTTCAACTACAATTTTAAGTTTGTTTTTGGGATAAATTCATCCCAACTACGGAACCTTTCATTGTGCGTGGAACTAAATTTAACTATAATTTTCACCTATAAAACATAACTATTATTAAGTACTTCTAATATGCTCGTCTATTTCCACACAGTATATTAAACCCTAAATACCCTAGAGCTTATACAATAAATAATATCATATTGGGGACATTAGGGACCCGTTCCAAATATCGGGAAAATTAACGATATCACATGAGTCGGTTCCGTACATAGAAATAGCCATTAATTATATACATGTAAGTGAAACCAGTTTAGGTTTAAATTGATTATTACGACCTTGAAATGTTATTGATATTATTTTATGCTGTATAAGCTTTATTAATGTGAAGGATTGGGTTTCCATACTTTTGGTACCTATAGGTATAATATTCAATTACCTATATATTGATAACAGTCTGCAGGGTTATAAGATAATACCCTGGAGTCCAAAACTAGATGGTGTAGGATGATTTGAAGTTTTACCCAAAGGTTTCAATCGTTGATTCGCCCTGCCGCGTAAAAAAATGGTCTCATTTCTGCATCGTTTTGACCAAGGCTCGGAACCGGTTTAAAATATACCGGTTTATACCGGTTTATTTGGGTTTTACTCCGAACTTTTCTTAAGAACGTGAACGTTTTAAGGAGCGGCATGTCGGTAAAGGCGTTGCAACTTGTGACTACCTGTGTGAATGCCGTGCTGAATAAAAACTAAACAAAAAACCGGTTAATATTGCTCTAAACAGTTTAATCCGAAAAAAACCTTTATGTAAAGACTCCTCCAAAACCGGTTTATAAAAACCAGTTTATAGTAACGAAACCGAATGTAAAGGTTTTTTCGTCAAGTACATAATAACGGTTTGAAAATTTAACCGGTATCCGAGCCTTGGTTTTGACAACACAGACACACACAATGTCGCAGAGACTTCACTTGATTGTCATGGAAACGCCATTTTTATAATGCGAGCTCACTCTTCTCAGTATGGACACTTTTTCGCGCGGCTTAGTACGGTTAGGGTAAATCTAACGATTAAAATCTTTGGTCTTACCAATGTCTAAGGGCCTAGACAATCGCTTTCAAAACGTTTCGTTTTTCTACAACGTCGTTCAACAGGATCGTCACAAGCTTTTTGGTAGCTTATGTCAATCTAATACATTTTTGACTTTTCCATCATCGCTGTCGCTGTAGTATGTTACTTTGTCTATGCCCTCTGGTTCTTTCTTCTTTTGTCACGAGGTACCTACTGGACCCTGTTAAGCAGAATAGATCCAACCAAAAAATTTTATGAAATTGAGTTACGTACATGACGAGAATCTACACATCGAGTTTTATATTTGCACAAAAGATCCTGGCGGTCTGATGACATTGCCCTAACAAAAACTACCAGATGATTATAACTTGGCCTGATATTTTTGTTTACACTTCTAACTTCAAATCGCATTTACTCAAAACTAACAAAATGTTAAACATAAAATAAATAAATATTTATTCAGTATTAAAAATTGGTAAAATATTAACATAAAATCTACAAATCCTATCTAGAAATAATTTACAAAGGTATTATAATGTTAGATGCCTGTACTAGGTTAAACCAGTATCACAGGCGGCATGAACACTAAAAGGTAATTGTAGGACAATAAAATTCTTAACAATATTTAATATTACATAACATAACATCACGCCTTGTTTCCCCGAAGGGTTGGGCAGAGGTGTCCCTGTAGCAGGTACACCCACATTTCGCCAGTTATGTTTAAGTCCCATGTAATAGGGGGCGATATTTAATATTAGAAGTCTTGAAATAATGACAAAATGTAATTACCTAATTCATTATTTTGTACCTAGTTTACTTAAACACTATTTATCTTAAAATACGTAATTTCTTATTTAGTTTGCGTAAAATAGTTTCTTGCACTTTATAACCTAGTTAAAAACACATGATATGATCTAATCTAATCTGCTTAACAGGGTCCCTATGTTTATACGAAAAATGGATGACATAGAGAGTAACCGGAAACAACAATATAAAGCTAGTAAAAACACCTCGAGCTGCGGTGAAAGAATTTGACAGTTAAGTTGGTAACACGGATGGCTGATTGCTCAAGGTTCAGACTTACTTAAAATATCAATACTTTTGAGACTTTTTGAGTGCAAACCCAATTCATTTTTAAATAACATAACAGAATGCTGTTATTGAGATTAAAATCTTAATTTATTTACTAGTGACGCACCCGCCCATATCTATTTGTATGGTTTTTACGACTTGAAAAATATCTTTACTTGAATTTAACGTAAATATTTTATACACAGTACCTGGGTGACCGAGCTCTGCTCTGGTGAAAATAGAGAATGCTCGTTTAATAGTATAGGATACTACCTACTAATTCCATACTGCCATGATAGTAGGTACTTACTAATTCGATGCTGCCATAATCATTATTCTACTGTCAATAATGTCATATCAATATTCATTATCTTGTTCTAAACTTTGGGCGACCGAGCTTTGCTCGGGTTAAAATACGGAGAAAATTAATTTTCCCAGATATGAGACCTAGCTAGATCGATTTTTCGCCCCCGTAAACCCCTATATTGCAACTTTCATCGAAATCGTTAGAGCCGATTTCGAGAACGTGAGTACAAATCTGTACATATACAATCAAATAAACCTCTAGTAGCAGTAGTTCGGTTGGTAGTCAGGTTGACCGAACTACTGAAACTTAAATATATACCCCTTTAGTTCGGCAAATAAACTAGGCATAATATACAAATATTACTCGTTTAATAGTATAGGAAAAAACCTTCTGAAATAATTTTTATAAATGGCGGTGAAAACCACATCAAAATCCGTTGTGTAGTTTAGAAGAACAGCACGGCCACAGAGACAGACACGAAAAGCGACTTTGATACATCTATATCAATATTATCAAGAGGCAAAATTTGTTTGTTTGTTAGTAAGTTTGTATATAATCTCCGGAACTGCTAGTCGGATTTGAAAAATTCTTTTTGCATTGTATAGCCCAATTCTTGATAAAGGTTATAGGCTCGCGGACGAAGTCACGGGCAGAAGTAAGTATTACATAAAGATAATCTGATACAAAAAATAACCGCTTGATCGAACTGCTCAGTTTATCCCCTAATGCGCAGTTCTAGTGTAAGTAAGAAAGTAAAATTTTACGATTAGTGAGCTTAAAAGCCATTTTCTTGAACACAATGCCGTGGCGCCAGGGTGAAGGTAGCGATTAGGGGTTCAATGGATTCCTTGTGGTGTTAAATGACACTTTTGAAACTTATACTAGGTTTCTGAGATACCTTGTAATAGTTGTAGTAGCAGTAGCAGCGAGGTAATTGCGCAACACATTTACAGCAAGTACAAATATGTCCTTAATGTCCCTCGGCAAACCTCGTATTTCGTCAGTCGTCGGATTTCTATCAGTTGCCCTTTGCACTTGGTGCAGATCAGACGCTCTCAATCGACTTGGAAGTATATAGAGTTGTTAACACTCTTTTAACTAATGTAATTTATTTTAAAAATGGAAGGGAAGCTGTTTCTACACTGTGATGTAGAAGCGGTGCGCATCCCTGGTTAGTAGGGTGCGGGGCAGCACCAACAGCATCCTGTCTATGGTAGCAAGCAGGCTAGATTGTGCGTTTGTGAACCACTGCTGCAAGGTATCGGCTGGGCCTGTCACCTTGCAGCAGTGATGTCACAAATTGTTTCTGTGTTAATGTTTTATTAACGTGTTTTTAAACGACTTCAAACAGGAGGAGGTTCTCAATTCAACTGTATGTTTTTTTTGTTTGTATGTTTGTTACGCGATAACTCGGCTAATTATGAATTGATTTAATGATTCTTTTTTTTTGGTAGGTAATACTTCAGAGGTGGTCTCATATAAATTTTAATAACTTTGCTTGGGTAGTTTTTGAGTTAGCTTCAATGATACGTATTTTTTCTCACTTAGTATGTGGATGATGTGTTAGTGATAAATAAAAACTTTTTACAAATAAAAACAACCGACTTCCAAAAAAAAACACTACAAAGTGAAAAATAACTTTAACCAAAGACACCGACTTCCGAAATTTAAGTTATTTTTTCACTTTGTAGAGTTTTTTTTGGAAGTCGGTTGTTTTTTTTTTTTGTAAAAAGTTTTTATTTTTCACTTTTTAGTTGTGGTATTTACCCCACACAAATTTGAATACCACTACCTGCCATGTAAATAACACTGAGAGGAACTTAACACATCATCCACATACTAAGTGAGAAAAAATACGTTACTAACACTATGAGTCTTGTTGCTTGAATTACTAAATAAATTATTATTTTTTAGTTTTTAACTATTCTCGGGACCATGGATCCCGGTCCTTTGGAAAGCGTACGAGGGGCCGAAGCCAACTCGCAAAGGCCCGTTAGACGCTTTTAAAGAAATAAGGCACCAACCGACGATTATCCCTGTATGTACTATGCAAGTGTATCCAAGGACAACCCCGGTGAGTGTTGTCCATGGAAACAAACATTGGTTTGGCTGGCTATAATGGATTGTATACCAAGAATTATGGTAAGACTATGGCCCCTGCCTGATCAATGATATATAATATACACGGATAAGATGGCAGGGGCAAACTAAATTATTATTATTATAATTTTTGCCCAACGTCGCCTCAACGACCGGCATAGCATTAGGAACATGGGACTTTTAAATAACCGTTGTAATGCAGATATATCTTTGCTATCTATCTACCCTTTTGGGGTAACAGCCGTGATGTTATATTACCGAATATGAATCTGTAACAAAATATATTACCCCAGTCACGCCCCTAAAGTAACTTTGTTTCAATTAGGACATTATGTTGTGAGGATTCCAGGGATACTATAAAAACATTTACTGGTAAACATCATATTTGTACTACGCCTGGAATGGCTACAGAATACTAAATTCAAGGCAGCTCTTTTTTAACAAATTAAATCGGAATATAATACATGATTCTTCTATTAACAGAATCACCGGGTGTAAAATAATTTGATAGCACCGTATGGATGGTACAAAGATTTTGAGAATTGCGGGGAAAACGCAGCCAAATATATCCAAAACTAAATGAAAAACAAGAAGTTGTTGTCAGTTATAAGGGACTTGCATAAACAGCCTATAAAGTTCCCACTGCTGGAACACAGGCCTCCTCTCTGTGAGAGTGAGTGAGCTTTAATCTACTACGCGGGCCTAATGCGGGTTGGTGGATGTCACATGTCTTTCGAATTTTTGGTTCTAGGTCATTCCGGTTTCCTCACGATGTTTTCCTTCACCGTTTTGAGAGCAGTGGTGATGAAATTATTTACACAAAGTAAATCGCCTGCCTGGCTTCGGACCATGACCCAATAATAAGTCAGAGCCGTTGTAGGAACTTAGCAATACCATTTTTTCCACTGCAAAAGTGTCCGAGTCAGAGAAAAGCTAGCAGGAACTAAAAAGATTTGTTCCTACTTTACTTAAAAGAATCTACTGAGCTCATCAATCTGTTTGGTAACCATTATAAATGAAAGTCAACTTATCTTCACGTGCCACACGACTTAAACTACTTCGATTTTTTGTCTCGAGTTCGAACCCAAGGCACGCACCTCTGACTTTTCGGATTCATGTGCGTATTGTATAATTATCACTTGCTTCAAAAACGGTGAAGGAAAATATCGTGAGGAAACCGGCATGCCTGAAAGATATTTCTCGACGACATATGAAGTCAAGTCAGAGGCCCACGGGCGGCTTTAAAACTCATAATAATTTTGACGCATCTTTACAAGAGTCTTCATTAACGAAAACGTCATGCGCTCATACTATGGGGCTACAGAGGGGGAAAATAATCATACACCAGGTTAGTCACTAACCAAACGAAAAGAAAAAGAAGACTCGACTTAAAAATCTTACTTAAATATAAATTCCATAGAAAATACGACCCCCACATCATACCCATCGGCTTTGCATAGATCGCCCGTGTCGATACATGAAAATTGTATGCTCCTCAACCAAAATCAATATTCTTAAAACCTCGTCAATATTTTACCTATAAGCATCATTTCCACATGATATTTTGCTCGCTCATAAACAAGTTTCTCTTGGTATTTGGCTGAATATTCAACAGTTTTGAACAAACTTTTAATGAGATGCGTGTTTTATGGATAAACAACGAACTTTTTACTTCATGTATAAAGTAGGTACCAATCAACTTTGGACACATAGGTACAAAACTTGTTCCAAGAATCTATGTAACTGGCAGACGGAAGATAAAAAGAATGATGGAATTCCGAAGAAAGCTTTTAAAAGCACTGTCATTTTTCTAAAAATCAACCCACAATTTACGTCACTGGTTCATGGTACTATTACCACTAGTTCTTGTTAAATAAGTGTCCATTTTCTATTGATGAATTGTAAATTCGAAATTCGAGATTCAAAAGTCGAAAGTAACATAATTTTAATGCTTTGAAATGATAATTTTATTGAATTTAATTAATTGACTGAATTGACATTTCAATCAATCTGCCTCGCCTTTTCCCAACTATGTTGGGGTCGGCTTCCAGTCTAACAGGATGCAGCTGAATACCAGTATTTTACATAAAGCGACTGCCTGTCTGACCTCCACATCCCAGTAACTGGGTAATACGATGATACCCCTTGGTAAGACTGTTTGTCAGACTTTCGGGCTGACGAGCCCTGACGACCCGTAACGACTGTCAAAGATCCACGAATGACAGCCGGGACCAACGGCTTAACGTGCTTTCCGAGGCACGGAGTAGTCTCGGTATATAAAGATGGTCACCCATCCACAGACCAACCCCGGCAAGCGCAGCTTAACCTGATGAATTGACCCGTGCAGCTGTTGCTATTTAGCCACGAGCTCTTTATTGACTTATGACATTTATTTTAATATACAATAGACGTGGATATATTTAGTAACTTGTTCCGCTTAGCTATTTCTAAAGAGCCATAAAAAACTCCTGAAAGAAATCGACACGTGTTTCACCTCTCAACGAGGCATCCTCAGGATGACGATGGACTTGTTGCGAACTCGAACACGGCGTGTTGCCACACCAAGCGCTGAGTGCAGACTGAGCCTTATCGCCCGTGAAACCCACTTATATAGTGTCGCCGTTATCAGTGCGACCGTTATTAGTGCGATAAGGGGCGAACAATCGCAGCAAAGGTGACCTAGGCATACTCGTATTTAATTCGTTCAACAGTGTAATGTTTCCGGTATTATTTTTGACAATTTCTAAACTCTCTAATACTGACATTCTGAAACCTTTATCACATGTGTGTAAAATTTCGAAAGTGTTATTATTATTTAACGAATGACCTGTATCTATTAAATGTTGTGCAAAATGTGATTTTTCTGGATAATTATTCCTGTACGCTGCAATATGTTCCTTATATCTTGTCTGAAAATTACGACCAGTTTGACCTATGTAAATACCATTACAATCATCGCAATGTAACTTGTATACACCTGATTTTTTGTGGTTTTCTAATCGATCTTTTCCGTTACAAATCTGTCTTAGTGAATTATTTGTTTTAAAAGCTACCCTTAATCCATTTCGAAACAAAGTTTTTGAAACCCTATCACTAATTGACCCTAAGTATGTCAAACTTCCTAAATATTCATGTGGTCTTTCTGGAGGCAGTGGATACAAAAGTGAACGAACTATGTTGCGACGTTTCGTTTGAATCAAATCATCAACCATTCTCTTATTGTATCCGTTACTTTCAGCTATATGATAAATAATGTTAAGTTCTCTGTCATAATTATCTCGTGAAAGTGGTACTGTCATTAATCTATGAGTGAAACTATGATAAGCTGCTAATTTATGTTGAATCGGATGACAGTACCACTTTCACGAGATAATTATGACAGAGAACTTAACATTATTTATCATATAGCTGAAAGTAACGGATACAATAAGAGAATGGTTGATGATTTGATTCAAACGAAACGTCGCAACATAGTTCGTTCACTTTTGTATCCACTGCCTCCAGAAAGACCACATGAATATTTAGGAAGTTTGACATACTTAGGGTCAATTAGTGATAGGGTTTCAAAAACTTTGTTTCGAAATGGATTAAGGGTAGCTTTTAAAACAAATAATTCACTAAGACAGATTTGTAACGGAAAAGATCGATTAGAAAACCACAAAAAATCAGGTGTATACAAGTTACATTGCGATGATTGTAATGGTATTTACATAGGTCAAACTGGTCGTAATTTTCAGACAAGATATAAGGAACATATTGCAGCGTACAGGAATAATTATCCAGAAAAATCCCATTTTGCACAACATTTAATAGATACAGGTCATTCGTTAAATAATAATAACACTTTCGAAATTTTACACACATGTGATAAAGGTTTCAGAATGTCAGTATTAGAGAGTTTAGAAATTGTCAAAAATAATACCGGAAACATTACACTGTTGAACGAATTAAATACGAGTATGCCTAGGTCACCTTTGCTGCGATTGTTCGCCCCTTATCGCACTAATAACGGTCGCACTGATAACGGCGACACTATATAAGTGGGTTTCACGGGCGATAAGGCTCAGTCTGCACTCAGCGCTTGGTGTGGCAACACGCCGTGTTCGAGTTCGCAACAAGTCCATCGTCATCCTGAGGATGCCTCGTTGAGAGGTGAAACACGTGTCGATTTCTTTCAGGAGTTTTTTATGGCTCTTTAGAAATAGCTAAGCGGAACAAGTTACTAAATATATCCACGTCTATTGTATTTTATAATGGATTTCCGCAAGGTCACGCCTGAATCAATTAATTATTTATTTTAATATTTTTATTCTAATGTTTATTTAGTCTGGATAATTGTGATGAATTAATGATTTAAATGTAAATTGCATGCATAATATTTGTTATATATTTAGTTATAGAAATTCAGACACGATGTAAAAAAAATTATTGAATAAATTAATTGAATTAACATCACGCCTTGTTTCCCTGAAGGGTTGAGCAGACAGTACGCGTACACCCACATTTCGCCAGTTATGTTTAAGTCCCATGTAATAGGGGGCGAGCCTATTGCCATCAACCGGGCACAAATCCAGACTGCCTCGTTGGTCTAGTGGTCACAAGCGCTACTACTGAGCATGAGGTCCTGGGTTCGATTCTCAGGTCGAGCAAAGTGTTACCTATTGAGTTTTCCCATCAGGAATTACTCAGTAGCAGATCAGATCAACCCACAATTTATTTAAAATTCTCTCCCAACATAAAACCAGTTTCCTACATCCACGATGGTGAAGTTGCGTGCATAAACTATTTCACACAAACGTACAGGACCTAAGAAAAGCAAGAGAACCTCTCTATGAAGTCGGTTAGAAATGGTCAACTCTTTACTCTTTGTTATGTGGTTCCGCACATAAGCCGCAAGAACAAAAGCCTTATTGTTCTCACTTAGACGTTCGTCCGCCTGTCTATCAACATAGCTCAAGATATACTGCTATATACATAATAATATTATGTAGATATGGACGTACATCAGATAATGTAGCAATAACGACCTTCCCTGCTACGCACTGTTTTCAGGATTTTACAAAACAACGAGATTTTTATGACAATATAAGTTTAAAATCCTATACTATTAAACGAGCAATATTTGTATGTCAATATATTTATTTGTATATAGATTTCTACGAGTCACGTTCTCGAAATCGGATTTAAAGATTTCGATGAAAGTTGCAATAAACGGATTTACGGGGGCGAAAAATCGATCTAGCTAGGTCTCATATTTGGGAAAATTTGTTTTCTCCGTATTTTCATCCAAGCAGAGCTCGGTCGCCCAAAGTTAAGAACAAGATAATGAATAATGACATGAGAATAATGATACCTATTAGAATAATGACCATGGCAGCATGGAATTAGTAAGTACCTACCATCATGCTATGGAATTAGTATGTACTATCCTATACTATTAAATGAGCATTCTCTATTTTCACCAGAGCAGAGCTCAGTCGCCCAGGTACGGTTAATGTTGTACAAGATTTGTAACGAAAGTGAGCACTAAGGAAGATTTTTTAAAAATTCATCCCCTGACGGGGTTAAATAAAGGGATGAAAACTTATATGGAAGTTCGTCATTTTTCCGATGGGGAATCCCTTCGGGCACACGGTTTGTACTTAAAAATCGTTAAATAATTTCCTTGAGTTTTAACCAAAAAGGTTTAATAATAAAAATAATAATGAGCCCTGACCACCGTAGCTTGGACCCTGTTCCCGATACCGGTGGGCTACAATTTTTTTTTTTTTTTAAATGTTTCTATATTTTTTATATTCTAATATTTAAAAATGTAATTTATAAGTATTTTAACGAAATAAAGGATAATAATACCATTTATTTCAGGCGACACAGGCCCATAGAAAAATACCTTAACCTAAACATACTTACATATTTTAAAAAATAAACAAAACCAAAACGAATGTAATAAATAAAGCTTAGACTGTGTTAGTAAGTAATAATGATCCCTGCCTTTTCATTTTCCTCCCAAGAAAACAAAACAGTACTTACCCCTTATCTTTTTGTTAACACAAATCAACGTACAAAAAAGCGGCTCCATTACTAGCTTCAAGCGGATTTATTTTTTGTCTAAAGTCTCTTCTTTACTTTCGCCTCGTCAGCGTTCATTACCCTACTTTAGGCAGTAAATTGTGAACGCTTTTCATCTTATTAAAATACTGATTAACATTTTGACTATTCGGATTATTTTGTTGGAATCCAAACAATGAGGTATTAATTAGATAGGTACTACTACAAAAAATAATTACAAGTATCTTTATACAGCGTGGCGCTTTAATGGTGACATTAATTTAACACACGTATACGGATTAGCGTTTTGTTTTATGGAGATATTTTAATTTCATTAAATTTTATTATTTATTGATTTATTTTTGTTTTTGTAAAATAGCATCTTGGTGCAATCACTATTTAACAACGGTAGCGCAGAGGTCATTTACCGGGATCACGGATCATAACATCGCGTCAATGAAAATAAAACGAATAACGTGCAAAGAGAAGGCGAATTGAAGGAAAGGGAGAGCCCTATGTCGGCGAGCGCTTGAAAATCTTAATTTTTAAATTCATGAATAATTTTTCTTATTACATTTTTATGATTACTGGCCACTAGCCCTACCGGTGTGTTAAATTAATGTCGCCATTGTAGCGACACGTTGTGTTTGTAAGGTTTAAAAATCATAAACAGTTATTCTTCCCATATCATGAAAAACCGAATCTATATATTTTTTTTAACATTGTTAAATATTTTTTTATTTATTAACACAAACGTATTTACATAATTTCAAAACTAACAGACTTAAATTAATAATAATATTATGTACAAGTGTATAAAGGGGGGGGGGGGGTCAGAGGCATAAAATAATTCGTCCGCATCGTTGTCAACAGGAAAAGTGCCCAAAGGCTGCCAGCATTGCCACTTTGTATGGCAATGCTGATTGCCATACAATCTTAATTTGTTAAATTTTTATGTTTTTTTTCGAAAAACAATTGAACTCGTGACACCGTTACCGACAGCTCATTTTTGTAAACACGATTGTGCTCTTTATTTAGATAAGGTTACGGACCAATGTTCTATACAAGTATTTTTCTTACACCAAGGCGATCTTGTTCAAGTTTTCACTTCTGTCGGCACTCCCGGAGTGCCACAGTTTTTTTATTTGCACGTGTTTCTCAGGGTTTCTCAGTGTTTTCAGTTGGACCGATGACGTTGTGAAAGCCGAAGCGGTCGAAGTGGCGATGTAGGCGAGGCCTATGTCCAGCAGTGGACATCTGTCGGCTGAAATGATGATGATGACGTGTTTCTGTGACAAATACACCAATTTTTCTTTCTCTATTTTTTTAAATAAATGATGACACAATCCTACTAGTCCTACCTAATATTTATTATAAACGCGAAAGTTTGTGAGGATGGATGGATGGATGGATATTAGTTACTCTTTCACGCAAAAACTACGGGACAGATTTGGATGAAATGTGGCACACAAATAGTTTATAACCTGGATTAACATTTAAGATACTTTTTATACCGATATTCCCACGGAATCGAGACTTACGCGGGTGAAACCACGGGGCGCTGCTAGTGTTATTATAAATGCGAAAGTTTGTAAGAATGGATGTTTGTTACTCTTTCACGCGAAAACGACTGGACGGATTTAGATGAAATTTAGCACACAGATAGATTATAACCTGCATTAAGACATAGAATACTTTTTATCCCGATATTCTCACGGAATCGAGACTTACGCGGGTGAAACCGCGGGGCGCAGCTAGTATAAATGTAAGGGTTCCGTTTTTTCCTTTTGAGGTTCGAAGCCCTAAAAATATCAACTATTAAATTAAAGTGTTCACAAATAAACCATCAGTACTGGAATTAGTAAGTAGGTACCCTTATTACTCTTTGGGGAATTCAAGCTTACCCATAATTCTTGACTAAATACCAAGACCGAATAGAATATTTGAGGTAGTCACTAACCTAATTAAGACCGAATAGCTCCAACGCCTCCAACCAGACAATTTACTGGGAATTAAAGCTATTTGGGCAATTTATAGCCCCACAAATAATCACGGATTGCTCCTCTAGTAATTAAAATGTACAAATCAAAGATAGGATCGTATTCACCTGAGATTTGAGCACTACGTATGCTCGATAATGGATCTAATTTATGTTGAAATAACTTGTAAATGGAATTTGTTAGCAAGGGGAGCAATAAAAACAGTGGACTGTATTTTAGGCAATGATTTATTGCCGTGTTTATTTACAAATTATAAACTGTCCCGGACAAAAAAAAATGGTTTGAATTAAAGAGGAGAATCGTCCGTCGCGGTGGAGTCCGAGGAAGCGACACGCTGAGCATATAGCCTGTTCTTATACATAATAAAGGATCATGTACATATTATAATATAGGTATTATATTTAAAGCCGAAACAATTCCATCACCTGGATTCAAAGTACACCATATATATATATTGTCACAGTCAAACTGTAATTGCCGATCGTGAACGGTTCTCATAACTAATACGCAAGGCTGCAGCGCGAGATAAGCCGACTAGTGACCCCAGCATCGTTATGCGATGTCCAAATTGCGTGACAAACATAGTATTCAACCCAATATGTCAGTTATCCGACTATTACAGTCCACGGCAGGAGGTTTCGAGCAAAGTGCTCACCAATAACTGTGGTAATTTGTGGTTGTGACTTCGGTACCTATAGGCTATTGAATTATAGCTCCATTTGTTTTAAAGATTACTAGCAATGTACTCAATAGTGTAATATGTAGGTACTTAGGTGGAAATTCTAACTTTTATAATATTACTAGCTGACCCGGCAAACGTTATTTTGCCATATAAATGTTTGGGGTGGACCACTCTTATCACTTAGGGGTATGAAAAATAGATTACGACCGATTCTCAGACCTACCAAATATACATATAAAATTTCATAAAAATCGATCAAGCCGTTTCGGAGGAGTATGGCAACTAACACTGTGACACGAGAATTTTATACATATAGATAAAAGCAAAAGTGAGTTTTTTTTATTTATTTGTTTGTTACGCTTTCACGCTAAAACGGCTGAACAGATTTGGATGAAATTTAGCACATGGGTAGACCATGACTTGGATTGGGACTTTGAATACTTTTTATCCCACATTCCTCACGGGATCGAGACTTAATGGGTGAAACCGAGGGCGCAGGTAGTTTTAAATATATTGAGATCATTATGAACCTTGTCGGGATCAGCAAGATAGTAGGAGAGAGGGAGCTTACTTGAACGAGCGAACGAGCTCTGCTCTGGTGCTTACTAATTCCATACTGCCATGTGAACTTTGGGCGACCGAGCTCTGTTCGGGTGAAAATACGGAGAAAACTAATTTTCCCAGTTATGAGACCTAGCTAGATCGATTTATCGCCCCCGTAAACCCCTATATTGCAACTTTAATCGAAATCGTTAGAGCTGTTTTCAAATATATATAAATACAAATATTGCTCATTTAATAGTTGATAACTTATAACAGGTTGGTTACTGTCACCCTGCTTTAACCCACATAGCTTCCAGTAACCTATGTAGTCCCAGGAGTAATGTACACCATTGCTTGTAGGTTTTGTCCAGTTCGTCCCCCATCATCTACGTGTCCTCGTCGCATTTAGATTGCATTATACTAATATTTCTGTGAACAACCTCACCATCTGCCTCACCGGCCAAGCCCTTTTCCAACTATGTTGGGGTCAGCTTCCAGTCTAACCGGATGCAGCTGAATACCAGTATTTTACATGAAGCGACTTCAGCCTATCTGACCTCCACAACCCGGTTACTTGGTAAGACTGGTTGTCCAGACTTTCGGGCTTCTGATGACCAAAGATCCATGAATGACAGCCGGGACCAACGGCTTAACGTGCTTTCCGAGGTACGGAGGGGTCTTGGTGTGTAAAGACGGTTACCCATCTACGGATCAACCGCGGCAAGCGTAGCTTAACCTGATCGATCGACCCGTGTGGCTGTTATTAATTAGCTACAACCTATCTAAGCTTAATATAATATAGGTTCGGGCTCATGCTCACATTTTACTGGAACTCAAAAAGAAAATAATGTACATTCAAAAGTAGAAATACACCCAAAACAGAGCGCGAGAAAATATAGAATTTACAACAAAAAAAAACAACCCTGTTTTTCGGCATTTCAACGTTGCTTTTAAAATTAAACTCACACACATAAATTAATGAATTGACACGTCCGTTCACAGTCTGGTGGCACCCTTATCAACTCCAAACAACACACTTAATTACGCACAAAAACCACGTCCGAAAATAAATCTGCATTTGATAACGAAACTTGCTTCTGCCCGTGACTTCGTTCGCGTGGAAGTCATAAGATACACAATGTGCTAAAATAATAGCCACATGTTTATAAAACTCCTCAGCCATCGACTTACCGCATCGCATCGCCTCGCCCGCCTGCGTTTTCGCTTAGCGTTATTTCTGACTTTTTTCTTTTTGCACGCTTCCTAAGGGTCGTAGCATGATGTTAAATAGCATATATCAAACTCAAACTCAAAGCATTTATTTCAATTAAACCATTTACAGGCACTTTTGAATTGTCAAAGAATCGGTCAGTCAGAAATAGGTATGAAGCTAGTATAACCTTTCTTAAGGATTGGGCTATCAAATGCAAAAAAAAAACAGTGGCACCCGGGAGTGCCGACAGAAGAGAAAACTTGAAAAAAAATCGGCACCGCGGTAATCAACGCGTTGATGTCTTTTACTCCACGCACCGCTGTAATTAACGCGTTGAAGACTTTTTAATGGTCAAAAGCTGGTATCGTAACAGTGTCGCGAAATCAATGGTTTAATCCCATCTCAAAAATGCCCAACTCGCCTAAAGAAGTTTTCACTTCAAAAATGTTAATCCGACTCGTAGTTTTTGCATTTGATAGCTCAATTCTTGAGGAAGGCTATACGACAGGGTGGGTCAAGAATATTCACGCGGGTGAAGTCGCGGGCAAAAGTTAGTATTAGTAAATATATGAACGAAACCTTATTCGAGTTGACAACATTTTGCACTTACGTTACGAAGTACAGACAGAAAAATAAGGTATAATAAGTCTTCTATGTAAAACAGGGAATGTCTCTTCAAGAACACACATAACTTTTTGTTTAAAACCTCTTTTGTTTTCCAGAAGATTGAATCTTTTTTGATGTGAAAATGGCGTGAAAAGTTGAACTGAAGAATTTGGCTGAAAGTTGAACCAAGAGATTTTACAGAAATGGTGAATTTTAAAGGGTTGGGTCTGAGTTTGGTACTTGAGCTTTGTCGATACTTTTGAAGAGTTTATTTCTGATGGTTACGTTTTTCAAACCTTGCCTTTGATGTCGTAGAGTTTATGGTATTAGGATTCAATTATATTTATTTCTAACTTAAGCTCTTGCCACGTTCTAGTGTAAAAAGCGTAAACGTTACGGTGTAATAGTGATGATAACTAAAAAAATGTTTTTAGTCTGTCTTGTAAATTATTAAAAAATATTGGACACATATTTTTTTTACCTTATCAAAAGATTACAGCGATACGTTCAGTTAAAATGTGCCATGACGTCACGTCGATGTAGATTTTATACTTACTTGTGACGTAGCGACCCCCACTCCCCAACTTTAATACGTTTTATCCAAGTATTTTTTTATTAATATGATGAAGCAAAATACGTGTCTAATGTTTTTTATTATCTGACTGACGGACTAAATATAATTTCTTTTTTTTGACACAAGCATCATTCCTATTATACACTTTGACATCAGGCAAAAAAAAAATACAAAAGACGTGGATATATTTAGTAACCTCTTCCACTTAGATATTTCTGAAGAGCCGTAAAAACCCTGAAAGAAATCGACACGTGTTTCATTTCTCAACGAGGCATCCTCAGGATGACGATTGTCTTGACGAACACGGCGTATTGCCACACCGAGCGCTGAACGCAGAGAACATACTCTCTGCGTTCAGCGCTCGTAATCCACTAATAAAAATATATCCACTTCCATAGTATTTTTAATGGATTTCCGCAAGGTCACGCTTGAATCAATTAACTATCAGGCAAATGATCTATACCAGCTTTTTAGCTTCGGCGCCTTAACGGTCCTAAATTACCTACTGTATGGTTCACAAATTATATAGCCAAGGCTTAATAGCTTTTTGCCAATACTCCAAGTTTATATTCATTCTCCTGCCTGCCCTTATCCCAATTTATAATAATTCGAATATTTTATGTAGCGGTTACACCGCCACATGCGAACTACGCATCAAAGACATGACGTCACACAAATCCTGCATCCCGCATTTAGAGTTTACCGAGTGATCGACATAGATACAAGATTTCAACTTCAAACCGATGGGCAGTTGCCCGCCAGACACAACACCCGTCTGGTCGGAGGATCCTCCCTTTTCTATGGTGGAAGAGTGAACTTTACACCCTGTTCCTCATGCCACTAAATTTAATATTAACTAATAATACATACATACATACATACATAAACTCACGCCTTCTTCCCATAGGGGTAGGCAGAAACTACAGAAATAACAATTTGGCAACACTGAAACGTCAACAACAAAAATTTTTTCTTATCTCTTATTTCGCATATTTAATTATTTCCACATATCGTATTAATACAAAAAGCTCAACAATTTTTCCTTGGAATAAACAGTAAATAAATTCATAAACAATAAACCTATTTACAATGAAAAAACCAAAAAACATACTATAGTCAAAAATGACAGTGTCAAATACGGACTCCCATATAAATAAATTATGCAAGATATAGAAATTATGGAATGTTGACGAGATCGGCTGCACGCCTAGCACGCCCACCACCTCCGGACTCGCCGCTCAGCTCCGCCTCGCCGCCGCCGGTACCCAGCCCCACTGTGAGCGCTGTGACGACACCGGCCGCGGTAGTTGCGTCGAGCTCGAGCGACGAGTATTTCTCTCCGCCCACGACGCCACCACCTGCTCGTCGACGGGGAGGACGCCGGCCGCCGGTCGGCTTAGGACCTCGAGGCCCACCGGCCTCTGATAGGGTCCCAGCTCCCGGCGGAAGTGTGCAGCGCATGAGATGGACACGATCCATTAACGAAAACGTCATGCGCTCATACTTTGGGGCTACAGAGGGGGGAACTAACCTGACTGCGTACCGTGGTCGGATGCTCTCTCTGTTTCAGGTGCTTGAACCAGCTATCAACGTGTCGGCGCAACGACTGTCGGATCAGGTGCGGGTCATCCAGCGTAACCATATGCTGGATGACGCCGTACTTGATCGACTACGCCTCGAATCACGGAATAACCATATTACACCTACTTCGCCACTGGTCGCGGTGCAATTGCAAAATTTACCCAGTTCTTCACCGCGACCCGACCGCGTTGGTGAAGAGGATGATGATGGGGTTATATCCGTGAGTTCCCAATGCAATGCACGATTGAGGAGCGCTCTGGAGGATGCTTTTCGGGAGTACCGTTCTATTCCGCCTGGACTTAGACCACAATTACCTCGTTTGCCCATGCACAAGAAAAACAAGGCGCTGGTGTGTACTCTAGACTCGCTTCTGTCAAACTGTTTTGACGGCAGCAAAGACCTCGCCGATACCCACTCGATCTTGTACTGTGCAGCTGTGGCAGCATGTCGTGTAGCTCAAGTTAAATTTGCCAACAGTGACAGAGCTCCACGACCAAAACCAGCTATACCAGCTTGGCAGTGCAGGATTGAGCGTCGTATCGGTGAGGCTAGAGTACTCATCGGCAAGCTAATCTGCTTCAGGGAGGGCAATACTCGCCCTAGAGTGATGCGCTTTGTGAAGCGGGCGTTCTCGGGAACTGAAATTAGCTCTCGAGATTATTTGACCCGCGTCACAGAGCGTATCGACTTCCTGAAGCAGAAGATCTGTGCATGGGCAAATCGCATTCGACGGTACAGGCGGAGAGTGGAGCGGTACACTCAAAATCGCACATTCCAGAGCGATGAAAGGTGGGTTTACAGGGCTTGGGAGCGACCGGACAAAAGTGTGATTGACACGCGCCTACCGGATGATGACGCCATGTGTAAGTTCTGGCGAAGCATATGGTCGGCGCCTGTCAATCACACCGAAGGAGACTGGACTAGGAAGATCGAACGAGCGTGCGAACAAATACCGGAAATGGGGGCACTCACCATCAGCCCCCAAGATGTAGCTCGTGCAGTCCGTCCGTTACCTAACTGGAAATCACCAGGGCCGGACGGGCTGCACAATTTTTGGATAAAATGGTTCCAAAGGTCGCACGCCCGTTTGGCATCCCAGTTCCAGTCAGCTTTAGAGTCAGGGTCGCTGCCCCAGTTCTTAACGACAGGAATAACCCACCTGCTCCATAAATCAGGTAGTACTGCAGAACCCAAAAATTATAGACCGATCACTTGTCTACCAACGGTCTATAAAGTTTTTACATCCATTTTGAGAGCTAAAATTAACAAACATATAGACACCAACTCCATCATGTCTGCCTCTCAAAATGGATGTAGGAACGGGTCCCGCGGTACTAAGGAGCTACTCCTCATCGATATGGCCATTAGCCAGCAGGTTCGTCGTTCCCGAAGGGATCTGTCGACATGTTGGATAGATTATAAGAAGGCCTACGACTCGGTGCCACATACATGGCTCATGAGGGTGCTGGAGTTGTATAAAGTAGATGCAACTCTACGCACCTTCCTGATGTCATGTATGGGGCAATGGAGGACGGTGCTTCGCTATCCAGGGTGTCGACATATCCTGAGGAATAACGAACCGATAAGGATCGAGCGAGGTATATTCCAGGGTGACAGTTTGAGTCCACTTTGGTTCTGCCTAGCCTTGAATCCTCTAAGCACACTACTGGAGGATTCAGGGCTGGGTTACCGATTGAGGAGAGGTGGTCAGGTTATATCTCACCTCCTTTACATGGACGACTTAAAACTCTTTGCCCCCAACAATTTGCAACTGCTGGAGCTACTGAAGGTAACCGAAACTTTCAGTAGTGCCATCAGGATGGAATTTGGTGTGGACAAATGTGCGGTCATGCATGTAAAACGAGGGGAGATTGTGGAATCCGTGGGAACCCACCTCTCGGATTCCATACACCTAAGATCCCTCTCCTCAATCGAAACCTACAAGTATTTGGGTATGTCGGAAGCTTTAGGTATCAACGCTGCTGACATGAAGCAATCGCTGAAGGAGCGCTTCTTTAGCCGCCTGAATAAAGTATTAAATAGTCTTTTATCAGGCGGAAACAAGGTGCGCGCCTTCAACGGTTGGGTCATGCCAGTTTTGATGTACTCTTTCGGCATACTCAAATGGACTCAGACGGAACTTGACACCCTGGATAGGAGGGTCCGCACACTGCTGACCGCAAATCGGATGCATCACCCACGTTCATCGGTGATGAGACTGTATATCCCACGGAAGTGCGGAGGTCGAGGTTTCTTAAATGCTAAGACCCTGCACAACCGTGAGGTATGCAGTCTCAGGGAATACTTCCTAGAAACCGACGTGGGGATGCACCGAGATGTAGTCTCAGTGGACAAGGGCCTCACCCCGCTATCCTTGGCTAACGAGAACTGGCGCAAACCTATAGTATTAGATACTAATGACCGCAGGGAGGTATGGCAGAGCAAAGAGCTTCACGGGCGCTTTTACCGGGCCTTACATGGGCCCGATGTAGACCTGTTAGCGTCCGTATCCTGGTTGCGATTCGGTGACCTCTTTGGGGAAACCGAAGGTTTTGTCTTTGCAATTATGGACGAAGTTATGATGACGAACAACTACCGGAAATATATTGTGAAGGACGGCACGGTTGACATCTGTCGGGCATGCCACCGTCCCGGAGAATCAATCCGACACATTATTTCTGGCTGTTCTCGTCTGGCTAACGGAGAATACTTGCATAGGCACAACCTTGTAGCCAGGATTATCCACCAGCAACTTGCTCTGAAATACAGTCTTGTGGAATCGGAAGTACCGTACTATAGATATGTGCCCGACCCAGTCCTCGAAAATGGCAATATCACGTTGTATTGGGATCGATCTATCATCACTGACAGGACTATTGTTGCCAATAAGCCCGACATAGTGGTGATAGATCGATTAGAGCGTCGCACAATGATTATTGATATAGCGGTCCCGCATGACGAGAACCTCGTGAAAGCTGAAAAAGATAAACAGATTAAGTATCTTGACCTAGCTCACGAGGTTGTCGACTTGTGGGATGTGGATACAGCAATCATTGTGCCGATAGTCGTGACGGCCAATGGCATAATAGCCAAGAGCCTCGACCAACACCTGAGGAGGCTCTCGTTAGGCAGCTGGATCAAGGGCTTGATCCAGAAAGCGGTACTCCTGGACACGGCGCGTATTGTTAGGAGGTTCCTCTCTCAGGAGCCCTGACCACCGGTGGCTTGGACCCTGTTCCCGACACCGGTGGGCTACTATTTTTTATATTTTTAAATGTTTTTTTTTTAATCATTTTATAAGAATATTTAAAAATGTAAATCATATGTTTATAAATGAAATAAAGGAAATAATAATATTTGACTACTTGCATAGGCACAACCTTGTAGCCAGGATTATCCACCAGCAACTTGCTCTGAAATACAGTCTTGTGGAATCGGAAGTACCGTACTATAGATATGTGCCCGACCCAGTCCTCGAAAATGGCAATATCACGTTGTATTGGGATCGATCTATCATCACTGACAGGACTATTGTTGCCAATAAGCCAGACATAGTGGTGATAGATCGATTAGAGAGTCGCACAATGATTATTGATAAAACGGTCCCGCATGACGACAACCTCGTGAAAGCTGAAAAAGATAAACAGATTAAGTATCTTGACCTGGCTCACGAGGTTGTCGACTTGTGGGATGTGGATACAGCAATCATTGTGCCGATAGTCGTGACGGCCAATGGCATAATAGCCAAGAGCCTCGACCAACACCTGAGGAGGCTCTCGTTAGGCAGCTGGATCAAGGGCTTGATCCAGAAAGCGGTACTCCTGGACACGGCGCGTATTGTTAGGAGGTTCCTCTCTCAGGAGCCCTGACCACCGGTGGCTTGGACCCTGTTCCCGACACCGGTGGGCTACTATTTTTTATATTTTTAAATGTTTTTTTAATAATTTTAATAAGAATATTTAAAAATGTAAATTATATGTATATAGATGAATTAAAGAAAATAATAATATTTATAATAATTAATAATATTTATAATAATTAATAATATTTATAATAATTAATAATATTTATAATAATTAATAATATTTATAATAATTAATAATATTTATAATAATTAATAATATTTATAATAATTAATAATATTTATAATAATTAATAATATTTATAATAATTAATAATATTTAAAATAATTAATAATATTTTTTCTTTATCTGTGGTCTGCGCAACATGTCTTTTTCTTCCATACTTCTTTATTAGTCGTCACCTCGGAAGTCACCCCCTTTCTAGCCATATCATCTTTATCCTTATAACTTAATAGTTCAAGTTTATATGTACAGTAAGCGCTCAAAAGTGCATGAGCACGCTAAGAGTCGTATTGCTGTGAACACGCGGTATAGTCCGTACATTTGTATGTGTAAACAGTCAGACGTCTGTGGTGTGAGTGCCGTACACACACCACAGAGAACGCAGTTTTGAACTACACACTATCGTATCGTCACGGTTCGCGGGCGCCGCACTTATATTTCCATAACTTTTGTTAGCACGCATCATGCTCGTACGCGTGACCTTGGCCAGTGTATCCCATTGCTAAAATTCGAAAGTAAATTATATGTGCAGATAGCAGAAGGCGTTAAGCGTTGGTCTTAGATTCAAGATGGCTAAGGTTCTAATCTCGTAAATCACAGCGCTGTTTTTGCAAATATTATTATTTTTGTTTGCAATAATAATATTTTTAAAATCCTGCCTATTTATTAATGTTGTTATTGCAATAAAGGGTTTAGAATAAAAAATGCGTGATATGTTATAATAAAAAATAAATAACATTTATTCGTTATGTTTATTTTACTTAAGTATAGTTATCAAACTGCTACAATTATTTATCATTACTTCACCTGAATAATATGTGAAATAGATGTCTAGAAAATTAGAAGCAATTTGTATTATTTTGACATATTTAAATTTTGAAATGTTTTAAATTTTAAATGGATTTTTTTGCACCATAAATATAAAGCTTTGATCATGGTCTAAGTAATTAAGCAATAAATAAGAATATTAGACTACTTATAATGTAAAAAAATCTACTGACAAAATTGTTGATTTTAAGGTTAAAGGCAGTTGTTCATATTAATTATTTTAAACTTTATTTGGCTTTAGTAAATATTGGTTGGTATTGAGGTTATAGCTTAAGTATTCATTTTCTTTACGAAAAGAAGATTGAAACTAAACCTCAAATTTTAATCCTAAAATAATACTATTACTAAAATAATATTAAACAATTTCGGTATATCTGCAAGAAATACGACAAACACCCTATTGAAACGTGGTTAAAAAATTTGTTACCATAAATTCATGCAATAACGAATCTGTTGTTTATTAAGTTGGTACGGTCAATATTTTAAGGTCAAAAACGGTTTTCTAGCTGGTCTTCAGTGATGCAAGCCTTCAGAGTGCACGGCGAACGGTTCATAATGACGTGTTTTTAATAATTCAGCAAAATATCTCGTTGGTATGAAACCATTTGTTTCATTCACCATTTGACGTCGCTGCTACTCGATAATAAGCCCCTTCCTCATATCTCTTAACCGTCACAGTATTTCTCTAGAACAAAGAAAAACATTGTTTTTATTACACATAATACCTAATTATTTATTATTCACTAATCGAATTAAACCTCACAATGAATTTAAAACTTTAAAGGCATCTTCTGTCTCAACAATAACTCTGTTCTATCAACAATACCCTTGATTAAGATTTATGTTTAGTAAAATATGAAATATATAAATGATAACACTCACACTTAGTCCGGTTTTATTAGATATTCACTTCACTTTTACGCAGCGTAATAATATTCTCTGATCTGATCTGATCTCTTCAATATATTTTATGCCTGCTTTTTGATAATAATAACCACAACACTGCGCTAAATGCTCGTCACCAATATTATCACGGCACGAACCAACAAAGTTCTATTAATTGAATACTTGTAACAAACTGCATCTACCCCACAGAAATCGAAATAATTTACTTAGTTTTTTGTGGTCTACCTGCTAAACTTTAATATTTATGTGAACAAGACGAATGAAACTAAAAACGAATGATGATTATCGAACTAGTCATTGGTTGCAGACAAAGTGAGTGTGTGTGTGTAATGTGCGTGTCTACAGTATTGTAACAACTTATAGAAGAAGGTCGTAAGTCAAACCGAAGCGTCAGTCTATTGCTTTGTGAGATTGCTTATGGACTTTTGGTCGGTACTGTACATCCTGTAATAAATGGGCAAAAATCTTTTAGATATTACACGGCCTAAAATTTGCCATTTAACTTCTCTCAACGGACTACTAGATTCTTTATCACGGGCAAGGCAGCTTGATCTTACTAAATGTATTGTTCCCTAGAGGTACATGAATCCTGGATTAACCTGAAAATATTTAGATATTACAGTGACACAAAAATCGGGCTTAGCTGTGTCGGTCGGAACACACGACACATGGTTTTAACGTGTAAAGTCTATGGAGGTCAGGTACTTTATTGGAATGTAATGGAATCTATATAAAGCCTTTTTTGTTACGATCTCCATATCTGTTCTGATACCCTGGTACTGGTCGTAGGTTTGTGTATAGTTTTAAAGAATTTTCATGTCGAAACGAATCTAATAATAATAATAAGAAGAATCTCATCAACATGAAGTGACTTCGATGTGTAAACAACGGTTACCCATCCAAATCATGACCTCGAAATATGCAGTTTAACCTTATAGATGTACTACAAAACATCTTTTTTGACAAGTAGCAATGAGCCTCATTAAAATGAAGTGACTTCGATGTGTAAAGAACGGTCACCCATCCAAATCATGGCCTCGAAATATGCAGTTTAACTTTATAGATTTACAACAAAACATTTTTTTTGACAATTAGCAATGAGCCTCATTAAAACGAAGTGACTTCGATGTGTAAAGAACGGTCACCCATCCAAATCATGGCCTCGAAATATGCAGCTTAGATATACTACAAAACATCTTTTAGTCTAGCAATGTGGCTCTATTTATTTTGGAACGAAATATTTATGTGTATTGTGTATGTACTTACATACAAGTTTTTATAGTATTATTAAAGCCGATACGAGTGTTCGCCTCAATGGTTACCGGCTGGCGACAGCTGTTGAAAAGAAAACCACAATAAAATACAATAAAGTTTATTTTATGATGGCACGTTAACACGCTGTAGTTTAAAACTTTACAGACTAATATTATAGCCAGATCTGTTCAACGAAAAGAAGTCTTTATTAGTTAATCTTTTAAGAGTATTATTGTGTGTCAGATTGTTGCGTCGATAATAATGAGCTTTCATCGTTGATTTCAGTGACGACACGTGTCACATTTGACCTTTAAAGGCATAAAGCCAAATTTAACGTGAGCCAACTCATCGCGGTTTAGTGGACTCGAACCCAAATTGCAAACTATTGCCAGTTTGTGTCAATAACATTAATAATCTCTCAATCCAATTATTGAATCCAACCTTGGAATTCGGCAATCAATTCTCGGTTGCTGACGTCCAAGGTTATACTATAGGTTTTGGGTCGAAAACCTGTATGGTAGTTCCCGTTGACCTAGAATCACAAAATTTGGCAAAAAGCAAGGTCTTACAGCACAAATAAAGGTACAATTCCAAAAATATAAAAGTTGAAAATTAACGTAAATTTTGGTACTTACAAGTTTTCTTTTTATCGTGTTGACTCAGGACCTTGATTTTTATACACCTAATAGGGACTATAAACCTCATTATCTGGTATAAATTTCAAGTTGCTAGATCCACCCGTTCCTGAGAAAAACGGTGACACACGGATAGACGGACAAGAGAGTGATCTGCGAGTATAAGGGTTCCTTTTTTTACCCCTTGAGGTACGGAACCCTAAAAATACTTTTTCCTTCAAAATCGCAATATTTACGCAGTCAAAACGTATGGAACAGCGAAGACTGGTTATCGGACGCTTCTAACGTGCACGTCTTTCTACATTGTTCTCACATGTATAATTTCAACATGAATGATGTAACCAATATTTTGATTTAAAAGAGTGTCCGTGGAGTTTCTTGCCCGTTCTTCTCCATAGGTACCTACTACGTTTTGGAATGGGCAACTAGCTTCATCTTTCTGACTGACCGACCCCTTGACAATTCAAAAGTGCCTGTAAAGATAAAGACAAAGATAATTTTATTTGTTTATTTTAAATAAATTCTTTGAGATAAAGTTTGTCAGACTTTTCCGCTTCTGACTACCCGTAACAACTGTCAAAGATCCACCAATGACAGCCGAGACCAATGGCTTAACGTGCTTTTCGAGGATATGTAATTAATGGTCACCTATCCACGAACTGACTGCGGCAAGGGTACCTTAACCTTTGATGGGGCGATCAAAGGTTAAGGTTGGCTGTTATCATTTAGCCACGAGCCCCTTTTGTCTATATATCTGTGGTATTGAAAAAGGGATCTATCAATTTGCAAAGAGGTATTTCATTTTACTTTTCCTAGAAATCCATTTCACTTCGGCCAGTGACATATATAGGTATTGATCTGTCAGTACAGATACAGTACAACTATGTTCTTAATGTCCCTCGGCAAAGCTCGTGTTTCGTCAGTCGTCGTATTTCTATCAGTTGCCCTTTGCACTTGGTGCAGACCGGACGCTCTCAATCGACTTGGAAGTATATAGAGTTGTTAATACTCTTTTAATTAATGTAATTTATTAAAAAAATGGTAGAAATGCTGCTAAAGTCGCAGGCACGACAGATAGGAAAATCGTTTTACAGCTCGATATAGTTCACACGAAAATCAAAACAAAACAACAATAAAGTAGGTACTTAGTTCTGAATTAAAATTATTATACAAGATAAATCTAATAATTGATGGACATGGAAATTAGCATTCGTTTGTATTCGGAAATGCGATGATTCCCGAGGGACATTAAAAGAAAATAGAAATACTTATGAACAGATGCACGGATAAGCCCTCGGGCACAACAGTGCCAACGGTTTTGTTTTCGCCTCTGTATACAAGGCGTTTATCAGTCTCAATGACAGCAACGCTAAATTAACTTTTAAATGAATCCAGCCATTTACACTCTCTTCAATGGATACACAGTTAAATTCTCTGCACAAAAACGCATAATCCCACTTTTTTTAAAGTCTTAAGAATAAACGTAAATAAAGCCGTATTGAATGGAAAAGCCACTTTTTAGGGTTCCGTACCTCAAAAGGAAAAAACGGAACCCTTATAGGACACACTTCGTTGTTCGTCCGTCAGTCTGTCAAGACCCTTTTTCTCAGGAACGCGTGTAGGTATCAAGTTGAAATTAATATTAAATACGTAAGTCTGTGGTCCCTTAGAGCTCTAAGAAAATCAAGCTTCTAAGTCAACGCAACAAAAAAATACGGCCGTTTAAGCAACATATTTTGATACTTGCAAATAAATCAAAACCTAATATTTAAACCTAGAATCATGAAATTTGGCACGAAGCAAAGTCTTACAGCACAATTAAAGGAAAAAGTCCGAAAATCGTAAATATGTAGTTTTTTTTATCACAGATTTTTTTTTTGCATTTACAAACTTACATTTGCAGTTGGAGAATTGACCATGACGTACATAGATGTATAGGAGAACATGTTTTTCAACTACAAAGTCAAGTTTACTTTTGGGATAAATTCATCCCAACTACGGACCCCTTCATTTTGTGTGGCCAGTTTTATTGTATGAAAAGCGCAGTGTATCAGGAACACATGGTGACGAGGGTTCAAAGGGTTACATCATAAATATCTATAGCTAACGGTTACAAACATGGCATATACAGTAACTGTGCGACTGACTGTACCATGATTGATTGCTTTTAAAGGAAACCCTTTTTTTTATTTGGCTGTTTTGTTTAGTAACTGTTAATTAGAGTTTAACGGTTTTCCGGGCAGTGTTCTATTTTCAAATACGCATATATTATCACGCTTGTATTTCGTAAAAGGAAGACAGAGGTATACAGGGTTATTAGTTATACGTCATTTGAGGTCATTTGCAACCAAATTACCCCTGATGACCCTATGCCAATGTCATCCATTTTCGAGTAATTTGAAATTTTGTATTTTTTTTTTTTGTAATTACTTAGTCACGAGCTCCTTCTACGAAAGGTACACTTCTGCCTAATCATTTGGGAAATGTAAGCGTGATGTTATGTTATGTTTTAGGTATGAAGCTACAAGTACCCGGCGGGCTCGACTTGTCGGGATAATTCAATGGGCGTAACGTAGTCAGAAGATATAAGAGTTACGCGATAGAAAGAGAGGCAACTTCTAGGTGAATATAACTGTAGGTAATTAGCGCTGTGCGACCTGAATTGCACTTTGTTGTGTCATAGCAAGAGTCGCTATTTATTTATATGCGGCGTGTATCTTCTGTACTTGTACTATTATGTATTCTATGCCTTAGTTTTTGACTAGGAGAAAAGTTTTCTCTTATAAAGTATAACCAGTTGCTCAGTAAATACAAGCTTTGACACTTAGCTCTAGACGTAAACAATTAGAAGCAATGACATTGTATAACATTGTTAATGGCAATTTTGACTGTATAGATTTAAATAATGTATTGTGCTATGCAGTTCCCAGAACTGTCCATAGATGGCAGGTGCGTGCAGGCAAACTCTTTGCAGTAGGTACCTGTCGATCTAACACTGGTCTACGTTCACCAGCTCGGCGAATGGCAGCAACCTACAATGAAGCATTCGAACACATTGACCTATTTACATGCTCTTTGAAAAGGTTTCGTAGCCTTTTGTATGAGACACTTGAGCTCTCGGACTAATTGTTTGTTGTTGTTTTATAGTACTTCTTTTTTCTGTTTTAATAATATTAGTGTAACTGACATGCATGAACAGTTCACCTCCTAATGACTTTAAGGTTTATTTATTAATGGTAATCTGTGAACAGCGCTGTGGGCTACATTATTACTTAAGTTATTTATATTTTTCTGTGTGTAATATTGCATAATGTAGCTGTTTGTTGTACCTAAAGAAAAAAAAAAAAAAAAAAGTTAGAACTTCCATTTAACTACCACGCTTGGTCACTGTGTCGCATTCAGACCTGTATGTACACACGGCTACACATCAAGCTATACATTTCCAGTATAAGCTGACCTCGCATTGTACGGAAATCCTATACGATGCGAGATCAGCATAAACTGGAATTGTATAGACCTGACCATATCACCATATCTTCACGATATTTTCTTACAAAAAACACAACTACTATACATTTAGGTACACATGCGTATCCTTCAGGCGACATGTAAACAAAGTTGTAAAAAACCTGTCAAAATATAGATATGTTAATGGCAAATGTATTTAATGAGGAGCTCGTGGCTAAGTAATCACCGCCGCACGTGGATGGGTGACCATCTTTACATCCCGAAACTCCTCCGTGTCTCGAAGAACACGTTAAGCCGTTGATCCCGGCTGTCATTCATGGATCTTTGACAGTCGTTACGGGTCATCGTATTACCCGGTTACTGGGTTGTGGAGGTCAGATAGGCAGTCGCTCCATGTAAAATACTAGTATTCAGCTGCAGCCGGTTAAACTGGAAGCCGACCCCAACATACGGTCGGGGTGCTCTAGTTTAGTTACTGCGACCAACTGTGATAAAAAGGTAAGAAAATTTAAAAAGGCTCGATTATGAAAAAAACTGGCCTAGTGCGAGTCGGACTCGCACACGAAGGGTTCCGTAATGTGTTAAAATCAAGCAAAACACGCCAATAAAAACACGTTTCTTGTATGGGGCCCCATTTAATTATTAACTTTATTTAATTTTTATTATTTGTTGCTAATAAAAAAACAATGGTAACTACCTGAGTAACCTTCGTTTCGCAGACGACATAGTAATCTTCTCCGAAACGCCTCAGAACCTCGAAGCCATGGTAAATGAACTTAACTATGTTAGCACCAGAATAGGCCTACAACTAAACATAAGCAAAACGAAGGTATCTACAAACAGCCTTAAGTATCCCATAACAGTAAACGGATCAGTTTTTGAATACGTAGAAGACTATATGTATATACCTGGGAAAACAAACATCTTTAAAACCCTCGAGAAACGAAGACGAAATCAGTAGACGAGTGTCCATGACATGGAATAAGTTCTGGAGTCATAAAGAAGTCCTAAAAGCACAACTGCCACTACATCTGAAAAAGAAAGTTACGGACTCCTGTATACTACCATGTCTTACATACGCCTGCCAAACATGGAACTTCAACAAAAAAAGCAGAAATAAAATACAAACATGCCAGCGCGCTATGGAAAGAAGCATATTAAATATCAAACTTAAAGACAAACGGAAAAACACCTCCATTCGCGAGAGGACAAAAGTGATAGACGCCCTACAACATTCGCAGAAACTGAAGTGGAAATGGGCGGGGCACGTAGCTCGCTCCGAAGACATAAAATGGAGTAAAAGAACCACCATGTGGGCAGGCCCAAAAGGAAAACGGTGACAGGGACGCCCCCAAGAAAGATGGGTCGACGAAATTGAAAAGGTAGCGGGCCAGAATTGGCCTGCAGTAGCACAGGACAGAAGAGAGTGGCAAGAAAGGGAGGAGGCCTTTACCCAAAGAGGGGTCCTTAATTAATTTCCTCAATTTTATTTACTATTTACTTCTTTTTGTTATACTTTGTTTATTTTTTAATTAAGGAATCAAAGAGGCTTTATTATATATTATTATAATAAAAAAACAGGTTGTTCTGTGAAAATTTCTTACGGTTCATGAAATACGGCCCGCTGACAGACAGACGGATAGCGGAGGCTTAGTAATAGGGTTCCGTTTGGCACCCTTCGGGTACGGAACCCTAAAAATTGTGCATCATTAGAAGCGCAAAAAATTTTTAGAAGTCCATAAAAATAAAACTTTTACGCTTTGTAAAAATTTCGCCTTCTATTATAGATTTGTCAATTAGGCTACAAATTGAATGATCCAATCAAAAGTTAACTTCAATACAAACATTCAACCTAGTACAGGAAGAGCCAATTTCCCTGCTCTGACATAATTACAAGCTATTATTAATATACAGTTTCCATTGAACATCAAACACTAATCACTTTGCTTCCTATCCCGACGCGACGCCTCATCAATAATGTACCTACCGCTATACAGATCAAAATGTCACCCTTAGATAACACGATATCTTCATTATAACTTAATGATACGTCAGAATACGGCCTCCATGTTATCTTTAGGAACATCTTTGACATAAACACGGCTATGTACCTCGACACAGTAAGATAACAATTTTTGATGAAGCATTTGTAAAGCTATGGTTACCAATGGGTCATACAATAAATAAATAGGTAAATAAATAAGCCAAACTCAAACTCAGAGCATTTACTTCAAATAAACCAATTACAGGCACTTTTGAATTGTCAAGGGGTCGGTCAGTCAGAAAGATGAAGCTAGTTGCCCATTCCAAAGCGTAGTAGGTACCTATGGAGAAGAACGGGCAAGAAACTCCACGGACACTCTTTTAAATCAGAATATGGTTACAAAATATTGGTTACATCATTCATGTTGAAGTTATACATGTGAGAACGATGCAGAACGTTAAAAGCGTCCGTAATAGAAAATAAAACAAATAATACAATTCAAAAATTAAATTTAAATAAGCCATGGCAGCTAAGAGATGACCAGTCCCTACTGATAGCGCCCGTTCACGAACATGACGCATGGATTAGCACTTTATTAGTGTCAGTTTTTCAGCTGTTCAGGAGGAGCTCGTGGCTAAGCACTAACAGCCACACGGGTCGATCCATCAGGTTAATTGAATGCAAAAGCTGTGGTAATACAGGGTGTAAGGAACAGCCCTCCTCAAACTAACAGGGTGCATTCAACTTCTTATTTAAGACCAAATTCAAGTGAAAATTTTCTCAGGCTTTATTGTCGTTTTTTCAGTTACTTGTTCTTTATTTCAATATAAAATTACGTTCTCTGTACGCAGTAGTCCATTAATGTAAATAAAACAGCTAAAATAAAAAAAACAGCAATGGATGTTGAAATTCTCTAACGAACGACGCGTGAATCAGCTGTTCAATTTCTGCTTGGCTACAGAGTTATTCGCCGCGGGGTGGCGGGAGGGCGTCCAAAAGCTCACTGCGCTGCCATTCTCTACGTGCGTTTTGCCACGGTAGCGATACATTGCGTGTTAGATAATAAAACAAATCAGGTTTATTGGATTCTCATAACGTTTCTGAAATAATTTCATGTACTGGTCATCTTAGTGTGATATACTGAATTCACCTCGTCAGTCTGCGGAGGGCAGTCCCTTTCACCCTGTATAGTTCTAAATATTAATGTTGTATTTAATTTTTTGTTATTTTTATTTTTATACTTTATTTTAACATTAATACTTTGTTCGCCTACTGCACGTACCAAAAAATTTTTTGTAACCGTAATAAGACTCACTGTGAATGGATACTCTTTCCTAAGATACAGACAGATTTTCTGCCTAGTTTAGGAAAGGAAGTCCTATGACCACTTTTATATGTGTTGTACTGGTTCTATTTATTTATAACATCTAATTATATAAGATAACTTTGTATACCATGTATAAACTACTTTTTGAAATAAAAATTTATTATTATTATATTAATAACCTAAACATTTATATGAAATCAACAATATTAATCTAAAAAAATATTTTAAATTACATAATTAGTCCCACATTTGTAACAAACCTCTCCACCCTGTTAATTTCGCGGCGAAAATCCGAGATTACTTCGTAGCCTCGTAGCCAAGTGCTACGCGACCCGCTACGCTCACGTAGCGTTCCGCCCGGATGCTGCTACGAATCTCGTATGCTATGGACATGCAATAATAGAATAGAATGTAATTCCATTGTTTGTTTAGATTGGAACGTTGAAGTTAAGTTCACGTTTATTGTGGAACTGTGTTCTTTTATGCTCTGTTGTAGAGATGGGCGATGGGTAAAATATCGGGAGTTGGTAGGCTAAATACTTGAATAACGGGTGTTTTAAGTATGCTGTACTGGTACAGCGTCTCAATATTTGTTTGCTGCACCGGTCGACGTCATTACGTCGGCGCCGGCTGTCGCTGAAAACCAGCGCTGGAGCTCTGTCTTGCACAGGGTCGTAGCATAATGCTGAGCGATAGCCGATTTGCGTAGATGTGACGAAGAAGTTGGGGGAATGCTTCCCCCAACTTCTTCTCATTTTTGTAATGTAATATTTTTTTTTTTGCGTCATGTTTACCGCAAATAAACGTTTTTTCTTTCTTTCTTTCTTTTAATTATAATTATTCAAAGGCGATATCTTGTTACTATCACCATTGACGGCTGAGAACTAGTGGCGGTAAAGATTGTTAAAAGTAAAAGATGTTAAAAACAAAACCAGAAGAACTTAGACTGTAATACTCAGAATCTATATTTTTTGTCATTTTAGATAGCTTTTATTTAAAACTAGCTTCTGCCCGCGACTTTGTCCGCAAGTCTATAACCTTCCTCAAGAATCGGGTTATCCAATGCAAAAATATTTTTTCAAATCCGACTGGTAGTTTCGGAGATTACCATACATACAAACTTACAAACAAACAAATTTTACCTCTCTATAATATTATTATAGTAAGTATGGATAATATAGATGTATATTGGAAAAAACACTAAAGACAAAATCACCCGAATATTTTCCCACTTAATATATAACGGGTATTTTCACGTTTTTACCTGAAATTGACCCGTAACGGAAATTTTACCCAGGTAGAATCCCATCCCTAGTCCCTTTGTAAGTTGCTGAACTCTTAAAGAAAAGTTTAAGTACTGCAAAGACGGTTTAAAAGGAGAAAAAGTTGGTTTAATGTAGCCTCGGTTATTTTCTGAAGCACTAAGCGATAAAAATGTATAGAAAAGACTTTAGAAGCACTTAGCCTACTTTTTAACTGAACAAACTAAGTAGATAAATACCTACTTTATTTTGATGTTGGGTGTCAGTTATAATCAATCAATAAAGACTAAATTTCGAATTTGAATTGAGTATGTTTCCACTCCAGTGCAATGAGGCTCGCGCACACTTGAGCGGGCCGCATTGCATCGCAAATCAATCTGCCTAGCCTTTTCCCAACTATGTTGGGGTCGGCTTCCAGTCTAACCGGATGCAGCTGATTACCAGTATTTTACATGGAGCAACCTCCACAACCCAGTAACTAGGTAATACGATACCCCTTGGTAAGACTGGTTGTCAGAGTTTCGGGCTTCTGACGACCCGTAACAACTGTCAAAGATCCACGAATGCCAGCCGGGACCAACGGCTTAGCGTGCTTTCCGAGGCATGGAGGAGTCTCGATGTGTAGAAATGGTCACCCATCCACGGACCAACTCCGGCAAGCGTAGCCTAACCTGATGGATCGACCCGTGCAGCTGTTATTATTTAGCCACGAGCCAGTCTATCCATCATAAAAAAAATAAGAATCACGTTTCCTACGAAATATATGGGAAAAGTTTTGTGCGATTAGTTTTTTATCCATATATAAGAAACAGGATTGATTGGCATCAAAAAAAGTATTTGTGAAAATTGCCCATTTTCTTCTTGTGTGTACTTTTTTTAAATATGTGAATTCAGATCAAATGTCTCAAAAAGTTAAGTTGGTTAAAGACCTTCTAGTTAGTTTAAGAGCCTCGTAAGCCCACTCTCCTGTAGCATCAACGGTTTATCCTATTAATAAAAATAACCTACGTGTTTATATTTGTACGCCGTTAAGGCAAAACATGACTGTGCTATAATTTTATGTAACATCTTATATTTTGGTCAAATAAATGATTTTATCTTATCTTAAAGGTAAAGAAAAGAAAGAAAGAAAAACATTAAAATGAAAATCATGTTTTTTAACAACAATAGTGTGGCCTCACGGCCTGCTCATACTGCCCCATCTCAAAAATCCACCTTGTACAAATCTAATTAAATGGTAAGTCGTAAAGATCATGATACTTTTGTTGCCAACATACAAACTCTGATGAAACATTGTATACACTTTTACGAGAATTGATTTCGTTTGTTAAGTTGGTATTAGAGCTTTGTTTATTCTTGAAATGTATATTTTTGAATACTTACCTATATTCTTTTAAGCGCCGTCTGTAGTGTAATTTATTTTATCTACTCTCATAGCGTAATATTCGAATTATGAACTTCAAAACGAGTTTATATTGACATAATTTATAAACAGAATACCGAAATTTAAAAATAGAATCATATTATAACACTTTTTCTGTAACAAAATAATACTATAAAACATTTTTTTTTCTATTACGATACAGCGCTAATCTAAGAAGTTAATATCACCAAAGAGTTTCCATCAACTGTTGGCGGGCGACAGCAGCACCCGCTGTAGTGCATGTGCGGTAATGTGCTGGTGCAGGCGACATTCATTTGTTTTGAAGTACTTACTGAATTTCGTGGGATTTTTAAATTTATTCTTGATCTTTAACTTTGATTTTTTATTTAGTATTTGTTTCAATCCCAATGTTTGAGAGTAGATAAAGTAGTGTATGAAACTGCACATAACTAGGTATTAAAACATTCGTGTGATGATGCTATTAAACACACACTCATGTTTTAATACCCCTCATTATGCAACAGTTTCATAAACTACTATTTGTTGTGTCTATAAGCCTGCACTTCGAAAAGGGGAGGGAACTATGTACTATATTACTGCCACTGTGTCCAGTGTGTGTTATTATTCGAGTCATAACTAGCGAACAGTCAACCAACATTAGTGTTAAAACTTAAATTACGAAAGCCACCTTACTGCATTCACATAAGAGCGCTAACAAGGACAAATTGAAACCGAACTTAGGCTCAATGACACTTGCCTGGTTTGAGAATCGAACCAATCAAAGACGCGGTCACTAAAAATTCATATTAGCGAATATTAAAAAGATGAGACGAAAAATTATTTCTGTCATATTTTAACTTAAAAACCGACATTTATGTCCCTGGATTTAACGAAGAAAAAAAGAAAGAAAAAACATTTATTTAGCACAGACCAAAAAGCACACAATATAGTTAACAGCAGATTAAAAATTAAAATCAAATAAAAAGTGCAAAGTGCGATGTAATAAATTAGCAGGGGAGTGTGCCTCACGGCTGCGCCAAAACGGCCCAGTTCAGCAAAAATGCCAGACAAATATAAGTGCCAGTGCCAGTGTGTGATTTTTAAATACAGTCCCCATATTGTAGGTATATGGGAACTATACTGTCTCCTAAAAGCTTTTTAAAAGTTAAGGTTACATCGATACTTACTACTGCAACCTAGACTCCTATCTACCAAAATCTTAAACGTCATGTGCATTACTTAAAACAAAAAGCCTGACACTGACACCTCTAACAGTGATTGCTTTACATAGTTCACACACAGGCACTCTTCAAAGGGATACCTACAAAAGATTTTCTGGACGAGCGCATTCTAAACTTCTAAGAGAGTTGGACACAGATGCGAAGCCAAAGATGATAGTCAGTCTAATAGAAAATGGATTATGGAAAGTTATGTCAGTGGTTTTGACATTAAAGGGTCTTAATTCATACCTGCGGTGAATTTTTAAATCATACAACAGGACAAAATTATAAAGACCTAACGAAATGACATAGGACTACAGCAGAAATGGACGATAACTTATATTAAAACAACATCACATTCATTTAGAGTCTAGTTTTGTAGCGGTTGACACTGCCACATACAAACTACGCATCATAGACATGACGTCACACAAATCCTGCATCTCGCAATTAGAGTTTACCGCGCAATCGACATATATACAAGATTCCGAATTCAAACCGATGGGCAGTTGCCCGCCAGACACAACACCCGTCTGGTCGGAGGATCCTCCCTTTTCTATGGTGGATGAGTGAACTTTACACCCTGTTCCTCATACCACTAAAGTTTCTTCCTTACTTTTATAGAACTAAGGATTTTTTTGGAAAATTATCAATTACCTGATGCACTAATCTGATGACACCAATTAAGGAAGAACTCCACTTGTTCCCCTTAAAAATTGTTTGTTTGCTGTTTTTAATTTGTGTTAATGATATCGACCGACACCTTATTCGAAGTACGACTGAGGCGGTGCGAATTAGATTACCCCTTAATTAAGAGGGTTTATACTAAAAGTTGGCAACTTCGGTAATAGTTGTCAAATATTTACCTATTTTGATTAATTTAGCAATATTACTGTATGGAATTAAGAAATATGGCTAACTAGGGAACTAAAATATTGACTATGAAATGCAATAGTTAATATCGTAATACCGAATATTTAGTCTAAGATGTAAAAAAAGTATTTGGAAACTTTCCAAATGCCTTTTTTACACCTAAAATTGTCACAACATCAAATTCTGTGTTATAATTGCAATTCATTATTAAAATTCTAGGGAACTAGTTAGCCTCATTTCTTATTTCCATACAGTAATATTGCCAAATTAATCAACACAGCGAAATATTTGACATCTATTTGCGACGTTGCCCACTTTCAGAATAAAAGCTCTTAATCGTACTGAAGATTTTTTTGTAAAACGTTTAAACTCATTATGATAAAAGATTTTAGTGTTTTTATGAATAAAGATAAGGTGTAGGTGGTGGTGATAAATAAAGATTCAGGGGACGCAAAAGATTTTGATTAATTTCACAACATAACAACACGCTTGTATTCCCCGATGGGTTGGGCAGAGGTGTACCTATAGTACACCCATATTTACAACAACAACACACACACACTGATTAATTTCAATTAGCCTAAAAACTACAGCCTTACCCTATGTCGAATTGTCCAAACTAATATTATAAGAGAAAAGATTTGATTTTTTTGTTTGTTTGTTTGTAATGAATAAACTCAAAAACTACAGAAACGATTTCCGATTGTTCCGGGTCTGGCTGTCTGTGTATGTGAGCTTAAATGTTTGTAAACGCACCCACAATACAGGAGTAATTCCTTAGCGTGGGGCAACGTTTTATTAAAAAATAAAATAACGCCAGTAGAATGCTATATTACGAATATCACAGAGTAACATAGGTGATAATTTATAAAGGTATCGTGCGGGTGAAGCTAGTTAGTTATAAATAGGCCCCTGACGATCGAACCCAAGACTTATCCTCATCCGTTGCACTTGTAACTACTAGACTAACGAGGCACTTTAACTTAAAAAAAAACCTGAACCTATCTGCATTATTTCAAGACCCGCCTTTCCACAGTTTTACGACAGGGAAATATATTAAACCCGCTTTTCCAGAAGTTATTTTAAAATATTTGCATAGTTACGTCCCTACCACTGAATTTGTACTAAAGCGAACGAGTTGGTTGTAAAAGGGAGTCATTCTTTTCAATATTAAAGGTTTTGAAAGATATTTTTAACTGTAAAATTATAATTTCTAAGCTAAGATCATCATCATCCTCTTACCAATATCCTAATTTATTTTCTATTAATCGCACAGACCACGGAGACGCCTCGCCGGTCGCTGCTAGATACAGCAATGTAAATACGCTCAACACAAATGACGTAAACTGACGGCTTTGGAGGCGCATCTTTAAGGTACAATACCGTACCCGACCGCAAGAGGCAACTGCAGGCGCCGTGTCGCGGCGTCATGTCACGGCAACGCGTCGCAGCGTCATGTCGCTGCAGTCGTGATTCCGAACCCGACCGCAGGCGGCAACTGCCCGTATTCCAGTCGGTAGGTAGAAGATAGAAAAACGTGACTATCGCTCGAGGGTTGGCGGCACTACTGGTCTGCGGTCGGGCTACATGTGTCGCCTGTCACTCGCCTGTAGCTGCCAATGACGTGTCGCTAGCTACGGAAGGTATTTCATAGAAATTCATAGAAATCAGTCGTGTCGCGGCGACATGTCGCCTGCAGTTGCCTCCTGCGGTCGGGTATGGAATGGTACCTTTACAGAAGTTGTGCACACTTTCGGTGCCACGAATTTTATTAGTACTGTGCTGTCTCTTCTTGACGCTACCGACGCAGCGATACCGCGCCGCGTCGGCAGCGACAAGATCGAGATTGCTCTGCGATCAACCATCATCAAAAATAAAACGTGAAGAAAACACAACACACACACGTGACATTTAAAAACATGTAGAATTATTGTATATTTATTTTATTTTTATATTTCGTTGTATGCTGCACCGGTCGACGTCATAACGTCAACGCCGGCTGTTGCTGAAAACCAGCGTTACTGAGCGACGGCCGTTTTGCGTGGATGTGGCGCATATTTTCCCCAAACTTGTTCTTTTTTGTTTTATGTACTTTCTTTGCGTCATGTTTACCGCAAATAAACGTATTTTCTCTCTTTTTTATCTTTTTTTTAATCTCCCCCTTTCTAGTTATAAACCTAACTATCCTAACTACGGTATTATAAATTCTGAACAGATGTAAGATAATATTAGATTTTATTTCTCACCATAATATAATAGTAGTTTATGAAACTGTTGCATAATGAGGGGTATTAAAACATGAGTGTGTGTTTAATAGTATCACACGAGTGTTTTAATACCTAGTTATGTGCAGTTTCATACACAACTTTATCTACTCTCATACATTGGGATTGAACCTAATACTAAATAAAAGATCAAAGTTAAAGATCAAGAATAAATTTTAAAATCCCACGAAATTCAGTACAACAAAACAAATGAATGGCGTCTGCACCAGCACATCACCACACATGCACTACAGTGGGTGCTGCTGTCCCCCGTTTAAACGTTCCATTACAAAAATTGATGGTGATATTAACTTCTTGGATTAGCCATGTATCGTAATAGAAAAAAAAAATATTTATAGCATTATTTTGTTAGAAAAAAAGTGTTATAATATGATTCTATTTTTAAATTCCGGTATTGTGTTTATAAAGTATGACAATATAAACTCGTTTTGAAGTTTATAATTCGAATATTACGCTATGAGAGTAGATAAAGTACATTTTTCAAGTAATCATAGGACAATACCTAACAGATTTATTTATAGTGTGGGAGATTGGTGCCAAAGCTAGGCGTAAGGCCTGTGATATGGCTATTTAAATGCTATAGACCATGAACTTTTTTTTTTTGGTTGTGAAATTATAAAATAACTTCTCCCGCTCTGGGTGGAGCGGGAGGGCGAGTCAGACAATTACTGACTATAACCCACCCGTGTTCCTTCAGTTGCCTGTATGTTGCCGGTGGCCACGGTTGGTAAACCTTTCGGATAAACCCGCAACCCCGGCAGACATCGGCCCTATCGGACTCCTTCAGTTGTGCTGACATCTCTTTGAGGCGCGTGGAACACAACGCGCCGTCGACCCGGGCCTGGTCCTTATCGGACGGCAAGCTACCCCTTGCTCACCGTGCCTAACGTCCGCGCCTACGGTGGGTGGAAATCGGCCTGCGATTTCTGACGCCCAGGGCATCTCCTGCGGCAGTTAGGGGCGTGAGGACGCGAAATTTGCCTCTCCCTCACGCGTTCCACCTCCTCTTTCACGAGCATTACTGCTTCGCGGGAGGTGACGGCCTCCCAAGCCCTCTCGCTCCGTACCATGGGCTGGACCAGAGCCGAACGCGAGAGATCACCGCCGACGATTGCCTCCACGAGAACACGGCGATGCTCCAGATCTCCACCGTGTCCTCCGGGTAGGCGTAAGGCCTGTGATATGGATGAAATTTGGCAACTCATAGGACGATTTGCTAATAGGACCATTTGCTTTTAGGACGTTTTGATACGGAGGGACCATGACTGAGGATCGAGACTTATGTGGTTGAAACCGCGGCGCGCAGCCAGTATTTACTAAATCATCTTTCACAAAATTGTGTCAAAAGAGATATTTTTGTGGGAAAATCTAACTTACTATCGGCGCTCGTACACTTTTCTCTTAAGCATCAAGAACCTTAGTAATACTATAATCCGATTAAACTGTGTATGTATGTAGTAGATAAGTCGGTGTAATATATACAATAGTAGAACAGACTGTTCGTCGATACAGGATTATGCCAATGAATTCGTATTGTGTAGAGATGTCGATAGTTATATTGCTATATATTTACTTCAAAGAGAATATCGCAGACAACAAGCTCAGTTACAAACAATGGGACAAATTGATACCGTTATGTAGAGCTATGTCGAGTTACTGAGAAATCTAGGTATTGCTGTAACTAGGCACAGGCGAAATTGTTTGTGTGGAAGGAGGCTGTACCTGGAATTGATAGGATTAGGTAAAGACCTAGATCAAGAACTGATTCGTTAGTCTAGTGGTCACAAGCGTATGAGGGGTTGGGTTCAATTCCAGAGTCGGGCAAAATGTTATCCATCGAGAATTTTTCAGTTGCAACCCGGAGTCTTGATGGCAATCGGTTCGCCCCCTATTACATGGGACTTAAGCATAACTGGCGAAATGTGGGTGTACTATAAGGTACAGTACAAATATGTTCTTAATGTCCCTCGGCAAACCTCGTGTTTCGCCAGTCGTCGGATTTCTATCAGTTGCCCTCTGCACTTGGTGCAGACCCCAGAGTACTTTTTTATATATGTGCAGACCGGACGCTCTCAATCGACTTGGAAGTATATAGAGTTGTTAATACTCTTTTAAATTAATGTAATTTATTTTAAAAATGGTAGGAAAGCTGCTAAAGTCACAGGCACGACAGTTAGAAAAATAGTTTTACAGCTATATATGGTTCACACGGAAATCAAAACAAAACAACATTAAAGTACTTAGTTCTGAATTCAAATTATTATACAAGATAAATCCAATAATTGATGGACATGGAAATTAGCATTCGTTTGTATTCGGAAATACGATGATTCCCGAGGGACATTAAAAAAATATTTGTGCTGTGCCGTAATGATAAGTTACAAGGTCAAATAGCGAGTTGATGACGTGTACGCCACAGCAAGACCAGTTAAAGAAAATTGCTAATCTCTTGCTTCAATTGTTTGAGTATTTAATAATTCTTCTGCCTAACAACGTCAATGACGCGATGAATGTTATTGTAATTTAAAAATGAAAAGCATTGCCATCGTAAGTGTGTTACGAAATCACCCCGCGGGTCATCAGGTCATGTAAAATCTATTTTTACTCGATATATACTTTTAACAAAATCTGGATTTAAAATTGAAAGCATCCATTCCCATTTACATAAAAAAACAGTGCCACTCCGGGAGTGCCGCCAGAAGTAAAAACTTGAACAAGATCGCCTTGGTGGAAGAAAAATATTTGTATAGAACATTGGTCCGTAACCTTATCTAAATAAAGAGCACAATCGCGTTTACAATAAAAAATACTTCCAAAACCTTTAAAGTAAAAATACTTGCATAGAACATCCATAAATTAAGTGTCGGTAACGGTGTCGCGAGTTCAATTGCTTTTTCCCATCTCAAAAATGCCCAACGCGCCTAAAGAAGTTTTCACTTCAAAAAAAGGTTTAAAAGGAGTAAGTAGTGAAGCAGAAAATATAGTTGCAGATTATTTTAAATCATGCTACAAAGTGTCCTGCCTGTGTCCCAGCAGTGGGAAAATTATAGGCCAATTGAGTTTTGAAATTAATGAACCCTTCCCCTCTTCTACTTTGCTGTGCCCAACAGGCGACAGGGTCCACAATGATCATGACTTTGTAAGCCTACCGCCTGATTTCACATTGTGGAAAGCAATAAATATATTGAGTATTAACTGTTGCCCACGGATTGAACTGTTGGACGGAAAAACATAATTGGTTTTTGAAAAAACACAAAAAATACAAAGTTTAAAATGTCAAGATTATCGTTACTCCCTACAACACAGACACCACGCACGGGACACAGCATTGTCTACAGGGAAATATACCTCCATAAACGAAATTTAGTAAGCAGTAGATAATCTTGACATTTTAAACTTTGTCTTTTTTGTGTTTTTTCAAAAACAAATTCTGTTGTTTTTTTATTGGATGCTGTAGAATGGTAGTTGACCATGGTCTGAACAACGTTTGTTCTAGCAAAACTGTGATTCAATTTTCACAGTGTATAAACAAACCTCAATATAATAAGGAAAAAATCGGAAACTCGTAATTTTTTTGTGAAGTAATGGCCAAGAAAGAGGTATATATCTCTGCCCCATCTTCCTGGAAACAGGATCCTTTCATTTCTTCTCTTTCTCTGATCTGAAGTAAAATTTACGTACATAATTACGTATATCTTCGGACGTATTTATGATCTGAAATTCGACATCAAGTCAAATAAATGGGTTTAGTTCACGACTGAATATTTATTAATATCGAGACGAGACGAATGGAAGCAATCTCAGATTGGGACTGTAATAGGCCATTAATTTTTATACTTAGGATTTATTTAGGTAGTAAGTCTAATAGGTTTCTGAACTAAATAGGTTTTGCACGACTCTTAATGCGAAGAATTAGAGTGCTTTGCGATCGAAAATTTTGTTTTGCCTCCTTTCTGCAACTGTTTTTAACCGACTTCAAAAAAAGGTGGAGGTTCTCAATTCGTCGTGATATATATATATTTTTTTTAATGTATTTTCCCCGATTACTCGAAGACGGCTGGACCGATTTGAAAAATTCTTTTTTTGTTTGAAAGGGTATACTTTCAAGTTGGTCCCATTGTCATTTGGTCACGATCTGATGATGGGATCTTGGAGAAATCGAGGGAACTCTTCAAATATTAAAGGCACATCTATAGCGATTTGGGTATTTTTGATGAGCAGTTGACATAAGGCTATTGTAACTTAGATAAATTACAAATCAACCCACTAAAAAGTGAAAAAAAAACTGTATGTACTGTTGTTTTTTTTGTAAAAAAGTTTTTTATTGTTACACTCCTGCTAGTACATAAAACCTACTAAATTTATATACCATTGTCTATTAATTTAATGAAGATTAATTCTGTATTCTGTATTTTCAAAAATTGATTGAATGCATCAGAAACGAAAAAAAACATTAAAATACTTTTTTTTTAAATCCGTCTTTTGATAGGTTTTTTTCAGGCATAGGAGAAACCTTATTGAAAATAGCTTTTTTATTCAAATTAGTTTAATTATTAATAAAAAACTAACTAATCAAAATATCTATATTGACCCTCTTCCGTTGCCTAGCAACCAACAAAGCAAACCTAAATAGTCTTTGACAGTAGGTACGTAAAGATTGCGAAGTAAGAAATTTTACCCATATTGAGGGTAAAACAGGACTGTACTGCTGAACTTCGGAGTTTAAGATACCGATGTACTGTACCTATTCATAAAGTTTCAAATTACGATTTACGTGAGTCAGAATGTACCTATGCTATGACGAATTACTTTATTGAGAATGTTCATAATCGCAATGTACGGAACTTCGAAAGTTTGCTATGACGAATTACTTAATTGAGAATGTTCATCAGCGCGATGTACGGAACTTCGAAATCTTGCTATGACGAATGACTAAATTCCGAATTTTTAACATCGACATTCTGAGTGAGTATTTCGATTTTATGTGTATAGATGTAAGGATTACTTAATTAAAATTTTGGTAGAGGTTAATTAAGTTCAGTGCATGTTAATTTTATGTAACTAGCAATGTACTAACTTGTTAATGTGTGAAATTCAATGATTCCAAGACTTTAATTAAGTTATCCTTACATCTACCAAAATTTTCATCTTTCCATAACAACATAAACATGTAAATAAATATTCACAAATGATAAATAATTTTATTTCTGTAAGTAAGTTTGTACAAACACTTTTACACGTCAATCATATTTTAAAACTAGATGAGGTCGGCGTTTCCTATCTGACTACTCTGAGAAGAAAGGCCGAAACAAATTCAGAGGTCTCAGTCTCTTATAGTCCAGACATAATCTTGGTCAGATCATGTGAAGGCCATGTGGATTGGTGTCTGAAGTGGTCTTTTGAGGAAAGCACCACACAGATTGAGAGGGTCTGTCCAGTCAGTGCACGCATTTGTCAGACTGTAATAACCAACACAGTCAACAGCAGGAAAGTTGATACTTCGTTATAAATTGCGAGCAGCCGTGAATGCGTGATGAATTACTATAGTTTGTTACTATAGTTTCGCTCGCTTTAACTTTATAGTTTAGTTTCAGTTTTGTCACACAACCTCACGGAAATAAGGCCCTAGCTTATAAACTATGCTACAGAGCATTTTGAACAACTTGTAGACAAAGCTTTAACTTTGTATATGTGGGTTCTGTACGTGGTTGAATATTGTCATCTACACTATAATCTAAACTAATATTAATAAAGAAAAAAGATTTGATTTTTTGTATATTTCTTTGTTACGCTTTCATGCTAAAATGGCTGAACGGATTTGAATGAAATTGAGCACATTGGTAGACCATGACCTGAGTTTAGGACATATGATACTTTTCATCCCAAATTTCTCACTGGATCTATGCAGGTGATGTCATCTTGGTTCAAAATTTCCAGAATCATCTCGTTTGGCAAACTAGTTCGGGGATCGTTACGCTCGGTTGATACACTGTATTTCGATATACGTTATGTATATTATGAAATGCAGCCTCAGTTATCTTTTACAATACCTTTTTTTTTGTGTGGGAACTGATCAAATAACTTCTCCCGCTATAGGTGGAGCGGGAGAAGTACTGACTTACTGACTAAAACCCACCTGGGCTCCTTCAGTTGCCATGTTGCCAGGGGCCACGGTATCCCTTTTGAAATTTCCCGAAACTTTCAAATGAGATCGTGTCAGGACTAAAACCCACCCGTGTTCCTTCCAGGGCCACGGTATCCCTTTTGGACTTTCCCGCGACCCCGGCAGACATCGGCCCGAGCGGACCCGTTAGTTGTGCAGACATCTCTTTGAGGCGCGCGTGGAACACAACGCGCCGTCGACCCGGGCCTGGTCCTTATCGGACGGCGAGCTACCCATTGCTCACCGTCCGCAAGCCCGCACCTACGGTGGCCGGGAATCGGCCTGCGACTTCCGACGCATCTTTTACAATACCTGTGAGAAGAAATGGAGGGTAGTCTGTTTTATACTCCATGGTAACTTGGCAAGTATTTATTGTTAGTCGGTACCCAGTTTCAGTTGGTTGGAGTTTAGAATTTAGTTTAGTTCGTTGCACAACACTACTTTAGAGGCAGTTATGGTATGTGATAAGTTTAAAAGGGATAGTTTAACTTTGTATATTTTTGCAATACTTAATCTTTATTTTCCCTATTTATTCCAAGAGGCTACGTTTTTCTAAAAAAAAAAAAAACGAGTTTTCATTTGATCTTCAAACCTTAGAGCCTATTATTTTAACAAGCACAATAATATTATGTTTTATTTTTATTGATATTTTCACCCTTATTACGTTACGTTGCATTTTTCAGTTATTTCCTCTTTTCAGTTATTGGTTTTTTTTTTTTTATTTGCTTTATTCAAGCTTTTTAGTTTTATTAATATTATATTGGGAATTGACTCATTACTAGATCTTATTTGATACCAATATTATTGTTTTTTTTAATCCTCCCCTTCCCTTTTTTATATTTTATCAAGCAATATATAAATATTATGTAGCCTGTGTCACTCCCACATCCCCCCCGACCCTTGCTCGAAAACGAGGTGACAGCAGTTGTGCACGTAGCATTAAATTCCTCGACTAATAATCATGATCAAAACTTTGATCCAGCCCGTCCCATCCTTGATGTCCTCTCTCCGGTAAACGCCCTAAGCCAAGGTTCGTATCCCACAGGGGGTGCCCTTAGCGAGCGTTCACCTAGTTTTAATTAACTTAGTTGAATAACCCCTGGCTGGAGGTTTTAAGTGTAGCAGCTTAAGGCACCCACAGAGTTGACCAGTTAAATAGTCACCTCAGAGGTCAGCTATGAAATACCCTGCAGAAAAAAAAAAGTCACTCCCACAATTAAGACAAATCTAACCACACCTCATAATATCTTAAAATCCATCAAGCCGTTTAGGCTACAGAACGTGCGAAATAAATAAAAATACACCCTCTCGAAAACATTCAGAATCAGCACTTTTCGAGGTCAAAATTACATAAGACAGTCCCTCAAAACGCCCACCCTTCACCACTTCCTAGCGCTTTAGCTGGGAAGAAGAACTGGCGCAACAAACTCCCCAGCAGCACAGCTGTCTGTTCAGTTTTAAAACTTAATTCTATGCAATAATATGGAAAATAATTTACATTACGCAACACAAAATATGAAATTAAATTATTTGCCACTAGTTTCTGCCCGTGACTTCGTCCACGTGAAATTTCTTGTTCCTTCGCATTGGCCGCCTGCGCTTTTACCTCGTTTTGGCTTAGCGTTCTTTCATACTTTTTTACTTTTGCTCTGCTCCTAAGGGTCATAGCGTGATGATAATCAATATTGATCATGAAACTATTTAATTGGATAAGGATTAATATCATGATACGAGTATCATCTTTCGATTCAACCCGTGTTTTGAGTGACTAATTTGAACAACAACGGTTATTGTGGCTTAACTATAATAGTTAGTTAATATAGCCTCGTGGACTTTTATATGGGTAATAATGAGTAATAGGTACATTATTTTATGTATCATCAATAGTTTTCGCAGCGCACGCCAAATAATGCACGCCAAATAATGACTTTTATAGGCAAAATTTTGATACCTTTTTTTTTTTTTTGGGTGGGAAATTATCAAATAACTTCTCCCGCTCTGGGTGGAGCGGGAGGGCGTGTCAGACTCTTACTGACTAAAACCCACCCGTGTTCCTTCGGTTGCCCTGTTGCCGGGGGCCACGATTTCCCTATCGGTTTTCTTCAAACCCCCGGCAGGCATTGGCCCTAACGGACCCCGTCAATTCTGCTGACATCTCTTTGAGGCGCGCGTGGAACACAACGCGCCGTCGACCCGGGCTTGGTCCTTACCAGACGGCGAGCTACCCATTGCTCACCATCCGCAAGCCCGCGCCTGCGGTGGCCGGAAATCGGCTCGCGATTCCCGCCCCGGGCGTCTCCTCCTGCGGCGGTTAGGGGCGTGAGGGCGCGAAATTTGCCTCTCCCTCACGCGTTCCGCCTCCTCCTTTGCGAGCATTACCGCTTCGCAGAAGGAGGTGACGGCCTGCCATTTCCTCTCGCTCCGTACCATGGCCTGAACCAGGGCCGGACGCGAGAGATCACCGCCGCCGATCGCCTCTACGAGGACACGGCGTTGCTCCGCCCAAGCCGGGCAGACCTCCACCGTATGCTCCACCGTGTCCTCAGGCCGATCCACACAATGGTGACACCCGGGTGTTTCCTCCCGCCTTATCAAATTTTTGATACCTTGGGTTACATTATTGCAATTTTTGCAAGAATCTCTAATTTAAAAAATTAATACGCCCATGTTACTCGCTGATAATTTAGCTTTCTATAAATGAAAGATTTATTTTTATCTGTTCAGTATTTTTTCAGTTTATTCATTACAAACAAATTTACAAATTTACAAAACATCAAATCTTTTCTCTTTATAATATTAGTTTAAATATGTCAGCTAGCACACGCCAACATACCAAAAAAATCGACCAGGTATAGCAGTCACCAACACGTCGGTGGAAACATTTTTACCTTAGCTGGTATAGAGTAAGTAGTACGGTGTTTCAATATAATAAAACACCAGATAATATAGTTTTGTAGCCATTGGTACTGTACATATCGTAGTGGCCACATGCCAATCGCCGACACCATTAATCTTTATGCCCAGAAATAATGGGTAAAAAAGTCCCTGATACATAACATAAAACACAAATCTACATTTTCTCACAGATCCCAAACTTCTCTCAAAGTGTGCTAACACGTCCGCAACCAATAGCCTCCTATTTACCAAAACAAAAAAGGAGCAATGACCTTGAAATACTTCCGGACATACGAGGGTCAGACTAAACTCACAATATTGCATTACTTTGCTCAACATGGCAACGGTCTGACGGCTAACGGTTTGAATAAAATAAGTCGAATTATCATTTGTATCACGCTAATGAGAGTATGGGTAGTTAGGCTAAGTGGCTCTGTGTTAACGCTAGGGTTCCCACATCTTCCAGAATTCCGGGAGTTTCCCGAAATTCAGCAATGACAATTTAAATCTCCCGACTCCCGGAAGGAATTTCAAATAAACAAATTTCTCCCGGAATTTAAAATTCACGCGCGCTGGCGGTATATGACAGTGGCGAAAATCATATGACCGCGAGCGGTAGCGAGCTACGAGTACTGTAGCCAATGCAGTCGCGAACTCACGAAACTCGAAACTATGTTTTGTCCATACATGTATCAAACGCCGCCTGCGAGCGTATTTTAAGGATAGTATTCGATATATGGATTAAAGAAAGAAACCGCTTATATGAAGAACATATCAAGGCAGAAATCCAAACGTTTTTCAATTTTGAAATGGACAGTTACAAAGAGTTTTTTAAATTTGTTAGTTCAAAACCAGATATTTTGGAGTCTGTACGTTCAAAAGGAATATAAGTTAAAGTAAAACACAAAGTAAAAAAATGCTATTTTTTTCCTCCCGGATTTAGAGTAACAAGAGGTGGCAACCCTAGCAAGCGCCTGGAGAAAGCCAAAGAAAAATGCTACGGTTTTTGTCAACTTGATCTTTGCAACAAATCAGACAGTAGGTACTTCTCCCTCTGCAAAGGGCCTACGGTTGGGCAAGTAACTCTGATTGGAATCTTGGAAAATGCTGAGAAAATGAAGAGAAATGCAGCGGTTTTTCTCGACCTGATCATTTTTACAAATCAGATAGTACTGCAAAGGAAATTCATTGTTTGTTAAACAATTCTCAAAGAATGAGAGTTGTTATTTGACTATACGGGCCAATCGGACCATTTAAATTAGAGAGACAATGAGTGCTTTTTATTTACCGACTTCAAAAAAAGGAGGAGCTTCTCAGTTCGTCGCATTTTTTTTATTTATGTTCCCCGATTACTCGAAGACGGCTGGACCGATTTGAAAAACAATTTTTTGTTTGAAAGGGTATACTTTCAAGTTGGTCCCATTGCATTAGGTCACGATCTGATGATGGGATCTTGGCGAAATCGAGGGAACTCTTCAAATATTATAGGCACATCTATAGCGATTTGGGTATTTTTGATGAGCAGTTGACATTAGGCTATTGTAACTTAGATAATTTACAAACCTAGCCACTAAAAAGTGAAATACATTTTTTTTACAAAAAATACAACCGACTTCCAAACTACAAAGTGAAAAATAAATTTAATTTCGGAAGTCGGTGGCAAAAAACTAAAATACTGATCCAAAGACACCGATTTCCGAAATGAAAGTTATTTTTCAATTTGTAGTTTAGAAGTCGGTTGTATTTTTTGTAAAAAGTTTTTTATTTTATTTGTAACGTTACGATATTATCGTGGACGTATTATTATCGTGCACGTATTTCCATTCATTTTACTTCCCTGTGTTATTGTGATGCCGTGGACGTCCACAATATTATATCGTCACGTCAGAAATTATAACAACGCCCAATTTTATAAACAACTAACTCTTGACCGCGGCTTCGTCCCCGTCCAGGTCGGAAATTATCCCGCCGGAACGTATTAACGGGATAAATAGTAGGTACACACAAAAAACTCACTTTTGCATTTATATAATAGACTAGCTGACCCGGCAAACGTTGTTTTACCATATAAATGTTTGGGGTGGACCACCCTTATCACTTAAGGGTATGAAAAATAGATTACGACCGATTCTCCGACCTACATATAAAATTTCATAAAAATCGATCAAGCCGTTTCGGAGGAGTATGGCAACTAACACTGTGACACGAGAATTTTATAAATATAGACAGATAGTTAGGATTAGGATTAATTTCCCTGGCTTTACTCTTCCCACTGCAGAGTAAAAGTATTTTCTCATATAGAAGAGGTAGCATTCATCAGTAAGACAAGCTAAAAAGTTACCGGATCGTTAATTAAAAACTTTTCCGAAAACTCAACTTTTATCGTGCTGGTTACTTTTTAATGAAGAACATTCTGTAGTCCGTTTTGCAAAGGAATTGATGATCGCAGAATGATGTTTTTACTGCACAAGGTTTTGTCACAAAATTTCAAGGGTCATCATCATCTGCCGAGCCTTTTCGTAACATGTTGGGGTCGGCTTCCAGTCTAACCGGATGCAGCTGAATACCAGTATTTTACACGGAGTGACTACCTATCTGACCTCCACAACCCAGTTACTGGGTAATACGATACCCCTTAATGAGACTGGTTGTCGAACTTTTTGGTTTCTGACGACCCGGTACGACTGTCAAAGATCCAAGAATGACAAGGGTAGGTGTCGGTTAAATTTGTGGCACATGAGTTATTATAACTTTGTATCTCAGGTTGGGAAGTGACGGTGAACACTTATTGGTAATGCATCAGCTAGGCCCTATTTAATATAACTGACAATGACATATTTATTTACCAAAAAATTACACAATTGTCACATTTTCATGACAGGTTTAATAAAGTAGAAAACTATGAAAAAAACAGTGGCACTCCGGGGGTGCCGACAGAAGTGAAAACTTGAAAAAAAATCAGAGCCGTGGTAATCAACGCGTTGATGTCTTTTTAATGGTCAAAAGCTGGTGTCGTCAGTGTCGCGAAATCAAAGGGTTATGCCCATCTTAAAAATGCCCAACGCAAGTCATTTATTTCAAATAGCACTTTTGAACGTCAAAATTTACAAAATAATAGAATTGATTCTAGTCGCCCCTTCCAAAAGGTAGTTTTCGTATGGAGAAGAATGGACAAGAAACTCCAGCGTTTCTCTTTTATGGTTAAAGAAAGTTATTTCTCAATAAGAAATTACAAAGATTTCACTTACATGAGAACATTTTTTTAACTTAAAATATAGTAATATAGGAACTTTGACACACAAACTAAGCAGCTATTGTTCTTTTTTTCTTTTATAACAGATTATTAACGGAATAATATTCATTTTGTACGCAAATAACATTACACAAGTCACAAAACTTAAAACTTTTTGATCCAACCGCAAAATTAATAATTACTGCGGTCGCAAGTATTCATAATAGATAAGGAGTGCGAACCATGCGTCATGTTCGTGAACGGGCGCCGTCAGTTGAGACTGGTCATCTCTTATCTGCCAGGACTTATTTTTTTTTTTTTATGTATGTCCACCGATTTCTCCGTCATTTGTGGACCGATTTTGAAAATTCTTTTTTTGTTTGAAAGGGTATGCTCCCAAATTGGTCCCATATAAATTTTATTAACTTTGCTTGGGTAGTTTTTGAGTTAGCTACAAAATACGTATTTTTTTTCCCACATAGTATCTAGATGATATGATAAGTTCCTGACACTGGTAGTAGGTAGTGGTATTCGAATGTGTGTGGGGTAGGTACCACAACTAAAAAGTGAAAAATAAAAACTTTTTACGAAAAAAAAACTACCGACTTCCAAAAAAAAAACACTACAAAGTGAAAAATAACTTTAATTTCGGAAGTCGGTGGCAAAAAACGAAAACACAAAACCCAAGACACCGACTTCCGAAATTAAAGTTATTTTTCACTTTGTAGTGTTTTTTTTTGGAAGTCGGTAGTTTTTTTTTTGTACATTGTTCTCACATATAGAAGCAACAAGAATAATGTACCCAGAATTTTGTAATATCTATATTTAAAAGAGTGGCCTTGGAGTTTCTTGCCCGTTCTTCTCTCCATAGAGATCTACGTTTTGGAATGGGCAACTAGCTTCAAATTTCTGACTAACTGACCGATTCTTTGACAATTCAAAAGTGCCTGTAAATGGTTTAATTGAAATAAATGCTTTGAGTTTGAGTTTTAAGTTTGAACCAGGTGCCACACTACAGCAACGCAACAGTAGGGCATGTCCATTTATGGTAGTAGTGTTGGATCATTTAGAATGTGATTTTTTAATTTATTTTTGAAAATATCAAACGAGTTCGCATTCTTTACCTCTTTAGGTAGCTTATTATGCTGTTGCACTCCCGCACAAATAATGGTTCTCTCGCCATTGACTGTTCGCACTCGTGGTACTAAAATGTGATCCTTCCTACGATTGCTACGATTATGTACTTGATGTATTTTAGTGAAGTGTATTTGTGTGTGAATTACGTTCGGCTGCAGACGAGGATGCAAAGAAAACCGATATGATTTACTTAAATGATTTAATTAAAATGATTATTTACGTCTTTGACATTTCTCGGAACCCAGGGGTCCCGGACCTTTGGAAGGCGTACGAGGGGCCGAAGCCAACTCGCAGAGGCCCCTTAGAATTTTTTAATGATTATTAAAATAATTATTACAATTAGATCGGTAAAACTAAGATGCGCGACAATTGCTCGATATGAGAAACAAGAGTGATACACCAATACACTAAATCAATATTAATCACGGCTATTGCACAATCTTCGATCCCACGGCATCGGATTGCTGAGAAGGCGAATCTCATTGTGCTGTGCGCTATGCGGTAGGTGGGCATTGCCAATGTGATAGGTATTAGTCATAAGAATTTAGAGTTCCGCAAGTAGCGACATAACATGTGAATGGACTTGTTTAAAATTTTTCCTATTAGTATGATGATACAGTTTGCATGGAGTTTTTTTTAATATTCATGAGTTTCGTTTCCCTGTAAATTTTAATTGTAGGTGTAAAGAAATCACAGTGGAATAATAGTTTAATAATTTTATTTTGAGCTATCTGTAGGTCCTTTAAAATGTTTTACAATAGTTTGTTTGTTGGTTTTTATTAAATAGGCCCACAAAATAATTTAACCACATAACATATTTACCAGAAATTCTTTATATACAGAAGCATAATTTCCCGTAATATCGAAGCTATTCTACAGAATACCTTAAAATTACTTGCAATATTGGCATTAGTCTGTAATAGTATTCTCGCTCCGAGGCTACTGTCACTATAAAATGAATTTATTCACCCTGAACACCGCCTGTGTACTATATACGGGTATTACCTAGACGCAAATTGAATGTCTTTACATGAAACAAATGATAGTTATTATTGTAATAAAGAAAAGTGAGAAATAATTCAGTTTGAGTTATTATGATGTGGCTCGTTTGTTTGGCGTAGCGCGTAGCATTGTCGTAGCACGGTCGTAGCGCGTAACAAAGCCGTAGCGGGGATTTCTATTATTTAAAACGTTTTTATTTTTGTTTTACACAAAAGATCATTAAACAAGTTGCTGTAACTCAAACTCGGACTCAAAAACATTTGTTTCAATTAAACCATTTGTAGGCCACTTTTTAATTGCCAAAGAGTTTTTTTTGTCAAAATATGAAGCTATTTGCCATTTCCAAAGAGGTACTTATGGAGAAGAACGGGTAAGAAATTCCACGGAGTACGGACACTATCTGTTTAGAATAGTATATTTTTTAAGTGTGATTTATAAACACACGAAAAAAAAAATGTAAGCTTTGAAAATGTCTAATTCTAACTTAACATAATAAATGCAAAAGTGAGTTTGTTTGTTTGTTACGCTTTCATGCTAAAGCGGCTGAACAGATTTGATTGAAATTTGGTATGCGTAGACCATGACAGGATACTTTGGTCAGGCTATTTTGTAAAAGTAAATAGTGTTTTTATTGAGAATTTTGTATATATAAATTGTGTGGTAGTGATCTATATAAGTTGTGATTTTAAAGCTCCTCAATGGATCTTATTTTAGCGTCAAACTATAACTTTTGCATGCCTATTGGTAAAATATGGCTGAATCTATTTGTTTTCTTTATCACCATGTACTGTACCCATATTTGCAAAATAAACGACTTACTGACTTACTTACTTTTTTGACGTTCAAAAGTGCCTTTTGTGCCTAATTGAAATAAATTATTTGACTTTGACTTTGACTTTGATCCCGACATTCCCACGGGATCGAGACTTATGCGGGTGAAACTGCGGGGCGCATTTGGATCTACATTATTTAAAAGCATAAATTTATCTATGGTCACATAACATAAACATAACATCACGCCTTGTTTCCCCGAAGGGTTGGACAGAGGTGTCCCTGTAGCAAGTACACCCACATTTCGCCAGTTATGTTTAAGTCCCATGTAATAGGGGGCGAGCCTATTGCCATCAACCGGGCACAAATCCAGCCTCCGAGCTGCTACTGAGAAATTTCTGATAGAAAAACCCAATAACACTTTGCCCGACCCGGGAATCGAACCCAGGACGTCATGCTCAGCAGTAGCGCTTGTTATCACTAAACCAACGTTGTTATATTTTAATTTAATGCAGCGACTTGAATATTTGTTTAAAAATAACTTTAGCTGGGTAAACGCTTTGTATCTACATGCAGAGACGACTGTCAAGTAGAAAGCACCTACATGCATGTTAATTTCCTGCCCAAAGTGGAAACAGGAAATTTGGAGCTCTGCACCTGCGAACTATTTGAGCTTAACCTACTTCTGGAACGAACATGGGTACAGGTAAACCAGAAAAGGAATGCGCTTCGGAAATCTTCGTGTTTCCGAATTTATGCGAACGTTGCGCCACAGATTAACCCCACACAGAGACTAAGCTTCTAAGTATTGAACTGTCACGCTTTATCGTAGTGTATTAATCATTGCGTGTTTATTTATATGAAGCTATCTCTGTTGGGCTACCGTCTTTGGTCGCACATTGTCATATAATAATCAAAAGTTTCGAAAGTTTTTTTTGGAATTGCGTAGATATTTTACTCCTTAATTTTGTAACAATGATAACATAAAATAAATACGTACTTACATGGTTTTTGCAGCTCTATATTAGATCTCATTATTGCGCGTTCGTTTTTCCGAAAATAGACTGTCATTGCCGAAGCGCAAACTTTTTCTGGGGGATCTGTAGATATTATTCAGGTAGTTCTATACTAGCTGTGAAGTGCCAAAAGCCCGAGAGATAAAAATGTCGTGGTTACATATCGTCGCTCGGCATCCAGTACCGCGAATATAACATTTTGACGAAAATCAGATTTTTGTTTTATTTCATTCTACACGTTCAAATACGTGATTCTGCATTTAAAAATGATTTTCGTCAAAAATGTCACATTCGCGGAATTGGATGCCAAGCGACAATATTTAAAGTTATTATTGTTAATGACGAGTCGTTAATCGTCCAATGGCTAATCTGAAGGTTAATTTTAATTATTGTCTTTAGGCGCTTTCCCAAATCCCGATGCGTTGCTAACCTAAAAAAGAGGTTCAAGGCCCAATTTTTCAATCGTCAGATAACTTTTATATGACGATGGTGGTTTGCCTTTTTTTTTACAAAAGCTGTAGAACCGCAATTTTATTCCTCAGTTAAAAGTCATGTGAAGATTGAAACTTCGACCCTGAGTTAAACAAATTGAAATAATTTGAGCAAAATCTCTCGTCCAATTTTGTGTAATAAATCAGCAAGATTTACTGCTTATTACAGAAGGATCACGTTAATACTACAGCCTGTAAGATTAAGGAGGCTTCACTTACATCGTAAAAGGCGTTCGCTAGTAAATCGCTTATCGGGGTCCGTACCTTCCTAAATAAAACCCTAAATAAGTTATTAAGGACGCGAGGATAGAATCTGGCCATGCTAATTCTGCATAAGTAAAATAACGGTGGAATTTGAAAATCTATAGACGGCAACACCATCCTGTCCTACTAAAAAAGAATTTGATACTTTGTTTGTCTTTTTGTTTTTGATAGGTTATTTTGTTTATATTCTGATTTATAATTAATTGATTCAGGCGTGACCTTGCGGAAATCCATTATAAAATACAATAGACGTGGATATATTTAGTAACTTGTTCCGCTTAGCTATTTCTAAAGAGCCATAAAAAACTCCTGAAAGAAATCGACACGTGTTTCACCTCTCAATGAGGCATCCTCAGGATGACGATGGACTTGTTCCGAACTCGAACACGGCGTGTTGCCACACCGAGCGCTGAGTGCAGACTGCACCAGCCACTTCCACTGCCACTGTTCAGTCTGCACTCAGCGCTCGGTGTGGCAACACGCCGTGTTCGAGTTCGAGAACAAACCAAGCACTATTAAATACTTTCGTAAACTTCGTACTTCTGAGTTCAAATCTTTGCCACTATATCTGTAATACCTACCTCATTGCTATACGAACCTATATGAAGAGTGCAGAGGCCAACAGACAGAGAATTGCTTCTAAAATGACAACACTTCGACGAGTCTCCGCCTCTGAACTTAACCTTAAAGACGTGTTCACACTCATTTAGTGTTTACGACTGATATTCTGATATTTTTGTTATGACGTTCGAGTTATGTTATACAGAAATGAAGTTTTTATTACCAGTTAAGGTATTTTTTCGTGTAGGTTTCTTCCACGAGAAAATGTATTTTTTATTATTATTTTTTTTGCTATTCAGTCAGACTCTTCCAGCTTTTGTCACTTTCGTGTTGGGTGCACTCTGATTTTTCACGGCATTTTGCAATTATACTTAAATACGTTACTCTTCTTTTATATATATATTTTTTTATTCTTTTTTTTTTTGTTTTTTTTTAATCGGGCTGACATATATGTACATGTAGTATACATGTACATAAATGTCAGTCCGATTAATCGTATTCAATACATCTCTAGTTTAACTTAAGATGACAATAGTTTAAACAAAAGACAAGCTCACTGTTAGTTAATTAATTCCACTCTCTCTGCTTCAAATTGAACACATTCCATCAACAAATGGTATATATCACCTATTACTCCACAAGCATCACATTTAGGGGAAGAAACCTTTCCCATTAAAAGGGCAAAATTGTTTGATGGAATATGTCCTATTCTGATTCTGTGCGCTATAATAATCAGTTTTCTACTTAACCGACTATATGGACACCAAGGTATACGAGGAGGCTGACATTGGATATTAGCCCTTTTCCAATTATTTTATAATTTAAGGTGATTTAATAAAAAAAATATGAAGATAAAGATGATTCATTTGTCCAAAACATGAGTATACACACACATGGCATGCAAGATGTTACAATTATAACTATATTTATTATTATAACTCAATAATACCACTGCATACTGTAACAGTAAATGAAATTATCTAATATTTCAGCTTTATATGTACACGCTTTTAGCGGTAAATCCGCTTATATTCAGAAAAACTACCTACTTCCGAAATGTTCTCTGAAAACGAGAATGTCAACTTTTACAAAGCTTGGCGGCCATCATTTTTTTATTGCGTTTATTTAAAAGCTTGATTATTTAACAGCTCCAAGGGACTATAGATCTTAGTATTTGATATAAATTTTAACTTGATACCTCTATTTAGAAAAAAGCTTTCGGCAAACAGACGGACGACGAAGTGATCCTATAAAGCTTCTGTTTTTTGCTTTGTACGGATCTCTAAAAAGCTGTTAAAATACTAGTAAATCCAGAAAATAATAAAATGAAAACAGGCTGCTGCGGACTTAGTCGTGTAACATCTCTCTCGTCATCTAATCTGATTTACTTATATCTACACTTTACTCTAATAATAATTAATATTATAAAAAGGTAAAATTTGTTTGTTGGTATGTAGGGGGTAATCTCTGGAACGACCAGTCGGATTTGAAAAAATATTATTGCGTTAGATAGATATTCCTGAGGAAGGTTATATGCTCGCGGACGAAGTCGTGGTCAGAAGCTAGTGTAACATAACATTACTTCAAAATCGTATTACTATTGATTTAAAAAAAAACGCTAATATTTCTCCTGTTCTCTACTCTACAAAAAAAGGTGGCAATAAGCAGGTTTTCATTAAAATCGCAGTCTTAAAACTTTAAACAGTATCATCTATTTTCATTCCAGTACAGACTTAAATTATACCTGGAAAGTTAAACAATTAAGCTAGCCAAAATGCTAGAAAGCTGCTGACTGCACCTGTGTCTCTCCCTATTAATTATGTCTGTTTTCTGAGATATAAAGTTTCCTACATGCTTGCCAAAATTACCTACAGTCTAACTATGTCCCTCGGGTAACATCGGATTTCCGAATACAAACGAATGCTAATTTCCATGTCCATCAATTATTAGATTTATCTTTTATAATAATTTGAATTCAGAACTAAATACTTTATTGTTGTTTTGTTTTGATTTCCGTGTGAACTATACAGAGCTGTAAAACTATTTTCCTATTTGTCGTGTCGTTTTTTTTTTTTATCAAACCCAAACTTCCACCGAAAATTGGTTTGAACGAGATCTAGCAAGTAGTTTACGTCATAAATCGTAAACCGCAATTTACCTTTCATTCAAAGTTACTTGCTGCTAAGGAACCTGGGCGTGTCCGACTCGCACTTGGCCGCTTTTTTTTTTTAATAGAGTTAGTTTTAAATATTGAGCTGTTGTACAGAACCCTTCGGAAACTTTTTTTTCGTGGCTGATACTAGACTAGTAGTTCCGGAGATTACCCCCTCCATACAAAAACTTACAAACATACAAAGAAGAATGCCCATTTTTCACCTGACAATGTATAGTAATGAAATAAATCTTAAAATTCAGCTAATTTAATTGTATGTTAATTACGCTTATCACAATGTTAAAAGAAACGCAGGAAAAGAATATTTTTTTAGATTTCTTTATGCTTATTCTACGTAAGAGTAAACGTATACCATGTTTTGAACGCATCTCAACTTCCCTGTTTTTACAACGTTCCATTTTACATACCGCTACTTGACTTCATTCAACTCTGTTTCCGAGTTTTATATATTACTTTACGTTTTATTTAATCAGTAAGTATTTCTATATTTGTCTTTTCCTAATACAGATTAATAAAAAAATTACATAATAAATAAATTAATCACGCAGTATGTAATTGAGATCACAAGAGTGAAACGGATTTTTTGGACATTTGACAGTTCTGCGATTGGCATCGGTCATCATCGATGCAGTCACAGAGTACTTTTTAATATAGGGATGCAGTCCTTCGTTGTTGTGCTTGCGCTTGCGTCTCGTTGTGTATGTACTATGCCATTTTGTGTGTAATACTTCTTTTTCGACCCTATTTACCGCCACTGGACCTCGATATCTTCCTCAACTGACGACCTTTGCTCGATGATTTTCACTATAATATAAGGGAGTTTGTTTCAAGGAATTCTCAAAGTAAAAAAGACTTTACACTATGCATATCTCGCCGTAGGTGTATTCCTATTTGATACTATACTTCGAGTGTTAATAATTAGGTCTAGCACATTTATTTCTCTATATTTAGTAAGTAACGGCAAATCCTAACCTAAAAAGTAACATTCATATTTTGGACTTCGTAGCGTTTAAACCGTAAAAATGACTATAAGACATTATTTTCTAAACTTACAGGTAGTCTTTCTACTATACCTCATAACTATACATAAACGTTCATTATCAGGTTTTTAAATGTATGGGAAGTGGGCATTGTTCTTTACCTCTTCATTATTTTTAATTATTATTTACGGCAGTGTTTTTTTCTCAGCTCTTAGGCTGGTTTTTGCTATATTTACGGGCCAAAGCCAAGTAAATTATTCATATTATTATATATAAATATATATAATATAATAAATAAAAAATATTATATTATTATATTAGTTTTATTATAATGTAGGTAAGTCCAAAGCTTCTAAACAACTTTCACCCGTCTATTCTGTTAAATCTCTCTGTAATAATTCTGAAAACTTAGGCGAAGTGAGCTGTCAACACTATTGACAGCTAACTTCACCTAAGTTTTCACGGTGAGATTTAATAGATCGGCCGATCTTAACATCAAAGCATTTTCTAGAAAATAGTGAACTAACAAGATTAGACGTTTTAAATACAGTCACTTATCTTATTTACGGCAAAATTTCTAGCAAATATAAATAGCTGAATAAATTACAACCATAAACTCTCTAAGGCGTAAACTGTCGGCCCTACAGTGTCATATTATGGATCTAAAAATAGTCTACTTTAAGAAGAAATTGGAAGCTCCCTTCGCGGTTTCTCGACACAGAATAGTATCTACAGAAGGTTAGCTTTATACAGCGAGTAAAAACAAAAACAGGCGCTCACACACAAAGACACTACACCACGAACTGTTCCATCTTTTGGCACCGATAAACTATTGTCGTAAAAGGAGGCACAGATTGTTTATCGTGCTTCGGAGTTGAACCGTCGCTCGAGCCCAGTCTTCTGTCCGTCACATCACTGCGTCCAACGGTCTTTTGGACGCTAAGCCTGACTGTGATGTGCTCGCGGACGAATGGAAGAAGCGTATGACTGTCGAGTATTTTTATACTTCATCATTTGATTGTATTTGACGTTAACTAATGTAATTAAGCTTGGCCGTTTACTGTAATAAAAAAATAGACACGTACGGTTAGCAACGAAACCCGATTATAATTATTACGGTTACAGTTCGATATACTCCTTTTCAGCATTTAATGAGATAGCTAAGAGTTTAAATTATATTTAATTTAGTGCTTTTCAGACTTAAAAAAAATGATTTTCCTATTAATTATTATTTAAAAATCTGAAGTGTTAAGGACATCGCCCTTTATAACAGCACCGCTCCGATACAGCAAATAACCTGTCATTAAATAAGGATTTTAAATCAAATGTATTAAAGTCTATTTCACTATGGCTATACAGAGTAGTGGACGGCTCGTCGGCCGCTCACTGCCCGAGAGCCGTCACACGTAATATACACTTTAATGCATTTGATTTAAAATCCTAACTTGAATGAAAAGTTATTTACCGTCTCGGAGCGGTGCTGTTTTAATGGGCGATGTCCTTTGTCGACTTTCGATACTGACTTTACATACGGCGATCTAATTGACAGTCGCATGTGCTTGCACTCTCTATACGTGAAGAGTGTCAATGTGTGCGTGCTTTTCCCCCATTGCATGGAGCTGACCTTCTGTACCTGTCTATTTTGTGGCATCGACCCCAAGTCCGGTGAACCACGATCACTCCCGAGCGCCCCCGAAGAGCCAGGACCACGTCATTTAAACTTATCCCTTTTCTAATTTGCGGGTAGTGGGAAAACTATTAAACGGTTGAGAATACGGGTCGCTTCGCACATAATTATACTTTTGTGTAAATTGGAGTGGATTTACTTCGTTACTTAGGGATTTCTATTTATTTCGAAGACTTTTTGGGTACTTACCGAAATGTTTTTTTTTTTACCTGGCGTTTGCTCAACCTAACTGTATATTTTCACCCTCCCCGGCGAATAAAATGATAGTTTTAACTTTATTGCATATTCGATATTTAGAGGTCCGATTACACTCTGTCAATTTTTTTCATTTATTTCCTACGGTTATTTCAGAAGTTACGAGATTTTAAGGTGTATTGTAATGAATGTAAAAAATCACTTTTCTTTTGGTATTTGAACAATTCCGCTATGTATATAAGTTAATAAGATATTCACAAAAAACTGTTTTTTTTTTCCTGAAAAATTTAGTTTTTATGATTACGATTTTATTCGCTGGGGACAGCGAATAAAATCGTAATCATAAATGACTACATTTTTGAGCTTCTTTAGGAGTTCTTTGCGCTCTTTCTGTACAGTAAACAAAACTGAAACGTCACGCTCTTGTCGGTGACGCTGAATCGCGTATACTCGGCGCTGCATCGTGTATACTCGGCCATTTAAGTTTTCACTTCTATCATGTGCTCATGAGCAGACACTCTCTTTTTGAAGTGAAAACTTCTCTAGGCGCGTTGAGCATTTGTAAGATGAGACTAAACCATTGATTTCAAGACATCAACGCGTTGATTAACTGCGGTGCCAATTTTTTTTCAAGTTTTCGCTTCTTTCGGCACTCCCGGAGTGTCACTGTTTTTTTTTTTTTTGCAAAAGCTGGATAAAGGGTACTTCGTAAACTTTTTATTTAATTTATTTGCGCTAGTTTAGTAAGTACGTGTTTCGCTTAAGAAATGCTGTTGAGGTAAATAGTTTAGCGCTTGCTTTAAGATTTTATATTTTTACACAAAACCTTGTAGTGTAGCATTTTAGTCTTAATTCATTTAGCGCGACGGGGACACTAGTAAATTATTCTGTGTAGAAAAATTGAATTTGTTTTATACTACTATAGTACAGTATTTCTATTTTCTTAATGTCCCTCGGGTATCATCGGATTTCCGAATGCAAACGAATGCTAATTTCCATGTCCATCAATTACTTATTAGATTGACCGTGTCTAATAATTTGAATTCAGAACTAAGTTCTTTATTATTGTTTTGTTTAGATTTCCGTGTGAACTATATAGAGCTGTAAAACAATTTGCCTATGTCATGCCTGCGACTTTAGCGGCTTTCCTCCCATATTTTAAATAAATTACATTAACTTAAAAGAGTATTAACAGCTCTATATACTTACAAGTCAATTGAGAGCATACGGTCTGCACAAGTGCAAAGGGCAACTGATAGAAATCCGACAACTGACGAAACACGAAGTTTGCCGAGGGACATTAAGAAAATAGAAATACAGTACTTACTAATTCCATGGTCGCTACTATACTAATTTGGTTTCGCATAATTATTCGGAGGTGTGCTAAGGCCTTAGGATTATGTAAGGAAGATGGTCAAAAGCATGGAATTAGTACTACAGTCACTCTTGAATGAGTTGCCTTGTAAGTTGTTACTATACCTACTGCGCGCAAGATCAGTCTGCGCGCGGCTGAAATCGAAACTAATCGTCGTGCCGCCGTCTTGTCACTTATGTAAGGTGAAATTAAGTATAGAATTATTTAATTAATTAATGTTAAAAATATTAATATTAGATTATTTATGAGTGGAATTGATGACAAATTAATTGTTCTTACCCTATCCTTTATTATATCATGACAGTAACTTATTTATATTATATTTAAATGATAAATGATGGACATCTCATAACCATGTAAAATTAGTATTAGGAAATTGATTAAGCACAGTGGTTTTAATATTGTGACATTGTAGCACATTAAACTATGTATATTGCTGTGCCCTAGCAGGGTTCATGTATGAAACCTATTTAAACTTGTAACAACTTGTAAACTACATGAATGCAATAAATGATGATTATGATTAATAATATTAATATAAGATTAATAATATTAAGATTAAATTGCTAATATAGATTTAATATTATGCCTCGTTGGTCTAGTGGTCGCAAGCGCTACTGCTGAGCATGAGGTCCTGGGTTCGATTCCCGGGTCGGGCAAAGTGTTATTGGGTTTTTCTATCTGAAATTTCTCAGTAGCAGCTCGGAGTCTGGATTTGTGCCCGGTTGATGGCAATAGGCTCGCCCCCTATTACATGGGACTTAAACATAACTGGCGAAATGTGGGTGTACCTGCTACAGGGACACCTCTGCCCAACCCTTCGGGGAAACAAGGCGTGATGTTATGTTATGTTATATTTTAAATATTACAGTACATAATTAAGCACGTCAGCGCCACCACTCGCGCGCAGACTTGTCTTGCGCGCACTCCAGGTACGGCTTGATCTCAGAATTTCTGTAACTTTTAGATTAAAATTTACTTGAGTGAGACTCATGTTTACGATGTCATTTACGTATTTATAGTTTCGAACTTGAACGAAGCTCTTAGCCACAATAAAGCGGCGAAATCACGAGACAAACTCTCTGCTATTACCAAACCTTGGCGGCTTCCAAGCAGTAATGAAACGAAAAATGGCACTAACGAAATGGCGTGTTGGCCCAGCAGGCCTCGCGTCTCAAACACGAGGTTGTGGGTTCAAATCCAGGCAAGTACCAATGTGAATTTTTCAATTCATAATGTACTTTCTGAGTTTATCTTGGACATTACCAACTTCGGTGAAAGAAAAATATCGTGAGGAAACCTGGACTTATAGTTAATAATATAAGTCTGAAATCGCCAATCCGTTTTGAGCGCGCGTGGTGATCAATGCTCATGCCTTCTCTGTATGAGAAGAGGCTTTTGCCCTGCAGTGGGACAGTAAAAAGCTGGTACCTATTATAGATACCACCGTTCCTTGTTACCGTTTTGAGGGTGACCAAAGTACAACAAAAAAGTGGTGGCACTCCGGGAGTGCCGACAGAAGTGAAAACTTGAACAAGATCGCCTTGGTTGAAGAAAAATACTTATATAGAAAATTGCTCCGTAACCTTATCTAAATAAAGAGCACAATCGCGTTTAAAAAACCTTTAAAGTAAAAGACTTGCATAGAACATTGATCTGTAACGTAATATAAATAAAGAGCACAATCGCGTTTACAAAACCTTTAAAGTAAAAATACTTGCATAGAACATTGATCCGTAACTTAATATAAATAAAGAGTACAATCGCGTTTACAAAAATGAGGTGTCGTTACAGTGTCGCGAAATCAATGATTTAGCCTTAAGAAGTTTTCACTTCAAAAACAAATTTTCTTCAAAACAAAGTTAAAGTAATCTTCCTTCCTATTATTATTTCGTCCACGTCCTTCAAACAAAACAAGCAAAGAATGTCATCTTAAAGTTTTGTCCCAGTGTTCACTGACGTGGAGACACCCTAATTAGCATAATACGGTTTAAAACCCGTCCTAATGAGCGTTTCATGGATGAAAATTACCATTTTTATATCTGCTTTTATTTACACAGGGCTATAATAGAATCGCTGGTGTAGAAGTTTAGGTAAACGTAAATCAAAAACATTTTTTTTTCTAATGCAGCACTTGAAAACTTTGTATGGTCAAATACTACCTTTGTTAATTATTTTCACAAAGTTTTCATACAAAAAACATTAGAAACTAAAAACAAAAACCTTACAGTCAGCTTGTATTCCACTGTAGCACAACAAAATCTCGAATATTTCACAGTTAGAGACGATTGCTTCAAACTTTTTTCACATTTTCAGAATTCATTTTAATAACATTTCGTAATTCAATATCCGAACACCACTCAAACTTTCCAACTTAAAAAGTAACACCGCAGTTTTATAGCAAAGAAAGTAGTCAGTAATAAAAATAGAAAATGTTCCATTTCTCCATTAACCAAAGTTTAAGTCTCGACTCCCCAAGTCCGTCCCTCTTAAAGTGGAATTTTATTACCGAACCGTCAGATGTCTTGTTAGCTAAAGTATGCCACGAAAATATTTATGAAGAAGATAATTCCTGAGGTATCCAACGTGGGAGTTTGGCGATAAAAAGCAAGGTATACCTAAAATATAGGTATTTTATTAAGGGCGGATTTCTGAGCTGAACGCGATCACTGCGATCAACGGGGTAGTTGCGTAACACACTGACAGTAGCAATGGCTTTCATTTTGACAGTTCAACAACTGTCATTGCGTTATTTACGTTGTTGAGCAGACAATTTCTTCGAAAAAAAAAAATCTTCATTACTAAAAGAATGGGTACAAGACATCTCCTTTAATACAAATGTGGTCTTATGTAATGTGCACTCAGAAGTCAAAGGAGTGCTTTGGCACTCGTACTAGGATTACCCTGTATTACGAATGCCAGTACCTTCCTCCGGACCAACTAGGATAGTTCTTTTAACTCACAATTAAATTTTGAATAAATTCTAAACAATTAACTTATACATACAAGGAGTATGTGTATAAATGAAGCAATGGATTAGCAATATCCTTCAAAATCATTCAGGTTGTGATTGAAAGAGTGTCACGCAATTAGGGTGCAGCGCATCCAAACCAATCTCGGACATCTGAATCGCGCCGCCCTGCATTTACGTTTAAAGGTCTCTATCTTTTTAGGGTTCCGTAGTAAACAAGGAACCCTTATAGTTTCGTCATGTCCGTCTGTCTGTCTGTCTGTCCGCGGTCTAGCTCCGAGACCCTTAGTACTAGAAAGCTGTAATTTGGCATAGGTATACATATTAATTACGCCGACAAAGTGGTAAAACAAAATTATGAAAAACATTTTTTTTAGGGTACCTACACGTAAAGTGGTGATGTTTTTTTTTTTAAGCCATTGTGTGGTGTATCGTTGGAAAGGTCCTTTAAAAACATTGTGAATTTGTCAAAACCATTTTTGGATTTAGGGATCCGTTTGCGAAATATTAAGCTTTAAAGTGCTAATTTTTTTAGAGTCAAGTGTCCCCCCCCCCCTGCCAGCTAAATGGTTGGTTTTGGATGTGTGAAAAAATCACAGCAGTAGTTTATACAGGGTGATTGGAAGATGGGTGCAAAGCTTTAAGGCGAAGATAGTACAGACAATTTAGAACCATTTAAGCCATGGTTGTCTTAGACGAAGTCTTACCAAATATTTTTAACCAAATTTTTAAGTATTTTTTCGGAAATTCTCAAAATTTAATGTAAACTGCATAATTATGGCCAAATTGAATGATAAATGAATTTATTTTTTATTTATTTAATTAAAGTAATGTGTAAGCAATCAAGCAAAACATGTTTTAGGCTTCTGTGTCATTAGACATTTTTTTTACAGACATTTAAAGCTCAGAAAAAATAAAAAAATTGTACAATACGTCTTTTGAACCTTATTAAAAATTAAAAAATTTGGTAAGTTTTCGTCTAAGACAACCATGGCTTAAATGGTTCTAAATTGTCTATACTATCTTCACCTTAAAGCTTTGCACCCATCTTCCAATCACCCTGTATAACGAAATTTACTATAGTTTATATAACGAAAAGGAAAAATATCACAGCAAAGTAGGCTCTACAAGTTAACGAACAATAATCGCCCAACTTAACTTTGCAGTTGCAAAAATATGTTTTCCCATACATTCCGTATGGGAGAAGTACAAAGTTAAGTTTGTTTTTGGGATAAATTCATCCCAACTACGGAACCCTTCATTTTGCGTGGTCCGACACGCACTTGGCCGGTTTTTTTTAGGGTTCCGTTGTAATTTAAATAATAGTTAGAACCAAAAAAAAATGGATTTGAAGCCAATCACTCACTATCAGTTCTGTTTGTCATTGTTCCAAGTTTGAAATCGGAATACCAAAATAACATAATTATGTACAATAACATACGTATGGTCACAAATTTTTCCTCTTTATAATTCATTGTAAATAAAATACAAATTCCTCTTTTAATACATTGTATTAAAAAGAGGAAATATTTGTGACCACAACATGTCATAATTCCATGTCTAACCGCATGACAGCCGTCTTAAATACTCTTGGAGTTAACACAAGTTACTAAAAAAATGTTTTCTCTTGTATAAAAATTGTTTCCTTAAAAAATCCACGCTCATTTTTGCCTTGAGAAACGCGAAAAGACGACTTATATTATTGCAATTGAACTGTTATTTTTTGGTTTCCTCCAAAACGAATGATGAAATGACCAAATGATATTTATTTCTGTAAGTAGATTTAAAAAAACACTACAAATATACAAATTCTATATTTTTCACTCCTCTGTTTATTTCTGTCTCGTTTTATTAAACGTCATAAAACAGTGACAGAAAATCGTTTTGGTATGTCAAGGTTTATTAATACAAAAGGGGTCGGAGTTTCGGAGTAATTTAATAAAGCTAGATAATTGGTTTATTACATCGAATTGGTTGTTTTCGGGATGAGGGGGAATTTCCGTGATATGTTGCGTGTAATATTAGTACTATCGGACACAAAGGGCGCTAGTCAAATCATTTAAGACTCTATGTGCACGCTTCCCTTAAGTTCCTGGGGTTAATATTACTTCAGTGTAGGAAAGGGATGAAGCTCTACAGGACGTATAGCTTCATCTCTTTCCCACACTGAAGTAATATTAAAATAATACTGCTTTATGAGCTGGTGGTAGGCCCCCAGATTAGAAACCCAATAACTATTTGGTTATATTGCAATTATTTCAGTAATTTTTTGAAAGAAATACTTCTTTTTTAATTGACTTTTGTTGCTCACTTTACGGATAAATTGAGTTTTGATGACTGTAGCTACTGTATTTATGGCTTATTGCTTTTTTATCAGAAAAAAGAAAAAGGAAAGAAGGTCTTGTATGTTTCCTTTCGGCCGTTTTTGCTCCCTAATTTTCACTTACCTTGAAATATAAAATGGTAGGGTTTTCTACCTAAAAAAAAAACAAATACATAAACATACAACTTTACCTTCACAATCTACTTTGCAAACTTAATATCTCGCAGTTTTCCCTCCAAGATATATTCAGGCACCTCTATAAACGAGAAAGGTAGATATAAAACTGACATAAATCGACCCTACAGCTACTCTAATAGTTTTATATTTTATTACTTTGCAGTTTTTCATAGTTTTGTCTTTTTATGTCTTGTTTTATTCGTTTTTTATGATAGTACAAAATATTGGTTCAAATATTGGTTAAGTTCTTAAGAAAAGTCAGGTGCGTACTCGCAACCGGCGTGCGTGTATGAATCGAACATCAATCAATGTTATCGAAGGAGTCCTCTAAACGCTGTTCACAAATACGAAACTCGCAAATTTTGACACTTTAAAACCAAATAGACGACCGCTATTCTTCCGACAGTTATTTGCTGTCGGAGACTGGGCAAATTAAGTAACCAATAATGTGTCATTTTTGACTCGAAAGCCTGTTGAATGGTTGTAAAAACCAATGGAGATGTATGAACGTAAACAAAGCAAAAGGAGTATGTAAGGATCGTAGCAGGTGGCGTTCTGTAGTTTCTGCCTACCCCCATGGGAAGAAGGCGTGAGTCTATGTATGTGTGTGTGTTTATTTTATTTTATTTATATTCTTAATTCAACGTTGGTTAAGTATACATTGTCATTATGGTCCAAATCACACGCACCTAGCCGCGGGAGGACCCTGGTGACCTGTAATACAGGTTTTTATTTAAACCTCCTTGAGGCACCAGTCTCTCACAAAGTTAGCTCCTTGTTCGTGCACTATTTTTAAATACTAGCATTAAGTACATAACTTGTGTATAGAAAATAAACGTCGTATATTATATTATGTAAGTGGATGATTTTGTTTTAGAAGTTCTGCATTTCATTTCCTGCTCAGTAGAGGCAAAATTTTCTTAAGGGTAAATATCTTGCCTTCTACTCGGATTTAAAGCTATCATCAATAATACAAGCTTACTTCGATCGTCCAATTCCATACTGACTTAACATTTCAAAGAATAAAATATCCAATAGGAATCCACAGAGCTTACTCTGATATCAGTAGCTTAACTGCTCGCTGTGTTCAATGCAAAAGGTTAAGAAACTCTACATACTCTAGTAATAAAAGTACAATCGTTTCTACATTTGTATCGGTATATTTAAATCTATGATCGCATTGACCATTTTATATTGTTACTATCTTTGCAAGAAAATGGACAGAACGTTATACAGCACGCGTAGCATGACCACCGTAGAAACGAGTTTTGTCGCTAGAAGAATAGATCAATAGACAATTCTGACAGATTGTGATTGTTTATCTGTCATTTTGTCTATTCTTCCGTCGACAAAACTCGTTTCTACGGTGATCATGCTACGCGTGCAGGGTAAGTTTTTATCCAGTGCGCAAACTTTAACACGCGTGTCTTTACTCTTTATTATGAACAACTTCTACCCAGAAATCGCGGAAAAAAAATTTGCTGTTCCCTACACTTCGACGAGTTAAGCGTAGTTATGTATGTGTTTTTTTCGCGATTTCAGGTTTGGTCCCATAGTAAAAGTTGTTCATAATGATGGGTAAAGTCACGTGTTAAAGTTTGCGCACTGGATAAAAACTTATCCTGTATATTTTTGTATATTGGCACTATTATGAGCAGGCACTAAAGAAGGAAAGTAGCTACATACGGGGTCAAAAAAAATTGCAAGCGAAACTACGTAGACCCGATGGATATCGAAATCTAAACATGATGATTTTTTGTGGGGTCATCGACCGCAGTTAGTTTACCCATTTGAAATATCAGACAAAAACATCTGTTTTTTTTTTTGTCACCTTTTATGACATGATGGATATCGATATCTAAACACGATAAAACAAAAGAAAACAAATTTTTTCAACTCATACTTCAAGTAACTAAACTGCGAGCGGTCGATGATCCTAAAAAAAACCTGTCAAGAACGAGTCGGACTCGCGCACTGAGGGTTCCGTACCTACCCATTATACCGCCATAATAAAATTGGTATCATTTTTATTGGTAAAAAGAAATGTGCAAATTTAGATTTTTGCGAAAACTTGTAAGTACCATTTACCTTAATTTTCATTTTTCGGAATTTTCCGTTTATTTGTGCTGTAAGTACTTCCGGTTGATCTAGAATTCTCAATATTGGTTAATATTGAGAATTCTAAGTCAACCGGAAGTACCCTATAGATTTTGGGTCGAAAACCTAAAGTTGAAAATTAAGGTAAATTTTGGTACCTACAAGTTTTCGCGAAAATCTAAATTTGCCCATATCTTTTTATTCTGTTGACTCAAGACCTTGATTTTTATACACCTAATAGGGACTATAGACCTCAATATTTGGTATAAATTTCAACTTGCTAGGTCCACCCGTTCCTGAAAAAATCGATGGTGACACACGGACAGACGGAAAAGAGAGTGATCTTATAAGGGTTCCGTTTTTTTACTTTTCTTTTTAGTTTTATCGTCTTTAGAAATCGATACTAATTTATCGTCTGCATAGTTTTGCTAACTAATTTTATTTGACCCTATATAAGTAAGATAAATACTCTTTATCGTAAACCATAACAAATTACAAGAGAACCATTGTGAGTTACACAGAATGATTACATCCAGCAGCAGCATAGCAGCATTCAGCTCTATTGCGTAAAAGTATAATATGTATGGCACCAATCCTATATAATACGTTGCCAAAATCTTGGAGGGAATATCCAATGGAAAAATTAAGAAGTAGGTTGAAAAGCCTTCTGTTAGAGAAAGCCTATTACAGCACTGACGAATTTCTGAATGATAAATTAATCTAATTCTTGTAATTGTGTTATTTCTAATTACTTTGACATTAAATTAACTAATTTTATTAAAATATTAAGAGTTGTTGACATTATTCTGTAGTACATTTTAATTTTTAAATTCTAATTTGGACTGTTAATAATAATTAATAAGTTTATAATTAATTGATTAAATGTAACCTACCTATTTATATTTGTACGCCGTTAAAGCAAAACATGACTGATATAATTTAATTGTAACATCTTGCATGCCATGTGTGTGTATACTCATGTTTTGGACAAATAAATGATCTTATCTTATCTTATCTTAAGTCTAATTTTGAATCTCCATAAATCCATATTCAATTACTACAATCAAGTTTTTTTCAAATCACACCTACGTAATGACTGTTTGTTTCTATTTTAATCTCATTTAAAACCTCGGATTTTGTATGAAAATATTTATTTCTATTGTAGATACAGACTATTTATCACCACCATTGTCACTTACCATCAGGTGAGATGCAAGCCAAGAGCTTCACCGTTGTGGTTAAAACAAAAACAAAAAAAACTTTTAAAAAAAATTTCGTCATAAAAATAATCCATCTAGCTTTGCGAATAACAAAGAAATCTCGGAAGAAAATCTTTGTGCAGAGGAATAAATACGAGTATTAAAGCAGACACTAATTTGTTGTACAGTCATTCTAGGACTTTTAATATTAGGTTCTTTCGTGATAAAAAACATTATTCGCAAAAGGAATACTTTTCTTGAAATGAGAATATTGCCATGCTAAAAATCAGAATGAGAATTTCAGGGAAGCGGATTTCCATGAAAAATATCTTTCATTCCAACTATCCAGATGCCTACTGGAACTTTAAATATAAATATAAAAATATAAAAAAATCTTTATTACTAGAAGAATGGGTACAGTAAATCTCCTTTAAATGCAAATTTGGTCTTATGTAATGTGCACTTAGGTGTCAAAGGAGTGCTTTGGCACTCGTACTAGGATTACCCTGTATCACGAATGCCATCACCTTCCTCCGGACCAACTAGGATACTTATTTATACTTACAATTAAATTTTGAATAAATTTGAAACAAAAATACAAATAATTAATACTAACAAGGATAAAAAAAGGAAAAAAAAAAAAAAAAGGAGTATGTGTGCGTGTGTGTATTGTAGTGTGTGTTTGTTTTAAGTACCATCCGAGGACGTGCGTATGAATACACAAGGCACGACCGAGGACCTTTTCAAAGCGAGGACCTTTTCGAGGGTCCTCGGTTTGACTTGACCAAAGATTCGTATTCTGCAAGCGATTTTGAGCCTTTCTGTATATTTAATAAGAAAAAGTGGTCTGAACCTCGGTTTGATCAAGATTTTTCATAATCTTACACACGCATTGTGTATCCACCAGGTGGCGCCACTGTCGCCTCATACACAGCCTCTTTACATTCATTTCACGTTGGTTGTATTATCCGAGGACTTTTGTGTTAACTTTAACACAAAAGACCTCGGTAAGGTAGCTTTTCCAAACAATGTGTATTTAAGACCTCGGTTTGCTAGATTTTCCGAACAGTGTGTATTCTATTCCTCGCTTAGACAGTTTTCCTCGTGTGTACAAGACGAATTATGTGCTATCATTTAAATACAATTATGGAAGAGAAAATTGAAGGTACACTGAATCCTTAAGCAAATCGTTAGTAGCGACTAGGTGCACAAGGAATAAGGAGGCTTCTTCTGCAGTATGTGCCTACTTAGATTACACAACATTATGATTTGAACCATAAAATATTGTATTGTCTTGGGAGCTGAATGCATGTGCTCTTCATGAAGAATTTAAATGCCTCCCTACGTGAAATATCGGCACCAAGATTTGAAGCAAACAAAGAGTATAAAAAAATAAAGAAAGTGAACGTAGTAAAGAAGACAACATAAACTTTACTGAAATAGAAGTAGGTTTATTCTAAATTGAAACGAATTATTTAACTAACTTTTACCAACGCTATACTCATTGAAATAATAATCAAGTTGCAGCGACATCTTTGATAAACATGAGCAGAAAACTTACTTAACAGTTTATAAAACGATTCAAACAAGGTAATTATTTTTATTTCACTAGATACATCTAACGCGTATGCCAAATTTGATGACGATACTATCAACTGTTGAGGAGTTCCCTCATGAAGAAACGACCTTGGCTGCAGCATCAGGACAAACTGATAATTATTTTAGTTTTACTATATAAACCAAACGCGTTTGCCTTTGAAGTCGATACTATCAACAATTGTGGAGTTCCCTCATGGGCACGCCACAATTGCGGCAGTAAGTCCCCTCTTTAAGGAGCGGCTAGAGAGGCGCCACGCCGTCCTCACCTTCCGCCTGACGCAAGTTCTCACCGCACACGGGTGTTTCGGGAGGTTCCTGTTCCGGATAAGGCGGGAGGAAACGTCCGAGTGTCACCAGTGTGGATCGCCCGGAGGACACGGTGGAGCACTGCCCGGCTTGGGCGGAGCATCGCCGTGTCCTCGTGGAGGCGATCGGCGGCGGTGATCTCTCGCGTCTGGCCCTGGTCCAGGCCATGGTACGGAGCGAGAGGGCATGGGAAGCCGTCACCTCCTTCTGCAAAGCAGTAATGCTCGCGAAGGAGGAGGCGGAGCGCGTGAGGGAGAGGCAAATGTCATGCCCTCACGCGTCTAACCGCCGCAGGAGACGACCTCGACCTCGCAGGCTGATTTCCAGTCACCGTAGCCACCCATTGCTCACCGTCCGCAAGTCCGCGCGGCTTGCGGACGGTGAGCAATGGGTAGCTCACCGTCCGATAAGGTCCAGGCCCGGGTCGACAACGGCGCGTTGTGTTCCACGCACGCCTCCAAGAGATGTCAGCACAATTGAAGGGGTTCGATAGGGTCAATGCCTGCCGGGGTTGCGGAGAAGTCCGAAAGGGATACCGTGATCTCTGGCAATATGGCAACTGAAGAAACACGGGTGGGTTTTAGTCTGACACGCCTTCCCACTCCGCCCAGAGCGGGAGAAGTTATTTGATAATTACCCTCCCAAAAAAAAAGGAGTTCCCTCATGAAAGAACGACCTTGGCTGGTTATTATTTTAGTTAAACTATATAAACCTAACGCGTATGCCAAATTTAAAGACGATGCTATCGACTGTTGAGGAGTTTCCTCATGAAGAAACGACACTGGTTGTAGCATCAGCAAAAACTGGTCATTATTTTAGTGTTACTAGATAAACCTAACGCATGTGCCAAACTGAAAGACGATGCTATCGACTTGAGGAGTTTCCTCATGAAGAAACGACCCTGGCTGCAGCATCAGCAAAAACTGGTAGTTATTTTAGTGTTACTAGATAAACCTAACGCATATGCCAAATTTGAAGACAATGCTATGAACTATTGAAGAGTTCCCTCATGAAGAAATGACACTGGCTCCAGAATCAGCACAAACTGGTAATTATTTTAGTTTTACAACCTAATGCGTATGCTAAATTCCAAGACGATGCTTTTAACTTTTGAGGAGTTCCGTCATAAGGAAACGACCCTGGCTGCAGCATCAGTACAAACTGGTTATTATCTTAGTTAAACTATGAAAACTTAACACGTATGTTAAATTTAAAGACGACGCTATCGACTTTTAAGGACTTTCATCAAGAAGAAATGACTCTGGCTGCAGCATCAGCAAAAACTGGTAATTATTTGAGTGTTACTAGATAAACCTAATGCGTATGCCAAATTTGAAGACTATACTATCAGCTTTTGAGGAGTTCCGTCATAAGGAAACGACCCTGGCTGCAGTATCAGCAAAAACTGGTAATTATTTGAGTGTTACTAGATAAACCTAATGCGTATGCCAAATTTGATGACGATACTATCAGCTTTCGAGGAGTTCCGTCATAAGGAAAAGACCCTGGCTGCAGCATCAGCAAAAACTGGTAATTATTTGAGTGTTAATAGATAAACCTAATGCGTATGCCAAGTTTGAAGACGATGCTAACAGCTTTTGAGGAGTTCCGTCATAAGGAAACGACCCTGGCTGCAGTATCAGCAAAAACTGGTAATTATTTGAGTGTTACTAGATAAACCTAATGCGTATGCCAAATTTGAAGACGATACTATCAGCTTTTGAGGAGTTCCATCATGAGGAAACAACCCTGGCTGCAGTATTAGCAAAAACTGGTAATTATTTGAGTGTTACTAGATAAAACTAATGAGTATGCCAAATTTGAAGACGATACTATCAGCTTTCGAGGAGTTCCGTCATAAGGAAACGACCCTGGCGGCAGCATCAGCAAAAACTGGTAATTATTTTAGTGTTACTAGATAAACCTAATGCGTATGCCAAATTTGAAGACGATACTATCAGCTTTTGAAGAGTTCCATCATAAGGAAACGACCCTGGCTGCAGTATCAGCAAAAACTGGTAATTATTTGAGTGTTACTAGATAAACCTAATGAGTATGCCAAATTTGAAGACGATACTATCAGCTTTTGAGGAGTTCCGTCATAAGGAAATGACCCTGGCTGAAGCATCAGCAAAAACTGGTAATTATTTGAGTGTTACTAGATAAACCTAATGCGTATGCCCAATTTTAAGACGATACTATCAGCTTTTGAAGAGTGTCCTCATGATGAAACGACCCTGGCTGCAGCATCGGCACAAACTGGTTATTATCTCAGTTATACTACGCAAACCTAACGCGTTGGCCAAATTTTAAAGTGATGATAGTTTCTTTCTCCTGTTGAAGAGTTTCTTCATTAAGAAACGACCCTAGGTACAACATCAGCATAAAATGGTAACTAAGCCGTTACTTTTAGAAAGCGCCGACAAACGTAAAGACTCGTCCTCGCTTGGTACTTTATTTTAGAAAATGTGTGTAAGAAATAAATAGGAACGTTCTACAATAAGTTACCTTACACGTAAAATGGTTTAGGTAGGTAGATTTTCATGTCCTCGCTTTGTACAAGTTCTACGCGAAAAACTATCCTCGGTTTAGTAATATAAAGTCTAACACAGCGTCCGCACTTTGTACAAGATATAAGAAATATTGTGTAAAAATACGTCCTCGGAAGGGCGTCGCAGGGCTTACATAAGGGGTCCTCGGTTAGCCTACACAAAGTCCTCGTATGTGCATCGCTGGTCACATTTAGCTGTGTATTTCAGGTCCTCGGTATGATAGCCGTAATTCATACAGAAAAATGTTGAGATAGCATTATTCCAATAAGCTCATCACTATAGATTTACTCACCTGTCTCTTTCTATCTCATTCAAAAAGGCCAACGACGTATTTAAACCAGTTTTTTGGAGGGTCCTCGGTTCGTTCTAAAACTAACAAGGTCCTCGTAAGGGTGTCTGTACAAACAAGGGTGTGTGTGTGTGTGTATTGTAGCGTGTGGGTGTGTGTTTGGTAGTGTATGTCCAGAAGGTATGAGTGAGTACCTATGCGTTGGTGAAAAAGTCAGTTAACCCAGTTTAAGGAAATTATCTCTATCTGCCGTATCAAGTCAACTTTATTTTTCCTTAAATTAGTGTATAACCATTAAAAGTCTCGTCGCTTTAAATGATATGATTACATACAATTTAAAGCGACGATACCGACTTTTAATGATTTTATACTGAAGATCACGTCTAAACGAGTAGTGTTAATGATTTGGAAAAAATATATGATAAATTACAGCATTTTCTTAATAACTTAATATAGGAATATTTTAGATTATGTTTATATTACATAGTGAAATTAATTTGTAAAGTTATGTCTATCGCGGATAAAAACTAAGAATCACGCAAAATCTATCTAGCGTATTTTTCTGAAACTTTCACCATTTTAAAGATAATTTAATTATTGATATTTTAGTATAAGTGTATTAATTAAATTACTTTTTGTTTTATGTTTAATAAATTAATAATGCGTCTAATTTGGGACAGCGCTCTTGATGGGCGAGTCCTATTACTGGCTGGACGTACGTCGCGTTGTGTGAGCTCAGTACAGAAATCTGCGTCTTAAGTACATAAATAATTAATAATACCAACCTATTACTGTCCCACTGCAGGGCAAAGGCCTCTTCTCATACAGAAAAGGCACGAGCATTGATCACCACGCTTGCTCAAGACGGTTTGACGATTTCAGACTAATACTAACTATACAGGGTGGCAGGGACATCAACGCGAAAATGGTTACCATGGATTTAGTACACAGTGCTGAACCCCCATGCGTTAAAATTTTTCGAGGGTTATTAAAAAAAAAACTGCTGTTTCATAGAAAAGTGCAATACCTACTCGGCCAAAATGTATGGAACAGCAGAATTTTTTTTAAATAACCGACGAAAAATTTCAAGAGGAAATAAAAAAGAAAATTTCAAAACATTCAGGGGAGTTCAGAATCATATACTGAATCCATAGTTACAGTTTTCGCGTCGATGTCCCTGCCACCCTGTATATCAAGATTTCCTCACGATGTTTTTCCATCAACAACATCAGTAATGTCCAAGATAAACTCAGAACGTAATAATATCATTTACATAAATTATTATCATACTCCTCTTTTAATCATCCAATGTCCGTAAATGTGACTTTGAACTTGATATTGATCTCTTGTTTACGTTGAGAGAAAGATTTCCTCAATTCCAAGCCTGAGGCGAATTTCCTCAATAATTTAATTAACGTTCCTCTGTCCTTGGAAATAAATACTTTCGATTAATCAGCCGCATCTGTGGCTGAGGGCTCTTCCTCCTCACTTAGGAAAAGCTTTAGCTTTAATAGGACTAACTACAAGTCTGCTCTCAAAACGGTGAAGGAAAACATCGTGAGGAAACCGGTATGTCCTAGAAGGAATTGCAATGCATGTGCTAAATGTACAGGTAAAAGTATCGTGCTGAAACCGAGGCGTTATGTAAAGTCTTTTCTGAAAACCACCCCTGCTACAGCAGTTGAGAAATTTGCAGCACACGCTGGAAACATTGTGGTGGCATCTACATTGCCACATACGAACTACACATCAAAGACCTGACGTCACACAAATCCTGCATCGCACAATTAGAGTTTACCGCGCGAACGATATATAAGACTATCCGACATCAATCGTTGGGCAGTTGCCCGCCAGACACGACACCCGTCTGGTCGGAGGATCCTCCCTTTTCTATAGAGGATGAGTGGACTTTATACCCTGTTCCTCATGCCTCTAAAACATCATTAATTCCTCAACGTTTGAAATATCAAACGCCCTTAAATCTTTGACTTGATATGATGAAAAAGATGTTACTTGTTAACATGAAGACAAAGTAAATTTTTTTCTTCACAAACACTAACAAAGTTGTTACTAACGAAACGGCTAAACAAAAACAGCTCCAAATAGACAAGACCCGTAAAAAATAACGAGATAGGAGACACTCAAATCAAATTTATTTATTCTATTCGCTATCCAAAATAACATGAAAGTCAAATAATACTCGATTAAATATACTAACAAACTAGTATGTTCAGAAGAGTGTTATTCTAAGCACGATCTTCTACTTATGGGCCAGTGACATCTGGACGGAGGTGCTGGAGTGATTTTACGTGCTTGGTTGTTCTATCATGTATGTATAAAGGTTGTTTGCAAAAGGAACCTTACATAATGCTGGCTGGCAGTAAAATGATTCTGATTGTGTTCGATCACTAAAGCGAATTCAGAATCAATTTCAAAATAAATTAAATGCTGTTCGGTATAGCGCACCATTTGAGAACGGCTGGGCTGATTTGGTTATTTTTTTTTAAAAATTCGAAATATTCGTTTAAAATGTTCGTTCGTTCGAATCAGGTTTTTACGGAAAGAAAAATTTGAAAAGTTGCCGGGAGAATTCGAAAAACTGAAAGTGCAATTTCTGTGGGAATTTTATATGAATTATTGTTTAGACAGAACAACGTATGTCGCGTCAGCTCGTTTTTAAATAAAACATTATTCCGGTAGGACACGCGGAAAAATGCTCATAAATATCTGCAAATCATCAGTGTCAGCACTCATAGGAGCTTTACAATATCTACCTGGCTTCTATTACCTAAGGTACATCGTTACGTGACATATTACATTGTATATGTATATGTGAGGACTATGTGGATCATATATTTTTTATTTTTTCTCAGTTTTAATGATAATCTGGCAGTGTAAGTAGTTTATGCGGCCTACCGTAAATGTCCTTTCTTTGATATTGTTCGTCGAATCGTTGAGCTTCTTAAGTTCTGAGTTGAGCTGCACGATTACTGACAAATGTGTGCACTGACCGGATAGGTTCACGAATCTGTGTGGTTCTTTTCTCAAAACACCATTTCAGACACCAATCTACATGGTCTTCACATAATCTGACCAAGATTATGTGTGAATTTGGTTTAGTTTTCAAGAAACGAATTATCCTACTAAACCAATGTCCCAAGTTACTAGTATAATAATATGAATTTTCTGCATATCGTCGCCGTGCAGTGAAAACCTTGTAAAGTTTTTTTTTGTTGTATTTTCTTTTAATTTATTTGTTGGGTAGAAAACCTCGTAATGCATAATTTAGTTTAGAACGAACGTGCACAGCTCTAAGATGGTTTTAATGCCTTCTATTTATGATAATGAGAACCTCGGAGAACGTCAATGGCGGCCATTTTTCAGACAGTTTTTATTTTCTCTTGTAAAATAACGTTTATTGCAATCACGAGGTTTTCACTGCACGGCGACGATATAAACTCTGGGGATGGATGCCAGACTTGGGCTTTAGCAAAGTCACAAGGCAACAAATTAGCTGTGTGTCGAGGTCATGGAAAAAAGTATGATGGGAGTAAAAAGAAAAGACCGGATTAAAAACAAAGATATAAGACAGGTAACGACGGTGAGTGACGTCACACAGACAATCAGAAAACTTAAATGGAAGTGGGCTGGTCACACTCTCAGAGGCTCAGACAAATGGAGCAAAAGAATAACAGTTTGGTATCCGAGAAATGGCAAACGAAATAGAGGTAGGTAGAGAAAACGCTGGATTGGTGAGCTGGAAAATACAGGGGGAAAATTATGGACTCGATTAGCAATAGATAGAGAAAAATTTAAGGAAATGGAGGAGGCAATAGGCACACAGACTAAGACAGCCGGTGTCAGTAATGGAATTATTGTAATTTTAATTTTAACTTTTTATTCACAACTTGTCAATAATTTTATTTTAGCAGCATAAGTTTTCAATGATCTGAATAATAGTAGTTTATGAAACTGTTGCATAATGAGGGGTATTAAAACATGAGTGTGTGTTTAATAGTATCACACGAGTGTTTTAATACCTAGTTATGTGCAGTTTCATACACTACTTTATCTACTCTCATACACTGGGATTAAAACTAATACCTACTAAATAAAAGATCAAAGTTAAAGTTTAAAAATCCCACGAAATTCAGTACTACAAAACAGCGTAATGAATGTCGTCTGCACCAGCACAGCACCACACATGCGCTACAGCGGGTGCTGCTGTCCCCCGCTTAAACGTTCCATTACAAAAGTAGATGGAAACTCCTTGATGATATTAACTTCTTGGATTAGCCCCGTATGATAATAGAAAAAAAATTGTTTTATAGCAGTATTTTGTAATGCTGGGGCCACACCAACGGGAAACACCGTTAATTATCGCGATGATAGACTTTATTCCGACGGGTTAAGGTTCATCATCGTGATAAATTAACGGCGTTTCCCGTTGGTGTGGCCCGAGCATTAGAGAAAAAGTGTTATAATATGATTCTATTTTTAAATTTTGGTATTGTGTTTATAAAGTAGGTATGTCAATATAAACTCATTTTGAAGTTTATAATTCGAATATTACGATATGAGAGTAGATAAAGGGCTTTTATTACATTATTATTATTAAACTCTGGATAGGTAAACAAAAAGCTTAGATCTCGGTGCAAAAAGCTAAAAACAATAAGTAAAGCGTCGAAGCAGTAAGTAGTTAATCCGTCCCTTGTCATTGAAATCGCCGATTGGCAAAATCAATGCCCTTCGAAGCTAAATCCAGCTAATCTTTCGACAAATATTCCCATAACTAAGCTTTTACATAATAATTAATGTCGAAGTGGCAAGTGGGTAGTTGGGTTTTTCCGTCTGGAATTTGTGCCCGGTTGATGGCTATAGGATCAATCTCTATTACATGGGACTTAAACATAACTGGCGAAATGTGGGTGTACTATAGGTACACCTCTGCCTAACCCTTCGAGGATTACAGGCGTGATTTTATGTTTTGTTATTTGAAAAGTACAATTTCTTCAGAAGTATCTTTTTAGAGTTGACTCCAAGAATGTAATTCCAGGAAAAGCTGGAAAATAAACATATTTAATAAGAAATATGATAAATATAATTTTGAAATGAAAACTTCTTTAGGCGCGTTGGGTATTTTTGAGATGGGACTAAACCATTGATTTCGCGACACCATGACGACACCTCATTTTTGTAAACGCGATTGTGCTCTTTATTTATATTACGTTACGGATCAATGTTCTATGCAAGTATGTTTACTTTTAAAGGTTTTGGAAGTATTGTTTTTTGTAAACGCGATTGTGTTCTTTATTTAGATAAGGTTACGGACCAATGTTCTACATATGTATTTTTCTTCCACCAAGGCGACCTTGATCAAGTTTTCACTTCTGTCGGCACTCCCGGATAGCCACAACTTTTTTTTAAGGTACCGTAGGTCCGAATGAAAAACGAAACCCTTACAGAGGTAAAATTTATTTGTTTGTATGTAGGGGGTAATCTCCGGAACTTCCAGTCGGAATTTGAAAAATAATTTTTGCATTGGATAGCCCAATTTTCGGGAAAGCCTATATATAGGCTATGTAGCATCACGCTTCGATCCTTAGGAGCCGAGCAAAACTTCGTCACGCGGGTGAAGTCGCCGGCAGAAGCTAGTTTTTAATAACGATAGTTACTTTTTCTTAGAAGGAGCTTTAGGGGTATGAGGAACAGGGTGTAAAGTTCACTCATCCACCACAGAAAAGGGAGGATCCTCCGACCAGACGGGTGTTGTGTCTGGCGGGCAACTGCCCATCGGTTGGAAGTTGAAATCTCGTACGTATGTCGATCGCTCGGTAAACTCCAACTGCGCGATGCAGGACCTGTGTGACGTCATGTCCTTTGATGCGCAGTTTGTATGTGGCGGTGTAACCGCTACAGAGCTAATAAAAAATAAAAAAACAGTGGCATTCAGGGAGTGCCGACAGAAGTGATAACTTGAACAAGATCGCCTTGGTGGAAGAAAAATACTGATATAGAACATTGGTCCGTAATTTTATCTAAATAAAGAGCACAATAGCGTTTACAAAAAAAAAAAATCCAAAACCTTTAAAGTAAAAATACTTGCATAGAACATTGATCCGTAACGTAATATAAATAAAGAGCACAATCGCGTTTACAAAAATTAGGTGTCAGTAACGCTCTCGATCCCGTGGGAATATCGGGATAAAAAGTATTTTATGTGTTAATCCAAGTTATAAACTATCTGTGTGCCAAATTTCATCCTAATCCGTCCTGTAGATTTTGCGTGAAAGAGTAACAAACATCCATCCATCCATCCTCACAAACTTTCGCAATTAGGTATAATATTATACAATAAATAAATAATAATAATTAGTAGGATTTAATTAACAAAATCGGTCTAATAGTTTTTAAGTTTATTCGTTACATACAAAAATTCAAAAATACAAATCTTTATAAATATGATATAGATAATGTTGAACTCGAAGTAATATGTACGAATAATATACGAGTATTGCGTATTGCTTTAGTGTCCTCCCTCTCGCCCTCACTATACATTCAGGCACGATACATTTTAGTTACAGGCGTTACAATACTTACCTACCCGTAAATGCCGCCATTTAATATTTAAGTTCCATGTATGTATCTCATAGTGCATGCCCACAATTAGGTACATACAAGTCTATTAGGTACTATTAATGCGCACAAATCCAGCATCCGAGCAGTAAAAAACTTGCTCGATCAGGGAATCAAATCTTAGTTGAGCTAGATTAGCCCAACCTTGGAATTGAACCCAGGCAGTCGCATTTGCGACCACTAAAGCAAAGAGGCAGTCCCAAAAAAATTATAAGCAATACCACAGATCGTAGAAGTTAATAAATAAATAATATAATAATAAATATTTTTTATTTCAGACCATGTCCATAATAATTACAAGTACCTAAAATGTGGACACGAATAAATGTTTTCAGGATATTTGAATCCTGTTTATCTGCAGTGGCCTGTAGGATGCTGTTAGTGCTACCCCGGACTTTGCTTAATAACGACGCGAGCCGCTTGCGCACGATGGCCTGACCTCCGCAAACATACCAGAGGCACTACAAAAGCGGGGCAGCCCTAACAACATCCTAAATCCATTGTTATATTGGACATTTAGAGCACTGAGCGGCCTCTGCGGATACCTAAACCACAGGCTCCACGCGTAGAAAGTCTGACAGTAGGCTCTAAATAGTCTGCCGGGGCTGCAAAGAAATCCGAAAGGGAGATCTTGGTCCCCGGCAACATGGCAACCGAAGTAACACGGGTGGGTTTTAGTCAGTAAGGGTCTGGACACGCCCTGCCGCTCCACCCAGAGTGGGAGAAGCTATTTGATAATTTCCCACCCAAAAAAAAAGGCTCTAAATAGTGTGACTTTAACTTGGTCACTACAACGCGCAAACCTGCGGGCCAGCATATTACTTCTGACCATAATACCATAAACTGTTTTTCCACCAAAACAAATTGTTCGGTTTCAGACGTTAATTTCACCAGAGTTTTGTTATAAAACAAGCAGGTATAAACCCATAGAAGTTACGGGGCAGAAGTTTTTTCAATTACAGTACAGGGGTACAATTTATGAAGTAACAAGAACTTGGATTTACTTCGGAGGCGAGAATTGTATGAGATTGCTGTGTGAAAGTCCTAGCGGTCAGTAACCGTTGCCTAGCGAAGTAAACACAGAGTATTTACTTTGTTGAGAGAAGTACATAGACACCAATGTAAATAGTAAAGCTTTTCCAATGTATTTCTCCGGTGTTAGGAAAAGCTGTGTAAAATTCTGTAATTAATTGCTGTGCGACTGAAGATTGTATACGAAAAATAAGGTAATTCTGAAGGTACATAAAAAACTTGTACAAAAAACGTTCACATTCAAGTCGTAATCTGTAAAAATTTTTGGTAAATAGATTGTATTTTTAACAGATTGCGAACGAGACGCAAATTGCAAACGTTCTTAAGAGCGTTTATTCTCAAAGTGGACAACGTCGCGAATAGATGTCAAATATTTCGCTGTTTTGACGCCATTATAAGAAAAAGGACCGCCTCCATAGCCAGCCGGCTACGCGCCACTACCAATGGTCTCCTGAGCGTGTTCTCAGATCGGTGGGACTCCCCTCTGCTGCGCCACTGGGTAGGAATCCATACAAGTTAATTTTATTTTTGTTTGTTTTGTCTCCTTATTACTAACTCTAGTTATTAAGTTATTTTGTTGGTACTAACACTATGGACTCATGTCTGAAATAAAGAATTTGAATTTGAATTTTGAATTTGAATATTACTGTATGGAAATATGAAATGTGGCTAACTAGTTCCCTAGAATATTAATAATGAATTGGAATTATAACACTGAATTTGATGTTGTAACCGTTTTAGGTGTAAAAAATGCATTTGGAAAGTTTCCAATTACCTTTTTTACAGCTAAGACTAAATATTCGGTGTAACGATATTAATGATTGCATTTCATAATCAATATTCTAGTTCGCTAGTTAGCCACATTTCTTATTTCCACACAGTAATATTGCTAAATTAATCAAAACAGGTAAATATTTGACAGCTATTTACGACGTTGCCAACTTTTAGGAAAAACCCTCTTAAAAATTACGGGAATTGCCCCTCAGGTGTCTTTTTTCTTGATATTTATTACAACAACCTGTATATTGTATAGTTCTGAAGCCATGTATACATCTATACTTAATAATAATATTATAAAGAGGTAAAATTGTTTGTAAGTTTTTATGTAGGGGTAATCTCCGGAACTACATGACGGATTTGAAAAATTCTTGTTGCATTGGATAGCCCAATTCTTGAGGAAGATTATAGATTATGTAACATCACACTAAGACCCTTAGGAGCCGAGCAAAAACAAGCAATACCGGGATGCGACGCGGTGGATCGTGGGCCAAAATTTCACGCGGACGAAGTCGCGGGCAAAAGCTAGTTGTCTATAAACAGAGTGTTGATTTGTTAATCCATAATAATTATTCATTTATTAATTCGAGTTACAATGACTCATATACAATATTCAATACATCAAACAATACATTAATATTACAATACAATACAAAACAAAAACCACCGTACATTCAACACTTAAACTAACACAACATTAATGGCCGGCCACTCTACAGTAGGTGACGTGCAAGTCACTGCAGCGTCGTATGTATGGACAGTAGAGCCTGTATCATCATCAGCACGCTGTACTTATACTTCTATTCTGTGACTATACTAATATTACTATACTAAGTAATACTAATATTACTAATATAATAATATTATGAAGAAGTAAAATTTGTTTAATACAATAGACGTGTATAGTTTTAGATTTAGGCTTAGTTCAATAAAGATTTATTTATTTTTTTATTATTTTATTTAATTTAACTAAGTATTCCGCTTAGCTATTTCTAAAGAGCCATAAAAAACCCTGAAAGAAATCAACACGTGTTTCACCTCTCAACGAGGCATCCTCAGGATGACGATTGACTTGTCGCGAACTCGTCTTGTTGAGGATGCCAGAGAGGCTAAACTCGTCTTGTTGAGAGGTGAAACACGTGTCGATTTCTTTCAGGGTTTTTTATGGCTCTTTAGAAATAGCTAAGCGGAACAGGTTACTAAATATATCCACGTTTATTGTATTTTACAATGGATTTCCGCAAGGTCACGCCTGAATCAATTAACTATCTAAAATTTGTTTTTTTGTAAGTTTGTATGTAGGGGTAATCTTCGGAACTGCCAGTCGGATTTGAAAAATTCTTTTTGCATTGGATAGCCCAATTCTTGAGGAAGGTTATAGGCATGCGGATGAAGTCACGGGCAGAAGCTAGTATACTAATATTTTGGTACTAGGACATGCCGGTTTCCTCACGATGTTTTCCTTCACCGTTTTGAAAGCAGTGGTGATGAAATAATTAACAATATCTACCAAACCGCACTGGGCCCGCGTGGTGGATTACGGCCCACTCCCTTTCACAGAGAGGAGGCCGGTGGCCCAGCAGTGGGAACATTATAGGCTGATTATGTTATGTTACTAATATTGTAAACCACGGGTGACCACTGAAAATCAGCGCTGTGCTGTGGGTCCCCCATAGCACAGTATCATGCTGAGTGGAAGCCTTCTTGTCACAGTCATGTCGTGCAGCTGCCGCATAAGTAAATTCTGTTCTATGCTCGTGATTTGTTATGTGCTTTGCGTTGTTCTCTGATTACTCTTGTCTTTTATGTATGCACGTGTTTCTGTGACAAATAAACCTATTTTTCTTTCTTTCTTTCTTTCTTTCTAAATGCGGAAGTAACTCTGTCTGTCGGTCTGTCTGTCTATCTGTCACCTTTTCACGCTTTAACGGATTTGAATGAAACTTGGCACTTAGTTAAACCAAGACCTGGGTTAGGACATAGGATATTTTTTATCCCGGTAGTATGTTCCCGTAGAGTAATTGCCTCCACGCGGGCGAAGTCGTGGTTAAAAACCAAGTAAATAATAAACTAAATATTATGAAAGCCGATGGCAAAATTTTCAATACTTTGCTTATGATAACTTAGCATCTCAAATGTTTCAATGATATTACAGTTTATTTTTTATCCCAGAGACTAATTTGACAGGTGCAAATGTCAAACTCCAAATCACTTGAAATGTCAAATTAGTATAAGTAAGTTTAGAGAGAAAGTAAAATAACCGCTAAACTAAGTTCAGCTATTGTTAAAACTGATTGTCGGACAATTCAGCATAATAAGCTCATAAAAGAAAAAGATAAATATAATCAATATCCGTAGTTACCGCGATATAACAGTAAAAACTCTATTAAGTAATAAAAAGAAATGAGGCTTATTTCAACAGCTGAGGAAATTGTATTTGTGGGATAAACAACGCCATTTTGTTTTCTATTACTAAGAGTAGTGTTACCTAGTTTCCTGTCATTTTATCGTTTTAGCTTTTTAAATTAAACTTCAGTGTTTATGGTTACAACTACAAATAGTTAGAATAGAATAACATTTATTGTCTCCAGTTAAGAATAGAATAACGTTTATTAATTACAATTAGTAGTAGTGGACTAGTGGTATATACACAAACTTCAAAGTAAAACACGATGTACATAAACGTACAATTACTAAACTCATTTTAAATTTAAGAATTAGAATTGTAGTTCAATTCAATTTCTATTCTTAATTCAAAAATATATTTTAATACCTAAGCATAATGCTGACGCTAAAACTTTACCGGAAGCAAAAAGTTTTAGCGTCAGCTTTATGCTTAGGTGGCTAGCGGGTTGCTAAGCACTGGTTATCAGCTTAAACCATTGATTCCTTATTACAAAAAAAAGGTACATTTAGCAACAACGGATACTAAATTATAGTTTTAAATTAAAAATAGAAATTGAATTGAACTACAATTATTCTAATTCTTAAATTACTTTAGTCATTGTAAATTTATTCTTGTGTTTTACTTCCAAATTCAAAATATTTTTTGCTTACAAAACTGTTTGTTGAAATTGCAGACTTTAAGTACCTAATATTGTTATTAATAATTACATTCGTATGTGGAGGGAAGTCGTAAAAAAAATATTTAATTATCGGCATTTCTGCATTGCGTTAGAAAAAGTAAATGAATAAGTATTGCCTAAAACTAATCATTTAAGACGTTACACATAAAATTATCGCGTTACCTTATAAAAATTTGAGTAGGTAGGTCCCAATCATAAATTCAATCACTTCAATTTACAAACTAAAATTAAGATATAAATCATCACGTCCTATATAATCTGTTTGTCTATGGAACTTGACCTTGGATCCGCCGGAAGTGACGGACAAGCGGCCATTATCCTTTACGACGTTACGTCATAACATAAGTACTTGCCACCTTTTTTATTAGTGCGATTGATTGCCATTAGATAATTATTATTTTGGATTGAAGCGTACGTGAAAATTGGTGGACGATTATTTGGTATGTAAGTAGGTACTAAAGGTTATGGCAGTACCTACCTAATAAGGTGAGTTTATATTTTGACGAAATTGGATGTGATTGTTGTTGATGAAATAATAAATTAAAATAAACATAAACTAAGGTATTTGAATTCATGAAAATAAACTTAAAATTAATTTGAATGCTTATTGATGTTTTTGCTACAATAATTAAGTTTCCTGAAAAAAAAAGTCCTCAATCATTGAAAAAAGATTCTCATTGAATTACAAAAAAAATACTATTAAGAGCTAAATGATGATGATATAAAATTAAATCTAAAACTTACCGTTTGTTTTGCTCCCTTCAAAACAGCAACAGTCTTCACTTTCGTGATAGTTTTACCGATAATAATAAATTCACATTCACAACACTATCAAAAACAATAAATAGTACCTACATAAAAAAACTCTTTGCTACATTTAAAAAAAACTATTTTTGTTTATACAGAACACTGGAACCACAACCAACTCATTCTTTATTTGAATTTCCCGCGCGCGCCTTCGAAAATATGTACCGTCAGCCGAATAGTAAATAAGGGCGAGACTAGACTGCCGCGTTTCGCGGCTACCGTTCGACTGCCATCGCGGTCCTTCCTTGCAAAGTTCGCGCGGTATCTAAACGCGTTACCGCAGGCGCGATGCAGCCGAGATGAAATGGGCCGTGTGCGCGTAATTAGCGCGTTTAATCGTAATTGTCGCGCCAATATAAACGACTTTATGTGACGTCATTGTTTACGCGATTATAGCTTTTGAATTGGAAAGAATTTTTACGGGGTTTGGTTCTATAAAGACTTCTCACAAAAAGTTCGAAAGTTGGTAGCTCACAGTCATAAATGTGGATTAAAGTTACGGAAAAGAAAAATTATTTGGTGAGATTTACATTGAATTGATTGATTTTTCATAAATTAATCCAATGCCGTCGAAAGCCAAAATAAAAACATGAGAATTTCGTTGTCAACCATGATACTTTTTGTCTTTTACTTGTAACTTCTTATTAAATTACATACCATCTTTAAATCGTTTCGGTTACACTTAATAACGATAGAGTAGATTGCTATAACAACAACTAGATAACAACTATAACTCTAACTTTCTTGACCTCAAAACGACTTTTAACTTTAACTCTTAATATCTAAATATATCTAGGGAATTGCCTAGATACTGAGTTAACAAACCCAGTAGGTAGCCAATTCCCTAGATATTCAAAGCTATTAAAGCTACTTATAACATTTAAGTTATTAATAACCTATTCAAACAGCTTTAAACTAAATTCACTATTAATTAATACTGAAAATTACGATAGAACTCATTGCCATGGTAACGGATGAGGGTCTCGTGGCTAAGTTATACCAGTCACACGGTCAAAGTCAAATCGTTTAATTCAAATAGGCACATTAAAGGCTCTTTTCAACGTCAAAAATTAGGACGCAGATATATGCCAGTGACCTTGAGTGGTTAGCTTGCCTGTTCTGTACTGAGCTCACGCAACGCGTCGTACGTCCAGCCAGTAATAGGACTCGCCCATCAAGGAGTGCTTTCCCGAATTAGACACATTATTAATTTGTTATACATAAAACAAAAGGTATTTTAATAAAACACATATACTAAAAGATCAATAATTAAATTATCTTTAAAATGGTGAAGGTTTCAGAAAAATACGCTCGATAGATTTTGCTTGATTCCCAGTTCTTTATTCGCGTTAGACATAGCTTTACAAATTAATTTCACTATGTAATATTAACATAATCTAAAATATTTATTTATTAAGTTATTAAGAAAATGCTCTAATTTAACATACATTTTTTCCAAATCATTAACACTACTCGTTTAGACGTGATCTTCAGTATAAAATCATTAAAAGTCGGTTATCGTCGCCTTAACAAGAAAATTTTCGTAATTGATTCTAGTTGCCCTTTCCAAAAGGTAGTTTCGTATGGAGAACAATGGGCATGAAACTCCACCGTTACTCTTTCACAGGTCGATCGAAGTTTAATCAACGCTTGCCGCGGTCGATTCGTGGATGGGTGACCATCCATTACATATCGAGCCCTGTCCGTGCCTCGGAAAGCACGTTTACCCAGTCTTACCAAGGGGTATCGTGTTACCCGGTAACTGGGTTGTGGAGGTCAGATAACCAGTCACTTCATGTGAAATACTGGTATTCAACTGCATCCGGTTAGACTGGAAACCGACCCCAATATAAATGGGAAAAGGCTACGTAGAATGATTGATACTATAGTAACGGATGGATTTTCAAAGGGTAACCAACAGTAGGTATTATCAAGAAAATTCCGCACCCCACACCAAAAAATAAACGTAAGTAGGTAGGTACATACTTAATTTATTCGTTAAGTTCTAGGTTATTGTAAATACAACGACATTAAAATATTTTTACCGTAATTATTAATCCATATGTCAATATTGATAGTAATGGATGTGTAATTGTGTGGTACCTATTTTATGTATTTATTTACAAATTCTTATTTGTTAATTTTAGTTCATTTAATTTTAATAGCGTTGAACCGATATGCCTATTGGAACACGTAAGATGTTGATAGTCAGTCACATGATCACATGATCCGAAGCCACATTAAATACACACACACATTTTAATCAAGAATTTATTCAAATTCTTTTGATTTTCGAATAGTTACCTACATCATTAAAAAAAATGGAAACATAATCAAATTATGACGAATCCGTACAGTTCCTTTTTCCATTCGGCTACGCAACACAGAAAACCCATTAATTATAAAGAAAAAAAAAATAAAAAATTTGCTATCGCGGTGAATCGTGCAATGGCCCACCTTCCATCCCGCGCCGTCGCTCTATCACCTGTGCACTTGACGATATTATGACTGCGTCATTGAACATAGTTCGCGTAGCTAAATTTTTGGGCCAAACATGTACCTATGAACTTTTTGCCATTGATACTCCAAGCAGAAAAAACTGTTTATAGAATCGACTGACGCATAGCAACAGCAGCCTTAGAGCAATACTTATGTCTACCTATCTAACTTAAAGTGAACAGTATCTAGTGGTTAAGCTTGTCCGTGCTAAGAGCTTAACTCAATAACTTTTACTTAAGTGATCATTTCGAAGACTACTTACTTTAGGACAAACTTTTTTAGCCCAAAGTTTTTATACTTGTTATGCACACAGATGTGTGTTGTGTGTACCAGTCCTTATGTCGTTTTTATAAATGTTGTGAATAAAATACCTAAAATAGGTGAAAAGCATGGAATTAGTATGTACTAAATTAAGGTTCTTGGTGAAAAGTATAACGTATTTAGGTACACTTTTTTCTGTAATGTTAATTTTTTACTTTATTTTTGTGAAACTTATGTGTTTTTTCTGGAATCAAATTTATTATTATTATTTATTTCCTTTAATGCCTTTTCATACATATTGAATACATTTTAAATATTGTTATAAAAATAAAAAACTTTTAAAAATATAAAAAATAGTAGACCCTGTATCGGGAACAGGGTCCAAACTACCGGGCGGTGGTCTGGACTCCTGAGAGAGGAACCTCCTAACGTTACGCGCCGTGTCCAGAAGTACCGCTTTCTGGATCAAGCCCTTGATCCATCTGCCTAACGAGAGCCTCCTCAGGTGTTGGTCGAGGCTCTTGACAATCCACATGTCGACAGCCTCGCAAGCCAGGTCAAGATACTTTATTATTGATTATTATTATTAGGTAGGTATTGGATTTTATCTGTGCAAGCATGGTCAAAGCCTAGGTTACAATGACTGCCTATATAGTTCAGCTATGTTGTGTGTAAATCCAATTTAATCAATTTAGTTGCTACCTATCTATTCAAATGATCCAATTCCTTCGTGGGCGTTGATCACAGATGGCGATCATGACAGATACGTGCTCTATTTTATTTAAAGTAGGTTTTTGTTTCTCTTTTTTGCTAATCATGTAAGTACGTTACGTCTTAACAATCACTCACATGTAGTTTAATTAAAGCTTCATAGTTTTTGCATGAAGTATGTACACACAATGACACAGCAGATCGCTAAACATAGCTTTTTAGGGTTACCTAGTCAACAAGGAACCCTTATTTAGTACTAGCTTTTGCCCGCGGCTTCGCCCGCGTGGTAGTCGGAAAATATCCCACGGGAACCTACTACCGGGCAGTACCGGGATTACATACCTAATAGTCCAGGAAAAGGTAACAATGGAATATTTATCAAATTGTTAAAGATAACAATGGTTACTGTGGGTCATCCTTAGAAGATAAACATATGCGATCCAGGACTTTTTTGTTGAACTTTTTAAGATCTTCAATTCTGTAGAACATAAATTTGATGTATCTCTAACGGTTTACGCGGCGCATGCCAGTAAAGCTCCTAGTCGGCTTGATTTTTTCCGACATCTTCGACAATAATCCTCATATTTCAGCCAATTTACACCAAACCTTAATTAATTATACACCAAAAACTTTCGCAAGAATCACTCCGTCCCTCACCAAGGGACCGTTTGAAAATCCGTTCGGGATTTTTGAGTTTATCGCGTTCAGACAGATAGGCAGACGCGGCGGGGGACTTTGTTTTATAATATGTAAGGATAAGGATAATATTTAATTATGTAAGGATACAATTGGCGTGTCGTCAAAAGTGGAACTAACACCACCATCTTGTTTTTAGGTTTCCGTACCTCAATAAGAAAAGACGGAACCCATTTAGGATCACTTCATTGTCCGTTCGTCTGACCGTCTGTCTGTCTGTCATGTGGGAAATTATCAAATATCTTCTGCTCCGCCCAGAGCGGGAGGGCATGTCAGACTCTTACTGACCAAAACCCACCCGTGTTCCTTCGGTTGCCCTGTTGCCGGGGGCCACGATTTCCCTTTCGGTTTTATTCGCAACCCCGGCAGGCATCAGCCCTAGCGGACCCCGTCAATTCTGCTGACATCTCTTTGAGGCGCGCGTGGAACACAACGCGCTGTCGTTGACCCGGGCCTGGTCCTTATCGGACGACGAGTTACCCATTGCTCACCGTCCGCAAGCCCACGCCTACGGTGACCGGAAATCGGCTCTCGATTCCCGACGCCCAGGGCGTCTCCTCCTGCGGCGGTTGGGGGCGTGAGGGCGCGAATTTTGCCTCTCCCTCACGCGTTCCGCCTCCTCCTTCTGCGAAGCAGTAATGCTCGTGACGGCCTCCCATTTCCTCTCGCTCCGTACCATGGCCCGAATCAGGGCCGGACGCGAGAGATCACCGCCGCCGATCGCCTCCACGAGGACACATGCGTGGAGGTATCAAGTTGAAATTAATTATCAAATACGTAGGTGTACGGTCCCTTGGAACTCTAAGAAAATCAAGCTTCTAAGTAAACGCAATAAAAAATACGGCCATTTATGCGATATATTTTGAAACTCGCGAATAAATCAAAAGCAGGGTACTTCCCGTTGACCTAGAATCATGGAATTTGGCAAGAAGCAAGGTCTCACAACACAAGTAAAGGAAAAAGACCAAAAATCATATTTTTTTTAGTTTTATCACATAAAAAAGTTTTTTTACGATAACAAACTTACATTTGCAGTTGGAGAATTGACCGTGACGCATATAAGAGAGACAATTTACAAAGATACGTTTATTCTTCGGATAAATTCATCTCAACTACGGAACCCTTCATTGTGCGTGGTCAGTCACGCAATCGACTGGTTTTTAATACATTTCAAGTGACATTTCACAAATGTTTACCAACAGCGTCCCCCCTCCCTCCCCACCTGCCCCGTCAACGTCATTCGAGCACCAAACGATTCTTGTAAAATAGCAATGCATATTTCTTTTCAGCACAATTTCCTTACAGACTTATTCCTTCAGGTTGCCACAAAATAAATTAAATTCTCATACGTTTAAAACTCCATTGCCAATAATAACAATATGACAGAAATAATCAAAGGCGTGACGTCTGGCTGAGTCGCTCCCGAATGCTATTTACGAATCAAAATTTACGAAATACGCATCGATTGTGTGACACAAACGTGGCTAATGATGCCATTAAATAATATGCATAGGTAGATTGGAAAATAAAGGTTTGAAATATTATTTTAATAAAAGTTTATAATTATAAACTAATATTAAAATAAAGAGAAAACATTTATATTTTTGTTTGTAATGAATAAACTCAAAAACTGCTGGATCGATTTTAAAAATTCTTTCACCAGTGAAATGCTATATTATTGTATAAATATATGTATATATATACATATTTTAAATCACGTTCTCGAAAACGGCTCTAACGAGACCGATTTTGACGGCACTTTCACTGGCAGACTGAAGTTAAAAGGAGTAACTTCGGCTACTTTTATTTAAAAAAATAATTAGGGTCCACGCGGGCGAAGCCGCGGGCAAGAACTAGTACATTTAATACAAAAGTTGAAAGTGTTTCATTTTAATTTAGATTTTACAGTTCAGTAAAAATAAATAAAAATAAATTGAATATCAAAAGGACCTAAAATATATAAATTGACCTTGTTTAGAACGTCCCAGATTTGATCAGTACCTATTCAATTTGGTACTAAGTAAATTCTTGAAAAATTTCTATTCATCCTAAAATGCTTTATTTTTTAGGATATTTAAGTAACTTTTTTGAACCAATTTATGTTCAAATTAAATATTTTGTTCAACACTGTCTAAGTGGTATGGTTTAGGCTCAATTCACATTGCCGAATGAAAGCGAGTTTTTTTAACAATATTGTATATATTGGCAAAATGAACTTTATGTCAGTTGTGTAACGTACATACTCGTATAAACTAGATTTTGATTTGATTGATTTTTAGCTCTGATTAATATAAACCTTAATACCGAAATAAATTAGACGTATCAAACTCATTGCGATTAAAAGTAACTAAAATTGAAGTTGATGCTAAAGCTATCATCATCAGCCTATAGCAGTCCACTGCTGGACATAGGCCTCTCCAATTGCACGCCATTCAGCTCGATTCTCGGCAACTCTCATCCAGCTGCTACCAGCCACCCTGCGAAGATCGTCACTCCATCTAGCCTGAGGGCGTCCTACCTTACGTTTGTCAAACCGTCACCGTTTGCCGTTTGCGTTTGCTAAAGCTATATAATGACAAAAAATAGGAAACAAATACATCCTTTTCATTGTAATAACACTTCTTGACAGCCAAGACCGTGGTGACCGTGACAGCCAAGAGGTGAGTCCCGAATTTGGAAGTTTTTGTTGTAGGTTGGTCGCGGACCGCGATCCGGTTGCTTTGGGAACCACTGACCTAAGTTACCTGACGTATTACCCGGTAATAAGTCCTCGTGGGATAATTTAAGACCTTTTTAGTAAGAAATATAAGTTTCAAGACTTTGTTTGTATTGTGGTCACAAGTGCAAGTAATGAACGCGGGGTCCTCGGCTCGCGCACTGAGTCAGAACAAGAATGATTGGAAGAGAATTAAAGTACCTAATACATTTGTTGACGCCATAGATATAAGGGTTAAAGCCAACAAAATATCACTGCATAACCATAATAGGCATAATCAGCCTATAAGAGACTCAGAGACAGCGGGCCGTAATCCACCACGCGGGCCCATTGTGGGTTGGTAGATGTCACATGTCTTCGAATTTTTAGTTCTAGGACATGCCGGTTTCCTCACGAAGTTTTGATTCGCCGTTTTGAGAGCAGTGGTGATGAAATAGTTTACACAAAGTCAAGCGCCTTTCAGGGTTCGAACCTATGACCAACTTGTAAGTCGTGGACGTTACCACTGGACTAACACTCAAATATCATGTTATATTAAATTAACTATATTAAGATGGATCCGCAGAATTATTCTCTCTAAGTTAGATTTGTTCCATAAGAACTTTTCCATAAGAGATTTGTTCCATAAGAACAAATTGCCATACAACGTGGCAATGCTGCCAGCCTTTTGGGCACTTTTCCTATTGACAGCGATATGGACGAGTTTTTTGATGCCCTATGATCATTTCCCCGCCCTTTTTATATGCTTGTACATATTATTATTTTAAGTCTGATCGTTTTTAAATAATGTAAATACTTAGATATAATAAGAATTATATGTTAATTTTCTGTTCAATTGTAAAATAAATTGTTACGGATCAATGTTCAAAAAAAAAAAATTAATGTTTTTTTTTTATTGGATGCTGTAGAATGGTAGTAGACCATGGTCTGAATAACGTTTGTTCTAGCAAAACTGTGATTCAAATTTCACGGTGTACACAAATTCAAGGGAGAGGGGGGAGGGGGGGTGTTTCATGTCCACCTACCTTAATATACGGAAATATCAACGTTTTAAGTCGCTCGAGCGCAAATTGTACCTACATATTATACAAAATTATTAGAACCATTTTCATTCAAAATACTTAGGTACCAAGAATTTTGTAGTAATACATTTCAAAAGGAATCCAGGGTAAAGCAGCGTTTCAAAGAGAAATGCTTTGAAGTGAAAATGAAATAAGTTGCATTTGCTTAATATTTGTAAAGGCATATTTAAACTGGTGTTGTTCTGTGGAACTACTCGTGTTTTCAGAAAAAGAATAAGTTTGAAAATGGAAGTCATGCTCAGCCGCGGGAACACACGCTATTCGTTGGAGAAGTCGGCACAGCCACTTCGAGAAATACAAGTGTGCCTGTAGGGTAAGTATAGGTACCCTTATCACCCATTGTTAAAATATTTATAGTCTGTGACTCTTGTGTGTTAAACTTCGCGCCTTTTTCATATGTTGTCGTTTCCCTTTTTAGGGTTCCGTAGTCAACAAGGAACCCTTATAGTTTCGCCATGTCTGTCTATCCGCGATCTAGTTCCAAGACTGTTAGTACTAGAAAGTTGTAATTTGGCAAGGGTATACATATTAATCATGCCGACAAAGTGGTAAAATAAAATTATGAAAAATTTTTTTTTTTTGGGTTTTCTATCCCTTGATGTGGGGTATCGTTGGAAAGGTCATTCAAAAAAATTGTGAGTGTGTTTAAACCATTTTTGAATTCAGAGATCCGTTTGCGAAATATTAAGCATTAAAGTGAACATTTTTGTTAGAGTCAAGTGTGTGTGTGTGTGTCCCCCCCCCCCCCCGCCAGCTAAATGGTTGGTTTTAGATATGTGAAAAAATTCACGGCAGTAGCTTATATAACGAAATTTAAAAGGAAAACTATCACAGCTGAGTAGGCTTTACAAGTTAACGACTAAAAATCGACCAACTTAGATTTGCGGTTGTTAAAACATGTTCTCCCATACATTCCGTATGAAAGATTTTTTTTCAACTACAAAGTTAAGTTTGTTCTTGGGATAAATTCATCCCAACTAAGGAATCCTACATTGTGCGTGGTCCGACATGCACTTGGCCGGTTTTTTCTAGTCTGTGAACATCACTAACAAAGTTTGTACTCCGTATAAAAACTATTTTATTAAAAGTAATCTCAAGTAATCCGATTTTTTCATTGCACTATAAAACAACAGCAACAGCTGACGAAATATGGGTATTACAATAATTGTAATACCCATATTTCGTCAGCTGTTGCTGTTGTTGTTGTTAAGTATGCTAGGTTCTCCTCTATTATATGTTAATATTTGAAATATGTTTGATTACTATACCTGTTTCAATCTCTATGTTAATTAATGTAATTGGTGTTACCGTTTTAATTAACAATAAACATTATTATCATGCTCCCTGTTATGTTAGCAGTCTCATGTTATAGGGAACGAGTCTATTGCACAAACCTATAGACTCTAGGTTGCTACTGAGCAGTTCCAAAAGGCCAACCCAATAACACTTTTCCTGGGAATTGCGATTTCAGACCGGTTTCCTCACGATTTTTTTTCTTTACCGATGTCAGTAATCAAGGCCAAGATAAACTCAGAAAGTACATAATTAATTGAAATAGTAGATTGTTGTCGTTGTCCTCGTAAGGAATCAATTTCCATACCTACGAGGTATTTAGGCTATAGTCCGAGTAGGAATTGATGACGTTCACGCATGTTAAACACTTCTACTTTTCATTTCGAATTTATGGAAAGTAAAAAATAGTAGTTTACCTAAAATATTTATTGGTAATAACAACATGAGTAATTCTAATTACCTATTTAAAATTAATCCTTTTTTAAATATGGAACACACCGCGTCACCGCCGCGGGCCGTAGGTATTTTTTTTTAAATTCACACTGGCTGTTTGTACAGACGCCAGCACATCAAGCTACCCGAAACTGTCAAATTTTCTCAATCAACTTTGAACCTTACACTTCAGCTATAAAGTTGAAAATCTATTAAATAAATTTGACAGATTGTGGTAGCTTGATGTGCTGGCGTCTGTACATTCACAAGGCTGCAGCATTTTCTTTTAATTTTAATCGATGTTTTTTTAAATACGTAAAAATTTCGTAGCCGACTACCTAACCAAAAATAGTTCTATTTTTTAAATTTATTCCCGCCCTACAGAGGGACACAATTACTATGAGCCTTACCCGCGTCTTCCACCCGCTACTCGGATCAAACAAAAACTACTTTCCGAGTATGAGAAATGAAAAAGTCATATTTATACTACCCCGGATTTGAACCCACAATCACGTACATGAGAGGCTGGGCCCTCACGACATGTTATAACAAAGCTAGCTTTTGCCCGCGGCTTTGCACGCGTGGATATCAGAAAATATCCCACGGGAACGTACTACCGAGATTTTTAAGTAGTATTATGGGTATTAATCCAGTTAAGTATAAACTATCTGTGTGCCAAATTTCATCAGAACCCGAACCGGAACATACATCGAGACAAACAGAGAAACAGACAAACGGACAACAATTCTAAGAGCCATATTTTCGCCATCGGACTCGTACTCACACTTCGACGTAATTACTTTTTTTAGGGTTCCGTACCTCAAAATGTAAAAACGGAACCCTCATAGGATCACTCGTGTGTCTGTCTGTCCGTCTGTCACAACTAATTTGCTCCGAATCTAATGGACCGATTACGTTGAAATTTGGTACACATATGTATTTCTGTGACCCAAACACGAATGTGTAACGTAAATAAAAGAATTTTGAGTAAAGGGGTCACTTTTGGGGGGCAAACAAGAAAATTAAAAAAAAGAAGTTTTGCTAATAGTACCGTGTGACATATCAAATAAAAGGGGCCTGTTGCGGGGAAAAATAAATACTTTTAAAGATATTTAAGAAATTTGATGAAAATTGACCATTCCCCCCTTATCTCCGAAACTACTGGACCAAAATATATACGTAGTATGGCTCTTTACTTATAGATTACAGGAAAACCTATAAGAAGTCTATGGTCTTAAAATAACATGGTAAATAATATTGTGCGTACAAACTTATATTTGTAGTTGGAATGTATGGGAGAACATGTTTTTCAACTACAAAGTTAAGTTTATTCTTGGAATAAATTCATCTCAACTACGGAATCCTTCATTGTGCGTAGTCCGACATGCACTCAGCTGGTTTTTTTGTACAGTTTTGACTTCGACATCAAACTATTATAGAATCATCACTCTCCCTTATCTCAAGTTATTTGAGGTCGGCGCTAAGCTATTAGAACAGCATAAGTCAATATGTAAGTACTTATCTCTCAGACACGAGAAGAAAAGATGAGTGTTTAATATGCGACTGCTGTTTAAAACACATTATGAAGCTGATAGATAGCAACCAGCAGGTACAGTACGTCGTTAGCCAGGTCATCAGGTGTATATGGCCGACATACGATTGTGTCGTTTTTGGCGCGAAATTAATCAACTATGGCTCGCACGCGACTATACACAATACTTCGATAGGGCACACACGAGCGTTTGCAATCGACTGTTCCATCATTTTAATAAGACTCATCATCTATCTACCTAGCCTTTTCCCAACTATGTTATATTTTGTGAACGTGAGAACGCTGTAGGCTTACTGGACTGTAGACCTGTTGACCATTTTCTGTTTTGTTACTGTCCTCCCATACCTAGTAACACTGTTATTTGAATGTATTGTAAAAGCTAATTATTTTTAAAAGAGTAACCGTGGAGTTTCTTGCCGGCTCTTCTCCATAGGAAACGACCAATTGGAACCGTGAACTTCTTAGCTTCTGACGTTTCATAAGTGCCCTTGTAAGTTTATGTGAAATAAAATATTTTGAATTTTTTTAATTATGTTGGGGTCGTCTTCCAGTCTAACTGGATGGATACAGCTGAATACCAGTATTTTACATGGAGCAACTGCCTATCTGACCTCCACAACCCAGTGACTCGGTAATACGATACCCGTTGGTAAGACTGGTTGTCAGACTTTCGGGCTTCCGTAACGACTGTAAAAGATCCACGAATGACAGCCGGAACCAACGGCTTAACGTGCTTTCCGAGGCTTGGAGTAGTCTGGGAATGTAAAAATGGTCACCCATCCACGGGCCGATCCCAGCAAGCGTAGCTTAACCTGATGGATCTACTCGTGCAGCTGTTATTACTTAGCGACGAGCTCCTCGTACCATGTTTTAATACAAATAAATATTATATATTCTATTCTATTCTTGACATACTTAAGCTCCATTTAACATTTTGAAATTAAAGTCTTAGATAGTTAATTGATTCAGGCGTGAACTTGCGGAAATCCATTATAAAATACATTAGACGTGGATATATTTAGTAACCTGTTCCGCTTAGCTAAACACGTGTTTCACCTCTCAACGAGGCATCCTCAGGATGACGATTGACTTGTCGCGAACCCGAACACGGCGTGTTGCCACACCGAGCGCTGAACGCAGAGTGAGCCTTGAGCTAAGCGGAACAGGTTACTAAATTTATCCACGTCTTTTGTATTTTATTAAAGTCTTGCTAAACAGACGCAAGTGTGTGCCTTCTCCTTACCTACGTAGTGGCGTTGATTAAGGAAGTCATTACTGGTGCGCACAGACAATACTAACAATGGCTGGCCGCGAATAAATGGCGGCCAGTCCGTTTACTTCTCTCTAATGTTGTTGAATTTAAGTCTGGAGGGCTTGCAGACTTTGTAAGCTTCAGGGAAGTGGTTCTCAACTAATACATTGGGCATAAAGAGTTTTCTAGACCTTCCTAAAAACCCTATGGGACCCGAATAAATACAATATAGTAAAAAAAAACATGTCTGATCCGAAAGGGGCACATAGGTACTAACATTACCAAATAAATAACATTACCAAAAGTATTTTTTTAAATTATTATTGAAAATAAAAGTTATTACCATTTTAAATTCACATTTTTAGTACCAAAATTACCCCAAAAAATTAGCAAATTTTCAACAGGGGTCATAAGTTATGACTTGTAGACACCCGCTAAACGACGGCCACCCGCGCCCCATGTAATAACCCGGTAAAATTCCCCATTGAAAAAAAATGCAGCGAATTTTTTTTTTTTTTTTTCTTTAAGTTTCCACATAAATATACTCTCAGTACGATATCTATCAACACTCACACGGATCGGACAGGATTTTTGTACATGTTATATACAGGGTGGCAGGGAAATCGACGCGAAAACTGTTACCATGGATTCAGTACATGATTCTGAACCTCCCTGCGTTGAAATTTTTGGGTTGTGGAGGTCAGATAGGCAGTCGCTCCATGTAAAATACTGGTATTCAGCTGCATCCGGTTAGGCTGGAAGCCGATCCTTACATAGTTGGGAAAAGGCTAGGCAGATTGATTGGGTATAAAAGACCTTCAAAAGAAACTTTGAGCACCGTCCCCTTAGTTGACTCGATAACAGTGAATGTGCCGCAAGCCCGTAATATTTTGTAGAGTTAAGTATTACTACAGAACAATAAAGGTATAACAAATAACTTGTTTCCTTTGTAACTATTAAATGCTATTGTATATCAAGCATTAGGGCTTGAAACAATATTGGTTTTGGCTGAAAATGTACCAAAGTTATTAGGGGTAATTGTATTAATTTGATACGGTTTTCGTTGGTGGTAGGAACGAAATGAGGGCATTAATAATTATTAATTTGTCATTTGACAGCTCATAGTGAACTGAACCTAAAGCTTATCTAAAATACAAACAGGATGGCAGGGACAGCGTCGCGAAAACTGTTACGTACCATGGATTCAGTATATGATTCTGAACGCTGCCGCTTTCAGCTGTTCCATACATTTTGACTGCGTAAGTTTTTCACTTTTCTACGAAACAGCTGTTTTTAAATAACCGACGAAAAATTTCAACGCAGGGGCATCATGTACTGAATTGATGGTAAAAGTTTTCGCGTCGATGTCCCTGCCACCCTGTATAGGTATTTGAGTATCTGAATAGAACAGTATTCAACAATTTAAAAAATTTATCAGGATTTTTATCAAATAATCTATTACCATATAAATTAACCAAAAAAATTAACCAAAGTTCATAATTAAGACACTTCAGAAAATCTTTCAAATAATAGATGGGACTATGCTTTAGAAATATATTGAGCCATTTGAGCCCCATTTTTTGAGAAACTATCGCCACTATATCATAGGCCCATATGATGCAAGATCAAAGTTGGCAGGACTTCATATTAGGTATTACTTATAAAATGTTTACCATAAAAAAATGTCCAGACGATTGAGACCATAGTTCAGCCTCTAATGTTCCCACTGCTGGGACAAAGGCCTCCTCTCTTCGAGAGAGAGTGGGCCGTAATCCACCACGCGGGCGCAGTGCGGGTTGGTAGATGTCTCATGTCTTCGAATGGTTTAGGAAAAGGTTTTAGGACATGCCGGTTTCCTCACGATGTTATCCTTCACCATATTGAGAGTAATAGTGGTGATGAAATTATTATCATTATCTGAGTTCGAACTCACAACATACAACTCGTAACTCGGGGACGTTACCACTGGACCACCATACAACCCATACAAGATATTATCGATTAAGACGTTGTACTACAAATATTTCTAGACAATTCCTGAAACAGAAACTAAAAATGAAGGACAAAGAAGAGGTCTTATACCTAACAGAAATATCTAAAGAACATAACTGGCTATTCAAAGAAATTCTATCTTCCATCTACAAAGACCTTCCTTTTGAACGATTTTAATAAAAAGTATTAAAGGGACTAAGTACCGAAGGCAATTTCCTTTTCGAAAGGTTAAGAAAAGGGATCACGAGAACAAAATCCTATGAATACATTTAGAAGCTTTAAGAGCTCCAGTTAACACGTTTTTAAGTGAAAATGAGGGAAAAACAGCTTTTAACATAATTTATGCGTCTCCACTTAGCAGTGAACTTCGACCACAAAAGTGCGGCTACTAAAACCAGTATACTGTCGGTAAAAAAAAACAGTGGCACTCTGGGAGTGCCGAAAGAAGTGAAAACTTGAACAAGATCGCCTTGGTGGAAGAAAAATACTCTTATAGAACATTGATCCGTAAACTTATCTAAAATGAGGTGACGGTAACAGTGTCGCGAGTTCAATTGTTTTTTCCCATCTCAAAAATGCCCAACGCGCCTAAAGAAGTTTTCACTTCAATAACAACTTCAGACTCTGTCTGGTACTTTTTCTACCGTAGAAGAATAAATTGAGACTTTTCTTCTAAAAAGTCTACAGAGAAGTCAATTTAAAAACATAAATAGACATAAGTTGGTACTTATTTTTACCGTATTTTCCCTACTCCATGCGATCCTTACCGCCATAAAAGTATCGGATATATGGGGAATTTTCTTTAATCCGATCCAGCCGACCCTTGCTGTCATCTCCCAGCGACGCCCTAAGCCGAGGTCCGTACCCCACAGGGGGTGCCCTTAGCGTGTAGTCGCTTAGTTTCTAAGTTTCATGCCCTTGCTGGAGGTCTTAATTTATTGAGACAGTCACGGGAAAGTCCAGTTTAGTAGCCGACAACATCCTAGGTTGACCTGCGAGATGCTATTAAAAAAAGTCAATTTTCTTCCCAACCGGACTTAACCGGAGTCTATTTATATTTAGCTCCCTTCTAAATGGTTGAGCTGAATGGTGCTAATCCATGCGTCATGTTCGTGAACAGGCGCCGTCAGTAGGGACTGGTCATCTCTTAGCTGCCACGGCTTATTTTAACTTAATTTTTTAATTGTTTTATTTTTTATTACAGACGCTTCTCACATGTATAACTTCAACATGAATGATGTAACCAATATTTTGTTACCATATTTTGATTTAAAAGTGTCCGTGGAGTTTCTTGCCCGTTCTTCTCCATAGGAACCTACTAAGCTTTGGAATGGGCAACTAGCTTCATACCTATTTCTGACTGACCGACCCCTTGACAATTCAAAAGTGCCTGTAAGTGGTTTATTTGAAATAAATGCTTTGAGTGTGAGTTTGGAAGAATAACAAAATGACAGATAAACAATCACAATCTGTCATTTTGTCTATTCTTCCGTCGACAAAACCCGTAGAAAACCCGTTTTTAAGGTTGTCATGCTACGCGTGCTGGTGGCGTTCTGCAGTTTCTACCCCATGGGAAGAAGGCTTGAGTTTTTAGGGTTCCGTAGTTCCGTAGTAAACAAGGAACCCTTATAGTTTCGTCAAGTCCGTCTGTCTGTCTGTCTGTCCGCGGTCTTTTTCCGAGACCCTTAGTACTAGAAAACTGTAATTTGGCATAGGTATACATATTAATTACGCCGACAAAGTGGTAAAACTAAATTATGAAAAACATTTTTTTTAGGGTATCTCCCATACACGTAAAGTGATGTTTTTTTTTTTATCCCATGATGTGGGTTATCATTGGAAAGGTCCTTCAAAAACATCATGAGTTTGGGAAACCATTTTTGGATTTAGAGATCCGTTTGCGAAATATTAAGCTTTAAAGTGCTAATTTTTGTTAGAGTCAAGTGTCCCCCTCTGCCAGCTAAATAATTGGTTTTGAATTTGTGAAAAAAATCACAGTAGTAGTTTATATAACGAAATTAAAAGGAAAACTATCACACCTAAGTAGGCTTTACAAGTTAACGAGTAATAATCGACCAACTTAACTTTGCAGTTTGCAAATTGTAGCGTTTTTTTGGGATAAATTCATCCCAACTACGGAACCCTTCATTGTACGTGGTCCGACACGCACTTGGCCGGTTTTTTTTACCTATGTATGTATGTATATGTGTGTATTTGCAAGTCCTTACAACACCTACCCCCTCCCCCCCGCCAAGTGACGCAGCTGCAGACTAATTTCGCAGTTTGGACACCCAAATATTATATTGGATTTTCCTGTAGCCATAGATTACCTAACAATTGGCACGTGTCACTTGTATAGGCTGTCTACATCCAAACATGGACTAGATATGCAATGTCATTGATATTTGTAATGGCAACTCTGACCTACAGAATACTAATGTAGGCTATTATTATGAGTAGTAAAAAATAATTGTAACGCTAGACCACGTGCTAATGTTATTTGTCGTCAAAATTGTGAAACGACGAGATTGATGAAGACCATCCATCTAAAACATTTTTTGAAGTGAAAACTTCTTTAGGCGCGTTGGGCATTTTTGAGATGGGAAAAAACAATTGAACTCGCGACACCGTTACCGACACCTCATTTTTGTAAACGTGATTGTGCTCTTTATTTATATTACGTTACGGATCAATATTCTATGCAAGTATTTTTACTTTAATGGTTTTGGAAGTTTTTTTTTTGTAAACGCGATTATGCTCTATAATTAGATAAGGTTACGGACCAATGTTCTATACAAGTATTTTTCTTCCACCAAGGCGATCTTGTTCAAGTTTTCACTCCTGTCGGCACTTCCGGAGAGCCACCACTTTTTTTTAATCTACGTGTTTCGCAGTTTTGCGAAAATAAAATTGTTCTACGAGTGCCTTCATATACAGCATGTATCACATAGGTATGTACCCTAATTGCGCAACTTATTTTCGTGAACAATTATGCCTAATTTGTTTTATTTTGACAGTTCAACAATATTCATTGCGTTATTTACGTTGTTGAGCAGATTTTTTTTCCAACTTAAGAAGCAATGCATTAGCAATCAGTTTCAAATCGAAACAAATTGTGATTGATCGTGTATTATGCAATTTGGGTACTGGTCATATGTGATAAGAACCATCAAATTAAACAACTTTCAAAATAATTAGCCGTCTCAACCATTTGGGTCGAGTAGTAATTTTTTTAAGTTTTTCCAAGTTTTGTATGGGACAGTTGATAACTTTTCGCGATAACGATGTTGGTCCCATGGAGAATGTTGTTCAGACCATCAATCCATGTCAAAATAACAGCATTTAACTAAAAATACATTTATTTAAAGTATATTTTTGTCTGTGTGTCTGTTTGTTCCGATAATCTCCGAAACGGCTGGACCGATTTTAACGGGACTTTTACTGGCAGATAGCTGATGTTTCAAGGAGTAATTTATTTTAGAAAACCTATTACGGGGCGAAGCCGCAGCAGCTAGTTAAGAAAGAAGAATTGAGATTGTGAAATAAAAATTTGGGTCCATATTTGAAGTTTTAAAATTGGTCTCAAGTCCTAACACTACCTAGTGGCACATTCGTCTAGGGATGCAAATCTGCCAGCTACAAGAGAAGTCCATCTGACGGTGAGTGACGGCTGACGTGACCACGTTTCAAATGACCTCCGCCCTGTTTATGACCTCGGTCGAGGGGGTGAAGATATTCAGGGAAGGTTTACAGCGATACCTTTACACTTTTACCAACGTTCAATCACAAATGGTTTTAGAAACAAGAAATAGAGTAAGTAGGTAGGTATTTTCGTTTTCAGAACCCCTTTCGGCTTGGATTGAACCGAAAACTAAATAAAACATAACTCGTGAATGAATAAAAATCTATCAGCGGACATAAAAAACTTTAAGTACTTACCGTCTCAATAAAGACAGAAAGGAACCAAAAACATATCCATACAAAAACGTAGAAGGCGTAAACCTCTTCAAAAGCAAACAATTCAAACTTGACTATTTCACTCACAACACATTTTGTTCAAAACTTTTTACTGTACCTATCTTAGAAAAACTTCGAAAACCTAAATGTTGTCCCGAACTTAAACAAACAATATAAAAATTTGATAACCCCTGTGTTTTATTTCACACGGCTTGAGAATAAAAATGTCTTGAAACAAATCAAATAAACTAGTACCCGAAAAGTCGAGAGACAACATGGCGAGTTTCTTCAAGAAATGTTTTTCTAGAAAAAGTAAATCTGATTTGGAGCCAGTTTCATCCAAGGTTAGTTCGGAATAATTTTATGAAAGGATATAGAATAGGTACCTACATAAACATCCCAAAACAATGCGAGCGATAAAGCTAACTAAGACTCAAGTCACAACCTAATCTCGTACAGTAAGCGCTCAAAAGTGCATGAGCACACTAAGAGTCGTATTGCTGTGAACACGCGGTATAGCTCGTACATTTGTATGTGTAAGCAACACGATACACACACCACAGATAACGCAGTTTTGCACTACACGAAACAACAATATATTTCCGTCGCTTTAAACATGCTAGCACACACGCACTATGCGCGTGAACTTGACCAGTTAATGGCATTGCTAAAATTCGATAGTAACTTAACAAGTGCAGATAGCAGAAAGCGTTAAGCTTTGGTATGGAATTCAAACTGCCTCAGGTTCTAATCTCGTAAAACACAGTGCGGTTTTTTGCAAATATTATTATTTTTGTTTTCGATAATAATATTTTTTAAATATTGCTGCTTTTTTATGTTGTTATTGCAATAAAGGTTTTAGAATAAAACCACCTGCTAAACTTTAATATTTATGTGAACAAGACGACTCGTTGGTCTAGTGGTCGCAAGCGCTACTACTGAACATGAGGTCCTGGGTTCGATTCTCGGGTCGGGCAAAGTGTTATTGGGTTTTTCTATCTGAAATTTCTCATTAGCAGCTCGGAGTCTGGATTTGTGCCCGGTTGATGGCAATAGGCTCGCCCCCTATTACATGGGACTTAAACATAACTGGCGAAATGTGGGTGTATCTGCTACAGGGACACCTCTGCCCAACCCATTGGGGAAACAAGGCGTGATGTTATGTTATGAACAAGACGAATGAAACTAAAAACGAATGATGATTATTGAACTAGTCATTGGTTGCAGACAAAGTGAGTGTGTGTGTGTAATGTGCGTGTCTACAGTATTGTAACAACTTATAGAAGAAAGTCGTAAGTCAAACCGAAGCGTCAGTCTATTGCTTTGTGAGATTGCTCATGGACTTTTGGTCGGTACTGTACATGTTAGGTAACCTTGGGCTACCTCTTCTTGTTCTTCAATTGGTCCCTCATGACTGAGGATCGTGGTCACTGGACTCCTTTAAACGGACAATCTGCCTCCATCGACTCCGGTCCAATTTTGCCATCACCACCTGCCGAAATTTGCTTGAAGACGTAGCTTCTTTTAGTTGGTCGGACCATCGTGTTGGCGACCGGCCTAGTGCTCTCTTTCCTTCGGTATCTCCCTTTCAATGAAAATGTGTAGACGATCGGGTCTTGATGTCGAGTTAGGAAAGGATAGACACATTTGTGCGTTTGGCTGTTCTAATGACTGCTAAAATATTCGTGGATAGCCAAGGCAAAGAACAAGTTTATACTACGCTAAAATTGGGTGTGTCTTTCGGCTATCTCAGGTTCAGTTTTTCTTACTTTTTCAGGTGTACGATGTAGATGCCTATGATGCAACGTTTGCTATTCCAAGAGCTATTCTGAGACTGGTTGGGCTTCGTATCACCAGAGATGATTCCACTTATGTCAGGTAGTGGAATGCATAAAAGTTACCTAACTGCACGGTTCGAATCATTTAATTTTTCACTCGAAAATTATTTTCGACGTTTATAAAAACTTTTATCCTTTTTGTAGAATTGATTTTAAGCTCGTAAGCAGGCTTAAGTAGATATCAGAATGTAATAATGTATGTAGTCACTTTGGCAGTCTTATTCCAATCTCCACAACAAGGAAAATAAAAACAGTGGCACTCCGGGAGTGCCGCAAGAAGTGAAAACTTGAAAAAAAATTGGCACCGCGGTAATCAACGCGTTGATGTCTTTTTAATGGTCAAAAGCTGGTGTCGTAACAGTCTCGTGAAATTAATGGTTTAGTACCATCTCAAAAATACCCAACGCGCCTAAAGAAGTTTTCACTTCAAAAAAAGAGAAGTCAGTGAGATTCCATTTCAGATTAGTATGGAACATATTCTACTGGTTCGAGTTTGGCAACCTGTTCGTGGTGACTTGGTTGGAGTTGATCAACATGGCGCAAACGGCCCGGGGCGGCTCCTTCCAGGATGCCGTCGAGATATTCCGCATGATGCCTTGCGTTGGATACCTGCTGCTGGGTTCGATTAGATTTAGATTTTGAAGAATACCTAACTAACTAAATTATTATTAGTTTGATTACTTTTAGCTTTGACATATGCTACTGATTTTGAGACATGGGATGAGCTTTTAAGGTCACTTCTTAGACATCCAGCAAAAGAAAGTTTGAAAAAAAAAATCACTAACATAATTATCAACCAATGATTACATTCAGAGACGGGCTGCCATTCAAATTAACTCCTGAAAATCTGAAATTATTTGGTATCATGTTATAACTTGATCAAATGCTGATTTAACAGATGAGAGTTGCGTGGAATGTGTCTCAGCCACTCTCATGTCGCTCTTCTAAGTAGTCACCCCCAGAAATCATTAATCCCCGTACCGGCTCGCTTATGAAACCGAAGACAAAATAATATATAACTTACCCACCTATTTCTTTGTAGCAATGGCCAAATCCTACAAGATAGTCTACCACCGCTCTGTATACGAGAACCTGGTGAGTGAACTACGCAGCATGTGGCCGAGGGGCGAGGTGTCTGACGAAGAACATCAGATCGTCAGCACCGCGCTGAGGCACCTCAACTATGTCATACAAGGTGTGTATCAAATCCTGCTAGATGGTGTACCACCGCTCTGTGCACGAGAACCTGGTGAGTGAACTACGCAGCATGTGGCCGAGGGGCGAGGTGTCTGAGGAAGAACATCAGATCGTCAGCACCGCGCTGAGGCACCTCAACTATGTCGTACAAGGTGTGTATCAAATCCTGCTAGATCGTGTACCACCGCTCTGTGTACGAGAACCTGGTGAGTGAACTACGCAGCATGTGGCCGAGGGGCGAGGTGTCTGATGAAGAACATCAGATCGTCAGCACCGCGCTGAGACACCTCAACTATGTCATACAAAGTGTGTATCAAATCTTACGAAATAGTCTACCACCGCTCTGTGTACGAGAACCTGGTAAGTGAACTCCATAGCATGTGGCCGACTGGGAGGCGTCTGGTGAAGAGTAACAGATCGTCAGCGCTGGACTGAGACACCAAAACTATGTTATACAAAGTATGACGTATCAAATCCTACTAGATGGTGTACCACCGCTCTGTATACGAGAACCTGGTGAGCAAACTGCTCAGCATGTGGCCGAGGGAGGAGATGTCTGAAGAAGAGCAACAGATTGTCAGAAGCACCACGCTGACACACCTCAACTATGTATGACGTATAAAAATCCTACAAGATAGTCTACCATAGCTCTGTGTGCGAGAACCTAGTAAGTGAACTCCGTAGCATATTGCCGACAGGGAGGTGTCTGGTGAAGAGCATCAGATCGTCAGCGCCACGCTGAGATACCTCAACTATGTATGTTATACAGGGTATGACGTATAAAATCCTACGAAATAATCTACCACCGATCTGTGTACAAGAACCTGGTAAGTGAACTCCGCAGCATGTGGCCGGTGTAGAGCATCTGATCGTCAGCACCGCATTAAGACACTTCTACTATGTTATACAAGGCAAGTGTCAGTGTGTGGGTTTGCTCACTCTGCGTTCAGCGCTCGGTGTGGCAACACGCCGTATTCGGATTCGCGACAAATCAATCGTCATCCTGAGGATGCCTAGTTGAGAGGTGAAACATGTGTTGATTTCTTTCAGGGTTTTTTATGGCTCTTTAGAAATAGCTAAGCGGAACAAGCTACTAAATATATCCACGTCTATTGTATTTTAAGGCAAGTATCATTAAGACAGCGGATCGACTGCACAAGCATTACTTGGGACAGGACATAAGGAGAAAGTAAGAGGAGTTTTTATCATTTGGTTTTTGTTGGTCCCTTTTCCCTAAGAGGATCTACAAGGATTACTTCACTTCTAATAATATAATGAATGTATGCAAAATATTATCAGACATTTTAAAAGAGCAACGGTGGAATTTCTAGCCCATTCTTCTCCATACGAAACTATATTTTGGAAGGGGCGACTAGAATCAATTTTATTTTCTTATTAATTTTGACGTTCAAAAGTGCCTTTTATGTGCCAATTTTAAATAAAAGATTGGACTTTGACAAAGAAAATGCAAGCCTGCTACCGTAAGCAATAGCAACCTAATATTTCTCTATTCAGATTAGGAAAGCCTGTTTTTTAAAGGCCTTACCCATACAGGAATATTGATATTGTGGCGGATTTCAAACCGCGTTTCCATGCACGACAGGAGCATTGCTCACCCGCTTCTGATGTTAATCGAGCCTCTGATAATTCTCTCGTGAAGAGCGACTGTTTAACTATGTACCTACATACGAGTCACGTACACGAGTCTCATATAGCGCGAATAACAGAACTATAAACTTAAACCTCATGGACGCAAGCCATCCACCGCGAGCTGAACTAAGTTAGTTTAGCTCGCGGTGGACGGCTCGCTTCATTCAAAACGAACTAAAACTAGCACTATAGTTATAATAATAATAAAAAAACAATGGCTCTCCGGAAGTGCCAACAGAAGAGAAAACTTAAAAAAAATCGGCACTGCGGTAATCTAGGCGTTGATGTCTTTTACTCCACGCACCGCGCTGATCAAAGCGTTGATGTCTTTTACTCCACGGTGTCGGTAAATTGCGTTACAGTGTCGCGAAATCAATGGTTTAGTCCAATCTCAAAAATGCCCAACGCGTCTAAAGAAGTTTTCATTTCGAAATATGAGCCGTCGCGGGATGCCTGGTAGATGTGGAACTTCGAAATTATTATGTACAAGTATGTAACATGCATAAAAGGATAGTTTACGATAGGAAATAAATATGGCGACTGTTGCCTCGTCACCACGCGTCGCCACACCAACAGTCGTTCTGACCCGCCGCTATAGATGTTTCACATAAAAAAAACTTCATAGGTACCTATTGATATAACGTGGTTGACAACAAACGCCAGACTTCCACTCCAGCTATCCAATAACAGAGAAGACATTACATTCGTATTAATTAGTCCTTACCGCTAACTCCAATTAACTGGAGACCATCTAGGAAAGCACCTGTCCAGTGCTCGCGTGGAAAAACCTAATAATATTATTCCATTTTCATTAGAATTCTTTGATAGTTATTACTTTATACCAATATCTGTCTATGTACTCGTGTTTGCTGTTAGGTACCTATACTGCTGGTTGTTAAATGTCCAATTGTTTTATAATTTGATCCTCTATGAAAGGGGGCCCTGTAGATAGTGAGTTTATGCCATAGTGACTTAATGCTATGGGCATTTTCTAGCAGTCAACCTTTGAATGCGGTTCGTTTTTGCGGAGCTTTTCACGCCGTGATAAAAATGTCACCGTGGTAAATCACTGATAACATTTAACAAATATTAGCAAGACAGAAGGCTGACTTAGTTAACAGTCACACACAGTCAGTCCTACTGTCGCCTTGCTAATATTTGATAATATTTTTAGGGTTCCGTACCCGTAAGGTGCCAAACGAAAAACTATTACTAAGCCCCCGCTGTCCGTCCGTCCGTGTGTCTATCAGCGGACTGTATCTCATCATCATCTGCCTAGCCTTTTCTCCGGGGTCGGCTGAATACTATTATTTTACATGGAGCGTCTGCCTATCTGACCTCCACAACCCAGTTACTGGGTAATACGATACCCCTTGATAGACATTCAGCAGGCTTTCTCATGAACCTTAACAGTTGAAATGTTCACAAATTGTGTATTTCTACTGCTGCTATTACAACAAATAATAAAAAGTTGGTAAATAAAATTAACAATTAAAGGATTTTTGCTAGATCTTAAGAACCCATACTACCATACATACCTCAGCTCAAATGTACTTTTTGTCTCGCTCGCACCATAGTGCTCGCGGAATGCGTTAGAGCCAGACGGAATAGGGTGCTGGCAGCTCCAAGGTGTCAATATTTTAGGTAAATAATTGCCTTTTTTATGGCGAAAATAATGGTAATTAAAATAAAAAAGCGTAGTCGCTGCTTTATTGTTAGTTCAGTTATTAGGCAAAGTTTCATGATCTAATTTGAAGTATTTTTTTTTTAATACCAGCGGTTTATTGTTCGGTTTGGAGATAACTTTGGAATTTTATTCTATAGATTTTTTTATGGAATCGTGTTGTCGTCCAACATAATACTAACATTAATCCTCAACTTTAACACAATATATTTATTTCAAAATTAATGTTGCAGTATTATTCGATATAATATACTAAGCAATTTGAGGTAGTACAGGCCCTTAATACAGAACGTACGGAACCCTTTATGTGCGAGTCCGACTCGCACTTGGCCGGTTTTTATTACCATAATTTGAGCTTTTCTCTCAAACACAACATCCTGAAGTCACTTGGTCAATGTTATGTCTTTACGACAAAGTAAGCTTTAGCAAAAAATACATTTAAAGAAAAATCAAAACAAAATAACTGGACCATAAAAATTGCAGGGATATCTTAAATTCCGTTCAGAAAAATATTGGTAGGTAGAGGCTTGGTAGGGGAGCATCTTGCAAGGTATGCAGAAATACGATAAGCACATTTATCATGCCCCAATTCATATCCCGACACAACGTATTTTTATGATATTTCCATATTTTATTTATCTGATAGCGACAGATGGTTTGAATGAATTTGTCAAAAAAGTAATAGTTTTTTGGTAACAAAAAAATAAAAACCGGCCAAATTCGAGTCGGACTCGCACACGAAAGGTTCCGTACCACCGTACAATATATATACCTAACACTACAATATGTTTTTGTAATACCTTAGTTTATGAAAACACGTTTCTTGTATGGTTTTAGTTTTCTATATTTCTATATCTATACTAATGTTATAAATAGGAAAGATTTTTTTTATGTATGTAACGAATAAACTTAAAAAGTACTGAACCGATTTGAAAAATTATTTCAGCAATTCTACATTATCAGCGAGTAACATAGGCTATATTTTATCCCCGTACTCCCACGGGAACGGGAACTACGCGGGTGAAACCGCGTGACGTCCACTAGTAGTTATTAAAGGGCTCTTTAGTTTTATCTTAATTTTATTTTTATTATTTGTTGTTATAGCGGCAATAGAAATACCCAAACTGTGAAAATTTCAACAGTCTACCTATAAGGTTCATAAGGCACGCTCGCTGACAGATGGATGGACGGACAGCGGAGGCTAATAGGGTTCCGTTTGGCACTCTTCGGGTACGGAACCCTAAAAACTAAACCTAGATAGGTAATTACTCCAATGGTCCACAGTTAATGCTTTCACCACCGAATTATTATACCTATCTACAAAATATTCACAGCTATTCTAAAACTTTTGCCAAAATAATACTTTTTGTCTAGAATCTCTCACAAAATAATATAAATTTCTATTTTTATCTGAATCACTCTACTCGTTAACGAAGGTTTTTATTCCGGAAGCAATTTACGGGTCTCCTAGGAGCAAAACAATTCGTTTCAGGGAAAATCATTTGTATGCATTAAGAGAGGAAGCCAAGGGAGAGTTTTTACTATACTTAACTATGTTATGGACATTCATATTCGATTCCCAATATTGTACTTACTAACTGCTAGTGCCTATAATATAATATATGGTGCCGATTCCCTTGTTCACAAACTAAACTAATTTTAAGTTCAGTGCATCTTTTTCTTTCTATTTCATTAAGAAAAGGACAGATGATAAATTTTAGTTTAGTTCTGTCAAATTAATCAGCGCCTGTCACTACTCCATACAAGTTTAGACGTGATTAAAAACTTGCCTACTAAAATTTCGTAAATTTACGTCAAGCGCTGATTAATTTGACAGGACTAAACTAAAATCTTCTGTCCTTTTCTTAATGAAATAGAAAGAAAAAGATGCACTGAACTTAAATTTAGTTTAGTTTGTGGACAAGGGAATCGGCACCATGTCGCCCATCGGCATGTGCCCGCCCGTATTTTTCTGAATACTTATGAAAAAATATCGAAAAATAACTTTATCTTCAATATTTTTCATGTTATTCAATTTTTGATGTTTTGAGTAGCGTTTGCCATATCTCCGATGTTATTGGCTCGATTTGGATTCTGTTTATTATTTCTAAAAGCTTGTGAGTATAAAACATATCGGATTAACTAACATTTTTCATGAATATTCAGAAAAATGAGGGCGGCACATGCTGATGGACGACATTGTATAAGTACCTACCAGTTTTTCTCGAATATATAACTGTTACTATAGGTACTAATATTATAAAGAGGTTAAATTTGTTTGTTTGTATGTAGGGAGTAATCTCTCGAACTGCCAATCGGATTTGAAAAATAATTTTTGCATTTGGTAGCCCAATTCTTGAGGAAGGTTATAGGCTCGCGGACGAAGTCGCGGGTAGAAGCTAGTATTCAAATATCCTACCTATTCGGAAATCGGAACCACGTTCAAAACACCATGCAATGATTTAAGTATGCAAATTAAATACCACATGTGCATTTAAAAATAAGGGTTTTTCTATTACATGATTTCATTAAAAAATACGACGATTCGAGTAAGTACCTACTTTAGAATTGGGTATCATTTGGTTTTGGGATTATATATTTGTTTTTTATAAGTTGTTCCTAACATAATTCGCGCGGTCAACCATTTGTGTCAGTATAATACCTAACCTAACACTTGAAGTACGAAAAACTGCCTTTATTAACGGTCCCCGAAACGATCAATTTCAATTGTAGTAATATTGCCAATCGCTTCAATTGCATTTGGTAGACGATCAACTTGCGCAACAATGTCTATCAATCACGTAAAAACTGACAATTACAATTGATCGTTTCGGGGACCTTTTATCACAGATTACCAGATAAATCACTCCATACAAAATGTTCAATACCTACCTAGCCTACATCTTCGAGTCGCTAGACGCTGCGAACAAAAATGTACCTAACTTTACAAGCGTAAAGTGAGCTTTGTAGCTGCCACGTGGTTATTGTGAATTGCCAGGGCTACATCTTTCGATAAAATTGTCAGTAGGTATTTGTAGTACACTTTATGAAATAAAATCAAATGCATGTGCACGTCATGCACGAGAATAAACAATAATCATATGAAAATAACATCAACAAGATAATAACGATAATACATATTATTGAAAATTTATTTGCATAAAGTAGATTTTTGTTAAACGTAATTTTCAAATGACAGTTGACAAATGGAGGTCACTGACCTTTCTATTTTTATCTCAGACGCATAGTAGAAGCACAGATTACGTGGTAGAAGTAATTACGTACCTATCTACCAATAAAACACGAAACATGTAAGTTTAAACAATATACCTATTTAAAAAACGATAGTAAAGCAAATTAGATAGGTACTCGCATTTCAGTATCAGCAGATAACCTGAAAAAAGATAAAGAAAGAAAATACGTTTATTTGCGGTAAACATGACGCAAAGAAAGATAAGTTTTTATCTCTTCTCTTGCTGGATCTACATCCATCAACTGCACATAATACATCAGAACCAGCCATATCCTAAGAATTTGATCTCATCAGGTCGACCGAAATAAATGCGTACGTACGCGCCTCGCAGCTGTCGGCAACACACTGAGAAATGGGTCGCGTGCGGCCCGGCGGCCGGTAGGTAGTTAGCGCGCGTAAGTACTTGGAGTGATTTATCTGGTAATCTGTGCTTTTATTTTTCTGCCACAACATAAATGCGCTGTCGTCAAATTGTTACCGGGGGGACGAGCGGTTGACTAGTAGTAATGGAATAAAATGTTTGAAACAATCCGGTACCTAATAAAAATTGATTCAGAGGTCGTGGCACGAAAACGCGAAGTAAACGTAATGTAAATTCGAACGATTTTTTTTTTTTAATATATAGAATAAATTTCCCTTAGATATGAATAAAGATCTTAAAACGAAGTAGGTAAATGTTTATATGAGCGAAACGAATTTTTCAAATATAAAATCGTTCGAATGTTATGACAGCCTTTTGCGCAAGTAAATACATTTCATTTACTTTTTTTTTAAAGTGGAATAGAGCCCGCGCCACCACTCAAGTCCGATAGACGCGGCGCTACTCGCCAGTGTCTATGACATTGCATCAAATTGCATTTTCAAAAATGTAGTTTTCCGCCAGACTTCAGTGGTGGCGCTGACTCTAGGTAAATGAAATGTATGTACATGCCTACAGAGAAAGATTCATTCTGAGTTCTATAGTGTTAAAACAAAACACAGCCAAAAATTTAACTAAATTCAATAAACTTTGTCAAAATTTCAGGCTATTACTGGTGCAACAACGCTCTCCTGGTAATCTTCCTCTCGCCGCCATTCGTGGAGATCGTGAAGATAGCGATGGGCTATGAGGTGCCTCTCATCCTACCGTTCTTCTACTGGTTTCCCTTCGACCCCTTCCAGAGAGGGTACTATGAGGTTATATTGGCTGCACAGACGTGGCATGGTAAGTGAAATATTTAAGTAGTCGCCAGCACATCAAGTTACCCGAAACTGTCAAATTTTCCCAATCAAATTTGAACCTTAAACTTCAGCAATAAAGTTGAAAATCTATTAAAATAAATTTGACAGATTGTAGTAGCTTGAAGTGCTGGCGTCTGTACATACGCATACTCTATAATAAAAAAGTTGTGGTCAAAAACCTTAATTTAGAGTGCGCGCCACGAAAGAAGGCTGGCGGAAAAAAGTGGAACTGTATTTTTTTTATTGCAATGCAATGCAATGACATAGACACTAGCGCCGCGTCAAATGGATTTCAGTGGTGGCGTGGACTCTACCTACCCACTATGTCAAAAACCGATATTATGAAGTAGGTAAGTAACAGCTTACTGTATTTCTATTTTCATAATGTCACTCGACAAACTTCGTGTTTCGTCAACTATCGGATTTCTATCAGTTGCCCTTTGCACTTGGTGCAGACCGGACGCTCTCAATCGACTTGGAAGTATATAGAGTTGTTAAAATTCTTTTAACTCAATGTAATTTATTTAAAAAAATGGGAGGAAAGCCGCTAAAGTAGCAGGCACGACAGATAGGAAAATAGTTTTACAGCTCTATATAGTTGATGGACATGGAAATTAGCGTTCGTTTGTATTCGGAAATCCGATGCTACCTGACGGACATTAATAAAATAGAAATACTGTACTCTTGTGTAGGTGCAATTAAGAAAAATTCTGCACCCAAAACCTTCGCATCAAAGAACTTCACACGAATCTCTCTTCGTGCCTGAATTATACAAGTAGGTATGTAGATACACAGACAGGCAGTGCTTTAGGAAACTAACTTCAATAATTAACAACTTAGGTACTTCAGTACCCATCTACCTAAGTTTAAACTAACAAGATTAATTAACCGTCTTTCAATACAAAGCAGTTGTTTGAACCTTTATACGATAAGTTTAACGTTTAAAAGCAAAGCGAAACGCTATCACGATGGACTTTCAGATCATGACAATAATTAATTACTTTTCGTTCAGAAACCTTTTTTAACCGGAAAATGTAGCCACCACGACAGATAAAGCGGGATGGACAGTAAATTTATCTGCGGAAATAGACGCCATATTTATTTTTTATGCAGCTGGCCAAAAATGGCAATAATTTTGTTTTCACTCTTCTTGCTCAAAAAGGCCGTCATTGTAGAGTACCAGAGCAGGGAAAAAATAGCATTTCTTGCTCTAGGGGAAAAAGTTTTTTTTTTTTTTTAATTTTTGTCTGTTCCACCGAGCCTTGAAAAACAAAAAAGTCTTTATTCTTTACGAATTGAATTGGTGACCGTAATATAATTTACTACAGTGAAAATGTCATCATCTAGTGAGAACATCTTCACAGAGGACTGAAATTAAGTTGCCGGAAAAAAACATCTCGTTAAATATCCAGAATTGTACAAATTGCACATTTAAATTAAATGAACTATTTAATATTGTATTGGATTATTTTATTTTCTCGCAATCGCAGTGAAAAGTAGAGTGTAACACACGGCGCTAAACCCCATTGTAACTAGCTAAAGCTCGGGAGTAAAACTACCTCGTTACAATGGATTTATTTTAGCCCCTCGTATAACAATCTACTATTAGATTCATACCTATTTTTGTACTTGTTAATTTGGTGGCTAACGTACTTAGAAGTTAGAGCAGTGAATGTTCCCAAGATCTACCAGACAATTAGTAGTTTTTAGTCGGTAAAGTCAGGAAAATTAGCTTGTTAGTTGAACTCAAAACTAGAACTAACTAAAGATCGTTTTTTAATTGTGTTTTCAATTTGGAGTTTGACATTTGCACCTGTCAAATTAGTCTCTGGGATTAAAAACTAACTGTATGGCAATTTTATTGAATTTTTGTTAAAATTCAATTTTACATGTGATTGTATTGTATGACATGGCTTTATTACTGCAAATCGACGTACGATGACAATTTGCTTACAGACCGAGTTGGCTTGATCTTTGCTTACCTGCGTCTCGCTGTTCACAAACCATAGGCAGTGACTAGCAGTCGCGCACGGGCTAGAAGATTTTCAACTCTCGGTGTTAAGCTGAGCGTTGAGAATTCAACAGAGTGCATCCCAGCGCATCGAAAAAACACACTGTTGGATTTTCAACTCTCGGTACTAAGCAGAGCGTTGAAAATCCAGTGTGCGAAAAAATCCCACCGCGATATTTTTCGGCAACTGTGCGAACGTGGGCTTACAATTAATTTGCCTGACTGTAGTAAATACCTACAAGTTCTTAGAGCAAAGTTTTTTATTTTCGATACAACTTATGGCTGCAATATCGAGATACTGAAATGTGCCAGTTTATTACACGTCATACACGTCTCTGTGTGAAAGTTTCCGGGAAATAATAACCTTTGTCCGTTTTCATCGGAAAGTAGGTCAGCCCATCATCCGGTGTATCAGTACCCAATCAATTAATAGTAAGTACAGTACCGACCAAAAGTCCATAAGCAATCTCACAAAGCAATAGACTGACGCTTCGGTTTGACTTACGACCTTCTTCTATAAGTTGTTACAATACTGTAGACACGCACATTACACACACACACTCACTTTGTCTGCAACCAATGACTAGTTCGATAATCATCATTCGTTTTTTGTTTCATTCGTCTTGTTCACTTAAGTTTAGCAGGTAGACCACAAAAAACTAAGTAAATTATTTCGATTTCTGTGGGGTAGATGCCGTTTGTTACGTGTATTCAATTAATAGAACTTTGTTGGTTCGTGGATAATATTGGTGACGAGTATTTAGCGCAGTGTTGTGGTTATTATTATCAAAAAGCAGGCATAAAATATATTGAAGAGATCAGATCAGATCAGAGAATATTATTGCGCTGCGTAAAAGTGAAGTGAATATCTAATGAAACCGGACTAAGTGTGAGTGTTATCATTTATATATTTCATATTTTACTAAACATATTAATCTTAATCAAGGGTATTGTTGATAGAACAGAGGTATTGTTGAGACAGAAGATGCCTTTAAAGTTTTAAATTCATTGTGAGGTTTAATTCGAATAGTGAATAATAAATAATTAGGTATTATGTGTAATAAAAACAATGTTTTTCTTTGTTCTAGAGAAATACTGTGAGGGTTAAGAGATATGAGGAAGGGGCTTATTATCGAGTAGCAGCGACGTCAAATGGTGAATGAATATGAAACAAATGGTTTCATACCAACAAGATATTTTGCTGAATTATTAAAAACACGTCATTATGAACCGTTCGCCGTGCACTGTGAAGGCTTGCATCACTGAAGACCAGCTAGAAAACTGTTTTTGACCTTAAAATATTGACCGTACCAACTTAATAAACAACAGATTCGTTATTGCATGAATTTATGGTAACGAATTTTTTAAGCATGTTTCAATAGGGTGTTTGTCGTATTTCTTGCAGATATACCGAAATTGTTTAATATTATTTTAGTAATAAGTATTATTATTTTAGGATTAAAATTTGAGGTTTAGTTTCAATCTTCTTTTCGTAAAGAAAATGAATACTTAAGCTATAACCTCAATACCAACCAATATTTACTAAAGCCAAATAAAGTTTAAATAATTAATATGAACAAACTGTAAATACTTAACCTTAAAATCAACAATTTTGTCAGTAGATTTTTTTACATTTTAAGTAGTCTAATATTCTTATTTATTGCTTAATTACTTCGACCATGATCAAAGCTTTATATTTATGGTGAAAAAAATCCATTTGAAATTTAAAACATTTCAAAATTGAAATGTGTCAAAATAATACAAATTGCTTCTAAGTTTCTATACATCTATTTCACATATTATTCAGGTGAAGTAATGATAAATAATTGTAGCAGTTTGTTAACTATACTTAAGTAAAATAAATATAACGAATAAATATTATTTATTTTTTATCATCACATATCACGCATTTTTTATTCTAAGCCCTTTATTGCAATAACAACATTAATAAATAGGCAGGAATATTTAAAAATATTATTATTGCAAACAAAAATAATAATATTTACAAAAACAGCGCTGTGATATATGAGATTAGAACCTTAGCCATCTTGAATCTAAGACCAACGCTTAACGCCTTCTGCTATCTGCACATATAATTTACTTTCGAATTTTAGCAATGCGATACACTGGCCAAGGTCACGCGTATGATGCGTGCTAACAAAAGTGATGGAAATATAAGTGCGGCGCCCGCGAACCGTGACGATACGACAGTGTGTAGTGCAAAACTGCTTTCTCTGTGGTGTGTGTACGGCACTCACACCACAGACGTCTGACTGTTTACACATACTCGTACATACCTACAAATGTACCGACTACACCGCGTGTTCACAGCAATACGACTCTTAGCGTGCTTATGCACTTTTGAGCGCTTACTGTACCTATGGTTTTTCGTTATTGGAACGTGTTGAAGATCACGACAGATGATTCAAGACGTTTACAAACTTTATTTCGATATTTGAAATAAAAAATGTAGGTGGGTCAATGACCGCTATTGCCATGCCAAAACGCGACAAATCGTCTTCCTATTTTTTTTGACATAGCAGAAATAGGCCCCAATAAAACAGCGACGTTTCTGACCAGTCTACCCACCGAGTCGGGTTCAGAACCGTCTAAACTAACAATTTTATACAGTTTTGGTCGTAATTTAATTTATTTATTTGAATCAGATACAGTGATCCATATTTATTTTAGTCTACCTACTTAAAAATTATGTTAATAATCAAAGATTAAATACACAAGGCACGGAAAGTGAGAAAAATATTTATTATTTTAGTACAGTTTGAATTACATAAGAACTATCTATATATGGTACCCAATTCAACATTTTGACAGAAAATGTGTGATACATAAAAGGTAATCGATTTGCGTAACGCCTGCTATTAATTTAGTAATTGACCGAATTTACAATTTCAGAGAATATTTATGTTTCAAACATCGAAGATCACATGGATATAGATAGTGCAATCCACGAAGACGCGCCCCACTCCGCGATTACTGTACTGTTAGCTGAACTCTAGTACGGCGCGGAGCGGAGTGGGGCGCGTCTTCGTGGATTGCAATATCTTACACTATATTGCCTTATGTAACTAACACGTAAAAATAACCGTTATGCTATGGTTTTGTTCCTATCAATGGTCAAAGACTATAATTATATTAGGTTCTAGATATCTAACTACATCTTAACTAGATACTTAATTTTATTTTAAAAATACCTAACCAGTCATGGAGACTGCCGACAGAAATGAAAACTTAAAACCGGTATTAGCGCCATCTATATTTGAGGTTACAGTACTACGGCACGCGGTAACGCGAATCCACGTTTACTCCCTACCAAAAATCACTCAACGCTCTTAGAGAAGTTTTCATTTCACAAAACACGTTTAAAAATCAATTCCACAGCTAACTGCTAAGTCAAAACTAAAGTAACATTCAAGTCCAAAATGATACATAAATTTTTACGAATCGTCGCCATCGCCGTCGTTCAAATAAACCACAGTGTCCATGTTAAGTTGGTCCATTTTCGCGTAAAACATGACTTCTCCTATTAATTTCTCTGCCAAACATCGTTGTAGCTTCGGTAGCTCTTTGAGCTGGGAACTGATTGACTTTCCAAATGTGTCAGCAGAAGATTCTCCTTCCCCTGATGTTAAAAAGGATTGAGCGGAGTCTATCAAATCTATCTGCCTTTTAACCAACTGATCTGCGGTTAATTTTGGTATATTCCTGGGTCTTTTGCGGTCAGGTTCCTGAAACCATAAGAGTTATTTTGTTACAAAGAAAAAACAAATCTAAAGACAAAAATTTAAAATCATACTTGTAACACCCCACGCCACAGAAATGACGCACATATATAAACAGTGTTTTTTCTTTTACATGTGTCGATTGGACTATTCAATTTGTTATCGAGCTTTATTCATAGGACCCAATCATTAAAAAATTCTAATTAAAATACTTACATCACTTCTGTTATCGCTATCATTACAATTTTCCGGTTTTATTGTGAGAGGATCATTGTCTTCGTCCAAAAAACTTAAAAGCGGGTAGTACCACAGGGTCGGAACATGTATAGTAGACTGACTATCATCGGCTATACTTTTTTCCACCTGAAATAATAAGAAAAACTTAAAATACATTTATCATGAATAGTTAGAACAAAATATTTTATTGGATATTATTTTAAATATTAAAAACTGGCAACACTACCGACGCGTAATTATAAGTCATTCATTCAATCAATGTCAAAGTCAAGTTGACATTAACGTTTCTATTTAGATGTATTTGATGGCAAGCAAATTAAAACTTTTTCTTCGTATTATTTACTTTGTATGATTACTAACCTTTTTCTTCTCCCGCTTGTATGCTGCTCGCATATTGTCTAGTTTCCTTTTCACGTCACCCAAGCTGGCTCTTTTATCAAATTTATTATAGCACTCCATCAAAGTTTCGTACGCAACATGTCGAGCGTCTTTATTGCTATAAAATTCGTGGTTAGGATCCCATAGGCCTGGTAAATCTCGATAAAGTTCTAAAAGCTCAATTAAAACTTCGCGTTCTGAAACTACTTTTTGATCATCTTCCATTTTGTAAATGCGCGCGCGGATTTCACTTGTCGGCTTCAGACCGGCTCTGACCACGTTTCGGTCGTTACTGAATGTCAGTGCGACCGAATGCGACCAAATCGTTCACACACTCCGATTTGGTTCGGTGCGTCATGTTGGTAAGCATCAGAGTGAGATAAAGAGATTAAAATAAGTAAATAAATACATAAAAGAAACAAGGATTTTTGAATTTATGAGTTACGTGGAGAAGCTGAAAGAGATTTCTTTAGAAATAAGCATCATCTTTGTACGTATTTTTCCTGTTCTATTGTCTGTTAGGTATTTAAGTGTGTACCTAAATGATTAAATAAATAAAATAAATAAATAATTGTAGGAAAGTACCCACCTTCTTATCCAAATAGTTGGGTATTTAAGTTGTAACATGATCATAATTATTATGTATGTGGGGCTGCTTACTGTGCGTTTGCACTGGCGAAACATCACAACAAAACATGTTGAAATCTTTAGTTCCTGTCAAACATTGTATGGAAAATTGACAGAAAATAGAGATTCCAACATGTTTTATTGTGAATGTTTCGCCAGTGCAAACGCACAGTTACAGTTAACGTTATTTTCCATAAAATGTTTGTACTAGGTAGGTACCTATCGCTCCACCGTACTACCCTAGAGACTGGTTTGTTATGCTGGGGCCACACCAACGGGAAACGCCGTTAATTATCGCGATGATAGACTTTATTCCGACGGGTTAAGATCCATCATCGTGATAATTAACGGCGTTTCCCGTTGGTGTAGCCCGAGCATTAGAACACCTCCAGCACACATAGCATCACAACTAATAGGAACGGGTTTTGTAGACAACCCGTTTCTATTAAACATACGGAACAATAGAAAAAATGACAGATTAACAATCACAATCTGTCATTTTGTCTATTCTTCCGTCGACAAAACCCGTTTCTATTGAGGTCATTCGTGCAGCTGCAGATAAATTTTGGATTAACCTAATACAACATGACCTGTTTAACCCTTTAACCACTTCCCGAGAGGTTTCAGTAACATAACGTCTATATATTCATACAAACATATTCTATTAATCTGGTGGATTATGCCTATCTGGAAGCTGTGAACAGGCCCATGACGTCATCCTACCTTCAATCAACTTAGCATATAGTAGTCAACAGCTCGAAATATGCCTCTCCCAGGCTGTGCCACAATACCCTGTCCTCCGCCTTCCGCAACCAGTCTGTTCCGACTTCCGAAGTTCCGACCACATTTTCAAGGTCATCGGTCCAACCGGTCGTCATCATTCTCTTGCTTTTATCCCAATTTATTTAGGGTCTGCAGCATGTTTTCTTCTTACATACTTCTCTATAATCCCAGGTTCGGAGCGATTTTTTCCCGCGGCGATTTTTTTCGCACATTAGTTTTTCAATGCTCTGCTTAGTGCCAAGAGTTGAAAATCTTACAGTGTGTTTTTTCGACTCGCTGGGTTGCACTCTGTTGGATTCTCAACGCTCGGCTCAACGTTGAGAGTTTAAAATCCAGTGCGCGATAAAATCCTGCCGCGGTTTTTTCCGTCCGTGCGAATGTAGGCTAAGCCGACGTACGCACGGACGTAATAAAATCGCGGCGGGATTTTATCGCGCACTGGTTTTTCAAGTCTCGGTGTTAAGCCGAGCGTTGAGAATTCAACGCGCTGGGATGCACTCTCGTCCCAGCGTGTTAAAAAACACGCTGTTGGATTTTCAACTCTTGGCGCTAAGCAGAAATAAAATGCACGAAAAAAAAATCGCCGCGATTTTATTACGTCCGTGCGTACCTACATAGGCTAAATCGTCATCTCAGTAGCCATCAATTCTAGCCATATCATATTACACACAGTCCATCCATCGATTCTTTGGTCATCCTCTATTATTATAGCCATCTCTCCATTACTCTCTCTTATTTTTCAGGACTCATAACGATCTGGTTCATGTTATGCGGGGACCTGTTGTTCTGCATATTCTTGAGCCATATCACGACGCAGTTCGACCTGCTGGCGGTGAGGGTACGAAGACTGGTCTATGTACCGGTGGACAAGCAACTTGTTGATACCTACCCGCTTGGTAAGTAAGTAGGTACGATAAGTTAAAAAAGATCTTCATCTTTAATGTATTGAGCGCAAGCGCAACTGAGCAACCGCCTTTGGTTTCAATTCTCAGGCCGAGCAAAGTTTTATTGGGATTTCCATTAGAAAAATTCTAAAATAAATAAATTCTCATTAGCTGCCCGGAGTCTGAATTTTTTTGTATTAGTGTTTGTATTGCAAAAGACGCATGGATTATTTTACCTACATGGGACTTAAAAAAATTATACTATTAAATGAGCAATATAATGTATATTTATTTTTTGTAATCACGTTCTCGAAAACGGCTCTAACAATTTCGATGAAAGTTGTAGGGGATGAAGTTGTTTCGATGAAAGGTGGGGCGAAAAATCGATCTAGCTAGGTCTCTTAACTGGGAAAATTCGTTTACTCCGTATTTTCACTCGGTCGCCCTGGTACTAATTGGTAAAATTATGAGGGTGTACTAACTGTTCAGTGTTCTTACCCTATGAACATTGAACAGGTTAGTAGATAGCAGGTACCTCCTACATAATTTTCAAACTTCCGTAACGTAATATTTTCTGCAATAAAAAAACCTCAACAAAAACATATCTTAAAAAAAAACAAGTCTTCATTTTGCTAACGATACTCCAAAGTTACAAACGCGAAGGAAACACAAAGTGAATGATCAAGGTCTTTCAATTACTAACAAAACTTTCTAATTAAAACGGTCTTTATTAGAAATGCCTAAGCAGGGGTTAACGTTTGAAGCGAGCCACCCCTTAGCTTGATTAAAAGTCAAGTTGCCTTCAAGCCTCATACGGCGACGGTAAAAGGCGTAGGTACTTACCTAAGTTTATGCACGTGCTCCACCGGCGACGAGGAAGCGACTAGTTATCAACGATAGTCTCGCTTAAGAAACGTACAAAAAATTGTAGATCCCGTATAAATAAAAGAGATACTGGATCGCTGACTGCCACCACACCACCGGCGAGTACTCGTTTGCCGCAGCGATAAGAGCTATCAAAGAGAGTACTCGCTCAGCGACGTTCGCTTGGTGGGCATAAGCCGACGTACGCACGGACCTAATAAAATCGCGGCGATTTTTTTTCGTGCACTGGATTTTTCAACGCTCTGCTTAGCGCCGAGAGTTGAACTTACTTGAAAACATCTTCCAACATGAAAAAACAAAACACAACCCAGATAAATCCAGATAAAAACAAATAAAGAATGAAGTTACCTAATACAATGCGATCACATTAAACGGCTAGGAACCAACTAGCAATCAGGGGGCCTACCTCCAGCTCATAAAGCAGTATTATTTTTATATTACTTCAGTGTGGGAAAGAGATGAAGCTCTACAGGACGTATAGCTCCATCTCTTTCTCCCACTGAAGTAATATTAAAATAATATTGCTTTTGAGCTGGTGGTAGGAGGCCCCCTGTACCTTAATGCGTAACTTATTTTCTTAAACGATTATGACAAATTTGTTTCATTTTAACAGTTCAACAACATTCATTGCGTTATTTACGTTGTTGAGCTGATTTTTTTTCCAACTTTTTATGCAATGGATTAGCAATCTGTTTCAAATCGAAACAAACTGTGATTGATTCGTGCATTACGCAATTAGGGTACTGATTTACAGCCAGTATCCGTCTGGACCTAGGTAATATATAAAAAGTACCTACTCTGTTGTCTGGACAGAATTTCCAATTAATCAAGCGTCCGACTGTTTCCATTTTCATTAGAAGTAGGTAGGTACTTGGTTAGTTTCGACCAGCAATCGTTAGTTCGCTTTTAGGAGATAGCAGTAGGTACCTTAGTACCTATCTACGATTGTACGAAATATTTCGGCATAATACGCCAGTTCGATATTGGTTTACTTACCTGTTCTTTTAGGCCTAGATTTTTTGTTTTTAGGTAACGTACCTATGTACGTGGGACACTCAGAAAGTTTTGCGATACTAGAAAAAAATGTACTACAGGCATTGAGTTGACTACAGGTTATAATTTTTGTATTATATCTTTTCGAAGAACCATTGGCGTCTATACACAGTTTTTTTTTTTACTTATGTATTTATTTATTTGGCACCTCAACGACTTGCTCACTTAAACATACACATACAAAACACACACAGTTTCATGCGTCTAAACCAATTTTCATAACACGTTTTCCAGTCCGCATCAGACACCTCTTCAATCTCCTTCTCAAATGCAGCCAGTGCATCTTCCGGTAATGAAAAATGTGAAAAACCAGCGAAAAACAGTCGCTTTAGAAGGGGTTTTGTCTATGAACGCCATTCGAAGTATTTCAAACGATCCTTCTGGTTTTATTTGATTTTGCTCGTAAAAAAATGTGGAGGGAATTTCGAATTTGGAATGTTTTGTTTTTTAGTACGTAATATTGTGTCGTATTGTAGTTTTTGTCAATTAAGGGCACCGCTCGTCGCGCGACGAGCGGTGCCTTTGTGTCGCGTCGCGTGTCGCGCTGGTCTGCACGAGCCTTTAGTCGCAAAACTTTCTGAGTGACCTGTGTAAGTATACCTATTCTAGAACAATGTTGAGTCCTGAATCTTGATTTATAGGTAGGTACGTTTAGTGCGGTTTCTCGTTACTAGTAATGAGATGTGGGTGAAGTAGATGGATAGTCCCTCGTTCAACATTTCGACTTGAAGAAAAGCAAAAACGTAACTCTGTACATTTTGTTGTAGACTATTTTATTTTGCACATGGTTAGGTTCACTATAAGATAACATCGATCGCAATAAACTTCAACTAACTGACTAATCGATTTTAGGGGAATACTGCAAAAGTTATGCACGGAAGAACAAAGTCGTAATCGATACTTTTGACGACAAGGATTGGGAAGACAAGCATCAAAAGGACTTATCTGAGATCATAGTGAGACATCGTGCTCTGATCAGGTAGCACTCTATTTTATTATGAGTGGTCACATCACACATCTGACCGAAGATGCGTCTGGCCGGCCTAACTTCGCTAACTTCCAGTTAGTACGCTCGACGCACTAACGCATCGTTAGTTGAGTGTGTACACACGGCTACACATCAAGCTATAAATTTCCAGTATAAACTGACCTCGCATTGTACGGAAATGCTTTACAATGCGAGATCAACATAAACTGGTTTTGTATAGCTTGATGTGTAGCCGTGTGTACCTAAGGTTGAATGTTTTATGTAAACCCAAATACGACAAAAAAGTCAAGTAAAAAGGTATACAAGACATCACAGACAGACAAATAAAAAATCTGGAATCACACGTAATCTGTTCGATTTACCTATGCCCTAAGGCCGGTCCTAGTTGGCCAAATATCTATCTACTTGTCCGTTTTGGCGTTACGCGACTGACGATACGCGACGCATCTTCAGTTAGATGTGCGACCACCCTATAAGTACGTTACGAACTTACAACTTTGTATGTAGAAGCTAGAAATCCAGGATTTTACCGAAAAGGTTTATAAGTAGGTAGGTACCTACCTCATCATCATTCTAGGTAGGTAGTCGAAGTATCGATAACTATGTCAATCCTGCATGAAAAAATCTCGAATAAAGAAGTGAAAGGATATAGCTTTTCCACGACGTATTAGCGGGTTAAGCCGCCAAGTCTTCAAAACTCTTAACATTATACTAAAATTAAGTACCTATACAAGAAAACTTTAATAGGCCCGACATTATTTGCAGGCTCTCTGGCGATGTGGAGGACATGTTCAGTTTTGCTTTGCTTGTCAATTTCTTCAACAGCTCCATTATCATCTGCTTCTGTGGTTTCTGCTGTGTTGTAAGTAACCAAACCTTCAAAATAAAGGCACTAGAGAATTCTGGCCATACCGAGACACTCCAATCAATACCTATTGCTACCATAGAGAATTTTGATTAGCGTAGGTATACAAACAAAAATATTATCACATATCGTCGCTCGGCATCCAACACCGCAATAATCATTTTTAAATGCAGGATCAGCTATTTGAACGTGTAGAATGAAATAAAACAAAAATCTGACTTTCGTCAAAAATGTCACATTCGCGGTATTGGATGCCGAGCGACGTAGCTGGATTTCCTTGGCATTTTCCTGAAGGCCATACACAGGAAAATGCAATGATATTCTACCAATTATCATAGGTTATAATATTTTATTTGTTTGTTTTCTTTACCTCTTTTCGTGTAGTGTGTTCGGAATATCAACATTGATCATGTTAACTTTAAAAAAATATGTAAGTAATTCTGAACACTTCCTATATATACCTACCACTTTCTTTATTAGTAGGTAATGGCCATAAAAAGCGCATATTGTTTATTGTATTTTGTCTACTCCTGAGCAAAAGGCCGTCTTTTTCTCCTTCCAAACCTCCCCAAATCTTTTTGCGATTTCTGGCCACATCTACCCTTCAAACATGAATCCGAAATGTCACATCATTTTCACTGCAGTTGAATCAACAGGGTCCTTCCTCAGCTATGATTAACAATCTTTGTCCAATCTATTCTATAACATTAAATTTTCCAGATTGTGGAGAAATGGAACGAGATGGTTTACAAGTCGTTTCTAACAACAGCACTGTCACAAACTTGGCTACTGTGCTGGTATGGACAGCGGTTACTGGAATCGGTAAGTTATACACAAAAGAAATGACTCTGCCGTACTTAATACCTAGTCTAGTTTTATTATTAAGTTGTAGATTCATTTACCAGCCAAAAATGATTCAATTTAAAGAATGCGATGGAAAATTTCACAAATAATTATAATAAAACACAAATAATATACAAATATCCATGGATTTAAGACACGTATGAATTATCCAATTTATTTAACTTGTTTCCCTCTTATGGAAACCCCAAGGGAAAAGTCTTTGTAATCTCATTTTACGACGGCGCCCGATTTTTGTTACAAACGTGAATTTTAAGGAAGCTGGTTTTATTGCACCCTTTTGGGTATCCCAAATTAAATGAGCCTTGAAAATGTACATGGTCATCGTGCAAAAAGTTGTGGAAGTCGTTAGCCCGTCCCTGACTTGCAAAGTTGTGTCCACTTGAAAAACGACTAAAAAACAATTTGGCGGGAAAGCGGCCATTGGGAAGTCATACATTTTCTGTTGTTTATGGTTGTAGGACCTGTGAACTATTGCGAAGGGAGAGAGTTATTTTTAGAATGTTGAAAGGAAAATTTATTGTCGATGGAATTTTTTATTTTTATTTTTGTAAATGCTCCTTTTATAATTGGTCTGAAAGCAATCTTTGAACTTTTTGAAGCTAGAGCTAGTAGAAGCTAACCTATCCACCTAAAGTGTTCTCAAAATACTAAGTGTAATACCCATACCCACTATATTCCTAGTTATTAAAACCTACGTATGATCGTCCAAATTTTGTTTTCTCCCTGCAGAGTGAAGGACTCTCAGATGCGCTCTACGAAAGCGGTTGGTACAGAGCATCCAAAAAGATTAAGAGCTCCGTACTCATTATGCTGCACAGGTAAATATCTATGTACAGACGCCAGCACATCAAGCTACCCGAAACTGTCAAATTTTCCCAATCAACTTTGAACCTTAAAATTCAGGCATAAAGTTGAAAATCTATTAAATAAATTTGACAGATTGTAGTAGCTTGATGTGCTGGCGTCTGTACTTATTCTTTTAGAGCTGCCAAGTAGAGATGTAAATATGCCTCTTCGGGTGACGATACTTTAATTTAGGTTCAGTAGGCCGCTTTCCGGTGGTTCTGGCCTAGCGTGGTACGGAGTTTCAATAGAATACAGTATTTTATTTTTCATCTCACGAAGCGACGTGCACTTTACATGTGGTAACCAAGTGTTAGCCAACGCTGTGCTGCTTTACTATGGTGGTAGCCAACGCTGTGAATGTGTGCGTGAAGACGAGAGCGTCAGCACATAACACACACACACTACCGACTTCACCATAGCATATGACCATAGTCTCGGACTCGCTATCTAATGTGTAACACATTTTCGTAAATGATTAAGACTAATCTGTCATAATGACAGTTCAACAACATTCATTGCGTTATTTACGTTGTTGAGCAGAACATTTTTTCGAACTTATGAAGCAATGGATTAGCAATCTGTTTCAAAACGATTCAGATTGTAATTTGCTCTTGCAAAAATACAATCACACATGATGCACCTTTACTTTTGTGCATTTTCTTGCCTTATCATTAAGGCTAGGTCGCCTAAAAAGCACCGGCAGCTCATTAGCAACCACCGCGCGGTACTAATTGCGCCATCCATCATCATTTAGAGCAACTATCTTAGTTTACATATTTCTTCACCATTTAGGAAATTTGGAATTCTAAAGGCCAGTTTCGCAATGTCCGGATTGTCACTATATCTATCAGATAGGTACCTACCTAACTAAAAAATATTTTTATGAAATTATCGAATAGATCAGTTGAACCGGAATTTATACAGAAGAGGTGAAACCATAGACAGAGGCACTTCATTATGTATTTTTTTTAAACGACCGAGCCTTCATCCTTCCGAGCCTTCATGTAACATCTGACATCTTGGTAATACTAATAAGCAACATTAAGGTAATAAGCAACATTAAAGGGGCCTCGTCAAGGTTGTTTTTGACGTCCAACTCGAGCACCGCGCGCGCTCATTGGTCAAATCAAATAGTGCGCGCTTCCCCGGCATCCTGCGACACACTTCCGTCCCTTTTCACGAAATCACTCGCACACAGATTTGATTATTTAGATTTTTTTTAAATTTTGATAGCAGGAAACCGAGAGACATACACATATAACATAAATGACGCCTGTATTCCCCAAAGGGTTAGGCAGAGGTGTTGGTAGCTATTAATAGCACACTGTACGAGTATATTAATACAGATTAATCATGACTTCCTGTTATTTTAAACGGATTTTACGTTATTTACTAATTAGTATGCCGTATGCGTCCTTTCAGGGCTCAAAAGGACGTGCATGTGACCACGTATGGATTTTCAATAATTTCATTGGCGAGTTACACTACGGTAAGTAGGTAGGTAACAACTATCATGGCTGTCCTGCCTTTCAATCGTTTTAATTTCAATATCTGTTTCAGATAATCAAGACTTCTTGGTCGTACTTCACCTTGCTCCTCAATATTTATAAAAACGAAAGGTGAAGCCACACTTTGCAGTTGCTTCGTAGACACTGTGTTACCGTGCTATATCCAATAGCGTTTATTCCTATGAAATTATATTCTTACCCCGCGTCCTAATTAAAAGCAATTGTCGCGCGATTTACGCAATCGTTGCGTTCGTTCAATGTGTCACTTTTTGTACGGATAACTAGAAAGCGCCCTCTGTTGGCGCGATCACGCGTTCTTGTTCACCAAATAAATACATACGTACCGGTCAAAATCATAACCCTCCTTTTGCTTTGCCGTAGTCGGATAGTGATGTATCGCATCCTTTAGGTTTAGGGTACCTAGATAAAATAATGTTCTGTGGATCGCATCGCGTTATATTTCGCGAGCCGCGCCGATCGCTTTTAGATAGGACGCGGCCTTAATTCGCACATGCACAGGAACCAAAATATGCAAATATGTAGTTATGGCAATTATATTTCAATCTAGCATTGTATTGTATGTTATTAATTAAAGTAATAAATACTAACTTAGTGTTTTATTTTAATACAATTTAATTTTAAAAAAGATTTACAACTTTGATTGGCTGTAAAGTACAGACGCCAGCACTTCAAGCTACTACAATATGTCAAATTTATTTAAAGATTTTCAACTTTATCGCTGAAGTATAAGGTTCAAAGTTGATTGGGAAAATTTGATAGTTTCGGGTAGCTTGATGTGCTGGCGTCTGTACGTCTCACAAAAGAAGTCTTGCAGTCGCGTCGCTACATGTACGGAATCTTGAAAGTTTATTTAATTATTTATCTCACAATCATTACAGGCACTCGTTGATAAAATGCACAAACTTAAATAGAAAAGGTATCTGAATGAAATAGGAGGGTTGTTGTAGTAACGTTGCTAACTATAATAATGATTAGTTCCAGTTATTGCCGCGGGACTTTTCTTTTGAGATCCCTCTCAAGAAAAGTCCCTCTCTATTACACCAAGAAAAAGCTTTGCGTAGTTTTTTACAGCCCAAGCCAATTTATGGAAATTAACGTATCCTTACTTAATATAAAACAAAGTCCCCCGCCGCGTCTGTCTGTCGGTTTGTCTGTCTAAACTCAAAAACTACTGAACGAATTGTAAAACATTTTTCACCAACGGGCGGAATGATTCATGCGGGAGGTTTTAGTGTATTATTCATTAAAGGTTTTGTGTAAATTTTACGATTATTGCTGAAGATGTCTGAAAAAATCATGCCAACTGGGAACTTTATTGGCGTACGCCGCGGAAATAGTAATAGATACAAAAAATGTATGTTCTACAGTATTGTTCATCTTAAAAAGTTCAACAAAAAAGTCTGCAATGGCATCTATCTTATAAGGATGACCCATAATAACCATTTTTAGCTTTCAGAATTTAATAAAAATTTCATTGTTATTTCCGAAGCTAGTTTGACCGGTATTATATTAATCCTTATCCAATAAACTATGCTACTTAAATTGAGCATTTAATTTAGATTAAAATATGCCTTGACATCATTTCATTGAAATAAATGGCTTAAAAGATATCACAGATTCAAAATTACGCGTAACAAAATAATTATGGTTGACGGCAACGCGGGCGCAGAGGTAGGAGTCTAATGACTTTTTCTTCGGCTATTAGGTATGTAATCCCGGTATCGGTAGTACGTTCCCGTGGGATATTTTCCGACATACACGCGGGTGAAGTCGCGGACAAAAGCTAGTTAGAAATAAACGAAAGCTACCCCAATAAAAAAGAAAATCAATATTTAGCAGCCTTTTCCTTGTGCCTTTCGTATGTTTGTTTGTTGAAATAACTGAAACCACAAAAAAAAAAGTAAAATAATATCTTGTAGCAAAACAACAGCAAGCCACTGTTGTTATGCTACAAAATTGGCGCCCCAGCTTATCTTAATGTCCAGGGTGCTATTCCATACGAAAAAAAACCACTTGTCTATGGTTCCTTCTTTATTCTGTTTTCATTCAATCAATCGCCGACTCTATTTTCATTCACTGTTTGTTTATGGTTATTGTTTGTGTTTTACGACGTGTGGTTGTGTCGGCGGAAATAATGTCTAATAAAAAAAATAAAGAAATAGAAATTCACGACAGTGAAAGTGACGAAGAACAGGATTCTGGCAGCGAAAAAGACTCGGACTTCGATTCGGATGGGAACTTTGTTGGGAACGACAAGGTGGGTTTTAAATTATAACCTAAAAATCACATGGCATGCCGCGTTTTATTTGTTTATTTTCCATTACGAAATTCTTTTGAATTCTCTTCACATTTAACATTATTATTATTTAGAATTTTTCTTTCGTAAGTTTTAAAAAGAACAAAGGTTTGTTCGATTCTTTATGGTTTTTTTTGCCATAAATCTATTGTTTTTTTTTTTCACAACATTATGAAACGAGCACAGTGGCACTGGACTGTAAATTAGTCATTTATACATTCCGCTTTTTGTGCTAAGTTTTTTATTGATGTTTTAGGAGTTACAAGCCGACTTCGAAGGCCGTAACCCTGAGGATTGTGACTTCCACGGCATTAAGCAGCTGCTGAGACAACTGTTCCTCAAGTCCAATGTTGAATTGGGTGGCCTGGCACAAATCATTATTTGTAAGTACCTAGTTATTATCAACTTAAATATCTTTGCTGCCTTCTTTCTTTACTAAAGCCCATTCTGCGTTTCTACTCTGGTATACCTGCTATTTCACAAAGATTGTCAAGTGCACGTTGTTTGGCCAAGTAAATATTTTATTTTCTAACATAATTCCTTTATTGCAATTATAACACATAACATAACATCACGCTTTGTATCCCCGAAGGGTTGGGCAGAGGTGTACCTGTAATAGGTACACCCACATTTCGCCAATTTTGCCGCGCTAATTATAATACATATCAATTCCATTTTAAAATACATAAATACATAAGCTTACGCCTTCTTCCCATGGGGGTGGGTATGCAGAAACTATAGAACTTTAATTTTAAAATATTTTTATAAAAAACATTTAAATATATCAAAATTGGTCGCCCACCAGTATTGGGCACAGGATCTAAGCTACCGGTGGTCAAGGTTCCTGAGAGATAAACCTCCTTATTCCCCAACAGATATTTTAAATGAAATTTCTCAATATTGATTTATTTTATTTCAGCTCAAAACTATGTTGGCAGTGTTGTGAAACAATGCTTAGATGATGGTGTGGACGATGAGGATGATGAAGATGATGGCAGTGACGGAGTATTCGGCATCACCACTGTTATTAACATTACCAAGAGAAAAGTAAGTCCAATAAACTGTAACAATACAAACTCCTGCTGTATAGTTCTCTATTAAAACCTATATGGTCATACGGCATCCAATTATGGGGAGTGGCCAGCAAAACTAACATAATGTGCCTCAAAAGAGCACAAAATGCCATCTTGAGGAATATTGTCAATGCGCTATGGTTTACATGTAATGAAGAAATCCGTGATTATCTCAACACTCCTACTATTCTTGAGGAAATTAACAAACATAAAAAGCGTTATGCTGATCATCTCACCATCCACCCAAATCCTTTGGCTATTAAATTGCTGGACAGCAGCTAATCTGTCAATCAACTTAAGAGAGGTCATGAAGAGGTAGCACTTGCAATGGCCTCTGTACCTGAAACGCCAACTTTATTCCCGCAACCAAACTGATAATAGTCCAAAATGGACTGATTGCTGTTGTTCAATGGAAAAAAATAATAATATGTACTGTAAAATGAAGATTTCCAGGTCATCTGTCTATGAGTTCAGATGTGATATGTATGACCCACTCATGTCACTTGAACTACATAATGTTGTGTTAATATTTATTTATTTACTAGAATAGAATATACAGTTGATTTCAGTTACCTATGTCAACCTCCCCATTGATGCAAAGCTTCTCAAAGCTCACCTCATACAGAGAATGGTGGTGATTTTCCTCTAATTTATAAAATATTATTGCAATGTAATAAATCTACAACAATGGAAGTACATATTTGCAGATAAGCTTACTTCCTCTGACCCATTTTATCACACAGATAATGCTTTTAGAAGTTATAATTTGTTTCATAGTATATTTAAAACACAATGACAATTAAATGAAAAATAATTGCCTAAATTATAATTTATGTTACTGTCAAATCATACACATTATAATTGCAAATGATATTATTTGTTCATATGGAATTAATTTCTAAACAAGACTACCTCCAGGCATGATTCCATCACCAAAAATCTTGTGCTTTTAAGATTTTATAAGCCATTACATTAATTTCAGGAAGAGCAATCTATACAACAAATTCGGACACTACTCATAACACTAGCTGATGAGAATGCAGACGACAGAACTAAAGCTCTGATCAAAAAGATACTGGCAAATGAGTCGGAGCATGTTGGACTAGTCATCAATGAAAGGTAAGAGTAATGTTTTAAAAATCGCAAGAATAACTTAAAGCTATAGGTAATGCTATCCACGAAGACGCCTCATACTGCGATTACTGTACTGTAAGCTGTACTTAAGTACGGAGCAAAGCGGAGTGAGACGCGTCTTCCTGGATGGCAGTGGTGCCGATTCCCTTGTTCACAAACTAAACTAAATTTAAGTTCAGCGCATCTTTTTCTTTCTATTTCATGAAGAAAAGGACAGAAGATGAATTTTAGTTTAGTCCTGTCATATTAATCAGCGCCTGTCACTACTCCATACAAGTTTAGACATGATTAAAAACTTGCCTACTAAAATTACGTCAATTTACGTCAAATGCTGATTAATTTGACAGGACTAAACTAAAATTTATCTTCTGTCCTTTTCTTAATGAAATAGAAAGAAAAAGATGCACTGAACTTAAATTTAGTTCAGTTTGTGAACAAGGGAATCGGCACCAGTATCCAGTATATTATGAATAAATTAAATAGCCTTCACCAATGGCAACTCTTAACTCAACTCAAAACTCTCTCTCGCGGTAGCTACATGAGCTAAGCTAAACGATCTTAGCTTCGTTTCCAGTATGGCCTACGCTTCAAATACAAGAAATAAAATAACCAGTGCGCAAACTTAATTATCAACAACTTTTACTATGGGACCAAACCGGAAATCTCGAAAAAAAATCAGCTGTTCCCTACATTTATGTTCGCATAACTCGTCAAAATGTAGGGAACAGCAGATTTTTTTTTGGTTTGGTCCCATAGTAAAAGTTGTTCATAATGATGAGTAAAGTCACGTGTTTAAGTTTGCGCACTGGTTAAAAAATTTTGGTGTATATGTCTGGCACACCTTTCCTAGTTAGTCCTGCTACCACCCTACTAAATAAATAGCTCATATTGCTTAACCATGGCATTGGGTACTAATATATTTCATGCCCATACAAGACACTTTACGAGCTATATTTTTTTCTAATGTAGGGCTTATCTTATAATATTACCCATATTGTTCACACATGTTAAAAAAATAATATTATCTTTACCCTTGCATTAAAAAGACTAAAATTGATTAACATAAACGCACGCTCATTGAAATTAGAACTGTTTACTGTCAATATTTTGATGTTATAATTAATTATCTGATTAACAATTGTATTTACACAAAGCACATGAATTTTATTAGGGCTAAATTGCAATGTAATCTCTGAAAAACTGATCATTACTTCTTATTAATTACTAATACCTATATTTTTTCTGTTATTGCAGGATCCTGAACATTCCTGCAGCCATCAGTGTCCCCCTATTCTCGTCTCTACAGAATGAATTGGATAAAGCGACAAAGAAGAACATGCCCTACACATTCCAGTACTTGATATGGATCTGCAAGACTTATAATACCGGAGGTATGTGAATACAGTATATCGAAATCACGACCTTATCCTCGGCAGTTGCAGCTTGCGACCACGACACCTACTTTTTTCTAGGTCAGGCGAGGTACTGCTTGCTTTTCCAATAGGAATTTCTCAATCTGTTCTTTTCTCAGTTTATGACAATAGGCTACTTTTATACAACTTCTTTTACATGCCGAGTTTGCCTGCAAGTGCATACATAATTTGCATGTTACCTTTGGCACAGATTAAAAGCATCTCTTGCTACGACACAATAAAGTGCAATTTAGATCGCACAGCGCTAATTACCTACAGTTATATTCACCTACAAGTTGCCTCTCTTTCTATCGCGTAACTCTTATATCTTCTGACTACGTTACGCCCACTGAATTGGCCCGACAAGTCGAGCCCGCCGCGTACTTGTAGCTTCATACCATAAACTGTGGAGTGTCTCATCTGTATTTATCTGTGCCTATACCTTCAGAGAGTTTAAACAAGCGTGATGTAATGTAATGTGTTCGTGAATATGTCACTGTTTTGTAAACAATTGTAGGCTAAGGAATTAACAATGATGTTTGTTTAATTGTGGAGTTATTGTTGTTCACAGTTATAGCATGGCTGATATAAGTACCGTATATACTTTCATATGCATTTAGTAATAAGCTGTTATTTTGACATTACAAACAGACACTTCAATTTTATTTATTTGTATAAATGTATAGATTACCATTTATCGATGGTCCAGTGACTACATTTTAACGGAACCACGCTATTTCTAATCTGGAAATAAAACTCACCATTCAACTTTTATGTCTGCTACACTGAAATTGTAACATACCAATTCAATACCTAGATTTTGTCAGTATAGAATACATTATGACATTGTTCCCTTGTACATCAATTTCCTACTATCATTTATTATTACAGATGAATCTTCAGAAGTACTGTTCGCGAATCAAGAAGAGAAGCCGTTAGCAGACGAAGCGCTGGCCAGTTTTGATGTCGACGTCACCGAACAGGCTGAGTTGTCGCAATGGGACGAGGAGGGCGGCGCGCTTACGCCTTGCAGAAAGGTATGACTAATTGACTTGATTCTTATTGAAGTGAAAACTTCTTTAGGCACGTTGGGAATTTTTGAGATGGGAAAAACAATTGAGCTCGCGACACTGTTACCGACACCAGCTTTTGACCATTAAAAAGACATCAACGCGCGATACATTTTCTCTAAGATTAATGACATTCCAAACATTGAGACATGACAACGACATGATTGACATTTCCCTTTTTTTTAAGTGAAACTTTTATTACATCGTCTCAAACTTTTTCGTCTGTGTGTTGCATGTCGCGTGACGGTCGGCCGCGGAGTAGGGATAAAGTGAAAGGCGCCAATATGGCGGCGCCTAATAGTTCGCTTAAAAGTTTCACTTTTACCGTGGTTTCATAAAACCACACAATCCTTTTTTACCGACTTCAAAAAATAAAAGTATTTCCTGCACAATAAAATTGTTCAAGTTTTCACTTCTGGCGTCATTCCTGGAGTGCCACTGTTTTTATATTATACTAGTGTGTTTCTATATTACTATCTGTGTGCCAAATTTCATCCAAATCCTATTAGTTGGTAGCAAAATACTAATGATTGAAATACTATCGTGAATTCCACGCCTGTAATGCTCCCAGTCGGCGTGATTTTTTCGACATCTTCAACAGTCATCGTCATATTTCAGGCAAAACTTTAATGAATTATACACCTAAGACCTAAACCTTTCTTATGAATCACTCCGTCCGTTGGTGAAAACCGTATGAAAATCCGTTCAGTGGTTTTTGAGTTCATATTCAGAATGACAGACTTTGGAGGATTTTGTTTTATATGTAGTGATATATAAATGTAATAAATATACACACATGACTGCCCCGTTGGTCAAGTGGTCGCAAGCGCAACTGCTGAGCGTATGGCCTTGGGTTCGATTCCCAGGTCGAGCAAAGTGGGGTTTTCCGTCTGGAATTTCTCAGTAGCAACCCAGAGTCTGTATTTGTGGCCGGTTGATGTCAATAGGCACGCCCCCTATTACATGGAACTTAAATATAACTGGCGAAATGTGGGTGTATTTTGGTTAGGTACACCTCTGCCTAACCCTTCGGGGATAACAGGCGTCATATTATATTTATCTCAATAAATATTATCTTTGTTTCAGATCCTAATATTCGATGGCAGTAAATTCAATCACCTAGTGAGACTTATCAAAGAGGAAGTGGAGTCCGTCTAAACTTGCTTTTATCACATCTGTGACTATTATATTTATGCCATACAATGTCCTGTATACATATTGATATTTTATTATTACATACATATTAAACGTAAGCTTTACCTATATTTGAGTTTTATTCATAACGCTCGCCTGTATTCCACCGTCAACTATTCAATATAGTTTTAACTTCTCTTCGTGTGGTTAGTGACCAACCTGGTGTCAGTTTTAAAGCCCGCCCATGGGCCTCTAACTTTGCTTCAGATGCCGTCGAGAAATATCTCTCAGGCATGCCGGTTTCTTCACGATGTTTTCCTTCATCAATTTATACAATACGCACATGAATCCGAAAAGTCAGAGTTGCGTGCCGTGGGTTCGAACTCTAGACCTATGACTTGGCAGTCCGACGGTCACACCACTTGGCTATCACTGCTATGTGTATTTGTTGTAGTGCCATCATCATATTAATGTCATCCCATGTTATTTGTGTTTTTTTTTCCCATTCTCCCTTGTCACGCTATCATTTGCTCCCTTCACTTTCATATCGACGGTAAAAGGAAGTAGTATAAGCGACATTTTGGTCAAACATGAGTTATACAGGGTGATTGGAAGATGGGTGCAAAGCTTTAAGGCGAAGATAGTACAGACAATTTAGAACCATTTAAGCCATGGTTGTCTTAGACGAAGTCTTACCAAATATTTTAAACAAATTTTTAAGTTTTTTTTCGGAAATTCTCAAAATTTAATGTAAACTGCATAATTATGGCCAAATTGAATGATAAATGAATTAATTTTTTATTTATTTAATTAAAGTAATGTGTAAGCAATCAAGCAAAACATGTTTTAGGCTTCTGTGTCATTAGACATTTTTTTTACAGACATTTAAAGCTCAGAAAAAATAAAAAATTTGTACAATACGTCTTTTAAACCTTATTAAAAATTAAAAAATTTGGTAAGACTTCGTCTAAGACAACCATGGCTTAAATGGTTCTAAATTGTCTATACCATCTTCACCTTAAAGCTTTGCACCCATCTTCCAATCACCCTGTATATGCCATCCTACGTAAAATTTTCCGCTCTTTCGAATGCGCTTACTCCCATGGCTCTACCAGGACTTTTAGGCGTTTATGCCCTAGAAAAAAAACCTTTTCCTAGTATTATTTTTCGTAACCGACGAAAATTCAGGTCATTTTTGCTGTAAAGGTGCATGCCCTACAAAAATGATTTATTTTGGGTTTGTTGTCGGTAATGCTTTTTTACTTCATAAGGGTGGCGAGCTTTCAGTTGTGTATGCCTTTTAAGCTTTTCCCTCAAAAAGTACAAACGTTGTTTATAGCCTACTTCCATTTTGTAATTTAACTATGGCGCTTGTACCCTAGGTATATACAAAATTCATTTTCATATTACTCTGTCGGTTATACCCTATTACCATTCAGTACTTTATGACAGCTATGTAGGTTATGCCCTATTATCTAAATTTATTTTAATATCATACTCTTTGTTATACCTTACTTCCGTTTACAATATAAATACAGTTTTGTCGCTAATACCTTATTACTTAAATTAAATTACATATCATGGTGTCGATTATAACCTACTTCCACGTTCTACAATTATACTTATACGTCACTTATACTGCAAAACCCAATAAGGATTTAATTACGAGTCGGTGCTTATACCATTTGAAATCACAAAAGTAGGTTTTAAGCGCGTCGCTTGTCCGAAAAGCACTCTGCCGCGTGCTGTGACGGTGAGAGCGAGTCTTTTTTTATTTAAAAACATCCTACTATCCGCTTGTTAGTAAATAGGTAAGAAAGTGACATGAAAATGAGTATAATAACGAACTATCTTAAACTATCTTACTCTTTTAAATCTACCATTTAGTATAAATTTGAATTACTTGAACGGGTAGGGTATACTGAAACAGGCCCCTAAGACTAAGGATCCTTAGTCTTTTTCTATGAAAATCGACTCCCTAATCAGGGGCGTATTTACCCTAGTGCCAAAAGGAGCGGCAGGCTGCGAGGGGCGGCGGCGGCGGCGGCGGCGGATAACGTCTCCCTGTCCCTGGCTGCAGAAGGTTTCGAAGTTCGGACTGATATAGTAGCGTTTTCATACGAACATTTCAGCTTAAAGCCACTTCAATGTACCGATAGTCAACCTGGCACCATTGGAGAGACTGCAGTACAGCCCAAGTCTCGATCGAAGGCTTTCTCGTAAGTCCACAAACGCTAAGCAAAGAGGCAGGTTATACTCTTCGCTATTCTGTATAACCTGCCGCAGCGTATGTATGTGGTCTACGGTACTAAAGCCTTTACGAAATCCGGCTGAGGCTGCAAGTCGCCAAACCTACGACGGTTCGTGATGAATCTTGAAAACAGCTTGTAGACATGACTTGGAAGTAACATGGGAAGGCATTGGTGCCGATTCCCTTGTTCACAAACTAAACTAAATTTAAGTTCAGTGCATCTTTTTCTTTCTATTTCATTAAGAAAAGAACAGAAGAAAAATTTTAGTTTAGTCAACAATCTGTTTCGATTTGAAAATGGTTGCTAACCCATTGCTTCGTAAGCTGGAAAAAAGATCTGATCAACAACTTAAATAATGCAATGAATGTTGTTGAACTGTCAAAATGAATAAAATTAGGCAAAATTGTTTACGAAAATAAGTTATGCAATTAGGGTACGGGATGTCTTCGGTATAATATCGGGTCAATCTAGCTCTTGAGTCGTTTGCCAGATTCATAACGGGGTTACTGGTTGACGTGTATAACTGTCCATAGAACCTGTCGATCTCTCTCAATATTTCAGGTTTGGCGGATACGATCCTGCCATCATCGGCCTTCATTATCGCAAGCTGCCTATGCCCAATAGACAGATCTCCTACAAAGACCTTGGAACCCTTGTTCCGCTCTATTCGAGCGCATCGTCTGAAGACTGCAAGATCATCTCGTACCTCTCCTCCATGAGCTGTAAAGAAGCACCAGAATTTCTTGTTTCGATTTGTACGACGGGTCTTGAAGATCTTTTCCTTCACAGTTTTTGAAGCAAGTGATAATACAATACGCACATGAATCCGAAAAGTTAGAGGTGCATGCCTTAAGTTCGAACTCGAGACCTATGACTTGGCAGCCCGCCGGTCACACCACTAGGCAATCACTGCTGTTGTATAAATGGTGTTTATTTCTTTATATGGGCTTTTTACTTTTTTCATTCATTATCATTCTCAGCCCACATCAACACACAGCTGGATTTTATTTTATAATTAAAAGTATTTGCTTTTTCCGTTAATTTATGGGGCGGCTAACCTTACAGGCCCAGGGCGCTGAATCTTAAAATACGCCACTGTCCCTAATACTTATAAGGTACTTCACCCTATTTTACGAGTTAGGGACCCAATTACAGTGTAGTGTAAGTGTAATACCCGTTTTAGCTCTTATCCTGATGAAGGATCGTGTTGGTTACGCTACTTTATTATTTTTGGGGTGTCTTTTCATCCATATTTCCATAGACTCACGCAATGCCAAATGTTGATTATCCTTCTTTTCCTTGCTTTCAAGCGACATTGTATGTCACTAAAGTCTTATATCCTGGTATTGTTTTGAAAGCTGACTGTTTCTTGTGCTCTATTATCTTTTATACAACCACTGTGAAAAGTACCTTATCCTTCTTTTCCTATAACACTTATTGAACTGTCTAGTCTCTTATACCCTTTTACCTTGCGATGTGAGAAATCGGTATGTCGCTTAGGCTTCTTATCCTTTAATATTTTATTTTGTCATTTGTATCTTATGCCATTTTTCCTCATTGGAAAATTAAAAGCTATTGTTATAAGCGACAAAAACCACTTGAAATAGCGTCAAAACATTAAAACTAAAAGTACCGGTAACTGCTCCATTTTTTTACCCGACTGTCCCAGAAGGAGGGTAATGTTTTTCTGATTTTATAACTGTTTTAGTTTTCACGATATCTTAATAAATGACAAAAATACGTCAGTTTTTCTAAAATTTCAAACTTTGAACGGCTCTCCTGAACATTTCAGTTTTTGTCGCTTATACCCTATTTCCTTTCAAAAAATCAAAATCAAAATCAAAATCATTTATTTGCCTGAATAAGGTACAGAAGGTTGGTAAAATGTACAAAATTGTTCTCTTATTCTGCCTTTAATTTCGGCGTGCAAATATAAAATAAGTTACATTTTATTTAAATTTATTATTGATCATAATCATGCAGTCAAAAACAGATAATCCCATTAAAATTGTATTAAGTATTGAATTAAATAAATGTCAACATAATGAAAAAATTAATAAAAATAACAAGTAATAAAAAAATAAAATGTTAATCATAAATGTCAATAATAATCATGTCAATAATAATCATGTCAATAATGGGAGAGATTCGCCACACAATAACAATAACAATAATAACAATTTAGAAAGACCGTGCAATTTACAAAACTTACAATTTATAATCTAAAAACTCATGTACACTATAAAAGCATTTTTCAATTAAAAACCTCGTCAAATTACTTTTAAATCTAGAAAATGGTAGCGTTTTAATGGAATTTGGTATTTTATTATACAATTTTATGCACATAATATAACTGTTTTTACCTGTAAATGTGAGATTCGTCCTCGGTTGAAATAACTTATTAGTATACATAGATCGTGGGGCATAGTAGCTTGTCGCTTGCTGAAAAAGTCTGTTATGTTTGAAAACAAATATACAGGATTCTAATATATAAATACATGGCAGAGTTAGTATTTTATATTTCCTAAAGAATGGACGACATGACTCTATTTGCTTCAACCCAAATATAGCTCTTAGACACTTTTTTTGCATTACGAATGCTTGATCGATCTCCACACAACGACCCCACAGGATAATACCATACCTTAGAGTAGAGGTTATATAGCCATGGAAAGCCGTTATTGCGGCATTTCTAGATACCTCGCAGCTAATACGCCTCAAAGGGTATATAAAATTATTTATTTTAACACAAATGTCGTTTATATGATTTTTCCATGAGCAAAATTTATCTAAATTTATTCCAAGAAACTTGACAGAGTCAGTTTCTACCAGGGCGACCCCTTTATAAGATATATTTAGGGCCTGCGGTTTTGATCGATAGGTATGAAATTGCATAAATTTTGTTTTATTAATATTAACTTTTAAATTATTAGCCTCTAGCCACTCTATAGTTCTTTGAAGAGCACTGTTTATTTCTTGTTCATACGAACTTTTATCGTGCCCTTTGATAATAATTGTAGTATCGTCGGCAAACAGTACACATTTATGATTTATAACTTCTGGGAAATCATTTATGTAGAGCAAAAACATTGGCGGCCCTAAAATACTGCCCTGTGGCACGCCATACCTATTATACTTAAACGAAGATTGGCATGATTCTAACGTTTTAGTTTGGTCATTATAATTCGTTACTTCCACTGATTGTACTCTGTCGGACAAATAAGATTCCAGCCAGTTATATGCCGTTCCTCTGATTCCATATCTGGAAACCTTTTCCAATAATCGTTCATGAGAGACATGATCAAACGCTTTACTCATATCCATGAATAAAACTGTAACAGGTATTTTCTTGTCAATACAGTCTGTTATTTCTTTTATTAATTGAAAGGCTGCCAAAGAAGTACTTCTATTTTTACGAAACCCATTTTGTTCATCCTTAATAATCTTATGCTTTTCAATGAAGTTTGCTAATTTGTTGTGAAACGCTTTTTCAAAAACTTTAGAAAATATTGGTATCAAAGTCACGGGTCTGTAATTGTCCATTTGAGTGCAATCCCCTTTTTTAAATATTGGTTTCACTACTGATCTCTTTAATAAATCGGGAAATATTCCTTGTTCTAGAGAGAGGTTAACAACATGTAGAAGTGGCTCTAGAATTATATTAACTGACATTTTTATGATGTCAGTGCGAACATTATCATAACCACTAGCTTTGGAATCGTTTAGAGATATCACTATTTTTTTAAGGTCACTGCCATCTAGTGGGTACAAAAATATTGAGTTACTGATTGAATCAATATGATCCATTTGTTTTAATCTTGAATCTTCTTTATTATCAAAGCTGTTATTGGTAACCGTGTTAATGAAAAAATTATTGAAATGGTTTGCAATAGAATCAGGACTTATACAGTCACTGTTGTCCATAGTAATTTTTGAAATACAGGAGCGTTTTAAGTCTATGCCAGTATGCTTTTTTATTAAATTCCACGCTGCCTTACACTTATTCTGGGCTTTATTTATGTATTTGGTATTATTATTTTTCCGAGACGTTAAAATGCATTTTTTCAGTAAATTACAATAACTTTTGTACTTGTTTTTATGAGGTTCATTATTTTTTAATTTATAGTGTAATTTACTCTTATTCCTACAGCTTATTTTTATACCTTTAGAAAGCCAGTTTAATTTATTTAATGCTTTATTTGTAACTTTTACGCGAATGATAGGAAAACATAAGTTATAAAATAGCAGAAATGTATCGATAAATTTGTGGAATGCTTCGTTTGTTGAGTTTTCTTCAAATACGTCACTAAAAGTCAGACATGAGATGTTTAAAAATTTTTCCTTATTATCATTACTATAGTCTCGTTTAAATTGATACCACCATTTTTAACCGTCGATATCATTCCTCGCACAATCCATCCATCTTTTCTTTGGCCTTCCTCTCCCTCTCCATCCATCTACTTCGTCAATTTCCCAACTGTCCAAAGAATGTTTTAGATTGGAAATAAAACATCATGATTTTATAATACCTTTATTATGACGTAATGTGTCACAGATCTCTTAAGCTATACTAAGTTATGTTTACCCTTGATTTAGAAAATTATCTTCCCTTACTAAATAGATGTACAAAAGAGAACAAAAACATAGTTACAGCTAAACTGAAACAATATTTGATAGATGTTTTTACTTGTCCAAAGTTTTTACGATAGTATAACATTAATCTTACAGATATTTTCACATAATTTTATTATCCGTTCCTATAAACTATTTTATTTCTTTTCCGCCATTTTAATTCAAGTATTATTATTACCATACACGACTTTAGACAGATGCAAAGCGTCCTTCATCATAAAATCTCTCAAAGAGCAAAGTCCTTTGAGAATCTTTGAGTTCTGATCCATTTTCTGTATGTCCGTTTCAGAGAGGCTCTTGTCCTGTGCTAGGTAGCCATTAATGGCTTCTTCTGTCATCCAGTGTGCTGGAATCTTGTGCATGTTGAACTGAGCTGGGTCTGGGTTTATCGGCATCGGGGTTAAGGATTTTTCCCAGGGAGTTATGTATTTCTGTTCTGAGTGTAGTCCTTCGATGTATCTGTGAGGGAATTGGTTGGAAGTTAGTTTTAATTTTCTCGAGTGGTCTCTTCAGCTAAAATATTCTGAAGGATTTCTTTTTAATAGGCTTACAACAGCTAAAGCGCGGTCACTCGACGGACTGCATAGAAAAGAAAGAGAATCGCGATGACACAACGCAGGTTATTTATTGCAAAATATGAAGCAATTATTTATTTACAAAAAATCTATTGATTGGACAAAAAAATTAAAACACTATTACGCTAATTTGTTGCTTGTAGAATTATCTGACAAAAAATGATTGCATGTACAGTAATATGATTTTTAATAGTTAAAATATTTTTTTATATTTTTTTGTGATTTTTTTCTATCGTATTGGTTCTATTATGTTTTCAACACACTATTTTCTTAGCATATATTCTGACGAATATCTATATAGATATTTTTTTTATTTTGTTTATTACTGTGGATCATATACTTTTAGGCATTATAAAACTTGCGTTTAGGCACGTTTAGGTCCTGTAGTCCCCCTTAAAATGTGTGGTATTCATGATTTTAGTCTAATCAAAAATTAAATTCGTAGGCATTTTCCAATACCAGATTTATTGCAAGCGTGTGCCTGCGCTGATCTAAAGCTACTTATAGACGAGCGGCAATTTGCCGGCGACATTTGTTATTTCTGGAGTCTTAACAACTATGCGTAAAAAGTCTCTAGTCTATAAGAAAATTAATTATCATTAATTTGTGTTTGAGAACTAAGCCGATGATGCCATTAACGGTTACGTGATATCTATCTCCTTTTGGAGTGTGGCGTTAGTAAACATTACCTAATGTAAGCCTCCGAATGTGTAAGTCTCTGCGCGCGCGGCGGCGCGGCCACGAACAGCGGGTCGAGGGGAGGCCGCGCGGCCGGCGGCGCCACCGTCAGCGTGGCGGCGCCCTCGCCCGCGCCCGGCGACGGCGTGTTGCGCGCCAGGGGGGACATGCCGGACAGGGACGCTGGGGACATTACACGAATATTTTGAATAATAAATCTCAACATTGACACAGAATATTAAAGTTGTGTTAAAAGTAACCTGCTATGTATTTCATAGATTTAAATTTGACAGTAGACAATTTTTTGACAAAATAAAGCACTTAGAAATGTTTTTAAATGATAACTACTAACACAGTTCTATATTGTGCAATGTCAGATGATCATGTTGAAGATCAGATCAAATCAAATCATATCTCAACGGCAGTCAGATGCCTTTTTTATTATTTTATTAAAACACGAAAAGAAGATGTTGAAGTTGTTTATGATCACGAGCCCCAGATTCTTTTCATTATAGAGGATTACAAAAATATTGTTAGCGTAAGTATTACCTCCTGGTGACATCACACCACTGCGTACGTTAGAGCTGAACTGTTTCTGAGGTTTCTTCGACGAGGGCACGAAGTTCCTGCAATGTAAAATAACAAATAGAATGAGAAAGGATACAGCTACTTAGTAAATTTAAGTTTGATGCTTGCATCATGAATGGAGTTTTAGACCTATATAAACAGTTATTCTAAAAATTTGGGAAAAACGTTCACTTAGCAAGGTGATAATATCACTTGAAAGGCAGCTTCCTCAAATTGGAATTGAAGGGCCTTAGCGCCTTGGTCACACACAGCGACAACTCGCTGTGTGTGACAGGTTATTCGCTGCAAATAGATTAATTCGACGCGATTTGAACTGCGCCTGTTCAATTTTACTCTCTGCGAATGCGCAATCGCCGCGAAAATTCGCTGTGTGTGACAGGTCACAAGATACTCGCTGCGAGTAGCCATTCCGCTCAGTGCGGCGCTTCAGACGTGTGCGACAAATAGACAACATATTTGTATTTGGGGCACCAACGAACTATTGAAATTCTCGTGTAGAACTCGCTGTGTGTGACAGGCAGGCACCGAATTGTCGTAGCGAGTATTCGCTGTGTGTGACCGAGGCTTTATGAATTAGTCTAGAAAATACTACTTCTTATAGCAATTTAATAAATCATCTGTTGCCACATTACCTGGACCTCTCATGCACGGCCATCAGTCGTCCGTTCCCCTTGTTGACGTGCAAGTCCCGCACATGTCGCAGTAGCCGCGGCAGGTTGGGGAAGGGCGCCTGTCCCTTGCGCACGCGCGCACAGTTGCGCCACACGCACGGGTACTCGTTGAGTGTGCCGCGGTAGTGTTGCTGTACGTGGCCGGCTGCCGACACGCATGTAGGGGGATAGGGGTGAAGGTTAGAGATATATAGTCCGCGCGGAACTAGTTGGCCGCGCCTTAGGTATGTGAGCGGTGGGACGGAGGGGCGGGGGGGGGGGTCATTGTACGGCGCGGTACTGAGTAATGACTGCGCCCCTCCGTCCCATCGCTCACATACCTAGTTCCGCGCGGACTATAGTAAGGTATGATCAGTTTCAAAAGTATCTGATAAAGTGTAAACAAACCCTGTTCAAGTTAAATTCTTACGCAATCACTCATAAAAGGGAATTAGTAACACATTTAGATTTAGAAGGTCTCAATATGTTGCAATTCAAAAATCATTGAGGAAATTTGTTACAAAATAAAATTAACCTCAGTTTTTACATATTTAGGGTTATTTAAAATTAGAATTTCGGGTTTAAGTATTCAAATCAAAGCGCTCGATTTGTAAGTAGCACTACAAATAGGGTAGATGCCTAAGTAAAAAAAAAAACTATTTATTCCGTCTTTCAGATCATAAAAAATAACTTAGAAAACACGAATTAAAGTTGGGGAGTGGGGGCTCGCTACGTCACAAGGCAGTATTAAATCTAGCAAGGCGTGTCGTCATGCCATAAAAAATAACTTAGAAAACACGAATTAAAGTTGGGGAGTGGGGGCTCGCTACGTCACAAGGCAGTATTAAATCTAGCAAGGCGTGTCGTCATGCCACATTTTAACTCAATGTATCGTCGCAATCTTTTGATTAAAAAAATTTGGACACAGGCCTATTGGCATCCACAAAGAGTGTTGTGCTCTGTAGCCACGCCACCGTATTTTTTTTATTATGATATAACCCATTTTTATGTACGGCTGACGGTCATGACGTACATGCATTGTTTGTGAATGTACGACTTTTAATTTAAAAGAAAAAAGTAAATTAATGTGGCGTTGCTGCGGAAAATTCTCTGTAGCCACGCCACCTGTAATTAACATTTGTAGATACAATTTCAGCTATTTCTCTGAAGTTATATAATGTATGAACGCTGTGTATTATGTACACGTGATAAGTATGAAAAAATATGTTAATTCTAAAGTTTAATTCTAAACTCACAAATTGTCCCTTTTAGTGTAGGTATTAAACTAATTTATTTTAGCGATTACTTCGGATTGACAGGAAAATTAAAATAAAACTAAACAGATTTCATAAATAGAAGTTATTTATTATAAATCCATTATAAAGGTAAAATATTTTGTAACCATTGTTGGTTACAAAATATTTTACCTTTATAATAATTACCTGGAAAAGCCTGGATCCTGGCCTTGGAGGCTCTCCGGCCACGACTAAGGGCTCCTAAGAGAGGGGCTAGTTCCCACTTCGTTGGAAGACAGGGAAACTGGTCCTCATCAGGAAGCCAGGACGCCCAGCGGACTCTCCGTCCGCCTATCGGCCAATTGTGCTGTTCGACGAGGTGGGCAAGCTCTTTGAAAAAGTCATTGCAGACCGCCTCGTCGGGCAGCTAGTGCGGGTGGGGTCGGATCTGGCGGAGACCCAGTTCGGTTTCCATAGAGATACATTTAAAGCTAATTAAAAAAAAAAAATGAAATTGTCCGAAATTATATAATTTGTACATACTTTTCCATTTGATAATTTGACATTTGATAATTTCCCACCCAAAAAAAAAAGGGCTTTTACCCTTTTTTTTGGGTGGGAAATTATCAAATAACTCTAGCGGACCCCGTCAATTCTGCTGACATCTCTTTGAGGCGCGCGTGGAATACAACGCGCCGTCGACCTGAGCTTAGTCCTTATCGGACGGCGAGCTACCCATTGCTCACCGTCCACAAGCCCGCGCTTACGGTGGCCAGAAATCGGCCTGCGATTCCCGACGCCCAGGGCGTCTCCTCCTGCGGCGGTTAGGGGCGTGAGGACGCGAATATTGCCTCTCCCTCACGCGTTCCGCCTCCTACTTCGCGAGCTTTACTGCTTCGCAGAAGGAGGTGACGGGCTCCCATTTCCTTTCGCTCCGTACCATGGCCTGAATCAGGGCCGGACGCGAGAGACACAGCGATGCTCCGCCCAAGCCGGGCAGACCTCCACCGTATGCTCCACCGTGTCCTCCGGGCGATCCACACAATGGTGACACCCTGGCGTTTCCTCCCGCCTTATCCTGAACAGGAACCTCCCGAAACAGCCGTGTCCGGTGAGGACCTGCGTTAGGCGGAAGGTGACGACGCCGTGGCGCCTCTCTAGCCACTCCTCTTATCGCCGTAATTGTGGCGTGCCCAGTGCTGGGTTGCAACAATCGCACTCTCCATGACGCTATGAGATCCCGCTGGAGCTCTGCCCGCTGTGCCGTGATTTCTCGCGGCAGCGGAGTTAAGCCCCCGACGTTTCGCCCCCTCGCGCCACTGTCAGATGTGCGCGAGGACCTTTGCCTCCAGATCCCATGGTGGTAATCCGGCAAGTAGGCTCGCCGCCTCGCAAGAGACCGTGCGGTATCCTCGGGCTACCCGGATGGCATTGACCCTCTAGGACGCGTTCAACCAGCGGGCTGGCCGCAGCCTCAAAGAATGCGCCCACACCGGTGCCCCGTAAAGGGCCATGGACCGCACGACCCCCACGTATAGCCTCCGGCAGGAGGCGTTTGGATCCCCTAGATTGGGCAGGAGCCACTTCAAGGCAGCCCCGGCCCGCTCCAGTCTGGGAGCCAAACGTCGGAAATGTTCGACAAAATTCCACCGGCTGTCGAGGATGAGTCCCAGATACTTCATCGTTGACTCGACACCGATGTGAACCCCTCCCGTTATCACCTGGGAACCTGACGATAGCGCATTCCGAGGATCATGAAAACCCATGGCCTCGGACTTGTGCTGGGCCACCTCGAGTCCCAACTGCCGGATCCTGTTGACGATTGTCGCAACCCCACGTGTCGCTAAGTCGGCCGCCGCCTAATACGACTTCCCCTGCGCCAGGACCAACGTGTCGTCAGTATAACAAACGACGCTGAGGTCGGCGCGCAGCACCCAGTAGTATCCGATGTCCCACAGATGCGGCCCCAAGACCGATCCCTGTGGGACACCGCACGACATCTCTTGCCGGTTCCACTCTCCCTGGTGACCGGAGTAGATGACGGCCCTGTCCGTCAGATAAGCCTCGACCACACGACAGAAGTAGGTCGACATCCGGTGATACAAGAGTGCCTCCCTGATGCAACTCCAGGGCAGGGTGTTGAAGACATTGGCGATGTCTAGAGGCACCGCCAAGACGACCCCACCCCGGGCCACAGCATCCCCCGTCGTGAGGGCCCGCACGCGCATAATGGCGTCCACCGTAGAGCGCCCCCTGCGGAAACCGAACTGGCTCTCCGCCAGATCCGACCCCACCCGCACTAGCTGCCCGACGAGGCGGTCTGCAATGACCTTTTCAAAGAGCTTGCCCACCTCGTCGAACAGCACAATTGGCCGATAGGCGGACGGAGAGTCCGCTGGGCGTCCCGGCTTCCTGATGAGGACCAGTTTCCCTGTCTTTCAACGAAGTGGGAACTAGCCCCTCTCTTAGGAGCCCTTAGTCGAGGCCGGAGAGCCCCCAAGGCCAGGATCCAGGCTTTTCCAGGTAATTATTATAAAGGTAAAATATTTTGTAACCATTGTTATAACACGGATTTATAATAAATAACTTCTATTTATGAAATCTGTTTAGTTTTATTTTAATTTTCCTGTCAATCCGAAGTAATCGCTAAAATAAATTAGTTTAATACCTACACTAAAAGGGACAATTTGTGAGTTTAGAATTAAACTTTAGAATTAACATATTTTTTTATACTTATCACGTGTACATAATACACAGCGTTCGTACATTATATAACTTCAGAGAAATTGCTGAAATTGTATCTACAAATGTTGATTACAGGTGGCGTGGCTACAGAGAATTTTCCGCAGCAACGCCACATTAATTTACTTTTTTCTTTTAAATTAAAAGTCGTACATTCACAAACAATGCATGTACGTCATGACCGTCAGCCGTACATAAAAATGGGTTATATCATAATAAAAAAAAATACGGTGGCGTGGCTACAGAGCACAACACCACAAAGACATTTTCTGATACATTTTGTTTTCATTTTCATCGAATACTTTTGGAACAGACTACAGTATACATAACATAACTTCAAGCCTTTGTTCCTCGAACGGCTAGGCAGAGGTGTATAGTGCACCCACATTTGTTACGTTTAGGTATAGTACTCAGGCGTTTATTTGCCGCAACCAGTTTAAGAGATTGACGCACAGGTGTTTTTGACGTTGCACAAAGGGCGAACTTTTTTCTATAACTCAATGTTCCTTATTAACGGCAGCGTATGGGGCTTGCAGTCCTATTATTTAAGGGATAGGTATTAAATTAAAAGATTTTTTAAATTATTTAAAGAATATCGTGCGAAATGAATCCCTTGTTTATAATGAACAGCAAGCTGTTTCAAATTGATAAAAATTTAGGTTTCCATACTGTTCATATCACAAACTAGCCGTTAATGTCAGTTTAGTGCACACAATATATTCGATATTTTTTTATCCCTTTCAGGTTAAAAAGTATAGATTATATTATGCTAAACTTACTTATGGGCCACGGCCACACGAAATACTTTGCAGGCTTGTTCTCATGTCGTTCATTAGACAGTGTTTCTGTGTTACATACTGGTGTTCAGTTAGACTGTAAAGCCAACCCCAACTTAGTTGGTAAATATGGTAGGCTGTGAGGGTTTTTTGTAACCGCTGTATAAACGACTTAACATTACTCTAGCCTGTCTTATAGATAGTGTTTTTCCTTTGGAGATAAATTGTATTGTATCGTAGACAAGACCATAAACAATAATTGCCAAGAAATTGATACAAAAAAAATGAAATATCATTGAAAGGAGACCTTGGAAGCTATTGATTGTCATCTTGTCTATGATAGATCTAGGCTATGTTAAGTTACTTACGTTCTAGCTTGGCTTTCTTGGTCTCGATATATGTACCAATCACTAGCAGCATTAAAACATTACAAAACTTTTAGGTATGAAAATGAATATGATAAAACATTTGTTACTATTATAACGAAAATTCGTGAACCAATAATTAATTTAACTTGGAGATTACAAAATTATGAATTTGATTTTATTTAGTTGAGTAACTTTTACAACTTCCGAAAAAAAAAATCGTTTAATCTTTATTGCATGCAAACATTTGACTGAAAAATGTAAATGATAACGTCACGGATTACAAGAAGAAATGGAAGAGGAAAATATCTAAGGGCAGTTATCAAATCGACTGTATTTTTATTATACATATGTTACTCAAAATCTCCACAATTAAATAACCAATTTTCCTGATCAATTATTTTACTTTTAATCATCAAGAGTATTTCACAAAGTTCTAGCAAATGAATTCTACTATGATGACAGCTAGTTAAAAGGTACATATAGCAGAAACACTTACTGTTACCTCCATCGCCAATGCAGTGCTCCATGCAGTCTGCAAGGTCTTCGAACTGATAGTCGCATGTGTCCCAGGCACATTCGTAGGTAGTCTCCATTGGGGTCTGGACAAATACACATGGTTCATGAAGATATCTTTTTTAAAAGAAGGAAAATAATACAAGATTTTAAATAGTAGAGGCAGACTTTACTTACAATGTTCAAGAAGAAGCGTGCATTCTGAAAGTGCACAACGTCGCAAATAGTTGTCATACATTTCGCTATTTTGATTAATTTGGCAACATTACTGTATGGAAATATGAAATATGGCTAACTAGTGAACTAAAATATTGATTATGAAATGCAATAATTAATATCGTAACACCGAATATTTAGTTTTAGATGTAATAAAAGTATTTGCAAAGTTTGCAAATGCCTTTTTTTTAGGGTTCCGTAGTAAACAAGGAACCCTTATAGTTTCGTCATGTCCGTCTGTCTGTCTGTCTGTCTGTCTGTCCACGGTCTAGCTCCAAGACTGTTGGTACTAGAAAGTTGTAATTTGGCATGGATATACAAATTAATAAAGTGGTAAAATAAAATTATGAAAAATATTATTTTTAGGGTACCTCCCCCCCTACACGTAAAGTGGGGATGTTTTTTTCTATCCCTTGGTGTGGGGTATCGTTGAAAAGGTCTTTTAAAAACATTGTGAGTGTGTTATAACTATTTTTGAATAAAGAGATCCGTTTGCGTTTTTTTTTTTCAACTACAAAGTTAAGTTTGTTCTTGGGATAAATTCATCCCAACTACGGAACCTTACATTGTGCGTGATCCGACATGCACTTGGCCGGTTTTTTACATCTAAAACGGTTACAACACCAAATTCAGTGTTATAATTGCAATTCATTATTAATATTCTAGTTTGCTAGTTAGCCACATTTCTTATTTCCATACAGTAATATTGCCAAATTAATTAAAACAGGTAAATATTTGACAACTATTAGCAACGTTGCTTTTAGAATGAACACTCTTAATACTGAAATTTAATTTAAATGGGATTTTATTCAGTATTTGTTATTATCTTAACCCAAAATATACAAAGTCTACAAACAACTAATAAGTACAGCAGCGATACTCAACACTTTTTATTTATAAATCTAAAAGTATAAAAATTTGGAAAATACCTCAAAGTTTAGGAAGAAAAGCCATTTTTATTATTTATGTAATAGGATACCGAAACCAATCATTCGTTTAGTAGCTTTCCTAGATTTAATTCCTTGAATTTAAGACTTCACAATAAACTCAAAAGCCCCCTATGTTTGAGTATGCCTGCAGTGCCTCATAAAGCCCTTTTTTTATGGTAAACAAAAGTTGCACAACATTGTTTCAGGAGCATATTTTTGTTTTCAAATAAATTGCTAGCAACATTTCATACAGTTCGAATGTGAAATATGTTACCACACACACTTAACATCACGGCTGATTTCCTCAAAGGGTTAGGCAGAGGTGTACCCACTCACCTACATTTCGCCAGTGACAAAACAATGTTGCTTTAAGAATGTTCCACAACGTTTGTCTACCAAAAACACAAGATTTAAACAAAACTACATTACTAACATGTTGCGCCATCTCCCGAATCTCTTCGGCAAGTTTCGCCGATGTTTCCTCATTGCACCTCGCAGCCCTTTCCTCCCAACTCTGCTTAGTGGAGGCCGGTAGGGAGCGCCACTCGTTGCCGACGATCCTCGAGATCTCGCCTACACAGACATACTACGCTAGACACGTACCTTTGAGTTACACCGGGATAACTTCCGCGGTGTGTCTCTCTCTGGTCCAATGTGTGCGTGAATTCAAAGAGGTTATGTTGGTACTGGGTTTTTTTTGCTAGCTGTGTGGCGGTTATGGTTGTGTACGATCATATTTTATTTTGAATATTATTATCCGAATTTAAAAAAGGAGGTTTTCAATTCATCTCCAGCATTTTTCAACCGAATTGGACGATCGTTTCTTATTTTACAGCGAATTCGGTTCATTTTGGCAAATATTTCAAAAATACAAATTTCCAAATGATTAATTAATTATATTAATAATCTGTCCTTTCACTCGCACATTCAAGACACAAAAATTGTGCGAGGGAGAGGTCATAAATTAGCGCCTCCATTTTCAATTAGTTTAATAATGACATGGATTATTATAATGACGGGAATTCACAACATTTAGTTAAACTTTGATTAAATTTCGAAAACAATATCGAAAATTAATTAGACATCTAAATTATTTCCGCTTACTTTTAAAGCTTCGTACACAAGAATTACAGCCAATGAAACAATAGATATACACAACATAAATAAGTACAGCGTGCATTTAATGAGTAAGCGAACTAGAGTGGTACAAGTATCTTTTGGCGCCTGAGTGACATTAACAGGGGGGGGCGCTGCTGGTAAACATTTGTGAAATTGTCACAAAAGTTGTATGGAAAAAACAAGATCGCAGTGTTAGTTCCGATTTCGGCCACGCGCCAAAAGATTTTTGTACCGTTGTATTTGAGTAGAGGAAACATTACCTACCCGATTTCAAAGATTTGTCCTTGTTAGCTAGATTTACATATAGGTGGCGTTAGGATCATTTACATAAGGACGATATTAAGCTGTGTACACACACGAAATGGAAATACAGTTTGATGGTTTACCATTGTTCAATTCTTTTTTAAGTCATGGTGGGCAGCAAGTATTTTTGGATATTGACAATGCATTACGTTGAATACAAACCGCATTTTGTCAGAAATATAACTATGATTTTAAAATAAAAAAATAAACATCAAGAATCATTTTTTTTAATTATTGGGTTTTTTCAACAGTTAAAGAGGCGTAGATTTGCGTTGTTAGGTTGGGTATTGTGTAGTAATTCGTCCCAATGTTTTACCCAATCGAGAAAAAAATTAAACAATGGTATTCAGTGCTTAATACAAGCAAGATCTTTATACAAAAGAATGAGCGATCACAGATACAAAATGGAATATCAGAAAATATGAGTATTTTTTAAAAACCTTCCTCAGCTCATTTGGTTATAGATGTTTTTAAGAAATTATATTTCTTTATCTAGTTTAAAAAATATCTTTCAACCCTAACAAAATTTCATAGTTCAATTATTTGAAAACTGAAAGTGGTTGAGATAAATCTAACTAATAATTCGATCAAATTAGGCATTTGCTTGAATTTTAAGTCAGCGAAATTATATTTAAAAAACCAACAATTATATTCCGCTCAGCTAACTGCATTAATGAGAAACTTATGCATTGTAAGTTATCTTCGGAAAAGCCGAAACACCGTGAAAAGTTCACAGCCACAATGATCATGTCTTTGTGAACCTATCACCTAAGTCAACATCGTGGAATGCAATAAATATATTGAATATTGAAGTTTAATTTATTTTTCTTTCCCTTACACGAAGGCCACGCCGACAGAGGGCGCCTTCCGGTTTTTCGAACCAAAGTGACATAATGAACGCGATGATCGCTTTCTGTTAGGACCCGGGTAAATCCAAAAGCTCCTACACAGAAATCAAAACAAAACTCACCGAAAGTGGACTCAGGGTTGTTAGCGACGATGGCTCTCCTGACCTCGCTTGAGTACAGAATGTACCCGGTGACAATCTTCTGCTTGTTGTCCTTCTTTTTCTTGCTACTGGCTGGAGTCGCTGTGCTGGTCCGCTCTTGTGTTGGCGTGGCCGTTAGAGAGGGGTTGTAGGGGTTGCTGTTACCGCCTAGAGAAGAGGTTTATTGTTATTGTTTTTGATGGTTGTGAGGAGCTCGTAGCTAAGTAATAACAGCCGTATGGGACGATCTAGTAGTTTAAGCTACGCTTGCCGGGGTTGGTTCGTGGATAGGTGACCATTTCTACATACCGAGACTCCTCCGTGCCTCGAAAAGCACGTTAAGCCGTTGGTCCCGGCTGTCATTCGTAGATCTTTGACAGCCGTTACGGGACGTCAGAAGCCCGAAAGTCTGACAACCAGTTTTACCAAGGGATACTGATCACAACCCAGTAACTAGGTAATAACCTAGTTACTGGGTTGTGGAGGTCAAATAGGCAGTCGCTCCATGTAAAATACTGGTATTCATTCAGCTGCATCCGGTTAGACTGGAAGCCGACCCCAACATTGTTGGGAAAAGGCTAGGCAGATTGATTGGTTGTGTGTAGCAATGTGTATAATTTAACTATAGCAATCTTTTACCTTAGTAACTCTAATTTAGAACAGTCGGTGTATTTCTTCTAAAAACACGCAGAATTTCTATACCCTAACGACTCTTCGTATTCGGGATTATATACGCTACAAAATTTGTCTTCTAAATTCTAAAGCTTTAGTTTTGCAGAAACACCAGGCTTCTTCCCATGGGGGTGGACAAAAACTACAAAACGCCACGCCTTAGTTTTACTGATAATCTAAACCAGGGATTTAGAAGATCTGCCGGGGTTGCGAAGAAGTCCGACAGGGATATCGTGGCAACATGGCAACTGAAGGAACACAGGTGGGTTTTAGTCAGCAAGAGTCTGACACGCCCTCCCGCTCCGCCCAGAGCGGGAGAAGTTATTTGATAATTTCCCATACAAAAATTCTTCTACTATCTGGGTGGTGCATCCTTACTATGTTCAGTGGCGCATGTAGTCCTCTTGAAGAGTAAATGAGTTGTCTCACCTGTCTTTGTATCAGATGGCTGACAGGACAGAAACTAGAACACTTACCTATTGATAGCGGTGTAGCGGGCGAGGCGAGCGACGAGTCATCAAGCGAGTTCTCTAGTATCATCTCTACATCCTGACTGCCTATAGTCGTGTTGATCAGGTTTGTGAACTGAGGCTTACTATCCTGTATGGTGGAATTGAACGATATTAAATACTGCAAGGTCGAATAATAATATTGTTTGGATATCTTTCGGTTTGAACATGATTGTGTGTCAAAACAGGCGATGATTTTATTAAAATAATAGTAACTCATGGACACACCTTCAACTATTATACACATTATCATTAGATAGAAATGTATTAAAAAAAAAAACGTTTGCGATCGGGGGACCCCCGTGAGGAACGAAGTTCCTTCTCACGTATGATTTAAAACAAAAAAACTTTATCCACTTAAAACTTTTTTTTTTCGTAGTTTCGTTTAGTTCACATAGACTGTTTCACCCACCCACCGCTCCGTTTTGAATACAGAGTCATCAAGTATAAGTTTCTAAAAACTGCTCTGTACTAAAAACGCGTATTTAATACACAGAAAAATCTGAATTCATTCAGAGATAGTCGCATGATGATAACGCTTTTTCATTATGCAACGGTTTCTACTAGTCAACTCCTACCACAAGTCACGTGAAAGAACTTCGATCCAAAAATATAAGGCTAGAGTTGAATGTTAACGAACAGTGATCGACACAGGTGTGCCTAATGTGTAATCTAGGTGATTTAGGAAATAATACACAACCAGTTAACGTTTGATTCGATCAAAAGCTATTTTTTACCCTCTTAAAAATGAATGTGTGGATATTTTTTGTATAAGGCGAGGCCAGTATTTATGCAAAACCTTACAGTTTTGAAATATATAAAATGTAACGCGAAACATACCATAGAATCCATGGAGTTGCCATGGGGGTTGAACTGCTTCTGAGTGAAGGCACTTGATGTTGACTGTACTTCCTGAGCCGTGGCCAATGTGGGCGGACCAAGGGTTTTTGGGAAGTAGTAGATCTGTAGACAAACGATATTTGTTTTAATAAAAACAGACAATACACCAGCATCACTAAGAAGTAAGATGAGACAGTTGAAATGTGGTTTTATGATTAATTTTTTTTTTTTACAGTTTCACTGCGGCAGTGCCGACAGAAGTGAAAACTTGAACAAGATCGCCTTGGTGGAAGAAAAATACTTGTATAGAACATTGGTCCGTAACCTTATCTAAATAAAGAGCACAATCGCGTTTACACAACCTTTAAAGTAAAATACTTGCATAGAACATTAATCCGTAACGTTATATAAATAACGAGCACAATCGCGTTTACAAAACCTTTAAAGTAAAAATATTTGCATAGAACATTGATCCGTAACAAAATATAAATAAAGAGCGCAATCGCTTTTACAAAAATGAGGTGTCGTTACAGTGTCGCGAAATCAATGGTTTAGTCTCATCTTAAAAATGTCCAACGCGCCTAAGTTTTCACTTCAAAAATGATTGACATAAAAGCATGTTACATTTATATGGAAACCCTGACTCCTGCGCTAGGTTGTAACCTGTGTTACAGGAATCAGTTTCTTCTCCCAGTAGTTTTACACAGATATTATGCAATAAGATTTAAACAATTTTAAATTATACAATACCTGCTTGAGGCGTATATGTGAGGGGATTGCACTCTTCAAACAGGAAACAATGCTGGAATTACTTCCCGTCTATAATACTTTGGGACTTGGTGATTTAGTGGTGTCCAATAAAGAGTATATCTTATCGTGTTGGCATAAAATTCTCAGAATATCTCGGAACAAAAATGCTTTATATTTGTGCCCGACACGAATCGCGACGAATGAAACGCGAATTGTTCCAAAGCGCGGCGAGGGTTTTACGCATTATTTTGTTCATATCATTTTATAGTATAATTGACAGGCCGCCCGCGTTTGACTACTTTATCTCTTGGAATATAGTTTAATTATTCATTTAAGGTTGCACTAGTCGACGGCCTGAACTCGTTGGTGGCGTGGCTATTATGCATGCTATTTAGTATAGTTATTTATTTTTTTAGTTATATTTATTTTGGTATTTATTTATCTAGTTTTTATTTATTTAATGAAATAGACGATGATTTATAACGAAAACGAGCGCGTAAAATTTCATGAACAGACCTTTGGGCGTATAGATATTATGGAAAACTACTGGATGTAGCTACTCAAAATAAAATTATTTGAACTTTTAAACAAATTATCTACGGGTACGGTTTCTATTTTGCCATTTTCATACTACATAAGTTGTTTATTTACGCCTAAAGATGACCTAAAATTAGTGTTGAAATGTGGAAGTTTCGACGGTCATAACTTCCAAACCAATATTATTTTCATTTCTGCTTCTATAAAGGGCTAGATGACAAGACAAATTGAATATTGTTTTTGTATAATTTTATTTTTTTCTTCGTTTGAATGGGAGGATGACCGACAAGCGGAACCTTAATGAATAGAAGATCTCATAACACGAACCTCATCAATAGTGACATCCTTGGTGTGTTCAAACTTGCGCAAACCAGCCTTCAGTTTGCGAGCTACGCGGTTGGACTCGTCGTATACTGACTCGCACACGTAAATGTCGTTCTCTGCTATCTCAGTCGGACGACCTGGGAGAGAAAGAGACAGATACTTTGTATATTGATTTTTTTTCTGGGAAGAACTGAGTAATAAATATCAATGATTAAATTTGGTTTTACAAAAAAAAAAACGACTGTGAATTACAATAGGATGAGTTAGTTTGCTTTGATGAGCAGTGGTGGCCCAATGGTAACGGCCGCGACTTACAAGTTGTAGGTCGGGGGTTCGAACCCAGACAGGCGCTTTAGTTTGTGTAAATAATTTCACCAGCACTGCTCTCAAACCGGTGAAGGAAAACATCGTGAGGAAACCGGCATGTCTCAGAACCAAAAATTTTTAGACATGTGACATCTACCAAACCGCACTGGGCCCGCGTGGTAGATTACAGCCCACTCCCTCTCGAAGAGAGGAGGCCTGTGTCCCAGCAGTTAGGAACATTAAAGGCTGATTATGAGTTAGTTTGCAATAGTGAATAACATTATTATCATATTTACTGATATTTAACTTTGTAAGTAGTCCGCTAAGTCATACAAAAATTAATATTTCAATTAGAATTGAAAAGCTAAACCTAACTGACCTAACTCACAACAATTTATAGCGAGATTTCTATCACAATTTTTTATTAAATGGTAATTTTTAGCAAGCTATGATAAAATATCAAAACCAATACTCACACTTAAGATAATCATCATAATCCAACACACCACATTTGCCCACAATGCCCACAAGTGGACTAGTATCGTGCATCGTCGTCAAAAGCACCTCTTGTTTGTAAAAAGGCTGAAAGTCAAACATACTCTTCAGTTAATGATAAATTAAATATAACATTTACATAAGAGTTCCAGGGGTAGGCACACATTTGTTGAATCTAACCTTGTTTATTATGTTGGCGACCTCTGATGGGAAGATTAGGAACGGCCCGCGGAAGTAGCATTTGTTGCTGTAACAAAGAATATTATTATATGAGTTTATTATATATGGTTTCTGAAAATTTATAGGAATTAAGGGGTATGCTAAATAGGATTTGAAAATAAACTGCAATAGGGATGATGCCTGGGTCAAAAAACAGAAATTCCATCTAGTCCGTCAGTCAGATGATAAAAAAAAAAAAATTAGACACGTATTTTTTATCATATTAATAAAATTTTACTTAGATAAAACACATTAAGTATTTTATTTATTTATTAAAGTTGGGGAGTGGGGGTCGCTACGTCACAAGTAAGTATATAATCTACATATTCGTGACGGGATGGCACATTGTAACTCAATGTATCGCCGTAATCTGTTGATAACGTAAAAAAGAAAAAATACATGTGCAATCTTTTATTATAATCAACCTGAAAGACAAAAATTTTTTTTGTTGTCTTTCGCCCTATTGCCAATTGGCTCAAAATAATCATGGAAAATGTGACAAATAGAGCTTGGACATAACATTTGATCCTTATCAGCAACACTATCGCTGGGTACGATCAACCACACGACAGTAGTATCACTTGAACCCAGGGACCGGCCGGATACTCGTTGAAAGGGTTTTTGAAGGGGTTTTTTTAAGCGCTTAAAAAAGAAACCCTATGATACGTGTTACACCCTCGAATGGGTGCCATGTAACCCCTTCCGAACAAGTTAACCCTTTCAATACCCTGTAACACTGTAACAGGGTAAGCCATTCCAACCCAACACATTGTAACATGCACTCTTTGATATCGAGATTAGTTTGAAAATTGCATAACCACGACCGCACGTGGCATCCTTCTGCCCGGCGCCGACATTGTTGCATGTACTAAGCGACTTGTAAACATGGAATAGTAATTATTGCAAGTATGGTTTTACAGTTCAATTTCGCTTGTCGCACATTCGAAACATTGTAATATTTCTTTTTTCGTGTTTAAACTTGTATATATTCTCATCATTCGTCATTTAATTCGAAACACGGACGGAACTACAGAAGTAATTTAAAACAATTTAACAGTGTTTTTGTTTAAGTGTGTGTTGTAGTACCTACTCCCTAATACATTTCTTAATATAGGTATTTAGTTATTTTTTCTGTAAAAATACCACAGCCGAGACGAGATGCTGTACACCGGTATTATGATGATGTATCAAATAACACAAGCAAATGTAATTTATGTGGTAATGCCATAAAGGTACCTTTTTTTTTGGGTGGGAAATTATCAAATAACTTTCTCCCGCTCTGGGCGGAGAGGGAAGGCGTGTTAGACTCTTACTGACTAAAACCAACCCGTGTTCCTTCGGTTGCCATGTTGCCGGGGGCCACGATCGGGTTTCGGACTTCTTCGCAACCCCGGCAGGCATCGGCCCTAGTGGACCCCGTCAATTCTGCTGACATCTCTTTGAGGCGCGCGTGGAACACAACTTGCCATCGACCCGGGCCTGGACCTTATCTCGTAAGCCCGCGCCTACGGTGACTGGAACTCGGCCTGCGCCCAGGGCGTCTCCTCCTGCGGCGGTTAGGGGCGTGAGGGCGCGACATTTGCCTCTCCCTCACGCATTCCGCCTCCTCCTTCGAGCATTAATGCTTCGCAGAAGGAGATGACGGCCTCCCATTTCCTCTCGCTCCGTACCATGGCCTAAACCAGGGCCGGACGCGAGAGATCACCGCCGCCGATCGCCGAGGACACTGCGATGCTCCGCCCAAGCCGGGTAGACCTCCACCGTATGCTCCACCGTGTCTTCCGGGCGATCCACACAATGGTGACACCCGGGCGTTTCCTCCTGCTTTATCCTGAACAGGAACCTTACGAAACAGCCGTGTCGGTGAGGACCTGCGTCAAGCGGAAGGTGACTTATCGCCGCAATTGTGGCGTGCCCAGCGTCGGGTTGCGACAATCGCACTCTGCATGACGCCATGAGATCCCGCCGGAGCTCTGTCCGCTGTGTCGCGATTTCTCGCGGCAGCGGAGTTAAGCCCCGGCGTTTCGCCTCCTCGTGCCACTCCCAGATGTGGACGAGGACCTTTGCCTCCAGATCCCATGGCGGTTATTTGGCAAGGAGGCTCGCCGCCTCGCAGGTGACCGTGCGGTATCCTCGGGCCAGCCAGATGGCCATGACCCTCTGGGACGCATTCAACCGGTGGGCTGGCCGCAGCCTCAATGAACGCGGCCACACCGGTGCCCCGTAAAAGGCCATGGACCGCATGACCCCCGCGTAGAACCTCCGGCAGGAGTCGTTTGGGCCCCCCAGATTGGGCAGGAGCCGCTTCAAGGTAGCTCCGGCCCGCTCCAGTCTGGGAGCCAAACGACGGAAATGCTCCACGAAGTTCCACCGGCTGTCGAGAACCAGGAGTCCCAGATACTTCATCGTCGACTCGACGCCGATGTGAACCCCTCCCACCATTACCTGGGAACCCGACAGTGGCGCATTCCGAGGACCATGAAAAATCATGAACGGACCATGAAAAATCATGGATGGCTCGGACTTGTGCAGGGCCACTTCGAGTCCCAACTGCCGGATCCTGTCGACGATTGTTGCAACCCCGCGTGTCGCTAAGTCGGTCGCCGCCTGGTACTACCTCCCCTGCGCCAGGACCAACGTGTCGTCAGCGTAGCAAACGACGCTGACGCCACTAGGGAGGTCGGCGCGCAGCACCCAGTCGTATCCGATGTCCCACAGAAGCGGCCCCGGGACCGATCCCTATGGGACACCGCACGACATTTCTCGCCGGTTCCACTCTCCTTGGTGACCGGGGTAGATTACGGCCCTGTCCGTCAAATAGACCTCAACCACACGACAGGTATAGGTCGGCATCCGGTGATACCGGAGTGCCTCCCTTATGCAACTCCAGGGCAGGGTGTTGAAGGCATTGGCGATGTCTAGAGACACCGCCAAAACGACTCCACCCCGGGCCACAGCTTCCCGCTGTGGATGAGGGCCCGCACGCGCATGATGGCGTCTACCGTAGAGCGCCCCCTGCGGAAACCAAATTGGCTCTCCGCCAAATCCGGTCTTGCCCACCTCGTCGAGCAGCACGATGGGCCGATAAGCGGACGGGGAGTCCGCAGGGCGCCCCGGCTTCCTGATGAGGACCAACTTCCCCGTCTGTTAACGAAGTGGGAACTGGCCCCTCTCCAAGCATGCGCTTAGAAGCCCCCTTAGTCGAGGCCCGAGAGCCTCTAAGGTTAAGACCCAGGCTTTTCCAGGTAAGCCGTTGGGTCCTGGGGTGGTATTTTTGGCATTCAGCCTGCATACCGCCACTCTCATTTCTACCTCGGTCACCTCCGGAGCATCGTCGTCGTCGCCGACGGTGTGGTCCACATCGGGCACCGCAATAGGCGGAGCCATGGGCGGGGGAGTATGTTCCCCTCTTGAAGGGAACAGAGTGCTCACCACGTCCCCCACAACCTGGGGCCAGAGACTGCGTCAGCGGGGGAGCCCATGGGCGGAGTTTCCCCCTCACCAAATTATATGAGCGTCCCCACGGGTCCCTATTCAGAGTCTCCAGCGACTCCTCGCGGGCCAGTGCCCTGGCCCGCAGGATCTCCACCTTGAGGGCGGTCTTCGCCGCTCCATTTCCCTCATACTTCTCCACCTGAATGGCTTCCTTATCGGGAGGGTGGATACGGAACTTGCGGTGCCTAGCGTACCGGGGCGTCGCGGACCAACGCACGTCATGCGCAGAGCATCTAGCTCTTGAGACCACCAGTACACCTAGCGCGAAGCACGTCCTGGCTGGACACGGGGCATTGGCACGTCACAGATGTTGGACATGGCCTCCCGGAACCACTCCGCCTCGTCGTTGATGTCAGCAGGCCTGTCCGGTGATGACACCCAGGCCTGCACGATCAAGGCTTCCAGGAGGAGCTCCCGGTCCAGCTACTTCAGCGCCCATCGCGGACCACTCAGGGCCTGTCAGACCGGCGCGCTCGAGGTCTGGACGTAGACGTCAAACCGGATGTACTGGTGATCGGAATAGGTCTCCACCCCCTCCATGACGCGCCAGTCTATGACACGTGGCAACAGAGCGGGGCTGGCGAACGAAATGTCAACCACTGATTCACCCCGCATCCGCACACACGTGGGGCCAGAACCCCGGTATAGGACGACCAGGCCTATCTCCAGAGCCCAGTCCTCCACCATCCCGCCCCGTGTGTCCGTATACCGGGAACCCCAAGCCAAATTCTTGGCATTGAAGTCCCCAAGGACGAACACGGGGAGGGAACCGAACCCGACGACGACGACTCTCAACTCCGCAAGGAAGTTGTGGAACTCGGCAAGAGTTCGGTTCGGGGAGAAGTACACCCCTACCACAACAATCTCACCGAACCGTGCTGCCACGCAACCCCGTCCTCTCTTGACAGATTTGAGGGATGAAGTACCGGCGGCGGCCTACGAAATGAGGGTCACTGAGCCGCTCAGGTCCTCCACCCAGTCATCCCTGGGTGGGACAAAGTACGGCTCAGCGACCACGGCGATGTTAATCGACCACTGCGCCATGCTCTGGACCTACAGATCCTGAGCGGCGGCGCAGTGGTTGATGCTCGCCTAGAGGAGGCGTAATGGGGCCGTTATTGACACTCCATTTCTAGCCCCCTGTGCCCTGTGAGGGCACTGCCGTGGCGGCAACGGCGGCGACGACGACGTTGGAGGCGGCAGCTGTGGCGGCAGTAGTGGCGGCGGCTGCGGCGGTGACGGCGGTGGCAGAAGGCTTGCCTCTGCCTCTGGTTGTGGCGGGTGGGGCGCAGGCCTTGCTCCCAACCTGGTGATCGGCCGGCTTGCCAGCCGCCGCACATACGACGCAGTGCGGCGTGGCGTTGCACGAGCCGGCCTTATGGCCGGGCTGACCACAACGGAAGCAGTGGTCACTGCAGTCTACCTCCAAGGTGCACTTCACTCCCACGTGGTCGCCTACCCGGCAGCGGAAGCACCTCAGAGGTCTGGGCTTCAGCAGTTTGACCTGCGCGGAGACCCAACCCACCAGAAGCCTTCGGCCCTCGTCCGCATTTAGGGTAGCCCTAAGCTTAGGTCAGAGCGTCCGCTGCCGGGCCACTGTCCGCACCGGGGATCTCCAGCATCCGGGCCCCAGTAGCAGTGACTTTCAGCCGGACGCAATTGGCGGTCTCCTTGAGATCCACCGCCGCCTCTACCTTGGCGAACACGTGCTGGTAGGACACGCCCTTCTTCTTCGCTTCCGGCTGTAGTGTGATCACTACAGCTGCGGACTTCGGGGCGCGGAGCCTAGCCGCGACGCTTCGCTCCTTGCGCCGCTGCAGCCTCGCCTTCCTTTTGGCTGCACTTGCCGCCTTGCCACCCTTTTTCTTCTCCCCGGCTACTTGCCATTCGGCGTCGGCCGGAGGACATTCAAGCCATAAACGTACCTAAGGTTTTATACTTGTTGTTTGCCTGATCTTATAATATAAGATAGCATTACCTTGGTGTTAGTAATTATCGTAGATACTAATACTACCTATCTACTTGTCAACTCGAACCAAAACCATCGAAACTGTTATAGTGCAGTGTAGGTACCTACACTACATAAATAGCTGGTTTTCTTCTCACGTTGACGCGACGTTCCGCGCGTATTTCGTCGGCGCCGATTGGTTAGCGTGATTCGAAACCGCTCACTGGCGTCGCTCAGCGCTCGACCGCGGTCGCGGCGCTGTGCGAGTTAGTAAAAAATGCTTCAAAATACATATTGACCACGCCAACCATCGGCGAGTCAAGAAAATCAGCCTATGTAGTCTTAGTATGTTTTATAGCTTTACCTAGGGAAGGTACGTATTTACGCGACTAGGTTTTTTCACCAGATATTTGCTTCCAAGTACACACACCAGGTACCGACCCGAAAAACTTGCAAGACTTCAAGGTATTTTATACGGCTACTCGCTCGATTACGTAGGTACTCAACTGCGTTAGTTTTCGTTGCGATCATGCCTCTTATTAGTAAGAGTCTACGGAACAATTTCGTACCTTTGCAAGTATTTTTACTTTAATGGTTTGTAAGTATTCATTTGTAAAATATAATTACATGTCACCATATTAACACTGAGGTAACTCAGTACTTTAAATAATAATCACTTACCTATTTTACTCATCCTAATTTATTAGCCCGCTTATCTGTCGTCCGTCACTTGTTGTCAAATTCGTAATAACTAAATAAAAATAGTAACGCAATGAGGCGCCGCTCGGGTGCATGTATCCCTCCCTACCTATTTATTAGGTAATTCCGGGTAACACGAATAAAACCCTTTCGTGAAGGTAACCCCTTCAAAGGCTTAAGTTATTGAAGGGGTTAACCCCTTCACGTGGTTACCATTATAAAAGGGTTAACCATTTCGCTGGGTTTCGAGGATGTAACTCGAACAAAAGGTAACACAGCGATACGAGTTACCCCATGTACGGGTTACCCTGTCAAAAGGCTTAACTCTTAAGCGGGGTTGTCCGGTCCCTGCTTGAACCCTTAATAACCTTCTTTTTTTTAAGTCGGTAAAAAGCTACAAAATAAAGGTGGTTTCAAAGTCAAATTGTTGAAAATAATATGCGACTCTTGAGCTAAACTAGGAGCAATAAATACAGTTTTAGTTCAAGGTACTTTGGACCTGTTCATCAAGTTTGGTTTCAACTTTAATCTCAAAAATGAACCCTATAATACTCACTCGCCCGTCTCCCATATAGTGTCAACCTGCGCGATCATCTGCTTGCCTCCATCGGTGACCACATACACATAGTCTCCAGTCTTGATAACTCCGGAACACACAGTGTTGTACTGTTCGTAGTAAGTGTTCTCGTCGTCTGTGCCCAGAGGATTGTACATTACCACGTCCTGAGAAATGGGAGTTATGAAGAATTTTACTTATAAATCTATAGTCGAGAATGAATAGGTAACGTCTAGGCTAGCGTGCACACATTATCGCTTGAGAATCGTCCATTAATTACGTGAGGCTTGAAAGGTAAGGCTTGAGGGGGGTCGTTTATGCCTATCTGGACATTTTGCTTAATTTTCCAGAATTTGTTAAGATACTTTGTACCAAAAAATACACGTGATTGTGGGTAGGGCGGGGGGTTAGTCTAAAATGTTACCACGTATCACCAGGGGTTAAAGTTGAAAAATAAAAACATCACGTGACTAATGGAAGACCCCATATTATCAGGTGAGAGATAGTGCTCAAATCGGTAATAGGCAGTCGCTCCATGTAAAATACTGGTATTCAGCTGCATCCGGTTAGACTGGAAGCCGACCCCAACATAGTTGGGAAAAGGCTAGGCAGATTGATAGTGCTCAAATACGAGCCTACCAATAATAAGAAATATTTAAAAAAAACTGCTGAAATTGTAAAATATAGGCGAAGACCATTTTGAGTCTGAAACTTGTTGGACAATTATGAAACATTTCCGATCAACCGCAAGTCAATCAGTGATAATATTTGAACTAGGAAACCAGTATTTACTGCTACGACATAAAAGCGTTGTCAACGTCAAATTGTTACCGTTATGGACGTACGGTTTGCTGTACAGTATTTCTATTTTCTTAATGTCCCTTGGGAATCATCGCATTTCCGAATACAAATTAATGCTAATTTCCATGTCCATCAATTATTAGATTTATCTTGCATAATAATTTGAATTCAGAACTAAGTAAGTACTTTATTGTTGTTTTATTTTGATTTTCGTGTGAACTATATAGAGCTGTAAAACTATTTTCCTATCTGTCGTGCCTGCGACTTTAGCAGCATTCCTACCATTTTAAAAATAAATTACATTAAGTTAAAAGAGTATTAACAAATCTATATACTTCCAAATCGATTGAGAGCGTCCGGTCTTCACCAAGTGCAAAGTGCAACTGATAAATATCCGACGACTGACGAAACACGAGGTTTGCCGAGGGACATTAAGAAAATGTTTGTACTATACGTAAAAACCATAAACATTTGACTTTGGAAACCTAGGTATCATTCAGCTTGCATTTAATTTCGTTCTGTTATTATAAGTTTTAATGTAAAATTACTCACTACTTTTAACTAATCAGCATAGTTTTAGCAGCGTATACATGCGCAGGCGCAGGCTAACTATTTATTCGTATAAAGCATAATAAACATGCTGAAATGAACACTTTATTTCTTAATACATAATGATACTCACACTAGAATTCTGGCCCAATCCGGAAGCAAGAGTCAAAACAAAATCGTCAAGTTAATGATAATAGGGTAAATAAAAATATGTATTTATAATAATAGTATTTTCAAACAAACTTACGGGTCTTTCCTTCTCATGCACGTTTTCCAACACTTCTAGTTCAGCAAGTTCATCCTTGTGTTTTTCTACGCGTTCACGGAATACTGATATGGTTCTGTTTGGCTCGAGTGATATCTGATGAATAAAAACATAAATGGTTAACACAACTGGTTACCTGTGCCGATGCCGTTATAATTATCTTTATTTTTAATAAATAATCCAAATGCAAATGTTTTTGTGCTGCTTTAAAGCTGATATAGTATTTTTATCTCACGAAGCGACGCACGCTTTACTTGTGGTAACCAAGTGTACAAACACGCTGTGAATGTGTGCGTGAAGACGAGTAGCGTCAGCATAAATAACACACACCCTTCGGACTCCGCAATTTTGTCACGGTACCGACAAAATTACATAGGAATGAACGTTCATCTGCTCATTTCATTGAATTTTTCGACCACTCGGTAGGGGAGTGAAAGCTGTCGAAATCCAACATCGCTGGATTAGTTCACTATTGAATGAATTTTTCACTTTCGATTCATTTTGTGTTGACGTTCCACTTCGTGAAAGATGCCGAATGAAGGAAAAACACGAACAAAAGCGCGGCGTCTGATAATTGCTTTAAAATGAATAAAATTTTGCATTTCATGGTGCATATTTTGTTAATATAATAATCCAATGTCTAAATAAGTATTTATTTACTTCTCTAGGTATGAGCGTGGCTTCCTTCTCAGCACCCTCCCACACCTTGATCTTCTTGAACCAGCGCTGTTTAGTATTGTATCGGCTCTCGCATACGTAAACGTCCTTGTCGGCAAAACCTGTTAAACAACATACACACTTCTGAGATCGCATTACGGGTTAGTTTACCATAGCAGACCATTAATAGACAAAGATCTGTTCTAGCTGAGCTTTTCGTGTAAAATATGACTACCAACAAATTATTGTTTACAGTCCTTGATTTCAGTCAAAGAGATTAGACGTGGATAACAACTTGACATATTCCCTTAAGGCGCAACTAGCCGATACTTTTTCCATACAAATTTCGGGGGGTTTTACTCCACTGTTACACATTGTACATCCAAAGTAAAACATGAAATCGTTTTGTCTTATTATTAATTTTGTCTGTACAGAAGCAGAATAGTAAAAAAAAAGTAATTAAAAAGTTATGAGCCAACAAAGATTAGTTTTTCCTGCAAATTTTAACGCAACTTTGGGAGTAAATAAGTAATAAAAGAAGTATAAAATCTCCAAAACAAAGCTCGTTCCGACAAGCTCAATTGTCGAAGATATAAACTTTATTTGTAATTGATTTATGCAGTAGTTTTTTCATAAAACTCCACCTTCCAAAGGACTTTTCGTAATTTTTTACGCGCTCGTTTTACTAAAATCGTTCTGAACGGTGTTTGTGTGCGTGCGAACTAGAGTTTGTGCATGTAGACCAGCGTCTAACTGCTCATCACTGATACTATCTCTGTCGGACACGATGCCAGGTGAGATAGCGTGCTTTTTGACCAAGCCCACCAATGAGTTCGAGCCCGCGACTAGTTCAACCTTAAAGTTACTTTTTTACTTACCTTCAGGTCTAAACTTGAAGTACTCTTTAACGTTCATGACGTAACAGTGTCCCACGACCTGGTCGAGAGGCACGACGCGGTGCGACTCTGTCTTGAACACTTCCTGGTGTAAGAACTTGCGTGTGCGCACGTGGTATGTTTCTTGAGGCCTGTGGGAGAAAAACAATAGATGTTTTTAAACACTGAACTAAGTTTTTAGAAACTTTATGATGACGATCAGACAGTGTTTTTTATCGATTGTAGACTGTATTTTAAGGATTTATTACTTAAAAAATATTTAAGAAAAATGCGACACACAAAGAGAAATATAAAAAAATCAGAAGTCTGGTGAGAATTTCTTAGAACCCTAGTTCCTAAACTACATAATCACTGACCATACATGTGAGTGTTTCGGGAAGTTCTTGGAAAGGGGATCCTAAAATTTGAGCTTTCTGTGTCTAAGGCTTTGGGCTGGCCGTTGATGACTCAGTCAGTGAGTGAGTCTGAACTTTTCTTATTACACAACATGTAAAAAAACCCTGTCCGATCCGTGAGCGTGTTGTTAGGTATCGTACTGAGAGTCTATGTGGTAAATATCAGGAAAATCGAAAAATAAAAAATTGGCCACATTTTTTTCTATGGGTAATTTTACCGGGTTATTACATGGGGCGCGGGCAGCCGTCGTTTAACGGGCGTCTACGAGTCATAACTTAAGACTCCTGTTGAAAATTTGCTCATTTCTAATGAATTTTGGGGTAATTTTGGTACCAAAAATGCGATTTTTAAATAACAATAACTTAATTATTTTCATTAATAATCACATTTTTTATTACTTTTAGGTAATGTTATTGCAGTACCTATGAGCCCCTTTCGGATCGGACAGGGTTTTTTTTTAACATAATTATTGTAAGTATCGGTTACTTGCCTGTAGTAAGACGTACAGTACATGCACGGCACGCCCTCGTTGTTAGTCCACACTCGTTCCACTTGCACTATGGCGGGCTCCTTGTTGCCTTTGTCCGGCTGAATATAAACAAAGTCTCCTTTGCTGTACGCGGTCTGTTGGAGCGGCGCCCCGCCCGATGGCACGGAGTCGTCTGTGCTGGATCTGGGGATAGTAAAGTTATGTGAGAGAGTGCAAGTGCGAGTGTGTAGCCCGCGAAATTCAAATGTTCTTATGTTTTTTGAAGTGAAAACTTCTTTAGGCGCGTTGAGCATTTTTGAGATGGGACTAAACCATTGATTTCGCGACACTGTTACGCAATTTACTGACACCGTGGAGTAAAAGACATCAACGCGTTGATTACCACAGTGCGTGGAGTAAAAAACATCAACGCATTGATTACCGCAGTGCGTGGAGTAAAAGATATAAACGCGGTGCCCATTTTTTTCAAGTTTTCACTTCTGTCAGCACTCCCGGAGTGCCACTGTGTTTTTTTTTTTTGTAATTTTCTGGTCAGTGTCAGGTTGTATCTTGATCAAAATATGATTCGCGACTGTAACAGATATGTATTTACAGACTTATTATTATTAGAATCATTAATACATCTCTCTAAGTTAGATTAGTTCCATAAGAACTTTTCCATAAGAGATTTGTTCATAAGGAACAAATCTATCGAAGGATGCGCTAAGGTAGTCCACGAAATTTAAATTTTCTTACGTTTTTTACACGTCACTATATGGTATGTCGGTTGAATGTTGATCAAAATATGATTTGCGACCGTTTCTAACTTAGAAAGTTGTATTGAGGATTGTAATCTGGACAACCAGTCGGTTATCTTTTAAAGTGAATGCACGTGAACATATTCATAAGAAGTTGGCAGAATCATCACAGCGCTGATTTGCTGGATTCGTTTTCTCCTCTACCTATCGTTATTTCTCCTTCTTTATTTTGTTTATATGTATGTATCTTATCTATGTATTAGTTTTTATTATTTTTCGAGTTATCTATCAATTTTGTTGCACCTGCCATGTTTTGTCTCTGCATCACCCTAAGGTTGACTGTTAGAAGAAAATGCTCAGGCATTAAGTCCGCCTTTGTACAGTATTTTTTTTCTTGTGCATAAAGCTTTAATAAAATAAATAATCTACCCTACTTCTCATTTAGTTAATAACTAACCTGGTCTCATCCTCATCTTCGTTCTCTTGCAGCAGCTTGCACTGCTTCACCAGTTCCACACTCGTCGCCATAGTGTCCCTCGTGAATGACAAGGCTGGAGACTGCAGAGTGCCTCGGCACAGCTGGTCACGTTGGTCGATGTAGTAGGTCTGGAGTTCTACTGAGTCTTCGAAGATTTGGCTGTCAGTGCGAGAGAGGCGACGGGCTCTGAAAATAAAGTTAATGTTAACTTTCTATTAGACTTATCAATCACATGTTTCTTTGGCTAGCATTTCTGTAAATCTATTCATATGACGAATGCCTAGAAACAATACTGATGATGTGTGATTTACAAGTGGTTTGTAAAAGTTTTTTGGAAAACAACAAAAGATTTATGACAAACTCTCTCTCAAGGAGGCAAGCAGAGACCAAGTCACAAGGAACGGCAATTATATTCCACTTATCCATTTTCTTTTCTTGAAAATTGAAATGACTAGTTGCGACAATATGCTAATCACGTATGTATGACAGAACTTCCATCCTTCATCAAACATATAAAAACCTACCTTTCAAAAACAGCGAACATGTCCTGCTGGAAGTGATCCAGCCTCTTGTACAGGCCTTTGTCGAGTCTTCTCTTCACCAAGTCAAGTGAGATAGCGCGCACTTTCTCGCCGTTAGCTGCCTCATCGTGTTCGGCCAACTCTGCCATACTGTCTGAGTAGCATCTGAAAATAAATTGAGGATTTTGTAAGACGGGAAACGAATTTGTAGATTATAATTGTGCACAGAACCTAGAAAAAATCGAGAGAAATATTAAAAAAGTCTGCGGGCACGAAATTAGCGAGGGGTCGAGCGATGGCGACAGCGGAAAGGCGCGGTGCGGGGCGATTGGCATTTTTGTTACAGTCTGCGAATAAAACTGACACCATTTGATCAAAGAATGAGCAGATAATTATGCTTGCTTTTGTATGACGATCGAAAATTCTCACAGATAAAGACTCAGTCAGACCGATATGTATTCGGTACCTCACAATTTGGTATAGTCATTGTGAATCACGAGCGCACGTCATGACATGTCATGATAAGATGCAATAAATACAGGGTGTCAAAAAACCCTTCATGAAGCCGTCATCTACGCATTATGTTCATCAAAATAAGTAACTTAGAAAAACAATTGCTGGGAAACGACTTTTTTTTGGTGTGAATATTAGATTTTTACGGTAGTGCGTAACGTAACGCAAGCAAAACATTGTGCTTATGGGTACATGCAACGGTATAAATTTATTTCAAGTTAAGTTATAACATTTAAAACTTGTTTTCGTAAGAAGAACGTCAAAAAAGTTGAAACTCTAACCTTTAATATACGTAACAAGAAGGTTCCAGGTAACATAATAACGGAAGAACAAGTGATTCGGCTTCGTTAAGGGTACTTATTATACACGTTATTTCAGAGTTAAAGCACAAATTACCCACGAAAAAATTAAGTGATTTTACTGACCTGCCCTCTTCATCCTGGTGGTTATAGACGCTGGTGAAGAGATTGAGCAGCAGCTCTTGAACCGCTGCCGGGACATCCGGTACCGCATCATCGTCCTCCCTGAATGAATAGTACTTCTTAAAGTTTGTTACATTAACATTTAGACACAAAAACTATAGTACGATAAAAACTAACACAGAAAACTCAGATATTGACTGTTAGGCCTACTTGCACCACAAATCACTAAATGCATTTAAAGCTAAACGCATTTAAAACATCCTTCTATTTCTGTCAATCGTTTGAAGATGACAGAGATAGAATTATGTCTTATAGTGTGTCCAGCGAGGCCATTTGTGAGCGTGCTCTCCGCGGGTGCGAAGCGAAACCGCGACTACGCGACGTGATGACGTTTTCACAAAATTGTACACTCGCTTGTCTCACTCGCTCTTGTACACTCACGAAAATCACTCTCGTTAAGCAAATGCTTCGAACACGTTGCGCAGAGGTGGCGTGCTCGCTAGTCGCTACGCACACGCAGCGAGTGCGATGAATAATCGCCTCGCTGGAAACACGCTCGCCAATCGCTAGTGTGATAATGCCTTTAAATACGTTTAGCGTGAAATGCATTCAGCGATTTATGGTGCAAATGGGCCTAAGACACGCTAAAGTATATTACGATAAAAACTAACACAGAAAACTTAGAAATTGACAAAACGGCCGAAACCGCAAACTACAATTCACCTAAGCATCTTTTTTTAGTTAAGTAATGCTAATGTATCATGCATTTTGAACTAGTTCTAAAGAAATTCTTCTTTCTTTTCTTTTTATAGTAACAAATTAACTTCAGGTGACGTAAGCGACATTCAAAATCAGGCAAAACATAAAAAAATACAGGATGTATATTTATTTAAACAGCGGGGTAATTGCGTAATACATAAAATGGCAATCGATCGCATTCATTGCAATGCTTTTCATTTTGACATCCATTGCTTCATAGGTTTAGAAACTTCGTTTGCTTAACAACGTAAATAACAATGAACGTGGTTGAACTGTCAAAATGAAAGGCATTGCGATGGATACCATTTTATGTGTGTTCCGCAATTAACCCGCAGGAATTAAAGAATATTAACTAACATAACTGGCGAAATGTGGGTGTACCTGCTACAGGTACACCTCTGCCCAACCCTTCGAGAAAACAAGGCGTGATGTTATGTTATGTTGATAATTATGTTATCCCATTCCATTTGTTCAAATAAGAACATACACCTTGCTTTTTCTACACATCTAATAATAAAATAACATCCAATTATGTTTTCATGACGATTTACAAAATAAATTAACAGCAATCAATCTAGAATTTTGAGCCACTAACATTTTTACTTTATTTTTCGCACAAATGAAATAGAGTCGCAACTAATGTTTGTTTTTAAACTAGACAAATATTATTAATACATCAATAAAATCTTTGCAACAGAAAACGTTCTTATATTTTATTATACTAAGGGTGCATAAAAACGCACTTAAAAAACGCGTTCAAGAGCTGTCAGTGTCATCATTGTTGGGGAATATTGACACCTCTTGAACACGGTTTAGATGTGCTGATCGCGTTCAGTTTCATTGGTGAAATTTGCCCTTAGGGTGTAGCTTTTGATTTTTCCCCTGCATTAGTCAAGGGAGTAAATTTTGCCCGGTCACACTTTAACATAAATAAATAAACAGCCTATTTATTAGTTGCGTCTCTATAGTTTTAACGTGCGATGTCATTCCGAATGTAGCAGACGCACCTGGTATTGACACGGCCTGATCCTCTGCTCACCCCACAAGTACGTTGCGTGTAAATATACATACATAATATATCCAATAATTCGTGACGGGATAGAATAATTTGTCAAATAATGGGGATTAAATATAATGACATAGATTATAGCTATACTTTGTTCAGTGAATCAAGAGGATTAAGTAAACAAAATACTTGTAACTTATTAATAGTTATTATTTTACATAGTTTGTTTCCGTTAGTTAATCCTTTCTTTCGCAAAATACTTAACACTTTTAAATAGTATGTATTTCCTTAAACTGATTGAACAAGTATTATAGAAGCTGTCAAGTGGTCTGGTGAAAATTGACTAAGTATGGTTTTTTTTTTATTTTGTTTAATACCAATTATTTTTTTGTATGGCATCTAGCAGTTCAACCTAGGAGGTTGTCGGCTGTTTAGCCGGACTTTCCTGTGGCTGCCTCAATAAATTAAGGCCTCCAGCCAAGGCATAAAACTTAGAAACTAAGCGACTACACGCTAAGGGCACCCCCTGTGGGGTACGGCCCTCGGCTTATGGTGTCGCTGGTGGAGGACAGCAAGGGACAGTCTGGATCGGATTAATATTATTATTAGCGGAATTTAAAGCTACAGGCTCAGCGGCGCGGACTGGCTAGAGCAAAGATCGGGGCGAGTAATACCTAATTCGTTTCTTGCCAGTACATGCAGATGTTTGTTGACATTTACAAACATTACAATTAAAACATAAACAAATAAAAACATATGATAAAACCTCACCTCAAAAGCTGTTTAGTTTGCAGACAAACCCGATGTAGGATCAAGGCATCTTTATAAATCTGTGAATCTGGCTCGTTGTACTTGCAAGCGTTATCGAACATCAATATGAAGTCAGAAGCAAGTTCGTTGACAGAACTATAGACGTTGTTCTTTAGTTTATGGGCGATTTTTTCCATGTCTATGGGGTTTTTGATTAGCTCATAGTAGTCTGGGTATTCGATTTTGCTTGGGAGTTTCATGAAGATTAAAGCGAGTTGGCGGTTGGCTGTGGAAGGAATTATAATTATGATTTCCATTAAATATTCAAGGCTCTGCAGCCGCACGGTTCGATCTATAAGGTTAAGCTACGCTTGCCGGGGTTGGTCTGTGGATAGGTGACCATCTTAACATACCGAGACTTTTCCGTGCCTCAGAAAGCACGTTAAGCCGTGGCTGTCATTCGTAGATCTTTTACAGTCGTTACGGGTTGTCAAAAGCCCGAAAGTCTGAAAACCAGTCTTACCAAGGGGTATGGTATTACCCAGTTACTGGGTTGTGGAGGTCAGATAGGCAGTCGCTCCATGTAAAATACAGTATTCAGCTGCATCCGGTTAGACTGGAAGCCGACCCTAACATAGTTGGGAAAAGGCTAGGCAGATAGATTGATTTGACTCAAGGCTCTGAAAATCTAAATGGTACTAGTAGAAACACCGAAACGAGCTCGAAGATCTCAGTCTTAAAATGGACACTTAAATATGAGGCCATATTCGAATTCTACGATGGTGATTACTATATTGTCTTTGAGTAGAAACTCCTTTAGCAAGGCTTAAAGTGAATGACCATTAGTAATTTCATAAATCACCACGATTGGCAAACGAATAGGCGATTTTAACATAATATTTTCAGTACGGAGTGCACATAAAAAAGCTATTGTTGATCCACGAGAGAATACAAGAGTACAAGCGCTTATTTTTCGCAGGAAATAGGAATAATACCACATAACTAGAGAAGGGTTGGGCAGAGGTGTCCCTGTAGCAGGTATAGATTGTGCAATCCACGAAGACGCGCCCCACTCCGCGATTACTGTACTGTAAGCTGTACTTTAGTACGGAACGGAGCGGAGTGGGGCGCGTCTTCGTGGATTACACTATCTATACACCCACATTTCGCCAGTTATGTTTAAGTTCCATGTAATAGGGGGCGAGCCTGTTGCCATCAATCGGGCACAAATCCAGACTCCGGGCAGCTACTGAGAAATTTCAGATAGAAAATTTCAATAACACTTTGCCCGACCCGGGAATGGAACCCAGGATCTCATGCTTAGCAGTAGCGCTTGCACTACTAGACCAACGAGGCAGTCAAGGAATAATACCATTTAAGGATTTTGCTGTGATACCTAAGATTTACCTCCTTCTTATTCTCTTACGACATACCTACACAAATTATTCATCCATAACCATAAACTATGAAAAAAACTAAACATATGATCAATACCAACCTTTAGGGTCCCGATAATCCCTGATAGCATCATATAAGGTCCTTAACTTCTGTTCAAATGGCGACAGTTGCCTTGCCTTGGGCGCCGCTTTGAACGTCTTCAATGGAGTCTTCCTCTCGAAACTAGTACTATTATTAACCTCTTTGAGTTTCTCGTTCATCACCCGTTCTAGAAGATTCGCATCTTCATATATCATGGAGCCTTCTTCGTTAAATTGACGGCAGTTTGAGAACATTAAGCGGAAGTCGGATACCATTTCATCTATTGAGTTGTAGCGATCGTTCTGGAATTAAAGTTATAGATGTGAAAAAGAACACGTGCTTCTATGTTCTATGTTATAGGGTTTGGTTTCCGCACTTAGTCCATAAAGCCGACCATTGTGCGTGGGCCATGGCGGCCGTTTGGTGGTTATTCCAACCAGCCCACCTCCCTCCAGAAGCTAATTAAATCGAACACGTACTTTACAGATAGTATTGTTTTACAAAGCTTTGTCCAAACTGAAGCGAGCGAGCAAGATGCGGGACCAAATTCGCTCGCACCGCACGCCGCACCCCGATTTTTAACCGACTTCCAAAAAGGAGGAGGTTATATGTTCGACGCGTATGTTTGTTTTTTTTTTTTTTTTTTTTATGTATGTCCACCGATTTCTCCGTCATTTGTGGACCGATTTTGAAAATTCTTTTTTTGTTTGAAAGGGTATGCTCCCAAATTGGTCCCATATAAATTTTATTAACTTTGCTTGGGTAGTTTTTGAGTTAGCTACAAAATACGTATTTTTTTCCCACTTAGTATGTAGATGATATGATAAGTTCCTGTCTCTGGTAGCAGGTAGTGGTATTTGAATGTGTGTGGGGTAGGTACCACAACTAAAAAGTGAAAAATAAAAACTTTTTACAAAAAAAAACAACCGACTTCCAAAAAAAAACACTACAAAGTGAAAAATAACTTTAATTTCGGAAGTCGGTGGCAAAAAACGAAAACACAAAACCCAAGACACCGACTTCCGAAATTAAAGTTATTTTTCACTTTGTAGTGTTTTTTTTTTGGAAGTCGGTTGTTTTTTTTTGTAAAAAGTTTTGTCATAAATGGAGGTGTTCAAATTGGCGCGAATAGCAACATGCATGACTTCCTAACCTTTAAAACAATAGACTCACGCAGTCGCGTTGCTCGCTCGCTAGCTTTCGTGACAGAGCTTTAAAGCGGCAATTTCAGTCAATTTTTACTTGTAACTGTTTCCTTTACAATTTAAATTGCAACATAAGAGTTATTTCTAACAAAAACCTTTGTAGGAATTGGCAAATTCTGAGAATGCATCATAGAAATATAAAAAACAGGAGAAGTGGCATGGGGGCGTGTCTGTGTCCGCGCGTAATGATCAAAGTGCTCATTGTATACGAAAATGGCCGTCTCCGCGAACTAGTATGCTTTCGGCCGTGATCAGGACAATTTATAAGAATGCCGTGTTGTTCAGTGGTTTCTTGTAAAAACCGAAGTCAAAACAAAAACTTTGTGAATCATGGAATCACTTACCATAAGTAAGTACAAGTATTTTACTATATTTGTCTTTAAAATAATGAAAAACAACAAATCGTAAAATATTTCTTGCTTTTACTACGTTATTTTTGTTTCCAAATATCACAGCAACTGTACTATTTTTGCACTACATACATTGCTCGTTAACCACTACCTAAATATGTCGCTCAGTGACTTAACAAGCAATGTAAAAATCACAAAACGATACTGTGGACTGCGGATGCATCGCGCAGTACGGCCGCTGTGTCTGGCGACGAGCTAGTGATGTGGTTGTGCAGATCCACTAACGTAGGCTATCGACAACAATGTCGTTTGGCAAATGAATTTATTGCTATTATACTTTATTCTTCAATTTGCCAACTGTTTTATAATCACATAATATTTCTAATTAAAGCAGTCATGGAAAAATATATTAATTTAAGATTACACTATTTGACAAAAAATGCCACTCCAGTAATATCAAAGCGTCAAGTGCTGCACAAATACCTCCACTTTACAGGTCAGTGAGTAAAACACCATAGCAGGATTAGCAGGGTTCAACAATACCTACTGTTTCAATAAACTATGACAGGTAAAACCAACGTAACTGGATTTTTTAATTGTTTGAATTTTTTGCTTATTATTTATTTTTATTATAATATTTTCTGGACTTATCGTTTTTATTTATTTTATTTTCAGGAACCAAATTTTTTAAAGTATAACGACGGTGAAGTATCAATATCTAATAACTACAAAAACATAGTTTTACAGGAGAAAAAAACGTTTAATTTCTATAGTTTTTGACTATTTGAAGTAAACATTAGTAAGTGAAAACCGCCAAAATGTTAGTTATTAGATATTGATACTTCACCGTCGATAATATTAAATGGAAGAATCGATACCTTTCCGATTTAGTCAATCACTAGCGTATATGTAAAATAAATTGTTTCTGTACAGCACAACGATAGAAATGATGTTTTCGTGTGAGTGAGTTGTACGGTACATGGTAAATGCACGCTGTGTTTGATGGGATAAGGTTTATAATTGATTGTATAGTACGTTCTGATTTATGAATTGCAAGAGTGAGCGCAGCCTCGTATCTATTTGGTTTACTGATCTGCATGAGTAGTTGTGGCGACTAGTGGCGAGGTAGTGGGGACAAAGTGGAGACATTAGGTTTCGATACATTTTCAACTACCGGGCATATCTCCTTCTTTCTTATATCTATGGAATGCATGAATTGAAATGAATTCTGCATGGTATGGTTTAAGGTATTTTTATTTTGTATTTCTGTCCATAATTCATATTATAAATGCAAAAGTAAACATCGCTTTTGTTTCGCTCGTGTGTTTAAATTATATAAACTGTGAAAAGGTCTTAAAAGTTACACCAGAAGAAAGATCTTGTGAGGTTTCAAACTAAATAATTAAAAACTGAATTTATAGAACAGAATTAATAAAATAATCAAATATAGAAAAAAAACAGGTGAATATTTTAAAAAACGCTCTAATCATCGTTGGTGGCGGTCATTGACCCCGCCTAGACGTCTTTGGCACACACGATCACCGCAGCTCATTGGTTGGAACACTGGACATCGATATCGCTCACTACCAGGTTTTTTAAAAAACAACTGTCAATAATAATGAATTGCTAAGCTTGCAATCAACAAACGCAATATGCTGGAGACTGAAATGCACTGGATGCTCAGCTAAATACCATTATGCATGCCTTAACATGACATCTGCCTATTATTTAGAAAATAAGCAGGAACTTATGAAATGTTGGCGCTGCCCAGACTGTGCTAATATCACTCGTCGCTTTAGGAATGATAATCCTGTCCTGGCCATCAGGCCATTAGCCGTCGTTACGACAATCGGCACAATGATAGCCAAGCTCACATTCCAAATGTCAACAACCTCGTGTGCTAAGTCGAGATATTTTATTTGTTTCTCTTATTATTTATTTTTCCTTTATTTCATTTATAAACATATAATTTACATTTTTAAATATAAAATACAATAGACGTGGCTATATTTAGTAACTTGTTCCGCTTAGCTATTTCTAAAGAGCCATAAAAAACTTCTGAAAGAAATCGACACGTGTTTCACCTCTCAACGAGGCATCCTCAGGATGACGATGGACTTGTTGCGAACTCGAACACGGCGCGTTGCCACACCAAACGCTGAGTGCAGTCTGCACTGCAGGAGTTTTTTATGGCTCTGTAGAAATAGCTAAGCGGAACAAGTTACTAAATATATCCACGTCTATTGTATTTTATAATGGATTTCCGCAAGGTCACGCCTGAATCAATTATTTTTAAATATTCTTATAAAAATTATTAAGAAAACATTTAAAAATATAAAAAATAGTAGCCCACCAGTGTCGGGAACAGGGTCCAAGCCACCGGTGGTCAGGGCTCCTGAGAGAGGAACCTCCTAACAATACGCGCCATGTCCAGGAGTACCGCTTTCTGGAACAAGCCCTTGATCCAGCTGCCTAACGAGAGCCTCCTCAGGTGTTGGTCGAGGCTCTTGGCTATTATGCCATTGGCCGTCACGACTATCGGCACAATGATTGCTGTATCTACATTTCACAAGTCGACAACCTCGTGAGCCAGGTCAAGATACTTAATCTGTTATCTTTTTCAGCTTTCACGAGGTTCTTGTCATGCGGGACCGCTATATCAATAACCATTGTGCGACGCTTTAATCGATCTATCACCACTATGTCTGGCTTATTGGCAACAATAGTCCTGTCAGTGATGATAGATCGATCCCAATACAACGTGATATTGCCATTTTCGAGGACTGGGTCGGGCACATATCTATAGTACGGTACTTCCGATTCCACAAGACTGTATTTCAGAGCAAGTTGCTGGTGGATAATCCTGGCTACAAGGTTGTGCCTATGCAAGTAGTCTCCGTTAGCCAGACGAGAACAGCCAGAGATAATGTGTCGGATTTAATTGTTTTATTTTTATAATTTCTATTTGTGATATGGATTGACATTTAATTTGTGTGTGATCTTATTTACTTGAAATTAATATTGATTCTTCCTAATGATTTCTAGAGGTAAAATTTGCAAAGACGTATATCACAAATTTAAATGTGATATTATATACCTAATGTAATTTTATTAGATTTTTTTATGATAATTATTTTTAATTTTTATTTACTGCATTTATTTTAAATCATGCTACTACTCATATTTTATGTAATTGTTGTGCCCTACGGACAGACTTAATAATAATAATAAAGTTCACATGGACCCTCCATGTGAACTTTATTATTATTATTAAGTCTGTCCGTTTTCTCTTAACGCCTTAACGGTAAGCGGCAACTTCAGTCAATTTTACTTGCAAATGTTTCCTTTAAATTTTAAATAGGAGCAGCAAAGAGTTATTTCTAACTAAAACCTTTCTAGGAACTGGCAAATTCTGAGAATTATAGCACTAATTTATAAGATCAAATATTTTTAGATCCTAAGGTCGAATTCGACCAAAGTTTTGTACAATACGGCCAATATAACTTGGCAATTCCGAACTTCGTGCAGAAGGCTGCGCAATAACTTTTTTTAGGAACCAAATGGTGACATGATCGCGTTCGCAGAGCCTATGTTCAGACCTGTCAAGTTACATTGCTCGTATTGTACCTACTATAAAAGTCGTTGCGATTCTTTTTTTTTTAATTTTTGGTACTTTTATCTTATAAAAACTATCAAGGCGTCAAAAATGTATTCGCAGTTTGGTCGAGTTCGCCCTAAAGTCCCAAATAAAAGCGTTTTTTTTAAATAAAATTTCCTACATACCTTAATATTAGCCTCAATAGTGATCATATCTATAGGCTTATCAATAACATTATAATACTCCGGATACAGTTTCTTGCTGGGTTTTTCCATAAACAACAACATGGGTTGTCTTCCATCGGAACAGGTGAACTCTACCATTTGTTTCGAGATGTAATGGAGTTTCTTCCTCAAAGGGAGGTTAGTTTTGTTCGGAGTGCTTACAGGAGACGGCGCTATGGGTGTTACAGGGTTGAGACGGGGACGACCTGTAAATAATTTATTTTAAGTTAACATTTAGGAGGACAATAAAGTAGGTTATAAGGTATTTGTCTCGAAACGGACATTCCACAGTTTATAAAACTGTATTTCAAATCTCCCATGAAAAAAATGCGAATCATATTCTATCTTCAGAAACCATGGAAGTACCTACTTATTTTGTATTACCATGATTGCAAAATGATACAGGGTGGCAATTACGTAAAAAAAAAAACAGTGGCACTCCGGGAGTGCCGACAGAAGCGAATAATTAAAAAAAAAAAAACTTGAGAAACGTCTAAAATAATAATACTTCCATAGAACATTGATCCGTATTGTAATATAAATAAAGAGCACAATCGCGTTTACAAAAATGAGATATCGGTAACGGTGTCGCGAGTTCAATTGTTTTTTCCCATCTCAAAAATGCCCAACACGTCTAAAGAAGTTTTCACTTAAAAAAATGCATGTATTAAAAGTTTTTTTTTTACGAATCGGATATGAGTTTCATAGCAAAAGTTGTTTAGTATGCAGGGTAGAATCACCCCCTTGACGAATGCAGGTGACTAAATCGCCACCCTGTAGATTCAAAACTCTATGCAATTCCAAAAACTTTTTTGTGACAGATGACGAGGTGTGTTAGAGAAACTTTACTACAAAGCGCGGCAAAACAGTACAGAAGTTTAGCCAGAAACACGAAGATTACCGAAGCGCATATCTTTTCTGGTTTATTTGTAAGCCCACACGTAGGCACGGACGTAAAAATATCGCGGCGGGATTTTATCGCGCACTGGATTTTCAACTCTCGGTGTTGAGCCGACCGTTTAGAATCCAACAGCGTGCGTCCCAGCGCGTTAAAAAAAACACAGTTGGATTTTCAACTCTCGGCGCCAAGAGCGTTTAAAATCCAGTGAACGAAAAAAATCGCCGCAGGAAATACTAATAGAGTATAGGGTTTTAAAACAACCACGTTTTAAATTGATTTATTAGACAGAGCGGCACTATACTTGTATAGAATAAAACATAGCAAAGACCATTAATAATTAGGTACCTCTAGGCCTTGGCGTTTGAACTTGTGCCTGGTTCTTCACAGACGAAAGGCTTTCGTCATCGCTTGAAGAGCTTTGAACGATGTCCAATAACTCTTGAACGCGTTGCTGCATTATTCTGTTAACATGATATAATAAATTAATATAGGTTTTGTGTATTAATTTGATGTATTACAACCCCAGCTTATAACATTATACAGGATGGTCTGTTTACAGTTGTATTTTTGACCACTTCTAATAGGCCATTCTGTATAAAGAAACTTGTAAATAGCTTCATATTTTTCAATCTGTCACACTCATTTTAATTGACCTCCAAGAAAAAATTAATAAATAACTCACCTCTGCAATTTAACAGCATCCTTATAGAGCCGAGAAGAAGGTGAATTGTATTGTTTAGCGTTCTCAAACACTATGTTCATGTCACCAGCCACTTCAGACAATGTCCCATAGCTGCCCCGTATTATTTTGTTCTTTATCTGAGTCAGAGACACAGGATTCTTTATTTCTTTGTAGTAATCAGGGTAGGCGCGACGAGATGGCAGCTTCCAGAATGATTCTGCCACACGGCCTGTGAATAAACGCATTTTTGAAGAGAAAACTTCTTTAGGCGCGCTGGGCATTTTTGAGATGGGACTAAACCATTGATTTCGCGACACCATGACACCTCATTTTTGTAAACGCGATTGTGCTCTTTATTTATATTACGTTACAGATCAATATTATATGCAAGTATTTTTACTCTAAAGGTTTCGGAAATATTACTTTTTGTAAACGCGATTGTGCTCTTTATTTAGATAAGGTTACGGACCAATATTCTATAGAAGTATTTTTCTTCCACCAAAGCGATCTTGTTCATGTTTTCACTTCTGTTGGCACTCCCAGAGTGCCACCACTTTTATATTATTTTTTTACTGTATTTGTGCCCGGTTTATGGTAATAGGGTCGCCCCCTATTACATGGGACTTATGCATAACTGGCGAGATGTTGGTGTACTACAGCTACCTACACCTCAGCCTAACCTTGGTGGGGAAAACAGAAGTGGGCTGTAAGTTATTGCACGACTCATAATGCGAAGCATTAGAGAGTGCTTTGCATTTGAAAAATTTGTTTTGCCTCCTTTCAGAAAATGTTTTTATTGTTACACTCCTGCTGGTACACAAAACCTACTTAATTTATATACCATTGTATAGATAATTCTGTACTTTTCTGGAGATTAATTCTGACGTAGAGAGGTCGTTTTCGGCATACAAATGAATACTGGGTGACAAATTTCACTTTGCTCTCGAAAATTTGCAAACATACTTGATTATTTCATCATCATCATTATTTCAGCCGAAAGACGTCCACTGCTGGACATAGGCCTTCCCCAAACACCGCCATTTCGACCGATTCTGTGCTTTCCGCATCCAGCGGATTCCTGCGGTCCATCTTGTGGGAGGCCTTCCAACGCTTAATTATTTATTGCCACAAAAACTATGCATAATTTAATTTTAAGAATATTTCGCTGTTTTTATACCGTCTTAATTAAAATATATAAAAATAAAAACTTTTTTTTTTATAATTCATTGTGCATATTTCGACCTTTGTGAAGAGTTTTAGTACATATTTGCGAGTTTATGAGTTTTAGTGCGGCCTTATTTTGTGCATATTTGCATGCATATTTTGGCACTTTGTTAATGCATATAATCCGATCTAGTGGCACAAAATACTTTGATATTCAGCTCCACCCTCTTTCCACTTCTCTCTATTTCTTCTTGGTGAAGAAGTCCCATCAAGGAGTGCAGTGGGACATCACAGGTTTTTAATATTAAGTATAATTAATAATAGTAAGCTCTAGAATAATTTCTTACCGTTTGGCCCAAAATGGTTCCTGATGGTTTCCAGCAGTTTCCATTGTGGTGAACCTTCATTTTCATGCTTCTCTTCGTCAGTTTCGCCTGCACTGTCTTCTGAATGCTGTGAATAGAAAAATAATATTATAAGTATGTACTTTCGAAGAAACGCATATCTGTACACTGTAAGGACTATTCTTGCTTGCAGCGCTCGGCCGCTATAGTAACGCTTACTTACGAAACAAAGGGTCGTGTGCACGGGATTTTGTTTTCAAAGTGGTTAGATGTGCGTTGCCCCGATGGTACAGTAGAACCCCGTTTTTGGAGGATTCAGAAGAAAAGTGTTAGGAATCACGGCTTAGTAAATCAGTATTTTTATCAACTGCTTTAGTACTTCCGGGTTCCAAAACATTTGAATTTTTCACAGATAATTGCGAAGCTTCCTCATTGCTTTTCTACTTGTTTGGCACTTTACAGGTATGAGGAACAGGGTGTAAAGTTCACTCATCCTCTATAGAAAAGGGAGGATCCTCCGACCAGACGGGTGTCGTGTCTGGCGGGTAATTGCCCGAGACGGTTGATGTCGGATAGTCTTATATATGTCGTTCGCGAGGTAAACTCTAATTGCGCGATGCAGGATTTGTGTGATGTCAGGTCTTTTTGATGCGTAATTCGTATGTGGCGATGTAACCACTACACCACTATCTATAATTCTGAGTTATAGAAGCTGCAGTGGTAGGGAATGTTATGTAGTATAAAAACCGGCCAAGTGCGTGTCGGACCACGCAAAATGAAGGGTTCCGTAGTTGGGATGAATTTATCCAAAAAACAAACTTAACTTTGTAGTTGTAAAAGATGTTCTCCCATACGGAATGTATGGGAAAACATGTTTTTGCAATTGCAAAGTTAAGTTGGTCGATTATTACTCGTTAACCTGTAGAGCCTACTTAGCACACATCCAAAATCAACCATTTAGCCGGCAGGGGGGGGGGGGACACTTGACTTTAACAAAAATTAGCACTTTAAAGCTTAATATTTCGCAAACGGATCCCTGAATCCAAAAATGGTTTTCTCATACTCATAATGTTTTTGAAGGACCTTTCCAATGATACCCCACACAATGGGACAGAAAAAAAAAACATCACGTGTAGGGGAGGTAGCTTAATTTTTTTTTACCACTTAGTCGGCGTAATTAATATATACATCCATGCCAAATTACAGCTTTCTAGTACCAAGGGTCTCGGAGCTAGACCGCGGACAGAGACAGACGTGACGAAACTAGAAGGGTTCCTTGTTTACTACGGAACCCTAAAAAACGCATGTTGGTTTGTATAGTCCACCTCGTAATTGCTTTACTACCCTTATCTTGAATGTCGTCGACACGGTCTATTTTTTGCATTCAACACAAGATCATTTCAACTTTAGTGAATTTTCTGCAAGTTTTTGGTTAAAAGTTGTAAAGCAATTACGAGATCGACTATACAGTCACGGACAAAAGTTGTTGTCAAACCACTATCCAAATATCCAAAAGAGATTTTTGAACAAAAAATCGGTAATAATAACTTGTTTGTACGATACCTTAACTTCAGGTTCAGTATCCGACCCAGGCGGCTCCATGATAGCCAAAGCCTTGCTATTAGGTACCGGTCCGACGCGCGACGTCCTCTTACTTCGGATGCGTTCGGAAGTCTTCGCCGGCCCGCTTCGGCCATGCTGGTCGATCTCCTGTTTGCGCATTTGTATGACCTGATGTATAAACTTCACCATCAATGGTCGTCTACGCCAAATGCTGAATACGTCAGATGCGACAGTAGTGTGTTGTGTAGTGTGTGGCTAATTTAATGTGCAAATTGGTGTGCAAATGACTTGCTAATGAAGGCTGATAATTTTACAGCGATTTTGTGGTGTTTTTTTTATGGCGCACTGGATTTTCAACTCTCGGTCTGTTAAGCCGAGCATTGAAAATCCAACGGAGTATTCGTAATTTCCAGCGCGTCAAAAAAACGCACTGTTGGACTTTCAACTCTCAGCGCTAAGCAGTGTGTCAAAAATCCAGTGCGTGAAAAAAAATCGCCCGTGAGTACAAGGGCTTAGGCAAAAAAGAATCGATTATACAACTAGTGCTTTTAGTCCTGATAAATTATTATAGTGATGGAGAAATATACAGTCAACAACAATAAACAGATAATCTGTTGCATCTAAATTAAGGCTCCCACAGACAGGCTCGATGCGACACCGGTAGAACAACTTCGGCGAAGATTTCATAGAAATTGTTTCACCAGGCTCGCGTCGCACCTGTCTGCGGGAGACTTTAAGTTGTAATCAATAATAAAAAAAACATTACTTTCTCCTACAAAACCACTGAATATTTCTGTGTTAGAATGAGCTCTAAAAAATATAAGTATACCAACCTTCTTCAAAGTCTTAGCATCTTTATAGATCTGGCTTCCGGGCTCATTGAAATTGCAAGCATTTCTGACCATCAGGAGCAAATCCTTCTCTAATTCCGACAAGGTGGTATACTCTTCACCCTGGATTTTCTGGGCAATAGTCTTCAGGTCTATTGGCGAGTCGATGACATTGAAATATTCTGGGTAGCGCCTTTTTGACGGTATGAATTGGAAGGCTGGGTAAAGAGGCCGACCATCACTGTTTGCTGTCATTACCTGAGGAGAGAAAAGCAACATTTTATATCCTCAGAATCATCCTCATTATCAGAATTGCCACAAAATAAGATTGACTTTTCTGGTATAACTTATATTGTAGCCGAGTTTTCAATTGTCTGATAGCTTTATTTGAGAACTATTTATTATTGTTGGGTGTACTATAGGTGCACCTCTGCCTCTGCCCTTCGGGGAATACTGGATAGATTAGATTATGTTTTGTTTCATGTTATTTATTATTGTTTGCCAATTTTTCTACACAAATTCTTTGGATAAAAGATACCTGAAGATGGAAAAAAGATATCTTACACAAACCAGGGTTGGCCCGATTAAATCATTTTGATTTATTAATCAAATGTGTTTAATTTTACTTTCTTTCTCAGAAATCAACCTAGGGTCTTTTACATCTGAAAAATCAATATCATTAACATTATTATAATACTTGAACAAAAAAACTAGTTTCCCAGCCTTTTCAATTCCCAGTTGGTTTCTTAATTTACTATGGTAATTGCATGCGAAGTTTACACAACACTGCGCGAGGATTGCCCTTTTCTCTGACACTCAAGGGCGCGTTTCGTTTTAATTAAATTATAAAAAAAAAATTGTATTGTTTTAATATTGCAACTAATTTTGTACGCCATAAATGGCAAAACATGTAGCCACCTCATATTAATTATAAGACCTTCTTTATGTACTCATGCTTTACAAAATAAATATTATCTTATCATAAACTGTATGTTAAAATGAAAAAATAAAAAAATCGTGCTTTATTAAATTTTTTCCAACCCTGACACAAACACATAACTGGATCTGAATGAGCAAAAATATTTGCATAACTTTAGCATAACATAATTATGTACAGACGCCAGCACATCAAGCTACCCGAAACTGTCAAATTTTCCCAATCAACTTTGAACCTTATGTTGCAGCGATAAAGTTGAAAATCTATTAAATAAATTTGACAGATTGTAGTAGCCTGATGTGCTGGCGTCTGTACCTAGGTATGTAATTCTTATACCGCTCAAGTCCCGGAACCGCCAAGTGGCGTCATTAGAATTAACCGTTAAAAATAACAAACAATAGCGGTTATAATTAAACTTACAGCATTAAACAACTCTTCAAACACATTATCCTCTTCATAGTTAGTTGAGGTTTCCGACAGGTCCTCGGCTACATCGGATCTTCGACTAGATGAGCCGGTGCGAGATAGTTTCGGCATCTTGATGTCTTCACCTTACAGAAAATAAATTGTTTAATTTTTATACCCAAAAGCGATATCGTCGCTCGGCATCTAATACCGCAAATGTGACATTTTTGACGAAAATCATTTTTAACCGACTTCCAAAAAGGAGGAGGTTATATATGTTCGTCGCGTATGTTTGTTTTCACCGATTTCTCCATCATTTGTGGACCGATTTTGAAAATTATTTTTTGTTTGAAAGGGTATGCTCTCAAATTCGTCCCATATAAATTTTATTAACTTTGCTTGGGTAGTTTTTGAGTTAGCTACAAAATACGTATTTTTTTCCCACTTAGTATGTTGATGATATGATAAGTTCCTGTCACTGGTAGCAGGTAGTGGTATTCGAATGTGTGTGGGGTAGGTACCACAGCCAAAAAGTGAAAAATAAAAACATTTTACAAAAAAAAAAACAACCGACTTCCAAAAAAAAACACTACAAAGTGAAAAATAACTTTAATTTCGGAAGTCGGTGTCTTGGGTTTTGTATTTTCGTTTTTTGCCACCGACTTCCGAAACTAAAGTTATTTTTCACTTTGTAGTGGTTTTTTTTGGAAGACGGTTTTTTTTTTTTTTTTTGTAAAAAGTTTTTTTATATGCTGGATCACTTATTTAACCGTGTAGAATGAAATGAAACAAAAATCTGATTTTCGTCAAAAATGTCACATTAGCGGTATTGGATGCCGAGCGACGATATGTGTGTATAAACATATTTCACTGGTACTAGAGATTTGGGAGGTGTGTATCTATTTGATAGGGCTAGATTAACTTAGGGTTATAATAAAGAACTTTGCTGTCTAATTTATAGCTATTCAAAGAACTCGGAAAGTCATCAAGTCTGTTCCAAAGCTACCTACAGGCACATGATCTAGTTTGGCTCATAGTTTGACCGACACCGCTATACCGCAGCTTATGTATGTGCGCGGGGAAATGGGGGGGGCAGTGCAGGCCGCTTTTTCGTCAACACTCACGGCGTCCCGCCCCCGCCTCGCCGCGCATTCCTAAGATGCAGTCCAACGGTATCCGTCAAACTATAGTAAATAGCTTAATTAATAGAAAGTGTACAAGGCTAGAACAAAACAATACGAAAAAACGAATGAGCCTTATAGTAGTCACATTTGATGTGTAACATCAGACATCTCACCTTGGTAATAAGCAACATTAAGGCGCGGCGCCCACTATCGGTGGGCATCACACAGGTACAGCTCGGGCGCTTTACGGCGGCTTCGGGCGCCTGAGGGCTGCTTCGGTCGGCTTCGGGCGCCTGAGAGCTGCCTCGGCAATCGTAAGCATACCTAAAGACGCCGAGGCTGGTTTCGGGTAGCTTCGGCAAAACTAAGAATAGTTCGTGGTAGACACGTCGCAGAGAAGTCGTAACGTTACGTGAAAACAGTTGTGCGTGTGTAGTGTATTTATAATGGTGGATTAGGACCTAGTTCTCATAGTTCATCTTGCTGAAGAAGAAGAGAAAATTGGAGCCTTAAGGCAAAAAAGAAGATTTTATAGAATAATCAACTTTTCTTCTGTCATCGTCAAATAAAACAAACCTATACGAGTAATTAATAAGGCTGTTGCTTTTTATTTTCCTCTGGGTGTTGCCAAGCTAATGGAGGCGCGCGCGGTGAACGTTATGACTGTTCTGCTACTTGTCTGGCCACGAAAATGCCACCCGAGCTGCCCGAAACCAGCCTCGGCGTCCTTAGGTATGCTTACGACTGCCAAGGCAACTCTGAGGCGCCCGAAGCCGCCCCAAGCAGCCCTCAGGCGCCCGAAGCCGCCGTAAAGCGCCCGAGCTGTACCGAGCCGCACTGATGCCCACCGATAGTGGGCGCCGCGCCTAAAGGGGCGGGGCCTCGTCAAGGTCGTTCCTGACGGCCAAATCTAGCACCGCACGCGCTCATTGGTCAAATCAAATAGCGCGCGCTTCCCCAGCTTCCTGTAATACACTTCCGTCCCTTTTCATGAAATCACTCTCACAGATTGCAGGAAAGCGAGAGAAAAAATTTGCAGGAAAATTTGAGAAAAGACTAGCTGCTGCCCGCGGCTTCGCTCGCGTGGACCCTAATTCCTTTTCTTTTTTAAATAAAAGTAGCGTAAGTTACTCCTTATTACACCAGCTATCTTTCAGTGAAAGTCCCGGCAAAATCGGACCAGTCGTTTCGGAGATTAGCCAAAACAAACAGACAGAAAAAAAAAGTGTTTTCGTTGTATGTACCGTATACACTTTCATGTGCTGTTATTTTGACATTACAAACAGACACTTCAAATAAATTATGATTCCTATTAATTTCTCTCACCATTTTCCAAAGCATGTTTTGTCTGCATGTAGAGCTTCCAGAGATCAACAGCATCTCTGTACTCGACAGTGTCGGGCTTGTAGAATGCTTTAGCATTGTTCACAAGGAGCTCAATGTCTGCAGATAACTCTTCAATGTCCTCATATGTGTCTGTTTTTAGTTTTTGTTGCACCTATGGAGAATAAACATTTGTGTTAGATAAGGATATGTATCTTAATCTGGGGTTTGTGGACCACTGAGGATCCCAAAGTTTAACCCAGGAGGTCTACAGACAAATGTAAAAAGTTTTTATTGTCACTAAGCACCATTTGTCCAAATGGCGCTTTAGCATTTTCTCCTTACCAGTGACGATATCTTAATTAAATGAACATACATTTTTACATTTATTTATGATTTGATCAAAATTCTATTTTTCACAATAATCTAAGAGATTGTTGACTGAGATCTCCCAGATTATTGTTAAAGCAGCGGTGAAAAAAAGAGTAGTTTTCATAAAATTGAAACATGTTTTTTTATTCTACAGGATATTATATTGTTATTCTTATTAATTACAGTCAAACCCATTTATTCAAAGGGACCGTCGGATTATGGTTGTTAGAGCCGATATTCGTTATAACCAAACACTATGTTAAGTAAACAGAAATGCTTGGACCTCAAAATTTCGCCATTAAAACCAGTACGTCGTTGTAAACGGTTTTGACTGTAATTAGGTGTATATTGTTATTTATGTAGGTAAATATAACTTTCATTCTAAAAAAATCTACAGAATATATAAAATTTGTATTGGCAATGGAATTATACTTACTCTCAGCAAATCAATAGGTTGTGACACAACTTCATAGTACTGTGGCTCCTGACGTCTTTTCGGAGCCCTGATGAACGAGTCACATAGTAAAGTGCCATCTTCTTTCTTGTATGACCTGATAGTGTCATATAGCTGCTGACAGATTTCACCCTGGTAGGACAAACAGATCATTTTCATATTTACTATTATGATAAAACAAACACGATGCATGAAGTTCAAATTGGAACACTCAATGGAAAAAATTAATTGAAATTCCTGAGAAACTCCTAAAGATTATTTTGACAAAATTTGTGCACATCAGCCTGCTATTGTGTTGCCTACAAAACAACAGTTTTTACAAATAAACTGAATGATTGATGAAATAATTTCATAAAAATAATAAGTAATCTTTGTTAACTAAAAACAAGCACAGTGCCTGCCTATATAATTTTTATTTATATTAACGAGCATGTAAATAGCGCATAATATGCATGCAGTATGTACATACTTAGCTGTATGTAATTATATGCCGGTGACGGCGTAAATGCGTTTAGATGAATATTAACTTACTGGGTCCAACTTCTTCCTTTTCCGAGTAGATGGCGGAGGTCCAGGGTTGCTCAGCTCGATGCCATCATCACTGTCATCTAAATCAGCCCCACGCGAAGCGCCGGAAGATGCACGGCGTCGCTTGCTCATTTTCAATGGCTCACAAAGCGATGCCCAATGGTGCCCAAAAGAGATTGTTAGTGAGCCTGTACTGTTACATTCTTGGGAAATAAATGTTGAAGCTTCGTTTTTTTAAAGTACACACAAAACCATATAAAGATGTACTGGAATTATTGATTGATTCTTTCGCAATACACACACAACACAAGCGCGCGCGAGAAGAGCAGAATCCGTGCAGGCAGGCCGTAAACTCAAAGCTGTTGGGTGTCACGAGAGAAAGAGATAACAGTATACACTAATAAACTACTATGAAAGAGATACGTATACAAACATAAGCTTAAAATATACATTGCAATCGGGTGGTTGCAATGCTTTTTCAGGGTCATTGACTGACAGACTAAATAGCTGTCAAATACAGATAATACAGTTTGTATTAAGGCTCCTACAAACAGGCGCGACACGCGACGTGACACAAAGACACAACGCGTCGCGCGACGAGCGGTGCCTTTGTATCGCGTCGCGTGTCGCGCTTGTTTGTAGGAGCCTTTAGACAGCGCCGGCCCGAGAATTCCTGGCGCCCTAGGCGAAAGGCTGGAACGGCGCCTTTTTAAGAAAATTTGTGACATTTTAAAACAATGTTCTTTCTTTTTCGTGTGGTTAGCAGAGTTTTAGAGCCACTCATGGGGGGCCTTAGTCTAGAAATATATCTCAGGTTATATAGTATATCACGATGTTTTCCTTCACCGTGTTTTTAAACAAGTGATAATTATATACCTAATACACACATGAATCCGAAAAGTCAGACGAGCGTGCCTTGGGATTGAACTCGAGTTTTATTCAAGTCATAGGGACTTGAATGACAATTCAAAAGTGCCTGTATTTATTGTTGTTGGGGACTGTTGTCTGTGTGTTTTGTTTTTTCTGTGTTTTAATTAAACCATTTGGTTTAATTGAAATAAATGGTTTGAGTTTGAATAAAACAATAATGTAAACAGATGACCTAGGTGTGTAATTTTATATAAAAAAAATTGAGTTCTTATTTTATACATAACTAGCTTTTGCCCGCGGCTTCGCCTGCGTGGATGTCGCAAAATATCCCACGGGAACATGCTACCGGAATTCAGAGTATCTTGTGTTCTAAGCCAGATTATGGCCTATCCGTATGCCTTTCATCTAAATACGTTCAGCCGTTACGGTATTAAAAAGTAACAGGCAGATAATAAATCTGTACTCAAAATGCAAAATTGAAACCGTTAGACCCTTTTTCTCAGAAACGCCTGGAGGCATCATATTGAACGGGGAACGGAACGTCACCGTCCACGTAAACATCAGCTCCGTTATTTAAAATCTTTAATAAATAAATAAACAATATTTATGTGATAATACAAAGTGAATTAGTGAAAGGACACTCCTATACATATGTGACAATGTTAAGGCTCGTGCAGACCAGCGCGACACGCGACGCGACAAAAAGGCACCGTTTGTCGCGCGACGAGCGGTGTCTTTGTGTCGCGTCGCGTGTCGCGCCTGTTTGAAGGAGCCTTTATGAAGGAAAACGATTTGCAACAAGTGAAGTTATAAACAATATAAAAGACAGTGAAAAATCTAATAATTCTCAACAAAAAACAAACTTTTTATGACATAAACTGTGCATGTGTGTAAATATAAACTATTACCAGTGATTAACTGCATGACTTTTTGACCTTACTTAAGAAAAACAGAGATTGGAAACACGAAATTATAAAGAATAATTTAAATCATAACCGTTCGAAACATACGCTCCTCAAACAAAGAACTGAACTTTGGACCAGGTCCAAGACTTGACTAAAACGTTATCAGATCGAGAGATATCCAGTCACCTATTTCAATTTCATTTGTAATGTGCGTTTGGCGCAGCGGTAAAGCAAGCTTTAATTGTGCACTGACACTATTGGGTCTCGAGTTCGAATCCCACCATTAACAACTCGACTTTTTTCTTATTATTTATTATCTTTAAACATCGGTCAAAATGAGCTTCTTTGAGAACATTACATTTCGCAGTCGACGACAATCCGAATCAGCGATAGAAACGTTCGATGAATGTAGTTCTAACAATTCTACAATAGAGGGCGCCACAAATAATAGCGTCCCAAATATTACAAATGACGAGAATGAAGAAATGGAAGACCTCAAGCGTCAAATTAGTGAACTTAATTCACAGCTCCAGGCGGCTCACGAGGAGATAAATATTCTATCTATTGAAAACACAGAATTAAAGATAACAATGGAAAATATGAATACTAAACATAAACTTGTAGAAAAGGTAACTAAGAAGTTAGCTAGCGAGATAGGAACACCAAATAAAAGAACTAAGTTATCTACACCACTTAGAGAAACCTTACGTAAACAACACAGGGAGGATTACTCAAGATGTGGAACTCCGGAATTATTCACCTCCACACAAGTTACTCTTCAAGACAAATTGGTAAAATCTAAACAGAAGACAAACAAGATGACTCAAGAAGAGAACAGCAAACTCTGTATTATAAGTAGCAACCAAACTAACAAAATATTACCTATAGCCAGTGGCGTAGCGAGGGGGGGGCGGAGGGGCGGACCGCCCCGGGCGCCACCATTAGAAGGGCGGCAAAAAAATATATTTTGTGCGGTCACTGGCGGTCAGTCATACAATTAATTTTTCAAGAAGTTAGCTTTTACCCACTTGCACATATTAAATGTCCCTCCCGCCCAAAACAATTGTTGCAAATCACAAGTGCGGTCGGCCCTTGTTTGTCACAGAGCATGTAACTTTATTGTTTGTGTTTAGACGTGTACATGCATGGTGTTAATGAGAGCGCGCGGGGCGTATGCGGGCACGCACACTGTCACACCATGCATCTACACGTCTAAACACAAACAAGGGCCGACCGCGCTCGTGATTTGCAAGAACTATAGGTACCATCGAAGAAACCCATACCTATACACCGTAAGGACTATTTCTGCTTGCAGCGCTCGGCCACTATAGTAACGGTTACCTGTGAAAAAAAAAGGGTCGTGTGCACGGGATTTTGTTTTCAAATTGCTTAGTTATAGGTTTCTTCGATGGTACGTCCCTTCAAGGAAGTACGTGAAGGTTTGACAATTCAAAGAAAGTTTTTTATTTGTTTTTTTAATGCAAAATAATTATGACTGTTCTTGCTGAAAAGTTCTCTAGAATTAAATATGAAATGAAATGAAATGAAATTGTTTATTCTGTAAATAGGATATCGAAATCACTTTTACACGTCATATAAAAAAATATTAAAAATAAGCTAGATGAGTTCGGCGTTTCCTATCTGACTGCTCTGAGAAGAAAGGCCGAAACAAACTCAGAGGTCGCAGTCTCTTTTAAAGTCCAGACATAATCTTGGTCAGGCCATATGAGGACCATGTAGATAAGTGTCTGAAAAGGTCTTTTGAGGAAAGAACCACACAGATTTGAGTGGACCTGTCCAGTCAGTGCAAGCATTTGTCAGTAATCGTGGAGCTCAACTCAGAACTTAAGGAGCTCAACTCGACGAACAATACCAAAGAAAGGACATTTGGGTAGGCCGCATAAACTACTCAAACTGCCAGACCATCACTAAAACTAGCAGAGAAATAAAAACAATATCCACATAGTCCTCACATTCACAATAGTTAAAATAATATAATACTTTACAAAGTAATCATATCATTTTGAATATAATTTTCAACAATGTCAATGTGTTTATAAAACTGGTATATGTTGATTTTACATAATTAAAATGTCTAGTTTTATGATTTTTTCACAAGGCTTAGCAGAGCGAGCAGTTCAATCCCAAGCTTTTTTATCTTCTAAATAATCTGAAATTGTATAGTACCCTTTTTTACAAAGTTTGGTTTTAATACAGATTTTAAATCGTTTAATGGGTAAGTTTCGAATGTCAATGGGGAGTTTGTTGTAAAAACGTATACATTGACCCATGAATGAGTTGCCTACTTTGTGGAGACGTGTGCGATGTACAGCAAGGTTGTGTTTATTCCTGGTATTTAAACTATGAATATCGGACATTTTCTTAAAATTTGATATATTTTTGTGCACATACAATAGGTTTTCAAAAATATATTGTGAGGCTACAGTCAGAATATTTATTTCTTTGAATTTTTCTCTAAGGGAATCTCTTGGACCTAGATTGTAAATGGCTCGGACAGCCCTTTTCTGTAGAACAAAGATAGTATTAATGTCCGCACAGGTTCCCCAGAGAAGAATCCCATATGACATAAGGCTATGAAAATAACTAAAATAAACAATTCTGGCTGTATCTACGTCAGTTATCTGTCTAATTTTTTTAACAGCATAGGCGGCCGAACTTAGCCTTCCTGACAATTTTTCTATGTGTGGGCCCCATTGTATAGTATAGTATGTATATGTTACCGTTAGAATACGGAATACGTTATTAAACGCATTAACTAGATAATCTGCAAATTACCGGGAACGATCCGTTAAAGTTTAAAATTTTACTTAAAGTAGTAGATATATGCATTCTATCTAGTTGATTAACTGCATATTAACGAATGCTACACCGTTAAATCGCGGAAGACAATGAGCGAAACACTTCTTTCTCGTTTTTTGCTAACGTAATATTTTTCAAACATGCAAACAAGCATACACCATGCATGCAGCATGCAAGCAAGCACGCAACATGCAGCACGCATGGTTTCTGTCACGGCTCCGGCGGCGGCGGTCCCACGCGAGCTTATCGTCGCTCGCCGCCCGCGGCTGAGGGTGAAGCTGCGGTGGTGATAAAACCACCTGCTCCTCAGCTCGCGAGCCGCCGCGCCCGTCCGCGCCTACGTGGGCTTAAATTACACTCTAGGGGTAGGGCAGACTGTGCACGCCACAATTGCGGCGATAAGACCCCTCTTTGAGGAGTGGCTTGAGAGGCGTCACGGCTTCCTCACGGACGCAGGTCCTCACCGGACATGGCTGTTTCGGGAGGTTCCTGTTCAGGATAAGGCAGGAGGAAACGCCCGGGTGTCACCATTGTGTGGATCGCCCGGAGGACACGGTGGAGCATAGGGTGGAGGTCTGCCCGGCTTGGGCGGAACATCGCCGTGTCCTCGTGGAGGCGATCGGCGGCGGTGATCTCTCACGTCCGGCCCTGGTTCAGGCCATGGTATGGAGCGAGAGGAAATGGCAGGCCGTTACCTCCTTCTGCGAAGCGGTAATGCTCGCGAAGGAGGAGGCGGAACGCGTGAGCAAGAGGCAAATTTCGCGCCCTCACGCCCCTAACCGCCGCAGGAGGAGACGCCCTGGGCGGGAATCGCGAGCTGATTTCCGGCCACCGTAGGCGCGGGCTTGCGGACGGTGAGCAATGGGTAGCTCGCCGTCCGATAAGGACTAGGCCCGGGTCGACGGCGCGTTGTGTTCCACGCGTGCCTCAAAGAGATGTCAGCAGAATTGACGGGGTCCGCTAGGGCCAATGCCTGCCGGGGCTGCAAATAAGGGCCGAAAGGGACATCGTGGCCCCCGGCAACAGGGCAACCGAAGGAACACGGGTGGGTTTTAGTCAGTAAGAGTCTGACACGCCCTCCCGCTCCACCCAGAGTGGAATAAGTTATTTGATAATTACTCACCCAAAAAAAAATATGGGTAGGGCAGACAAGACTACGTGGAGTCGGTTTTGCAGCGATTCGTTTCTGTCACTAACTTTTGATTTTTGGAGCTAACCGTATGCTTGGTCGTTAGTCTGCAGATTACCTAAGAAGTCTACAGATTATCTGTTAATCTAAGAACTAAAACAATCTTTTCCACTTTATCGGACTCGACCAGTTAATCTATACTCTAACAGATTTACGCACATTACCGGTAACATATACATTAAATTGAAATACCTAAATAAGAGGGCGGCAAAATTGTCTTCCGCCCCGGGCGGCCGACACCCACGCTACGCCGCTGCCTATAGCGGAAAACACTTTTCCGTGTCACCAAATATGTCACTACCGTTTACCAAATCGTGGAATAAAACAAGTATTATGTGACATTCAAACTAAGCTAACTAATTACACGAAAATGGATAGTTGTATAATATTTATTGGGGAAGATGATTTCCGACAAACTAATAATTACTTTGACATAATAATAACTATTCGCGAAACTTTATTAGCAGTAAAACATACAAATGTAATACTTTGCTTACCGACATATAAATATGATTATTACTCAACAATGTATAATTTTAGAATTGAAATATTTAATAACCTTCTCTATCAAGACATACAAAATTATAATTACGCCACATTATTTGACTCAAATTTAAACCTATCATGGGACTAGGTATACCATGTTTCAAAGACATAGTGGTGGAATTTAAATAATATTTTTATAATTTGACATAATATGTCTGTTTAAAATGTTCCTATTTAATTCATTATTGTATACGAAATTGTGACTAAATACTACCTATTTGTTTATGTGACGTCTTAAAGTATTGACATTTTATTATTATTATTAGCCATTAGTGTTTGGCATGAAATTGTGACATGTAATTTTCTTGACTTTATATTTTTTATTTTATTTTTTATTTTTGCGACATTATGATTACCACAAAAATTTTGTATGCCTTCTGGCGGGACGTAATAAGGACCAATATTTCTTTATAAACATCTGTATAATTTTTACCCTATGTTCACAAAATTAATAAATGAATTGAATTGAATTGAATTGAAATAGATATTAAAAACTTAGATCTACGGTCCCTTGGAGCTGTAAAGAAAATCAAATTTCCAAGTCAATGCAATAAAAAAATACGGCCATTAAATTATACCGCATATTTATATTAACACTCGCAAATAAAAAAAGCCTATATGCTTCCCGTCGTCCTAGCAGCATGAAGTTTGGCGAGAAAAATTTCATTACCTATATATCACCTCCTTTAGGATTATTTTTGAGACAAAAAGTAGCCTATGTCCTACCCTAGGATGCTGTTTATCCCCTTGGCAAATTGTCCCCGTGGTTAAGGCGTGAAAAGTTAACACACAGACAGACATTCTTGTACTCAAACCTCAGTTGGCTCGATATAGTTTTTGGAAAAGTTTTTGTGAAAATTGGCAATTTTTAAGAAATTTGTGAATGCAGATCAACATGTTTCAAAAAAGTTAAGGACAGCCTCGTTAGGCCCTTTCGTTTCGGTACTGCTTATGTTTCCTCACTGGTCGGTAAACCGAAACGATACCGCACGTGCGCACTGCTTTCATTTAGAATTCCAAATTCAAATTAATTCTATTGGTTGGCGAGCCCATGACCAAAATTTTTGCCTCATCGTTTTATGAACAAAATCGTATAAAATCGATAGATTTGGTTATTCAGAAATACGTAAATCCTAATTTTAGAAAATTTCCGCGTTACTTCTGACCTGACCACATTATAAATTTATGTCAAAAAAAAAAAAAAAAATTCAACAGTTCGGTAATAACCAACTGTCTGATTTTCAGAATGTAGTTGAACGATAGATTTTAGATACCGAAAACACAATTTTCAGAAACCAGTAGCGTCACACGTATAGTCCGCGGTCCACGCAATCCATGAAGACGCGCCCCACTCCGCTCCGCGCCGTACTAGAGTTCAGCTTACAGTACAGTAATCGCAGAGTGGGGAGACCATAATTTGAGAAAATTAAAAATGAGACAAAAAAAAACCCATAGCATCCCGTCTGAAAATCTTGTTTTTATGTGAAGATTGGTCAGTTGATGTGATGCGAATGTTGGCAAGGTCGCAAATAGCTGTCAAATATTTACCTGTCTTGATTAATTTGACAATGTTACTGTATGGAAATATGAAATATTAGTAGAAACGCGCTTAATTAACTAGTGTTAGGAGCGTTTTTTGGCTCCGTGAAGTCCAAACCCCGCTGCCCATCATTTTCATGTGGCGGCCGTACTTGGCAGCGATTGTGTCGGCCGCTATGTGGAGGCCGTTATTTGGCGGCCGCTATGTGGCAGCCGTTATATGGCGGCCGGTGTGTTGCGGCCGTTATGTGGCGCCTGTTATATGGTAGCCGTTATGGGGCGGCCGTAAAGTGGCGGCCGCAATTTGGCGGCCGTAATGTGGCGGTCGCAATGTGGCGGCCGTAATGTGGCGGCCGTTTTGTTGCGGCCGTTATATGGCGGCCGTCATCTAGCGGCCGCTATGTGGCGGCCGTTTTGTTGCGGCTGTTATATGGCGGCCGTCATCTAGCGGCCGTTATTTGGCGGCCGCAATTTGGCGGCCGTAATGTAGCGGCCGGTGTGTTGCGGCCGTTATGTGGCGCCTGTTATATGGTAGCCGTTATGGGGCGGCCGTAAAGTGGCGGCCGCAATTTGGCGGCCGTAATGTGGCGGTCGCAATGTGGCGGCCGTAATGTGGCGGCCGTTTTGTTGCGGCCGTTATATGGCGGCCGTCATCTAGCGGCCGCTATGTGGCGGCCGTTTTGTTGCGGCTGTTATATGGCGGCCGTCATCTAGCGGCCGTTATGTGGCGGCCGTAAAGTAGCGGCCGCAATTTGCCGGCCGTTATTTAACAGCCGTCATCTAGCGGCCGTTATTTGGCGGCCGCAATTTGGCGGCCGTAATGTAGCGGTCGCAATGTGGCGGCCGTTGTGTTGCGGCCGTTATGTGGCGGCTGTTATATGGCGGCCGTTATGGGGCGGCCGTAAAGTGGCGGTCGCAATGTGGTGGCCGTAATGTGGCGGCCGTTTTGTTGCGGCCGTTATATGGCGGCCGTCATCTAGCTGCCGCTATGTGGCGGCCGTTTTGTTGCGGCCGTTATATGGCGGCCGTCATCTAGCGGCCGTTATGTGGCGGCCGTAAAGTAACGGCCGCAATTTGCCGGCCGTAATGTGGCGGCCGTTTTGTTGCGGCCGTTATATGGCGGCCGTCATTTAGCGGCCGTTATGTGGCGGCCGTAAAGTAGCGGCCGCAATGTGGCGGCCGTTGTGTTGCGGCCGTTATGTGGCACCTGTTATATGGCGGCCGTTATGGGGCGGCCGTTATGGGGCGGCCGTAAAGTGGCGGCCGCAATTTGGCGGCCCTAATGTGGCGGTCGCAATGTGGCAGCCATTTTGTTGCGGCCGTTATAGGCGGCCGTCATCTAGCGGCCGCGATGTGGCGGCCGTTTTGTTGCAGCCGTTATATGGCGGCCGTTATGGGGCGGCCGTAAAGTGGCAACCGCAATTTGGCGGCCGTAATGTTGCGGCCGTAAAGTGGCGGCCGTAATGTGGCGGTCGCAATGTGGCGGCCGTAATGTGGCGGCCGTCATCTAGCGGCCGTTATGTGGCGGCCGTAAAGTAGCGGCCGCAATTTGCCGGCCGTTATTTAACAGCCGTCATCTAGCCACTTTGGCGGCCGTAATGTAGCGGTCGCAATGTGGCGGCCGTTTTGTTGCGGCCGTTATATGGCGGCCGTCATTTAGCGGCCGCTATGTGGCAGCCGTTTTGTTGCGGCCGTTATATGGCGGCCGTCATCTAGCGGCCGTTATGTGGCGGCCGTAAAGTAGCGGCCGCAATGTGGCGGCCGTTGTGTGGCGCCTGTTATATGGCGGCCGTTATGGGGCGGCCGTAAAAGGCGGCCGCAATTTGGCGGCCGTATGTGGCGGCCGTAAAGTGGCGGCCGTAATGTGGCGGTCGCAATGTGGCGGCCGCTATGTGGCGGCCGTTTTGTTGCGGCCGTTATGTGGCGGCCGCCATGTGGCGGCTGTTATATGGGGGCCGTTATTTGTAAGCCGTCATCTAGCGGCCGTTATGTGACGGCCGTAAAGTGGCGGCCGCAATTTGGCAGCCGTAATGTAGCGGTTGCAATGTGGCGGCCGTTGTGTTGCGGCCGTTATGTTGCGGCCGTTATGTGGCCGCCGTTAAGTGGCGGCCGTAATGTGGCGGTCGCAATGTGGCGGCCGCCATGTGGCGGCTGTTATATGGGTGATTGGAGGCCGTTATTTGGCGGCCGTTATCAAACGGCTGCTACGTGGTGACCATCATGTGGCGGCCGTTATGTGGCGGCCGTTGTGTTGCGGCCGTTGTTATGTGGCGGCCGCTATTTGGCGGCCGTTATGTGGCGGCGGTTATGTTCTTCTGACTATTCTTTTCAAAATCTGTGAATGTTGATCAAAATGTTTCAAAAAGTTAAGGACAGACTGAGGATTGACTGCTTTGATACATAAAGCTAGAATCTTTAAAAAAAAATCCGATCTGCCATATAACCACAGATATATTATTATGTATATACCTTAACCTTATAATTTTATATAACCTTTTGGCTAGCCTTTTTACAATTTGCGGTGAACATTACATTTGCAATATTCTGCTCATCCCCCACATAACAAATAGCACGATAATAATTTTTAAAAAGTTTATTGTGACGTTTCCATTATTTGACTTATTGATTATTTATTTATACCAATTTTCAAGTTAACCAAGCCACCTCCCCTGTCCTCCCCTGTAAAAATGAATACCGCTTTTCACCCGGTTAGGGGTAGATTTAAAAAAATCCCTGATATACGTTTTTATTTATTTTCAATCATAAGTATAAACAGGGACTGAAAGCGATTACGGTTAAAGGTTAAGATACCCCAAAAATATACCGGTACCAGTTTAAAACAAAGGTTGAGCTATACTGATACCCAGGGCTTTATATACCGGTAAAATTTTCATAACGTTACCTTTATTTGACAGAGTTATATTAAAATAACGTTAGTAGATTTAACGGTATTTATGCAAATTTTTATCGTTAATCTATAATAACGTTAATTTTATCGTTATTAACGGTTAAAGTTGTGGAATTAAGGCTCGTGCAGACCAGCGCGACACAAAGGCACCGCTCGTCGCGCGACGAGCGCTGCCCTTGTGTCGCGTTCGTAAGACTCGTAAGCGTCTCTAACAAACCAATTCACTATAAGTACTGCGACACGACGTTCCTTGGACACGACTGTGAAGGCGCGGCGCAGCTGGCGCGGTCGTCGGCGCGCGGCGGAGCGGCAACAGTGTATCTAAAGTAATCCAATGCTAAGCGAGCGCATACAATGTTAACCTACAGAACGGCAACGCAGCTAAATTAACGATAAAATTAACGTTAGCTATCGTATCGTATCGTTTCGTATCGTATTTCGTCGTTAATTAACGTTATATTACTGGTAATGTTATCAAGTATCGTTAATTTTTTTGTAAAGTTAGTAAGGTATCACATTGAAATTAACGTTACGTAACGGTTATTATTTTGTTATTTGGTAACGTTAACAAGCCCTGCCGATACCTTTATAAATAAAGGTTGTACTAAACCGTTATTTAACCATTACACGATTTCAGTACCTACCGAAAAAGATGCGAGACGGCGCGGCGCGGGTACTTACACACTCGTGTTCTTCCGATCAAAAATAAAAACCAATACTGAGTTACAATCAGCAAGTGAACGACAGACAGAGTGTGGCGGCGTTGCGTCAAAGAAAACCCGTATTTATTAAGGTTTAGGTACTGTTACAGATACATTTATAAAGGTTAAGGTACTTCTACCGAAATATACCGGTATGCATTTCCAACCTCAAAATTCCGCTACTGAAAAAAAGAATGGTGTCGAAATATTTCGTTAACCCTTATTTAACGGTATGACATCATATTGAAATTTAAAGGTAGGTACAGTAAGCGCTCAAAAGTGCATGAGCACGCTAAGAGTCGTATTGCTGTGAACACGCGGTATAGCTCGTACATTTGTATGTGTAAGCAACACGATACACACACCACAGATAACGCAGTTTTGCGCTACACGAAACAACAATATATTTCCGTCGCTTTAAACATGCTAGCACACACGCACTATGCGCGTGAACTTGACCAGTTAATGGCATTGCTAAAATTCGATAGTAACTTAACAAGTGCAGATAGCAGAAAGCGTTAAGCGTTGGTATGGAATTCAAACTGCCTCAGGTTCTAATCTCGTAAAACACAGTGCGGTTTTTTGCAAATATTATTATTTTTGTTTTCGATAATAATATTTTTTAAATATTGCTGCTTTTTTATGTTGTTATTGCAATAAAGGGTTTAGAATAAAAAATGCGTGATATGTTATAATAAAAAATAAATAATATTTATTCGTTATGTTTATTTTACTTAAGTATAGTTATCAAACTGCTACAATTATTTATCATTACTTCACCTGAATAATATGTGAAATAGATGTCTAGAAACTTAGAAGCAATTTGTATTATTTTGACATATTTAAATTTTGAAATGTTTTAAATTTTAAATGGATTTTTTTGCACCATAAATATAAAGCTTTGATCATGGTCTAAATAATTAAGCAATAAATAAGAATATTAGACTACTTAAAATGTAAAAAAATCTACTGACAAAATTGTTGATTTTAAGGTTAAAGGCAGTTGTTCATATTAATTATTTTAAACTTTATTTGGCTTTAGTAAATATTGGTTGGTATTGAGGTTATAGCTTAAGTATTCATTTTCTTTACGAAAAGAAGATTGAAACTAAACCTCAAATTTTAATCCTAAAATAATACTATTACTAAAATAATATTAAACAATTTCGGTATATCTGCAAGAAATACGACAAACACCCTATTGAAACGTGCTTAAAAAATTCGTTACCATAAATTCATGCAATAACGAATCTGTTGTTTATTAAGTTGGTACGGTCAATATTTTAAGGTCAAAAACGGTTTTCTAGCTGGTCTTCAGTGATGCAAGCCTTCAGAGTGCACGGCGAACGGTTCATAATGACGTGTTTTTAATAATTCAGCAAAATATTTCGTTGGTATGAAACCATTTGTTTCATTCACCATTTGACGTCGCTGCTACTCGATAATAAGCCCCTTCCTCATATCTCTTAACCGTCACAGTATTTCTCTAGAACAAAGAAAAACATTGTTTTTATTACACATAATACCTAATTATTTATTATTCACTAATCGAATTAAACCTCACAATGAATTTAAAACTTTAAAGACATCTTCTGTCTCAACAATACCTCTGTTCTATCAACAATACCCTTGATTAAGATTTATGTTTAGTAAAATATGAAATATATAAATGATAACACTCACACTTAGTCCGGTTTTATTAGATATTCACTTCACTTTTACGCAGCGCAATAATATTCTCTGATCTGATCTCTTCAATATATTTTATGCCTGCTTTTGATAATAATAACCACAACACTGCGCTAAATGCTCGTCACCAATATTATCACGGCACGAACCAACAAAGTTCTATTAATTGAATACTTGTAACAAACTGCATCTACCCCACAGAAATCGAAATAATTTACTTAGTTTTTTGTGGTCTACCTGCTAAACTTTAATATTTATGTGAACAAGACGAATGAAACTAAAAACGAATGATGATTATCGAACTAGTCATTGGTTGCAGACAAAGTGAGTGTGTGTGTGTAATGTGCGTGTCTACAGTATTGTAACAACTTATAGAAGAAGATCGTAAGTCAAACCGAAGCGTCATTCTATTGCTTTGTGAGATTGCTCATGGACTTTTGGTCGGTACTGTACCTTAATTTTTGGGTAATTCAGACCCTAAGTATAAATACTGAGTTTCGAGTTAACCAGAACGTGCGTTAAAATTATTCCATACAAACTGATACCCCCAATCCTCCTTTAGGGGGTAGTTTTGAAAAACTAAAAATGGCAAAATTTACATAGATTCGTGCCAAGTTTCAAGTTTATTAACTCAAGGAATAAGATTTTTCATACAAACAAAATTCTCCCTTTTCACCCCCTTAAAGCGTAGCGCAGACGACACACTTTTTGTGCGATCGAGTCTGTGGTATTTTATTCGTAATGTGAGCTACGGAGTAAAGATTCAAGTTAATGGTTCCTGTATTTAAGTTTTAAACTGACAGAAATTACTATCACGCGACACATCCTATAAAAAATAACCTGCATGCGGAAAAACATCGGGGACAAATAAGAGATTATGTGCGCCACAAACTGAATCGCACAAAAAGTGTGTCGTCTGTGGTACACCTAAAGGTAGAATTTCCAAAAATCCGTTCTTAGCGGACGTCTATTATCTATGAACTACCTCCCTACCAACTTTCATCTCTAAACGTCAAGCGGTTTTCGAGATTTCGTGATGAATGAGTGAATGAGTGAGTGAGTGAGTGAGTGACTTTTCGCTTTTATATTATTTAGATGGAGAGTTTAGACAATTGTGTTGTACGGCAAAATAAAAATAAAAATTGAACTTGTCTTTCTCATCATGATTGTATAGGATCGTCTTCCGATTTATAACTAAACTGCCTTTTCTTTTTTCTTAAGCGGACTGGCTTCGAGTCTGATGCGAATGATAAAGGAATGTTGGCTTCTTCTGAAATTTCTCTAGCTTCTACCAGCATTTTTTCGTAACCCTAATCACTTCTACAACTTTCGAGAAAGATTTTTGTTTTTAGGAGATCATTTTGTAGAAGCGGTAAGATCAAACTCATTTAATTAAAGAAGTTTGCTATAGTTTGACCGAGACTGCTGTACCACGCCTTAAGAATGCGTGGTGAGACGGGACGAATGAGCGGCGGGACGTCGTGGGCGTTGACGAATGAGGGGCCTGAACTGCCCCCCGACTCGTCAGGCACATACCTATGGCGCGGTACAGCGATCGCGGTCAAACTATTGTCAAATTAATTTTGAACAAAATATTATACCATACAACAAGAGAAGCATTAAATTTGAAATCGCGATTTTTTTTTGCTATGGACTGGCCTCAACTCGCTTTTGATTTCCAGATGAACAGTACCGATGACTTCCTAAATGTCCATGAGTGCATCATGCACGTCAGCTAATTGGTAACTTAGATAAGAATATTTTAGAAGCAAAAATTGTTAAAAAATTGGGAGTATTTTCAAGTTGTAAAAACAAAAAAAATGTACTGTATATATTTTTTTGAGAGTGAAAACTTCTTTATGCACGTTGGGCATTTTTGAGATGGGATTAAAACATTGATTTCGTGACACTGTGACAAGACCAGATTTTGACCATTAAAAAGACATCAACTGATTACTGCAGTGCGTCGAGTAAAAGACATCAACGCGTTGATTACCACGGTGCCGATTTTTTCCAAGTTTTCACTTCTGTCGGCACTCCCGGAGTACCACTGTTTTTACGCGACTTTTATTTCCATGCCGCCGTTTGACGCCCCCCTAATACGAGCGCCCTAGGCCGTCGCCTAGTTCGCCTATATGAACGGGCCGGCCCTGCCTTTAGCCGAAAAAAATATTATCCGACGTATGCACGGACGTAATAAAATCGCAGCGATTTCTTTTCGTGCACTGGATTTTCAACGCTCTGCTTAGCGCCAAAAGTTAAAATCTAATAGGCCTACCACACGCTCAAGCTTCACCACAGTTATGCCTGCGCAGGCTTCTCGCATGAAAAAACTGTACACGGACGGCGTTACCACACGGCACAGTCACAGATAATATAATACGCACAGTACAAGTACAAGTACGCGCACGCAAGCCACCCACAGTCTTGTCGAAATCGTTGGCGTAGACATGCTCTGTTGGGCACGCCACAATTGCGGCGATAAGACCCCTCTTTGAGGAGTGGCTTGAGAGGCGCCACGGCGTCCTCACCTTCCGCCTGACGCAGATCCTCACCGGACACGGCTGCTTCGGGAGGTTCCTGTTTCGGATAAGGCGGGAGGAAAAACCCGGGTGTCACCATTGTGAGGATCGGCCTGAGGACACGGTGGAGCATACGGTGGAGGTCTGCCCGGCTTGGGCGGAGCAACGCCGTGTCCTCGTAGAGGCGATCGGCGGCGGTGATCTCTCGCGTCCGGCCCTGGTTCAGGCCATGGTACGGAGCGAGAGGAAATGGCAGGCCGTCACCTCCTTCTGCGAAGCGGTAATGCTCGCGAAGGAGGAGGCGGAACGCGTGAGGGAGAGGCAAATTTCGCGCCCTCACGCCCCTAACCGCCGCAGGAGGAGACGCCCAGGGCGGGAATCGCAAGCCGATTTCCGGCCACCGTAGGCGCGGGCTTGCGGACGGTGAGCAATGGGTAGCTTGCCGTCCGATAAGGACCAAGCCCGGGTCGACGGCGCGTTGTGTTCCACGCGCGCCTCAAAGAGATGTCAGCAGAATTGCCGGGGTCCGCTAGGGCCAATACCTGCCGGGGGTTCGAAGAAAACCGATAGGGAAATCGTGGCCCCCGGCAACAGGGCAACCGAAGGAACACGGGTGGGTTTTAGTCAGTAAGAGTCTGACACGCCCTCCCGCTCCGCCCAGAGCGGGAGAAGTTGCTCTGTGGGCGTAGAGAGATGTTTCCTAATGATTTGAAGAACTATTTCTTCTTTCTCCTTTAACAAACTATGTTCCTCTTTCATTTTATTTATCAGTTTTTCGTAGGCATGCCCTAGTTCTTTTTATTTCGATCGGAATAATCCTTCGATTTAATTTTCACTAATTTATTAGTGATCGATGATTTATTACTCAAGTGACTATTCAATTTGGTCGGGTTCGCGATATTACCACTTAGCGCATTTCAGAACGCAGGGTTTGTTTTAATTTATCCACCTCCACGTTACTTTTCTATAAAAAAAAAAAAGATGTTTCGTGGATGTTTCTCCTACCCGCGATTCATGTATGAAAGGACGAGTTGAGTCTGGTCTGGTTCATGTGGTTGAGATTCAAGACTTCAAGACTGAAGTTTGAACAGTCTGCAAAAAATTATTAATTAGCTTTCCTCACAGCTTGTAATTGTTTACTAACTTGAAGTTTCAGGAATTATTCATGATGGATAAATACCGTAAACACTTTATACTATGTGATAGTGCAATCTACTATTGCTTGATATGTGACGAACTATTGAGAGGAATTCCAAATGTTGAAAGACATATACGTTGGGATAACCACAGAAAGAGCTTAAAAAATCAGGCCTATTTCCCAAGATTCAGAAAAGACTTGGTATACAAGGTAGGAACGGGTTTTCTTTTCCAATAAATTCTTTGAATCTGATGAAAGTAGTGATGAAACTGACGCTCCATACCGACTACCACTACCTATTCTTCTTCGTCGTTCCCTCAATGCTGAGGATCGCGACCACATACAACACGTCTCCAAGTTATGCAGTCTTCTGCAGTGTGGGCATCGATCACTAATAAAGAACTTATTAGTGATCGATGAGTGTGGGCCGATCGGTAAATGCTGCCTCCAACAGCCTTCTTGATCTCGTCTGACCATCTTGCCACTACCTACTACTGATACTTAAATACATTGATCGTTTCAGGTTGAGAATCACTTTTATTGCGAAATGTGCAACTTTATAGTTTCTGATATTGATGCTGTTACCAAACACATCAACAGTGATGGACACAAAGCTATGAAAAACAATCCAAAAACAGAAACAAGGGTTATAGGCCAATACGATTCTGGCTATATACTCATAGATAAAGTCAAAATAAATATGGCTCAATGGAATTCAATTGTAGATAAGAAATGTCTAATTTGCAACATAGAAGTGAAAAATATTAATTTACACATTGGATTAAAAGAGCATATAATTAACTTGATTAATACTGAAACTAAATGCGAGAATGAGCTTTATTACAGGAAGGTAGGTCATCTTGAATAATTTCATGCCTACTACATTCCATAGTTTGTGTCTTCCAATAGCTATTGGATGAAATGACACAGTTAATTGTCTAGTTATTAGACATAAAATATATTCTTATTATCTCGTTTACTGTCCCTTAAATACCTTATTTATTTTCCAGATCAATGATGACAAATATCACTGCTTCTCTTGTAAAAAAGTTTTCTCGCCTGAGAAATTCAACAATCATTTACCAAGCTGTGAAAATATTGTTGAGAGCAAAATAAAGACACAAAAAGAAGTTAAATCATGCAAAAACGTTGGGAACTCAACAGAAGGTACAGCCAAGGTGGAAGCAATAAATGAACAACTGCTCGGCCCTCTGCAAGATTTTTATTTGGTAGACAGAAAAGAAAACATAGCTACCTGTAAACATTGTAAGTTTGTTATGGCTATCAATTTCATGCTTATGGTGGAGCATATGAAAATTCACTGTAATACTGAAGGGCAGAAAACAAACCTGAATAAAGCAGAAGATTCTGAGCCTCACAATGCATCTTCAGAAGAAGAAGTAGAGTACTGTAAAATTATAGACTCTGGCAAACAAAGATCGGAACTGGCGAAATATGGCAAAGATAATTCCATCAAATTAAACTTTAACGGCAGCAAAGGGTGGTGTTTGGTTTGTGACCGATATTTGTCTGCCCACAAAAATATTTTTGAACAACACGTCAAAGGCGTTACTCATCAAGGTAATTTGGAGCTGCAAGGTCTTATAAGTCCCAAGAAACATGATAACATCGGCATTAAAACAAAAAGTATTTTACAATGTAGGCTGGAATTTTTATTCGAAGACGATGAGTTCTATATTTTTGACTACTTGAGAATTGATGTATTTAGTTTTTTTCTTCTTTGTCAAATTGAGGATCCGCATTTTAAGAAGACAAAATGCTATGCATGCAACGAGTTACTCCCGCAGGGGCAAGAGCGGGAACATTGTGGCACTCCAAAGCATAAGAATAAGTTTCTAGCTGCAAAATTTGTCATGTCACATGTGGAAGAAGGTCAATTTTTCAGAGAAGTAAGTTTTCTTTAAATATATTTATATACGTCACAGTTTTATTTACGGATAGGGTATTGATTTCAAAGTAGCTTTTTCAAATTAGATACAAGATAAAATTAATACACTGATTACAAGTAAATTACCTCTGGGGTAAATTATCCAAAACTAAGTTTACATTTAAATTGTTGCAGATACGGAGGAATTACTTTCATTGTGGCTTTTGTAACAAAACATTCCCGTTTTTGGAACAACTGCTTTCACACATGGTGTCTCTTCAACACAGGATGATGCAGATCAGCAAGACAGGTTTATGTCTTAGATCAATTAAATTTAATACCAAAAGTGATGATGTGTATATGAAACTAGTGCATTATGGTTTTGGACAAAATACTGTGTAAATTAAAAATATTTGTTTTATAAAGCATTAATTTCCTTTTTGCATTTCCTCTCTTTAATATTCAATTAACCCCATGAAAATAAACGGGGATCATGATTTTGAATGTTGATTGCTTCTGATTCAGCTCCCAAGTTACGTTGGATATTTTTTTTCATATTAATATTTTGTTATAGTTTTTTAAGTTAGGCCCAGTTCAGCCCAAGTCAGGCTGTGTTATTTTGGTGGACAAGATTCACCATAATAAAAAAACTGTTTTTGTTTTCTACTTTTTTATTGTTGTTATTTAAGTATATCTTTCATACTAAGTACAAAACTAAAATTATGAGCTAACTACTTAATTTCTATAAGATACATTTTGTTAAAAATAAAGACGTTTGAAATAAAAAAAAAGTTTTTTCTTAGTTTGTCACATACTTAGACCAAGAAACTCCTAAACACCTTCGAATATTGTAGTCACTGAAAGTAAATATCAAACCATTGAGGAAAATGAGATAATAGCATTATAAAATCACTATTCGATTTTGTTTTTATCTTAGACAAATATTTGTTTGTGGACTCAATATAACTTTTCTGTAATAATGGAGGCAGTTCAATTATATCTATGTCTAATAGGACTGTTATGTGACTAAGATGTGTGGGATATAACACAGAAAATGCATTACAAGAACAGCTCTCTTTCACACACTCGACAAATGTTTGAACAAATCTTTGTATTTTCATATCAAAGTTTGTCATTATAAATAAATAGTTTAGTACACCACAGCATATTTGGAAACAGTTGCCTGAACTAGACGCCTTTTTGACTAATTTTTTAAGAGATTCATCAGTAATGATATCTTCAATATTTGGATCTGTTTCATTCAATATAATATAGCATTTTTCTAGAATACATTTCTCAATTTCTGGTCTCAGTTTTATAGCAACATCTTCAGCTGTATGAGACACTATACTAATACTATCACTTGCCCATAAGTCATTTAATATCCGAATATTCTTGGTATCTGTACTATTCCAATGAATAACGTCTTTCAATAAGGCATTAAGGTATATTCCATTGTGATTTAAATTTACTAAAGCCTGCATAACTTCTGGATTCAATGGAGACTTCCGACTGCTACTGATATTCATATCTTTTAAATTTCGAATTAAAAATGCTTCTAGATTCTCCATTGCTTCAGTATTTGTAGGTGTGGAATCTTTTATTATTTGTTCATAGAACTCCAATAATAAAGTAGTAAAGTTCTCATCGACTTTAATGTGGTTTTCAGGTTCAAATTGACACATTTTTCTTATATTTTCTAATATAGATAGTCGTAAATTGTTGTTAACTTTTGAATTTGTTTGAGACAAGTTGAGAATTTTTACGAAACTTTTTGAAAGTGCCTTCGCTACGTTTCTGTCGAGCACCGGATTTTCATATGTAAATTGAGGACATGGTAGGTTATTTGCTGTTATGATTTTCTCTATTAATTGATTATTCATGATCAAATCACTTGGAAATTGTTTATTATCTAAATAAACAACTAGCAGCTGAGCTGATGGAGAAATGTCAATTATTGACATATCATGTCATTGTCAATAATGTCAATCAATGTTTTTGTCTATATGAATCTTAGCCCTTTGATTTCTGTTTTTCAGGTTTCTTTTCTTTTGTTTCCTTTTTAATTGTTGATGAATTCATTTCAATTTCACTTTAAAAAAAATATTTTCATAGTAAATCATTTGCCATTACAAATAAAAAAAAATAACCAATGATAACATAATTTGGCACTGCCATCTAGTGTGCAATAGATATACTACACAGCAACTCAACTCTCTTTTTAATGATGCTAGTCGACGCTAGATGGCAGAAGTAGTAGTAATTGTAACTACCATAATGTAACTCTGGCTAGAAACGGGTCAGCATTTTGGGTAAGATACCTTAAATACATTCAAAACTTTAATGCTACTCTACTAGGTACTTTTTTGATTGTATTTGTAGCACGGTTGGTGGTGATTGGTGACTGAAGAAAGGATAAAACTTCCTGTAGTAAGGTAAGCATTTTAAACTTATTAATTATGTAGGTTGGTAGTAGGTACCAACTTCATTAGTCCCGTTCACTAATCTACGAGTAATTGGACCCTGTTAAGCAGAATAGATCCAACCAACATTTTGTTAGTTTTAAGTAAACGCGATTTGAAGTTTAGATGTGTAAACAAAAATATCAGGCCAAGTTATAATCATCAGGTAGTTTTTGTTAGGGCAATGTCATCAGACCACCAGGATCTGTTGTGCAAATATAAAACTCGATGTGTAGATTCTCGTTATGTACCTACGTAACTCAATTTCATAAAAATTGTTGGTTAGATCTATTCTGCTTAACAGGGTCCACTTTTAGTTTAATTGCATACTTACAAAACGTGGTGGGTCTGGGTCAAGTATCTAATAGATCCGTTTAAAATTTTCATTAAAAAAACCTTGCTTGCATGAACTTTTCTCATAAAGGCACCTAAGTAGACTAGTTTGTACCGTATGTACCTATATATAACATTAAGAATAATTCTTAGCACATTATACCTAGTTGCCATGGATATCACGTCGTCAAACCATTAGTCTGGCTTGACTGTCGTCTAGATTTTTGGTGGTAGACAAATAATCTGCCATTTAAATGTGAACAGCGAATAAGCGAAGGAAAAACACAGCACTAACATGTTCAGTGCCGGGAGCCCTCCTGGAGGGTTGTCGCTTATGGGATGCCGGGAGGGCTCATTTTAAATGTAGATGTTTCTTAGCGAAAACAGTTTTATAAACCGTGAAAATAAAATGTGATGTAGGTATATTTTAACAATATTTTTTAGTAGGGTAGGTATATATGCGTTAATAAAAAAAAACAAGGAAGTATTCTTTTTTTAATCTTTTTGTTCTCGGTTACAAATATTCACAAAAAAATTAAAAGGTTGTAAACTACGTAGATAGCGACAAGAACCCCTGTAAACACTATTTTACTTCGTTTTACATGTTTTAGAACACGGTTTTAAACCTAATGCCGTTGACCGTCTGCGATGGTTAACTTTAGAGCAAATGTAATGCCGGTAACCCTCCCGGAGGGTTTACTTCCAATATGTATGGCGGCATGGCGTATGAGTTCTATGTAAAGTGGGTGGAGTCGAAAAGTATCAAAGTTCCTACCTACCTACTAGGTATACCTACTTATACCTACCTGCTTTTCTACTTAGGAAAAAAAGCTAAGTACCACATTATATCTAGATCTCAGTTTGAACTACTTAAATAAAACCAAGTTGATTACCTACTCGTACGTAAGGGTACCTACCTACCTATTTATTTTTGACGAGAGTTCTCGCCAGTCATACCGGCACGTTTTATTGGATTTAACGACCATTTTCGAATACACCGTGAACTCTAATCTGTTCGGCGAGTGCACTTTGACACGCCTCATACACATAAAACGCTTTCACATACAAACAACGACGTTACGTTAAAAAACATTAAAATATCACGATAACGCAATAAAATTAGTAGCAGAAACAAAAACAAATTCTGAAAATGCCCCGTAATAACACCCAGCTAATAGGTGAAAGTCGAATTTAATAACCGAGTGTAAATTAAAAAAAAATGAGATCACTCATCAACATGAATAATAGAAGATTCGGATATCTTAATTAGCATGAATTTACACCGTTACAAAGCGTGTAAGATGAAAAAAAGGTTAATAATAATTCATATCGCCATTTCTCCGGTATATTTCGAGTTGGTATTTGTGGGGCCCGGTTAATAAATTATGATCGAGACCTCACATAGAGTGGACTAACTACGTGGGCCACACCGGGCCAAGCTCCGCCCGAGAGTGAGATGGGAATATGTTCCTTCTCTGTCTGCCATAAGGCTGTGTGGTAGTCCAACAATGCGTCTTAACGTTACCTACGATATAAAATCAGGAATGTATGTTTACTTAGAGGTCGTTTTTGGTGCAATTTCATTATGTTTTCTAATTGGAAGCGATTGTTTTCAACAAGAATAAAATTTTAGCTAGAATTGCTACTGGAACTTAGAGGTCGCTTGAGGACTGGAATATCATACCCACGTCGGTCGGTAAAATAGAATTTTTATTAGGCAATATGCATAAGTTAGTCAGTAAAACTAAAAGGCTTTCAATAAAATCTATTATTTTATGACCAAAAACCAACGAGTAGAAATAGAAATGTAGAAAATTGACGGTAGTTTTGAAATCATTCTTAAGCCGGGTCTCCTGCGCATGTTTTTACACAAAACAATCGCAACAAAGAGGTGTGGCCATACACATTTGTGTATGCAAATACGATGTTTTGTGTGAAAACAAATGTTTATGTGTAAGATTTTTTGTTCAATGTTTCGAAAAAACAAGCGCAAGGAGAACCGGCTTTAGACACACAGGTTAAGGAAGACCTCAACCTGTTTCTTCGCGAATTCAAGTTCAACCTATCTATTCGATGTTTCTGGAACTATTCAGATCCTTGTCTAATAACACATTTTGCTAAAAGGCATTATATTTTGGTAATGACAGATGAAGTTCCACCTAGTCAACACGCGTATCACATGTGACACTCTATGCCACAGCAACTTGTAAGATTTATCAACTTTTATTACTTACCCTACTTACCATGTCAAAGCATAATTAAAATATATATACCTATATTAAATTCTCAGAGTACTATACTGTATCTTTCACTAGATGGCGCTGCGATGGAGTTAAACAACAAATTGAAACATTAAATAATTAAATATACATACAGGAGATATTAGAACTATAACGATTTTATACTAATAACATAGTCGTGGGAATTATCTAGTCAGTTACATGGTTACAGTTTAGTTACAGATGAATACAGATGGTTCACTCCGCAAAATCATTTAAATAAAAAGCGACTCTTGTTACGACATGATAAAGTGCAATTCAGGTCGCATGGCGCTAAGTAATTACCTACAGATATATTCCCTTAGAAGTTGTCTCTGTTTCTATCGCGTTATTGTGCGTTTGCACCGGCGAAACATTCACATACCTAGTAAAAATATCTTGAAATCTCTATTTCCTGTCAAACATTGTATCGAACATTGACAGAAAATAGACATTTTAACATGTTTGTATGAATGTTTCGCCAGTGCATACGCACAGTTACACTCACCGAAAATGCGGAGGAAACCATCTGAATTCATCTGTGGTTTAGTAAAACATTTATTTATAAAGTCATTAATAGAGCCTGAGCATAAAGGGCCAGGGGGCCTACCACAAGCTCTTAAAGCAGTATTATTTTAATATTACTTCAGTGTGAGAAAGAGATGAAGCTCTACAGGACGTATAGCTCCATCTCTTTCTCCCACTGAAGTAATATATAAAATAATACTGCTTTTGAGCTGGTGGTAGGCCCCCTGTTTCGCAGTGTACAGATTGGTATAAAAAAATTAGATAGGTAGTACTTTTTGTGAAATTGTCTTCCAGATAAGTTAACCGGAACTTATACACTTACACTACACAAACACACTCCCCCCACACACACACTCACCCCCACACATTCTTACACTTAGGTACACTTACTTTGACAGACGTAAAGTTAAGTTGTAACTTCATAGCGAGGTTAGGTTTGAATCCCAGATTGGGTAAAGTATTATCCATATTGATATTAGCTCAGAAAATTAAAATATTTTTTTTGTTTGAGACCTTATAACTAATTAAATTATGCAAGATGCAGTCATTAACAGAACTCATCAAGCATCGTCAGAGTGTAGGTGAGTGTAATAAAAACTTATTTCGTACTTTCTTATCGTTCTGGCTCATATCGGTAGGTGGTACGATACCTACATAGGTACAAGATCTAAGAACAACATTTAGATAGCATTGTTATTACTACTTATATATAATTATACTATACCTACTAATCATATTAAGGGGCTCGTAACAGCCGCACGGATCGATCAATTCGTGGATGGATGAGCTTCCATTTCATACCAAAACCCCACCAAGAAACACGTTATGCAGTGTGCATTCATACATTTTTGACAGCCGTTAAGTATAGTCAGAATCCTGAAAGTCTGATAACCAGGCTTACCAAGGGGAAAGTATCGCCAGTGACCTTGAGTGGTTACTGTGGTTAGCTTGCGTGATCTGTACTGAGCTCACGCAACGCGTCGTACGTCCAGCCAGTAATAGGACTCGTCCTTCAAGGAGCGCTGTTCCAAATTAGACGCATTATTAACTTATTATACATAAAACAAAAGTTATTTTAATAAAACACTAAAAGATCAATAATTAAATTATCTTTAAAATGATGAAGGTTTCAGAAAAATACGCTTGATAGTTTTGGCATGATTCTCAGTTTTTTTTTCGCGATAGACATAACTTAACAAATTAATTACACTATCACCCAGTTGCACAAAGACAAACTCTAATGCCCCATTACGTAATGGATCATTAAAGCTAATGATTTCATTAATTTCATCAAATAACCCGCCTAATGTTGCTTTCTGCAACAAGTTAATGGAATATTAGTATTTAATGACAGCTTTAAAGTTACCTATAGTTCGTTTCTGCAACTGCAGCTGTGTAAGATAAACATAATCTAAAATATTCACAGATTAAATTATTAAGAAAATGCTCTAATTTAACATAGATATATTTTTTCCAAATCATTAATATTACTCGTTTAGACGTGATCTTCAGTATAAAATAAAAGCTCAGATAGGCAGTCGCTCCATGTAAAATACTGGTAGGTTAAGGAGGAGGTGGAACGCGTGAGGGAGAGGCAAATTTCGCGCCCTCGCGCCTCTAACCGCTACGATTAAGTACGATTTCTGGCCACCGTAGGCGCGGGCTTGCGGACGGTGAGCAATGGGTAGCTCGCCGTCCGAGAAGGACCAGGCCCGGGTCGACAGCGCGTTGTGTTCCACGCGCGCCTCAAAGAGATGTCAGAAAAACTGACGGGGTCCGCTAGGGCCGATGCCTGCCGGGGTTGCGAAGAAGTCCGGAAGGGAGATCGTGGCCCCCGGCAACATGGTAACTGAAGGAACACGGGTGGGTTTTAGTCAGTAAGAGTCTGACACGTGCTCCCGCTCCGCCCAGAGCGGGAGAAGTTATTTGATAATTTCCGAAAAAAAAAAGGTATTCATTCTGTTAGATTTGAAACCAACCCCAACACATTTGGGGAAAAGCTAAGGAGATGAAACCCATGTTTGATTTTTATCGTTCTTTAAAGATTTTTCTTAGCATTTCCCACTAACCTACACCGTTATAGCCTCAGTTGGAAAGTTCTCGCTGCCTAGTAGGTGCTAGCACATTATGTATATGATGAGTCAGCCGGTAAACGCCCATAAAGCTAACTTGTGCGATGTCCATCATCAGTCTATACTAATACATAAACATTAGGGTGACCATAGCAGACCACTTTTGGAGAACAATGTCTGAACCTTGGTGATGTCCCTATCAATTTTTGTTTTGAATTGTCAAAATGTAAACCTCTTTGCCACATTTAATAAGAACTTTTCCATATGAGTTTATTCATAGGGAACCAATCTAACTATTCTGTAAATACATATCTGTTGTAGTCGCTAATCATATGTTGATCAAGATACAACCTGACACTAACCTGCAAATCGCAAAAAAAATTGCATGTCGCGGCTACAGCTGCAGATTCACCTTTATAGACGAAGTTTATCCATTGTAACTAAAAAGCTCACGCAACAAGACTAAAGGTCCAGCCAGGGGTGGATAAACTGCTTTTGAAATTGTCATGATCAAGGACTAAAATGAATAAATCTTACCTACTTGAACCAGAAAAACACCCTATTTTCTTAGCATCAACTTTCAGGAAATATCCTGGCAATACCCCAAAGCTTAGCGACTCCACAGCCCATCGTTGCCATCGTCAACATGTCCAAATGATTGATAGCATCCCAACGTGACCGCTCCGCCATTATACACACTTATCAAACAAAAGAATTGGCCCCAATGATCGGCCGTGCGAAAGGTGACGTCGTGGCCCGATGATTGCCGATGATTACCGAAGTGACGCAATCACGATACGTGACGACTGCATTAGATCGGTTTTCAGCGTAGGTGGAGTTTTGATTTGATTAGTCAATGCCTTAATAATAATAATGTGGCGAGCTATTGGGCAGTAGCGACCACACGGATCCTATCTCCCGGGAGAAGTTTTATTCCTCACCTCTGGTTTGCGTATATTGGCCGGCTGGAGTGAGCACTGACGAGGAACAGAGCTCCCACTTCATTCTCGCCTTTATTGGCCGGTTTGAGTGGAGATTCGCAAGAGCAAACGTGCTCGGAGGTAGGAAGTATTCCAGTAAGATGCTGGTAGGGATCTTGACCATACTTCCGGGATTGTCCTGATAGCCGTGGAATACCTCTCCACTCCTCATAAGCACCTCAGGACATATTACCCCCTTGTCGCTTCGACACTTTGTGCTAGCGACCATTTTCGGGGGCCCATTATTGAGTGTGCAAGTTACCCCCTGCCATTTTCCTTTGTATGTTTTATAATATATTGGTCAGGCAGGGGGCCATAGTCTTTCCATAGTTCAAGGTAACCAATCCATTATAGCCACATAACAATCCATAGCCCAATATGTTTTGTTTCCATGTTCTGCAATAGTCCTACACCAACCGGGGGTTGTCCTTGGGTGCACTTGTATGGTGCATACAAGGATAATCGTCGGTTGGTGCCTCATTTCATTTTAAAAAACGTCTAAGGGGCCTCTGCGAATTGGCTTCGGCACCTCGTACGCCTTCCAAAGGTCCGGGATCCCAAGGTGCCGAGATATGTAAAAGAAATAAATAATAATAATCATTTTATTTCGAAATAATCCATAATTTGTTAGTAAACATTAACCTTAACAACTATGTTAATAAATATGCAGGTTGGACAAATAATGGACGAGCGGGCAATCAAATTTCCCCGCAATGACATTCAGGAGACTGTTGGAGCTGCCCCGGACAACAGCATCCTGAATGCATTGTTGACAACATTGAAGAACATTGATGGCTTTCTGCTTACAACTTGTCCAGAGGCTGCACGTGTAAAATGTCTGACAATATGCTTTAAAAAGCGTAAATTTGACTTCACACGTGCAACGAGCAAACCTACGGACAAGCATGTTGCATCGAACCGCCAATGCTCTTCGTTCCCTTTCTACATCGAGATCATCTTTGATGCCCGCTGTTACAATATGGCCGATATATTTAAATTGTTGAACACGATTCAAGATTTTTTTATTTTTATTACCTGCAAGTTTAATGGGAGGAAAACTTTCTGAGGACTTTGCACCAAAAATAAGAACCTCACTCTTTTTGGCATTGTATCTTAAACCGTGTTCCTCAACATACATCTCACACACATCCAAAAGCTTTCTTAAGCCTGAGAGTGACGGGCTTAATAGTGCTATATCATCGGCATAGCTGATATTATTAAAAGCTACTCCATCTATATAACAGAAAGACTGACACCTTTTCGCTGAAATTAATAAGGAAAACGATGAATGAATTTTTACTTCACGGTCACGGTAAGAACTCACTGTTGTATTATTTATGTCTTATATTTTAAAATAATTCATCCGTCTTTAATTATTTTTTTTCATTTTTTCGTACCGAGACTCCTCCGTGCTCGGTAAGCACGTTAAGCCGTTGGTCCCGGATGTCATTTGTAGATCTTTGACAGTCTGACAACCAGTCTTACCAAGGAGTATCGTGTTACCCAGTACCTAACTGAGTTGTGGAGGTCAGATAGGCAGTTGCTCCATGTAAAATACTGGTATTCAGCTGCATCCGGTTCGATTGGAAGCCGACCCCAACATAGTTGGGAAAAGGCAGGCAATGGTTTTAAAATAATTACCAAATTATTAAGGTTTTGATCGTTTGTCGCTATCTTTAGGTCCCTGGCTGGAGGTGCAAGCTTCTTATTCTTTTGTAGTGCATATAAGTCCTTATGGCCTTAAAAATTGGCGTTAAAATAGGTCCCATTAAAAGGCTTTTATTTCTATAAGTTTACGACTTATAAATTTATATGCAGCAGTTTTGTTTCAATGTCTTCATAGATAAGTTCGATGAATCATAAAGGTAAGTGTACCCATTGAAGATAATGTTGTAAAACATTGATGGGATAAAGCAAGAAAGAGTACAATGAAACGTTAGAAATTGAATGATAATTTTATTGAATTTATACAGGCTGTCCCTGGAAGAATAGATCAAATCGAATAAGGGTGTGGATAAGGTCATTCCCAAACTTTTTAAACTGAGAATGTCGTTGCAATTCTTTACGGTTCAAAAGTTATGACCAATTTTGGTTTTTTCCAATAACTTTGCATAGTGCTCAAAGAAAAAAAACATTAAAAAATCTATCAGGGCTAACCATTTAAATTTTTTTCAGGACGTTGTAGAAAAGTGGGCCATTCCTGTGGTAATGCTTTTACACAGCAAGAAAACCTGTGTTCAATAAGAAAAAATATTTAGGTACTGCAAAGGCATTGGACTGGCAAAAATTGAGTAAACTGGGAAAAAGTAACTTGTAAATTTTTCCCATGAAAATCGCTCGAAAATTGAGTAAAATTTTTGACAGACCAAAGCCTTTGCAGTACATGTTTTTCCAAACCTAAACTGCAGGAAAGACCACACATCTACGTCCTGAAAAAAAAAATGAACGCCCTGATAGTATTTTTTGATGATGTTTCCCCTTGAGCACTAGAGAAAATGATAAAAAAAAAATTTGGTCATAACTTTTTAACCGTAAAAAATTTCACCAATATTCACAGGGTTAAAAAGTTTGAAAATGACCTTGCGCACGCCCCTATTCAATTTGATCCATACTTCCAGGGACATCCTGTATAATAAACAAAGACTTAGGTAAGTGTTAACTGACTGTACTGCCATCTAAGGCTTCTCTTCAGGCAACTAAGTGAAACAAAGGACAAACGGCCAGCTAATAACTTGCCCGACGCATAAAGAGGGGTGTTATTAGTTTGACCGCTATTGTGTGTGTCTGATTGTGGCACCATAAGAGGCCTGTGAACACGGCTCGCAACTACAAATCGAGATGTTTGCAAAATTAAATTCCAAGCTCGTTGCGCTAGTGTGAGTGCCTGTCGGAGCGATATATACCTACAGTGAGCAATACTACCACGCACATATTGACAATTATTGCTTGACGCGATAGCACTACTAGCTTTCGAAAATTTAGGATAAGTTTGGATGTGTTCCGTAATACCAAAAAAGAATGAATGAAAACTTAATATTTTTTCGATTATTTGTAACTTGGTAATAGAAGAAGCATAGCTTATATGCTTCTGCAGAAACAATATTATAAATATTGTTGTTTATAATACAGAAAAAACAATATGAAGACGTCATCTACGCTGTAAAAATGTGCCAAATTAAATTCGTTTAAACTTCATTTTAGAAAAGTTTTTTGGAAAAAAAGGGATGTAGGAGCCTAGATTAACACTGTCTAAATCCCGAAAGTCTGATAACTAGTCTTACCAAAGGGGTATCGTATTACACAGTTACTGGGTTGTGGAGGTTAGATAAGCAGTCGCTCTATGTAAAATACTGGTATTCAGCTACATTCGGTTAGACTGGAAACCGTCACCAACATAGTTGGGACAAGGCTAGGCAGATTGATTGATTGGGTGGGTCAAGACAATGGGTAGGTATAGCCAAGGTCTTATTTCAAAGTGTCTAATCCCATGCAAGGTTTGGAAACTGTGAGGATCCAGAAAAACCTAGACTTAAAGAAATAAAAACAGCTGTAGGTAAATAAGAGATATGTCAAGTGTTTAATGTAGACCAACGGTCGGCAACAAGCGGACCGCAGTCCGTGTCCGGACCGCCAAACATTGTTAAATAATTTATCTACTAGGTATTCAATTTAAATAATGTTTTCATAAACTACCACGTATAATCTAATTTGATTAGTTAGTTTTGCTTTACTAGGTAGACACAGCTGCAGTTGCTATGCTGTGCTGTGTGGCGCAAGAGAGAGCGTTTGAATGCCAGTTTGGGTGCAAATATGTATAAAACTGCTTATAATATGCTTATAATAACCTAATACCTATAATATTAAAAATAGTCTGCCTCGTTGGTCTAGTGGTCGCAAGCGCTACTGCTGAGCATGAGAGTCCTGGGTTCGATTCCCGGGTCGGGTTTTCTATCAGAAATTTCTCAGTAGCAGCTCGGAGTCTGGATTTGTGCCTGGTTGATGGCAATAGGCTCGCCCCCTATTACATGGGACTTACTGACTGGCGAAATGTGGGTGTACCTGCTACAGGGACACCTCTGCCCAACCCTTCGGGGAAACAAGGCGTGATGTTATGTTTATGTTATTAAAAATAAAAAAATCAGCTAGAAAGTATTATGAGTTTGTTTTTTTTGGACCTCAATAAAAAAAATCAATAGTATCCTGACCCCACTTAAAATAATTTGCCGACCCCTGGTGTAGACCCTCATCTCTAAAACATTAAACAGAACAGTTAATTTACCTACCTACAAGTACATGGTCTTTAAAAAAACAGCTACGAAAAAAGGAGGTTATTTATTCACCTCAATTTAACTGAGACAGTGTAAATTTTTAACCATAGTATTAATAATGTACTTATTATCAGATAGGAAGCCGCGAAATGCATTTTGAGTAGGTATGTGACAACAATTTGATGTCACTTACTCAAAATATACTGTCATTATGTTAATACATACGATGTAAGTACAAACTGTCAGTAGTGTCAGTTTTATAAATAGAGTTGCACATGCACGTTTATTTTTTTAAATTTTAAAGTAAAGCTAATTGAAATTGCAGATCAGCAAACCAGAGAGGCATAATAATCCTACTCTTACTATTTAATATAATATATATAATATCCTACTATATAATATTATAAATGTGAAAGTTTGTGAGTGTGTGTGTATGTTTGTCTCTTCTTCACGTTCAAACGGCTGGACCAATTTGGATGAAATTTGGCACATAGATAGTTAATAACCTGGATTAACACATAGGATACTTTTTATCCCGATATTCCCATGGGATCGAGACTTACGCGGGTGAAACCGCGGGGCGCAGCTAGTATAATGTTATAAAGGCGAAAGTTTGTGAGTGTGTGTGTATGTTTGTCTCTTCTTCACGCTCAAACAGCTTGACCAATTTGGATGAAATTTGGCACACAGATAGTTTATGACCTGGATTAACACATAGGATACTTTTTATCCCGATATTCTCACGGGATCGAGACTTATGCGGGTGAAACCGCGGGGCGCTGCTAGCTGCTAGTATATTATAAAAAAACAAAAATCATAGCTTTGTAACTGTTTTGTTCGATCACGTGATCTATAAGGCCTTCAATTGCAAGTACTTGTAACTCCATTTGAAATAAGATTAGCCATTTAAATAAATCTTTTTTACACTCCGTTCAACCGATTTTGTCTTCTATTGCGTTGGTGGCATGACAAATGGCAGCCGCAGTAAACAGTTGGTAGGTATTGTAGCTTCCGTACTTATCTGAACGAAAAATCCAGCATCTCTCGATGTTATTTTACGACTTACAAAGATATCCAATCAAGGTTTGAGCTAACGTATAACACTTCTCAAACCCCAAAAACCCACTAGGGCATACCATCTACCACCACAACCCTGCACCACTTACAAGCTTTATAGCGCGCGTGCGGCGATGCGCTCGCGCTGGGTGGCCACCCGCAGTAATCACGCCAAACAATGATCTATTGCAACTGAGCATACGCCGACATCGACTGCGATTCCCGTGTCTATATCTAGACTTTATGGAGTATGATTATACCTAGAGAACTGTCTATACTACATAGGTTTAGGTAGTTAAATAAAGGTAAACAAAAATACCACGTGACGAGACAGCTTTCAAGTAACCGACTAAACGTAATACCTGTCACTTCAGTTGTCATGCTACGTCACAGTTGTACTCTTCAATTTAGCAACGTTATAATTCGTTGACGTTTAGAGTTTGGGCTCTTTACAATAGACAGATTACAAAATATTATACTATTATTATAAATCTATCAAAAAAAAATGTGCTCGAGCAGTTACATCTACGAATAGTTTATTAATAAATGATAAGGTTTAACATACAATAATATAAGAGGAAATTATTATAAAAATCTAAAATATTTGGTTTTGTCGTATTTCTGAACACGAAAGCGTCATCTATAAAAACCCTTTTTACGATTTGTCTACGTTTGTTTAACTACCTAAAGTCCTAAACCTATGGAGTAGCAGCGGTGGCGGCTGGGATCCGAATAATGTTAAAAAAAAGTAAGTTCAAAAACTAAAACCCGACTACTGAAAAATCACGCTCTAAAAAGTATGAAAAAAGAAAATATTCTCATCTAAAGTTTTAACTATTCAGTATTTATCGTCTATTAAATAAACATTGTACACGTACTTAAATATTTTAATGTATTTAATACATTTTCATAGTGATGTTCAGAGGATAGGCGTGGTCATATAATATGACACTTTGCCCTAAAGCTTATAATCGCTTACTACTGTTAGAATGTGAAAATGAAAAATGTAGAAAATATTTTTTTTGTTATTTTAACAAGTAAACTTTAACAACTAGTGATTGGAGCGGTTTTAGGACTAGGAGACTCCGCTCTTCCATATCTTGAATAAGTATTGTATACTTGTCTTAAAAAAATGTAGTAATAATATAAAAAAGAGAGAATTAAGGGGGAAGCGTCAGGGTAGCCCGCGAAATTCAAATTTTCTTACGTGTTAATTTATTTGCAGGTCAGTGTCAGGTTTTATGTTGATTAAAATATGATTCGCGGCCGTAACAAATATGGCTTTACTCAATTATAATCATTACAATCAGCAATACAACTCCATAAGTTAGCAAAGTCAAATGTCATGATTTCACACCTTTGCTAACTATAGCCATATTTGTTACGGCCGCGAATCATATTTAGATCAACATACAACATGATACTGACCTGCAAATTGCAAAAAAACGTAAGAATTTTTGAATTTCGCGGGCTACCCTGACGCTTTCGCCTTAAGGGGGCAGGGGTCAGTTTTATGTGTAGGTTTTATGTTGATTAAAATATGATTCGCGGTCGTTACAAATATGGCTTTACTCAATTATAATCATTACAATCAGAAATACAACTCCATAAGTTAGCAATACAAACCTGACACTGACCTGCAAAATGCAAAAAACGTAAGAAAATTTGAATTTTGCGGGCTACCCTGACGCTTTCCCCTTAAAGCGAAACATGCAGGATGCACGCGAGTGTGTGAGTGAGACTGAGAGTGAGGGTGTGTGAATGTGAACACGAATGAATGAGTCAGAGTGTGTGCATGAGGTTAAGAATGGTACAGGAATTAACTAAGTGTAGGGTTATATTTTATTCACGCATGTATTGTTTTGTACACGTTGTGTTTGCTCCTTTTCTTTGCCGCAGTCGGTTAAAAAGTTGGATTCATCCTTAGAATTTTTCAGGTTTAAATCACGTACACATAAGAACATTACACCTCTAGAAAGGGATGTAGGTATGATAGAACAACCACATTGTGCCAATCATGTTTAAGTTCCACAAGAACTTGACTATTATTGTCAGAAACCAGCACAAATCTAGGCTCCATCCGGAGCGGTATTAGGCCTGTGTCCAAAAATTTTATTTTCCGTCTTGTAGATTATTAAAAAATATTGAACACGTATTTTTTCTTTTTTGACGTAATCAAAAGATTACGGCGATACATTGAGTAAAAAGGTGTCATGACGTCACGCCTTGCTAGATTTAATACTGCGTTGTGACGTAGCGAGCCCCCACTCCCCAACTTTAATGCGTGTTTTTTTAAGTTATTTTTGATTAATATGATAAAGCAAAAAATGCGTGTCTAATATTTTTTTATTATCTGAAAGACGGACTAAATACAATTTCTTTTTTTTACCTAGGCAACTACCGTATTACGGCCGAACCCAATAACCTATCTATCACCAGTTTTGACATACTGGAGATATCTATCTATGGTTTTAACGTCCCAATAATTTGTCAGAGAATATAGACCTTACGGAATTGTGGGACAACATTCAATGACAGATAGAATTATACTGTCTACCATCAATAGCGATCTGTCTTTTACTGAAAATAGGTTTTTGGGTTCGGCCGTTAGTAGGTATCATATAGCCCGACTTGGTGATCGTGAACCTTGGACCCCATGCTCAGCTCTTCACCACGAGACCAACGAGACAGTCAATAAGTTATTATGAATATCATTTACGTTACATAGGTACGGTCTGCTCTAAAAGTATCAGAATAAAATGTAAACAAAATGGGTCAGACAAATGGAACGTAGCCTGTGGATGCCAATTTCAAGTGCCACTTCTAAAGGGTTTTGATTTGATTATTCGAATACTTAAACCTGAAATTCTAATTTTAAATCACCATAAAGATGTTTTTCATTTGACAACTGAGATTAATTTGAATAACATTAATAAATTACAATTTATTAATGTTGTTCAAACAGTACGAATGCACCCGGAGTTATGGGCAAAGATCATTCACTGGACTCCTGAAGGAGGACATCGTCGTCGAGGTAGACCGCGGCGAAGGTGGTGTGACGATCTAATCATGTTTGCGATGCCAACATGGCCTGAAATCGCACAAAACAGAGAGATTTGGAAGGAAAAAGGGGAGGCGTTTTCCCAGCAGTGGGACACAATATAGGCTAACAAAAAATAAAAAATAAAAACGTGTGGCACTCGGGGACTGCTGCGGTAAAGCATAGCATTTGTAACCTCCATACTTCCTATTTGTCAACGCTACATTTGGGATGATGACGTGATGACATAAAACAAAAATTACGTTCCCATGACAACACATGACAACATCATGTTAACATCACGTTGTCATGGGAACCGTCATTACATGGTAGGCGGAGTGGGGGGTGTTAGGTATTATTTTCGTTACGTTATTTTCATTACGTTAAGGAATTTCTTGATTCGGTCGCCGCGCTCAAAGCCCGCGATAAAAGCTATGCAATAGCTTAAAAGCTACGCAATGGCTTAATAAATTCAAACAGTAACTGTAGGAAAAAGTGGTGAGATATAAAGGTTAAAAACTTTCAAAATACTGATCAATATATTACTAATTTCTTTTAGTGAGTGATTGCGTAGGTAAGAAATAAAATTTAACAGGGTTTGTGCACACTTTCATCAAGTACTTTTGAAACAAACATTACACATACCTACATCCATCGATTTACATCCCTACATCATGTTCATAGTATGTATGTAACCCAAGGCACAGTATCAATAAGTAGCAGTATTATATCTCGGCAGTGACCTCGAAATATTTCCGCGTTCGTGCGTAAGGCTAAGCGTATACTGAGACGCAGGTGTCGTGTATGTATGCACAGCACAGTACAGATTTTGCAGGGTAGGGCAGGCGAGGCAGACATAGGCCGCAAGCGTATGCTCCGACGCAGCTACACAGACACATCGCATCCTAGCTAGTACAAACAATCTGTCATTGAAACAAAATATTGGGGTTTATTTATAATCATTGCTTAAAATTAAGTGACGTTCAAGCGTCAAAAATGTATCACTAATCATTACTTAACTTTAAGCAACGTTTATAAATAAACCCTTATGAATCTGTGGTAAAAAACAAGTGACGACCTGCACGCGTCACGCAGAAATCTGTGCCGGCTCTACAACGAGACGCAGAGCAGGTCAGACACTGCGCTGCGTGGACCTGCATTGCCTGCGACTCAGATACTGAGACAGATACTGATATACATTGAGATTTCGAAGCGCATCGTTTCGGCCGTTTTCTACTTCGATCATTGTTGATCGAAGGTTTTCTATGAAGATAGAATACTGTAGGTACTTATTAATGCTGTGCCCGAGGTAAGCCAACTTCCGTTAAACATAGAATCAAACAGCCTTTATACGGCTGGCTAATGATTCCTGTATTTTACCGTCCAAGGATCATTACGGTGGTTTGATATCTTATGAATAAATGTACGAGGGGGAGAAGGGAACCTAAGCGTTCCGGAATTACCATGTTTTTGCATGTGGAATATGTAAGGTACTGCTTAAAACAAAGCCATAGCGTCTGCTTCGCCAAACTCATTAGGGTTTCAGTGGAAGTAGTGAAATCTTAATGAGTTTGAACTTAGTTTTATATTCATTGCAAAGCTAATGTTTACGTGAGAGTACCTTACTAATTGCAGTGTTTTTCTGGACAAGGTCCACTTCGATTAGGGGACAAACTTAGCAAACCCTTTTTTTTTTGCTGGGAAATTGTCAAATAACTTCTCCCGCTCTGGGCGGAACGGGTGTCAGACTCTTACTGACTAAAACCCACCCGTGTTCCTTCAGTTGCCATGTTGCCAGGGCCACGATCTCTCTTTCGGATTTCTTCGCAACCCCGGCGGGCATCGGTCCTATCGGACCCCGTCAATGCTGCTGACATCTCTTTGAGGCGCGCGTGGAACACAACGCACCGTCGACCCGGGCCTGGTCCTCATCGGACGGCGAGCTACACATTGCTCACCGTCCGCAAGCCCGCGCTTACGGGGTGGCCGGAAATCGACCTACGATTCCCGACGCCAACTTAGCAACCCCTACAATGTAATTTGAAGGCAAGTTTTTAATAAAGGAAGATTCGTTTTCGAAGAACTTATAGCATAATCAGCCTATAATGTTCCCACTGCTGGGACACAGGCCTCCTCTGTGAGAGGGAGTGAGTGGGCCGTAATCCACCACGCGGGTTGGTAGCTGTCACATATCTTCGAATTTTTGGTTCTAGGACATGCCGGTTTCCTCACGATGTTTTTCTTCACCGTTTTGAGAGCAGTGGTGATGAAATAATTTACATAAAGTCTGTCAGGGTTCGAACTTACGACCTACAACTCGTAAGTCGCGGCCGTTACCACTGGGCTACTACTGCTCACTGCCACTGCTGGAAGAACTTAGTAATCAGAACTATTTGTGAAGGTGCTGGTCAAGGGAAGTAGATACTACTTGTCACCATAAAGCTACGGACATGAAGTCAGCGGGCGCGGGGGGGCGGCGGCGGTGGCGGCACGGGGAGCGGCGCGTTTCAATGTATAGATTTATATGGAACTGGCTTCGAAGGCAGAGGCGCGGAGAGCGAGAACAGTTCCATATAAAACTATGCATTTGAACGCGCCGCTCTCACGCCGCCGCCAAGTTGACCAATTAATAAAAGACAATGTAATACGAGAGTCCCATTATCCTTCGAATGCCCCTGTTCACCTGGTGCCTCAGAAGATGCGCCGCCGCCCCCGCCCCGCATTCGCTGACTTAGAGACCGAGGCCTAATTCTTTCTACCGCCAAGCCTGCACTGTTGTATTTCCGTCTGTAGGGTATTGGGACCGGTATCATTATAGGCTTAATGATACATTTCCTACATCTCTGTCTGAGTCGACAACGCGCCAGCGATGCCTTTAGTATTGGCAGATGTCTGGCTGTGAGTACTAACCTACTAACAGAGGAACTGCCCCGTTGGTCTTCTGGTCGCAAGCGCGACTGCTGAGCGTGGAGTCCTGGGTTCAATTCCCAGGTCGGGCAAAGTGTTATTGGGTTTTTCCACTTGGAATTTATTACTAACAGCTCGGAGTCTGGAAGTTGGCGGTGTGATAAATTCAAAATTCAAAAGTCATTTATTCAAACTAGGCTGAGAATCAGCACTTTTCGAACGTCATAATTACATGAGACAGTCCCCCAAAAACACCCACCCCGTGCTTCGGAAAGCACGGTCCTGCGCCTGATCTCTGACGTGTCGGATTGTAAGTTGTAACCCATCGGACTATGAGAGTGAGGGAAGAGAGAGTGCACCTGTGTCTGCACACACTTGTGCACTATAATGTCTTCCGCGCCGAAGGCTAGTCTCCGTTGTGGTTGGCTGCCATGGCCGAACACGCTCTGGAGGACTATCACCATCAGAGTACCAAGACAAGCAATTGCTTTCAAAGCGTTTCGTACCTACATCTACAACGACTTCCAAAAGAATTGACAAAAACGTTTCAGTAGTTCATTATTTATATTTTCCAGACTGATATCCAGCTTTGCCATGGGGTATCATATTACCCAGTAACTGAGTTGTGAAGGTCAGATATAGGCAGTCGCTCCATGTAAAATACTGGTATTCAGCCGCATCTGGTTAGACTGGAAGCCAATCCCAACATAGTTGGGAAAAGGCTAGGCAGATGTCAGATGATGATTTTCTTGACTTTTCCAGTACCGTTATCGGTAATTGAATGTCACCAATTACGTAATACACGATCAATCACAATTTGTTTCGATTTGACACTGATTGCTAATCCATTGCTTCATAAGTTGGAAAAAAGCTCAACAACGTAAATAACGCAATGAATGTTGTCGAACTGTCAAAATGAAACAAATTTGTCATAATCGTTTACGAAATTATGTTATGCAATTAGAGTACTGGTCCAGGTCCTCAGATGGGCCGGTTTGGTGTATCATCATAATCAAATAAGCCCTTTATTCGGTACATAGAGGCCATAGAGCAATCACACAATGTCGTTTATATATTGTGATTGAGAAATAATAGGCACTTGAACGTGAAATGTCATTGTTTGCAACATCTGTGAATGTTTCTAAGTAGGTCTTGTCGTGACCGATGTAATGGCGGCTTATGCAAATATCAGTAATATCATTGTAGTACTACTGTATGAGATAATAAACGTTGCCTGTAGCCTTGGTTGAATGCACCAATTTGTACTGTTTTTAACCCCCGACGCAAAAAGAGGGGTGTTATAAGTTTGACGGCTATTATGTGTGTCTGCCTGTGGCACCGTAGCTCTTAAACGGGTGAACAGATTTGAATACTGTTTTTTTTTATTTGCAAGCCGGTTTTCTAGCGATGGTTCTTAGATATGTTTTATCAAAATCGGTTCAGCCGTTTGAAGATAATCAGTTCTTTTTTAGTCTATGAATGGATGTGCGTATCATCCATAGGTCTGATCGATTTGAAATTTGGTATTCTGTTACTTCAATGATATTGGAAGAACATAGTAGCCTTGAACTGATGCTGCAGCTTCAGCTGGAATTTGCAGGATACCCAACTCAATTACCAACATAAAGCACAACAAAAAAAAAAGTATCGTGTTTGGGCTCATTGGAACGGTCTCAATGAATAGGTTATAGATAGATGGTGAACAGGGTCTGCCGATGGAGTAGGAAAGACAAATGAGGAAATGTTTGTGTCGGGGGTTTTTAACTGTTAAAATTGTAGTACTTGTAAAGAAATTGTGTGACGAATAATGCCCTCTTATTTCCAAAACAGACCCAAACGATCTCTGCATACTTAGTTCTTGCACTTACAAAGTTTAGTTTTATTCTTTTTATTTATTTTCTAATTAATGTGCACCATGGAGGTATTTATGTTGAAGAGATGCTTTTTTAAATTATGACCAACTTTATTTTTTAACCAATTGCAGCAACAATAAATAATTATATTCTATTCTAATCTGTTCCATCGATCCGTTTCTAGTTCAGTTCAGCTGGCCAGTGTTCTTCAGTCTCTAAAGATAACGGAAACAATAAAGTAGTAGAGTAGTAGTCTTTTTATAATAATTTAATCTGTGACATTATTAATTTCAAATGGATTGAACTTTAAATAATTCCTATATTTTTTTTGTCATTTCTCTTTGTGATATGGATTGTAACATTCAATTTGTGTGTGATCTTATTTACTTGAAATGAATATTGATTCTTTCTAATGATTTCTAGAGGTAAAATTTGCAAAGACGTATATCACAAATTTAAATGTGATATTATATAATGTAATTTTATTAGATTTTTTAATGATAATCATTTAATCATTCAATAATTTTTAATTTCTATTTACTGCATTTATTTTGAATCATGAAACTAATCATATTTTATGTAATTGTTGTGCATGTGAACTTTATCATTATTACGAAGACCTTGTAAACACATGTGGTCTGCAATAACGATTTGAATTTAATCACTATTGCATTCATCAAAGGGGTAGGCAATGCGGTATAACTAACTAGTCATATAATCACCCACATTTGCTTCTGATCAGTACGCTAATTACGTAAAAGATTTTCTCTGTTTCATTTTGACAGTTCAACAATATTCATTGCGTTATTTACGTTGTTGAGCAGATTTTTTTTCCAACTTATGAAGCAATGTATTAGCAATCTGTTTCAAAACGAATCAGATTCTGATTGATCGTGTATTACGCAATTAGGGTACAGGTCTGCTGATGAGATTTTTTTGAGAAAATCATGGAGGTATTCATGTTACACTTACGAGTTATAGCTTAGCAGTCACGCTTGCAACCACTAGTTATAGGTAGACTCCTAGACTCACTAGAGGGTGTAGACAAGTGGCCATCGCGTTCAACCACTAGTTATAGGTAGACTCCTAGACTCACTAGAGGGTGTAGACAAGTGGCCATCGCGTTCAACCACTAGGTATAGGTAGTCTCCTAGACTCACTAGAGGGTGTAGACAAGTGGCCATCGCGTTCAACCACTAGGTATAGGTAGACTCCTAGACTCACTAGAGGGTGTAGACAAGTGGCTATCGCGTTCAACCACTAGGTATAGGTAGACTCCTAGCCTCACTAGAGGGTGTAGACAAGTGGCCATCGCGTTCAACCACTAGGTATAGGTAGACTCTTAGACTCACTAGAGGGTGTAGACAAGTGGCCATCGCGTTCAACAACTAGGTATAGGTAGACTCCTTGACTCACTAGAGGGTGTAGAAAAGTGGCCATCGCGTTCAACCACTAGGTATAGGTAGACTCCTAGACTCACTAGAGGGTGTAGAAAAGTGGCCATCGCGTTCAACCACTAGTTATAGGTAGACTCCTAGCCTCACTAGAGGGTGTAGAAAAGTGGCCATCGCGTTCAACCACTAGGTATAGGTAGACTCCTAGACTCACTAGAGGGTGTAGAAAAGTGGCCATCGCGTTCAACCACTAGGTATAGGTAGACTCCTAGCCTCACTAGAGGGTGTAGATAAGTGGCCATCGCGTTCAACCACTAGGTATAGGTAGACTCCTTGGCTCACTAGAGGGTGTAGAAAAGTGGCCATCGCGTTCAACCACTAGGTATGGGTAGACTCCTAGCCTCACTAGAGGGTGTAAACAAGTGGCCATCGCGTTCAACCACTAGGTATAGGTAGACTCTTAGACTCACTAGAGGGTATAGACAAGTGGCCATCGCGTTCAACCACTAGGTATAGGTAGACTCCTAGCCTCACTAGAGGGCGTAGACAAGTGGCTATTGCGTTCAACCACTAGGTATAGGTAGACTCTTAGACTCACTAGAGGGTGTAGACAAGTGGCCATCGCGTTCAACCACTAGGTATAGGTAGACTCCTAGACTCACTAGAGGGTGTAGACAAGTGGCCATCGCGTTCAACCACTAGGTATAAGTAGACTCCTAGACTCACTAGAGGGTGTAGACAAGTTTCCATCGCGTTCAAAGCGTTTCGTATTTTCAAAGACTTTCAACATGAATGACTTAAGCTTTTTGGTAGCTTATGTCAATTCAATTTAACACCTAGATTACAATAATCCTATCCCATACTATTAAACGAGCAATATTTGTATATATATTTGTATACACGTTCTCGAAAACGGCTCTAACGATTTCGATGAAAGTTGCAATATAGGGGTTTATGGGGTCGAAAAAACGATCTGGCTAGGTCTCATATCTGGGGAAAATAATTTTCTCCTTATTTTCACTCGAGCAGAGCTCGTTCGCCCAAAGTTTAGAACAAGATAATGAATAATGTCATGACAGCATGGAATAAGTATCTAGGTAGGTACTATACATGGATTAGTATGAACTTTCCTATACTATTAAATGAGCATTCTCAATTTTCACCAGAGCGCCCAGGTACTATTATTTAATATGTAATGTTCAAACAGAATCTTCTATCTAGCCATTTCCCAAGTATGTTGGGGTCGGCTTCCAGTCTTACCAGATGCAGCTGAATAAGTTTGCAGTCCCCCAACCCTTTATTTACATAGAGCGACTGCCTATCTGATCTCTACAACCCAGTTACTGGGTTACACGATACCCCTTGGTAAGACAGATAAAACTGAATTTGAACTTTTTTCTGCCTCGTTGGTCTAGTGGTCGCAAGCGCTACTGCTGAGCATGAGGTCCTGGGTTCGATTCCCGGGTCGGGCAAAGTGTTATTGGGTTTTTCTATCTGAAATTTCTCAGTACCAGCTCGGAGTCTGGATTTGTGCCCGGTTGATGGCAATAGGCTCGCCCCCTATTACATGGGACTTAAACATAACTGGCGAAATGTGGGTGTACCTGCTACAGGGACACCTCTGCCCAACCCTTCGGGGAAACAAGGCGTGATGTTATGTTATGTTATGTGAACTTTTTTCTGCATAAATAAATGACAAGAATTTTTCATTATTTTTATCGCTGATAGAATGTCATTTTATCTAGGCCTTTAGATAGACATAAACATACAGTCAATAAGTACTTCTCAATAAATCGTAAAAAGTTCAATCATACATCTCTGACGTCACCGGCTCCATCCAATCAATCTATACAGCCTCATGAATGACTCTCGAACAATGTAAACTAGTTAGAGAACTCAAAATAATTATGTCTTTGAGCCAGACTTAAATGAGTTGTAATAAAATCGTCACTTATTCTTATTGTTGATTGAGTTGAGAAGTTATTTTCAAGTAACTTGGCTTTACTACTGGGTTTATTTGAGTAGGGAACTTTGTATCTTGGACTTTCATTATTAAAGTTGAAATTAGTCTTCTTCGTCTGGTATCGAACGAAATGGCACGAACTAAGTATACCTACACTTATACCTAAAGAGTGGGAAGAGCCCGTAGATGTGTGTGCATCGATGCGATTTATTTTTATTTTTTGGGAAATTGTCAAATAACTTCTTCCTCCCTGGACGGAGCGGCAGGGCGAGTCAGACTCTTACTGACTAAAACCCACCCGTGTTCCTTCAGTTGCCTGTGTGTTGCCAGGGGCCATGGTATCCCTTTCGAACTTTTCCGCGACCCCGGCAGGCATCGGCCCTAGCGGAACCCGTCAGTTGTGCCGACATCTCGCGTGGAACACAGCGCGCCGCCGCCGTCGACCCGGGCCTGGTCCTTATCTGATGGCGAGCTCACCATTGCTCACCGTCCGCAAGCCCACGCCCACGGTGGCCGGGAATCGGCCTGAGGAGTCGCTGCCCATGTTCTTGTTCTTATACCTAGTTCTATGTATAGGGAAAATAATAATGTTGTAGAAATACATATTGTAGAAGATTTTCAAGAAAAATCGAGGTTTTTAATAAGTTAAAGACCGCATCTTTTAATTAACCTCATATTGGGAATCGTCAGCCCACTTAGAAAAAGAAATTTCCCATTGAGACTTTTATGGGCTGTTCTAAATACATACATTCAAAGTCTTTAACAAAATAAACATAAATATCTCCCTACTAACTAGCTAGTAAACACTTCTCTCTTTAGCGAAAATACTTCAAAATTATTCCTTTTACATTTTACGTCGGCTGGTGGTCCAGCCGATAATACCAATTTACATTTAAAAACCAATCCGTACGTTGTAATCCTTGCCTTATTTGCATGAGAAAAGAAAAGCAGTCAAGTGCGAGTCGAACTCGCACACGAAAGGTTCCCACCACCCGTACAATATTTGACACTACATTTTTTTTTAAAGAGATGAATGACAGGCGATTTCCTGCAGCTGAGATGAGAATGCTAAGAGGGATGTGTGGTGTTACACGAAAGGATAGAATAAGAAATGAGTACATAAGAGGAAGTCTGAAAGCGGCAACCGGTGACTGAAAATTTGTGCGGAAATCGGTTGTCGTGGTATGGGTATGTGATGCGGAGGAATGAGGAAAATGTCATGAGGAAAGTTTTGAGTATGAGTGTGGATGGCTATAAGAGTAGGACAAGACCAAAGAAACGATGGATGGACTGTGTGAGGGATGATATGGATAGAAAGGGGGTGACTACCGTGATGACGACTGATAGAGAAGTATGGAAGAAAGGGACATGTTGAAATAAATTGGGATAAGGGCAGGACAATGATGAATGATGATTGTTTTTAAAATACTTAAAACAAAAGTTAAATTTTTATAACTTCATTTTGTTTTTATTATTAAAAAAAAAAAAAAAAATTGTTTATTTGCACCTTCAAGTAATATAAAACATGGTTTACAAACATGTTTTTTTATGTTGATAATATAGCGGCCATAGTAGTATCTACACACTGAGGAGCTCGTGGCTAAATAATAATAGCCGCACGGGTCGATCCATCAGGTTAAGCTACGCTTGCCGGGGTTGGTCCGTGGATGGGTGACCATCTTTACATACCGAGACTCCTCCGTGCCTCGGAAAGCACATTAAGCTGTTGGTCCCGGCTTTCATTTGTGGATCTTTGACAGTCGTTACGGGTCGTCAGAAGCCCGAAAGTCTGACAACCAGTCTACCAAGGGGTATCGTATTACCCAGTTACTGGGTTGTGGAGGTCAGATAGGCAATCGCTCCATATAAAATACTGGTATTCAGCTGCATCCGGTTAGACTGGAAGCCGACCCCAACATAGTTGGGAAAAGGCTAGGCAGATTGAGTAGTACCTACACACTGTGAAAATTTCAAGTGTCTACCTATTACAGCCCTGTGACAGAAGGACGGACAGCGGAGCCTTAATAATGGGTCCCATTGGCACCCTTTAAGTACGGAACCCTAAAAATGGCGAATAATTGTTACTTCGAAACTATACTAAAGATAAAAAGCACGAAGTTAAGCCGTCAAGACGTGTCGTTTCTTTAAAAAAATCCCGTTTAAGTATGTTAATAATTTCATCTTGGTAATTGAGTGGTGCGAGTTTGGCGTAGAGAGGGGACATGGTCGTTGCGGATATCGATAATTATCCACAATGTGTTATGTGGATCAATGTCAGCAACCAATATTGTACCCTCGTCACAACTTCATAAATTTTTTAGTAACGGCTTTTCATAATCTGGTTCTCGTTGGTATTTAAGGGTAAAAATATAATGTTTTTTTTTTAGTTTCTTTAACTGTTAAGATACCATGTAAATACTTGCCTATGTTTTATTCGCTATAAAGGGTAATATTTTCAAGGGTCGGTTTTTGAGTACCAAAATTGTTGAGTAGGTACAACTTACTCCTCAGTGCAAGAAAATCGAAATACTTTACTAACCATCCATCCTTATGCCTATTTATAATTGAGATAACTGTTTACTGAAGTGTGACGAAAAAGACAGCAAAAAAATCAAATCATTTTTCTAATTACTGTTAGATTGGCTACAGCGACGAATATTAAGTGTCGCCTCGTCCATAAAAACGGTAAAGACATTTGATTGAGTCGTCATTGCCACTTACTTGTGATATTTTCTAACTGTTTATGTCTAAGACTAGTTTCAAGCAATGTAAGTAGGTACCTAGTTATGTATAATTGAGTTTTTACAAATGGTGTAAATTTAAATAACCGAAAACCTGAATAGAGGTCCGTCATTTACCTTCTCAAAATATTTATTTTTTATTTGAATACTTACCATAACTTTTAAACTGATTATTAAAAAAAATATTTTTATTTAAAAACAACCAGCCTACAATTATTATTTTTATGCTTTTTAAAACTGGCTCTTTCATGCACACTCTATCTACTATGGGACCAATATTGACATCGTAAAAAAAATCTGCTATTCCTTACATTTTGTCGAGCTTTGCGAATATTTATGTATGGACTCTATATACTCGTAAAAAAAAACAGTTTCTTTATACCTACCATGGAGAAGCTGTTTTTTCCCGCGATTTCAGGGTGGTCCCATAGTAAAAATTGTTCATAATGATGAGTACAATTACCCCTTGTATATTTATGTATCTTTATAAACTTATGTTACATACTTTATTTAATGTGAAAATATTTCATAGGTAGGTCCATAATATTTTCAAACAACAACAACAGTGACATATATTTTTCTAGTTATGGCCAGACTAATAGAATAACTTGACACATTAATTACAAAGCGACTAATTCACCCATTATTCGACGGTATTGTTGTATCGTTGCGCAGGCGCATCTCTATACGTAATGAGCGTCGTGTGAGGCGCGCAGTGGTGGCGCGATCAATGCTCGAACTTATACACGTAGCGTGCGATATTATTGTAATATTGTTATAAAAACAATCTTTACTCGGAGTTTTATGAGGGAGCCATTGATATGGGTGAAAAAACTGACTACCTATTAAGAAACGGTTAATAAACTTTGATAAAAAATAGTAATGTATATTTAGGTAGGTATCTTATGCTGCTGCATGGTTCACGTACTGAACAATAGAAATAGAAGTTTGTTTTCCTAAACATGTAAAAAAAAAACCCTGTCCGATCCGTGAGGGTGTTGTTAGGTATCGTACTGGAAGTAGTCCACTTAGAGCACCCGTCCGAATAGCACCTGCGCGAATAGCACCTAGGCTAGTCCACGAAATTTATATTTACATTTTTGTCCACGAAGAGCACCTACGACTCAGTAGCCTACTGTATGGGATGGGATGTATTGAGAGTCTATTTATGTGGTAATATTCAGGAAAATCACGAAAAAAAATCGTCTCATTTTTTTCAATGGGGAATTTTACCGGGATATTATTATACATGGGGCGCGGGCGGCCGTCATTTAGCGGGTGTTTTTAAGACTCTTGTTGCTAATTTTTTATGAATTTGGGTTATTTTTGGTACTAAAAATGTGATTTTTAATTAGCAATAACTTTTTATTTAAATAATAATTCGATTTTTATTACTATTAGGTAATGTTATTGCAGTACCTATGAGCCCCTTTCGGATCGGACTGGTTTTTTTTTACATATTATTGTAAATCTTTAACGCTAAAACGGTTGAACGGATTTGGATGAAATTTGGCACATGGGTAGAACATGTCCTGGGTTAGGACATGGAATACTTTTATCCCTGTAAGTAGTACGTTCCCGTGGGAAAATTTCCGACCTCCAAGCGGGCGAAGCTGCGGTTAAAAGCTAGTTAGATATGTTTTTAATTTTTTACTAAACAAACACACACACAACAAACATTATTTAGTAGGTTCTTGCGTAAAACCTATAATAATTTCAGAAAGTAATTTTTCAAAATGACTATTAAAATAAAAATATTTTACATTACCTACTGTTAATTTTCAATAAGTTAGGCAGCCTAGGAAATGTAGCAAGAGCAGACACCACAAGTCCACACTACATCAAAAATACTTTAATCAACCGTTTTTTTAAGCTCTACATCAAAATATTTAACAAGTACACCAAAACGAATTCCCTTCTTATCAAAAGCTAATCGCTCGTTAAGATTTCCGACATCAATCAGCCAATCAGAGGAGATTAACAGCGAGCTAACACGTTACAAACATTACGAATGACCTAATTCGGCTCAACCCGTGCGGTCCCCATTAACACAGGCTATAAAACCTCTTTTTGACATATCCGTGGCAAAACCCCTAACTGATATGACCCTTTATAACGTTAAGGTGTTAAGAAAACTTCACCTCTGCGTTCAAAAACCAACCTTAGTATCCAAAAAGTAGAGTTCAATTTCGGTTGGGTGGTGTAACCCGTTTATTGGACTACAAAGACGCCGCCTGGGCCGGCGGTGCCTTTGATGCGGCGGCGTAATTACGTAAGAGCGGACACGATGAATGCCTCTGTATGAATGTGGTACAGCCAGGACACCTAGGATTTACATTCACAATGGACTGTAATTGAATTTTTTATCGCTTATGGGATTGGTTTTTGAAATATTTTCAAAATAATGGTCTGGAAGCCTGTCTTTAAAGTATTTTTTTGAATCACCCCAGGAAAAATGTTTCAGGGGCTTATTGAGCCATTCTTGGTGAGTTTAATGGTATTGGCTGTAATTTTATTCTTCTAAATCCAATTAAAGAGCCATAGTAAAAAATCAAGATTTTGACTCGGCAATTTGGTGAGCTTGTTTAAAAATTACAGAAAAAAAAACATAGTTTACATTTTGAACCAACTCAAATCGTCCCAGTCAACTATTTTGAATACAAATACCAAAAACTACAAAAAAAAAAAAACTCATTATTCAAGTCGCCAGTTAAATCCCGTTTGACAACAAAAACAGTGAAAAGTCAACAAACACGACGTCCCTTAATCCTTTAACAAATTCTAACCAGAAACTGCAACATTTCGCTGTATTTAGTTTCCGCTCGTAATTAAAACCATTGTGATTAAACTGTGACGAATTAACTACAGTCAACCGGCGGGGAGACGGGGGGCGGGTCGAGAGGGCGTGGCCTCGCAACATCAAAGGAGCCGCCGCTGCGCCGCAAAAGGGAATGCTTATTGATGTGCGAGAGAGAAAGGGCGTGAAACCCCATATGTTAGAGAGAGATGAATGATGAGTGTGTTTGTAGTAGTAATCCTTATGAACGGGTTGATTCAAGATTGTGAGAATGGCGGATAGTGGTGCGCTGCGATTGCTTGGTATCGATAAAGTGAACAAGTATTTGTGTAAGATTTTTGATAACGTAGGATTTCTTGTGTGTGTAAGCTAGGTTTAGATTGCAAACTTATATTTTAATATTAAAGTTGTATGCACCTTGCTATTTAGCAAAATGGTTACCTAAAATAGCAACCAGAGTTAGTTATTAGATATCGGTCTAATTTAGGAAAATTACCAGCATTATGCTAATACGTGCTAACTTAATGTTCCTAGTTCCAATGCAGCTGTGCTTTTGACATTCAAGTGCGAATTTTTATATCGAAATCTAAAGTTGCGATGTAGGTAGGTACTAGATATTTTTAGTATCCCATCTGCCTTTTGTTTCGCTAACGACTTGCTAATTTTATATTTTATGGCCGTTTCTATTTCTAAAAGGTCAACAAACTTTGTCTAAGTACCTTCTAAATCTATAATAATATTAGATTGAGGAAAGATTTGTATGTTTGTATTTTTGTATGTAACGAATAAACTTAAAAACTACTGGACCGATTTGAAAAATTCTTTCAGCAATGGATAGCTACATTATGAGCGAGTAACATAGGCTATATTTTATCCCCGTACTCCCACGGGAACGGGAACTATGCGGGTGAAACCGCGTGAGGTCCGCTAGTAATGTTATATTCTGTTATGTTATTATGTAAAACGACGTTAATTATCCAGCAATGGCAATTTTTTTTAAATAATACATAATTAATTATTAATGTAGGTGTCATGATCCTATTCTAAAAAAAACTTACGTATTTTATAGCTCTAAATTAAGAATTTTCTTGATTATCTAATACAAGATACAATAAAATAAAAAAAACAAAGTTTTTTAAAGGATACCTACAGGATATCATGTTAGCAGGTAAATGCATCTTATCATCATTTTTCTTCATCAATATCGAAGTTATCGATCTATCGATATCCGCAGCATCCGCCGTGTCCCAACCCTAGCGATAAATCTGTGCCGCTAAAGAAGCTTACGTCATTGACGTATTGTTTATAAATCAAACGCCGCCTCGGATGAAGTCTCCGACAATTTTACCCGTCTGAATTATATTGGACAGTATTGTACGACAATTCTTGAGTGCCAAAGAATATTGATATCCAGAGTGACATCCTTGAGTAAGGACAGCTACGGTGCTGCAAGTATCTTTTGGCGCCTGAATGACATTGACAGGGTGGCGCTGTTGGTAAACATTTGTGAAATTGTCACAGAAATTCAATTGAAAAAACAAGATGGCAGCGTTAGTTCCGATTTTGGCCACGCGCCAAAAGATTCTTCTAGCGCTATATTTGGTTAATTTAGCATGAGATGCCAAATGCTTGAAGGGAAAGAGTTTGACTAGGCAAGTTAGGTCGAGGGTTTAGTTAAAATAAATTTAGATTCAGGGGCGTATCGTATAGATTTTTTTCTATTTTGTGAATTTGAGAACGCTGTAGGCTTAGTGGACCGTAGATTTGTTGACCATTTTCTATTTTGTTAAGTACTTGGTACTTGTTGAAAGACCTACACTGTCCTCTCATACCTATTAACACTGTTATTTGAAAATATTGTAAGAGCCAATTATTTTTAAAAGAGTAACCGTGGCGTTTCTTGCCGGCTCTTCTCCATAGGAAACGACCAATTGGAACCGTGCACCTAGTTTCTGACGCTTCATAAGTGCCCATGTAGGTGTAGGTATGTGAAATAAAATATTTTGAATTTTAATTGTGTGACAGCAAGAACTGTCTGTAGCTGATCTATCGCCATCGTCTTCTATTCTTCGCAAATGCACATTTGCAGTCAAAAGCCTGAAAAAGCATAAAGTTGTATGTTTTTGAATTAGGTACCTAAGTTGCCACCGATAGCCTAGTGGTGTTGACCGTCAGACTTTCAAGTCATAGGTCTCGAGTTCGAACCCAAGGCACGCACCTCTGACTTGTTGGATTCATGTGCGTATTATTATCACTTGCTTAAAAAACGGTGAAGGAAAACATCGTGAAGAAATCAGAGGCCCATGGGTGGTTTAGCTCTGACACTAGGTTAGTCACTAACCACACGAAAAGTAGAAGAAGACCTAAGTTGCTAAATTACAAGACGGTCACAGTCACCTTTTTTTTAATAATCGGAAGATACTTAGATGAATACCTACTTACTACCTACTTTATTACAATGCTGACGAATACCACAGTATAATAAAGTAACGGTATTATGTCTAGGCAGTGACCTTGAAATAATTACCTACGGCCGCTCGGTAGATGAACCTTCCGCGTCCGTGGGTACATAACTGCCGCGCACTCGATACTTGCGTACTGAGATTTCGAAGCGCGTTGTTTCAGCCGTTTTCCATGAAGATATAATACTGTTACTTATTTGTACTGTGTGAATACCAAAGAACCTCCACAACTTATTGGGGTTATAATTTTAAAAGAAATTAAATTTGCAGGTCATTTCAATTAAGATAAAGCTTTTAAGTAAGTGATTTTGCTAATTATTATGTGCGTGTTGGATGAATTAGTGCTTTTAACATGTCATTGATACCCAATGACGATGTAAGAAGTGATGAGATATGAAGAGAAAAACATCATGATGTTAGTATGAAGATGATTGATTGGCACATGAAGATTTGAGAATTGATACTCTTCATATGAGATAAAACTATAAGAATGGCAATCGATAGTCACTAGTCCATTGAATAGTGACTATCGATTGCCATCCTTATAGATTATCCTTAATCAATCATCTGGAATCGCCTGGAACAAAGCTTGATTATTCATTAATAATCAAGCTTTGTTCCAGGCGCAATTTTATATTCGCACGGCTCTGCTATATAGTATTGAGTGTCATTCTAATTTATTTAGAGCCATGATGACCCAAGTTTTCACGACATCAACAACAATATTATTGCATTGATTACCACGCTTGCTCAATGTGGATTGTTGATTTTAGACTTAGGTATATTGATTATTGGGCACGCCACAATTGCGGCGATAAGACCCCTCTTTGAGGAGTGGCTTGAGAGACGCCACGGCGTCCTCACCTTCCGCCTGACGCAGGTCCTCACCGGACACGGCTGCTTCGGGAGGTTCCTGTTTAGGATAAGGCGGGAGGAAACACCCGGGTGTCACCATTGTGTGGATCGGCCTGAGGACACGGTGGAGCATACGGTGGAGGTCTGCCCGGCTTGGGCGGAGCAACGCCGTGTCCTCGTAGAGGCGATCGGCGGCGGTGATCTCTCGCGTCCGGCCCTGGTTCAGGCCATGGTACGGAGCGAGAGGAAATGGCAGGCCGTCACCTCTTTCTGCGAAGCGGTAATGCTCGCGAAGGAGGAGGCGGAACGCGTGAGGGAGAGGCAAATTTCGCGCCCTCACGCCCCTAACCGCCGCAGGAGGAGACGCCCGGGGCGGGAATCGCGAGCCGATTTCCGGCCACCGTAGGCGCGGGCTTGCGGACGGTGAGCAATGGGTAGCTCGCCGTCCGGTAAGGACCAAGCCCGGGTCGACGGCGCGTTGTGTTCCACGCGCGCCTCAAAGAGATGTCAGCAGAATTGACGGGGTCCGCTAGGGCCAATGCCTGCCGGGGGTTCGAAGAAAACCGATAGGGACATCGTGGCCCCCGGCAACAGGGCAACCGAAGGAACACGGGTGGGTTTTAGTCAGTAAGAGTCTGACACGCCCTCCCGCTCCACCCAGAGCGGGAGAAGTTATTTGATAATTTCCCACCCAAAAAAAAAAAAAAAGGTATATTGATTATAAGTCCATCACCATCCGAGGGTTTGAAAGAAATTACAGGGTTATTCCGTTTATCCACCCCAAAAAATCCACCCTAAGGCAAAAGTTTATAGCAAAGTACCTACTTAGCTGAATTTCTTCACCATAAGTCAAAATAAAGTGATTAAACCGAAAATAAGACATCCAATTCACATACAACCTGCACCATTTCATCAATATCATAATCAGTAAGCAGCAATCACTTACAACATAAAACAAAAAAATGGCAGCCAAATCACAAAGTAAGAGAGTTCCCTAATTCGATAATTACAAGTTCCGAGCTATTAAATCGAATTATCTATGACATGTTCACATCACGGGAGAAAAGCTAACTACTCATTACATCTAATATGACCAGGGTAGCAAGACCTCTGAAGATGTACCGTATTACCTCTCAGGTGGACGGAATTGTTAGGTGTAAGGGAGGTGGGAGAGGTCATCTTAAATGGTGCCGCGGTAATAGAAAGAATGCTGACTCATGAGCCGTCGACTCGATATTTTAAAGTGGTGAAGCTCATAATAGTTTCCCACGATCGCGAATCCGATAAAGATGGTATTTTTCGTTTGTAATGTATTGGTAAATGCGCTTTTGGGTTGATGGGTATGATTGAGCGAAATTTTGCAGGGATAGATGATAAGCAGTAGGAAGAAGCAGACGTATATAAAATATTAAATATAGTAGTTGAGTGTAGATAATGTGCATGGTACATTGCTCGCAGAACAGATGGCAGATGGGCTCGAAAGGTTCTGGAGAGGCGACCGCGTACCGGAAGACGTAGCGTTGGAAGGCCTCCCACAAGATGGACCGATGACCTGGTGAAGACCGCAGGAATCCGTTGGATGCGGGAAGCACAAAATCGGTCGAAGTGGCGGTGCTTGGAGGAGGCCTATGTCCAGCAGTGGACGTGTTTCGGCTGAAATGAGATGATGATGAATGTGCATGGTATATCCATGATAGGATGTAACATATGTAACAAGAGGGCCTAGACAAAATTACATTCTATCAGCGATAACGATGATGGAAAAGCCAAAAATGTATGAGGCTGACAGAAGCTACCAAAAATTTATGGGGCTGACAGAAGCTACCAAAAAGCTTATGTCAATCCCATTGAAAGTCATTGCAGAAATTCGCAACGCTTGGAAAGCGATTCCCACTTGTCTAGACTGTATAAGGATGCATAGCTAGCATAATCAGTCTATAATGTTCCCACTACTGGGTCACAGGCCTCTCTTCGGTAGATGTCCCACCGCCGGCGATAAACGAGTAGCGAGTAGAGCTAGCTACTGAAAACGAGTTGACAAGCAGCGAGCAGCGAGTGTGTAGTTCCAATAGTTTTGTCGCTGGGCTATCAGCAAGTGTCCACGTGCGACGGGCGATTACTCACACCACTCGCTCGGGGCGAAATGACTGCTGTTTGGTCTCTCGGCGTGAGTCTGACCGCCAAGCGAGCATCATTGAGCGAGTATTATCTTTGATAGCTCTTGTCACTCAGCGACAAATTAGTGGAGTGACCTAGTCTTCGCCGGCGGTGTGAACAGTCAGCGATCAACTAATTAATATGCATTTCTTTTGTTTACACGGAATGTTATATCTATTGTACGTTTCTTGAGCGAGAAAACAGCCGATAGTTGATCGCTTCCTTGGGACAACTGCCTTTGAGAGGGAGTGGGCTAATCCACTACGCGGGCCCAGTGCGGGTTGGTAGATGTCACATGTCTTCGAATTTTTGGTTCTAGGACATGCCGCTTTCCTCACAATGTTTTTAATTAGGTCCAAAGCAATATCATTAACATCACGCTTAGCACATGATGGACCATCATCACCAGTCACCATCATTAATGGTAGATACGATGCTAATAAAGGAAGTTATTTTGAAAACTATCAATTCTATTGGTGTGAAAACTGACATAGGCAATTCAAAAAGTAATGAAGTCAGCGACAGTGAGAATTACATTGATGGAGAATATTATGTAACCAATGTTTTCGATATATGAGACACCTTATTGGACAAAATATACATCTATGGCTTTGGATTCTTTATTAAGCAATGCGATTGTAGTGATTGTGTAATTTTAACAGTCTATGAAATTCACACCCAAAATACCAAAAAAATTGGACATATTTTTCCTCATAATTATACCAGTTGACTTTGCCAACACGATACAAGGCTAGTACAAACATAAATATTCAAATATTGACAAAGACAGGTGTGGCGAGGACACACGGCTTCCCATAGAATGTCACGCCTTCTAACAGGCACATTTAATTACATAATTGCTTTAAATAATTAATCATTGTGTACATTTAGTTATCTTTATTAAAATTATGTGAGAATTTTTGCATTTTTTGTACAGGGTTGGTTAATGGAGTCAATGTAGTTGATAAGTCTATTAGGTTTTGGCTTTTTGCCAAGCCTTTTAAGAATATTGCAATGAATATTTAGGACAGCATAAATTGTGTGTATCGTATAAGCAGTAATTGTTGTGGAGGTCAGATAGACAGTCGTCCATGTAACATACTTGGTATTCAGCTGCAGTCGTTTAGACTGAAAGCCGACCCCAACATAGTTGGGAAAAGTCTAGGCAGATGATGATGAAGTCGGTAGAGTAAAGAGCAGATTTTTGGTAACAATAACTAGGAGGTTAACACCTCTACCAATCAGAACTTAGATGCATGAGTATAAGCACTAACACGCAACTACGTTCCATCGCGTATGAGATACCGTAACTTATGGCCTATGGACTGCTGCCGAGTATTATTTGTTTCGTAATCGTAGATAAACAATATGTAAAAAAACCCTGTCCGATCCGAAAGGGGCACATAGGTACTGCAGTAACATTACCAAAAAGTAATAAAAAATCTTATTAATATTGAAAAAAAAAGTTATAGCAATTTAAAATTCCCATTTTTTGTACCAACATTTTCAACAGGAGTAATAACTTCATAAGTTATGACTTGTAGACACTCGCTAAACGACATAACTCGGTAAAAATCTCCATTCAAAAAAAATGTGGCGCATTTTTTTTATTTTTTCCTTAAAATTTCCACATAAATAGACTCTCAGTACGATACTTAACAACACCCTCACGGATCGGACAGGGTTTTTTTATATGTTGAATAAATAAATATATATCTACGTTCAGACTCATGATGGTGTAGCAAAGTGACAACTGATAAATCAGAGGGCCACTTGTTACAACGACTTTCATCAGGATTCAATCGAATACTTTTTTCATTTCCATCATCGTTATCGCTGATAGAAAGTCTCTTTGTCTAAGGTGCCACTCTATTTTATACCGGTTATCACACTAAGCATAGATAACTTTTTTTTTTGACATCTATGCCATGGTGGTGAAGTATGCCAACATGTGCAATTATACAGAAGCCATGATGCCATAATAATCCGCGATGATTTTAATATCATGAACACTTATATCTTTATGCTAGTCCGAAGTTTTTGAATAAGTTTTTATTAAAGTTCAATAAGGTCATATTACTAAGTTTTTTATATTCGGGTATTTAATGTAGCTGTCATAAATAACCTTGTCTGTTTGTGGGTTCTTCTTCAAACTATTCCTAATGGAGTAACGGCGATCCAAATTCTGGATAAGCCCCATTCTTTTTATAACATCATTTTTATATCTATTTTAATCAGTAGGGATACCTGTACCCTAGTTGCGTAATACAACACAATTTGTTTCGATTTAAAACAGATTGCTAATCCATTGCTTCATAAGTTGGAAAAAAAATCTGCTCAACAACGTAAATAATGCAATGAATGTCGTTGAACTGTCAAAATGAAACAAATTAGGCATAATTGTTTACGAAAATAAGTTACGCAATTAGGGTAGGTACTGGTCTACCTACCTACCTAATTATTAAAATAAATATAAGAATTAACTCTTCCATGCAAGATGCGTTTCTTCTGTAGACTTTTCTAACCATGGAAGGATGAAGTCTAGATGACTGTCATGCTCACTTACAACGTTTTTATCATATTTTTAATTTCTTTTGAGTTTTCATTATTTCAGCACGGCTGCAAGTGCTTGCACCAGCATTTTGAGCGGCTGATCACTAAAAATTTATTTGCTATTTCGGAGAGTCCAATTTTCCATGCGATTTGTACAGTCCAATATCCCCAAGAAATAACCTTAAAAGTCAAGCAAACCCACAAGCCAAGCTATGTCCGTAACAGTTGCGAGCGAACCATTAGATTCAGTGCGGATTCGAGCCACGCCCCCTAGCGGATGGTTCCGTAATTAGTGATCATTTATCTTTGCACCTCTGTCAAAACTGTGTCGTTCAACGAAAACATTTTAAAATATGCCATAATTAGGGTCCCATTTGATTAATTTGACCACAGGATTCGGTGTTGCCAGTAATAACGTTGATTTAGTTTGGAAGTTTGTTGCGTAAAACCGGGGGAACTTTATTAATATGTTTAGAATGTTTCGGGGATTTTCTTTTCAGGTTAAATCTAGGTATATGACCTTTCCTAAATTAAGATCTTTTCTCGTTGAAAGTGGTCCCGATTTTGGTCCTGCAAAACTTTTTGTATGTTCCAGTATGGTCTGAAATCTTGAGGAAGCTTCAGATGTTTTCAGCAATTCCTATTACTTACAAGACCAACAATGAGCCAAACGCATTACAATGTGGATCTTCACATTCTTCACTGACCTTCTGTTTTTAAAAACGAGGAAACACTCCACGCACAATCACCAAAAATCACCCACCATAAAAGGTAATTGAATTACCTGGCAACACTAATAAAAATAAGTTCTTCATACGTCAAAATCTGACCGTTTGAAGGTGTGAATTAGATGATTTTTCTCCATGATAAAGGTTGACGGATGGACGGAAAATATTACATTGTTTAAATATTCACGGTTATCTGTTAAAATGTTATTTAATAATACACTTGATAGTCAGTTCCGGACATATTTTGTTTATTTGATTGATGAGAAGTCCGAATCTTTTGTGCTTTATTAAAAGTTCTTGTTAGCTGAAATATTATGATGTGTGCGGTCAACTAGAGCTTTTGGCGGTTTCTTTTTTGTGAAGATGCTAATTGAGTTTTATTTGGGACTACGGTCATGGTCGGTGGGATTTAGTTTGTGATAATTAGAGTAACGTCAAGATAACGTGCCAAATAATTTGTTTTGAAAAAAAAAAGAATGTTATTATAAGACCCATACTGCAGACTACGATCCTTGCATACTCGTTTTGCATAATTTACGTTCATACACGCGAGTTGCAAGTACGGCGCATCTGACTTTTCTGAACAACATTACTAATAAATAAGGTCCTTCTAGACTTCTAGAGCGGCGTTCCGGCGTTTCGAATTACACTCGATAATACCCGTTTTTAACCGACTTCCAAAAGGAAGGAGGTTCTCTATTCGACTGTATGTTCTTTTTTTTGTTTTTACGCGATTACTCCGCCAATTATGAATTTATTTAAATGATTCTTTTTTGTTTGGTAGGTCATATTTCAGAGATGGTCCCATATAAATTTTATTAACTTTGATTGGGCAGTTTTTAAGTTAGCTTCAATAGTACGTATTTTTTCCCATTTAGTATGTGGATGATATGATAAGTTCCTGTCACTGTTATTTACAAAGCAAGGATTGAATTTGTGTGGGGTAGGTATCATAACTAAAAGCGAAAAATAAAAACTTTGTATAAAAAAAAACAGACTTCAGAAAAAAAAAAAAAAAAAACTTTAATTTCGGCGACTTTAAGTCAGTGGCAAAAAACAAAAAATCTAAACCAAAGACACCGACTTCCGAAATTAAAGTTATTTTTCACATTGTAGTATTTTTTTCGGAAGATTGTTTTTTCTATAACTATGTTACCTCAAGACCGATCGATGTGGCGATGCTTGGGGAAGGCCTATGTCCAGCAGTAGACGTCTTACGGTTGATAATGATAATGATGATACTACCTCAAGCTTAGAAGAGTATATTATGTAAATAAACAGTACCTAGTTACAAAGAATAAGGTTGGATCAAATCAATGGACATTATGCAGTGTAATTGTGTAACATGATAACATGTTTATTAATTTGAGTTTGACTGGGCAGGTTGGGTCGAGGGTTAAAAGTTGAAGTGTTGTGATGTAATTTGTTGGAAAAAGTCTTGAAAATAAATTTAGATTCAGGAGCGTATTGTATAGATTCTTTTCTATTTTGTGAATGTGAGAACGCTGTAGGCTTAGTGGATTGTAGATCCGTTGACCATTTTCTATTTTGTTAAGTACCTGGTACTTATTGAAAGACCTACACTGTCCTCCCATACTTAGTAACACTGTTATTTGAAAGTATTGTAAAAGCTAATTATTTTTAAAAGAGTAACCGTGGAGTTTCTTACCGGCTCTTCTCCATAGGAAACGTCGACCAATTGGAATCGTGCACCTAGCTTCTGACGTTTTATTGGTGCCCATGTAGGTTTATGTGAAATAAAATACTTTGAATTTGAATTTTGAAATTTTGAACACACGTAAAATGGCAATCGATCGCAATGCCTTTCATTTTGACAATTCAGCTACCTCAACCTTAAGAAGTTTCACGATTTTTATTTCCTTTTTGATATTTATTTAGATTATATTTAATTTTCCTACCCATATCTCACGTTATTTACGTTGTTGAGCATACAAATTTTTCAAAATAATGAAGCTTCTAGCAGCGCCCCGCGGTTTCACCCGCATAAGTCTCGATCCCGTGGGAATATCGAGATAAAAAGTATTCTATGTGTTAATCCAGGTTATAAACTATATGTATGCCAAATTTCATCCAAATCCGTTCAGTAGTTTTTGTGTGAAATAGTAACAAACATCCGTCCATCCATTTTCACAAACTTTCGCATTTATAATATTTTATATAATATATATAAAAAGGATTAGGATGCGTTACGAATTTCCTTGGATTGTAATTGAAGGTGTGTTGTGCAGGTGCTGGTCTGTCATTAATTAAAATATACTCCCGAAAGACCACCATGACTGAAACAAAATACTTAAACATAACCAGCCATTATTACCCTCTGTCCTTATCAATGGGCAGACATCTTTTGTAGAGCATGTATTAACAAAAAATCTAAAAGATTCACATCGTGAAACACATGTAAAGGGTTGCCCAAATTATTGTTCACAATGCGATGCGATGTAACGTGTAATTTTCTTTTTGTGCCCTTTCACAAGCGCGACTATTGTTCTAAGTGCGGTGTGGAAATGGCTTAAGTGACAGGTTATGCTTCGCGATATTGAGGATATCAAATCTTAAATTGGGGCTAAGTATTTGATTCTGAGAAAGGCTGATTGAAACCTACAAGGAGCCTAAAAATAAACTGGATTCGGTTGTCCATGGAAACTGCAGCACCTGGAAAAAGAAAATTTGGTATAATAGGTGTTTTTAACTCCGGAAAGATAAGCTACACGCGTTTCTAGTCATACAGTGTACTAGCAGTGATAGCCTAGTGGTGTGACCGTCGGACTGCCAAGTCATAGGTCTCGAGTTCGAACCCAAGGCACGCACCTCTGACTTTTCAAATTCATGTGCGTATTGTATAATTATCACTTGCTTAAAAAACGGTGAAGGAAAACATTGTGAGGAAACCGGCATGCCTGAGAGATATTTCTCAACGGCATGTGAAGCCAAGTCAGAGGCCCATGTGTGGCTTTAAAAATCGACACTAGGTTAGTCACTAACCACATAAAAAGAAGAAGTCATACAGTGAGATTAGGTATCAAATGAGAAAGTTTTTGAGATAGATTTAAAAAAAAAACGGCGCAAAACCTAACCATATATCTCTACCTATCCACCAAAGATTGAAAGTACTTAAGTAATTACTAAGTAAAGTTTAAAAACTTAATAGCTTTAAATAACGTATTTATTGCACACATTAATTGAATGTCCATCAGCAACTCGTCAATAACAAACAAAAGATTTACCAATTAAGTTCTTAAATTGATTCATCAGGCTTATCAAAAGATGGCTGCATAAAAGCTTCAGTGTCTTAAAGTAAATGCAACTATAAGATAAATGAGTGAAAACGGGGACAGTGATCCACTAGATATTATCCGGTATTAATTAGTATTAAGAAGAAGGTTATAAAGTCTCAATCAATCAGTCTGACTTTAGACTGAACTTTCCCAAAAAGCAGCTGAGATCAAGATTACTTTAACACAACTAAACTGTCATTTGTAGCTCGTATCTTTCATAATTGAACCGAGGACTTTTCATATAAAATACTAGCTGCTGCTCGCGGCTTCTAATTATTTTTCTAAAATAAAAATAGCCTAAGTTACTCCTTATACCATCACCTATCTGCCGGTGAAAGTCCCGTCAAAATCGGTTTAGCCGTTTCGGAGACTAGCCGGACCAAACAGGGAGACAGACAAAAAAAAAATGATATAAGTACTTTCATAAGCATTTAGTAAAAAGCTGTTATTTTGACACATTACAAACAGACAGTTCAATTTTATTTATTTGTACAGACGCCAGCACTTCAAGCTACTACAATCTGTCAAATTTATTTAATAGATTTTCAACTTTATTTCTGAAACTTAAGGTTCAAAGTTGATTGGGAAAATTTGACAGTTTCGGGTAGCTTGATGTGCTGGCGTCTGTACGTATAGATGAAAAGTGCTCGGTTCAATATTAAGAATACACTTTTTGTGTTATATTTTATGTTCCTTAGTACAATCAGCCTATAATATTCCCACTGCTGGGACACGGGCTCTTACAACATCGTGTCGATCCGGCTCAGTCAAACGTCAATCTGAATTAAACAAAAAGTTTTATTTACAAATTAGTGTAGGTAAAACACAAAGATCACTTACCAAAGCACCTTCCTCAATAAAAATGACGAAAGAATTACCTGTCAATTTCATCAACTCACAAAATTACCGAAATCAATTCACCTAATTGAAGGCATCACCTTGCCAATCGAAGTTCCGAGCTACAGAGTGACATCACTAAAGGCAAGTAATCGGTATTAACCGAGTTGTCAATTTATATTGTCTCGTAAGTAATTTCACATTCCGTGCCTCGATTGTGAGGCGTTATAATGACAGGAGGATGACGTATGGATTTGGCGCTTACGGCGTTTGGCGGCGCGCGCCATCGGCCACATCAAAGAGGTGGCCTCCTTTGATGTTGCCGCCGCACCGGCTTTAGTGATGTGCGTGTGAGTGAGCGGTTTTGTTGTTGTCGATGTTTTTTGTTGGATGTTATATCTTTTAAATCTGGTATACCTATATATTTATATTGATAGTTTGATAACATAGTCTTTGCAGTTGCTATATTGAAGCAGTTTTTATTATCAATCGATTTGGTTTTTAATGTTTTATTTCCATTGTGTGGATGGATTATATTTGTCGAGCGTATAGTCTACAAGAATCATAATTTGTTTTGATGTTTTTTAATAGCTCTGTATTTTCCTGAGAGGAAAATCCAGACAAGTGCGAGTCGGACTCGCCCATCGAGGGTTCCGTACAAATTCATACGGGGTTACGGGTTTCGTACATAAATCGAGTCTCGCAGTTTTTTCCAGTTTTCCGAAATTCAGTTTCCAAAACTTATAATTACCTACTTATGTTAAGTACTGTATTTTATAAAATATAAGTGAAATTTTGGTAATACTAACAGTTCATATCTAAATTAGTTAGGTAACCGTATAACAGTGCAGTGAGAGGGCTATGCTTGTAGTTTCCCTACGTGATCAAATCAGAAATGAAGAGATCCGCAGGAGAACCAAGGTAACCGACATAGCCCGAAGAATTGCCAAACTTAAGTGGCAATGGGCAGGGCACATTGCTCGCAGAACGTATGGCCGATGAGGCCGAAAGGTACTGGAGTGGCGACCGCATACCGGAAGACGTAGCGTTAGAAGGCCTCCCACAAGATGGACCGATGACCTTGTGAAGGCCACAGGAATCCGCTGGATGCGGAAAGCACAGAATCGGTCGAAGTGGAGGTGCTTGGAAATGATGATGATGATGATGATAACAGTGCAAACTGTTGGTACTACATACTTACACCAAAGTTATAAGATACTACCTATACATATAAAAGAGGGAAAATATATTTTGTTTCATTTTCGTCATAAATCGAAAACTATACATCATAAAAATAATTTAATATCAGTTTAAGCTTGTGCCAATAAAGCCCTTTCCCACATGACACGGTTAACTCACTTCAAAATTTGGACGCTCGTTCCTTGCATAAACCCTGTTTTTTTAGGATTTAATTACAAATGTCTAGTTTTCAGATTTTGCCCTGTACTTGTAGTATAAGACGATATTACTTGCCAAACATAGTTCTAGTTCAACGGAAAGTACCCTTTATTTTGATTCCCTTGAGAGTGTCGAAATATACGTTTTTTGCAGCATAAACGGCCGTATCTTTTTTTTACGTTAACTTAGAAGTTTGATTTTTTCACTACTTCAAGAGACTGTAGATTTGAGAATATTGTTTTAATTTCAACTCGATACCTCCATGCGTTCCCGAGATAAAGGGTCTTCACAGACAGACAGACGGACGGACAACAAAGTGGTCCTATAAGGGTTCAGTTTTTTCCTTTTGATCTTTTTCCTTTTCGTACGGAACCCTAAGAAGAGTGAAAACTATTTTTTTCTTTTCTCTGATTCTTGTCATCATCAACATCACCTCTCATTCTATCGACAAATAAAACAAAAAACTAAAATCTATCGATATCGACGTCCTGCCCTTTGACCACATCACCGCAAGGTAATAAAACGAACGGAGCACGTATTTTGACGTGGAGCGGCGCTTCTGGTCTTGCATCCCTCTCTCGCGGATAGCCCCGTCCCCCTCTGACACGCGAAGGTGTCTGAGAAGCTATTATAGCGTATAGCTCGTCCGGGCTTCGCTATAAATTATGGTGCAATGGTGCCTATTCTTTTGGTCATACCTTCGGTTAGAAGCAAAACGATATGACAGAAATTCTCTTCGGGTTTTGAGTATATGTGGAGCTTGCTAGGTAGATGTGTGAAAATAAGTGTGTTGGTTGATAAAAACGGTTTAGTCTTTAAATATTTAAAGTTTAAAGGTACAATTTTGAAGAAAAATCGGTTCAGTTTCGATAAATAATAACTTGTGCATGTTTTTTTTTGGAAAGTTTTTTCTTATCTTTGAATGGTTTTGAAAAGTAGGTATATACATGAAATTTAACACAAAATAGTCGTTTTAATTTTTGCAATGTACGTTTGCACAAGCAAAACATTCAAATAAAAACATGTTGAAATCTCTGTTTTCTGTCAATGTATCAACTCGCGTTTGCATTGTCACGCAACTTGTTGACGCGAAACATGTTTGACATTTCGTATTACTTGACATGTTTTACAGACAAATTGTTAAACAAAATGTTTCTGCATGATTCTTGCAATATGTTTCGTGCAGCGCGAACGCCAATTCAACAAAACAAGTTGTGAGATTTGTTTCACGTAACAAGTATCGAAACATCTAGGTACTTGTTGAGTGTTTTCTGGTGCAAACGGATGGTAAGTACCTAACATAAAATGTGACACAACAACTAGACGAATTTGTTTCATGCTACGTTTCACGAATCTGTACCCGGTTTACCCAGCACAAAAGCTTCTAAAGGATGTAAGGGTCACCTCCTGACAACATCCATAAATGTGTTCGACGATCCCGTTGACCTGAGCGGATCAGCGAGATCGTCGAACAGGAGCAATTTGCCTTTAAAAGTGAACTCTTAGTTAGTAAAGTTAAGAACTTTTTACCAATACTTAAGTGTATTGTGGATATTTGGGTAGGCCATAGGAATCGGGAATACTTAATTTCATCAAAAACACTCAAAGTCAAGACTTAACCTACAGCTCTTCCTAATCGTAACCAAGAATTTTAAGCCACCAACGTATTCGATTTTTTCTACTTATAATTTTATGTTCATGCTTTATTAATCTTCGTTCATAAAACTAGAAGCTTGTGCAGCACACATTCAACATAAAAACCCCGACATCTTTATGATATTGACGAAACAAATCAATTTTAAGTGTCACTCAAAATGTACAAAGTTTTTCAATTTACCGAACAAGCGAAGTTTACCGAAAACTTTAAAAACTGAGACGTTCAAAACGTTCAAATTGAACGATTGAATTCGAACTTCTAAGTTCCGAAGTGTTTACACAAAAACTTAGATCGGGACACAAAAAGAGGCCAATAAATAGTACGGGAGGCTCTTTGAAGGCCCGCGTGGTCATAAAACGGCCCATTAGATGTCCTATTAACGCCTATTTCGACATAATTAGGATCAATTCACTCCTAAAACGGCCTAGAGTTATATAATTGTTTATGTGTGTATTAATATTAATGGAATTTAGGGTGGCCGGCGTTCTCTATTGAAAGGTATCGATTAGTTTAATTTAATTTAGTTAAAGCTACGGGCGCTTTTTTTTGCTAATGTTTAAGCCTTATCTGATAGGTTTTTGATGGATTTATTTTAAAACTGTTTTTTTCTGTCAGTTTTAACATCTGTTCTCTCTTGATATGCTTTTTGATTACAAATGAAAAAAGATGTGTAACTTTATTTCGTAAAATCGCAATCGCTTTTATTTGTATAATTCAGAATCAGAATTACCAAAACAGTCCTATTTTTTTAAAACATGAAAGCGAGTAAGTACTTGTTGTCATTAAGATTGTTGCGATTAATTTAATTAAATTTTTTTTTTTTTTTAAATGAGACAAAATGAGTATGTAAGGATCATAGCAGGTGGCGTTCTGTAGTTTCTGCCTACCCCCATGGGAAGAAGGCGTGAAATTATGTATCTATGTATGTATTATTTTATTTGTATTGTTAATGATTAATTGTGTGTTGACTGTTTTAGACATATACTCGTATAACAGATAATATAAATAATAGATAAGGTATTCATAATGATTTTATGACATTGTATAGAGTACTAATTGTAATTTATGACATTTTATAAGGTATTAATTGAAATTAATGACATTGTAAAAGGTATTAATTGGAACTTATGAAATCGTAGGTTTAAAATTCAAATTAATTTTTCAAATTAATTTTTTCTAAGGTATTATTTCGAAGGGTATAATTTTAATGATAATTTTGCATGCCTGAATTGGTGTAATATACTTACCTAGTGGATTGTTCTTCACTTGATATCTAGAAATGTACTGTGATGAGCAATAAACATTTGAATTTTAATTTAATTCTCATAACGAGTACAGAGTTATGCTATCAGGCTAATTTCTTCTTTTCAGGAATGGAAACGTGATCCACAAAATCTTCTTCTACTTACTTTCTTTTTTGTCTGCTAATAGAAATATGGACATTAAGGTTTGATTAAATGGTTAAACAAGACACACAGGAAGTCGTTAACTTTCTATTAAATGTTTTTAGATTCGAAATGTTTGCTCAACAAGTAGGTACCGTAATAAAAAGCCTTTTAGAATTGGTTTTGAGGCTTCAATGTCGAAATTAATATCAAGTCAAAACTATGCGTAAGATCGTATATTTAAATAATTCACTTCAAGATCTTTAGCAAGTTTCAAAGACAGATTTTGTTTTCAGCAACGTTATACAGCGATTATAAACCATTTCAAATTCATAACCGCAGTTAAAACCCGAAAGGATGTTTAAACAACGCTCAAAGCCGACATTACTCATAAAACTATGCCTGTGTTATATCACAGCTATTCTTGACACAATAATTCGTATATGTTTATTAAATGATAACAAACAAGTACTAGCTTCAAACGGGAGATTATGATATTCCTTTGAACGATGCTCCAGCCTTTGATTCGATAAATAAGATATAAATCTTACAGTTTTATGCGATCCTGGTATCTCGGCGCTCGTGCTAAGTAATTAATGTGCGTTTTCTGAGAAAGATTTTTGTTGTACAATTAAATGGAATATGACATCTTGTTTCTGATTTTATGGACGTCATTGGAACTAATAAGATGACGATTTAGACATATTTTAATTCGTAATTTTTGTGCTTATTAAATTTTAACGATGCCATTTTATTTCTTGTATTGTTATGTCAAGATATCATGCAAGAGGACCTTTTCAATGTTTTCAATCTGCCTCTTTGGGAGCTAATTTGTGTAGCATGCTCTCAATCCCAATCACTTTCATATGATTTTGAAATCAAATAATGAATACTTAATCCTTTCTTTGATCCAGAACAGTAATGCAATAAATATGATTGAACCGTCGCAATTAAACTTACTTTGGCATTGCCTTTGTTATTTATTGCTAAATAACATTAATTGAGATGAAATGGGCATCCCATTATTCTCGAGTTCAATGAATAGGGTTATAAATACTGATAACATGAATAAAATATGGCTAAGATGGTTAACGGACGGATCTAAGATCTCGTGCCACGGAAAGCACACTAAGCCGTTGGTCCCGGCTGTCATTTGTACGTCTTTGCAAATTGTTACGGGTTGTCAGAAGCCCGAAAGTCTGATAACAAGTCTTACCAAGAGGTATCGTGCTCCAAGTAAAATACTGGATTCAGCTGCATTCGGTTAGACTGGAAGCCGACCCCAACATAGTTGGGAAAAGGCTATGCAGTTGATGATGGTACCGAATGGACGCATGAGAGGCTGAAGATCGGGAAAAGTGGCGTGCAATCGAATAGACATAAGGTGCTTACCTATATTTAATTAAATGTCCGATATAGTATAAGCATAGCATAATCATGCCCCTCTAATGTTCCTACTGCTGGGATACAGGCCTCCTTTGAAAGGGAGTGGGCTGTAATCCACCACGCGGGCCCAGTGTGGGTTGGTAGATGTCACATGTCTTCGAATTTTTGGTTCCAGGACATGCCGGTTTCCTCATGACCGCTCTATGCTAACTGTTAATGATGGTGACGATTTAGATGCTTGGGTCTCACCAACTCCACCAGTTGAAACATAACAGGTTGTTATGCTCCTAAAATCCTAAATTCTAAAATGAAAACAGCTTCTGTTGTTGTTGTTGAAGTTGTAAGACACCACAATATACCTACTAAAATAACAGCTACATTTTTATAAAACTTTCCTGTATACTATACGTTTGTAGTTTTGGTCTCAGCAGCCCTCGGCCGTCGACCCACCGCGTCACATCGCATCGTTGCACGAGCTATTATTTCGTTTTCGTTTATAGTTCTTTCTGACTTTTTTTCTTTTTACTCGGCTCCTAAGGGTCGTAGCGTGATATTAAATAACCCATAACCTTCTTTAAGAATTGGGCTATCAAATGCAATAGTAACTTTCAAATCCGACTGGTAGTTCTAGAGATTAGCGTGTTCAAACAAACAAACAAACAAACTCTTCAGCTTTATTATATTAGTATAGATAGCTGATACACGAGAAACGCAATGAACTAAACAAAATTTGCCATCAAATCCCTGCTAATAAGACGTGTGTCAATTTCTAACAGAAATGACACATCCTGATTCTTCAAGAAATTGATGAGTGACATGAAATTACCCACCCATTACGATATCAAACCATCCTCCTAACCAATAGCATTTTTAGGGTTCCGTACAAAAGCGTGCCAACGAGACCCTATGACTAAGGACGCCGATGTCCGTCCGTCCGTCTGTCACAGGGCTGTATCTTTTGAACCGTAATAAGTAGATACTTGAAATTTTCACAGAGTGTGTTCTACTATGGCTGCTATTCCAACAAATAAAATAAAATAAAGTTAAAATTAAAGTGGGTCCATAAACAAGAAACAAAAAATAAGTAGTGTTAAGCCCGTCATAGACGTAGACATACTGTGCTTTTGCTTTTTTTTTGCGTATTTTTTGGAAATATAAATTACAGCTCCGTCTGAAGTCGCTCGAAGATTACTATGGAAAATATATCGTAATATGTCTTGCTATGATATACGGGGTGGTAGGGACATCGAAGCGAAAACTTTTACCATGGATTCAGTATATGACTCTGAACTAAAAAAAAAATCTGCTGTTTCATAAAAAAGTGCGCGACGACCTACGCGGCGCCACGACCTACGCGGTCAAAATATATGGAAAAGTAGTTTTTTTTTAAATAACCGACGAAAAATTTCAACGCAGGGGGGTCCAGAATCATGTACTGATTCCATGGTAACAGTGTTCGCGTCGATGTCCCTGCCACCCTGTATGTTATAGCTACGTCTGTGATGGGCTTTAAAAATATTGTACGGTAGTACGGAACCCTTCGTGTACGAGTCCGACTTGCACTTGGCCGCTTTTTTACTAGCAATCTCCACCAACTAGACTTAAAATTACATCGAAAGTTAGTCAGTAATAGCAATAATAAATTGTCCAATAAGCTAACTTAATTTAGTTTTTCATTGAGCACTTTCTATGATGGTTTTTGCCGTCGTTGTCATACGTAATTGATCATGGCGACTGTCTCTATCGGCGCTATTATTAGCCTGTCTTGTGGACTAGTTTTAGTTGATGTTAGATATATTAGTTTTAACAAGTGTACCTATTAGATGGAAGATTATAAGGATCGAGTTGTAGATTGTCTTTTGTTAAGTGATCTTTATGATCTTTAACAGCCGCACGTGTCGATCGATCAGGTTAAGCTACGCTTGCCGCGGTTGCTCCGTGGATGGGTGACCATCTTTACATACCAAGACCCCTCCGTGCATCGGAAAGCACGTTAAGCCGTTGGTCCCAGCTGTCATTTGTAGATCTTTGACAGTCGTTACGAAGGCCAAAAGTCTGAGAAGCAGTCTTACTAAGGGGTATCGTATTACCTAGTAACTAGGTTGTGGAGATCAGATAGTCAGTCGCTCCATGTAAAAATACTGGTATTCAGCTGCATCCGGTTAGACTGAAAGCTGACCCCAACGTAGTTGGGAAAAGGCTAGGCGAAGATAATCTGCTCCATTAAACAAATGAACATCTGAATAGGCATCTATCAACAGACTATTTTTTTTCTTTTTAATTTGAATGCCTTTCTTTACTTTCATATGTTGGTGTGGCTTGCCCTAGGTAGGTATGTCATCAGTATCATTGGCAGCTTAGTTCCACCCATTGTTGAGTATAGGCCTCCTCCCTTATGTGCCATGCTTCCCTGGTCCATGCGAGTGTCCCCGCGATCTTCTGTACCGTATAATCCAATCCATTCTTTATTTTTGTTGAATGATTCTTGTATGTATCTGCGAGTTTCCGAAGCCTTTTGGCAATAGGGGGTGGAATATCTCACTACTACTAAAACAATATGAAAAGATTATCATATCAGTCAACAAACTCTTAAGCTCTGGAAGATAGACAAAATTCGTAAGCACGACGCTCTTGATTGAGACTCTTATCTGTTACGGACGACGTAGCTACACAACAACAAATCAATGTAAATAAGTAAGATAAACGTAGTTATAAGTATGATTAAACTAATAAATGATTATTTTGTACTAGGGACGTTACAAACTGTTTATATCAGGGCTACATTATTTTAGTTATAAGATCACGATTGTAAGAGAGGCTCGGAGCACGACCCAAACAAGAACGGACAAGTTTAAACTTGTCCGCCATACATGCGCAAAAGACAAGCTACGCCGCGCTCTGATTGGCCGACTACGGCAAACGCTCTCCGCGCCTCCCACTCCGCCCGCACTATGCGGCAATTGTATAAAAATGGGCCGGCTTGCCGCGAGAAATCACTCATCACTCGACCGTCAAGCAGCAAGCCACCCTGGGAAATAAACCAAGAATACAAAGAAGCCTGAAGAGTTTTATTCAAATATACAGTCCACCTCGTCAGTTGGTCCTGCGAACCGAATTTATAGAAGATTAGAACATCGCCGATTGAAGATATAATCAAGAATAAATTCAAGATCAAGTATGAAGACTAGAAGCGTTACGAATAAAGAAAATGAAGCGGAATCGGGCTACGACAGTCGACACCCCCGCACGTTCGAGGATCCGCCTAGGTCACCGTCGACCATCGCGTCCGCGCCCCCACGCACCCCGTTCGGTACGCCCGCGGCCGGGACCGATCCCGCCGCACCCGCGTTCGCGACCGCACCCCCTGTCACCGTCGCGGCAGGGCGAGTTGCGCCGACGACAAGCCATGACGCATCCACCGCGCCGGACGCCCGCCACGTACCAGCAAGCAGAGCCGCCGCGACCACGCGCAACTACGGGGAACTGCTCGCCACACCGACCGCGTCCCGTTACCCTACAACGCTCCTCGCACCACGAACCCAGGACTCGGCAAGAACTATGACAGCTGCGTACGATATTTCTGTGAGGGATACAGCAAGTACAATACGTTCCAGAAGATCGTACAGTAGTGACGTAACAAGAGTGAAGAAGGCAGAATACGAAGCACAGAAGAGGATCGCTGCAATAAGAAACGAGCAACTGGAACTTGAAAAGGCGCTCGTCAACAAGCGACTCGAGTATGAAGTTTCAACAATTGAGGCAGAGGCAGACGCCCGCGAAGAGGGCTCCGTACACATGAGTGAAGACAGAGTGGACGAGTGGCTTCAAAGTATAGACCGAAGTCACCCTCCAGACGCGGATCAGCTGCAGACAGAGCAGCCACCGCGCCCCGCTGCCACACACGCCGCTCCGAGGACCGCCGCCTACGTCGAACCTGCCACGAACATTGACGCCGCCGCGCCCGCCAGACATAACCAAAGAAGACAACGATCGGTTTCACGCTCACCTACCAGAGGAGAACGTCGAGTTGGAAGAGGAATCGAACAGCTGGCAGACACGTTGGAAAAAATGATACACATTCGCCCGCCGCCACGACAAATGACCGAACTACCTACTTTCACGGGAGCAGCCGTGGAATGGTTACCATTTAAGGCAGCGTACAACGATTCATCGAGTTTATGCAGATTCACCGCGATTGAAAACTTAGCAAGACTACGCAACTGCATCAAAGGTGAAGCAAGGGAAGCAGTGTCAGCACTCCTGTACTCCGCATCCGACCCGCAAGTAATCATGAAGACACTGGAACAATACTACGGGAGGCCGGAGATACTCATGGACCGAGTAATGGAAGACTTGAAGAAGCTACCCCGGCTCACAGGCGCAGCCAGTGAATTAAATTCGTTCGCAGTGAAGCTTCAAAACATCGTGTGTGTGATATCCAAGATGGACAACCGCGGCTACATATGGAACCCGATGCTGACTCGCGACGTCGTAGAGAAGCTGAGCCCGCACATAAAATCCAGATGGTGCGACTACGCTTCTGAAACAGTGGATTCGTCGCGTGAACCGGAAGTAATACTGCTGTCCAGATTCCTGATGCGGGAGGCCGACCGAGCCATGAAATATGCCTTCACGAATACAACACACGCCCCCGCCTCGAAGAAAGAAACGAAGAATGCGCCACAATTTGTCGTCAAAAGGAAATCGGGCCGAGAAGCAGTCTTCGCGACAACAGAAGAAGAAAGAAAATCAGAGTGTTTATGTTGCGGCAGTGACCACGAAGTACCCAAATGTGCGAAGTTCCTGAAAATGAGCATCGACGAAAGATGGGATTGGGTACGTACGGCCAAATTATGCTTTAAGTGTGTGTCAAGACGTCATCGACGCGAACATTGCCGAGCGAAGCGATGTGGCAAAGGAACCTGCAGCCGCCCACATCACGCGTTGCTTCACAAGGATCGAGAGGAGAAGGAAGCGCCACCGAGTGAGAAGCCGAACAAGGGGAACGACGTCGAAAAGCCTCACTCACAGGAAGCAGTAATGACCGTCTCCGCATCAAGCAACCCACTGCAGCGCGTACTGTTAAAGATGTGTCCAGTGGTACTAAAAGGACCGGGTGGACAAATACACACGTTCGCCCTACTGGACGAAGGCTCAACAATATCACTCGTCGACGAAGAATTAACACGCCACCTGCAAGTCAACGGTCCGGCCTCCACTTTACGCATCCAAAGCGTGACGTCACAACAACGTGAAGAATGCAGCCAAGAAGTCAAGCTACAGATACGTGACCAGAGCGGGAAATTTCAAGAGCTACGCGCACGAACAATGAAAAACCTGCAACTTCACAGTCAGTCGGTGGACAGATCCACGCTCGCCAAATACCCACACCTCCGGGACATACAAGCAAGCGTGATAAGCGGAGAAGCCAAACCGATGCTGTTAATAGGCGCTGACAACTGGCACCTGATAGTCACACGCGAACTACGTATGGGCAAGAAAAGTGAACCCGCAGCTTCCTACACTCAATTAGGATGGGTGATCCACGGGACCGCACCGCGCGCCACGCTGAAGGAACAAGAAGGCCAAGTTGTGCTACATCTCTACGACGTGTCCGCGGCAAGACGGACAGATGATGTACGTCGTGTAGAAGAACTGATGAAGGCACACTTTAAAATAGACGCCCTAGGAGTTTCCCTGGCTAGGAAGATCAAACCAGAAGATCAAAAGGCGATTGATGCGGTCCAGAGCACCATGAAGAAAGTCGACGACCACTTTGAAGTCGGATTACCATGGCGTGATGAAGATGCGTCAATGCCCAACAACTACAACTGTGCCTTACGAAGATTGAAAACAATAGAAAAGAAGATGGATTCATCACCACACTTCGCAGCACAGTACAGCACCTTGGTCAAAAACCTACTTGACAAAGGGTACGCACAGGAGTGCGATGGAACAGAAGACGGAAACAAGAAGGTGTGGTACCTGCCGCACTTCCCGGTCGTGAACCCAAACAAGCCGGGTAAGGTACGCATGGTGTTTGACGCCGCACACCGACATAGTGGAGTATGCCTGAACGACTACCTACTGGAAGGACCGGACCTATTGAAGCCACTGCCAGGAATACTGTTCCGGTTCCGAGAACGACCAGTAGCCGTCACTGCAGATATACAAGAGATGTTTCTCCAAGTAAAGATAAGAAACCAAGATCAAGCTGCACAGATGTTTCTCTGGCGAGGCGAGGAACGCAATAAGCCACCGAAGAAATACAAAATGACGTCAATGATCTTCGGGGCATCGTGTTCACCATTCATCGCGCACTCAGTACGAGACACTAATGCGAGACTGTACATGCAAAGGTACCCCGACGCTGTGCAAGCAATCACGTCAAACCACTACATGGACGACTACGTAGACAGCGTGGCAACTGAAGAAGAGGCCATCAAGACGGCACGTGAAGTCATAAAGATTCACCAGAACGCGCACTTTAATTTAAGGGGATGGTGCTCCAACAAACCCAATGTGGTAAAGAGCGTGACGCCGGAGAAACACGCAGCCGACACAGAAGTAAGATTCGGACACAGAGAAGAGAATACAGACAAAACACTGGGACTACTCTGGCAAACAGGCTCAGACGAGCTAGGCTTCAACACCGGACTAAGTCGGCTGTCACCCGAAGTAAAGACGAGAGACAGACCACCGACAAAACGGGAAGCGCTGGGAGCAGTAATGGCAGTCTACGACCCACTAGGCCTCATCAGTCACTTCACAGTTACCGGCAAAATCATACTCCAGAACCTGTGGAGACACAGCATAGGATGGGACGAGGCACTCCCGGAGCAAGACGCACAGCACTTCGAAGAATGGATACACAGCCTGAACGAAGTAACAAAGCTCCGCATCCCAAGGTGCTACGACAAAGGCCCGAATGACGTCATGGACTTACACATTTTCTGTGATGCCAGCGAACAGGCGTACTCAGCAGCTGCCTACTGGAGGATCCAAAAGCCAGACGGAAAAGTGGACGTAAGGCTGGTCGCAGCAAAGGCACGAGTAGCCCCACTGAAACCAGTAACCATCCCGCGACTAGAACTACAGGCAGCGGTAATCGGTACGCGACTAGCAGAGACAATAAAAAAGGAACACCGCGACAAGCCAAGAGGTGTGACTTACTGGACCGATTCACAAACCGTTCTGCGATGGATTGAAAAAGACGCCGTAAAGTACACACCATTCGTGGCCCATCGTCTGGGTGAAATTGCGGAGCTGACTGACGCTGGCCAGTGGAGATGGGTGCCTACCGACCATAACGTTGCGGATGACGCTACGCGCCCTAACTACACCATGCACATGAGACCCGAAGATAGATGGTTTGCAGGCCCCGCATTCCTGTACGACAACGAGGAGTCCTGGCCGAAAGAAAAGACCAGAGGTGACACGACTAAAGATGAAGTAGCATACGTAATGACGGAAGAGAAAAAGGAACGAGAACGCCCTTCTCACCTGCCTGACATAAGAAGATTCTCTTCATATGAAAAACTACTACGAGCAACAGCTGTGCCCTTCCTTTTCAAGCAAAAATGTAAGGACAGAACCAACCAGATGACCGTCGACCTAATAGAAAGGGCTGAGAAAGTATGGCTGAAACAAGCACAGATGGATGACTACGCCGAAGAAATACAACTACTCCAGAAAGGGAAACCGGTACCCAGATCCAGCAGTTTGTATAAGCTGGACCCCTACCTAGAAGAAAACGTCCTCAAAGTAAGAGGAAGAATTGGCCACGCGGCAGTCATGGAAACCACGAAAACACCGGTGATTCTACATGGCAAGCACCCTTTCACGCGGCTGTTAGTAGCAGATGCGCATCGCCGAGCCGGCCACGCTAACAACGAACGCGTAATCAACGACTTAAGACAGCGATACTGGGTGGTCAACCTCCGCCCTACGGTACGGGCCATTGCACGCCGATGTCAGCTATGCCGCATTAGAAAAGCCGCACCAGTGAAACCAACCACAGGAGACTTGCCAATGGAAAGGACCATGACCACACAGCGACCCTTCACCTACTGCGGGACCGACTATTTCGGCCCAATGACGGTAGTCATAGGAAGAAGACATGAAAAACGATGGGGAGCACTGTTCACCTGCCTGACTACGAGGGCGGTGCACCTAGAATTGGCATCAAGTTTGTCTACTGACTCGGCACTGATGGCAGTAAGGAGAATGGCAGCGCGACGAGGCTGGCCCCAAGTCATGTACTCAGACAACGGTACAAACTTCAGAGGGGCAGACGCTGAACTACGAGCGGCCTACAAGGAGTGGACGAAAGACTTCGTTCAATTCGGACTGGAGCACCGAATGAAGTGGAAGTTCATCCCACCTGGGGCCCCACATATGGGGGGAGCCTGGGAACGCCTTGTACGCTCTGTGAAAGCAGCGCTGGGAGCGACACTACATCAAAAGGCACTAAAGGAAGAAGTGCTGTCGACGCTGTTGACAGAGGCCGAGCACTCTATAAACTCTCGGCCTCTGACCCATGTCTCTGTCGATCCCAAGGATCCGGAGGCGCTCACCCCTAATCATTTCCTCATTGGAACCTCCTCAGGCCTTCCCCGCACCGGGCCTTGCGAAGAGGCCAGCCGCAAACACTGGAAAGCCGCCCAAGCGCTCGCCGACCACTTCTGGCGGCGCTGGGTAAACGAGTACCTACCTACGCTGGTGCCTCGAGGAGCATCAGACGACCAACGACGGCCCCTCCAAGTCGGCAGTCTGGTCATCATCGTCGACCCTTCCCTCCCAAGAGGGACATGGCCCCGAGGCATCGTGGAAGCAGTCTACAGCGGTCCCGACGGCAAGGTGCGATCAGCTGACGTCAGGACCACAGCGGGCAACCTACGGCGTCCAGTCACAAAGCTCGCCGTCCTCTGCGTAGAAGATAAGGCTACGGTAGCCCTGCGCCGGGGGGAGAATGTTACGGACGACGTAGCTACACAACAACAAATCAATGTAAATAAGTAAGATAAACGTAGTTATAAGTATGATTAAACTAATAAATGATTATTTTGTACTAGGGACGTTACAAACTGTTTATATCAGGGCTACATTATTTTAGTTATAAGATCACGATTGTAAGAGAGGCTCGGAGCACGACCCAAACAAGAACGGACAAGTTTAAACTTGTCCGCCATACATGCGCAAAAGACAAGCTACGCCGCGCTCTGATTGGCCGACTACGGCAAACGCTCTCCGCGCCTCCCACTCCGCCCGCACTATGCGGCAATTGTATAAAAATGGGCCGGCTTGCCGCGAGAAATCACTCATCACTCGACCGTCAAGCAGCAAGCCACCCTGGGAAATAAACCAAGAATACAAAGAAGCCTGAAGAGTTTTATTCAAATATACAGTCCACCTCGTCATATCATTTATAAATGTTCGTGTGAGAATGTATTTTGGTATCATCATTTCAGCCGAAAGACGTCCACTGCTGGACATAGGCCACCACTTCGACCGATTCTGTGCTTTCCGCATCCAGCGGATTCCTGCGGCCTTCACAAGGTCATCGGTCCATCTTGTGGGAGGCCTTCCAACGCTACGTCTTCCGGTACGCGGTCGCCATTCCAGTACCTTTCGGCCCCATCGGCCACCCGTTCTGCGAGCAATGTGCCCTGCCCATTGCCACATAATTAAGTATAGTATTTTGGTATAATCATCAAAAATTGCAATTGGTATTAGAGCGTTTTCGCACTGCATCCGATCCGAATCCGAATTCAATTCGAATTGAGAATGTTCTAAATTCGGACGGACAACGATCGGATCTAGTGCGCAACCTCTCATACTATGACTACTTCGGACCGACATTTCTCGGAATCCGATCGGAGGTAGTGCGAAACCGCTCTTAGTAATCACAGTTACATTCTAGATATCCCATTGACTTGATTAATAGTTATAAAATCTAATTTTATAGCCTTTAGCTGCTCTAAATATTTCTCTTTACAATCGACTCGAAATTTTGCATACATTCATCAAACTGTCACAATCAAATTCATTTCATCTCAGTATCGGCTGCTTCATCAAACTATATACGAGCCGAAACTATTAAATCGTTTCTAATCCTGGTATCAAAGGCGGCATTAACTAGACCCGAATAATGTTATTATCGGCTTACGATTTTACCAACTTACTTTTGGACCTATAAAACTGAACAATCCACCTTAACACTGAATAAATAAAGCTTGATTTTCAATGGGTGGACGGTAAAAAGTTTTAATTCAAATGTGTCGCTCGAAAGACAAGGTCGGCCAAAGGAACCATGCCTCATTAGTACTTATAGCGAATCAATTGATCCCAAAACTATTTATGACATTCCTAAGGCACGGGTGCGATATCTAGCGAGTTGTATACATTAGATAATCAGACTGGTTTAGTTTACAACCACTTAAAGTGATTTAGATAAGTTTAGAGGTTTCGAATTGGATGTGTCGTTTGTTTTGATTTGGGTGAGGCCTTTGATAAGGTATGCTTCGACATGGCAGAGAAGGGGACACTACAAGATAGATTCGAACTACTCATGAATCCTGAATTGAACAGCATTGATGTAATTATTATCTATACTAAATATTGAATTTACTTTTACAATGGATTCAGCTTCTTGCAGCATTCTAAAATTAAGTTGCTTTTCGTATTCCCCTTCTTTGACACGATTGGCTTAACCTTGATACACGTGTACCATTGGAATCTTTGATTTTATAAACAACCTATTTCCAACTCCTTTCTGTGCTCCAATATTACCTAATCCCAGGTTTCTTATTGGTGCACTCTTGGAATTGCTGTCCGATTGACATCTTACCAGGGGTTCCCAAACTTTTTCTGTTTGCGGCGCACTTACAGGTTTAGTACTTTGACTCAGCACCCTAACTAGTCGAAATAGGGTACAATGACATATAAAAAAAAAACATCCACATTATAAGGCTGAGTTTTTATATTTATATTGACACGCAAGAATACATTTATTAAGTATTTAGGGATACAATGGCAACATTTTTTCAAAGTGTGAGATCAGGCTTGACATTGCTACTCTAATTTCTTGCTCCACATTGATCTTTGAGCGATATTTGCTCTTTGTTACAGCCACAGCTTAAAATCCGGTTTCACATAAATAAGATGTTGCAAAGAGAATAAGAATTCTTAGAGCTTTTGATGTATAGTTAATATTTATTTTGGTTCGATATCCAAGACTCCACCAAATCGGAACACTTGAATCTTGGTCGCAAGAGAGTTCAATGAGACTCGGAGCGCCTCAAGGTGCACCTCTTTCCTGTCTACGACGCACACTTTGGGAACCCCTGGTCTATACGTTGAGACAAATAATTTACCTCAAGCTCCTACAAAACGCTCTCAGTCTAACCTCTCCTATAGCGTCACAAAGAAGGGATTAACACACGCGTCGTATCGGCAACGAGACGCGCCAACAATACGCCGGTATGTCTTTGATACGATGATACGATTGACGCGATTGACGCGATCCTTGTTAGTTTCTACTTGACGGCTGTTGTTCATGTTAAACAGATTAACATTTGGACAGGCTTGGCTTAAATGAGCGGGATGATGTGGTTTGACATCGGAATCATTTGGTATATTGACTTTTGGGAGGTAATTGATAGGCTAGTTTATAAATTCTCTAAGAACGAAAAGAAAGTGTCTCTGAAAAAGGGCTCGGCAAAAGTAGGAATATAATAATATAAAAAATATAGTAGCTGTCTTAAAAAAAAAAATAGGTAAGTATTCTCAGACTAATTTTGAACATAAACGGTAACTGAATTTTTATTCACCTCAGATGCCATAATACATCTGTCTTATGATGGCTAAGAACTATTGAGAATCCATCCTTACTATGAAAATGAGCCTTACGTACACAGTTACACACGGCTACACATCAAGCTATACATTTCCAGTTTATGCTGATCTCGCATTGTATAGGATTTCCGTACAATGCGAGGTCAGCTTATGCTGGAATTGTATAGATTGATGTTTAGCCGTGTGTACTTGTACACATATTTGTAATCACGTTCTCGAAACCAAGGAGGTTGTCGGCAATAAATTAAAGCCTCCAGCCAGGGCATAAAACTTAAAAACTAAACGACTACACGCTAAGGGCACCCCCTCGGACCTCGACGGGGGAGCAAAGGACAAGCTGGATCGGAATTAGGCTCTAACGATTTCGATTAAAGTTGCAATATAGGAGATTTACGGGGGCGAAAAATCGATCTAGCAAGGTCTCATATCTGGAAAGTTAGTATTAGTTTTCTCTATTTTCACCCGAGCAGAGCTCGGTCGCCCAGGTACTAAAACTATGATGAGACATATACCGTATTTCAAAGTGCTAAGAGTCATGATTAGCAAGCAACTTATGATAGTCAAGTAAAATCCAGTAAAACGTGAAATGTAACTGCATAACTAGCGTCATCAGAGGATCGTTACCTCTGCACTTAAGGCACTGATAATCTGAGTATTTACCAAGTGTTAATAGTAGGTAACTCTTGTATAGTCAACCTTGTAATTGATTTACTAGTTTTGACAATAACTCCCAGAATTAGACTTCACTAAGGTTGAAACAGCAACACAACGCAATGTAACAGTTGAAACAGGAGCAGTCGTGGCCCAGTGGTAACGGCCGCGACTTACGAGTTGTAGGTCATAGGTTCGAACTCAGTCAGGCGTTTTACTTTATGTGAATTACTTCACCACCACTGCTCTCAAAACGGTGAAAAAAAATATCGTGAGTGTCATGTCCTAGAACAAAAATTCGAAGGCATGTGACATCCACCAACCCGAACTGGGCCCACTCCCTCTCACTGAGAGGAGGCCTGTGTCCCAGCAGTGGGAACATTAGAGGCTGATTATGCTAAAGTTGAAACTATCAACTGTCAAATAGACAAATACCTATGGTTTTATGACGTGCTAGTGCCATTCAACCCTGTAAACTGTGGTTACTTGTAATAGGGACGACGAAAAATGTTTTTGTCCTTCAAAAAAAAAAAAAAGGTAGATTATAAAAAATATTTGACACGTATTTTTTGAATTTTTTTACGTAGTATAAAGACTACGGCGATACAATGACTAAAAATGTGCGATGACGTTACGAGTATACAGGGCGTCCCAAAGTTATGGGACATGAAGGGAAAGTACCTTAAATATCGTAGATAGGGTATTTTGCTGAAAGAAGACATTATGTTATTTTTAAAAGTTAGTAATTCTGCATTCAAAGATTTTCTAAAAATTACTTGCCTCGTCTGGGAATCGAACCGACTTAAATGTAAAAAAAAAACACCCCTACTTTTATGATGCCAATCGAAAGAATGGCCAAAAAATAATAACTCTTCTTAAGTAATATAGTATTTTAAAAGAAAGGAACAGCGTGAAATTAATCATTTTAATCAAATTAAAAACATACATGAAACTGCCGTAGTCAATTAAGTGGGTATTTTTTTTGTAAATTAATTAATTAAATGCTCAAAATGTGATCCCTCTTGTCTTACGCAAATCGCCAATATTTTAATGAGTCCGCTGCCTGTTGATTTTCTTATCATTTTATGGTGAATACTCGATATGATATGGCACAATTCTGTTTGTAACTCGCCCGTTCTCGTATCGTTTTTTGTATAGCATATCTTTCACGTATCCCCAAAAGAAGAAATCTAATGGTGTAATTTTGGGACGCCCTGTATTATACAGGGCGTCCCAAAATTATGGGACATGGATTGGTACGAATGGACCGATTAGATGGCCGGCCAGATCCCCGGACCTTACACCATTAGATTTCTTCTTTTGGGGATACGTGAAAGATATGCTATACAAAAAACGATACGAGAACGGGCGAGTTACAAACAGAATTGTGATAAGAAAATCAACAGGCAGCGGACTCATTAAAAGATTGGCGATTTGCGTAAGACAAGAGGGATCACATTTTGAGCATTTAATTAATTAATTTACAAAAAAAATACCCACTTAATTGACTACGGCAGTTTCATGTATTTTTTAATTTGATTAAAATGATTAATTTCACGCTGTTCCTTTCTTTTAAAATACTATGTTACTTAAAAAGAGTTATTATTTTATGGCCATTCTTTCGATTGGCATCATAAAAGTAGGGGTGTTTTTTTTTTACATTTAAGTCGGTTCGATTCCCAGACGAGGCAAGTAATTTTTAGAAAATCTTTGAATGCAGAATTACTAACTTTTAAAAATAACATAATGTCTTCTTTCAGCAAAATACCCTATCTACGATATTTAAGGTAGGTACTTTCCTTTCATGTCCCATAACTTTGGGACGCCCTGTATAGATTTTATACTTACTTGTGACGTAGCGACCCCCACTACCCAACTTTAATGCGTTCTAGCTAAGTCATTTTTTATTAATATGATAAAGCAAAAAATACGTGTCAAATATTTTTTTTAATCTGACTGATGGGCTAAATAGAATTTCTTTTGAAGTGAAAACTTCTTTAGGCGCGTTGGGCATTTTTGAGATAGGACTAAACCATTGATTTCGCGACACTGTGACGACTCTTAATTTTTGTAAACGCAATTGTGCTCTTTGTTTATATTATGTTACGGATCAATGTTCTATGCAAGTAATTTTACTTTAAATGTTTTGTAAACGCGATTGTGCTCCTTATTTATATTATTTTACGGATCAATAATCTATGCAAATATTTTACTTTAAAGGTTTTGTAAACGCAATTGTGCTCTTTATTTATATTACGTTACGGATCAATGATCTATGCAAATATTTTCACTTTTAAGGTTTTGTAAACGCGATTGTGCTCTTTATTTATAATATGTTACGGATCAAAGTTCCATACAAGTATTTTTCTTCCACCAAGGCGATCTTGTTCAAGTTTTCATTTCTGTCGGCACTCCTGGAGTGCCACTGTTTTTTTTTTTACCCAGGCATCATTCCTATTGAGTGTGCATCAAGGGAGTGTCCTGTAGGTATAACTTTATTTAATTTTTTTTGGTTGGGAAATTTTCAAATAACTTTTCCCTAGGCGGAGCGGGAGGGCGTGTCAGGCTCTTACTGACTAAAACCCATCCGTGTTCCTTCAGTTGCCTGTATGTTGCCAGGGGCCACGGTATCCCTTTCGGACTTTCTCGCAACCCCAGCAGGCATCGGCCCTAGAGGACCCCGTCAGTTCTGCTGACATGTCTTTGAGGCACGCGTGGAACACAACGCGCGTCGACCCGGGCCTGGTCCTTACCGGACGGCGAGCTACCCATTGCTCACCGTCCATACATACATAACCTCACGCTTTCTCCCCATGGGGGTAGGCAGAAACTACAGAACGCCACCTGCTACGATCCTTACATACTCCTTTTGCTTCGTTTACATTTATACATCTGGTAATTTGTTGTTGGTAATCCTTTACATAAATGAACCTTAGGGTGATAAACCAATTATGAGGTCAACTTTACCTATTGCTGACATCATCTGCCTAGTCTTTTTCCAACTATGTAGTGGTCGGTTTCTACTCTAACCATGATGCAACTTAATACCAGTATTTTACATGGAGCGACTATATGACCTCCACAACCCAGATACTAGGTAATACGATACCCCTTGGTTTGACTGGTTGTCAGACTTTTGGGCTTCTGTAACGACTGTCAAAGATCCACAAATGACAGCTGGGACCAACGGCTTAACGTGCTTTCCGAGGTACGGAGGGGTCTTGGTATGTAAGTGTAAGTGGTCACCCATCCACAGACCAACCGCGGTAAGCGTAGCTTAACCTGACCGATCGACCCGTGCGGCTTTTATTACTTAGCTACAATCCCCACTATACTTATTGCTGACAGTACCGATAGAATAACGACAAAGACAAACAGCATTGAAACTAGCAATCAAGTAGTATAATATCCCATTAAATGATCATAGAAAACATTGTACGCTAAATTAAAAGCTCGATGTACAATTAAATACAAATGAAAATTTAAACAATTCTTAGTTGCCATCGTTTTAGACAATCGCGCGATTCTCAAGTAATGCCTGGTTTACACGACGTTATAGATTTTGAAGCTAGGATAGCAAGATAGTGCTATACTCGAGTCGCTTTAGCATGTAGCGTTGCCATCTCTAAAAATCAGAAAACCGGGCTTTCCCGCAAAAAAAGCCGGACTTTTGGGTCCCACGGCCGGACAGACGCCAAAAAACAAGGATTTTTGAAAAATATGTCCAATAAACACATATTTTTATAAGAAAGTTTTAATCGGTATTATCATTTTCTTTTGCATAATTTTTCTTTGGTAGAAACGTGCTTTAAAAGCTCAACCTCCTTAATAATTTAGTCATAAAACATTTTGCAAGTTACATGATTGTCTTAAATTAAATTCCACAACTGACATTTTTGCAATAGTTTCCGATTTTAACCTGTTTCTTTGTTTCGTCCACTGCCGCCTTTTAGAGAGAATAAACAGCCTAAAAAATGCCGGACAGGCCGGACGCAGTCAAATTGGCCCGGACAAGAGGTCAAAAAGCCTAACACTGTCCGGCTTTATCCGGACGGATGGCAACTCTAAGCATGGCAATAGCGGTCATTGTCCTTTCCCCAATATCTCTCCGTAGGAACCCAAATAAAAAACTATGTAAGGTTTTTCGTAATTGGAACATGTTGAAGATCACGATGGATACCTATTGATTCAGGACTTGTACGAACTTTGTTTCTGTTTTTTAAATAAAGAATGCTAGAAAATGTAAGTAGGTCAGTGACCGCTATTGCCACGCTAAAGTGACTCGGGTATAGTAAGCTAGCAAGGTAGTCAATCTAGCCTCATATATACAGAACTATCCTGATTTTTTTACTAGTAAGCTAGTGTGATAGTTTAATAGGATAGGATGAGGTTCTATTTTTGAGCTAGTAGCGTCCCCCTTCACTGATTTTACTATATTGGCTTGTGTACCCTCATGTGGCCGGCGATTCTAGTATTCCATTAAGGCTTACAGTTTACTATAGCATCGTGTAAACAGCTCTAGCATGTGCCAAGCCAGAATAAGTTATTACTTGCTTGCTATCTTAGAAAAAAAAACTAGCCCCGTGTAACCCAGACATAAGTAATGACATATAAGGAGACATGCAAGCGCGCTGGTAATTATAATACATTGTTTATATAATAATATGGCTATCTAGGTGTCGCGAGGACTAATTACCGACACTTGCCGGTAAAAACTCGCAACTTTGTAGATGCTAATAAAAGTGAAGTGTGATGCGGGTGCGTTAACTTCCATAATAGGATATAGGATCTACACTGGCTGCACTCCTAATGACGGTTTTCATGAAAATTCACACCACCAGATGGCGCCACTTTGACAAGAGGTCTTCCATTTTGTCAATGAATTTGTAATATGATTACGTTCATCATTTGTTTCATTCCACACAAACACACACACACACTCTCACAATTTCATGATTGTTATTTTTTGTACTTTGTCTATAAAAATGTGCCTTTTGTTAACTTTTTCACAATTTTTTTTAATAATCAACGACATACGTAACGACTTTTATAATGGAGGAACACTGACTTCCAAGTCACAGGTATAAACCTAGTTTGGGAGCCAGGGGACCTATGTTTAAGACATTTCTTCTGTATGTTGTAAATGTAGTCTGTAACAATGTTCAAACAAAAATTAGGCGCTTTGACAGGTGCCCGAACCTGACGTCTCAGTGCTGCCACCTAGTGGGTGTCATTTCAGAAAACCCTCATTGTAGTACGCACGGTATGAGTGTACACACGGCTACAAATCAAGCTATACATGACCAGTTTATACTGATCTCGCATTGGATTTCCGTACAATACGAGGTCAGATTATACGGGAAATGTATAGCTTCATGTGTAGCCGTGTGTACCTGTTCATTATCATCATCATCAGTCTACAGCAGTCTTTTGTTGGACATAGGCCTTTCCAATCATACGCCATTCATCTCGATTCTTGGCAAAACTCTTCCAGCTGCTGCCAGCCGGCAAAAAACGAAAATACAAAACCCAAGACACCGACTTCCGAAAATAAAGTTATTTTTCACTTTGTAGTGTTTTTTTTGGAAGTCGGTTTGTTTTTTTTTTGTAAAAAGTTTTTAAAATCAAAATATTGGTTACATCATTTATGTTTAAATTATACGTATACATGTGAGGACAATGTAAAAAGACGTGCACGATAAAAGCGTCCGTAACAAAAATAAAAACAAAAAAAATTAAAATAAAAAAATATTAAAATATACCGTATATTTACCGTAACCGACATATTTCCTAAATAAAGTAATGTATGTAACTAAGTACAGAGCAATCGACATATTAATTCAGTTGTCAAATAAGCGATTGTGATTACGAGTGTATTACATAATTCTGGTACAGATTTTGACACGTTGCGTGTAGATCCAGCTCAATGTGTGTGTCCCTTAGAAGTTAATGACGTTAGTTGACAATGAAGCATGTTGTTATTGTGAGCATTTCACAAATCTATTATGTTATTTTATGTGGCGGGTATGTTCGGGTACACAAGTTGATTAGACTTTCAATATAATTTCCAACGTATTAAGTAGTTCAATTAAAATTGACAATATTGGTATTGACCTTATGATCTGAGGCATTGACAATAGATTGAAAGCTTGGTTGATTACTAAATTTAATTTAAGAAAAAAACCATTAAAGTATATGGATATCGTGAGCCATTTACATACATACATAAATTCATGCCTTCTTTCCATGGGGGTAGGCAGAAACTATAGAACGCCACCTGCTACGATCCTTACATACTCCTTTTGTTTCGTTTACGTTCAAACACGGGCCATTTGTATCGATTATCTGCACCCTCAAATGACGGAAAAACTTTTTTCTCACGCAAAGATATAGGTCCGTGGCGTGGTAGGTCGTAGCAAACGATATGAAATATACTACCAACATATCGATACTGGAAATTTCAAATGTCGTAAAGGACATGGAATACAATGTCCCTTACGACATTTGAAATTTTCAGTATCGATATGTTTAAATATGATAGCCATAATTGTTTTTAAAGAGAGTTACAACTGGACACACACACACAGCTCACAGCGCACAGCTGGTTGGAGACAAAAAACACCAAGACGTTTTTAGCCTTATATTTAGGTGTTATATACGATAGATAAAAGATTTGCGAAAATAAAAATAAAATTGGCAAAAAAATCTAAGTTTTTTTTCCTCAGTTCCTCGTTACGTATACTCCAACCGAGTAATGGTTGTTATCGATGGTTATAAATAATAAATTACGGATGACCAAAGACTTATAACTATATCGTGATGGTTATACACATTGTGTAATGTGAAGTAATGTTTGATCAAGCTCATAGGACCTGAAGTACCTACCTACTTCGGAGCCCCTACTTCTTAAACTGCACGAGGGATCTTATCAATCTTATCAGACTGCCTTACAAAAATAGTGGAATAGGTAAGGCTCCAGAATCTATTGTTCATGTTCAACCACACGTGCGAAAACCAGGTGCAACAAAAGAAAAAAAACTGCTACAAATTCTCACTCTATTAATGTTCAATGACAGTTCAGAATGAACCAAACAATTCTGACAACAACTGTACACGATTTCAAAACGCAAGTTTCACAAGAGCTAACGCCTCCTCGATCCGTCGCACTAATCGTCCAATAAACGCCCATTTATAACATAATTGTGCTTTAATATACCCACACGCCGCGAAACGCCTAAAAACATGACAAAACCACTTCATTATCGTCTATTGTCACCATTTCACTCCACTTCCAATGGCTTTTGTGCATCTCGTACAACTTTTGGCGCGACTGTTTATTTTTTTCTCAACGACAATAAAGTTTCGAATCGCATGTTCCATTTTTGAACTTACACGAAGTACTGAGGGCAATCGAAAAGAGGATTCATTCGACAGTTTGATTTTAATCCGTATACGATTGGTATAGAGATTAAAATTCTGTGGGTGATTTTGACAGTTCTTGATGTCGTGTTGTCGACGTTACTGGTAGTCAGTAGGCAGTTTTGAAAGATAATAGGGAAACGAATGTGCGAAACAATTTATCATTCAAGCGAATTCTCTTGTTAATTCGATACAGTGAAGGCTGGATTTTTGGGTCAATTCTTTTGCCTTGGGGAGTTTAATGTGGAAAGGAGAAAAAAACTTTATGATGGTTCGTGTGGGGCTTTAGTGATGAATTTATGAATATTATTTATTATCATCGCAATATGGTGTTATTAAATTATAAAATTGTTTACTGCCATGACAGACGTTTTGACCCGGTTTTGGTGTTAGAAAGGATGCATTATCAATAGTTTGTTAATATTACTTTCCTGTATTTAAACAGTTTTGCATACAATATAATATTTGAATCCAATAAACCTATGTAAGTATTTAAAACTGCGGAAATTAAAATTTTATTTTATAACCTCATGTTTATTACTTACTGAGTTACACTTACTACACCCTTATTGGGAGAACACTCTGTGAGTGACATTTGAATAAAATATTAATAAGTATCCGATATGTACATATCGGATACTTATTAATATTTTACACGTACACATAAGCTTCATTGATACAAAAACATGTGTGATGAAGTGTAAAACCACTAACAACGTGCAGCTGAAAACAAAAAATAATGTTAAAGAACCTCCTTTTTTAAATCTTATTGACATTTGTCATCACGAACAAAAACGCGAAGCCAGAAAGAAAAAAACCGGCCAAGTGCGTGTCGGACTACGCACAATGAAGGGTTCCGTAGTTGAGATGAATTTATTTATCCTAAGAACAAACTTAACATCGTAATTGAAAAACATGTTCTCCCATACATCCCAACTGCAAATCGTCGCTCGGCATCCAATACCGCGAATGTGAAATTTTTTACATTTTTTTTTAAATTGCAGGATCACTTATTTCAACGTGTAGAATGAAATAAAACAAAAATCTGATTTTCGTAAAAAATTTCACATTCGCGGTATTAATATAATAATAATCTAAATTTAAACGAGCAATTCTTGTATTTATGTACCTATATATAATCTGAATCTCGGAAACGGCTCCAAGAATTTTTATTAAATTTAGTATGCAGGGGGTTTCGGGAGTGATAAATCGATCCAGCTAGGTTTCATTTATAGATAAAGTCGTTCAAAAAAAAATGGACATCCAGATATTTTTCTTTATTCAAGTAACAAGGACTCATTGTGTTAGTAAACTTATGAACTATGTTAGCTTATTTTACCAGGTCACTCAGAAAGTTTTGCGACTGATACTGGCTAGTTTTGATGTCAATTAAAACTATGACTATTTATTACAAAAAAACATATCATTCCAAATTCGAAATTCCCTCCACATTTTTTTACGAGCAAAATCAAAATACTCTGTCTTACTGAAAACTGGATTTATAACGAGAACATTTTCGCGCGATGATTTTGTACGATTTCAAATGTCGACTAAAACCAGAAGAATCGTTTGAAAGACTTCGAATGGTGTTCATAGAAAAAAGCCTTTCTAAAGCGACTGTTTTCCGCTGGTTTAATGAATTTATGTGTGGTCGAGTAATTTTGGCGGACAAAAAAAGAAGTGGCCGCCCTATGACGGTTGTTACATAACAAAACGTGCTGGCTGTGAAAAATTTAATTCAAGAGAATAGGCGAATTACATATGAAGAGGTTCAGCTATATGCTGAACCTGCCGATTGGATCGGGAAGTGTGCATGAAATTCTACACAGGCATCTTCGGTTATGGAAGATAGTTTCACGCTGGTACCGCAAAATCTAACGCAGGCTCAGAAGGAGGTTCGGGTAGAATGGTACCGAGACATGATAGCAAAATTTGTAGCAGGCTCGTCTCGGCGCGTTTAAGATATCATTACAGGTGATGAATCTTGGATTTATCAATATGATCCAGAAATTAAGCGTCAGTAAACCGTGTGGCTGTTTCAAAATGAACCAACGCTTACCAAAGTGAAGCGAGCCAGAAGTGCAGGCAAAATTTTGATCGCAAGTTTTTTTTCTTTGCCGGGTTATCTGGTATCAGTACCCTGACGAGATCAAAGGAGCATCAATGCTGAATGGTATGTTACCAAATGTTTGCCAGAAGTGTTTACTACTGTAAGCAGCAAGCGACCGAACACTGGCCTCCGTGGGCTAGGTACTGCTTCACCACGACAACGCGCTGGCTCACTCGGCGCTCAAAACAAGGGACTTTCTGGACAGCACACCGATCATCCTCCTTACAGTCCCGATTTAGCTCCGTGCGACTTTATCTTGTTTCCCAAAATAAATCAACTCAAAGGAAAACAGTTTTCATCACCTGAAGATGCACTGGCTGCATTTGAGAAGGAGATTGGAGAGGCGTCTGCTGCGGACTAGACGAAGACGTGTTATAAAAATTGGTTTAGACGTATAAAACTGTGTATAAACGCCAATGGAGAGTTCTTTGAAAAGATATAATAAAAAAAAATTATAACCTGTAGTATATTTTTTTCTAGTATCACAAAACTTTCTGAGTGCCCCACGTAATCTAGTTTAAATTTATTTCACCCCATGGGAGATGGCACTGCAGTGATTGATGTACATGCAATCCAGCCTGCTAGCAATCTTTTTAGGACATTGTTGGAGCTGCCCGTACTCTGCGCACCAGGGATGCACACCTCATTCGCATCGTTGCGTAAAAGCAATTAATATGTGCGTTTGCGAATATTCCCGATGCGCTACAAAAACGGGGCAGCCCCACCAATACGTATAATGTAATAATGAAAGCGTTGTTGTATTGGACACGAAGGGCGTTGCACGACCTTTGGGTATATCTAGCCCACAGGCTGCACGTGTAAAACGTTGTACAATAAGCTCGAAACAGAGTAATTTTGACTTTTTAAGTGAGCAGCGTACAAACCTGCGAGCCAGCATGTTTGCCCTTACCGACAACGCTCTTCGTTCCCGCTCAATATCGAGTCCGTCATTGAGGTCAGGGGTCAATATATGACCAAGATATTTAAACGTAAATACTCTTTGTAGTGAAGTCCCATTGAGTAATACAGGTGGTATATAACCCAGTCTACCCCCAGCCTCAAAAACCATGATCTCCGACTTATTGGAGTTATACATCAAACCATGTGTTTTGGCATACTGCTCACATGTGAAGAATTAGAATTAGAATTAGAATTTCTTTATTTTGCATAATCTTTATTTTGTGGCGACCAATTACTTTCTGAGACCACAGATTGACGCGCTCAGAAGCACCATATCATCTGCATAGCTTATATTATTTACACAAATACCATCTAAATAGCTACCCACTCTGGTGCTGCTGAGCTCGCCAATCCTGCCTCACCCCGCATTCCAACCTGTATGGCCTGGAAAAAGTTCCAGCCCTTCGTACACTATTAATCTGGTTACTATACCACAATTTAAAAATGTTTATAAGCTCCGTTGGCAACCTATCCTTCTCCATCTTTCTCCACAATACGTCATAAGCAACCAGATCAGAAGCCTTGAATAAATCTAGGAAGCTAGCATATATCGGCGTCCCACGCTGTGTATAGTAAGTATGTGATAGTATGCTTAATGCACAACACTGCCCTTTCTGTTGACAAACCACGCCGAAACCCGAATTGGTTGTCATGAACACTTACAGTTTTATTTATTTGTGTATTAAGTAGACGGTCAAACACTTTTGATATTATGATATTATAGTAGCTAGAGAGAAGGGCCTATTGGATGCCGAGCGACGAAATGTAAGTTTTTACGCACAATATTGAGAGATTTACCATGTTATTTTAAGATCATAGACTTCTTATAGGTTTTCCTGTAATCTATGAGTAAAGAGCCATACTATGTATTTTTTTCAAATTTTTCGGTCCAGTAGTTTCGGAGATAAGGGGGGGGGAATGGTCAATTTTCATTGAATTTATTCAATATCTTTAAAAGTATTTATTTTAAAATTATATAAAAAATATATTTGAGATTCTCGTAACAAGCCCTTTCATTTGATATGTCCCACGGTACTGTACGCAAAACTTTTTTTTTTATTTTCTTGTTTGCGCCCCAAAAGTGACCCCTATATTCAAAATTAATTTATTTACGTTACTCATTCGTGTTTGGGTCACAGAAATACATATGTGTACCAAATTTCAACTTAATCGGTCCATTCGATTCGGAGTAAATTGGCTGTGACAGACGGACAGACAGACAGACAGACAGACAGACAGACAGACAGACAGACGGACAGACAGACAGACACACGAGTGATCCTATAAGGGTTCCGTTTTTTCCTTTTGAGGTACGGAACCCTAAAAAAAAGAACAAAAACACTAGTGTTTCATTTATGAACATAAAAGGACCTTTCACACTTTATTGAAACGTGACATCAACCAGTATTTTTTAACTTTTGTACCAATACCCAGAATATCCACCTAGTTGTGGGTGGGGTCTATTAAAAAACTCACAACTGTCAACGCCTAAGGCGGCGCGTGCTGTTCAAATTAATTATAATGACGCTTTAATTATAATTAAAATGACGTTTTCATTATAGAAACTATTATTTCTAAATTACGTACTCGTGTAGCAACTATCGAATACATGGTGTGGCGAAAAGAAAAATTACAGTCGTTTAAAATTGTCGTCTTTAGTATGTTAATATAATTATAGCACCAATAAAATAAATAGGGAAGCGTTATATCAAGGAATGATATTTTTACTTGCCACTTAAAATAATTATTATGCTGGCAACACATTAACCAAACAAAGCTCCTACCTTTCATTACGGTTCCAAAAACAAATGCTGCGTAATAACATCCTATGATGTGCGCGGCAATTATTTTGAATTTTGAATTGTTGCATTCGAAATCAACAACTGTTATAAGGTTGCCAGTTTAAGTTGGCCCCTCCCGCCTTTTGCGTTTAGACTTTGAAAAGATGACTCAAGAGGAGCAACGACGCCCGAGGGTGTATTTAAATTGGTCACATTTTACAAAGCAACATTACACCCTGCCATCACGCGCGTTGACCTCAAAAATTATAGTATTAAACTTGGAACAAAGAGCCCGAAAGCCGCAGTTTTGAGTTCTTGAGTGCAGCCCGCGAAATCAATAAAAGGCGGCCCAGTATTAATTAAGGGACAATAGGCAACATAAATTAACAGCTCATGGCTGTGTTATTACTGGGTTTCTTTCTTTACAGTGTGTTTTTGACTTAATTACTGTTCATATCTTTGTAATTCATAATTTTTGTAATGTTTCCTGTAATTTCGCGATGATATTGCAACCGCAATTCAAAGACGACAAAAAAAAAAACGAAAAAAAATCTGTCTTAAGTAAACGGAGCCTTTAAATAGTGAAGAAGATTGACTATAGTTATAAAACGTTTGGTGTGGGTCTTAGACGGTATTTAAGCAATTATTTATTGTTTACGGTTCATCACATCACGCTTGTGCAAGAATAGTGACCATAGTTAACGTATTAACAACCACGAATTAATATTTAAAATGTGACCGAAACCAGCGTGCGTGCTAACATAGGAACCAGTTCAAAATTACCTCTGATTTCTACAAGAGGCTTAGTCTTCGTGGGTCAATTTATTCTGGTGATTACAGCTATAGTGGGCGACCAATTAACGTTTAACAAACTTTTGTCCGTAACAAATTCTCGTACAGTTTTAACAATTTGAGTTTGGAACGTTTGGTGTAATTTGACAACGGCTGTTAGGCTTAGTTTACATTTATCAGGGTTCGCTTTTTGAATTTTACGTTAAAACTTACCATTTTGGGAGACTCCAATCTTTTAGTAGAGAGACTGTACTCAGATTTAATGGGTAAAGAGTGATTAAGTATACTCTTGTAAAAGGTCTGGTAGGGCATTAAAAGGGTAACCATTTCAACTTTCCATATCGACCACCCATTAAAGGCCACACTGCCAGACTGACACAGTATCTACCTACTCCTCTAATTTAAAAGCAGCAGCTATTGTAGAAGTGAAGAAAAAAGAGCGGCTGTGACTTACATTACTCTTTGTTTACTTATATTAGCAATCAAGAAGACTTTTCTAAGTATTAATCGCGACTGCAATGGAGGAAACATAGAAACGTAAAGAAAAGAGTTTGACATTAGGTACAAAGGCATGTATTGGCTCCTGGGTAGGAATTCCAAGCTGTCCATAGACAATAAGATCTTGATCTATAAGACCATATTAAAACCTACTTACTTACGACTTACGGCATTCAACTGTGGGGCACCGCGTGTAACTCCAACATAAATGTGATACCGAGAACTCAGAACAACATCAAATGCACTATTGTTTATCAGGAACGTTGAAGTTCACGAGCACCTGAACATAAAGGTCATGTTCGGAAAAATACAAGTTCAGACTGTAGAGACGGCCAATTGACCGCTCAACTCACAATACCAGATTGTGTCAGCAGACTCAAAAGACGCAACATTCTACAACTAGACCTTGTAAAGACCTGCTTGACTAACAAAAGAATTGCTCCAGATGAGGAATAGCTCTCCTCTGCCAAATCATCCTATAATTCATCTGCTAATAGTTTTTTAAAGGGAATGCAAGAAAAAAAAACAGCTGCACTCCGGGAGTGCCGAGAGAATTGAAAACTTGAAAAAAAATCGGCACCGCGGTAATCAACGCGTTGATGTCTTTTACTCCACGGTGTCGGCAAATTCCGTTACAGTGTCGCGAAATCAATGGTTTAGTCCCATCTCAAAAATGCCCAACGCGCCTAAATAAGTTTTCACTTTAATAAAAAAAACGGATTGTTTTCCATCCGCTGTTGTAGCCCCAGCTGATCTTCATCCGGCACGCGACGCCTACAACAAACACTGAGCTTAGACAATCGCTGATACAACGTGAGGCAGCCTCCAGTGAAAGATAAGCGAACAGTGAGCGAAGATATTGGAAAGATTTGCGTGACCAGATAATATAGTCCGCGCAATCTACGAAGACGCGCCCCACTCCGCTCCGCGCCGTACTAGAGTTCAGCTTACAGTACAGTAATCGCGGAGTGGGGCGCGTCTTCGTAGATTGCACGGACTATATATGGGATATCGCTGTCGCGCTCGTGTGACTAACCAGAGGCCCTAGTATGAGTTTCTTTTAACCATCTCGACTTTACGGCGCTCCGATTGGCCCTTCACTGGAGCGCCGAATGCGGTCGATGCGTGAAGTCGAGATGGTTTAAAGAAACTTACTCTAGGGCCTCAGAAGCCGAACCAGTGTCCTCGCTACCGAGCGCGACAGCGACATCGCTTATATCTGAATAGGCCTTTACTCCCATATATCATCAGCTGCCTTTTATCGACTATGTTGGGGTCAGCTTCTAGTCTAACTGGACGCAGCGGAATACCAGTATTTAATATAGAGCGAACGGATTTAATATGGATGGGACTCGCTCCCCTACTAGCTCAATATACATAGTGCTGAGCATGAGGTCCTGGGTTCGATTCCCGGGTCGGGCAAAGTATTATTGGGTTTTCCTATCTGGAATTTCTCAGTAGCAGCCCGGAGTCTGGATTTGTGCCCGGTTGATGGCAATAGGCTCGCCCCCTATTACATGGGACTTAACATAACTGGCGAAATGTGGGTGTACCTGCTACAGGTACACCTCTGCCCAACCCTTCGGGGAAACACGCCTATGTTATGTTATGTTATGTTTAATGTTTTATTGTAAGGGATCTAATTGTCAAGTCAATTTTCGGTATCTCATTTGAGAGCAATTTTAAAAGCCCCTGTGTTGAATAGTAATTACTATCATGGCCAGCAATTAGGATATTGATGGACAATCGTGAAAATATGAGTCCATCAATGCCTGGTTGCGGCCAAGGTTTGTATAGTACTTTTCTCAAACAATGCGCAGAAATTCAAACTAAGTAAATTAATTATCCCTCTCACAGAGAGGAGGCCTGTGTCCCAGCAGTGGGAACATCTATAGGCTGATGATGATGATGATGATGATGAAATTAATTATAAATTCCAGAATCAATGACGAAAAAATAAAAATTGTCACGCGCCAATATGTTCATTTGTTTCTTCTTTACTAAACAGCTCTGCTGTTGCTAAGCCAATTCGAAATTTAAATAAAATCTTTGATAAGTTATCTCCTTGGTTGCCATGTGTTGAAGTAAAAAGTTCGTTCCATTTTTAAATAACACGACAGATATGAGTTTTCATTGTCATTTATTTAGCTTTTGAACACGACAGTTATGGATTTTCACAGTAACATTGTCGGCCGCATATTCGCTTGTTTTTTACCAGTATAGCAATTTTGATTTTTTAGAAGCCCAAAAGTCTGACAACTAGTCTTACCAGGGGTATCGTGTTACCTAGTAACTAGGTTGTGGAGGTCAGATAGGCAGTCGCTCCATGTAAAATACTGGTATTCAGCTGCATCCAGTTAGACTGGAAGCTGACCCCAACATAGTTGGGAAAAGGCGAGGCAGATGATGATGATATCAATTTTGATTTAACTCGAAGAAGGTTGTCAAAATTATAAGGAGGAGCTCGTGGCTAAGTACTAACAGCCGCACAGGTCGATCCATTGGTTTAAGCTACACTTGCCGGGGTTGGTCTGTGGATGCCCGACCATTTCTACATACCGAGACTCCTCTGTGCCTCGGACGTTAAGCCGTTGGTCCCGGCTGTCATTCGTGGATCTTTGATAGTCGTTACAGGTCGTCAGAAGCCCGAAAGTCTGACAACCAGTCTTTCCAAGGGGTATCGTATTACCCAGTTACTGGGATGTGGAGGTCAGATAGGCAGTCGCTTCATGTAAAATACTGGTATTCAACTGCATCCGGTTAGACTGGAAGACGACCCCTAGATAGTTGGGAAAAGGCTAGGCAGATTGAAGGTTGTCAAAATAATTATTTAATTTCCAAGCATGTTTGAGTATTATTATTTATTTTTATAAGAAATTAAGTGTTATATTTGATTTAACTTCAATTAGTCTCGTCCCCTATTACACAGTAAGCCCCATAGGACTTAAGCATAACTAGCGAAATCTAGAAATATATATATATACACCTCTGCCCATCCCTTCGGAAAATACAGTAATGTAAAGTAAGTTTTAAATTTTTCATGTCATATAATTATGTTTTCATAGTTTAACTCAATGTCCTCCTCTAAGCTATTATGTAGAAAGACATCATAAGCTAACCTCCCACTTATCCATAGCCTGCACGCGAAGCGCCTAAAACAAACAATTTATGAAAACAAAAGCTTGCATAGAACGCAAGTTGGATTTCAAATAGCTCGTAGCAAAAAGCGTAGCAAAGTGCTACGAGCGCTACGAGTTATGATAATATTTGCTTTCAATTACTAATTAGGATATTATGCCGTTGTTTCAATTACAAGTAATCAGTGTTAATGATAGACTGAAGCTTGTGAGGTCTTCTTTGTCGTTTCAGTTCATATTCTTAAGTCATCATCATTAAGTCATTTTGAGTTTTAATTTTGATTGTATTTAAATTTTTATGTTAATCTTATTTTTATTGAATTTTGCATAATTTTATTCCAATTCTATTTTAATTTTATTTGTAAATGTGTATGCCTATTCTAATAATAATATGAGCCTATAATATGTTACTCGAAATAAATGATTTGAATTTGAATTAACATTGATTTCAACAAAAATACTACTTGACATTCGATTTTTTGTATAAGTCAAGCTTTTTAATTTTTCCAATTTTTATTCTTTTTGCAGGAGTAAGAGGCAGTGGTGGCCCAGTGGTGTCGACCCCAACTTAGGTCGTGAGTTCGAACCCAGGCAGGCACTTTGCTTTGTGTATTTAATTTCATTACCACTGCTCTCAAAACGATGAAGGAAAACATCATGATGAAACCGGCATGTCCTAGAACCAAAAAATTCGAAGACATTTGACATCCACCAACCTGCACTGGACCCGCGTGGTGGATCATGGCCCAGTCCCTCTCACAGAGAGGAGGCCTGTGTCCCAGTAGTGGGAACATTATAGGCTGATTATGTTTATATTTGTTTTTGCCACATGCTTTTGTAGCATTGCTGCATGTGTTTCGGTTCGAAGAGTAGGTAGGACCTACCTTCCTTTGAGAAGGTGTAAGTGCTGGTTACATTATAGGTTCAAGAAGTATTTTATCCTTTAATTTTGAGGCCAAACAACTCACAGGCAAACCTTCTTGATATTGCCGAAGTAATTTTCATTACAGTTACACGGGCTTAATGCCCGGGATTCACGAGGCTAGTTTTTAAAGCTAAGATAGCAAGCAAGAACCTTTGTATTCTATCATGGCTTGGCACAAGCCAGTGCTGTTTACACGATGCTAGGAATACAAGGAAATGCATTGCGGAGACTTAGTCCGTAGAGTTAAATGATCCGATTGGGTGTTATCTTCGCCGGCCACACGAGGTAAAATACACAAGCCAAGATAGTAAAATCGTTGGTAGGGGCGCTATTAGCTCAAAAATAGAACCCCATCCTATTAAACTATCCTGGCTTGAGACGGTCGCTTACTAGCTTTCTCACTAGCATATTAGCCTCAAAATTAAGCTAATTCTGTATACACGAAGTTACGAGCTTGCTAGCTTACTATCCTAGTTTCAAAAACTAGCCCCGTATCCCGGGCATTATTAACTTACTAGCTAGACAGTAAAAATATCGCTATCTCCAAGTGGATGTTAACCCTCCCACTCGTAAGTTCCGATCTGTACCGAATTGATTACTTCGACTAGCATGAGAACACATGTTTGTGTTAGAACTAATGTCTGCACGGCATATTTCTGATTAGGTAATAGTTTGATCTACGCTTAGTTCCGGTATCACTAAATAACACTTGGTACGTAAGAAAAACTAACACACTTGGTTTCCGAAAGGCCACCAGAGGTAAAACAGTTTTGTCTGTCGCAAATAGCTTTCCTGTTGATTTTTTGCAACTTTGATTACCATGAAAGTGTTTTTGTCTTGCTGCACGAGTGCATCATTGATTATCATAACATAACATCCTCCATCCATTATTACTCCTCTTACTTCCAAAGGGTTATCATACTTATCATTATCGATGCGGGCTATCATTGATTTCATAAAGCTGTGGCGTCATCTATAATGCCTCATGCGAACTACGCATCACAAATTCAAATACTTTATTGCGAACTAAGTGTACAACATTTTGAAGATGTTAACAGTAGGTAGGTTCTTAGAACTTAGTTGCCTGTAAGGCATTGCAATTAAACGGTTATAAAAATATAATGAAAAAAATATAAACATACTCAATATTCCAGTTATACATTATATTATATTAATTATCACACGTCAAGCAGAGTTTACCGCGCGACGAGTATAAATACAACGTCCCGACAACAATCGTCGTCCTTTCCGACCCAGATGACCCCATAACACTCCTCCAGGAGCAGAATAGGGCCACCAGTACAGTATATAAGAACAGACGCCTCCCGTCATTCCGACCTCGCCGCCGAGGTCCTTTGCGATCGCGACCGCGTCCCCGAGTCAATGAAACTCCTCCCCGACCCTTGCTTGAAAACGAGGTGCCAGCAGTTGTTGCAGCTGAGCACGTAGCTTTAAATATAATCATGATGAAAATCTAAGTTTGATCCAGCCTGTCCCCTCTTGCTGTCCTCCCCTCAGCGATGCCCTAAGCCGAGGTTCGTACCCCACAGGGGGTGCCCTTAGCGAATGTTCGCCTAATTTTAATTTAGAATAGTTTATGCCCCTAGCTGGAGGCTTTAAGTGTAGAAGCTTAAGGCACCCACAGGAAAGTCCGGTTAAGCAGCCAAGACCTCAGTGGTCAAAACTGCAAGATGGCCCTAGTTAACAAAAAAACAACCGTCGTATTAATCTGATCCAGCCTGTCCCTTGCTGTCCTGATCCAGCGACGCCCTAAGCCGAGGTCCGTACCCCACAGGGGGGCCCTTAGCGAGTAGTCGCTTAGTTTCTAAGTTTTAGGCCCTGGCTGGAGGTTTTAATTTATTGAGGCAGCCACAGGAAAGTCCGGTTAAGCAGCCTGACAAACTCCAAGGTCGACCTGCAAGATGCCATACAAAAAAAAAACAATCTTCATCATTAGACACAATAACCGACTGGTTTGAGGATCCTCCCTTTTATATGGAGGATGAGTGAACTTTACACCCTGTTCCATAAACCTCTATAAAGCAATGGTACAAGTAGGTAGGTACTTAGTTTATCAAAATACAGTGTGCATACAGCCTAATATTTTTACCTCTTCAATGACTCTTTGGGATTTCCAGAGTCGCCAATTAGGTGTTAAGAATTTTATGATCGTTACGATGATTTGACGACCTCCATGTTGAAATTCGTCAATTGTTTTGACGCCCACATTATAATTTAATCGATGTTTCAAATCATTCGTTTATAATAATAATCGATTTCCACATAGTTTCGGTCCATAATAGGTTGTTCAAGGTTCAGATCTTGGGGCACAAAGAGTATCCTACCAACTGTTCTATGAAGTTCGAAGTTCAAATGATTATCTTGGGACCATAATTTTGACTATAGATTGAATGACATTGATTTTTAACTAACTTCGAAAAACGAAAAATTACTTTAAATTCGGAAGTCGGTGGCAAAAAACGAAAATTCAAAACCAAAGTAATTTTTCACTTTGTAGTGTTTTTTTTTGTAAGTCCATTTTTTTTTTCCAAACATCATGAAGCATTAGCAAATACTCACCTTCTTTCGATACTTACGACCTCTTTCGAGCTGCCCGCTTGTTGTAACGTAATCCTCTTATCAGTTAGTAGGTGCGCTGCTTGCCTATGGAAGCAAACTTCCTCATTCGTGTTGCCACGAGATTTATCTACAATAATATATGGTTCAAGCCGTGCTAAAAAGATAGGTAGGGGTGCTGACCTCCAAAGTGCGAACTTTTTTAAATAGAGATGATTCCTGGGTCAAAAAAAACAACCATTTAGTCCGTCAGTCAGTTAATAAAAAAATCTTAGACACGTATTTTTTGCTTCATCATATTAATAAAAAAATACTTAGATAAAACGCATTAAAGTTTGGAAGTTTCGCTACGTCACAAGTAAGTATAAAATCTACATACTCGTGACGTCATGGCACATTTTAACTCAATGTATCGCCGTAATCTTTTGATCACGTAAAAAAAGAAAAAATACGTGTCCAATATTTTTTTTAAATCTACCTGACGGACAAAAAAAATTGTCAACATCCCTATTAAGATAAAGAGAAAGAGTGGCTTTTAATTCTTTTTTTTTTTTCGTCTTTGCAATAAAAGACATAAAAGTATAAATAAGTTTGGGCGTGTGCATGGTACTGCCAGGAAAAATGATTCGTTTCGTCAGGAATAAGATATGGCTATTTGAATATCGGTCTTTTGTTAAAGACAGTGATGTAGGGATATTTTTAAGAAATATACAACATCATACTTCTAATAAGTAGGTTCAATTAATGAAAGACCTAATTTTTTTCTGATATAAATAAGTTGAGGGGAAGAGGGTAGAAATAAATCTAAACAAAGCACTTTAGAACACATAATGTTTATTTACACTAAGTAATATTCACATAGTTGAAGCACAGATTGTGCCTATTGTAAAACGTTACATCAAACGTTACATTAAGTAGCTGTAAGTTATCATAGTAGGAACAAGAAGACACTATCAGATCAATACCATTGCTTTCAAGAAAAACATAATAATTATCTATGGAAGCGGTAAATATAAATTCAAAAATGGAATATAGAGATGTAGAGCGTTACAAAATAACGATTCTTTAGTCGATTAATCTTATATCGATTGCAAAGTGTGTTTGTATTTATTACAATTAAATTATGGAATTGACCTTAGTAGTAATTAACAAATAATAAAGGAAAAATATACGTAATTAATTGTTCCGTGGAGAAAACATGATCTTGTTATTATTTTTATAAGTACATACAATGAAACGTCGTCAGTATTGTAATTAATTGATGAAACTTTACAATGACGACGTGGAATTCATAAATAGGGAAGAATAGTTTAGTTAATATACTATACAGACTGATTTCTAGTCACTATAAAATGTAACTAACACAAATGTCAAGTCACATTTTAAATAGCTAATTAATACAAAAGTATTTATTGAATAGTTACAAAATATTGACGATTCATTCAATTAGTGATATAACTGACTAATAATGATTTATTTACACAATGCATACAAAATTGTAAAACTGGAAAATAATTATGTTGCTTACGCTTAAAATCATTGTACATTTTTACGACTTGCCTTCATTATTTTGCACGTAACGGTGTTAAAATCACATGAAATTACTTAGTCATTACCATTAATATTCGTTCTCTATTGCTGGTAGTTAATTAGTAGAAATCCACAATTTCAACCAATTTAAAATTAGTAATTACACTTACTAATTAAAAATTAGATAAGATAGGTAGGTACTATACACTTCATCAACTTCGTACTTCTCATTAAGATTATAAAACTACGCTTTAAGTTTTAATTACTAAACAAACTACCTTTACATTAATATGTACAATAGCAACGTAAGCTGGAACTTGTAACTGGCCCACAGATGATGTAATTTTATCATAATTATTGCACATTTAATGGAAAATTCTTATTTCAGTATCTACATGTCCAAAACTATTCACTGTTTCGTTGATTTCAATAAAATTATTGTTGTTCCACAAGCCAGTTAATAATCCAACAAAAATAAATAATTTAGGAATATCTCTATAAAATATTAAGTACTTAAATAATAAAATCAACTATCACATTTATTTCGAACGAAGCTTCATAAGTTTTGTACAACAATACACTACGGTCAACTAATACTATTTACAGACGTATTAAATAGTGATGTACTTTACGAAATACTATTAATAGTGGAGATAAAAACATCTAACGTCACTAAAACGTTCGTATTGAAATTGTAACACATTGTCACTTTAGTCGATTCGACTATCGAGTTAATAGTCGAGCACGCGCCGATCGTAGTTGGCATCGTTTGCGATCGCGCGTGAGGCCTCGTTTCATTTGGACGCGTTCACTACAAGGTTCGTGGCCGCCTCCTCACTAGCGCCTATGCTCATGGCTTTCTTCTTCAGAATGCCCAGGTCAGTCACGTTTTCTAAGAAGCTCTTGTGAGCGGACAATACTTTAGCACTTTCCACATCTTTTTTTAACTCCTCCATATCTCGTTTCAACTTTGCTCGTCTGTTTTGGAACCATGTGATGACTTGAGCGTTGGAGAGCCCCAGAGAGCTCGCGATCTCGTCTCTGTCTGCGGGTGAGAGGTACTTCTGATACAGAAACCGTTTCTCCAGCTCAAAGATCTGGTGGTTGGTGAAGGCTGTTCGAGATTTTCGTTTCTTCTTGGGCTGCGGCCTCGAGTTGAAGAGATTCAGGTGATTTGACTGACCATCTGGAACAAAAAATCAAAGAATTAGTTACGGTTATTAAGTTATTAACTATGTGTAAAAAAGAATTTAGTAAGTGGCCAATTGACAAGGTATTAAAAGGAAAAAAGTTGCGTTAAACGATGGAATCAAACGAGTTTGTTGATTAGTCGAATTTACATATATTTTTTGTTACTAACGAAGTGCCTTTCTCTAAAGTTAACGTTTATAGCAAATCCGTAGGAGTTATGGAAAACAACAAATATTTTAAGGAGTATTACTATCGAGCAGATCTGCAACTTAAATCAAATTCATATTGCAGATTCTTGACATAATGTTTGATTACGAAGTCAACAACTCCTATTGTGAATGTAACCCTTTTAATTCTAATGAAGCCTAGCCCTATAAATCTCAAAATGACCTCTCAAAAGGTGTCACAGAAATCAGGTTCCATACAAAAAGATTAGAAGTAAAAGTAGGGTTGTAGAGGCGCAGACGCACAGATAACCACTCACTCGTTATCAGGCACTAAAACATCAGACTCTATGACAGCGCAATAAAAGGCCCGCAGCGCTAAAATGTTACTGTTCCCTCGTAAAAGGCACTATAAAACACACCCAGGTATCGTTACATTTTAACGAGCCGAGAATCATATACGGGCCGTCGGTAAAACAGTTTTATAATAATGAAAAAACAATCAAATAGGACAATGTAGCTAATTTTGTTGCAAATATGCTAGTGGTCTAATTGCGTTCTGTTAGCTTTTTAGACGTCAACGTTTATTTATAATGTATCGGTAATAGTAGCTAGATATAATAGGTGTTCAATAAATTGCTAATACAAATTCATTAAAGGTAGGTGTAATTGTGTAGTTAATTGAAGTTGGTTATGGGTTGCAGTTATTAAGTATTTTATGATCTGGAATGTAACACCGTCATCGATAGCTAGGAGTTTGCTCATTCCTTTATGGTAATTACCTACAATTTAGCTTTTTGCTTTTATTGTACAAGGTGTTCCCTTTGATATCCTTCAACTCATTAATGAGACCATGTCAAAGAATCAACTGGCATTTGTTTAAATATATGTTTTTTTTTATTTTTTTCATTTAAAATATTTCGACATAGTCACGATTATTTATGTAAAACACCCTTACAAAATATAAAATAAATAAATGTGGTAAATATAAAGAATTTGAATTTTTTTTTGAATATTGCATTGAACAAAAATAACACGTTGCATTTTCTTACCTTTAAATATGAATTTTGGTTTGAATGAAAATGATTTACTCGTACTTGTCAACGAAACTTAGATACACACATCGAGAGTGTTATCTTGTGTTTCGACAATAAAAAATAAAAAATTGGCAGTTGATTCTTTGACATGGTCTCATTAATCCCCTAGAGTTATGGGATATCAAAACGAACACGTTGTATAAAACTGCTGTAACCTTTTGACAACGGTCAACTGCAGATCTATTGTATAAAAATCTCTCCTTGAAAACTTAATTGAAGTGAGCTGTCATTAGTGTCACTCCCATGGAATGACAGCTCACTTCACATAAGTTTTCAATGTGATATTTTTACAGAATTTACCGGTTGATTTCATAACGTATCCCATTTCCCATTTCAAATCTGCGACTATTTCACGAAAATGAATTGATTAATTGACAAGTGCATTAACACGGTGTTTCCAATATTTTAATATGTACCTAAAAACAATTTATAATAGAGATATAACGCCAGCCATCATAATAATTAATAACAGTTACAGAAAAAAAAACAAAAACGTTTCTTAAGTGCTTAGGTATTTAAGTTTGGTAAACATTTTCCACGCCTGTTAAAATTCAATTTTCTATTTACTGCTCTGGCAATAAACATAAAGGAAATGAAGACACAACAATGGCGCTATCTCAACATCCGGCCTATTTTGTATTATCTGTGTTTCAAATTGCACAGGGCGCGTAATTATTTTTTTTTTGAAATTAACTTGTTATTGTTTTTAGGTTTGCTTTGGTTGATAATGTGTAACGTGTCGGAATTCGAGATAACAATACAATGCTATCATAAGCATCGGTTTTGTGTTTCTTCGTGAATAACGTCATTGACTAAATTTAAATAGAAATAGCCAATGGTGCCGATTCTCTTGTTCACAAACTAAACTAAATTTAAGTTCAGTGCATCTTTTTCTTTCTATTTCATTAAGAAGAAGAAGATAAATTTTAGTTTAGTCCTGTCAAATTAATTAGCGCTTGACGTAAATTGACGTAATTTTAGTAGGCAAGTTTTTAATCACGTCTAAACTTGTATGGAGTAGTGACAGGCGCTGATTAATTTGACAGGACTAAACTAAAATTTATCTTCTGTCCTTTTATTAATGAAATAGAAAGAAAAAGATGCACTGAACTTAAATTTAGTTTAGTTTGTGATCATGGGAATCGACACCATTGTCTTAACATGGGACTTAAACATAACTGGCGAAATGGTGTAGTAACTATAGGTAGGTACACCTCTGCCTTTATACCCTTCGAGGATTACAGGCGTAAATGCATAATGTTATGATATGTGGCCATAATGTATTTGATAGAAATTCTCAGGGTATTTGCATTATGACGTGCAACGAAAAAAAAATCGTAACTTATAGTTTTGTAATGCGATACATCATTAAGCCATTGATAACAAAATGGTACCAACTCTATCGTTGTACTTTAAAGTACGTACATACTCATGCCATGCAGAAATCAATAAGTGACACTTCAAGCGCGAAACAATCATTAGAATTGTTTATGGTCATTAAAAAAGTATGAATACAAAACGCGACCTCCTCAGAGATGTTTTGCGCGGGAATTTGCGTGGTTCACCACAGATATTAATAAAAAATAACTCTTAAAATAATGTGCGTCGTTAAGTAAAACTGCCTATGCATTGTCGGATTTATTGGAATTCACAACATTGAAGTTAATGCATAAAAAAATTGACCACACGTTAAAAGAAAATTTTATGATTTTTTTAACGCTAAGTAAAGTTGGTTTGGCGATAAAAGCATTCGTCATATTAGCACAATTTGATGATTAATCTTTCAGTATGTTGTAGTGAGTCATTTATCATTGTTAAAATATTTAAATTACGTCCGTTTTATGTTGGTAAATTATAAGTTCTGATGTAAACCGATGCTACTTCTGTTTTCCAAGAATAAAACATTTTGTTAGTACATATTGTCCTTAATATAGCGTCAGATACTTTAACGAATTTAAATTCGATTGCATTCCGAATTCTTTTAGAGAAACCTGATATAAAATATTGGTTACCTATAGCACCTACTTAAGACAAGACACCTACCTCTATAAGACATTTAACAAGTTTTTATCAAACGACTGGATCAAAACAAGCGCAAAACAAGTTGTCTAATAAATAACAAGGAAATTAATTAGCTACATAAAACCTTTTTGTACACAGTCTACATAACACTGGCCACATTATTTTATTCAAAGAATTAAATGTTCGCTAAATAACTTTTTAAAAATAGAATCCGATACATCAAAAGAATCCATTACTACAAACAGGACATGAGATGCATGGAGTGGTAATTAAATAATAAAACGAATCCCTTCCCATTTATCAGATGTCAGCCACATTCAGCCACCGTCACGTCTTATTAGCGAAAATTATAAAAAGAATTTATTTTTGTAGTAGGTATGTAGGTACTGGACGTTGTCTTGAGAAATTGGGGGCTGATTCACCTAATCTAGGTGGAATTGGTACACCTAACATATTCTGCGAAAACCGCTTCAGGAACTATTATGTTGGCTTAGAAGTTAAAAAAATGTGGTAACTGGTAAAGGAACTTGACTGGGTTTAATTTTTTTTTAAACTCACGCTCAGCCAACTAGGACACTTAGAAATGCCTATGTCCATTTCATAGATATTCTTTTAGATTTTTTATTTAATATTGCAACAACTTTTCCTCCAAAACCTAAAGTCCGGGGCACATCGTCCGCTAACAGTAAAGGTTACCTCAATAAAGATCGCCGGCTGTATTAATCATCGCCTAATCGTATCCTTAGCGAATTCGAACCTCAATTACATGTGAATCAAACGGGCAAAGTGCGAAAAAAGAGCCGACCCTAAGACATCGTTAAAGACTTGGCAAAAAACATGGAATCAGTCACGGTGAGAATCACCTGACCAGCTGTGTCACTTGGTAGCTTAATGGCTGGGAAGATTTTTGGAGATATAAAAGTTGCTCTAAAAATCATTTAGAAAGAAATGAAGACAAACCTGAGTCAAGACTCTAAGGCCCGTATAACAGAACCTCACTCAACACTCAAGCACTACTTAGAACTCGTTTCAACCAATCAAAAGGCTTTAAACGAGTTTTAAGTAATACTTGAGTTTTGAGTGAGGTTCTGTAATACGGGCCAAAACTGCAATGATGCACACACGCGCAACAACACAGTTTCAAAGTCAAAATAGACAATATGTACCTACCTTAAAAAAAAAGTTTTTGTCTATGATAAGCCAAGCCGTATTGTTTCCGGCGCACTTAGACCTAAGTCAATTTTAAAACAAATGAGTTCCTTTTCGTATTGTGAGCTGTCACTTTGAGATTCGAAATGAATTTACAGAACTACGGTTCTTGTATCAATCTTGTCGTGATATGTCAGTGCTGCCAATTTCCTTATTCAATTAATTAAAAGAGGAAGGTACTAAGTAATTATAATACATGATTTGTTATGACAAGCTTATCACACGATAAATGGATCATAACAAGAACCGATTAATTTTCGCTTTCAATAAAAACATTGCAACAAAAACGAACACTGCAATAAACTTAATTAATTGCATTTTTTCATCTAAAACGATGTCAATAAAAACACGTAAAGAAATAAAGCTCTTCAGAATTGCAAAGGTCGAGAGACAATCATTCCAACCGCATCATTTATCAGAATTAAGCTGAATCTTAATTCCATCAAAAGCTGGAGAGAATCGAGACTTCCTTCATCGTTTTATTTTGTCATGGATGTTGCTTTACGTACTTAATTAATTCCTCAATAACATCACGTAGGGTTTTGTGTGTGAGGGGCATCGGACTGACCCTTTTCTTCTCTCAAAACACCAAGAAAACCGGTACAATCATCTTTGTACCATCCATTGCTTCATCATAACGCGCGAGTCAATAAAACATTTTGAAGGAGAGCGCAATCGATACCGGTTAACCAATCGCATCGTTGTTCGGTGTTGCCATGTAGATTGGCTCGTAATCAATGGAGTTGCCAGTTCTGAACGGATCGATACGCACGTAAACGTGTAGTTAAAGGTCGGTTTTGTTTTGCAGCGAACGGTTAAGTGAAGAGCGAAGGGTTAAGTGGTGACGGGTTGGGTGCAACTAGCCGGCGAATAGCGGAGTTATCGAGTCGTTACAAATGAGATCAATGATTTTTATGCCAGTTACTTTGGCTAGCGGAAAATTAAGGTGAACTTGGGGCAATTGTTCGTCACACTAGTTTCAATTCTTTTTTTTTTTGCAGGTCTTTGATCTTTTGATCAATGAGAACTGGGCACATTAAAAATGACAATTGATCGCATTTCCTTTCATTTTGACAGTTCAGTCACGTTCATTGCGTTATTTACGTTGTTGAGCAGACAAATTTATCAAACATATGTAGCGATGGATTAGGAATTTCCTTCAAAACTTTTGCCATTGATAGTGTGTCATACAATTATGATGTTGTTCATAGTAAGTAGCTGACAAAGTATCTGTGTGTACTATCAAAATATCTTTTGAAAGTTTTCTGCAACTGCATTATTTTTTATCACTGTCAAATTATGTCATGTTCGTTGCACTTGCTCGCCTTAATCAACCCGCGTCCTTATTCTGTACCATCGTGATATTTGAACAATAGTGTTGGACAGCTCCTTAACGACCACAAATTGAATGTCCTGTCCAGTTTTTTCGATCGTACACCTTGTTATTCGGAGCCCAAGACACAATGGAAAGGCTCTTTTTCTTAGATCGCACGCTCATTTGGACTTATACGCGAAAAAAGCGTAGCGAAATTGGGTTCTATGTGAGATGCATCGTTTTTTTTTTAACACTGATTGATTAGATGGTCCTGTCTATCGATTTTTTCAACTCGATTGAAAACAATTCCCGATTATTCGAATATAAGTTATCTTATCGAGTAACTAAATCCGTGATGTTTCTTAATTGAATTAGTTTATTTTTGTTAAATATTTAATCTCTTGTATAGATTGAAATATCACGTGTTATATTAATTGAATAGTTAGATTATTTTCGTGTTAAAAGGATTAAAAATTGATTATTGTTTTTATACAGTAATCTTTAGGAGGCCATAAGGCTAATCGGCTTTTCGATGTTTTTGCATCTCTAAATGCATAAGTTTTTGTTCTAAGACCACGTAATTATTCGGCTAATATGGCTATGGCTTCCGATAGCGGCTTCGCCCGCGTGAGATCTTTATAAATTATAGCCTATCTACGCCCCACGGTTTCACCCGCATAAATCTTGATCCTGTAAGAATATCCGGATAAAAACTATCTTATGTCCTAACCCAGGTCATGTTCTACTCATGTGCCAAATTTCATCAAAATCCGTTCAGCCGTTTAAGCGTGAAAGCGTAACAAACAAACATTCAAACCGACTTTCGCATTTATAATATTGGTTAGGATTACTTTTTTTATTGTTTATAAATAGTAACTGGCTGTACCAAGTGGTGTGATTTTGCAAGTTGCAAGTGAAACCGGTCTAGTGACCACAAGTCATACTTACATTGTTACACTGTATCCTTATACAGACTAATGTGTTGAAAGTCATACCTATATTAATATAATTTTAATAACGTAATTCACGAAACAGCAAAGCAAAAAAACGAACAATAAGTATGTACTATCAATACTACTACACTGTGTTCATTGACCAAATACAGAGATGTAAACATAAAAATTATGACACGGAACCTGACGGACGATGACCATAAATAAACCCAGAGTAAAAAAATAACACCAATTTGTTCTTTATAAATGGCATAAACTTTTACAAACAAAAGTATTTTCGTAAAATAATATAAAGATTAAAGATAGATTACTCGATAATATCCTTTTACCCGATTAATATGCAAAATGCATTCGTAAACGTAATTACGGGAACTATGGATAATAACCAGGTAGCTACCAAAAAATAGAAATAAATGAAATAATATGAAGTTGTTTGATTGCATGAATACGAATGAACGTGCTCACTTTAATGACTGTTATTTTATATTGTTTTATAAAAACCATTCTTGTATTGCGTTTTTGTTTTGTACAATCATGTTAATTTGAAAATGCTGTGACTTGAATGTGATTAGTGTTTGCTAACAAATTGTTGTGTGTCGGCAATGACGTTATGTGTAACCAATATGCATAGACAAAAAGTATTGTTTTGAATAATGAGTTTCTTGCCCGTCCTTTTTTAAAGGAACTCACTACGCTTTGGAATGGGCAACTAACTTATTGCTGCTCTTATTTTTTCTAACACGTATAATAATGCCGGCTCTGTCAAGCGTGGATTATGTGCTTGCCAATACAACTTTGCGGTAATTTTTTAGAGTTTTCTCGTTAATCGATTATAATAATACCTACATGTTGAATATTCAATATTATCGCAACTAAATTCTAAAAATTAACTGAACCGATTTCTTCGAACTAAGATAGTGCTACAAACACGACCGGGAGAAAAACATTAGATTACTTTATATTAGTGCACTTGAAGTAGTTCCTCTAGGCTAGGAGGCAAGGCTAAAACCATCAGAAGCTGGACAACAGCATCATCATAAAAATAATACTGAATAATATTTGCAATTAATGTATAGAACTGTCAACACATCTCCTACAAATTAGTCTCTTAATTCTAATTATATACCCAGACATGTGTCACATCTTAGATTTGGTATCAAAAAACGTCACAACACGGCCATTATCAAAACACAGCACAAAGCGTCTCCATCTTAACGGGTGAGTTCTCACCACGGCCTATTTCAGCCGACTCCGACTGTTTCGAGTTAGTGTGTCGTTTGAGTTGCCGCCGCAAAATGGTGCGTGACATATAACGATGTTTTTGCTTCTTAATTAGGGATAAGTATCCGGTTAAGACGATTTTTTTGGTGTTTTTAAAATTAGTTGTTTGTAGTTTGTGGTTAGGAGAATGGTTTGTGAAAAGTTGAGGAGGAAAATTCATTCACTTAATCAGTAGGCACTAAACTAAGTCGTGACAATTCTTTTGATTTTTTAGTGTGACTGTTTCATTAACCATATATGTAGATTAGGAGAACTGCCAAAAATCATGTTTTCATCAGATAAGCGACGAAAATTGTGCGGTGAAAATAAAAAAAGTACCAACTGCCAATTTGACAAACGAGTGAGTTGCGGTCGAATCGAATCGAAACGATCACAGACGATTCGGTTTGTTGCGGTTGCTTCTCGGAATCCATGTCAAAATAATATTCGGATTCTTTCCAAGATTGAGTTTTTTTTGCGTACTTGACGACCAGAATTGATTGTGAAACAAAAAAAATACTATTTTTCGGATGATTTCATTCATTTTAATTGAACAGTACGCTTCGCGGGCCTGGGTTGCTGCGTTAATGTAAATCTGGCACGATTTCAGTGTGCATGCATTATGATATCGATACGCGAATTGATGTAATAAATAGCATCTTTAATGAAAGCAGGGCATCATAGTTATCATTTCAATGAGTTTCTTTATTGCCGTTATGAATTTAAACGATTCATTAAATCATCTTTTCTGCCATTTTGTGTAATAAATAACATTCAATGCAATAAGATTGAAAATAATTGGCATGGCTAAATGTCTTCTATTTTATTTGATATCTTTCGATGAATTAATTGAAGGAAATTGCTAAATAGGTACTAGGAACACAGAAGAAGAGAGGGATAATCTAATAAAACAATCGAAGTTTAACCACATTCTCACGGGTGCCTGTTCACACGGACTGAACATTCGGGTGCTGTCCACAACACGTCGGACCTTCTGGTTTCACGGCCCGTTGGCTACCAGATTACGATGAAAAAATCAAATCGTTTTTACAACAAAAATCGTGTTCAAATTACAACTCTGTTTGCAGTCTTAGTTTATTTTGTAAGATATCGGTAAGCGTCGGTAAACCGCTGGGAAATGCTCAATAGAAGTCACTCAATTTCGAATAAGTCAGCATGACTTTTTGTAGTAACGGTATTTCTAAAATTAGAAAATGCTTTGCCAATTTTATTCAAAAGTATAAACCATTTCAGTAGTCTGGAACAGCGCTTGAAACTAAGCTGCATAGTATGTAAAAACTTAGAGGAAGTAATTATACAATATGCATTGTTAAACAGGAAAAAGGTGCAACGTCCAAAACAAAACAACAAACAAAACCCAGAGAAAGCCGGAAGAATCTCGAATCTGAGTAAAAACAAAATTGCCATATACTTCGTTCTGCACTATGTCATACAAAACGAGTCATAAAGACGTTCACATTTGCATGGAGTATAATTGAACCGATACATCTACTCGATCATTACCGACCATTAAATTATTTTAATTAATTAATGGTTAATATCAGTGTGTGTGACAAACGCTAGTACTGCGCATAAAGGTTGTCTGGCCCACGCCACAATGCCACAATGTCTCATTAGTAACAATTAGTATGGCATAAATTACTAGACATTGTCTTTGCGCGTTGGCGGCGTTCACTGCTATTATTGTCTATGATACTTAGTAATTTATAAAGATTAATCTATGGATCATAGGCGGTTTATCGTTTTTGACTTTTTGTTTATCAAGTGTTTAGTTGTTTTTGATGAAAAGTTGTAATAAAATCTGTTCTATTTAAAGAGATTTCTGAATTGCCGAATTAAATGGTCATAAAATACAGAATGTTTTTATAAAATCTAACATATTAAGGCAATCATCAGATTAGTTTCAGATATTTTTTGGGAAAAAACCAATACAATTAAAAATCACAGACTTAAAACCGTTAGCGGTCTCTCAAAGTTGGCGCCAAAATATCATGGATACAAAATCAATTTTCAAATGTTTCAGCCACATAAATCATAGGCGCTTACTAATTGTCCGTATTACACATACCAGCACGCATTCTAATTTTGAATTTGAAAGAAAGCCCATTGCTACAAAAAGGCGGTATTGTGGACAAAAACGTTGCACGCGTGGTGTATTCCGGCAGTTAGTGCATCGCCCGTGACTGCGTAACGACCGATGTTTATCGTTCGTCTTTAGTAAAGTCGCTTGCCGGCAGACATTTGTAAAATGTATCTATGTACTTTATTTAAATACTCTCGTTATTCATATTTCCGTATAGAGTTGTATAAAGTTGTAATTAACTTGTCAGATTTTTAACTTTGTATTTTTTGGCAGATTTGTCGGTAACATTTTATGAAAATATTATTAGCTGACCGCAAAAAAATTAAGTACCTAATCAAGTAAAATTAATGCGTATTCATACTTGAAATGCACTCATGTTCGCCCTTGTCATATTAATTTGCCTGTTACACTGATTGACAGTACCGCACAGTCGTTTAACCATTTGACATGAGTGGGGGACTTTCGAGGCCATGTTGCGTGCGTACCTCATAAAACATAAAATAAATACATGCGTACTTAATATGTACATTACAGCTTATGTACCATTAAGATTCCTATCTTCCTTCACGCTGCCGCTGCTGCATTTACCATACTTTGAATCTTTGTACAATAGACGATAATATGAGTACTTAAATGATTATTTAAATTGAAGCTGTCGACTATATTTTGCATGGAAATTACGACAAAACCCTGGGACTTACGAGGAATCACTTGTAAGGCATAAATTGCAGTGAATCATAGAATCTAATAATGTTTATGTACTTTATATTACCCTTGGGGTTAACCGTGTATTATGCAGAGCTAACTTAAATACAATTTACTTTCCAGGGTGGACAAAGTTGATAGATTTGTAGATGGTAATGATACGCAGTACCCTCTTAGACATCAAATCACGGCTTTTATGACAAATTGACGTACGTAATGTAAAACGCAATTCGCTTGAGGCTAACTCTCTTTGAAGCAGAAATAAAGTTTTGAATTTTATTTGCTACACAAGAAAATTAATCAAATAAAAATTGTATACACTAGTACTTTATAGAAAATATCTTTTACTATAAATGAAACCATAAAAAACCATTTAGCTCGTTCAAGAAATTTATAATACAATCTCAGATATTTAGTTAAGTGATTCGGTTGAAAGACTCTTTGAAGTTTCAGTAGACTGATAACGTTTTTTTAATACCTCTTCAGGAACCCTAGTCAAAACAAACCGTTTGAGTCCCATTGAGAAGCCACTTGAGTTTATTGCCTCCCTTTATTTTATATTTACTGCATTTTTTGTCCTCGAAGATGTTTGGGTCTAACCACTGTGCGAGCATCAAGCGGATTATTTGAAGTGTTTTGGTGCACGTGACAGTTAATAATTGATATTTTCAGCTTTTTACAAGAACTTCAATAGCTTATTGATATTTTAGTTTTTGGGCTCATTTTTCAATTGTTTGAAGAATAAAAATGGCAGTTTGACATAATTATTTTCTAAACAAAAGCTGTCAAAATTATTCCTGAACTAACAGTTGATTGATGATTGAAAAGTAGGCTCATCATGATCTTTTTTTTGTATGACATTCCAATAAGAAATGGTAATTAGAGTGCGGGCCACAAAAGGCCGGCGGAAAATTGAGGAACAATTTTTTTTATTAATGCCTTGTTGTGCAATGACATAGACACTAGCGCCGCGTCAAATGGACTTCAGTGGTGGCGCGGACTCTAGGTAATAGATGTACCATAAACTATATATTTTTGCTTGCACTGTGTTTATCTTTCCGTCCAACCCAAGCATGAAGGTGTTAGTTTAAGACTTAAGACCTAGGGTACGTGGTTGTTCCTACTTTAGCTTGACATTATTAATACTTAGTCATTAGTTTCCACGACTTCAGTCAGTCTAGACGTGACTCAGAAAATATGGTTAACGGATTATAATAAATTTGAGTGCGAAGCGAAGAATGAATCTTGTTGAACTGTCAACTTGAATTATTGTGTATTTAACACAATAATTACTAAAAAGCGAATTTAACCAACAGGGTAATTGCGTAACGCACTAACAGTAGCGATGCCTTTAACTTTGACAGTTCAACAACTTTCATTGCGTTGTTGAGCAGACAAATTTTTCGAACATATGAAGCAATGGATTAGCAATATCCTTCAAAATGATTCAGATTGCCATTGTTTTTTTTTTTTTTTTTGCTGGGTTATTATCAAATAACTTCTCCCGCTCTGCGTGGAGCGGAAGGGCGTGTCAGACTCTTACTGACTAAAACCCACCCGGTTGCCCTGTTGCCGGGGGCCACGATGACCCTTTCGGCCCATATTCGCAGCCCCGGCAGGCATTGGCCCTAGCGGACCCCGTCAATTCTGCTGACATCTCTTTGAGGCGCGCGTGGAACACAACGCGATGTCGACCCTTAAGTCATGCCCTGCGAGTAAATATTGAATTTTTGACAGTTATTCCATACAAAAACTGTTAGACATAAATTTTATTCCTCGGATAAAAGATGACTGACTTTGGTAGAATCAATTCCAAATAAACTAATACTTACCTACATACCTACCATACCAATGTAATTACTACTTTAGTTGAAAATCGATTGATTATTTTTACATAACATAACATAACATAACATCACGCCTTGTTTCCCCGAAGGGTTGGGCAGAGGTCTCCCTGTATAGCAGGTACACCCATATTTCGCCAGTTATGTTTAAGTCCCATGTAATAGGGGGCGAGCCTATTGCCATCAACCGGATACAAATCCAGACTCCGAGATGCTACTGAGAAATTTCAGATAGAAAAACTATTATTTTGAATAAGTACATTATATTAACAATCCGAAGGAATATATTTGGCCAAAATAGGCCAGCCCTCTGGTCACGTGAAGAGTCGTCAACCGCTTGGCGATGTCTCTAAAAACTAGGTGGGTATTTGGACCCCTTCGTTTGAATACGAACTTACTCGGGTACTTTTCCATAGTAATTTCATCGCGGACACGGACACCGTTACATTCCTTACCTTGACACTGTTCAAACAATATTACCATAACGAACAGGCAATCCTATTTGTTTCAGATGTAAATAACAAACAATTTTGTTTACTCTGTTCATTTACTTTGTGTAAATTATTTCACCATCACTGGTCTCAAAACGGTGAAGGAAAACATCGTGAGGAAACCGGCATGTCCTAGAACCAAAAATTCGAAGACATGTGACATCTACCAACCCGCATTGGGCCCGCGTGGTGGATTACGGCCCACTCCCTCTCACAGAGAGGCCTGTGCCAGCAGTGGGAACATTATAGGCTGATTATGTATGTATGTTTACTCTGTTACTTTATTGTTTCTTGGACTCTATGAATTGCTAATTGGTTATTGTGTTTATATGCTAATCATCATTAGGAGGATTAATGCTGATTGGCTCATCGTAACTTATACCATAATATGAAGTAGTCAAAATCTACATTGTTTTGTAGGATTTATAATCCTTAGTTTCTATTTCGACGTTATTATTGAGAAAATTCGACGTTCTTTATGTGGTTTATCTACCCGAATACAACGCAGCAAAGGTTAAAACATCATCATAGTCCATACAAATATATGAGGAGGAGCTCGTGGCTAAGTAATAAGAGTCGATTCAACCGGTTAAGCTACGCTTGCCGAGGATGGTCCGTGGATGGGTGACCATCTTTACATACCGAGACTCCTCCGTGCCTCGGAATGCATGTTAAGCCGTTGGTGCCGGCTGTCATTCGTGGATCTTTGACAGTCGTTACGGGTCGTCAGAAGTCCGAAAGTCTGACAACCAGTCTTACCAAGGAGTATCGTATTACCCAGTTACTGGATTGTGGAGGTCTGATAGGCAGTCGCTCCATGTAAAATACTGGTATTCAACTGCATCCAGTTAGACTGGAAGCCGACCCCAACATAGTTGGGAAAAGGTTAGGCAGATTGATTGAGTCCATACAAATATTATGAAGAGGTGAGTTTTTGTTGACAGCCTCGTTGGTCTAGTGGTCGCAAGCGCTACTGCTGAGCAATAAGGCCCTGGGTTCGATTCCCGGGTCGGGCAAAGTGTTATTGGGTCTTTCCATCTGGAATTGCTCAGTAGCAGCCCGGAGTCTGGATTTGTGCCCGGTTGATGGCAATAGGCTCGCCCACTGTTACATGGGATTTAAACATAACTGGCGAAATGTGGGTGTACTATAAGTACACCTCTGTCTAACCCTTCGGGGAATACAGGCGTGATGTTATGTTATGATGTTATGTTATGATGTTATGTTATGAATATGATGTTATGTTATGATTCTATATTATGTTATGTAGTCAGTAGAGTTTATTTAGGAGCGATTAGCAACAAGCGCGTCATTAAATAAAAAAAATAGGAATCATTGCACACGTTTTGTAACTATTTTGGAATACAGGCGCGATACGTTATGATGTGAGTTTTTATGTAGGGGGTAATCTTCGGAACTGCTGATCCGATTCTGAAAATTCTTTCACTAGTTCAAGTTTTAGTGTCATAGGATATATTTTATGTTAAAACAAGTTTTACGCGGACGAAGTCGCGAGCAGAAGCTAGTAGGTAATAAATATGTACAGTAACATTTTCTTTCTTTCATACAAAGGAGATGCGCTTTCACGACATCAGAACAAATTTTTAACGCCATTATAATATTTCAAAGTACGACAATTTCGTAACGCCGCAAACGTTCGCATTAGGTTCACTGGATACAATCTGAAGAGACATTCGTCTTTCCCACAGCGCACAGTGGGCGCGACGCGGTCGCAGTTGGACATAAATCGAGTTTAACAACAATTTGTAAGAGTTACGCGACACCGCTTTGTTCCCCAGCTTTCTTGTCGCGGCACACTGTGTCTGTGACTTACGTTCCGGAAAAATTATCGCAATCACCCTAAAGTAATCTGTTTCGTAAGAATTTGTACTATTGGGTTTTCTATAGCAATGGGTACCTAATCTGATTGCGTTGAAATTGATTAGATTTTTTTTTTCATTACGATCTTGCTTGAACTAAAGAGTTCTACGCAATGGCCTGTTAGCCACAAAACCATTTTTTTGCTCAATTTTTTTGCAAACCTTTCATCAACCATCAATACAGCTTTTAATTAAAGTAAAGCCATATTGGACATTGAAAATCACATTTTAATCACCGAAATTCAATTACCGGCCGCCAAACAGACACTCAAATCCGATTTGCACAAATAATAAAAAAAGAGGTTACCAAAAACCGGTAGCGTATTGCATATAAATCACTGCGAGGCAATAATGTGGTGCCCCCCGGGAACTTCGCGGGAACTTCGCCCCCGGAGAGAAATGCGTTCGACGAAAACACTTCCTTTTGTCACATAATTGCCTAAATTGTTATTAGACGGAATCAAGACATATTGCTGTGGGACTCGGGAACACAAGATATTTATAGACAGTAAGAGATGATCTTTTAATAGTGTGATACGGATGAATCGTTGTGTGCTGGTAATAATTTTTGGGGCGTTGCAAGGGAGATGTAGTTTGATAAATGATGTGATTTGGAGCTATTAAGATGGGTATTTGTCGGTTTCTTTTTGTTTTTAGTGGATCTAGTGTTCCGTGAAGACAATGATAAAGAGGACACTGAAAATGTTGCAATTGACTAGTTTAGAATAGTGATACTTTATGTTCAGTCTTTTGATATTTTGTAGGATGATATATTTTTATGTGTGTATGGGTAATAAAATAAATCACACTTCTCTACCACTATATCAATAACATTTATCTTCTTGATGAGCCTAAACATTAATCGTTTATAACAACATTCAGTACATTTCCTGGCAAGCGCGCTGCAATATAATTCACAACGACCCAAACGTTGACAATGAAATCTCCTCCTAATAGTTTTACGAGCTTTAAATGAAGTGACACTTTAAAAATGTATTACAAACATTTCGGCGGCCAATAACAATAATAAAACAGAATATTTGTGTGCGGTCCAAACAAATCACTGCCATGTGTTCGACACTAAAACCTACAACAAAACACCCCACTGACAGATATATTAGCGGCATTGCATTCACACAAAAACCACGGAAGAGACACTTAAACAAAATTCGCTGCAGTACAATTCTGAACTTTAATTCCTTGTGTTACAGATACAAATGATTTTTCACAGGCGCAAAACTCATACATCTTAATTCACAACTGTAAATTCAACAGAGGGTAGGCAAAATCTGGATATTTCATCGGTTAAAACTCGAAATATCCACTTAATACGACTGTTTGACATATTTATGGAAATTCCATTTCATTTCTTAAAAATCGGGCCATTTTTGTACACAAATTAGTTTAAAATAGAAAAAAAAAACATAGGTTTTGATAAAATCTTGTGTGGCATCACTTGTATGAGATGAATGAACGATGTTCAAGTGGTTAATATGAGGTCGCCTTTGCCATTGACATTCGTTTGACATTTTAGCAAATGTGTTTTCTGATTGCGAAAATATGTTAAAAAAACGATAATTACAGCTTTTGTGTTCTAAGTAGTACTTTACTTATATTTTAAATAATCACCTTAACACTTCAGTATACTGTAGTTCATCAACCTTTAAAAAATACAAATTGAAGAAAGATTTTTTGCCGCTACAATTTTGTCCCCCCGTAATCACATTTGTCGCAGTGTGCGTCACTAATTGAGACACATTGCGACGTGTGTCTCTGTATCGCCACATTAAACATAGCTGAAGTCACTTCTGAGGACATAATGGAGATATAGATAACTTTTGTTTTAGTACTAATTATTGTCAAGACAGGGATAACTGATTGAGAGCATACTTAGCCATTAATTAGAAGCTCAGATATTCTGTATTAAAAAATAAAATCTAGTCTCTCTTTAGTCGATGTTGCCAGCAAATACTAGGTTATGTATGAGAAAAGGGTCTAAGGCTTAGCAGATTTGACCCTCTCTTTCATGCAATAGGTATAAAAGAAAGAAATAAAGAAAACTTGTTTATTCTGCACAAACAAAACGCACATTTAAAAAAAATACACACACACACAAAAGTTGCCAAAAGCCTCGTATTCAACCAATAAAAGTTTGACAATGTTGTTCATTGGTTGATGTCAAGGCCACGGACCAAAGACAATATTGCGTAGTTTTATTGCGGTATCCAGTGTCACTGTGCTATAAAGACTGGATAACGGAGCAAAATTCAAGACTGATTTTATAGGAAAACAGCGAAAAAATAATGATTAACCCACGTAAAAAGTAGAGTCTTCTAAAAGGCTTCCATAAATCGTACCCACCTGATTCCTAAATTTCAATTTACCTAAATTCCGCCACAAATAATCCCGCAAATAACGCGTCTGTGGATAAAACAAATGGCGCCTATTCGCCACAACCGTTGTACGGAAACAGGAACGATTGTAGCCCAACAATTTAAACGTCGACGCCGAATTAGATTTATTTCGTCCCGGGATTTATTGCCAGTCCCGGTGGGATGGTACAACACTACGGATGCGGATATAAGGCAGTTTTCCACGGAATCTGTTAGTTATTGTGCCTGGAAGTCATGTTTGTCAATAGTTTATTTTTAGTTTTATCCTGGGTTTTGCTGTTTCGTTATTGGGGTATCAGTAACTGCACTATCTTGAAGAAAATAAAACTGCTTTTAGGTATATCTTGCCATATTTCGTCTGCAATTGAAATAGTTGTGCCACAAAGAAAAGTTGACACAATTACATAAATAAAGAAAATCAATTAAACATTGCGAGTCGTGGGTTCGAACCCAGGCGAGTGCTTTACTTTGTGTAAATAATTTTATCACCACTGCTCTCAAAACGGTGAAGGAAAAGATCGTGAGGAAACCGGCATTTCCTAGAACCAAACATTCGAAGACATGTGACATCTACCAACCCGCACTGGGCCCGCGTGGTGGATTACAGCCCACTGCCTCGAAGAGAGGAGACGTGGGTACAATATAGGCTGATTTTATTAATGAAAAATTACAAGATTACTTCATCTTTACTCATTTAACTTCCATTACAAAAACATCAAAACTTGTACAAACTATCCTTCAATAAACACTATCAACTCTTCAGTAAATTCAATACATTATCCCAGCTCTAAAGCGAGCATTTAAACCAACATCGACAGGACAACTACAAGCAACACACGCGAACCCCTTTGCTAAGAATCATTTGTCAAGCGAGCAATTCCAAGTCCAGTAACAGGCCTGTTCCAATCGGGTCCCAATCGATTTGTGTCAGCGACTATTGACAAATTGATAATCGATTGTCCCTTAGCAACGTGAAGCGGGATCAATGTGAAAATAGATGAGCGTGTTTTGTTTTGTGAAGGCAACTAGACCAGCGCGGTAATTGCGTAACACACATACACTGGCAATCGATGGCAATGCCTTTCATTTTGACAGTTCAGTCACTTTCATTGCGTTGTTGGGCAAATGTTGGGGAGTTTGTTGCGCCACTTCTTCTTCCCAGCTAAAGGCACTAGGAAGTGGTGAAGGGTGGGCGTTTTGGGGGACTGTCTTATGTAATTTTGACATTCGAAAAGTGCTGATTCTTAGCCTAGTTTGACTAAATGAGTTTTGGATTTTTGTAAACTTCCTGTGAAGAATTTTCGTCAAAACCCTCGGATTGTGTTTGATTACGCAATTAGAGTGCTGACATCTCGATGTTCTAACAATCAATTGTTTGTTAGGCAAGGTCAAGGGCTTGATACTGAAAGCAGATTTACTAGACATGGCGCGTGCTGTAAGGAGGTTCCTCTGTCTGAGACCCTGACCAAAATTCCTGATGAAATAAATTACAGAAAGTAAAGATCCTGTCTGGGTAAGTCGGCAGGCGGGCCATTACTACAGGGCCACCCGATATCACAACAATTAAAAAAAAAACACTGTGGCACTCCGGAAGAGCCGACAGAAGTGAAAACTTGAACAATTTAAAAAAATACTTGCATAGAACATTGATCCGTAACATAATATAAATAAAGAGCACAATCGCGTTTACAAAAATGAGGTGTCGGTAACGGTGTCGCGAGTTCAATTGTTTTTTCCCATCTCAAAAATGCCCAACGCGCCTAAAGAAATTTTCAGTTCAAAAAACAGCCAATTGTTTATAATAAAAGAAAAGGTTCTGTATTAAAATGAAACTGTATAAAAGATAGCTCCATTGATGTGATCCTCCGTGGCCACATGATTACATGTAAGTCACGTACCGTCAGCGCCGGGATCCCTTTAGCAAACAAATAGTGCGAATCCCAGGATTAGGGTGACAATTTGAGCGGATAACACGGGATCGACTTGAGAGCCGCGACCCACGTCGGTAATTTGTTACAATTACTTGCTAGTCCCGCGAAGAGAATTGTTGTAAATTGCGTTTGTTTTATACAGTTTTTTTTCAAGATTAGCCGCCGTTTTCTTTGCATTTGATTTGTTGTTATTGACTTTCTGCTTTGTATTTGTGTAAACTTTAAACATTAAAGTTTTATGAAAATTGTAAAACTTTGAAACTAAAAAGGTTCCATCAAAATAAACGGCTAAACCTTTTACAGCTAGACTAAACAAAATGCAGCTCGCACAATTTTAATTAAATATGAAAATAGCTTTTCCCAGCTCGTCTCGCAGAATTACCTCCCAAGGTAACGATCAAGTCCGCTCCGTCCTTCATTACTCGGGTCTATTTGCTGTAAGTGTAACTAAAACTAAAGCAATCAACAGTAAACTTCGGGCTCGCCTATTTGAACATATCAAGCGCATAGTGGATCGCCCGACGGGTTAAAGCGGACAAAATTCACTCAACAAAGTGAAATTTCGTTAGCGCACGTTAAGGGCAACAGGGGGGGTAGCAAGGGGGTGGGTTGTCACTAGAGGGGCGTTTTCCATTTCACGCTCCGTTCGCCGCTGATGACACCGCATTCCGGCGAGCAAATGGCTCGACAAATGAAGAGAGGGCGCAGCCGCGGACACGCCCTGCCACGTCATAACTGTCACTTGGGCTAAAGGGCGACTTTGCTCCTGTTTCCACTGAAAGCCTCTGTACTGACAAATTGATTCGATTTAGACCCGTTGCCCTTGTCTTATAGACGTCGAGAACCCCTTTAATTAACGCCGATACAGTTAAGTGTGTGTGTAGAAACAGTTCAAATTACGGTATACGGATGTTTGCCTTCGTAACCAAACGTGGTGATGAACAATGGAAAGTTAAGTTAAGGAGCACTATCATTGTTGTGAAGCAGAATGACGTAGAATTATATCTTCAAGCCAATTATTCTTGTTGCTCTTAATTGTTGGCCAAAAGCTGTTTTCGTAACGTAAAAAACGAGCTATCTAATCGTGGGTAATTATTTAAAAGAAAGGAAATTAATTTTATTTACAAGTCGTGCCGTTCGTGGTATTAATGTGGCAGTTATTTTAGTTTTAAGTATCGTTTATTACATTAATTTGTTTAATCAACAACCGCTAATAGTTACACGTGAAGAAAATGAGTGAAAGAATTGATTAGGTTCGAATATAATTGGTTTTCTATTAGTTTTACAAAGAGAGTTATAAAAATTCCATCAAAATGAAGTAGCAACTGCGTCGTTATAACAAGAATGTCCAATAAAACATCCATTAGCGATCGGTATTTGTGACAATTGTTCCGTAACTGAGTATCGTCGGTATTTTCTTGTGTTCCTCGATTGTTAAGCGTCGCTCGTGACAACTGTCGCCACCTTGCAACCGGTTGTAATAAAAACCTTTCTTTTTGTCCACCTGAGCGCGATGTGTAACACTGTGCGCGTGCTTCTGTTTGAGAACACGGAGATACTAATGTTATGAAGTATGTACTTGGTGTGCTGTGGGAATCCATTACAAGATACTTACATACGTAAGTATGTTTTTGCTTACCTTACTTAGTTAACTTGAAATGGATATTATTTAAGTTTTGAGTTACTTTGACAATGGAATATAAGCTATTCCATTGTCAAAGTCAAAACTTAAATCCAACTGAAATTACTTTTACGGATGTTAAATTTTAACATGCATTTTGATGAATGCTTAATATTTTCTGAAGCTGATGTCTATAATATTTAATAACTGCCTTTATATAAAAAAAATATCAAGTTTTAAAAGTACTTAATATTCTGAGTAGATGTAGCGATCAGTTAAATTGATTTATTTTTGACAACAAAATAACAATAGAATGTCAAATGTCAATTTGCTGCCATTTCTGATTAAGTCATGGTCGTGAACTCGTGACCCGTACCTACCTACATAGTAAACAAATATAATTGAATTTTTATGACCAAAGATAAAAAAGTCTAAGTATCTTTGTAATTGTATTTAACTTATTTTACGTTTTAAGTTGCAGTAAATATAATTTTGAGTAAACTTAAATTTTCTTTTACTTCCCATATGAAAATGGGAGAAAATCATAAAATCTTGAATGTTTCAGAGAGACTTGTAACACTTTGCGAGCAGGACGTTAAGTTGGTCGTAAGCGATTGCTTGCAACTATTTTGCGTTGCTGGTCGTAAACATAAAGCATAATAATCTTGTAGGCTATTTGACTGAAGTCTATTGGAAAATATTGTTAAGAGCTTTGGCCTTTACTTGACTTTTCCCGAAAATTTATGAAAAAAAAATACTTACCTTACAACTGTAACCTACTTGGCGGATATTTTTAAATAAATCTATTCAAGTCTCTTGTAAAAACGATATCACAATTCCCCTTGAAAAACATAACATGTCATGATACATGGTATACAAATTGGAATTAGCAGGGCAATTTTTCAGTAGATTTTCCGAAGTATCGAAACACATTCGCCCAATGCGTTCACCCAACAAACTAGTTCCGGAACCACATTTGAATTTAAATTTCGAAATGTCATTGACAGTTTTTGGAACACAATGCTTCGTTCAAATTGCCTGTGTAACTAGCCAGCTAGTAGCTAGGTGTAACTAATACATAGACATCGCCAATCAACAAATAAGTTTTTCCGTTCGTAGAACAGGTGTACAATTGCTACCGTTCCGCTTACTTCACCGTATTATGTAAAACCGCATTCCTTTGCTAGTCGTCTTGTATTTTATTATGTGCGTCATTGACAAGCGGTGTTCGATCTGATACTCTGCGGGGTGTACCTTTCCTGTACAGAGCACGGAGACACCTCGCCGGACGCTGCTAGAAGCGACATTGTCAACACTTTCCATACAAACCAAGCGTGTCAATGGGTGTAACCGTCTACTCGCACTACGACACAAATGACGTTTAGAACCTGACGTTTTTGGCTGACGGGCCATGGCAGAAGTAATGCGCTCAACAAATTTTCGTCGTCACAAATATTAGTACCGATGCCGTCTCTAGACGCTGCTGATTCCGTGCTCTGTACTTTCCTGTGACGGTACAGGTGCATGGAACGACGCTGATGTCGTGGAACGCGGCGATATCATCTGTCATTTGATGTGATTAGTGACGCTCGTGTTTTATAGTCTGTGCTCTGGATTCCGAGGTTTATTTATGTACTGAGGTAGCATATAAATTAGTTCGGGGAACTAGGTTTACAATGATGTTGTTTCTTTTGGTTTGAAGGGTTTAGTTGGATTGTAGTAACGTGCTATGACCAATCGAAATGCATCAGTTAGAGGACTTATTTTTCATATATTTATTATCATGTAAAGTTCTTGATAAGTACATTAGACAAATACGTGCCCTAGAAAATCTAAGAAATCGCACGCACTAACAAAATATGTTTCATGTCGACATTCAACCCTTGTGACCCGACTGTGTGGCAGCAAAGACAGGGTTATGTTTTTCACGCGTATCGACGATTTTTTCAAACTTATTTTAAAACCAAGCTACAAACTCCATGACACCCTTTAATTTTCTTAAACAGCTAATAAAACAGCGAATACTCTATTAATAACAACATAAAACAACGTCGGTAAACTGTAATTACATTTCAGTTTCAGTCTTGAGCTGAAAAATGTCCTCGCAGTGACATTTGTTATTACCGAAGCATAAACGAGCGACGGCTCGTAAGTGGCGATAATAACGCTTCGTTTGTTTGATGAAGAAAAATGTTTTCTTTGTATATAATTCTGTGGGTAGGTTGGTTGAAGAAAACTTTGTATATTTTGTGTATGAATACTGGCTGGGGATCACGGTTTGGCCTGTTTGTTTCCTTTTTTTCCGAAATTACGAAATTAGATTGTTTTTTTAACACGTCTATTCTAAAAGAGCTAGTTTCTAACTAAGACTAAAAGTGATTTGAATTTAGAATGTGGATATTGTTAGTAAAAGTTCTAATCACCAAAGAGATCAATCACGAACATTACCTATATGAACAAGTAACAGGCTGAATGATAAAGTAAATAGCGCACGAGCCAAATAAAAAAAAGTTTGTGAATAGTAAAAAACGCGCGAAATACATTCCGCCTTCGTTCGCAATTGCTTACTCAAATTCGGATTTTACGTTTTATAAAAAATGAGTGTGTCTTTTCGGAGATGAAAAATAGTGTAGGTAGGTACTTTGCCTTCGGTAGGTAGAGATAGAATGAAAAATAGATAATTATGAAGAAGAAAAACTGTCACTTTTTGCGACTGACATTTGTCTAGTTTTGTTGGTGGAGTAGGTCACTGCTCTTTCATTTATTCCCGATAGAGTTAGAGTTATTTCATGTGTTTGGAATTTAGGTAAATGGAGTTAAGCTATGTGATCTTCAGAACCATACATATGTCTGACTGATGTGTCGGCCACTCATAGAGGCTTTGTTTATTCATATCCTGGTCAGGGCCACGACACATAGGGCGGGTCTTGCGGTGCGTCTTGCGACGCGGGGGCGGCGGCGGCGCGGTGGTCGAATGTTCCCGCGTCGTTCTCTTCTCTGCATGTCGCACCGCAGCGATTCAAGGCATGCTCTAAATAACTAATGAGGCAACATTACTCGTCCTGCCGCACGTCATGCGGCAATGTCATGCTCCTCGTCATGCCCACTGCTCCCTCTTTTGTCGGTTTTTGGGCGCGAGTCAAAGGACGTAGTGGGAAGCGTCGCGATTAATTGCTCGAGTAGAGCAGTGTGTGGGCAAAGAGTACACATCGCGGCAGGGCGAGGAGCATAGAGTGGCAGGGGCATAACATTTTTTGTTGTCACCGCGGTCGCAGACGCAAGACGCAGGCCGCGCAAGCGGTGATGTCGTGGCCAAGGGGTTATAGTCGTTATAATACTTTTATCTACACCCATGCTATAAAATCTCTATAAAAGTTTCTGAAACAGTTAGCTTTTGCCAACATTAAAACAGCCAGTGTCATAGTAACCATAATATCATCCAAATGAGTGTTATAATAATGTTGTACTAAATTTCATTATAGGTAGATACAACTCGAATTTCAAAAAAAGAATATTGTCATACACGCGCGTTTCACTAGGACAGCGCCGCCCACGGTTATAAAAAAAAAAAAACTTATAGGTTATTCGAATTCACGTCGTATCCCGCCATTTTTGTTCGATAATAGTATTGCAAAATTGTATTACTTTGTTGTTTACAAAAATGAATGAGTGATACAAGCTTTGATAACACACCATCAGATATTTCAAATGCAGCAAAGGACATTTCTAACCAATTATTACCAGAAAAGTCGAGAAAACAATATTGATTGTACATCACCCTATGGTTTCAGAACCTTTTATATAGGATTCATATTATGGGTGTAGATAAAGTCGTGTATGCAACTGTACATAATTAGGTATTAAAACACTCATTAACTATTACTATTATATATTACTATATAAACCCGCGTTCGTGTTTTAATACCCCTTATACAACAGTTGCATAAATAACTAATCTGCTGCTTCTCATAAGACTATCCCGTTTCCGTACATGGAAAAATACTCGAATGATAAACATAAAAACATGATTGTAATGATAATTTGTGCATAAGAATAGCATTCACTATGACAATGCCTACTTTAGCCATAAAAGTTAATAACTTTCCACTTTATTACCTATGTGGAATTAAATCTAAATTGTCAGAAACAAAAGAAACGTTGTGTATTATACAGCGTGGTTTATGGCCAGAATGGCATGGAGTACGTAATCTAAAACTATAGCTGCTTATTTTCATGGTAAAGGAAAATAGCCAGTTTTGATTCTCAAGCCATCATTATCCTCCTCTTCTCGCTCATAAAGAATTAAACCTATCAATCTGCCTTGTCTTTTCCCAACAATGTTGGATTCGGCTTCCAGTCTAACCGGATGCAGCTGAATACCAGTATTTACATGGAGCAACTAACTATGACCTCCACAGCTCAGTTAAGTACTTACTGGGTAACACAATACTCCTTGGTAAGACTCGTTGTCAGTAATTGGGCTTCTGACTAACCTAAACGACTGTCGAAACCAGCGCTGAGGCTCTGTCTCGCATAGGTTCGCAGCATTACATTATGCTGAGCGATGGCCGTTTTGCGTGGATATGACGCATATTTTCCCCTAACTTGTTCTTCTTGTGTTTTTATTCTTTCTTTGCGTCATGCTTACAGCAACTAAACGTATATTCTTTCCTTGTTTCTATGATCTGAGCTGCGATTAGTCATCAAGTTTGACGTCACATATCGCTTAAATCTCGTCATTTACAGTTATATATATGACAGTATAAATACAGTTTGACGCTAATTAAACGGGTCCGTTTTATGCCCGGGTAATGTGCCAGAGATCGGAGATTCTTAGGGTTGATAGATTTGATGGCAGGAAGAAATCTACGTTACTAGTAAATAAGGTTTCAAATAGCTTAGCAAACAACAGGATAAAAATTTCTACCAAGCCTTTTCCCAACTACGTTGGGGTTGGCTTCCAGTGTAACCGGATGCAGCTGAAAGTGAATAGTATTTAAATTCCTGATGGAAAAACCCATTAACACTTTACCCGACCCGGGAATCTAACCCAAGACCTCATGCTCAGCAGTAGTGCTTGCGACCACTAGACCAACGAGGCAGTCACAACAAAAAACACATACATTTCGTGAATATACATACCTAATATTCACGAAATGTAAAAAGACAATCTGAGTTTTACGATGAGAAATGTCTCTAACGGTGTCGTATAAAACATATTAGAGTCAGCCCTAACATCCGCAGACCATTTGCCGCGATCATTTCACAAAGATAGCACAGATCGCAAGATTTAAATGTAAGATACACTTCTGAACAATCTGTTAACGTGGTGTATTTTCAGATCCACCATTTTGAATACTGGAATAAATTACTTGACCAAAACGATTAATGGCTGCGAGGGTAGGGAAGTAGTTGGACATTGAACTGACAAATTAAATACGACGTTATGATTGTCAAATCTTTACCTATGTCAACTCACTTCTTTATTATTGGATAATGGAAGATGTCGTCAACATATTTTTATCCGGTAACCTCTCTACGAGCCCGCCATTTTCTTTTTTTCCCGCGTTTTTCTGCTGGTAGTCTAAACTCTTCATATTTTAATGGCCAATGAATGTAGGGGATAAAATGCTTTTCATGCATTTATAATTTCCAACTGAGTTCTTACCATAAAAGTTTAATTTAATCCTATTGTATTAATCATTTCACATAATCTCATAAAAATGAACAATCCCTTATTTTCAACGAAATTACATACACATGATTGCCACATAAAAAAAAAAAAATATGGCAAGCTCAATAAACCCGGGGAGTATGATTGTTGGCTGTATAAATAGTCCCCTTTGCCATGTGGGTGTGACAAATATTATCTTTTACAGAACATTGCCTCGCACAAGTGTGCGTACCTATATTACACACTTGAAAAGCAAATCAGATGAAAAGTATTTTTTATTGTTGGTCATCGACATTTGATGGAGTTTGATGAATATATATGGAGGACTGTTTAGGAATACTAATTGAATCTGACAAGTGAAGGGGACGATGAACAAAATATGTAGGTAATCAACAGACAGCTACAATTTATTTTCTTGGAATAAAAAGTCTGATTCATAAAGCTTGATATTAATTATTACCAAATGCAAATTAAAGAATTGCTGATGATGATATTTTTTTGTAAATCAATGTCATAATAAAATAAAAATTAAATCGATAAGAAAGCCATTCAATCCACCTCATATCCTAAAACTATTACAGACTAGCATGAAGAACCCACTCATTTTATTTATAGACTCAATAAATTTCCTATCCACGGAGTTTTCGTAATAGATTCCCTGGATCATAAAGCCGCGGGTACACAGGCGCGGTCCTGCCGCTTGAACGCGCGAGGACAATCGGGACCGCGGCACACAATACGGGGTTATTCTGTCATTTTCCAAACCACTACGTTATAGGGTTTTATACGCAGTTTTGTACGAAACACTGGATTGTGATTGGTCTTTTGTTAGGTGTAATAGTTTTATGTTTGTTTTTTAGTGGTTTTTGCGGGATGTGTTTTTGGTAAATTGTTTCTTTCTTTGGTTAATATAGTTGAATGTTTGCAGTAGCTGTAAAGGATTAATGTAATTAAATTACATAGTGTAACGACGAATATTATGAAATTGACTTGGTTTTGATTTGGGGTCACGTTTAACAATTCCTGACTAAGTACATTATTCTCTAAAAGTTGTAGCTATTTTCAAATCCTTCCTGCAATTAACATGTCCATCAAAGTCCGTAACAATCCACCGTTGGCCACAAACATTGGCCCAACCTTGGCAATGCGTACAAGTCCACATGCATGACAGATTAAGATCTGTCAGCACAACATTGTGTGTTTGTGTCCACACGCAACAGATGTAATAACTGATAATACCAGTGCTGAGCATATACCGCTTGATAATTGAATGAGCATGTTTTAGATTCATTTCATTTTATCTGTTTAGAAATAATTGTTACTTATATAACATGATACGATTGAACAATACATTAATGTGCTGCACTTTGAAATGCTATCATGACTTCTGCATGATAACGCCTACCTATTTTATTGCTAGCAAATGGTAGCACAGGACGATATACCTATTGTTCAAGTGCAACATGCTATTAAAGCTTTCGAGTTCTGCTGTAGCAGTAATATTTATATATTACACGCTTCAATTTGAAAAATGCATTCATTTTTTTGGGTGGCCAACATTGCAGTAACAATTTGTTGAAACTTCAAACACTTATTTTTAACCCCTATTTAAACTTCACCATCAAAGAAGAGTTTATAAACATTAATTACAGTAAAAAAATATGTCAATTAAATGAACCAAAAAGCAGCAAAAAAATCACATTACAACTGGTCCCCATGCCCAAACTTAACAAAATGCGCAATCGTGTCGAAGCGTACCGAATCACCCTTCCCTCGCTACAACATTAGCACAGATTAGGGGCTTCAACCAATGTTATCTTTGACTAAATGAGTTCTTGCTTAACACCCTACACATTGCGTAGTAGCCTTTACATCTTTGCATGTTTGTTGAAGCATTAGCAGCATTGAAAAGCTTCGAAATCGTAAAAGCTCGCTAAGTGTGAATGATATTGTGAAATAATTCGGGGCTTAGTTCAGGAGTGCATAAAATTGAATTCTGTTCAATAAAAGTATTGACGCAAGTGTAAAGGTTGCTGTTAATTAAATTCTCGCACTATTTATGTTTAGATTAAGTGTTTTTTCTTGTGTGTTTATGGTTAACAATAGAAACTGAGTTGTAAACTTGTTTGAAATATTGCAGATGTCTGTTTCTGGTTTCTTGTGATTAATGTGTATTTGTCTCAGGTACTCAATTAATTAGTTAGGTATTTGTAATACGATACGGTATTTAAATCGATTTGAGGAAAATTACATTCTATTAGGAAAACAACAGATGTTTAACTATTAAAACTAATGTGATTATTGTTTCCATGTTGTAATTACTTACACATTTTTAATTGTTTAACGATGCTAAGTAAGTAAGTAGGTATATTCTTCCACATTTTTCCTAGTTCTTTGCCTTTTCCCGACATTCGGGGTAATGAAATAATTCTCATAATTCTCAATGAAAACCAAATAAGAATTAGTTCCGTGCACAATCAAAGTCTGGGCTACAATTAGGGTAGTTACGTGCCGTTTCGCCGTCGAGACGGTCGCGTGCCGAGCTATCGCGCGTCCGATCGCGCGTAAACCGCGCGGCCGCACGACATCGCGACAAATCACTGGAATTACGAACTAGCTCTCATTAGCAGCTATATTTCAGAAAGAAACAACGAAACGAGGACATGGTTGGTTGTCGTGTGTTCTTTCAGAATATATTTGGGTTGGTCATAAATAATGTGACTACGCATGAGAAATGGGTTGGCTAATTGAATTTATGAAAAATGTAGCTGTTAGCTTTGAAGTGTAGAATTTGCTTTGAACATTTTCTTGCTGTTTTCTGTTTTTTTTTCAATTACCTATGTGTGCGGAAACTATTGTTTGAGACTTGTTCTTAATTCATTTTCAGATTTATTTAAATGAAGAAGCGCATCTTTCAGTGTCCCTTGCCCTTTCTTTCACAGCATACGTTAATAAGTAGACACCCACAACGTTATCAAAAGGGTTAACTAAAGGAACCACCTCAATAATATCAATCTATTTATGAAGCTTTATGGGCCTCAGAAGTTGCCGACCAACCGATGCGTACTTATATTGGCTGATTAACGCGGCATGCGGCATAGCGGATAAACGGAACAACAACACATTGTGCACCTCCCACTGTACACAAAACGACTTTTTCAACGTCCTACTCAAATATTAGGCCGGACACACACCGCCCGAAAGAAAAAACAGATAACGAGTTGCACTGCTACCGGTCAAAGCAGCCGCCCGTGCCGCCGACCAAGTAGGGGCGGGGCGCGTCACGCATAAAACAAACTGAGGCGACGCGTGCGACCGAGACAGAGCGACACCACGTCCACGCGCCAAACGAGACAACAACAGCCCGGTGCTACACACACCTAATTTAAAACTCCAAAATAAATTGATGGTGAGTTCAAAACAAACAGATATGGCTGACAAAAAAGGACGGCCGCATACGAAATCTTCATTAGCGAGCGAGCTAGAACAAGGGCGCCGGCGAACGTTCCTAATTTAAAAATATCGAAAGCAATCGCGACGGTGATTCGACATTAATACGGGTTTTATAAAATTCTCATTTCTTACTCATTCTCCGGTGATGATTTTTCATAAAAGGGAAACAAAACAGTATGACGGTGCTGAATCGCGTTCGTAATGAATGAGCTGTGGTTATTAGCAAATTGAGGCCGTTAAAATGAAATTATCTCTCAGTAGCTTCGTTTCTAACGTAATTAATGGCGTAATAAATCTGTGGAAATCTAGTGAAGGATTAAATGAGCTTGCATCGTGGAGGTAAATCGATAAACTTTAATTTTTACGATAGCTTTGGTGCAGGGTAGACTATATAATAGGTACATGAAACTGTAAAAGAAAATAAAAAATGTTTTAATCTCGGTTAGGAAAAGTTGTGATGATATTTTTTGTTTTTTTTTTTTCATTTTACAATGACGCTGTGGTATTGAATACATTTTAAAGAACGCAGTTTCAAGTTTTTTGCAAGTAGAGGTAGGTAGGTAGTGTAGGTACTTAGTATTATCATACAAGAATTCCTCATACTGGTGTTGAACATAAAAAACTTGGTAAGCTAAAACACTGACGTCTCCATCATAAAAAGTTTGCGTGGTAGAACTTTATAACATTTTTGCATCGCACTTGAAAAGTCAGAAAAAATTGAAGATAACTTTTTCCCGCCCTTTTTTGTCGTGGGTTGGCGCCAATATTTTGACAGACGCGCAACGAGCCAACACTAAACAGACGCCGATGTTGCCATCATGTTATGAAATATTACTAAGTGGTAGTTCTGATAAGCGGCCTTTTTGCCGGCCCGCCTGTGTGTACTCCCTTGATCTTTATGTAATGGCCATTATTTGATTTATTGGACTATTATTGTGTAACGTAAGTTGATTTATGTGCAGTAAGTGAGAAGTGTATCTAACTAAGGTAAGTATTACAGTATATGTAATCTGTGGTATTACATACAAAAAATATGTACAGGGATACTTAAAATGTAATTACGTCTTGGAACAAATAGAGGTTGCTCATAGTTGATTCATCTGTAATAAATTCACACTAATACTTCTATTAAATAACATACTTAACGAGTAGGTACCTATCAAATACAAATTAAGCATTGTTGTAAACGCTCATGAATAAATATCATTTCAAAATGTTTTGTAACCAAAGACGTAATAATAAGTATTAAGTAATTAATAAGCCTTCAAAGCTGGTATTGTTAAAAGCAAAATTTATCGTTTTAGACACTATAATAAACACTGTTGGCAAATATAACACCAGTTTCCTAAAACAACGCATAAATTAATGTGCCCCGTTCAAACATGCCACCCACTGCATTTGAGCAAAAAGTGCGGAAACGATATGTCAGAATGTCAAGACAATACATTTTATTGCACAAGTGTGTTGACTTTAGTTGAAAAACAAAAGCCAAGGGTCACGAGTCACGACCGTGCGACCACACGTACGCGTTACTCAGAAGTTTTGACTAACTATCCGTTTTTGTTTGTAAACAGATTGGACAGTTTTTTTTTTCTAGTGATTTACTCGAAGTTTTTTCAGGGTTATCCAGTAATAAAATTAGATCATTTAAAATTTCTTTAAAGGGGACATGCAGGCATATTGCTTTTGTTACAATATGGGCTAACACTTTATCTAATCTAAGCAGACAAAAACAGCCATGTCTAGAAAAGATAGGAACACTAAAAACAAAAGAAAACACGTCTCCTTTTATTTCCAATCCGACAAATCAATCCTCTCAAACAGAACTCTAATGCCACACAAGCACAAGAGAAACCGCGGCATAAAGCAAAGAGTACATCGATAATAAAGACCTATTCGCTGCGTTTAATGACGGAACATCTTGTTCTACCGGCAAATTGGTAACCCGACCCCGTGACCCGTGTGTGGCCGAGAGGGGGCCGAGATCTTAATGTGCACGCGGCCTTACGATGTGGATAGTGAATGGGAGCTTTAGATTTTTGTTTCGTGGGTTATAGAGATGGGATTTGGGAAATTGGTGTTTGATGAGTATTTCGAAATAGTAGAAAATAAAAACATTAGACAAGTCATTAAATGTCTTGAAGGAAATCAAAGGCTATTGTTTGCATTTTAGTTTGTAACCTACAACTTTCGATAGCCGAGGATTTGTATGCTACTTTTATTTTTACTCGACTTCGGCAAAGCCAAAGGAAAGTTACCTATAATTTTAACAGGCTATTATTTTGCTGTTAACGAAAGAATTAAAATATCTTAGACTTTTCTCCAAAAGGTAGGTATTTTAGCAAAGAAATAAAAAAATACTGAAATAATTTCAAAAAAATTGTACTTAAGCCAAAAATATCCATTACAAAAAGACCAAAATTAATATCTCACAACCACATATTTATTACTTATTCATTATATCTTAATAAAACAAAACACAGCCACATTAGCGGCCCGGTGTGTGTTGCATACATCAGGTAAGAAAAGTCGGCATATCAATTAGTATGTTGTAATGAAGGAACAACTTCGAGTAATGAGATATAACTTGATACGCCAGGAATACCAACCCTTGTGCTTGCCACAATTTAAAGAAGTTAGCGGTGGCTTGTGTAGTAAGGAGTTTTAATATCAAGAGAAAAAAATAGAAAGAAATCGCTATTATTGTGTTTCGAAAGTGATACTGGCTGGTGATAAAACGTATGCGACGCTACATGGTTGTTTTGGTGCGTGGTCAAAATTGGAACTAACATCGCCACCTTGTTTCGTCAATTCAATTTCTGTGACAATTTCACAAATGTTTACCTGTCAATGTCATTCAGGCGCTAAAAGATTCTTGCAGCCTTCGATCAACAATACCAACAGCACTCTCACTAAAACTATGCAAGATAGTAATAACTGAGTCAACTGACTTCTTCAAAAATGAGATGTCGGTCCTTGTTTCCAACTATCCAGCAACACTAAATGAAAAAGGACAATGGCCATTTTCGCCGAAGGGCTGGATACTAATGATATTAAATGTTATAGTCATTATGAAAGGGCTTTTAGTACCTAAGCTATTAGGTTAACTATTTAAGAGATGATCTTTCATAAAGTAAACAGAGTAAGTTGTCACGTTCAATAAATTCCAAGGTTTTATTTAATCATACGTTCTTAACTTCATAAAAATGTATAACTCTATTTTATAATAAAACAAGAAATTGAGCCTCTAACCGCTATTCCCCTATAAACGAAGCACGTATATTATTTGTACCTATCTCAAGCACATGTAATTTATGCAAAACTAGGTAACCTTTACAAACGGGGAGCATCGTTAACTCGCATCTTTGCTAACGATTATTATACTATTGGCAGTAATTGGGTTTGTTACTGCGTTCCCGTATGGGTCCGTCAGGGTTACCAGTGATGAAATAATTCGAGGTAAAGTTGGAAATTGGAAACATTTTGTTTGATAAATCGTCTCGTAAAATGTAGTGTTTTATTTACGGATTTATAGTATTTTTTTAGTAAAACAAAAAACGTGAGCAAATGTGAACACGTGTATTTTTTTTTGCTAATAAAAATGAAATGAATACACCTAATGAGCATTAATTAAAACAAGTAGCTGTCATTACCGTCATACTTAACAAGTTACAATAAAAACAACAATAAGTAATAAAAACCGTACAAAATAAACTTTTAAAAGTTGAACATTGTTTTTGTTAAAAAAAGCAAATAAAAAAAACTAGTTCACGACAGCCCTTATTATCAAGCGTGCGTGTCAGAAGTCAGCCATCTTTACGTTCAACTTATGTGACGTAAGCACGCGAACTCGGGAACTATACTTATCTTGGATATTGGTTCACGTAATGCATACATTGCTCTTTTCAAGTAAAAGACGCTCGCCAACGTTCTTAAAAAGGCAACAATGCATGTTGAAGAAGGACCAATATTGGCCATTGTCGTGGTCCTAATTTATTGATCTGCATTTCTTACTCGCTTGCCGTTTAGTAATTAAAATTTTATTTGTTAAATTATTCTTTTAGACATTTCATATAGGTACGTAAAGGAACTTGTAGAACATCTTTTCGATATTGTAATATGACTTAATTATGCAAAGATATGCATCAACGCCTGATACCTTTATTATAGCAGTAATTAAATGAATGAAGCAATTATCGATGTAACGTTAATTTTGAAATGTGCATTTCCCTAAAATATGGTACTTCGGTAAAAATAAATAGAAACATTTATCCTATTCGTTGACAATAATTTAAAGTATGGCTAATGATAAAAATATCTACACTGCTCAACTTGAAATTTATTGGATTGAAAGAAGAAGATATGACAGATATGCTCGACACTGAAGGATTTTTTTTACTTTTGCACGATTTAATTTGGCTGGTCCATCCAAATTAAAATGCATTAGTGAAATTGAGATCCGTGTATTATCTATTGCCTTATTAGACATAGGTAACGGGCTTGCATTGTAGGTTTATAAAATAGACAAATACTGTCATGATAATTCCGAAAATATGGGTAAACCAGACAGACAGCATGATTCTATAATACGATTTATTAGAAACATATTTATTGGTGACTCAAACTATTGATGACAACAGAATCTCTATTCGACAAATTATCGAGACAATATAAATTATATTTAGGTAGGTATTTACAGTACAAACACGGATGTGCTAATATTAGATTTTTATTGACATTAACTTACATCATATCTAGCTGTATTGTCGTTGACAACAGTCAGACGTGTATTTAATATTATATCAAATGTTCAATTTCTAGATCGGGCTAAGTGTTTTTGGGTTTTGCTGTCAGGAATTTCTCCGGGCTACCAGAGCAGCCCGGAGACAACTTATGTCTGATTGATGGCAATAGGCTCGCTCCCTATTATATGAGACTAGAATATAACTTGCGAAATGTGGGGTACTATAGATAGATACATCTTCGCCCATAGACTTATATCTATACCTCTGCCCAACCCTTTAAAGAAAAGAGGTGTGATTTTATGTTAAAAAATTTCAGTACGAAAGTCAGCTCCAAAATGTTTCACGAATTTAGACAATAATAAACTCTACTTAGCTCTAGTCTAGACGCAATCTATAATAAGCAGCTATATTGTCGTTATCGTAAGTACTTGAGCCATACCTACACATCTACACTTAAATGTCGTTACCCACGGCTAAGTACCTTTAAGCACAATGTTATTAGTAGCAAATAATTATGGTGGAGGGAAAACCTGCTTAGGGATACAAGGATGCTTTATAAATGACTAGCTGTTGCCCGCGACTTTGTCTTCGATCCAGGATGAAAAGTAGCCTATTTCCAGGTCTACCCATGTGCCAAATTTCATCCAAATCCGTTCAGTCGTTTTAACGTGAAAGCGTAACAATCAAACAAACAAATTCACTTTCGCAATTAAAATATTAATGAAGGATTAGGATTAAAAAGTTTAGTTAGTGTTGGGAATCACCTCCTGGGGGTGTAGGGCTGCGTCTCCAGGGTCCACCAAGAAAAAATTACAACGTTGATGGAGTAGGTATAAAAAATAAAATGGAAGAATAATCTACGTATAAAAATCTATGACGCCCATGACCCTTTAAGCTAAATATACTTTAAAAAAAATGATAGTTGTCGAGTTTTCTTTGTGGATCTATGGAAAATATAATATTTCTTTGTCTTGTTCTTCTCCAATTTATTCGGTTTTTTTACTGCCTAGTGTCTACTATGAAGGTTGATTTGATTTAAAATATCTACGTATACATTTATTACTATAAAGTTAACCGGTGTCTTTTTGAGCAACCCACGCACTTTTTTCTCCAATTGTGTTTTAATGTCGGTGTGGCGAATTATTACTGTGTGTGGTCTAACAATAAATTAACATGAATTCCAAAATACTGATGTCAATGTCATAATAAAAAGTATCCTTGAGTTATCGACAACCATAAGAAAAGAGTTTTGAATAAATTAATACATTTTTAATCAATTTTCGAGCGTTAAAGCGCAAAAAGAAGTATTCCATATTTAAAACTAGGTACCTTCGCGGTTTTTTTTAATTTATTACCGTTCGCGACGCATCGAACCTTTTTCAATGTTCAAAAGCACCATTCGTGGTGGAATTTTGCTGCACCTTTAGCTGGCAACACTAGCCAATATGGCGAAGGAATTAAAGCCAAATTACATGCGACAGACAAGTAAATTACCTGTACAATTACACGCTCCACTACACGTAATTGGATAAAGAGGAGGTATATTTTTATTGACTACGGTCTTAAGGAGGTAATTAATATGACCTCTGAGGAAAATGTTATATTTTTTAACTTATTATGTTAATGCGCCGTGTTAATTGATTGATGCTTAAATATTTTTTTATTCTTAATTATGAGGTTTCTTGTTTCCTCGTTGGAGGTTGTATCTTTTAAGTTTTATATGTCTAAGGAAATGAGGGCTCATAGGAAAATCAAAGTAAGTACCTAATTATCGTTTTATATGGGAGGAAGGTAAACTAACCTAACTATATGATTGAAGTACAGTATTTTTATCTCACGAAGCGACGCGCGCTTTGAATGATGATTTGCACTGTGATAACCAAGTGTACAAAGACGCTGTAAACGTGTGCGTGAAGATGAATAGCGTCAGCAGTAGAAATTGAGTAGTAAATACCCCCCCGGGTTAGCTCATCCTTTGCAGAAGACTAAAGTCTATTCAAATCCTTGTTTCCAATTGACATTATTTCCACTAAAACGACTTTCAACTTTAAGTTAGTGTAAGTTGATTTCTTTCAGAGTGTATTATTAAAACAGTCATACATTTTTTTGAAGTTTTATCCCAAACTGAACTTTAGATGTGGGTTTTAAAGTAATTTTTCCAAAAACTAATATTTGTTTACAGGATTGGAAACGTAATCACGAACGCAGTATACTAACACAAGTCGATATATTCTGCATTTCTGCCCTTCATAAACCTACTCACTTAGTAATAATGTAGGTATCATGGTAATATATTTGACTCCTGACATCCATTGCCTTCCGACCTAGCACACAATTGTGCACAAACGGCTGACACGCCTCATTACTGTTAAGTATACAAAATTACAAGTTAAATTATATGCTGCCAGTTATCTACTAACAAATTAAATTATATATTTGTATTTTGTTTCGTGAGGTTAAGGTAAAATATCGTTTACAGAACTATTTAATGAAATAATAATTATTATTCTGCAGCAAAGACATTTAAATTTAAGAGATTCCTATCTGACCTAATTGAATAAATTATAAGTTATTAGTTATTACTTACCTAGTGAAAAGATTTTTTGTAAGATCAAAGTATTTTTTAAATGTCCCAGTTCAATCCTAAATCGTGGATTTGGGAAAAAGTCTACTTCTACTTAGGTACTTACTATCTATATATATTACGAATGGTTCTCAATCATCTAATTAGATTAAAAAGGAGACAAAGTAGTCGTTAGATTAAGAAACCCACATAATCGAGATATTATTTGTTCAGTCCAAATTCAAAGCAATTTCGCGTAAAAATATGTGCAGATGAACAGAAGAATTTCGAAGAAGAACGCTAATCCGTGAGAGCGGAATCTTTTGAACTTGCATGACCAACTAAAATCCTCTTTAAGCAATTTACAATAAGAACTAGAATTATCTTCAACTGCTAATATTCTTGGTAACAAAGTTAATCATCAAGCCAGCTCAAGGGAAAAACGCCTTTGCGTTGATGTGTTAAGGTTGGTAGGGTGTGTATATGTTAAGTGTGTAAGTTGTTAAGTGATCTAGTACACAGGAGATCATGATCGGGCGCCCGAGGCCGCCTCATTAAAGTGAACTAACGATGTAATTGGCGCACAGTTGTAGTAACCGCTAAAGTACGAAATTGGATGATTGCGGAAAAGTTCAATCGTTTTAAGTAGTGCTTGCAAGCAACTGTCTTTATTTTATCATTCAACAAAATTAACGGATAAGTTATTGTTAAACCACCACTTTAATGCTAATTAAAGTATTAAACTTTGCCTTTTATTAACCATAAATTCAGTGTACTTAATACTAAATGGTGGGCATTTAATTTTATTTTCAACAACGAAAGAATTTTTTTTAATAAAATTCAATCAACTAGATAATAATTTCACTATTGAAGCTAACTTTCTTACTTCACAAAAACACTGACTATTGCAAAAAAAGCCAATAAATTGTATTACCTACCTATAGGTGAAAAAGAATTCGGTTTACGTCAAAAATGGCAATTATTGCCTTTTCCTGATTTCATACTTGGCCGGCAACAGCACCTAGGTTCATGCCGTCTACACACGCACTCACGCTAAGCAGTTTAATTGCAATCTTACTGAATAACATGTCGATGTCGCAGTGTTTTTGGCAGTGTTTTCAAAAACATTAATGCCTTTTTTGTGCATTAAAAAAAATCTTCACTGTTAAATTGGAAACTCGGTTTTACTTTGTCAGTGGCAAATGCGCCATTTTCTTCTTTCAAAATGACCAAAACAAGTTACTACATAGCTAGGCTACATTTTCTTTAACTCCTCTACAATTTTCTCATGAAAAGTTTATATAATAATCTATAAACAGGTTAATATAATCTGTAGTTGTTCACATATGAGTTAATTTGACTCAAAGATAATAGACTTAAAACTAGTAACTTCAACAACCTCCTGATTTCTTAATTCCCCCGCAGCACTAACAACTGGCAGTCACGCTAAACGGCTGCGTTATGTCGCTGAACAATGTCGTGTTGCCGGTGGCGCACCCTGCCGGCCGGGCTGGAAACTTGTCCGTTATACCAAATTATATAGACGCCATGTCACATAGCCAATGAATGAGTGATCTGGGAACGGAGTTTTGAAGCAATCGTTCATTTTGATGTGATTTTTGGGTCACGATTATGATTTATTGTTGAGTTTTTTTGTAGAACGAGAAAATATTTTAGTAACTTTAACACCTTTCATTTTCCACTACTCCAAAAGTGATATGAACTTTTAAAATGGTATTAGATCATTTAAACATTTATCTCCTTTTAAGCCTTTCACCAGAAAGTCATAGCAGTGATAGTCTAGTGGTGTGACTGTCGGACTACCAAGTCTTAGGTCTCGCGTTCGAACCCATGGCACGCAACTCTGACTTTTCAGATTCATGTGCGTATTGTATACTTAATTATCACTTGCTTCAAAAACGGTGATGGAAAACATCGTGAGGGAACCTGAGAGATATTTCTCGACGGCATGTGAAGTTGAAGCCAAGTCAGAGGCCCATGGGCGGTATGAAAACTCTGACACCAGTTTAGTCACTTAGTATTCTAAAAAGAGAGAAGGCCAGTGTCTGCAGCAGGACATTGAAATGACATGTCCAGTTTCTGCCCTCTGGTCGTGGTCTGAAACGATAATGTTCATGATCTAAGGTTTTACAGTAAGATTTAAAAATTTAGATTTAAATTATTATGGATTTATAAATTCAGTAGAGGTTGCGCAACATAATTCTCAAAAAAACAGTACTCAAATATAACTTCCGCCTCGCCATTTTTAACGGGAAGTACTAAAAATGTTTTTGACGTTCCATTTTATCCCGTAATTACCTTTAAAGTGTGTGAACAATAACTATAAGCCGCTTATTTTAGATCTAAGGTATTTATGTAATTATTGTAATGTAATTGCGTAAAAAATACGACAATATAACTAACATGTTTTTGTGTACACATCAAAAGTGTTTTTTTTTTAAATTACCCACTTCTTAAAATGAAGGTAAGTATTTATTATTTCTTTGACATGACATTGACATATTATTTTGAATTGACCAGTTTCTGCTCGCTTTGCTTTGCTCTGCTTACTGTGCGATTATTTTCTGATATTGATATTTTCTTATAACGACCATTGCTATTCTACACGGACTGATATCATCTAGACACGATTACTATTGCTGCTCACAAAGGATTATGTTTTGCTACTTGATTTGGATATTATGATGAGGTGCATTAATTGTGGCATCGCTGTGCAGTGGATTCGCAGATATATCGTGTCGAGGCTGGCGTTACCCTTGCAAGTGAGACTCGCTCGATAGTTAGCAAATCAGGTACGCCTCTATACTACGGCAGTCGCGTAAACCATGCAGTAAAGACAATATTTTGAGCTGTTGTGTTATAAATTGAAAAATACAATGATATTTGCTATTGTTCCAGCTCCTATTAGATGGATACGCTTGTTACGATTGTTTTAATTGATTAAATACCGAAGCTGCTGACAGTGGGAGATTACTAGACCATACAATGGTCTGCCGTGGATATGGTGTGTCAGTCGGACTCGGAAATCCAAGACACCGACGTTTTTATACTGTTGCAGTGGACGGCCCCCCCGGCTACCCCTTATTTCCAATGATAATAATTATCAGGTGAATATTTTTTTTCCACAACTACGTTTTTATTATATGTAGGTAAAGTCTTTGGAAGAAAATGGCTAAATGAATGGGACAGATCTCTCAAATCTGGAACAACGAACGATAGAAACGACGATCATGAAAGATTAAAGGAGTGTTTGTCATGTAAAACTCAACATAAACATATAACATCACGCCAGCGATTTCCGAAGGATTTGGGCGAGGTCAACTCATCCCACATTTTGCCAGTTATGTCATGTCATTTTTAATAAAATGTATTTTAATAATATTTTCAGGATATGGCAACAATTATTCATGCCTGTTGGGTTCGAGCGAATCGACGCCTGATTCATGACGCATCAAAGGACTTGCAACAGGATGTTGTTCCATCCGTGGAACATAGATCATTTTCACTTTCTTTACAAACAACACGCTCTATTATTTGCTGAACATTTGGACTATCCTGAACAAGTGGGTGGAATTTATATAGGAGGGCTCCTGCTATTCTTAAATCAAGCATGAGATTACGAGAAGCAACATTAAAATATCTTAGACGAAATATTTTAAAATCTCTTATGAAGCGACCATTTATTATTTCAACTATCCATCTGCATAACGTAACCTTTTGACTTTGATTGACCTGTGAGTAAGTTAATTGCTGTTGCCTCACATATAAAGGACTCTGGTTTAAATACTTTGTCATTGAAACTTTCTAGAAATGGAATCGCATCCCGGGATCCACTATCTAGTATACAAATATCGTTTGGCCTAAGTTACGAAACGGACTATCTCCAATTTCGAATAAACTTTTTATTATGTCAGCATCGCTTTGTGTAGCATCATATGGCCCTAAAACATAATTATTTATGTTCATCGCAGGAACAAATCACGAAAGGTTTGATAAGATTATCGTACCTACTTATGCAAACTGTAGTTAGAACTCTGCTGTAAAAGAATATGTATCAATGTAGAAATAAGCCCAGCGCTCTGGGGTAATGAGTGCGACATTCTGTCGCATCATCTGTTTTTTTATTTAAGTGTCTCTGTATACCTACAATAAAAGAATTTATTTGGCAATAAATACATAGTTTTATTTATTTTAATCCCAATTCAATACGAACAAGTAGGTAAATATAAATAATATTATGGATATTGAGGATAGACACCAAAATACGGAATTGAAGAAGATAAAAATATCATTTTATGTGTATTTATGTATTCAATATACATAAGAATTTGGGATTTAATAAAACAATAGTAAAGCACTTGTTTAATAGGTGCTTTACACTTTTCTTACACAACTAAAAATATCCAAAAACAACTGCAGAATCTGATCTCAGATCAACAAAATATTAAATACGCCAATTAGTACATGTGCTCACTCACAGATGGCGTTATAATAAAGAAAAATCCCTAACGTATAAACCTGATTTTGACCAGTTTTCGCAAGTTTTTGAATCCTGAAACTTATTAATTGATAAACTATAAAATACGACAGTTATAATAATATAACAATCAGTACTGAACATTGGTTTTGACTACCTAGGCAAACGTCCATTGCCCCACCAGACATGTCCTTTAGGTAATCTCTGATCCGTCTATCGATGATCTGATCTGATCTGTTACCATCGCGGGTAGAACCTGGGAGAGGCTGACACAGGGGCACAAGGAAAGAGAGGCCTATCCCCAGCAGTGGGTGACGTCACGCTGTGTATGATGGTGATAATGATGATGACTAATCTCTGAACCAAATTAAAATGTCGAAAGTAGCAATTTTTTGCACAATGACCACAATTAACGTTACAGTGGAAATTATATTAGAACAATAAAATCAGCGACCACACGTAACACAAAACAAAACACCATCAACTTCGACTGATCACACTTGCCGCTAAAAAAACATTGTGAAAGCATTAATTACATTATTTCTTAATAGGTTCGCGAATCACCAACAGTTAGTTACCAATTAAGTTAACACCAAACAAGCCATGGCTTATCACCATAATTAAAATATTAGACTCGCGAGTGAAAATAACGCCATGGCATGTCCGCTTTCTATCTGATGGTTTAACTATGCAATTATTGATAAAAATTGTACTAACGAGTTGGGGATTTTATGTGTGGGATGTATCCTAATGAATGAAGATTTAGTAGTATTCAATTTTGAAAGGAAAGTTTAGCAAATGTTTCGATAACTTGTAACACCGAGTTTTGGATCATCTGCCTGCGTTTTCCCAACTTTGTTGGGGTCGGCTTCCAGTCTAACAGGATGCAGCTGAATACCAGTATTTCACATGGAGTGCCTGAAGTTTTGACCAGAAAATGACTGCTAAGGTTTGAAAACCATCATCTTCAGGACAACCAAAGAACATCATGCAAGGCTCTATCAGTAAGAGCCTTGACAAAAAAACAGTGGCACTCTGGGAGTGCCGACAGAAGTGAAAACTTGAACAAGATCGCCTTGGTGGAAGAAAAATACTTGTATAGAACATTGGTCCGTAACCTTATCTAAATAAAGAACACAAACGCGTTTACAAAAAAAAAAATACTTCCAAAGCCTTTAAAGTAAAAATACTTGCATAGAACATTGATCCGTAACGTAATATAAATAAAGAGCACAATCGCGTTTACAAAAATGAGGTGTCGGTAACGGTGTCGCGAGTTCAATTGTTTTTTTCTCATCTCAAAAATGCCCAACGCGCCTAAAGAAGTATTCACTTTAAAAAAAGAGTAAAGAGCTTCCAGAGACGTTCTTGGAAAATACAATCTATTCTGTTGACTCGTTTGTGTCTCTGTCACCTCACCACGATCATTATCATCATTGGCAGCCTTGTTCCACCCATTGCCGAGTGTAGTCCTCTTCCCTTCTGTGCCATGTTTTCCTGGTCTGCAAGTGTCATCTAGGTCTTCCCCGCGATCTTCTGTAGGTCATCCACCCATCTGGCTATTGATCTGCCAACGCTCCTTCTCGCCAGATTTGTGGTAAGTTATTCAAATGTAAGTGTTATTATTGCCAGTTCCAAAAATCACATCAAAAGACTTGAATCAACTAGAAAGTGCATCTTTTATTCTTGGCTTAAAAAGTTCCAATTGCTAAAGCGTAAAAATAGTTAATCAAACCACTTGTGCTCAAATCCTAACTAACCTATTAAAATAAATCACAACTAACAAGCTGGTTGGATTTAGAAATTTTAGCTTGAAAGTCTAGAAATATTTAGAGTTTGAGGAAAAAAAAATACCTTAATTGATCTAACAATTTCCTGTTTTCACTGCTTGTAACAATTTGCCTAGCTCTTAAAAGGTAATTTCTGACTTAAAGACTGACTTGGTAAGTACTTTCTGACTTAAAAGATTCCATGAGTTGTGTTTAAACATCGTAACTATGGAATTTCTGGAATTAAGACCCTGGCAGTCTACTTTGCGTGCGGTAAACTTTTGGCAATAAATACTGACCGATTATAAACTGTAACCAGTATCAAGCCTGTATTGTTCTACTACAGAGCAAAAGGCTCCTTCTCTCCATTTTGCACGCACTTCTGTACTTATATATAGCTCAGACCTATCAGTAGAAATCAAGCACCCAACTCCCACCATTTTCAGAAATTAAACATCCAAAACCCAGTAAATGACCTTTACAAATGTCAAACTTTCCTCCACTGTAACGAGTTACCAATAAGACTTCCTTAGCCCCGGGGCTAACAGCCACATTATCGTTTTTAAACTAGCCCCAATCATGAGGTAATGTGTTTTAAATATGACGAGCATAACACTGCGGCCTCTTTGATTTAAAACGGGACACATACTTTGTTATTTCTTAGTTTTGTATCAGGTTTTTTGGGCAGTCGTTTCTTTTTTAAAGGCTGTATTGGAAAAGCACCTGTCTCTTGGATATTGTAAGCTTTTTTGATGAGCTGAAACACATTTTTCTACACATAATGTAGGTTCCGAGATCGGTGACGGAAAAACATCGTGATCCCGGGAACCTGGACTTATGAATAAGTGTGTGTGGTGTGTACCTATGTGTGTGTGTGCGTGTATGTATGTGCGTGTGTGTAGTGTGTGTGTGTGTAAGTCTGAAATCGCCAACCCGTCTTGAGCAAGCGGTGACGTATGCTCGTGCAGAGTCGTGCCGTCTCTGTATGAGAAGAGGCGTCTGCCGTTCAGTGAAACAGTAACAGCCTGGTATTATAAAGTACTTAGTTCCTTGTCGTGGCATACTTTACTGCTGACATTAACATAATTCAAATCATCCAATTAACAAAAATCATCAGGGGCCTAAAACACCTTATTTAAAATCCTTTCCAACAAAAAATTTTAACAAAATCATATTCATAATCACCATATTTCCATTAAATAACAAGTTAGGAAGAAACAAGAACATCGATCATAGGTGATTAGAGATAATTATAAAAACCAATAGTATCGCATAGTTTACGATATCGACTACACCTCGTAGATGAATAAATACTTAATTTATTTATTAGATAACTGGCTAGTTTATAATTAATATACGTTTTTTGCAAATTCAAGTAGATACTCGGAATTTCAAACTTTCTAAGACGAGTCGTAAATATACAAAAATTTCAGTTTTTGTTCAGTAATTTTTATTTTTAAACAAGATAATATTTACATAATTTATACACTAACAGACTTACTATAATAATTATGTACATGATTACATGTTTATAAAAAGGCGGAACGAATAAAAAAATTCGTCCACATAGGAAAAGTGCCCAAAAAGCTGGCAGCATTGCCACGTTGTAAGTATGGCGATGCTGATTCTTTGGCAAAATTGATTTAAAATTGATTAAGTGAGTCTGTATTATTCTCTTTGGGCTATAATATCATACTTGCTGATTATAAAAATCTAATTATTCAAAACATTTTATAGCCAGAAGCAACTATTACCGATGATCTAAAATTGGCTATAAAACAGTAGCAGATTTTAGACCATTCAAAGTAATAGCTGTCAAGTCTATAATCTCCTTCAAAATACCGCCGCAAGAATCTTGTAATTTTTATCATAATCGTATTTAAGACGACTAAAGAGAAAACTGCGAGTAATTACACATCAGAAGCGACCATAAAAACTAAGGCTTAACTCAAAAATAAAAATTAAAAAATAAATCTCTCACTTTTTATCATCTCTACATCACTAATAAGTTTTTTCAACAAAAAACCAATTTTGTCGGTTCTAGTTAATATAATTTTAGTAAGTAGCCATGATGTGCCATAAAATGACGAGAATTACGTCATAAATAGTCGTATTAAGGCTGTAGTTAATGAGCACGGCGGCGCTTTGAAGTTATGTTGCAAAAGCGTCGAGATTCTTATAAGTATGCTAATTTTATTAATTTAACGCGGGAGATCGGATTTGACGCGCGGGGCCATATTGACAGCTCGTTTTATATCATAATATGTAGATATAATACTACATTAATGTGTTTCTCGTAAATAAAAAATCGTTTAGAAGAGTTTTGGAGATGGTGAAGTTCATTGGGTCTTTGATTGTAATTTGTTAGTACCTACCAAATAACTATTAGAAAACGACGCGGACGTCTTCAGAAAACCACTAAATATAGTTACTTATTTGACACTTTATTCAGTAGAGGTGACCTTTTAGTAACTAAATAAACATTCACTCTGATGATCACTAACTTAATCTAAGATACATGCTAAAAGCTTTAAAACAGCTAATCTATAAAAGATTGCCAACATTTCAAAAAGTCGAACTTCTACATATAATACACACATACTTCTACATATTCGTTTTCATGTCATTGTTTGCATTGTCTCTATGACATCATCCACCAACCAGCTTCCATGTCGCTAATCGCTTTCATTTCATCAAAATCTCTAAGACACTACATTAGTTACACTAACTGGTTACCAGCAGTTACGCATAGTTATTCGCATACCACAATTACTGCGGTGCGTATTGTGACGGCTCTTTCAAACAGGCGCGACACGCGACGCGACACAAAGGCACCGTTCGTCGCGCAACGAGCGGTGTCTTTGTGTCGCGTCGCGTGTCGCGCTGGTCTGCACAAGCAAAGGTGAATTTAGAGACCACCATACGAACAGGTGGTGGATTACGTATGAGGCTTTATTTTGACAACCTGCGCCTGCAAACTACTTCATAAGTTTACATTTTTCCGGGGTAAAAGCTCCCTATGTTCTTGGTTCGGTAGTTTTGAAGTAATAATTCAAACAGTCAACTTTCGCAGTTATGAAAAATTAAACAATCATCCTCGAACATTTCGCGTAACAAATTGTATTAATTTCGCACAAAGTTGTCTTCTTTACCACATCACTTTTTAACAGTATCACAAACAGACACCAATTGAATGCCCTCAAAAAATCAGGTCTTTTTTATCGAGTTAAGATACTCCGACACTTTAATGCAAGGCGCATTCATTTCCGTGTCAACGTTGATTACGGCACAATCAGGTGTCAGGTTCGATTTTAGACAGTTGTAAAATCGAAAGTGGGAGCCACATAGTCTCGGCCGACCCGACTGCCCGACGGTCGGGTTAATCGCTCTTTAATAGCAGCGGCACTTCACAAAGAACCGGGCGCTTCGCCACTGGCGTACGGAAGGACCAGGAATGCGTTTTGAAATATTCTAATTGCTTAATACCGCCCTTGTGTTGCTTCGTGTTTTAGGTGTTAGTCATAACATAATCATAATTGTGGGTGTTCGTTTTAAACTTAATCTTTAATTAATTGACACATTTCTTAAAAAAATTAACTAAATTCTCTCATATTTATAAACACATCTAGAGTAATTTCTGTCCAATCAGCGACATTTTCGCACTTAAAGTTTTCTGTTTCCATTTTTCCATTGAACGTTGTGTCGGCATCAATGGAAAGTCACAGCAAGTGAGTGGGTGTCATGAATGGCTCGACACAATGGTGTTATGGCAGCCGCCGGCTTGAGCAGTGGAGCCGCCAAGCGATGTCTCAACTCTCGAGATGGTTCTTTAATGGATTGATGCTGACTTTATTGGAATGATAAGGGTGTTATAAAGCCGGTGAGTTTTGGAGAAAGAACATTAAAGGACATAGTTTAATGTTGGTTCGTTGGAGATTCATAAAGGTCTTTTGTGCCAAGATGATTTTCATTTCAAAAAGTTTGATTGTATATAGGTAATGAAAGAGAATAGGTAATTATGACACAGCAATTACAACAAGGCTCAGAATTCTTGGAAGTTCAGCTTGCCCATAAAATTTATATACATATCTACTAGCAATATTGTGCTTCAGACTAAGTAAGCGTCAATATAGTCGTCTGTGACATCGCTAGAGATATTAATCGCGTCACAAAACATTAATTGCATTATAGTGCTGTAATAACGCTTAATTTGTGTCGATGACAATGGACAACTGTTATAAATGAATCGATACCGTGAATGGTCCCGCATAAAAGCTTCGTGCCGTCGATGAGCCTCAACAATATCGACCTACGTGTCGGCTTTAACGCGTATTAGTAAAATCGAAAGTAACTACGATATTGACCACTAATCGATACACAACTATCCTAGCACAGAACTAGGGAACTATGGGACTATTTAAACCGGTTTTTCAATGCCGTAAATTAGACTTAATTTAATAAAATCGAGACTGCATCTTTATTAGAAAAATTATGTTCAATCTCAGCCAGCAAAGTCCAGTAGCTATGAGTTGTGAGACATTTATTACATTGCTTATAAATTTTTATTGTTAATAGGTTAATGGGACACGCAACTAATAAATTACTTAACGCAATAAGGATTAATGTACGGTTCAAAACTACCGGCTTGTAAGTCTGACTGAGATTAGCGAATTCGTTCTACTTTTTATAGAATTGAAATCTCGTAAATCTATTCGATTTCATTTGGATTTTAATCGAGCATTTTTTTTATATTTCTCGCTGGGCAGAGGCACCCGCTGTTCGTCATAACGCTGTACGTGACCGCGGCTCTTCTTTGATATACATCCTTTTTTTCTCTTAACATTTAGTCATTTACACTCTTTTTTTACTTTTATTTTTGTTATTTGTTACAATATTATCTGGCGGCTACTGGTCGATGCAAAGGGCTGTTATAATTTAGTTTTATTTATGCAAAATAAAAGTGATACTGGCAAGATTTATTGAGGCGCGGGTGGGCCCTTTAGCTGTGAGTTTTAATATTATGTTCGTTTGTCATTTGTTTTTAGCATTTAACTTTCATTCTTCTGTATTGCCCATATTGTAAGCTGACAATGTTGACTAGATTTAGAGTTCTTACTTTGTTTTTGGTCTTAATACCATCAAAGATTGATTTTCTATATAATTCAAATTTTCGTGAATTTTTTTACAATTTTAAATTACCTGCATTTTTAGTAGGAAAAAATAATTTCATAAAGTCGATTCAGATATGAATTATTAATGCACGTACAGATCTAGTAAATCTGTGACTAAAATGTGTCTATCTAGAAACATTTCAATTTGCCGACGGCAAATCAACAGTGCGCGAAATTAAAGATTTCACTTACAGACAAAAATAAACATGAATGAAGACGATTTAAAGTTAAAACCTTGTATTTTCTATTTTTTTAGTTTTAATTTCACATAAACAATTTTGGTATCTAAGTACTTATTTATAAAATTATAAGTTGGTTGCAAAAAGACTAGGTTTTTTTAATAAGTATTTTATATAAAATGCAGGCAGCATGCATCACGATTCACGCTGTTACGTATATAGCATTTTACCTCAGCTTACCAATTTTGCACTCATACCAAATAAGTACTTAGAACAACCATGAAAAACAACAGTGCATAATTAGAGCCAAGTTGTTAGTCCAGAGCTTTCGAAAATTTACATACAGTCCGTTTCCCTTGGTGAACTGTTTGAGGCAATTGCCGTAGAAAATGCTTTAGCATGGAAACAATTTGAATTTATTACGAGAAACATGCTTTTCTAGAGAATTCTAATCCAAATTCTAAGTGCAAAGTCGACTTAGTGCAAATGATGTTTTAACCCTAAACCTTTGTCGTGCCGACGGATAGTTGAACTTAGAAAGTTTGAAATGAAAAAACTTGATTAGACTTAAGACCACTGATAGCTATGAACCGTATTTCAAAATATAGAAATAAAGTTCAGAATGGACCCTGCAGAGCTTATTTAATGGATTCCAGTGTATATTGCATGACACCCAAGATTTATAATAAATTGCCATGTTGTATTACAGACATTGACAACTTGCACATATTTAAGCGGAAGCTAAAGGAATTTCTAACTGATAAAGTGTGTAACAGTGTGAAGGAGTACCTAAAGGGGAATCCTCATGGCCAATAATATTAATCAGATATTTAATAATAGAAATGACATGTACTTATAACTCACAATTGTTATTTTTATAGGACTTTTATTTATTTATTCACTATTTACTATGACATTTATTTAATTATTACTACTACATACTACCTGATTTTGAAAAATAAAATGGTTAAAATGATTTTCCAATTTAATAATTTTGTAATATTTATTGTTATTCAGCATGGTATTTTGATAGTAGATTGTAATTTGTAATTTATGTGTAAAATTTTGCATGCCCAAGTGACGTCAGAGCATGGAGAACATTATAATTACATGTATAACATTTATACCCCTACCAATATTGGCAAAAAATAAATGAATTGATTACTTGGCTCCTTTTTTGGTCCTTCGTGCCGGAGTTGTCAGTAGATAAAGCTAATGTCATTGCAGCTAACATCAAAGTAAGTAAGTACAAATCAACCATACGCCATTTTGAGAAGCGTAGAATGAAAAAAAAAATTATCCTCCTTTTTAATCGGGGTTAACTAATGACAAGCTTCCACCTAGGAGAATAACCTGGTTGATAACCAGGTTAGCTAAAACTACGAGAATATGTTTTCCTATCACTTTGGTTTCATCACTGAAATATTCTCAGAAATTACACTTGGTCCTAGTCGAGTAGTTATTTATTTATTTTATTTACATGAGGAGCTCGCGGCTAAGTAATAACAGCCGCATGGGTCGATTCATCCGGTTAAGCTACGCTTGCCGGCGTTGGTCTGTGGATGGGTGACCATCTTTACATACCGAGACTCCTCCGTGCCTCGGAGAGCACGTTAAGCCGTTGGTCCCGGCTGCCATTCGTGGATCTTTGACAGTCATTACGGGTCGTCAGAAGCCCGAAAGTCTGACAATGAGTCTGACCAAGGGGTATCGTATTACCCAGTTACTGGGTTGTGGAGGTCAGATAGGCAGTCGCTCCATGTAAAATACTGGTATTCAGCTGCATTCGGTTAGACTGGAAGCTGACCTCAATATATGTAGTTGGGAAAAGGCTAGGCAGACTGATTTATTTATTTATTTTTCTAGTTTTTATTTATTTAGTGAAATGACGATGATTTATAACAAAAACGAGCGCGTAAATATGTTATATGGAAAAATATAGATATTATATGGAAAAACTACTGGATATGTATCTACTCAAAATTTATTATAATTATTATTTATTTATTTATTTGAAGTTTTCAATTATCCTGTACGGTTTCTATTTTGCCATTTTCTTACTACATACGAGTAAGTTATATATTTACGCCCAATGATGAGTTTAAATTTGTGTTGAAATATGGGAGTTTTGACTTCCAAACCAATATTTTTTTCCCAATTCTGCTTTCATATAGGGCTAGATAATGACAAAGCAAATTGATATAATTTTTAATGTACATCGTCAAACGGACGAGTAATCACCATACTACGTTTGTATGGAAGAATGACCGACTAGTGTACCCTTAAGTTTTCTTTTCATTGTCGGCGTCGGTCAAAATATACAGGATGTTCAAGACAGGTCACCCTGCTCATCCCGCGGTCGGCAAAGTCGTAAAGGTGTAGGTGTACCAACATCGTAAACTAAACAACAAATGACTTTTAAAATGTTCTCTAAATCTCATAACGGCTGTTTTGTTCAGGTATTAGAAGGTCCCGGAGCTAATCGCCCCACACGTATAAGATTCGTCTTGGTTGTGTAAAACAAGAAGATTGGATCGCACGGGAATCGAACTTGGGGTCGCGTCGCCCGCCGCGGACGGCCCATTCATAAAATCGGGTATTTAAGTTACCATTATATTTATAACCTTTTATGCTGTGGTAATTGTAGAAATTGCCCATTTCCTGGATGAAAGTGATATTTTCCATAATTTAAACGAAATATTAAATTTTAATAAAGATAATCTTGTTTATGGGTGAGTTAAAAAAGATAGAGGATTTACGTTAATTCTTAGTTCAAAATGTTGTCGGAACCGAGAAGTGAGAACTCTGTCATAAAGTTAATGACTACAGTAGGTATTTAATTATCTACAATGTTGATAAGAAAACCAAACGAAAGTTCACAATCCCAGAAACAAATTCAAATTGAGCGCAAACAGCAAATTCGATACGAAACACATCCTGCTAAAATGCAGTAATCCCTAGTCACCTCAAAACCTTACACCTCCAATGACCCAGGCTTTTAAACCAAGAAGTATAAAACGAAATGGCACCGGCTGACGGGAGGGGTGTTAGAGCGAGACAGCATGCGCCACACGAGCGAGAAGCCCGACTGCGGCCGGCTCAAAGCAGGCGGCGAACGCCAAAGGCGGCGGCGAGCGCTAATTGGAGAGCGCGCGACTTCAAAGTGAGCCGCCCGCGAAGTTTATATTAGGCAGGTACACAGCGAGCAACGATTGATTAATTTCACCGCGAGATGGCGAGGCAATTAGTAAGCCTTTGTTAGGGTCACTCGATACGGTTCTTGATGTGTTTCGGTCTTCAGATGTCGCTGCAGGAATCTTATTGGAGTGGGCGGAGGCGGAGGATAGATCCAGTGTAGGTAATCCAGACACATAAGGTAACTGGAGGAGAGAGGTTGAAATGATAGACGAAAGCTTATGTAACAAAATTGATGTTTTGAGATAAAACAAGTTGGTAGAAATGGTAGAATCCTAAAATGTACTAAATCCGTGATTTCCAACGACGAAGAAGATAAATGGACAAGAAAATACAACCGAAACTATGAGTCTACGACCAACGACAGCTAAAAATGATACTACACAAAGAAAGAATTGTGAGTAGGTAGGCAGGTATGTTAAGTAGAAATCGCAAAAGGTAATACAAGTGCATAACAAGAATCTAATAACCAGCCCCAAAACAAAAACTAAACTACAAAACACAACAAACAATTTAACCAAGACACCAACGAAACGAAACTATGCAAAGAATTACAAAACGGTTACCGTGAACAGCGTTCAATTCTTTAGCGTTTACTAGAAAACGCGTGTAACTCCGCACTGAAGAACAAAGAGTCGCTTTCATTGTACCCTACCAAGTACCATTTACCAGGATCGCCGTTAACTGTTGACACTAAGCTCGATTTCCTACCAATTCGATACAGCTTCTCTCATCTACTTCACCAACTTAAGATTACCACCCATCAATGCTTTAGGACCCCAAGAATAAAGTTTCAATTCGCTTGGTTTGGAAGTTCTGGGATTTGGTTCGGGTTTCCTTTCGGATCTTTTTGATAAGGCTTAAAGGGCCCAGATTGGTAACAGACAGACGATTGAAGGTATAAATCATGATGATAGGTGTATGTAGGTTAATCAGATGGATGGGATTGTTCGCATTTAGTTTTGTTCTGCAAAAATGATGGGCTTATCTTTTTTGTGTTCGCCTCACGTTCTAAAGAGGCTTTAGCTTATGAAAGAAATCATGTTATGAGGGTTCAAGGTTGTCTGGCATTGTAAGAAGGATATTATTGTTCAATATGACTGTTTGTCGTTAAATAAAAGATGTTACTTTAGATTTAAACCTTTTGCTATCATCAGCAGGCTGAGCCTATTGAAATTCACAATCTACTACGCCTTCTGCTTTTCTTAATTGTTCTTTTACATTCAGTCCTTCACCGGGAATATTCAGTTTATCATAGCTTCCAACCTTAGTTCCCCATTTTACTATATTTTAGCGCTTCCTCTGTATCCTTTTATTTAAAAATGACTTCGAGAAATAAGTTACAACCCTTATTTACAGGTTCTCATAAATTTTACACAAATTTGAAATCATATTTCCTGCATTCCCGAAAAAAAGGACACCTGAATTCGAAACCCACTAAACGCAATCTAGACCCCACCCATTAAAAATCCATAATGAGCACAAAAATCCCACAATTACATAGGAATGTATCTGTGCGTCAGCCGGAGCGCTTCCAATCCATAATGAGCGGTTATGGTATCAAAATAAGTGAACATCAGGAGGATCTACACAGATAAGATCGGACCTCGGGCGGCGATGAAATGGCTCAATCTAACGCGGACTGCGCGTAAGTCCCGCGTCCTGATTGGATGGATTGAGTGTGCCCGTGATTTAGTGATTTAATCCAACAGGCAGCAATGTTGAGCATTTTAGATGTTTTGAAGAGGAGAACACTGTTTGGATTTCTGAAAAGAAAAGCGGGTGGCAAGAATTGAAAGGGTTGGTGTCAGTCTCATGGAAAGAAGATATTCCTAATTAATGTGATGCAGATTAAGCCGTACTATTTAGTGCTCATAGGGTTTATGATACAGGGAATTAGGGATGTCTTAATTTGATGTTAATGTACTGGATTTTTTTTTCCCTATCTTGGGAACCTTCAAAGAGGTCCACAATATGCTCAATAGTAGATATATAGGAGATGTTGTAAATGATACGCTAGAATGGACCAAGCCAATAAAAAAATTCACGTGAAATCTCAACAAATTCTTTCCATCTGTTTTTCTAAGTAACTCTCAGCACTATTAATTAGCAGAAACAAATAAAATCCTTCACAATGGCGGTACGATGTAAACGGTGTTACCGAAATATAAAATGTAGCGAATGCGATCTCACCGAAATGTGTTGGGGCCAGGGGATCCTCGCCCGTGGCAATACGGTAATTATAAATTATAATCGATTCGGCTGAAACACGCGTTTCTACTATGATAGTATCGGCTACTGTTGTTACGGAGATTTGGGGTCTTTTGTCTAGAAACATTTTATTTTATAAGGCGTTAGTAATTTTTAGCGAAGGTATCTTTTTGGATGCCTTTTTTGTTTGGTAAATAGTCCTCACTCGTGACTCATGATTAATTACAATACACAAATGCAAATTTTGGGTTTGAGATATCTTTATTTCCCATAAGAAATTTCACTTACCTACATGAGAAGTATTTAACTAATAAAAAAAAAACAACACACAACAGTTTTGGCAAAAAATTAATATACCTAATTATATCATTATTATTTTTATAATTTATTTTGAAATATAGTTTAGGTAAGGTTTGGTCACTGAAATGAAATCACTGATACAGAGTTCGGGTTCAATATTTATAAAGATCCATCTTTAATTATTACTTAACCTGGACTAAATAATGACATAATTTATGTCACCCTTGAATATTTCTCCGCAATTACACTTGAACATAGGTTCCTGTTAATCCATTATCATCTGACCATAATATATAAATATGTCTGGACATTCGTTGACCAACAAAGTTATGAGTATGACGTAAGAAACAAAGCCCCATTTAAGACGTCATTAACGTAAAGCGACAACTTTTGAAGCAAATATTTATAAACTTAAACTGCAAAGCATTCTCCCTTCCAAGCACAGTCATAAACACTTGGACTTAGAATAATATAACATTGTGTTAAAACTTTAAAACAATGTGTACGGAACTCCTTAACAGTGCAATGGTCGTACTTAATCAATTATTCATTATGGAACTCTATAACGTCTCTATTTCTGTGTTTAATGGCGTTTCAGTGCGCATTTCTACGTGCTGGCGTCAAAGGTACTGTATTTATATAGTACTGGTTTTATATTCGCAATACAAAATTGAACTTTTGCCTCTATTAGTTTTGGGTAAGACGATCCCGAATACCATTCTTAGATACGATCTGTAGTATCTTACAATTTAGTTTAGTAATTAATTATTTAAAGATATTAATCTTTTGCCTAGGTAATATTTAGTTATAAATTCAAGTTTATATATTATTGTATTGCCCCTTCATCTGATCTTTGATACAAAAAAGAAAAAAAAGAAAAGAGAAAAAAGAAAAGGAGATACTGACTCACTGACTGACATATCAACGCAGAGCCGAAACTACTGGGACTAGGAACATGAAATTTTGCATACAGCTTTATTTTATAATGTAGGGGAGCAATGAGAAGGGGTTACTGAAAATTCCACCTTTAAGGGGGTGAAAAGAGGGGGGGGGGATTCCGTTTGTATGAACAATCGTATTCCTTGAGTTAATAAACTTGAAACTTTGTGCCAAGTTTCAAGTTTATTAACTCAAGGAATACGATTGGCTTGCATGAATTCAATATAGTGTTTCAATCATTATGTTATGCTACTAATAGGATTTGGATGAGGCGGAAAGATAGTTTTTAACCTGGATTGACATATAGGATACTATTTATCCCGGTAGTGCTTTTCCAAGGGATATAATTTTCGAATTCCACGCGAGCGAAGCTGCGGGAAAAAGCTAGTACACAAGTAAATAAATAAGGCAATCATTTTATGTGTCCTAGAGATTTAAACCAATCGCTTATGGTTACTGAGAACCATTACAGAATGTTACATGCTCTAGATGCGTAAATACACCACCATTTAATCCATATGTGAGCGAAATACAAGCGGTTCATAAAGCTCTGCCCTGAAGAACCGGTCGCGTCGCGCGTGGCGCCGCCGGTGGTCGATAACGTAACTAATCGGCGGCCATTACCGTCATTACATCTGCTGTTCCAAACGGTAAGTATTTAAATTGTAACTCTGAACGAACATCAATAAAATTAGCTATCATTACTTGTTTCGCGAACGAATGGTGTTTAAATTGAGCTAATATTGGGAGGTTGAGAAATGAGAGGTCCTGAGGCGGACGGCAAAAGGTGTGTGAGGTGTGGTTCTAATAGCCACATTGTAATATAGCCACTCCGTAGGTGGTCAAAATTTCATCAACTTTTACGTTTTGTACGTTGATGAGCAAACATCATAAAATTGCGATCACTAATCTATCGCGACGTAGCAAGTCATAGCAGTCTACAAAGAGGACGAACAGGACCCGCAATCGACATGATGCTATAGTTTCTTCAGAAAACTCAACTGATTACCCGGTAACTCTGCTACAGATGATGTTTAAATGTAATGCAATAAACATTTAACACTTTAGACCCCATCCAGTTTTCATAGAACTCACACGCCATGCTTCACATATTGGAAGTGAACCCTCCGGGAGGGTTGCCAGCATTACGTTTGCGTCAGTCAACGGCATTAGGTTTAAAACCCTGTTATACGCCCCTAACCGCCGCAGGAGACGCCCTAGGCGTCGGGAATCATAGGCCAATTTCCGGCCACCGTAGGCGCGGGCTTGCGGACGGTGAGCAATGGGTAGCTCGCCATCCGATAAGGACCAGGCCCGGGTCGGAGGCGCGTTGTGTTCCACGCGCGCCTCAAATAGAAGTCAGCAGAACAGCTGTGCTGCTGGGGAGTTTGTTGTGCCACTTCTTCTTCCCAGCTAAAGGCACTAGGAAGTGGTGAAGGGTGGGCGTTTTTGGGGGACTGTCTTATGTAATTTTGACGTTCAAAAAGTGCTGATTCTCAGCCTAGTTTGAATAAATGACTTTTGAATTTTGAATTTTTGAATTTTGATGGTGTCCGCTAGGGCCGATGCCTGCCGGGGTTGCGAAAAGTCTGAAAGGGAGATCGTGGCCCCCGGCAACATGGCAACTGAAGGAACACGGGTGGGTTTTAGTCAGTAAGAGTCTGACACGCCCTCCCGCTCCGCCTAGAGCGGGAGAAGTTATTTGATAATTTCCCACCCAAAAAAAAGGGGATCTAGTCGCTGTACGCAGTTTCCAACCATTCCACCACAAAAATTCTTTGATTTTTTATCCAACGCATATAGGTACTAATAAATCTTGTTAAATACAAATAAATATACATCAGATTTTATTTTCACGGTTTATATTGCTGTATTCGCTAAGAAAATCCTACATTTAAAATGAGCCCTCCGCGAGGGCTCCCGGTTTCCCAGATGCGACTAGGTGAACCCAGGAGGGCTCCCGGCAATGAACGTGTTAACATGCCAAATATGCCACCAGCCGAATATTTTTATTTATAGATATTTAAAACATAAGTAGGTACATTTGTATTAGGCTTCTAAATTCTCTGCTAAATGCTGCATACTCAATGAAATCGTAACGTGTCTGACACAGCATTTGAACGCTTTTATGCAAAAAGTGTAGTTCATTATTATGTTTCACAGTGAACTGTAATGTTATATAAAGTAATCATTGGTAGCTTTAACGAATCGTTAAAGTTACTAACTCTGCTTTTTCAACGATTCGTCGTTTAACATTTCGTGGTTTATGAATTAGGGCGCGTTCCCATTATGTCGTGACGATTAATTTATCGTTGGAAAAGTTAAGTTAATCGTGTCGTCCCATATGTGAACACATCCATTTAAATACACAAGCCACGACGCTTTAAACGACACGATAATCTGACGTCACGACAAAGTGGGAACGCGCCCTTCTACGATAAGCTAGCTGTAACTGATTTTCGTCATTGAACACACGAGTCTCTGCAAAAAATCAATCGGTTGGTAAGATATAACAGTAAACCGTAATTAAATCGTCAATGCATTGAAACCAGCTTCGTTCTGAATGCAAACACACAAGTCACAACCAGGATTAAGTCTAGCCAGCTGAACTAAATCTGGAAGAACAATGCCTTCACTAGTTAGTTACTCAATTCGCTTGACTATTAATAGTCGTCTAAAGGCCCGTACACACGTACCACAATCACATCACATCGCAGCGACAAAATGTGGGCAAGCAGTGGTTACGTGTGAATGTTATACATATACCTACAATTTTCTATATTTTTTATCAAATTAGATTTGTTACAACTGTAGTGGCAATCATGTCCTTATATTTATTATTTTATTTATCTCTTATATTATATATATTATTTTCTTTTAGATTTTGTGGATGTGAGAACGTTGTAGGCTGTAGACTTGTGGACCATTTTCTATTTTGCTAAGTACCTGGTACTTGTTAATAGGCTTAATAGGCCTGGTACTTGTTATTACACTGTCCTCTCATATCTATTAACACTGTAATTTGAAAACAATGTAAAAACCATTTATTTTTAAAAGAGTAACCGTGAAGTTTCTTGCTGGCTCTTCTCCATAGGAAGCGACCACTTGGAACCGTGCACCTAGCTTCTGACGTTTCATAAGTGCCCTTGTGGGTTTATGTGAAATAAAATATTTTGAATTTTGAATAGTTTCGCTGCAATGTGGCTAGTGTTTATAAACAGATTAACTCCGTCTGTGACAGTGTCGTCTCTTCGTCGTAACGTTATGGTTGCGTTGTGCCTGCGACGTTGCCTCTATGTGGTCGGTATCACCCATACGGTTGATTTTGACGCCAAATGTGGTCCGTGTGAATAGTTTTTTTTTTTTTTTTGTATGGCATATTGCAGGTCAACCCAGGAGGTTGTCGGCTGCTTAACCGGACTTTCCTGTGGCTGCCTCAATAAATTAAGGCCTCCAGCCAGGGCATAAAACTTAGAAACTGAGCGACTACACGCTAAGGGGTAGGTACGGACTTCGGCTTAGGGCGTCACTGGTGGAGGTAAGCAAGGGACAGGCTGGATCGGCTTAATATTATTATTGGGGAATTTAAAGCTACAGGCTCAGCGGCGCGGGCTGGCTCGAGCAAGGGACCGTGTGAATAGACGTTTCAAATTCATTTTATACAAATTAGCGCCCGTCCACGTGGTGTCTTGTTGGTGTGGTTGTGGTTGTGGTACGTGTGATCGGGCCCTTAAACATTCTGAAACAAAACACACAACCAAACGACCGCTGCCACCATGTTTAATTAAACCGAATGCTATTAATATCGCTGATTACCCGTAAGCCTGTTTTAAGTGCGGGCATTCGATTAGTCAACGCAGGATTAGAACAACAATAGCTTATTTATAGCCAGCGTTTGTACCGAGCGGTTATTGTATCGAGCAAATCGACTGTTTATTGTGATTTGTGCCACCAGCCTTACATACATAGGTACCTACTTATTGCGTATGTGTGTGGGAAATTGTACGGTCAGCGACAAAAGACGAACACTGCTTCTTTTACACATCATGGAAATTGACACACAATTATTAGTTTTTTTTTTCTGCATCTAATATGTTGGCTAAGAGTTAATATTATTTTTATTTCACTACTGTTCGAACTGTAATTAAATATTTATCTCAATAATTAAGATTAAAAAAACTGAAGTGTGCACCAACTTTAGTTGCTAACTGTACAAGTGTGTGGTACGCTTTTCGATTTTCATTTGTTTTTTTTTTAAATTATTGTTTGTTTTGATTACGATCGCTTTTGGACCTAATGTGAAAGAACTTTAATGAAGTGATTTTATATTTGAACTAAGTGAGGTTTCGTTCTAAATTCGTTTTATAGGCAATGAGTATTTTACATACACGTTCACCTTCGCGAAACTGTAACTAAGCCATAAAATCAATCTATTCGGCGGAACCTTTATTAATCACTGTTTTAATGACAGTACCTACAGTTTCCGAAGCCCGGAGAATTATAAATCAAGAAATACCTACATAAAAGACAGTCGACCTACTCTAAAATGATTTATAGAAAAGCTAAATTAAATTGTGCTCTAAACGAAATTACTAATGAGGTCTTAGGCAAGTAAGATGTTCAACTAATTCACAAACTAATAGGCTGTCAAATATTTAAATTGCTCAGCGGCTTCCTACTCTAAGATTGAATGCGGTTTGTGTTACAAAACGCAATGGCCCTACAGCACTGTATTCCAACTACGAATATTACCAACGATTTCTTAACACTGTGCTTCAAATTCCTCGTAGTCTCAACACAAAGCGACACGGTGTGTCAAAGTGTCGGATTTAGAAACGGGTTACGGCTGAGCTTTGATTTCGCAAAACATTTTTGTTGTCATTTGAAAGTGGCACATTCATCAGGGTTTCAAATGGACCATTAAGATAGGAATGATTTGAGAAATATTAATGTAATTTGATAATAATTTGATGTGATAAAAATCTCCTAATTTGATTACTGATCGGTGCTCATAACTGTGAACACAAAGACGTTGAGCAAGTTTGGCATTTAAGCTAAAATTGGCACATTAAAAGCTCAGGGACGTTTTTTCAGCGCCATATTGGCTAACCCAAAAATCACCAAGTAACATAATTAAAGCACCACCATTCGCACTAAAAACTATTTTAATTACAAACACAAACAAGAAAATGCTTATCAATACTCGTGTTCTCATTAACGACTTTGTAATATTAAAACGTTACGCTAATAACGTTGCATGTCCGCCATTGTTCTAATTCAAACGGACCAATGGGAGGCCGCGGAGTGACACGACGTCATGACGTCACATGGAACATGTAAACATAATTCAATTAAGTGGATTGCGACGGTCGCTTATCGACGTTATCGTGTGTGAAAAATTGGCGCTAATAGATTGCTTTATCAGCACCGTGACGATGGAAACAGTGTAAACATACACGGCGTTGGACGTAAATTAAATTGTTAAGCGCGTAGATTTTCCTTTTGCATTCGGTTTTTCATTGCGTGGTAGGGAAAACTTATAAGCTACGTTGGTATAGTATGTAGATATTCCATTTCGTTTTATGGTTTTATGTAATTTATTATGTTATGTTAAGGTACGACTTTGTTACCTTGTGGTACATGTTTCTACTCGAAAAAGAATAAAATATATTTAGGCTGATATTAGTCAATGATTAAGAAAACTAGGTCTACAATCACAACACAATAGGCTACAATAAAATTATTGTGCTTGTGTCTACACAACTTCGCACGCACAGACTCAAACTGTTCTAATGCAAAATAAAATTATTTCCTTCACATTATACTTTCAAACAATATATTTTCCGGAACCCAAAATAAAACCATACACCAATAAACTAATTAAATAAAATCGTGACTCCGATATAATTAAAAGAGCAAAAATCACGAAAAAGAATTAAAAAAAGAAATAAATGTATTTGATATCCACACAATTGATTCATCTTTTGTTCGATAAAGCCTTTTATCGACCATTTTTAAATGCTGTCAATAACATTTGAGACGATATTACCAACCAATGAAGCAATTTTATTTTGCTCGTTTTTGAATGAAAATGGCTTGCGTGTATAATGATGATGGTAAGTCGTGACCGTGTTGTTGTTCATACAAAACTTTTGGAAAGCGAAGAATTCGATTATAATGGTCTTTTGATCAGGCCAGGGCCTTAAGAAGTCCTTGTGATGGTAATAACAGGATCACACAACGTTTGTTGTGGCTCAATTATTTAATGAAAAGCAATTTTATACAATTTTAAATTAAAAGAGGCGGTGGCTTTTATGTGATGCTTTTTAATTTTAATTGGCTTTGTGTTTTTAATAACGATTATATTGCAATTGGGGGGGCCAGAGCGTAATATTACGCAAAACTTAATGATTATTATTTATGTAGTTCCACCTTCATAAAGTTGTTGGCCGGAATTAGGGACAATTAATAATTACTTATCTAGAAAATTATAAAAGATCGGTAGGGCTTATTTGCACTGTCGTATGATAGTGTGGTTTATTCATACCTAAGTAAAATTAACAAGGTTTAGGAAAATGGACACCAAACACGATTTTGATATTTCTCAAGCCCACTCCGCCGCAATTTGTTGTCGACTAATCTTCAACTACGCATATTTTTTTAATTAATCTCGCTTACTTTTCAAAACAGTTGTTAAAGCATTGTTTTATCAGACAAAGACATCTATATTAGTCTTAATTAGCCTGTAAAAGTAGATACGTATACATAGGTACTCGCACAATTCTGAAATCTTAACAACTTAATTTCGTTTTCTTAGCACCTCGCGCAGTAGTCTAGGCATTAAATCGAGATAAACATGAAGTTGCCATTCATCCTCTCGAACAATAAAAACTTATGTTCTTCACATCCAATTAGACGTGCACATTTTTGTGTAATAGACAGATAGGCACAATACATGGACTTACCCACGTATATTGTACCTATTTTCACATCTATCTGTACTTAATCTTGGAGGCAACGACTCAAAACGGATGTTCGAATTATAAATCATGAGAAATGCGTGCTTACATATAAATTTTATGTATATTAATTATAATTAAGTATATAAGGTATACCCCTCGTTTGATGTAAGTAATGTTGCCATTAAATTACCCTTTAAATCAGCGAAATGGATGGTTTTAGTCTTATGACAAGCGGCCATTGTTTTAAGATTTGTTGGGAGTTTTGGACGTAAAGTGTGTACCTTATTGAGTATCATATATAATTATGTATGCAGATTTTATTCATAAAATTAGTGGTTTAGTCGGATGCGAAATATTTATTAATCATCAAATTAAAATCCATCTACCTTTTGTAACATGACATTTTGTATTTATTATTATAGACATCTACTTCTTTGAGACAAACCATTGATAATGTTTGCTAGTTCACTGCAAAGACATTTGGGAAAAACATATTTTCATTGACAATAATCTTCTTTTGACAGTCTCCACTTCTTTTTAAAAACTTTCTGGTATTGTTTGAAAACCATATTAGTTGATAGATCGCAGGTCTGCTGGAAGAAACTTCCTTCACAGGTATGTCGTTTACTGATGTATTTTATACTGTATATATGTAATAGAATAATTAAAAACTGACTGATCATTAAAGGTAATAGAAATAAGTGAACATCCGCAAGTAGTGTCTTGATAATTTGCCACGTGTACCAAGACAACATAACAATCTGACGTCACACGAAGGTGACAGTGACAGCAGAATAAGCAGTAATATTTACGTTCAACTATTGCTTCCAAGCGTTCAACAATTCTGGTAATACGAAGGTCTGAGGAAAGCCAGTTCATCGGGCTTTAACAATAGAAAACTTAATTACTTACGGATACTTGGCGTATGGAGACAATGCTCTGTATCTTGGCTTTCTGTCAGTAGCCTGGCACACATCATGGTGGTAACGGGTGGAAAGGCTGGCCGAAGACCTTAACACATTAGTAGTAAATGTAGAAAGTCCATACAGGTTGTATTAGAAGCCTTAATATTATTGGTGTATAAAACACGAAACAGTCTGAAACTTCAGCAGAAGATTTTGCAGGATTCCTGTTTTTTCTTTTCATGCATAGGGCCATTCCTAGACAGATTAGCTATGCTTGTCATAAGTTCTCTGTACGAGGCACAAAGTTGTGACTAACAGTTGTGTTTGCTGGTCGCTTAAGACGAGCCTAAGTGCTCAGGGACACGACGCGACGCCGTCAACGCGCCGCCACCGCGCCGCCGCCGCTTGGCAGTGTGAATGAGTGCATTTTTGCAAGGGGCTGGCGATGGAATAAAAAAAACAGTTTCAACAACAGTGTGGTGGCGACACGGTGGCGGCGCGGCGGTGCGGCGCGGCGGCGGTGCGACAGCGGTCTAGCAACTTTGCATATACACTGTTTAGAGGCGAGGTGGCGGCCGCGGCGACGGTGTCGTGTCGCTGAGCACTTACTATGTTGACAACTTAGGTAAAATTCACGATCTGATCTTCATAAATAATCAGCCTACAATGTTTACACAAACGCCTCCTCTCTTCGAGGTGGAGTGTGCTGTAATCTACCACGCGGGCGCAGTGCGGGTTGGTAGTAACATCCTGTCTTCGAATTTTTGGTTCTAGGACATGCAGGTTTCTTTACGATGTTTTCCTTCACCGTTTTGAGAGCAGTGGTGATGAAATTATTTACACAAAGTAAAGCGTCTGCCTGTAAGTTTGTGTATAAATATGTGTATAAAATGGACTTTCAGAACAACTTAGTACTAGGTAAAGGTCCAAGTGCCCGTCCAGGGTCACAAACCGGTCAACTATTCAGTAATGTTGCGAACTCTATTACCTACTTAAGGCATGTCGGTGTGCAATATTTCAGCAAGATTAAGGGCCACGCCTGCCGACCTACAAATAAACTATAGTTTGAACCGGACTGTACTTAGGTACTTAGTAATAGTAGCTAATATTTATGTTAATGTAGTAAGTAGATAATTACATGATATAAATGTCTTATAGTAGTAGTAGGGTAGTAGAACCTACCTAGGACCTAAGCAGTAATAGCCTAGTATTGTGACCGTCAGACTGCCAAGTCATAGGTCTCGAGTTCAAACACAAGGCACGCACCTTTGACTTTTCGGATTCATGTGCGTAGGTATATTGTATAATTATCACTTGCTTCAAAAACGGTGACGGAAAACTTCGTGAGGAAACCGGCATGCCTGAGAGATATTATTCGACGGTATGTGAAGCCAAGTAAGAGGCCCATGGGTGGCTTTAAAACTCTGACACTAGGTTAGTCACTAACCACACGAAAAGAAGAATACCTAGGACCTGGACACTCAGTTTGGGTACTTGTGCTATTATCGTCTAACTACCATACAAACACCCATTTTCTAAGGGTCTATTAAAAAGTTATGGAGTTGATATTATCAACACAATAGTTTTTCAGCAGAATAAAAATACTTAGAAGTATTTTTATTCTTCTGCTGAAAAAACTTGTTACCTAAGCAATCTATACTAATATTATAAAGAGGAAAGATTTGTATTTTTGTATGTAATAAATAAACTTAAAAACTACTGAACCGACTTGAAAAATTTTTTAAGCAATGGATAGCATTATCAACAAATAGGCAAAATTTTAACCCCGTACTCCCACGGGAACGGGAACTACGCGGGTGAAACCGCGTGACGTCCGCTAATACGTTATTAAGGCGAACGCGCTTACAATTTGCATAAATCTTATTATGGCAAAGTTTGCCTTGCTTTATGTACAATTTCGGTAGGTAGGTATATAACAGGGCCATATAAGTACCCATGTGCCAGAATTAACACGTACCCATTTAAAAAGGGCACCACCCTTCGTTGGCCATACATATAGTAAAAAACAAAACACCTTTTATATAAACAGGGGCCAATTAAAAAATGGCCACCTGACCCTATACTCATAGACCCTATTAGAAAACACACATAATATAATTATTTTAGTCCGTTAAAAGGGACAAAAAAAACTAACTCAATTGATTTTAGAATCGATTATGTTATCTAAATCAATATCTGAAAATAAAAAAGTTACCTTCCTTGACTTTTGTCTATGAAAAATGTTGAGCAATGGCGCGAAACGTTATACCTACGATATTTTAGTTCACTAAGCTACAGTAACTTCTATGAAGGGATGGGTGCAAATGTGCTTGATTGTAAATCGAACATTGACAAAGATTTATAAGTCTTATCATAGTTTTTGCTATAAGTAGCTAATATTTTCAGACTTATTTTGATAAATTATATAGCTTCGACAAAAAATGTGCCTTTAAACTCCTGAAAAACAATTTTTTTCACAGGTTCTAGAGTAATAGGTACCGAAAAGGTTTTCAGTATAAATGATTGCTTATGCATTATTAATGTAATACAAAAAGCTGAAAAATATATTTCAGGTGAGAATCAATCGAGTACACTACAACTTTTACTTAAATTTCACCATTCAATTGAGCAATTCACTTCAAAGTACTGCCGCTAGAGTTAGAATGTTTTTATGGGAACTTAAAACGCCATCACTTTAGAACTTGCAAGGTTGTCTATGTCGTCACTGACGGTAAAAGCTAAGGTGCTAACGGCCCAAAAATAGCCTGTTAGGCCGACAAAGTAAATTGTCTATGGCTAAAAGGGATGAGAATTTTATTGAGGTTAGTGTTGGGACATGGGGATTTTGGCTTAAAGACAGTAATGTCAAAGACATTTTACGAGTAGTTGACAAAATTACATTAGAGAGTATGGAGCTATTCACATAATCCTCTTAATTTTGTAATGATAAATGATTTCATTTCTGTAAGTAGGTTTGTACACTACACACGTCAATCATATTTTAAAAACTAGATGAGGTCGGCGTTTCCTATCGACTACTCTGAGCAGAAAGGTCGAAACAAACTCAGAGGTCACAGTCTCTTTTAAAGTCCAGAAATAATCTTGGTCAGATCATGTGAAGACCATGTAGATTGGTGTCTGAAGTGGTCTTTTGAGGAAAGTACCACAAAGGTGGAGAGGGCCTATCCAGTCAGTGCACGCATTTGTCAGTTATCGTGAATTAAAGGAGCTCAACGTAGTGTGATCCAACAATTTATTTTTGTGCAGTACCGTCAATCCGTCTTGAGCGCGCGTGGTGATCAATGCTCATGCCTTCTCTGTATGAGAAGAGACATTTGCCCAGGAGTGGGACTGTAATAAGCAGGTATTATTGCCTATTGCCTTTTTCTTCATTCGTCTTTTGCAATTAGAATCAGTCTGCCTAGCCTTTTCCCAACTATGTTGGGGTCGGCTTCCAGTCTAACCGGATGCAGCTGAATACCAGTATTTTTTATGGAGCGACTGCCTATTTGACCTCCACAAACCAGTAACTGGGTAATACGATATCCCTTAGTATGACTGGTTGTCAGACTTTCGGGCTTCTGACGACCCGTAACAACTGTCAAAGATCCACGAATGACAGCCGAGACCAACGGTTTAACGTGCTTTCCGAGGCACGGAGGAGTCTCGGTATGTGAAGATGCTCACCCATCCACGGACCAACCCCGGCAAGCGTAGCTTAACCTGATGGATCGACTCGTGTGGCTGTTATTACTTAGCCACGAGCTCCTCCTTTTGAAATTAGAAATAGCTGAAATACCAAGTCATTGCAAATAATTATGAAAGTAATGATATACTGGAACCAAAAAATATTTTTTTGCCAAAAATTAAGATGCATCCAATTTTTTCCTTGCTAATACTAAACTGAGATGGGCCGGTCATTGCAACCAGTTTCATTAAAAATAACCCTGCATCCAGCCGGCGGTTTATTGACAAAAAGAGGCCTATAATTCGACACTCGGGGTGTCCGGGGCCCGTCAAAATGTAGGGTTATTAAATAATGACCCGCTGCCGATCACGGGTTGAGCAGAATGTGCTTTTGTAATCATTGGAAATGTTTATATGATAGAGTTGCGGTTTTGTGTGGCAAGAGGGAGACTAAATTGAATTTATTTTCATAAATGGCTTTTATAAACATGTTTTGTAGTTGTTTTTCATGGAACTGGTCTTACTTCAAATTAAATAAAAGCCTAGAAGCAAAATATTTAGAATTAAAAAAAATGTGAGCTACTTTGATCCAGTATGCATTATCCTAAGTGGGTCCTCTTAATAAAAATAATACATTCTTTAATGGCATAGCTACGTTAGAGTATTTGTATTTCAGGAGCCAGACTTCCAGTAAGATTACAATTTAGGAAATTTTATGAAAAAATTGTCAAATCAAATCAAACTTTATTTGTGAACATAACATAAAAGGTCTTAAAATATACATTTTAGCGAGATCTCTATGTAAAAGACAATAATGGTAATAATATATGTGTTGGTAACAAGACAGGTATAAATAAATATACCTAACTGTCTTATTACCATCTTTTCATAAAATTTTAAGTATATTTTTTATTAGTAGGTACAGGTAGGTACTTACTAATAAAAAATGTCACACACACATTCAAAGTGCCCGTCCAACCTGCGTCACTGACAGAGATGGCGCTCGGATAGTGTAATTAAATTAACTGACTGATCACCTGTCCCCCTCTGTCGCCATACGTGCGACAGGGAGGGATGTATGCACCTTGCTCTGCCGAGAATTAGAGGGTTAATTTAAAAGGAGACGATTAATACTAAGGTGACGTTTTGAAGAAGTGTGTGTTGGTTTTTTAAATAAAACTAATTCAGATTTCAGAAATTCACAAAGATTGCAAGGGTTTTATAGATTTTAGAGAGATTATAAAAATGAATGCGTGATAGAACTTGGTTCATCTATCTATAGTAACATTATTTTCAGAGATTGCTAAGAAAAATTATTACGAATTTCGTTCGTAGCCCAGCAAGGAAAGTTTGCGAATGCAAAGTACCAGGAAGGAATTCATTCATTCACTGCCAGAAAACACACAGTTCTAATCCCCAGTCTTAAAGCATGAAATTTAGCTTTGCTTTCCTTACTTATCGAAAGTAAGCACTATAGAGACAGATTTATGTTTTTTTTTTTGGCTTCATGATATCTTATAAATCGATGAACGCCGGCTGCACGCACGAAAAAGTGTCACGTTCCGCCTGAGCCGAGCGTGCAAATGAGAGCGCGGAACAAGCGATAGAGAGGCACGATCGGCCTAAGCGTTCGGCTTGTGACGTTATCACGTAAAATTATCGTCCGTAAATCGACTTTACAGACAACCAATTTTTTTTTTCAAATTCGTCCCCCACCTGCAGGATTAATGCGCCTGCCTGGGTTCAAACCCACGACCTACAACTCGTAAATCGGGGCCGTAATCACTGAGCCACCACTGCTCTCAAAACTGTGAAGGAAAACATCGTGAGGAAACCGGCATGTCCTAGAACATAAAATTTGAAGACATGTGACATCTACCAACCCGCACTGGGCCCGCGTGGTATAATAGATTTACGGCCCACTCCCTCTCGAAGAGAGGAGGCCTGTGTCCCAGCAGTGGGAACATTATAGGCTGATAATGCTTATGCTTATGAAAAGGGTTATAGGATGAAACTTTGTATGGAAGTTCGTCATTTTTGCCGACGGGAAATCCCTTCGGGCACCAACTGACATGGCTTGTCAGGTAAGAAAATACTGATTTTGTTCACTGCGAGCACGACTCAGTCATACTTATAAATAGTACTCAACTAAACGAATAAATCTCTAAACATAATTAAGTGACCATTAACACAAGGAATTCCAATTTGAAATTGGAATGCCAAATTAACTATGTGCAGTTAAGCCCTGAAAATAGACCAAGTACCACTCACCTTGAAGAATAACTGAAGCAAAGGCGTTACAGCGACAGCCTAGTGCCAAGAATTAACTTTGGTGACGAGCTCCTGACATTCTATTTAACACTACTTGTTTCATGATGTTTTATATTTTTGAAGTCGGAACTGTGCCTTACTGAAATTAATGTTTAAGAGTTATGCATGAGACTTTTAGTTGCTGTAATAAAATTAAAAGAAGGTATTTCAGTAGATTATTTCACTAATCAAACATGAAATTACTACGATTTCAGAAAATATTACTTTAGTTCTTAATTTAAACTTAATATGTCAGTTTTAATCATCGACGCATTCGTTTCAGTGTTAATATTTTAAATACTAATATTCTGTTTCAATTGTTTTTCCCAACTCCAATCCATTTTCCAACATAACGAAAATCGAATATTAACACCCCATTGCTTTTCAATTTAATAAAGAGCGTCTTTCACAATAATCAATTAGTCAGCGATTTCGGTTTGAAACTGGCATTATTCGTATAAAAGCTTACTGTGTGCACCCTTCGATGCCGGGTGCCTTTTGAGCTTATTTTTTACATATTTTTTCATAATAGGGGTAATATAAACGCGTTGGGACCGACACCTTGGCGGACCCCACAAGCCGCGGCATAATTTGTGGGATAATAAAATATAATAATTCTTTGGGCCCGACTGTTAGTGTCGACGGAGTGAGATGATTCGATGACGTTTTTTGTGTTGTCTATGATTGTGGAACGAGTTGTATTTATGTTTTAATTTGAAGTGTGTTGTGACGGAAATGGAACGCGGTGAGATTTGAATTAAGAATATGAAGGGTTGTAAAGATTTTTTTAAACGAAGAGAAGTAATTCTGCTCTACATGATAATGCCCTAAATATTTTTTTTTTGGGTTTTGGTTGATGTTAGTAATTTCCTGTAATATAAAGGCTTATGCCAAATTCAAACTAGAAGTCTAAAACGCTATCCTTGTGGTTCACCAAGAAAAACATCAACACCGTGATTGGCAAAGTTGCAGGATGTCCTGTTTTTATCTGTTTACTATAATACAGTGTGTCTTGAAGCTCATCACGGTTGAGCTCCAACTCATCACGGTCTAAAACCCGTATCTATTCAGTACGTACATAATTACAAGTACCTACATACATAACATTAGTAGGTACAATCGTAAATATAGCAATCAGTAGTAGTTTAGATTGCATCGCTGTAATAACTTTAATGTTACAATATATACCTACTAACATTTGTATTATGTACTGTATCTGGCTATTTACTGCGGTAAATCTGCACATTATCATTATTTTGACCTTGTAGGGTAGGTAGTTTTGAGTACAATCACTGTGGTTCTGTGTACCTACCTAGTTAATTACTCATTTGCCGTTTGAAGATAATTTCAAATCATTTTCAAAATTAGAATTTCTACGGAAATGGACTGGCTTAGTTGTACTTGGTTGGTTAAACTGACATGCGTTCTACAATCTATGATACAGCTGTCAGTTTGGTAATGAGGCACTTTGTGCTGAGATTTTATGTCTTAAATTTTGATCATTAATCTTTCTAAGCATAATTTTACAATAATGCATACCTACTTCTCAGCCATCGTTATACCTTGCTGCAAGTCCTACTTGTTTACGGGACGCATCCAATAAAAAAAGCACAGTTTTTATCCTATAATAAATTATGATCCAACCTGATTCTCTTTTAATAAAAACCCTTACTTCCATCCTTAGAAAGAAGAGACACTTCCATATCCCCATAATTATACTGTATCTTTAAGATACGCATTCACGTAACTCATAATCATACAGGCATTACCCAAGTCTTCTAATGTCCCGTAGTGAACAGGGGATGTGTAAAAAAATATTATTTCCGTTCATAGACAAGAAATGACTTCCTCAATCAAGCGCTCAGTGCTGCCAATGACAAATGACCATTTGTTACATGTTAATCTCGTAACATATGGAGCATAGACAATTCCCGCCTTTTCTACTTCGAATTTCGTTTTTTTTAGCCTGTTAATCGTAGTGATGTCTTCTTTTGTGCCAGCACAATAGATTTTTTGCAAAGTCCGTGTAAATTAGTGTATGGAGTTTTCAAAAAGGTTCGCTCGGTTGAATGATGTTTGATACTTCGGGGGTCTTTAAGAGCTCATTGATTTGTTCTGTTGCTGCATTAAGTGGTAAATTCTCATAAATAGCGTTCGTTATTAGTGAATGGGCGTTAATTTAAAATGCATTTGGGGTAAATTAGATTATAAGGGGCTGTGAGTGTTGTAAGTGTGAAGTTTTCTTGCCTTTTGGCATTATTTCTATTGTTGCGAGTTTGCACCGTGCCTTTCATAGAGATCTTTCACGCTTATTACCTATCTTGCCAAATGACTGGTTATTTCAAAGATTGATTTATCATTCTTACCATCAACGTATACCCTCACATTGAAACATTATTGCTACTACACACCATATATTATTATTACTAAAACTATAAAAATCAAATCCATTGTTACGTTATACAAAAATTTCTTAACCAACCATCCTTCGCGGATTCATCAATACCAGAGACAAATTAAAAAACAAAAACTCACGCACACTAATGACAGAGCGCGGGCGCGTTCGGTTCAGAGATCATTCAATTACAACTCGCCGCTCTGTAATCATAACACAATCATCTATTTCGGCATAACACTCGGTGTTTGTCGATAGCCGACATCTTTATCGATAACGATCGATAAATTGATATTGCATTGTTGATTTCGTGTGTGTGAGTGACTACGACACTGGTTTTGCGTCAGGCAGACGGTTTAGAAAAAAAAAATGTACAGATTTTTTCAGCGATTTTCTGTACATTTTTCGATTGTAAAGAAACGAATAGTTTGTATTCTAGAACGCAGCTCATTATCTCGTATTGAGTGGAGATTTGAAGGGTATAGGTACAAGGTGGATACGACAATATGACACTAAATTAAACTTCGTACCTACTTATACTTACCTATGAAAGATGGACAGAAAGAAAACGTTTATTTGGAAACAGTTCGTGAAACACAAAATACAAACAAATAATTAAAAAATAGCGTCGTAAAAATGTTGTTCCCAGTCTGCAAATATATCCAATAGTTTAGTCACTATAGCTTGTCAAAGATTGGCAAAACGCATAGTCGGCACATCACTACTAAGTTTGTTTGAAAAAATCACGTTTTCAATTTCGATGTTAGGATTTATTTGATAGTTAAATACTTACTTACCTAGTCCTATGCATTGGTATTGCCCAGTGTTTTCACATTATATACCTATATTGTATGAAATCCGTCTGTTTTTAATTGAGTCACAAAAGAGCATCTTTCTAGAAAAGAGGAGCCCCAGTCACACCAGGTATACCTTTTCTGTGGGCCCAGTTATACCTAACTGTAATTTTCGAGCATCTTAATTAAAACGCTGCGTACAAAAATATAATGAAGAAGTAATTTAATTATAAAATAAAATGTTGAAGTTATGCTTGTGAATTTCAAATTAAATATGTATTTTATACAACTTGTGCCCATAGAATAACGAAAATGGATGGCTTAAAAAAATCTAGGCATTTACCTTGTTAGAAAAATAAAAATATTATAAGTGTTACATTTGCATATAAAAGATTAAAATCTTATAAACCGCAATTATCTTTTATTTTTGAGAGAACAATTAAGTAATTAACTCCATGGCTAAATAACTCAAAATGCGTTGAAATAATAGTGTCACAATAACAAGAATTTAGGTTATTTTAAATAATATCTGGCCAATCTTGCTATTAATTATATGTATTGAGTTTTAATTGAAGGTTAATTCAAACTACGAATGCGTTTGAACCGGACGTTCCAAAAAGTTATCCTACGGATTTTCATTTGTTACAGCCAGCCAGCAGTTGTTTTAGGATACCTACAGATTTTGAAAGGAACGAAGCCTCTCAATCCAAGACCAAAATGGTCAATCAATTATACAGTAAAAAAAAAATATGATGAGAAATGGCGCTGTACAATAGGTACACCTCTGCCTAACGCTTCAGGGAATACAGGCGTGATGCTATGTTATGTTTATTTATAATTTTAACAAACCACAAACGAATATTTAATAAACATTGGTGGTACTATTTGTATAAGTAGGTACACAATAAATTCAACATAGATTTCAAGATGCTTAGATTAATTCTAAGCATCTTGAAATGTCAATATGCACGACATACAATGTTGTCTATGGTAAATGACATGACATTTGACGTGTAATAACTACCTATCTACAGAAATATGTATTTCGTTGTTTACCCAGAACGATGGCACACAAGTATTTTACAATCATCAAATACATATTAACTGAAATAGGCTTTGCTCATTGCTAATGACATTTCAATCAAAAACGAATAAATAAAACATTATTTAACCAAGGAGGCTTTTTAATTTTGATTTATGTGTATCTGTGTAAAAAAAAGAGCTTTTGCTCTTTGGTTATTGGAAAATAAAAAGACAATGTTCAGCATTTTCTCGCGGTTTCGTTTTTTGAGTAGAAGAGGCAACTTTTCCATGGTTTTTATCTTTAACTTTCCTTTTAAATGAGCAAATCGACTGGTAATATACTTAGGGAAGAACAGAGAGTAGGACTGTTTAATATTTACACTCAAATATGAAAAACATACATAAGTAGAATCATAGCTATCTTGCTACGCAAAATCGAATGAAACAATATCAACTATGAAACGCCAGAACGCCACAACCTTTTCATTTTAAAACGGCGTATTGTGTAAGTGTTGTACTTAGGTTAGTAGACATAGAAGAGCCGATAGACTATAACCACAGCAATAGTAAGTAAGCAAGACCATTCCTATGTATTTAAATGATGTTCCAAGATTGCGTATTGATACCTAGGAACATAATTATTGTTAATGAACATTGTTTCAAACGATCTCGTTTGGAAACAGCGTATTGAAAGCCAAGATTGGTCGTAGTTGTCATAGAAACAAAGATATATTGCATAGAAATAAGCAGCATGACTAGTGACTGACTAGTCACGCCCAATATCACCCCAATGACTTCTAATTAGTGCAATTAATCCACTTATAAACAATACGTTACCGTTGCAACAGACCATCTATTCGAGACCGGGTGGTGTAATAGTGCTGCTTGCCAAAATAGATCTAGGAACATTTAGTTTATTTGCACACACGATTTATGTTCAATTTGATTAAATATAGATTAGTATGTCGTAATTAGCGTTTGTTTAATTATCTTCATTAATGAGGGGGAGAGATGAATGATCAGTCCTCAAGTAATTGTCATTAAGATGAAATAATTTTAGGTTTTTTTACGTTTTTGTGATATTATATGATAATTGCCCCTATAAAATAACTTTACTGTAGATTTTCGCCATAATGCCCTACATAAAAAACTTCTAAATTCTATTAAGTCAGAGAATATTATTATAGCTGGTGTTGAACTATGCAAAAAGAAAATTTTTCTAGCCAGGGAAAAAACAAGGCTAAACGATTATTGACATCCATTGACATTATTCTCGGGAGAAGGGACCAACAGTAAAATAGGACCTGTTTCATACAGATTAATCGTGAACGTGTTGCATTTTTGTATGAAACAGTAAAACATTTGTGGATTGACCTCAAACTAACATGCCAATGTTTAAATTTCTTACAGTACCTATTTATTAACAGTTCTACTTATTATTTATAAAAAAAACTTTTCATAGAAGATTGGCATATCTACCTTGGTATAGCCAACATTACGTAGTACTGCCAGAATTATGCGATCAATAGATCCAACTTTATCAGAATTTGGACCAGGTTCAAGGGCATGCAGAAATTAATCCTGGTTGTAGTAAGTTGTCATAGGTGACAACTCTGATTTTGCCCTTCATCATCATCATTATTTTTCCAAGTCTGCTGAACTCGGCTTCCAGTCTTACCGAATGTAGCCGAAAACCAGTTCCTATTTACATGGAGCTGCATATCTGACCTCCACAACTAAGTTATTGGGTAACACGCTACTTCATCTACTTTTATTACGTTTTTAAATGAATAATATATTATTTAAGACTAGTCTTCTAGATAAAATACGGCACTCCACCGTGAATACCTAATATAAAAATAAAAAGTAATGTTTATCTTGACACCCTCGTGCGCCAAAAAGATTGTTCTTATTGGATGTCAAAGATGAGTCTTGAAGGGTTTATTTTATGGCCTCTCAAATTAAAAGCAACATCTTCACAGTATGAGTGAAAGCACCAAAGTGAGCTCATACAAAATTGCAGAGCTTGTTAAGCTCAACACAATTTTTTTCCCATTTAATATAAGTAATTTAATGTCAAAGTTGGCCAACGAAATTAAAATGTTAAATATTAGATATTACTACTTACCTCCACTGTCAGGATTATTGGCCTCGAATGTCTTGCTCGTCATGTGGAACAGCGCATCGAGAGGCGTGTGTGGTGCCGCGGAGCCTTGTTGTGGTGCTCGTCGGGGTTCCGAACAGCAGTCCGAAGCCGAAGAGGATCTCTCAGAGGCAGAGTCACAGCATTCTGCAGGCGCCATATCCCGTGGCCTCAGCAGCCCCAGAGCTGCCAACCTCCACCTCTCACCGTCCAGCAACGCAGCACCAGCCAGCCGCTGCAGCCGCTGCAACCGCTCGAACCCCGAAGCATCCCACGGACGCACTATACGCGGCGGAGTGCGCGGACTATGCGACAAAATGTCCAAAATCGAAAAACTCTTCACACCATCCCCTCGCCTCTCCTCCGCCGGCTCCGAAGCCATCTTCAAGCGCTTCAGTGGCCTAAAGTAATCGTGGGGTGAAGGAGATCGCGACGGCGCCGGTGACGGCCGACCAACACTGATATCGTCCTCAGAACAGCTGTGTCCCGACATCGACTCCTCCTCCATTTTCAGTTCACAGATCCATCACACAACAGTCACAAAATATTTCGGAACGTTCAGTTGATTGTGTTTATCTCACAAAACATCAAGCTAACACGAGATACGGCTGACGGCTCGACGCGCCTCGGTCAACTGACGTGGCGGGTGACAGCCCTGGCTCGGGCGGTGTACAGAGGCGTGGCCCATTAGGCTTCGGCCAATGGGAGTGGTGTATTTTATAGCGGGTGTGCTGCGATTGGTTGGGCCGGGCTGGTAAGGCGCGCCGGAGTGTCACACTTGCCTCTCCAATAAAACTTTTTAATCCGGACCTGGATTGGGGGGCGAGATTCGTGGTGTGATTAATTTAGGTGTGCGCGGGTGGACGCGGCGCCCGGTGGGGAGGCGGGGTGTGAGGGGGGGGACGCCGGTTAATTACCGGGATGAAGACGCGAGTCTAACTACTCGCTCCATTATTTAGCGTCGATAAGGCCGACGTTTGTCACTGGAGAAATTGCCACTTTCCTTCATTTATAGTTCATCGGTTAATTGTCTAAACGCGGCGTCGGCCATGCCGCCAGCAGTCGTTGGACCTGCGAACTGCTTATTGGACGGAATTTTACAGGTGTTCCATTAAATTGCTGTTTGATTTTCCTTGTGATGCTTCTACCGGTCTGGTATTAACTTCGACTTGACTCTATAATTGACTTGACAATTAAAGCCACTGAAGTGTGATTATGAGATATTGCTTTTTTATTTTCTACTGCATTCTGTGGCTCTACCATTAGGTAGATATTACATAGAGTTTAGAATTACACTCTTTCTTGATTAAAAATTAAACCTTTCTGCACATTTTCATTATTTATTTTTTCCTCTTGAACGTTTTTCTTCTATAAGTATTAATTTCAGAGATAATGGACCTAATTATTTTTCTGAAAAAGAGCTCCAATTTTAATAATTATGGTACAAAACTGCTAAAGTTAAGTTGTTTAAACTTAGATCAGATTCTGATGCAGTCAGATGAATTCCTACCTATTTTATCTAGGTAAGTACCTACTTGTTGTTTTGGTTTTTACGGTTGCTTCCTATACCTACCTCTAGTCCAAGAAGAAAAAAATAATTAAAGTTACTTACTTAATTTAGTAAAAATGTCAAATTTTTCAGCATAACTTTCATGATAGATCATGAAAGTTATGCTGAACCATTAGGTTCAGCATACTTTTCATGATAGACAAAAAAATATTACGAGATATTTAAATGTTGGATTTTATAAAATCCAACATTTAAGTATCCAGTCTTATAATAATTATTATAAGTTTATGTAGTTTTTCGGAAGGTAAAAATAATAATATTTGTGCTTTAATATTACCTAGGCTTAATGTTTGTAAGTACTTATTTATGTATTAAGGTCCTTAAATAATATCCAATAGTAAAACCCAAATTTTATTATTCTTTCTACCTTACCAAAAACTACTTGCACTTAAAATTCAAATTCTCCGTCGCACCGTTATTAAGGCCGCCATTTTGTATGTTTACTTTCCGCGCAACGTCACGCTCTGTGGCTTTTGGGGTGAGTGATGTGGAAAAATTAATCTAATTTGACATTGAGTTTAGTTTTAATGGGGGCACTGACTGGCACTCATTCAGCCTTGTTTTGATAGGGTGGGGAAAGTGTGATGTTGCCTTTAGAGTTTAGAATTCAATGTTTTTTGTTGTTGTACGGTAGGTATTTAAAAAGGGAACAATGGATTCCCATTCTTATTTTAAACATGGTTTTGGGTTTGGTGACTATAACTCAGAAAAAGTTTATTTTATAACGTATGTTGAGCAGTAAAATGGTTTCAAACATGTATTCAATATTTAATTAAGTAAGTAAATGTTAGTTCACATTGCATAAGTCCATTAATTTATTGAATTATGAGTTTTCATTTTAAGTCTCTAGTCTCTTATATTTTTTTACTCAGGCACCTTGCATTATTTATTCAATTACAAAAAGTGTCACATCAAAAACCTTTTTCGGTAATTTCACGCCACCATGCATGACGTAACACGCCACAAATTCAACCATTATTTTAATATCTCAATAAACATAACAAACGAACAAAAAACAATCAATAAAATAAACATTTCAACAGATTAACCCATGTTATTAGTTCCGATGTTATTTCCCATAGACGCGCGACCGGAACCGACGCCATATTGTGCGCTTTCCCGCGCAGCGATCGACTATCGACCAATCAGCGTCAATTTCCGCCACCATAGACATTGATATTAACGGAGCAATTATTGATAATATTTTTCTATTATTCCATTTATATAATACCGTGACATTATTATTTTATCCATTATTTATAGTAAGTATTCGTTTCGTTTTGGATTGAATTAGATTTTCGTAATAGATAGGTTGAGTATAAAGTTATTACATGGTAAATGCCCTTTATTTTGTGTGAGTTAATCAAAATAAGTACCTGCCTTTATGTACCTTTTTAGGTAATTCTATTAAAATTTTCATCGTCTGAACTAATGTAGGTAACCACCAGCATTTGTATTGCACCATGTCAATTATTACCTAAAACATCAATACAGCAAATAAAAGTTAAAACATGTCAATGTAAAATTATTTTATCTGTGTTTACGAGTTTACTTTGCGAACTGCGTAGTGTGCTGCGAAGCGCGGTGCGTAGCAAGTTGCGTAGCGTGGTATGTCGAGTGCCGCGTAGCGAATTGTGTAGCATGTTGTGTAGCATTTCGCGTAGCGTTCTGCGTAGCAAGTTGCGTAAGATGTTCCGTAGTGCGTGTTGCGTAGCACGCTGCGTACTGTAGTATGTTTTTAAGGTTTTATGGCGATCTAATATTGTATTCCAGCACTACTGACTTAGCCATATTAGATTTAATTCGATAGGTAAATAATTTTATTATTCAGTTATATACCTAGAAAATTAAAATATTTAATTGGTAATAGAATTTATTTTCTCTTTAATATAACAAGGGTCTTAACTATGTATGATTAAGTTATCTATATGGTTATTTAGGTAGTTTTGCTAAAACTTATAACAAACTACCTTTTGCCTGCGGGTTCGCACTCAGAGTTACTTTTGCATTTGTATTAGTATGGAAATGTGGGTAGTAGGACTGTACTTATAGAAAAATCGAATCCAATGTAAACAAAGCCTTTCTTGTACTCAGCATCTAAATAACAGGACATCCTGCAAGCTAAGCTTATCTTATACAAAACAATTTCTCCGCAGCCCCCGCCCACTTCCTTGCATGGCGCGAACTGCAACTGTTACTCATCGTAATGTCTACAAATTGCATCCGCTGGTAGGTATGGCCGCTTTTTACTTCCATCTCCTGAATGGTCATCATTAGAAACTCTTTGGAAGTTATTAAATAGCGTTTAGAGTTCCAACCTCTTTCTTTATGCTGCTTTTTTATATTTGGAGAGGAACAAAATAAACCAAGAGTTGTAATTAGCACTGGGATTTGACACTTAAAACCTTTCACACAATACGATTTATTTTTAGCATAATCAGCCTATAATGTTCCCACTGCTGGGACACAGGCCTCTTCGAGAAGTGGGCTGTAATCTACCACGCGGGTCCACTGCGGGTTGGTAGATGTCAAATGTCTTAGAATTTTTAGTTCTAGGACATGCCGGTTTTCTCACGATGTTTTCCTTCACCGTTTTGAGAGTAGTGGTGATGAAATAATTTACACAAAGTAAACCGCCTGTTTGGGTTCGAACCCACGACCTACAACTTGAAAATCGGGGCCGTTACCACTGAGCCACCCCTCACATTCTGCTCTCGTCATTTTGTCAGCACGGGTATCAATTCGTCGAAGCTTTTACCGTGGCCTATGGGTTTCAGGCCAGTACCCTAATTGCGTAATACACGATCAATCACAATCTGTTTCGATTTGAAACAGATTGCTAATCCATTGCTTCATAAGTTGGAAAAAATGACTGCTCAACAACGTAAATAACGCAATGAATGTTGTTGGACTGTCAAAATGAAACAAATTAGAATCGTTTACAAATATAAGTTACGCAATTAAGGTACTGGTTTTTATTAAGTTGCTGATATTAATAAAACCTTTTCTAGATTAAATCTGAAAGAAATCAAAACTATAAATAAATTGTATCCTAAAGCAATCCTCCAATATTTTCTGGTCACGTGCAAGTGCAATGTACAGACTGAAAATGAACTGAAAAAACTTTCAGATTATGTACGATTCGTCAACGTTTATATTTATAGCAGTTTCAGAAAAACAACTGACATGCTAAAATAAATTAAATGTTTGACAATGGCAGGGTTTGTGACAAAGCCACAAAGGTTGTTAACCTGTTTTTGTTTGTTTTCAGTAAAAAAAAGTATGAATATATTTTATAACTAGCTGTTGCCCGCGACTCCGTCTGCGATCCAGAATAAAAAGTAGCCTGTCTTTTTTCAGGTCAAGTTCTTCTACTCATGTGCAAAATTTCATCCAAATCTGTTCCGCTGTTTTAGCGTGAAAGTATAACAAAGAATCCCAGTTTCGCATTTATAATATTAATAATAATACTATCTACGCCCCGCGGTTTCACCCGCATAAGTCTCGATCCCGTGGGGATATCGGGATAAAAAGTATCCTATGTCCTAACCCAGGTCATGGTCTACCCATGTGCCATCCAAAGCCGTTCAGCCGTTTTAGCATGAAAGCCAAACAAACAATCAAAATATAAACAAACGAACTCAATTTCGCATTTATAATATTATATTTAGTTAGGATTAATGAATCTTATTTTTGTACGGTTCTTACCACAGTAAAACTGCTTATCAGAAGAAAATTACGCACAAAAACGACTATATCTTTCTATTAAGTAAGTACCTAATAGTACGACTACTTTCCATGTGAGTTTCTACTTATTCAATTTTCTTACATAACTAATTACTAGGCATATGAATTATCAGTGTATAAAAGTTTTATGACAATCATTAGGCACTGGGTAAATGCCTCTTCCATGAACGTATTTCAGCCTTTACGGTAGAGACAATTCTTAGGTGTGTGACACATTGATTGTTCGATCCAGCATGAAAAAAATACAAACACGGAAGCCAAAAGAAAGAAACCTCAAAAAAAAAAAATACGAAATCGCCAAAAAGAGCATCTGCGGTCGCCATTTATATGTCAAACAATACAAACTAACAATTATGAAGAACCCCCAATTTTAATGAATGACATCTCCATCGCTACCCTGCAGTTATGCCAGACAAACTTCTATGTGCATTTAACGGTGGCGCTGCTTGTTAAAGAAGATGTCAAAGATCTGTCAAATGCAGTACATTTTACATTAGTTCTCTTTTTCGCCGCACGCATTAATAAGTTTGTTGGTTTATAATAAAGGTGGCGAACTATTTGGTTTAAATTGATAACGGAAGCTAACCCCCGGCCGCATTATACGTTGTATGTCATTAGGGGTCTCCAGTACCCGTAGACACGGCATTTGGGCTCGCGGTGATAAGGGTGCGTTAGATCCTTTGGGGACTGTAGGGTTGATATTTCATGAAATCTTATTTACTCTACCTACTGCTGAAACCGTTTTTAGCCAATCAGATCGATCAGTTGTTTGCTTTATGGATGGGATTGGTGATCTCAAGCTGTCGTTATATATATCTATCAATACACAGGAGGATGCCGAGAAGGTCCTGAAATTGTTGTCTCAAGCTCTGTTACGACATTTACTCGGTAAGAACTGTTTTTGTTAGTCAAACACGTTGTTTTGATTTTCTGTTACACATAACATAACACATAACATCACGCCTTGTTTCCCCGAAGGGTTGGGCAGAGGTGTCCCTGTAGCAGGTACACCCACGTTTCGCCAGTTATGTTTAAGTCCCATGTAATAGGGGGCGAGCCTATTGCCATCAACCGGGCTCAAATCCAGACTCCGGGCTGCTACTGAGAAATTCCAGATAGAAAAACCCAATAACACTTTGCCCGACCCGGGAATCGCACCCAGGACCTCATGCTCAGCAGTAGCACTTGCGACCACTAGACCAACGAGGCAGTCGGATTTTCTGTTGTTTATTTTTAATATGTCTGACACTTAAGTGTGTACTTAATCGCTAGATGTAAAAAAATCTCTTTTCAAGCTTTAAATCCGGTAATATTTCGAATGTACTAAAACAAATCCCTGTTGCATTTTTTGGTTGAACTAACTACACAGTCGAAACCCACCGTCCTAAACGGGAACACACCAAAATAGTCGGTAATTTCGGGTGCGGTCATTATGACACATCTTAATTTAGTTTCAACACATAAATTGTAATAAGTAGACACGGGTCGAATGCGGGTGGCCGTAAGACGAACGAACATTAGTGTACAATAGAAAATGATGATCGACTTGATAGAAAACGAACTAACGATATTGGAAGATTTCGGACTAATTAGGACTAATATTAATAAATTATCTTAAAAATAAATTTAAATAATGTTTTGCCTTCGAAAATTGTATCTCTATATTAGTCTATGATCTCTGACATTCCCTAATTAATTATAATTTTGCATTGTTACTTCATATTCCGTTTCGAATCACGATAAAGTGGATTCGATTATGATAGATTCGATTTGCAAAGAAAATTATAAATCAACTATGAAACTGTGTAGGCGGGGATTAGAAAATAAGTGATACCTACTAGATATTGAGCTCTCTCTTAATAATAAAGATACCTACTTGTTTGATAAATGGAAAACTTTACAGCTTAATTAATTTTTCTACGTTGACCATTTGATTGAACTGTCAAACTTTCAAAAATCGTGTCTATGGCGACACGTTTTTTTTTTTCTAAAAATGTTGGCAACGGATACAAACAGCCCTAGGGGTGTATTACGATGATCGTCCCTATTTCCAAATCGGTCCGATTTCGTCATTACGTCTATATTTGTTCGACTCATAACGCGATGTGTGGCCAGTAATCGATTATCATAAGTGCTGGCTGGTGGAACAGGAAATAAATGTGCTTTTTTTGTGCGTTTGAAATTGGAAGGCTGTTGTAATTTTTTTTGTTGAAATGTTAACACTTATTACAAGTACACTTAAGATAGGATTGTACAGTGCCGACCAAAAGTCCATGAGCAATCTCACAAAGCAATAGACTGACGCTTCGGTTTGACTTACGACCTTCTTCTATAAGTTGTTACAATACTGTAGACACGCACATTACACACACACACTCACTTTGTCTGCAACCAATGACTAGTTCAATAATCATCATTCGTTTTTAGTTTCATTCGTCTTGTTCACATAAATATTAAAGTTTAGCAGGTAGACTACAAAAAACTAAGTAAATTATTTCGATTTCTGTGGGGTAGATGCAGTTTGTTACGAGTATTCAATTAATAGAACTTTTTTGGTTCGTGGATAATATTGGTGACGAGTATTTAGCGCAGTGTTGTGGTTATTATTATCAAAAAGCAGGCATAAAATATATTGAAGAGATCAGATCAGATCAGAGAATATTATTGCGCTGCGTAAAAGTGAAGTGAATATCTAATGAAACCGGACTAAGTGTGAGTGTTATCATTAATATATTTCATATTTTACTAAACATAAATCTTAATCAAGGGCATTGTTGATAGAACAGAGGTATTGTTGAGACAGAAGATGCCTTTAAAGTTTTAAATTCATTGTGAGGTTTAATTCGATTAGTGAATAATAAATAATAAGGTATTATGTGTAATAAAAACAATGTTTTTCTTTGTTCTAGAGAAATACTGTGAGGGTTAAGAGATATGAGGAAGGGGCTTATTATCGAGTAGCAGCGACGTCAAATGGTGAATGAAACAAATGGTTTCATACCAACGAGACATTTTGCTGAATTATTAAAAACACGTCATTATGAACCGTTCGCCGTGCACTCTGAAGGCTTGCATCACTGAAGACCAGCTAGAAAACCGTTTTTGACCTTAAAATATTGACCGTACCAACTTAATAAACAACAGATTCGTTATTGCATGAATTTATGGTAACGAATTTTTTAAGCACGTTTCAATAGGGTGTTTGTCGTATTTCTTGCAGATATACCGAAATTGTTTAATATTATTTTAGTAATAGTATTATTTTAGGATAAAAATTTGAGGTTTAGTTTCAATCTTCTTTTCGTAAAGAAAATGAATACTTAAGCTTTAACCTCAATAACAACCAATATTTACTAAAGTCAAATAAAATGTAAAATAATTAATACAAATAAAATATAAACAAACTGCCCATATTTAACCTTAAAATTACCTATTCTGTAAGTAGTTTTTTACATTTTAAGTGTCTAATATTCTTATTTATTACTTAATTACTTCGACCATGATCAAAGCTTAATATTTATGGTGAAAAAATCCATTAAAAATTTAAAATATTTCATAATTTAAATATGTCTAAATAATACAAACTGCTTCTAAGTTTCTTGACATCTATTTCACATCTTATTCAGCTGAAGTAATGATAAATAATTGTAGCAGTTTATTAACTTATGTAAAATAAATATAACGAATAAACATATATTTTTTAATTTTGTTATCATATATCACGCATTTTTTATTCTAAAACCTTTATTGCAATAACAACATAAAAAAGCAGCAATATTTAAAAAATATTATTATCGAAAACAAAAATAATAATATTTGCAAAAAACCGCACTGTGTTTCACGAGATTAGAACCTGAGGCAGATTGAATTCCATACCAACGCTTAACGCTTTCTGCTATCTGCGCTTGTTAAGTTACTATCGAATTTTAGCAATGCCATTAACTGGTCAAGTTCACGCGCATAGTGCGTGTGTGCTAGCATGTTTAAAGCGACGGAAATATATTGTTGTTTCGTGTAACTGCGTTATCTGTGGTGTGTGTATCGTGTTGCTTACACATACAAATGTACAGTAAGCGCTCAAAAGTGCATGAGCACGCTAAGAGTCGTATTGCTGTGAACACGCGGTATAGCTCGTACATTCGTATGTGTAAGCAACACGATACACACACCACAGATAACGCAGTTACACGAAACAACAATATATTTCCGTCGCTTTAAACATGCTAGCACACACGCACTATGCGCGTGAACTTGACCAGTTAATGGCATTGCTAAAATTCGATAGTAACTTAACAAGCGCAGATAGCAGAAAGCGATAAGCGTTGGTATGGAATTCAATCTGCCTCAGGTTCTAATCTCGTGAAACACAGTGCGGTTTTTTGCAAATATTATTATTTTTGTTTTCGATAATAATATTTTTTAAATATTGCTGCTTTTTTATGTTGTTATTGCAATAAAGGTTTTAGAATAAAAAATGCGTGATATATGATAACAAAATTAAAAAATATATGTTTATTCGTTATATTTATTTTACATAAGTTAATAAACTGCTACAATTATTTATCATTACTTCAGCTGAATAAGATGTGAAATAGATGTCAAGAAACTTAGAAGCAGTTTGTATTATTTAGACATATTTAAATTATGAAATATTTTAAATTTTTAATGGATTTTTTCACCATAAATATTAAGCTTTGATCATGGTCGAAGTAATTAAGTAATAAATAAGAATATTAGACTACTTAAAATGTAAAAAACTACTTACAGAATAGGTAATTTTAAGGTTAAATATGGGCAGTTTGTTTATATTTTATTTGTATTAATTATTTTACATTTTATTTGACTTTAGTAAATATTGGTTGTTATTGAGGTTAAAGCTTAAGTATTCATTTTCTTTACGAAAAGAAGATTGAAACTAAACCTCAAATTTTTATCCTAAAATAATACTATTACTAAAATAATATTAAACAATTTCGGTATATCTGCAAGAAATACGACAAACACCCTATTGAAACGTGCTTAAAAAATTCGTTACCATAAATTCATGCAATAACGAATCTGTTGTTTATTAAGTTGGTACGGTCAATATTTTAAGGTCAAAAACGGTTTTCTAGCTGGTCTTCAGTGATGCAAGCCTTCAGAGTGCACGGCGAACGGTTCATAATGACGTGTTTTTAATAATTCAGCAAAATGTCTCGTTGGTATGAAACCATTTGTTTCATTCACCATTTGACGTCGCTGCTACTCGATAATAAGCCCCTTCCTCATATCTCTTAACCCTCACAGTATTTCTCTAGAACAAAAAAAAACATTGTTTTTATTACACATAATACCTTATTATTTATTATTCACTAATCGAATTAAACCTCACAATGAATTTAAAACTTTAAAGGCATCTTCTGTCTCAACAATACCTCTGTTCTATCAACAATGCCCTTGATTAAGATTTATGTTTAGTAAAATATGAAATATATTAATGATAACACTCACACTTAGTCCGGTTTCATTAGATATTCACTTCACTTTTACGCAGCGCAATAATATTCTCTGATCTGATCTGATCTCTTCAATATATTTTATGCCTGCTTTTTGATAATAATAACCACAACACTGCGCTAAATACTCGTCACCAATATTATCCACGAACCAAAAAAGTTCTATTAATTGAATACTCGTAACAAACTGCATCTACCCCACAGAAATCGAAATAATTTACTTAGTTTTTTGTAGTCTACCTGCTAAACTTTAATATTTATGTGAACAAGACGAATGAAACTAAAAACGAATGATGATTATTGAACTAGTCATTGGTTGCAGACAAAGTGAGTGTGTGTGTGTAATGTGCGTGTCTACAGTATTGTAACAACTTATAGAAGAAGGTCGTAAGTCAAACCGAAGCGTCAGTCTATTGCTTTGTGAGATTGCTCATGGACTTTTGGTCGGCACTGTACGAGCTATACCGCGTGTTCACAGCAATACGACTCTTAGCGTGCTCATGCACTTTTGAGCGCTTACTGTACATCTTTTTATAAATTTCATATATAACATGATTGTGTTACGTACACGTTATCTATATTTTTTTTACCTACAGTCATTTTCTTAGTAAAATTACTTTTGCTGATCCTCGGAAAAACACTCGCATCGATGAGGAAATAGCTTCATTTATGTACATGTAACTACTTACTCGTATTTATTGCCTTAATGAAACTTAAGTACCTACTATAAGATAATTAACCAATCCTAATTACTATTAGATACAACTTCGCTACCCACACAATTAAAACCTCACATATTCTAAGTATCCACATTTCAGTTCCTAAAACGGCAACCAAATCCCATTCCATCCATTACTATGCCTACTAAATCGAAGTAAACACAGCATGAAATACATTGATATTGAAGCCAGACGGTAGCTCGAGTACAGGCGAATTACAGGGAATTGCATTCAATCGAGTGTTTGTACTGAACTGATTGCTTTTACTGTTGCGAGGTAGTATGGACTGCAAGTTTCCATCCTTAATTCGTGATAAAACCTTTTTGTAGTGTCTAGAACAGGCAGTCTAGGATCTAAGTTGGAATAGAGGCACAAATAACTTTGAAAAAATGCCGATTTTGAAAAAGGAATCTGAAGTAAGAAGTATAGCTACTTATTTGAATGTGGAATTCATGACTAGAACTCCAAGCACTCCAAATTCAAAATGGCCATAGTCATTGCAATCTTTGCAGATTAAAGCTTGCTGTTTTTCCTGCTTCGACTTACAAGTAATTTCATAGTATAGTTCATCAAAGCAATCCTATCCAGTAATAGTAATTATTTAAATTATTTTTACAGTGCTCAGCCATCAACTGGTACATCCACCCTACTTCGTTGTTAGGCAAACTCATAAACCATTTATATATTGAATTGTGAGCAATGTAGATTAAAGTTAGATTATTTTGCCTATTTCTACCTGCCTGCAATAAGGTTGATGAAAGGTAGGTAGGTACAGGTTAAATCAACAATTATTAATTAATTAGCAATTAATTGCCTTTAAGTGGCGAAGAGTCTAATTTAATACCTGTGTGGCGGCATCTACATCGCCACATGCGAACTACTCATCAAAGACCTGACGTCACACAAATCCTGACGTCACAAAAATCCTGACGTCACAAAAATCCTGATGTCACACAAATCCTGACGTTACACAAATCCTGCATCGCGCAATTAGAGTTTACTGCGCGAACGACATACATATGACTATCTGACATCAATCGCTGGGCAGTTACCGCCAGACACAACACCCGTCTGGTCGGAGGATCCTCCCTTTTCTATAGAGGATGAGTGAACTTTACACCCTGTTCCGCATACCTCTAAACCTGCAATCAGTGATCAGTAGAAACCTGCAAATGTTAATCAATCCTATTTTATTCAGCCCATCATTCTAAATTGTAAAACAGAACATCACGCCTTTAATCCCCGAAGGGTTAGGCAGAGGTGTAGGTACCCATAGTACACCCACATTTAGCTAGTTATTATGTTTAAGTACAATGTAATAGGGGGCGAACCTATTGCCACTATCGGGCACAAATTCTAGACTCCGGGCTGCTATTGAGAAATTCCAGATAGAAAACCCCAATAACAATATTTATAACACTTTGCTCGCCCTTTTTTTGAAGTGAAAACTTCTTTAGGCGCGTTGGGAATTTTTGAGATGGGGAAAAAACAATTGAACTCGCGACACTGTTACCAACACCTCATTTTTGTAAACGCGATTGTTCTCTTTATTTATATTACATTATGGATCAATGTTCAATGCAAGGATTTTTACTTTAAAGGTATTGGAAGTATTTTTTTAAATTGTTCAAGTTTTCACTTCCGTCGCCACTCCCGGAGTGCCACTGTTTTTTTGGGTGGGAAATTAATAAATAACTTCTCCCGCTCTGGGCGGAGCGGGAGGGCGTGTCAGCCACATACTGACTAAAACCCACCCGTGTACCTTCAGTTGCCTGTATGTTGCCGGGGGCCACGATAACCCTTTCGGACTTTCCCGCGACCCCGGTAGGACTTTGCTCGACCTGGGAATCGAACTCAAGACCTCATGCTCAGCAGTTGCGCTGGCGAACACTAGACCATGCAGTCAATCATCTTCAAATATCTTCTCATAAATGGTAATTAGTGCGGTGTGGTATGAGATAGCCTACTAAGTAAGTAGGTAGTCCAGCAGTTATTTATCTGCAAATAACAAAGTTCACTGATTAATTGACCGATCACTTTAGTGATCTATTTGGATAACGACATTTACGACGGGGATAAGCAATAATATGAAAAAGTGTGACATTTCTAAACTTTCTTGACCAGTCAATGAGAAATATTTCATGCAATTACCGTCAAATCAAGCGGAACAACCACTTTTTTGAATAGTTTTCAGCGGTTTTACTTTTTTCCTTATTGATGGACAGAATGAAGTGGCACTCAACTCCATCATCTGGCTGAATTGTCGATGTCCAGCGATTTACTCACTTTCATCTGGCTGAATTGTCGATGAATTTGATTAAAGATTCATCTTGTACAGTCAACCTCACGTTAATGGTAACTATTTGACTTTGATAGCGCCTTTGCTGTTGACCATACACCAAAATAAAAAATAGATTTGAGGACATATCATTACCTTATAGGTCTGAAACTGTCATCAATATTCAGTAACACAATAATCAGATCGATCGTCAATCCTCGTCAATGGTCGGGCGAGGTCGTGTGACATCGGGTGACATCGGCGTTGACGCGTCAAGCCGCGCGACAAAGCGGCGGAGCCGCGGCGACGTGGCTAATCATTTGTATTGTTGCTCTGCAGATGTTCGGGGCACGTAGGGTGACACTGTTTGTCGGAGGATAGAGGATTTTTGACTTAATTATGACACTACAGTAAACAAATGCTGGGGCTGTGTGAAATATGATATGACTAGAAAGGGAGTGAGTGACAGTGAGATGACGACTAATGGAGTAGTATGGAAGAAAAGACATGTTGCACTGACCTAAAATAAAAAAATATATTGATATATATAATAAATTGGGATAAGAACAAGACACTGATGATATGATACTACAGCAATTGCTGTACCAAGCAGGTACAAACCTACCTGGTTAATAAAGATATCGGTGAAAGCAGTTCAGTTTCCTAAGACCCATCTTATTACACCGAATACTTAAATCCTATAGGATTTAAAAAAGCAATATTTATATATATATGTATTTGAAATCACGTTCTCGAAAACGGCTATAACGATTTCGATGAAAGTTGCAATACAGAGGTTTACGGGGAGAAAAATCGATCTAGCCAGGTCTCATATCTGGGAAAATTCGTTTTCTTCCGTATTTTTACCCGAGCAGAGCTCGGTAGCCCAAAGCTTAGAACAAGATGGCTTACCTTAGAATAATGAATTGGCAGCATGGAATTAGTAAGTACCTACTATCGTGGCTGCATGGAATTAGTATGTACTATCCTATACTATTAAATGAGCATTCTCTATTTTCCCCCGAGCAGAGCTCGGTCGACCAGGTATACTATTCTAAAACAAATACACTTACCACCCAAACTCTCTCGCTAACTTTTATCAGCTAAGAAAAGTGTGCAGGGCCGGATATTGACAATCATTGAGCCTATCTCATAACTTTATCTGTTGCCATATATCACATGCTTTTAGTGGTTCTTGGACCAATCTTGGTCAACCAATCATCAGCTGGTTTGGTTAGACATCTGATTTGCGGATCAGAGACTTGATAAAGCCATCAAAAACTGGGAAGGTGTGGGACTAAACTTTTCGTCACAACTAAAGTGATCTACATTCACTTAGAAATAAATGACAAGAAAACTTTAGAACTGCCTCGTTGGTCTAGTGGTCGCAAGCGCTAGCTGCTGAGCATGACGTCCTGGATTCGATTTACAGGTCAGGCAAAGTGTTATTGAGTTTTTCCATCTGGAATTTCTCAGTAACAGCCCAGAGTTTGGATTTATGCCCGTTTGATGGCAATAGGCTCGCACTCTATTACATGGGACTTAATGAACATAACTGGCGAAATGTGGGTGTACCTCTGCCTAACCCTTCGGGGAAATAAGGCGTGATGATATCGTTGGCGTACGTGGAGAACTAAATAACAAAAAAAAACTTTGTTTGGAGAAAATTGCGATTTATTTATGCGGCATGATTTGGGTGTTACGAAAATGGTGAAAAGTCAATTTGACCAAAATCGCAGTTATTTAGTTCTCCACCTACGTCGACGATATGTTATGTTGTATAAAAATTTAGAAGCAAGCAAATAAAACACATCCAATAAATCCCGAAAATGTCACCCAAACTCATTGCCACCCCACAATAACAATATGTGTCCGTTTAATTACGCGTGACCGATGTACTTCAGTTATTGAGCGTCCCCATTATCCGGCTGTGATAGATAGAGTCGTCCGAGGACAGGATGAATACCTAATTGAGACACAATTATATTTATGACGGAGATATTAATGTGTGATCAGGATTTGGAGAATAGTCATGATTGAACGATGAAGGATCTGTGGAAAGGGGATGAGTTTTACCCAGTGTCAGTCATCATTGTGATAGTCTTCATCAGGAGTCTCCAAATGTCGGACCGCGGTCCTCATCCGGACCGCCGCCGCCGGACCTATTTTGTGTAGATTTTGAATTTTAATAACTAAAACGTAATCTTAATATATAAAATAAAAACAGTGGCACTCCGGGAGTGCCGACCGAAGTGGAAACTTGAAAAATCTTGTATAGAACATTGGTACGTAACCTTATTATCGAGTTTACAAAAAAAAAAAAACTTTCAAAACCTTTAAAGTAAAAATACTTGCATAGAAAATTGATCCGTAACGTAATATAAATAAAGAGCACAATAGCGTTTACAAAAATGAGGTGTCGGTAACGGTGTCGCGAGTTTAATTGTTTTTTCCCACCTCAAAAATGCCCAACGCGCATAAAAAAGGTTTCACTTAAAAAAATTGAGTTTTAGTTTGCACCAACTTTACTTGAGACTTAGATAGGTAGTTCAAAACTTCAAAGTAAATAATGTAAATTTTCACATTAATATTAATTATTAATTTTGTTATTTTTGTTTATTACATAGTATTTGTTTATTACTTTCAGCTTTCATTTAGTTTTTTTACTCATGTTTGTTGTTAGTTTTCCTCACCAAACGGATCGCGACAGACACATTATTTTTTTAAACTCCCCAGTGAAACTAATTGGTGATCCCTGGTCTACAATATAAGAGCACTATAAGAATAATGAGTGTAAAAAGACTACATAGAATTGGGACTAACGAGATAATATGAGAATTTACCGAATTTCAGAATAAACTTCTGTGACATTCTTACTACGGTACGTAAACGCTACTTATAAAGTACGACTACAGTAAAAAAACAATCTTGAGAAACTAGCTATACTTAGTTGCAGACTTGTGTTTGGAGGTTGACAATGATCATTACAAAGCTGTCCATCCTGCACACGTACGATGACCACTTCTATCTCTATTTTACAAAGAATATACAAATCTTTCCTTCAGTTTTGACTTCGCGCCGAAAACCTTTCTACAATCCACCATTTTGTCTTTACGGTCTTTTATTTCTATATTGGTTATACAGGATGGCAGGGACATCGACGCGAAAACTGTAACCATGGATTCAGTACATGATTTTAAACCCTTCTGCGTTGAAATTTTTCGTAGGTTATTTTTTTTTAATCTGCTGTTTCATAGAAAAGTGCAATACCCAAGCGGTCAAAATGTATGGAACAGCTGTTTTTTTTAAAATAACCGACGGTAAATTTCAACGCAGGGATTTCAGAATCATGTACTGAATCCATGGTAATAGTTTTCGCGTCGATGTCCCTGCCACCCAGTATACGCGTGTTGTGACTGCAAGAATCGTCCAATATTATTAAAAGACCACACACAGCCTCACAGAAACGGTAGTAAGACCAAATGAAAATGTGTCATCAGCGTTACTGCCACTAACTCTGAGCATAAAGCATTAAAGACATAATGAAAATAAAGATGGCCGACCTCCGCGCCAGCTGATTATGCGTAACTGTGACATTATCACTCGCTACAAAACAGGCATTAATAAAGGTGATAAAGTTATGAGACAATGGGAATGTAATTAAAATGCTTATATGTGAAGGTCGTGAGAGTCACAGCGTCCATGGTTGTCTCGGAATCCCTAGGAGCTTTCATATTCAAAGAACTAAAGTGACTATAAAAGCTGTCTTGTGTGACCAGTCTTCAGTGTTCTTCAGACTGGTCGCCGCCATGATGATTTATTTCTATGGCTTCTTATTGTGAAAGACCTGTGAAATAACACTGCTTAACAATTGTGAAATAAGGTTCTAATATAATTTTTATCGCATACCATTACTGATACTGAAATACTGATTAAGTATATCATATTCGCAAAGTTCAAAGCTTTTCTACGCGTGCTAATTCTATCTGATTTCTAATCTATGGAGACAAAATGTTTTTTTCTTTTTTTGACATATGTCATCGCGCCATAGAAATCTTTCTACAATCTCTCATTTTGTTTTTCCGTTTCTACGGTGGGTATACTACACGTACTAGACGTAAATATTCGACCTTATTAGCGGCCTAGTGCGTTGGGTTGACGATATCGTCAAAGTCGCACGAAACACCTGGATGAGGGACGCACGGAACCGGGAAGTATGGAAGAAAAAGGGGAGGTGAGAATGCTGAAATGATGATGATGAGTGTTCACAACAATAGGCACCTTTATTACCAGTTAATATAAGGTTGATTATTTAATTTATAGCATCTCGGACCTTCCGAAAATCTTGCAATCCGCCACTGGAGACCACACGGCAGTCCCAAGGACTATGAATAGCTAATTTTATAGCAGATGTAAGAATGTTAATGTCTCATTATATTCATAGGCAGTCCTCAGTAGTTATGAGCTGCCGATGAAATTAAAACATGGAGGGCATCTACTGGTAACGGCATTCTTTGAAAGCGTGACTTAGGGCTTTGGCTTTATAAATCTGCAAATCCGCTAGCACCTTTGTTCGCGCCATTTTTGTAAACTGAATACTTAGACAAAGTGACGTTCTATCCACGATGACGATGATTGAATATTCAAAAATGTATGAGAGTGACAAAAGTTACCGAAAAGTTTATGTCAATCTTGTTGACAGTTGTTGTAGAAATACGAAACCCTTCGAAATTAATTGCCTCCATTGTTAGTCATCCATCAAACAGCAAAATCTAACTGTTGGATTTTTTTTGTTTACTTTATTGGTTGACAGTGGTAGTAAAGTACCTACTCTTAGCCGAAACCACCTTAAAATTAACAAAATTTTCTTTGCTAAATTCACCTTTGCAATTATTACAATACATAACATAACATCACGCCTTGTCTCCCCGAAGGGTTGGGCAGAGGTGTCCCTGTAGCAGGTACACCCACATTTCGCCAATTATGTTTAGGTCCCATGTAATAGGGGGCGAGCCTATTGCCATCAACCGGGCACAAATCCAGACTCCGAGCTGCTATTGAGAAATTTCAGATAGAAAAACCCAATAACACTGCCCGACCCGGGAATCGAACCCAGGACCTCATGCTCAGCAGTAGCGCTTGCGACCACTAGACCAACGAGGCAGTTGAATCTATGATAATATCTATCTTGTGATGTTAAGAACGTTCGACGCCATGTTGAAACATGGCGTCCAACGTTCATATCAAAATATTATTTGCATGACGTGTCCAACAGACCACTGCAAAAAATCCTACGTATTTTTATGATCCATCCACTAGTCTACAGCGCATTTTTCAAAGGTGCACGCTAATTTTCACAAGGGAACATGAAAACAAGGCAAAGAGCCTTCTTTGCCTTGTTTCAAACATCAAACATCTTTATCCTAAAGTCAACAACTCCATTTTGTACTCCGATATCAAAGTGGACCACCTTTTAGCGCCTCCGTATTTAGTCACAGAATCCTTTTTGCTGGATTACAAATTTACTTTTAAGAGATGACAAAGTTAATATACATATAAGTTTCGATATACATTGATGCTATACCAACGAATTTGGCCACACCTTTGTTGACAAATACAGCAGTGGATGTTGAATTATGTCCGATTTTGATGTTTCACAAGGAGTATTTAGAGTTCATTTTAGCATGACGGAATGCAAAGCAAAGATTGTCGGAACGGTCATCTGTCATCAACGGATGTCACATTATGGCTCGTTTTTGGACCACAAAAGATTTGGGTTCCTTTCTAATCAGTTGTATTATATTATACAACTCTTTCCAAAACTTTTTTCATCAGTTTTCTGTCCATTACGAGTTTTGTTTGATATTTGTTTGACTGTAATGGAGAAAGCAAGCAATGGATAGTTTTATGACAAGAGTTGTCATAGTTACTTGTTGGTGCACTTCAAAATAGACGATCAATAACGCTTTATTCCGGTTGAAGATGTAAATTGACATTAAAATGCGGTTTAATCGATGTTCGGTCTACCTATGAGAAAGAGTTTTTTGTAAGATTTTGGTTAGTTTTGGTAGCACATTGTCAATAGGACCTTTTTGGTAAGTTGGGTATTTATAATATTCGTCGGTTTTCTGGTCCACTGGTGTGTTATAAAAACATTGGATATGTTGAGGATAAACTCCCCCTCGACCCTTGCTCGATAACGAGGTGCCAGCAGTTGTTGCAGCTGAGCACGTAGCTTTAAATTCCCCGAATAATAATCATAATGAAAATCTAATTTTGATCCAGCTTGTCCCATCTTGCTGTCCACCCCCTAGCGACAGGGGATGCCCCTAGCGAGCGCTCGCCTAGTTTTATTTTAGCATAGTTTTAATTTTGCCCTTGGCTGGAGACTTTGAGTGTAGAAGCTTAAGGCAGCCACAGGAAAGCCCGGTTAAGCAGCCATGACCTTAGTGGTCAATTGCGAGATGACATAGTTAAAAAAAAAGAGGATAAACTTATGATATTCTTTGTAAGTTCCTTATAAACTGATTTGCATATCTTTTTACCTTCCTGCAACCGAGACAGGCTTTAGATAATCCTTCAGGGATCATAGGCTTGACTTTTCTGGAGGAAGGCGACAGGAATAATCAATTCCCATGTCCAGCAGGTTCACTGCTGTTCTTAGGCGTCCTGATAATCGCGACACCTTAACAGCATTAATTGCTGAGTTGGTAAACGTAAGAATAATTATCGCAGTTAAGAAAATACAGCAGCTGTCTTTCCTCTTGGTGTATAACAGTGAGTAGTCTCTTTACAATTCTTCTCTTCATGATAGGTAATACCATTTTGCTTGAAGATGTTTCACTATTAGAAACAGAATTGCACGAAATCTCTTTAGAGTTCTTAAGAGATTCATCGTACGTCAGTTATGTTTAGAACTTACTTACGGGATTCGGTCGTGGTCCACCTGCTTCGTTCACCTGGGTAGACCACGGGCACTTTTTCTTGCCGGTGGATCACCTCAGTCCACCTAGGTGGACCACGGGCACTTTTTCTTGCCGGTGGTCCACCTTTTATATTGCAATCTCTTTCCTTCTGAACTTTGTTTAGTTACTCATAGCAGTGATAGCCTAGTGGTGTGACCGTCGGACTGCCAAGTCATAGGTCTCGAGTTCGAACTCAAGGCACGCATCATTGACTTTTCGGATTCATGTGCGTATTGTATAATTATCACTTGCTTCAAAAACGGTAGAGGAAAACATCTCGAGAAAACCGGCACGCCTGGGAGATATATTTCTCGACGGCATGTGAAGCTAAGTCAGAGGCCAATGGGCATCTTTAAAACTCTGACACCAGGTTAGTATCTAACCACACGAAAAGAAGAAGAAGAACTTAGTACCATCATCGTATCCACTTGATATCCTGAGTCTAAACACAATTATTATTATTATTTATTTATTTTATAAATTACATGTTCCACTTCAAAAAAGCACACAATTTTATTAGACCTCTGAGGTCTATCTTCGCATGCCAAGGCCTGAGATTTGATCAACGCGCTATTAATATAGTTAATTATAATCGAGTTGATGTAATGTTCCTTCAACTTACGCTTTATGTTTTTACTATTCATTGAGTCTCTAATGTCTACAGGTATTTGGTTTTTGTAAATTGGGTATTGTGAAAGAAGCGGTATGCCTGCCATAAAAGTTATTACCAATAGTGGTAACGTAGGTAATGGCAATAGTGGTGGTACTATCCAATTCAAACTATCAGATCGAGACTATAGAGTCTCGATCTGATAGCCTGAATTGGATAGTACAGCATTATTTATTATTCCACCATATGTAGGCACTAGCTTGGCTGCGGTACCCGGGACAGTGTTGAAATTAAAAAACTCTTGCTTGAAAAGCTTCATATTTAATTCATTAATACAAAATAATATTGACATAAGCGCGACCGACGCCTGGGGCTAAAACTATCTTTTTTTTTATCAACAAGTGAAAACGATTACAAATCTTAATTTGAATATATCCTATCAGATTGTTCGGATGACGTACAGCATTCTTGCCAGCCTGTACAGCATGAGGTTGCATCTCATGATAAAACCTTACAGTACCTACCTAATAACGCTGCTAAACGAGAATCAGATTCTAAAACGTTAAAAGATGTCTGGCATAAATTGAAATCTATATCAAAATTAGTATAAGAACTCACAAAAAGGGCTATGTCTATTAAGGAGCTACAAATTAACGCCAGACTTTTAGAAAAAATGTTTTGGAAATTATTCCTACGATCCCTATTATTAAGGGTTCGCAGATCACACTAATATTCTAATTTAATGCAATAAAATTAAGGTTTTTTTTGGAATGGCCAAGGTATTTTATTATGTAGGTAAGAAACTGACAAAAACCTCAGCTCTTTTGATCGTAAGGTTTTAAAAGTAAATAACTAAAAAGGTTCCTTACGAAAAATAGACTGCTTACAGTTGTTCACAAAATAGCAGGAAAAACACAAAGAATACCCTTCTTTCTTGCTGTCGGGAAATCTTCTTGGCTGGGGTAAATTCCTGGGGACAATGGCCCTCCATTGTCTACCGACTAAAACTCCACTACTATGAGTTGAGGGCCCGAGAAATACTCGTTGGTACATTTGCGCACACCCCCAACAGGAAGGTAGGTATAACTACCTACAGAATTAAAGCTGAAAAAGTAAAACAAGTTCAGAACGTCGTCGTAGTCTAGCAATTTTTTATTACTTATAAAGAACCACTACTGTAATACCAAATATCTGGATATCGGTTTTTTTTGGTAGTTTTCTAAAAATGAAACCTAGCTAGATCGATTTATCGCCCCCGAAACCCCCTGTATACTAAATTTAATGAAAATCGTTGGAGCCGTTTCTGAGATTCAGATGATATATATACATATTCAAGTTAATGTTAAGTATAAAAGATTATTGATATTAGTTCTAATTACATTGTTATCCATCTTTACATTAATTTATTATTGTAAAGTGCGATCTAAAAAAAATGCTGTGCTTAACTTTAATTTAGATGCATGCAATGCTATTACTTATGTATTTGTAAATGTTACATACTTTGAATGTCTGTGTGTGTATTTAGTTGGTTTACCTAAATAAATAAATAAATGTATACAATAATTGCTCGTTTAAAGGTATTAGATGTTGATAAGTATTTTTCAAATTGATATTTGATAGCTCAAGAATCTATTCCAAAACTGCCAAATACTCCCAGCATCCTAATCAACAGCAATAAAGTGATCCGCTTCTGATTCGTACGGCCGAAGGTGGTGTCTTAAGGCCGCCGATTAGTGGCCTCTGTCGCTCCTCTCATTACTGAGAGCCCTAATTGTACCGCCGCGGAGCCTCAAACGCGCCGACCGCTTTCATCTCGCCGACGGTGTGTGGTGCAAAGTGTGGGAGAGAGCGGGTGCGGGCTGATGAGCGGTAGCGAGTAGAGTTGGCATCGATGGAGTGTTTTAGATTTTAGTAGGTATTTAGTTATTAAAAGTGCGATGTTGTAATAAAAGTAAATATAGTAATTAAACCAAAAGTCTACTATAATTAATTTATTTTATTTTTTGTAAGTAAACTATGTATATACTCGTGTTATCCATACAACTAACTATTTACACTCTAATTACACCATTAAGTTTGTTCTATACGACATACTTAACAATAAATTTGACTGTTCACAACTGCTCAGCAGAATAAAATTTAACGTCCCACTAAGACGTACCAGACATACTACTTTGTTATCAGTACCATCGGCCTCCACTAATTATCTAAAGGTGTCATCAGTCTTGCATCTACCTGCATTATAATGATAAATTCCTAACATTGGAACCCTTCAATACCACACAGGACAGACTTAAAAAAGAAATTATCCACATCCTCCATCAAACGCCAGATATCCAGCGAACTCAGTAGTGCCAGTTTAGTCATACGTACCTACATAGACATACACACACCTTCACACACATTTACAACACCTACACCGCACAGATACACGCCCGATGCACACACACACACACACTATAAATATTAATAATTGTGTCACTCTCTGTATTTCATATTTTTCTGTGCACTTCGTAATTGGCGTAATGTTTAGAATAATAATAATGCTATACTTACTGTCAGCTGTGAAGCTACCTTATAATAAATAAATAAAATAACTTAGTTACATTTAAAAAAAACTTAACTAGGTGTGAATATTAACTTAGGTAAACTAATTTTGATGTGTCTGTGGGTAAAATCTTTAAGAGATGGTGGAATATACAGACAGAAACTTCTCCATCTGTACGGATAATTGTGTTACCTATAATGTTACCAAATAATGTTTTGTAAGGCTACCATAACTTAAAATGTTAGTCTGTGCAATACAAAGTCGTAAAAAATAAATTATTTTTGTGGTTTTAACTTTTTATACACAACAAAAAGTAAAGACTACTGAACAGATTAACCCAAATAAGTAAACATCTTCAACCCGGAACCTTCTTTCACGAATTGATTAAAACTAATAATTGGTCAAAATATATCATTAACGAATTACCAATAATATACCGATTGGTTCGCAAAAACCAGATTAATATCAACTCTAGGTGTTTTCTAATTAAAATAAAAACTCAATAAATATTTTATTATGTACACCTAATTGATATTATTATGGCAATTATTAAAACCATCTAGCTGACACTAATGAACATTGCAAAAACTGGATCATCGTTTGAAATTATTAATTTGGCACATCAATATTATAATGGAAAAAGTATTGCGTTACAACATAATAATACGCTATCGCTTCCGCTTATGACGCATCGCCACTCTTTTCACACAACGCTCCCCGCCCAAAATTATCCTGCAGTTGGTAAAAGGATACACTTGATGAAACTTTATAATTTAAACTTTGATACCTCGACATAAGAGCTGTGTGAATTGCATTGCTGCAAGTGTAAATGTTTTGTTAAGTTGGTATTACTGTAATTGTTTTTATTCATTTATTGCCCCATAGACTATCTGTAAGGTGGGCTTTATAGCCCGTCTATTAGCAGCCAAGGAGTTATCATCGCCTTATAGTGGATTTGTACTAATTTTATTATATTCTTAACTTTATTGGCATCGACAATGTTTTTAATAAAAACGGATGCAACGTGATATTAATTAAATTTTAAAAAGCCCTGTGTATAAACTAGCTATAAAATGTCTACTGAGTTAGCAATCAAGATGGCGGTGATAAAAAATGACAGCAAATTGATAGGTTGATTGATTGATTAGCGCGAGACCGTTTTGAATAAAATATTAGCTTGTAAAAGCAGTAGCTGCTATATAGTTTCGTTTGTGGTATCTTATAGAGTATTTACGTCGTTTGTATAATTTTATTGGTAAATAACATCTTAATAGGGAAATATAATTACATAATTTAATAGTAATCCAGCCGGCTTCATCAACATTTTGGCTTAAGGATACACTAATCAGTCATTCTTCCATACAAACGTAGTATGGTGATTACTCGTCTGTTTGACGGTGTACGTTAAAAACTAAAAATTATATCAATTTGCCTTGTCATTATCTAGCTCTGTATGGAAGCAAAATTGGGAAAAAAGTATTGGTTTGGAAGTTATGAGCGTCGAAACTTCCATATTTCAACACTAATTTTAACTCATCTTTGGGCGTAAATAAATAATTTATATACTATGAAAATAGCAAAATAGAAACCGTACAGGGATAGATAATTTATCGAAAAGATAAAATAATTTTATTTTGAGATACATTCATTAGTTTTTCCATAATATATACGCCCAAAGGTCTGTTCAAGAAATTTTACACGCTCGTTTTCGTTTTAATTCATCGTCTATTTCACTAAATAAATAAACAAATATATTTAAAAAAACTAGATAAATAAGTGCTAAATAAACAAAGCTAAATAAAAAAATAACTTTACTAAATATAATGCATATTAGCCACGACACCAACGAGTTCGAGCCGTCGCCGTCGACTAGTGGAACCTTAAGTTGCCATTATGTGGTACAATTCTAAGTTATTTTAAGTAAACTGGATTGAAAGAATATGAATTTATACAATTTCGTCCTACAGGATCAAAAGCTCTATACGTTTTTCTAAAACTTAATTCCAAATCCTAAATACTAATAACGGTAAAAAAAACATATTCGCATCGCATCATTTTAAAATAGACTAAAATTAATTGATTTCTAGACTTCTCATCTTTAATAACGATCGGACATTCAATATTTTTCAAACCAATCTCCATGGAGACCACCTCGATGCTTTTATGATAGGAAATCGTGATATGATATCAACATTACGGCAAATGGGTACATGGATCGAGCATTTACCTTCTATGATCGTAGGCGTACTGAGAGAAAGCTTTCTGTGTGTAGGTATGTATGTTTGTTTGCATCAATTTAACATATTATTGAATGGAAATTAGATGTTTGGGTTTACAATTTTGAAGGTTTTTGAGGATATGTTTGATTTAGGCTTGCGTAATGTTGGATTGTGTGTGAAAATCTAATCGTGGAAAAATACATGAGGTAACCCTGAAAAAGGCGGATGTAACCTGAAATAAAAATTATGGATAACATTGTAATACTATCCCTTGTCAAGAAAATACCAATGACCAATAAATAGATAGATAGGTAAGTGTTTTTTTATTGTTCACGAACAGGACAAACTTAACAGGAAAAAAAAAACACTACAAAGTGAAAAATAACTTTAATTTCGGAAGTCGGTGTCTTTGGTTTTGAATTTTCGTTCTTTGTCACCGACTTCCGAAATTAAAGTTATTTTTCACTTTGTAGTGTTTTTTTTTTTAAGTCGGTTGTTTTTTTTTGTTGTAAAAAGTTTTTATTTTTCACTTTTTAGTTGTGGTACCTACCCCACACAAATTCGAACACCACTAAGTACCTGCTATGTAAATAACAGTGACAAGAAGTTATCATATCATCTACATACTAAGTGGGAAAAAATACGTATAATTGAAGCTAACTCAAAAACTACCCAAGCAAAGTTAACAAAATTTAGAATCGTCAAAATTTATTCATAATTGGCGGAGTAATCGCGTAACAAACATACAATAAAAAAAAAAAAACATACAGACGAATTGAGAACCTCCTCCTTTTGGAAGTCGGTTAAAAAGTACACAAATTAGTAGGCCTATGCATGCCAAAAGTCAATTTAATCACCAAAACCTCAATAGCTGCTAATTCCTAAACATAGGAATAAACTAAAGACACAGTATAGTATAACCCGATTTTTATAACTTTGCGCCTGTAAACGTCAAAATTACAGTGTATGTGGGTTAATTAATAACAATAACAACTTAATGAGTAATAAGTCAACGACGAGGCGTCGTCGGGGCACTGAGGAGGTAACCGAGTGGGTGAATTCAATACTAAAGTTCGTTTTTGAATCCCAGAGACTAATTTGACATTTCAAGTGATTGTTGTTTGTTTTTTCAATTTGGAGTTTGACATTTTTCTGGAATTAAAAAACGAACCGTAACAACCTACGACTCTGACAGCTACAAACGCACAGTTTAAAAAAATCAATACAATATAACCTACAACACATGTCTAGTGCACAAAACCACGATATCTAAAGCTAAAAAAAAAAACAGTGGCACTCCGGGAGTGCCGACAGAAGTGAAAACATCAACAAGATCGCCTTGGTGAAAGAAAAATACTTGTATAGAACATTGGTCCGTAACCTTATCTAAATAAAGAGCACAATCGCGTTTACATAAATGAGGTGTCGGTAACGGTGTCGCGAGTTCAATTGTTTTTTCCCGTCTCAAAAATGCCCAACGCGCCTAAAGAAGTTTTCACTTCAATTAAGAAATTAGTTTTATTATGTGTAAAACAGGAGCCAGGGCTAGTATCTTGTACAATGAAAGCTTTATAGTGGAATTGTATGTAAGTAGTTCATTAGAACTTGCTTTATAGTTTCCGCCTGCCGGGTGGTATGGCACATACAAGTAGGAGATCTAACGTTCAATGTGAGGACGTGATATTATACAGGAATGCAAAGATTTTGGATTTATCTGGATTTATGGCATCTATCTAGTGCAGTGAGTACAGAGGCCAGCACATCAAGCTACCCGAAACAGTCTAATTTTCCCAATCAACTTTGAACCTTATTTTTCAGCGGTAAAGTTGAAAATCTATTAAATAAATTTGACAGATTGTAGTAGCTTGATGTGCTGGCGTCTGTACATGGGAACGGAATTAGGGTAGCCAGCCATACTTTAAAATAACGTATCCTACTTTTATTTTCGGTATTTATACTTTTGCATAAAAATAACGTATGTTAAAATACTTTATTTGTAATATTTACTGAGCTGTGATACGTAAAACAAAGCACACACATATCAGTGTTATCCATACGTAATTACTATAATTAATTACTGAACTTTTTGTCGATACTTATATTATACCTAAGTCAATCAAATTCTATAATTTTTTTGAGAAAAATGCTTTTGATAAATGACAATCTTATAAATGGATCTGATTTATTTACTCTCTATTCCCGCCACTTCAGAGTTTTTTCGGTAATGAATCTGAAATAGCGAGAAGAGAACTGATTGTCCATAAACTTCATACAAATCGAGTTATTTACATATCTATATTTTGGTTGTTAAACTAGCTTTGAAACTTTCAAATACCTACAGCAAAAAATTGTTACTGTTTGCTAAAAGTACCCAAAAACATGTTTTTAAGGGAATAAAAACATCAATTTGAAAAATACGTTTTGATACTTAATTTTTTTCCTATTTAAAGAACTTGAAACGTTATTTTTCTCAAAAAAAAAAATTGCCAACCCTAAATGGGATTGACGTAGAATATAAACCAATTATAATGACACTCCTATTAAATGGGACATAAACATAACTGTACTTTAGGTACACCTCTGTCTTACCCTTCTGGAAGTACAGGCGTGATGTTATGTGTGTGTGCGGGTATAAAAAAATGCTTATCCCTTATCCATGTTTTTTTTTCAGATGTTTCGGTAAAGGCATTTATTTCAGATGTCTGATAGGAACACGAGGATCCGTGGACCAAGTTTTGTCGGGGAGATTTTTATACACTTTATGAACTGCTTTTGGTTAGTGACCATGATGATGTTAGCCCCTCTCCATTATCATCGAATTCAGCAGTGTTTAAAGGCTTGTGCAGACCAGCGCGACTTGTCGCGCGACACAAAGACACCGCTCGTCGCGCGACGAGCGGTGCCTTTGTGTCGCGTCGCGTGTCGCGCTGGTCTGCACAAGCCTTAAGTCTGCAAACGCCATCTACCTCCTTCCCTCCTTCTTCAGCCGTATACTTCAATGTTGAGGGTCGTGAAGTTCAGGAGTTTCGGAGATCCAATTCAGAGCTACGAGTTTTGTGCGATTTAGAAATCACTTTTTCTTGTCTTTCCAGTTGTTCACCCACGACTTGAAAAGCGTCATGAATTAGTTGACGTGTAAAAGCTTAAGAAATGAAATAAACAAAGCCTTACCATAACCATAATCAGCCTATAATGTTCCCACTGCTGGGACACAGGCCTCCTCTCTGTGAGAGGGAGTGGACCGTAACCCGCCACGCGGGCCCAGTGCGGGTTAGTAAATGTCACATGTCTTCGAATTTTTGGTTCTAGGATATATTGGTTTCCTCTTGATGTTTTCCTTCACCATTTTGAGAGCAGTGGTGATGAAATTTACACAAAGTAAAGTGTCTGTCAGGGTTCGAACCTACGACCTACAACTCGTAAGTCACGGTCGATACCACTGGGCCACCACTGCTCCTCCGTCAAAGCCTATCTCTTAATTTAACTCTAATTAAAACATCTCATCTCAATGCTTGACCATAAATCCCTAAATAAAAAACAAAACAGCATCTAAAGCTATTACACAATCACAATAAATCACAGCGAAAGCGAGAATTAGAGGTGGCATTACAAACACAGAGGTTTCCCATAGAGGCCATAGACTACGGGCACAATAGCGCCCCTCTAATTGTGCCATAGAGCAGACCACACACCGTTGGATGATGGATGCTGTATTAACACGTACCTTATTCGATGGGATTCTTATTAATGAGTACGTCTGTACGTATTTCATAATTTATTAACTTTATTATCATTCTGGGATTTATTAAGTAGAAAGAATTTGAGATAGGTACATATAAGTTTATTTGATTACAGTATTTCTATTTTCTTAATGTCCCTCGGAAATCATCGCATTTCCGAATACAAACGAATGCTAATTTCCATGTCTATCAATTATTAGATTAATTATTTATAAATTATTATACAAGATAAATTTTATCTTGTATAATAATTTTAATTCGGAACTAAGTACTTTATTGTTGTTTTGTTTTGATTTTCGTGTATATTAGGTAGAGAGCTGTAAAACTATTTTCCTATCTGGCGTGATGCCTGCGACTTTAGCAGCTTTCCTACCATTTTTTAAATAAATCACATTAATTAAAAGAGTGTTAACAACTCAATTTAAGAGAAAGCTTAGGTGAAGTGAGCTGTCATTTCAACTGATGCTTTTGACAGCTCACTTCACCTAAGTTTACACGTTGATATTTTTACAGAATAGATCCGGCTGTTTCAATTTACAGATTTCTAGAAGATAGCCTCTGTCTGTCATTAGAACAAGCTTTGGCAGAAAAGGGCCTCTCTGTCAGTTACAGTGCGTTCATTTTATCTTGACCTGTGACGCGATTGGCAGCACTGAATTTTGCAGTCATGTGATTGGTAGTACTGTTCTGTCAGTCGTCATTTTGAACTCAATTAGTATTGAAACTAACTAAGACTGCGAAATTCAGACGCGATTGGCAAATCGCGTTACGGTTCAAGTTATAACTGAACGCACTGTAGTATGTATAAGTATTTTTTGTCTCCAATGCTTAGTTTGAGCCATCTTTTAAAGTAAAATAATTTCGAAGCATCAGTGTGCTTACTCAAAAGAATTTTAAAAAAAATCTGAAAAGATTTTAAACAAAAACTCCTTAATTTTTTAAAGAAACTAAAAAAAAAATTGCTGTAGATCCTATAAAAAAAACCTTAAAAGAAATTAATTTTAATTTTTGAAGTTGGCAGAATCATCCCAGCGCTGATTTGCTGGATTCGTTTTCTCCTCTACCTATCGTTATATCTCCTAAGTTTATTTTGTTTAGATGTATGTATGTATCTATGTACCTATTTGTATTATTTTTTTTTCGAGTTATCTATCAATTATGTTGCACCTGCTATGTTTTGTCTCCGCATCACCCTAAGGTTGACTGGTAGAAAATGCCTCAGGCATTAAGTCCATCTTTGTACAGTATTTTTTTTTTCTTGTGCATAAAGTTTTAATAAAATAAATTAATTTAAACAAAAACTCCTTGATTCTTAAAATAATCTACAAAATAAATTGCCGTAGATCCTATTCTGACACAGCTATTGCTAATTTCTTATGTGTTCATATTTATATTTAATAGCTTGTATTTCGGTAGTTACAGATATTTAATTAAGTACCTACATGATAGCCAAACCGCAAGCGCATCTTTTTAAATTAAAAATCTCAAACCAATCTATTGGTGGTCGCTACCGAATCTAACAAAACAGTTCTATAAAATATGAATAATTAATAGTTGAACTTACAAAAGGAAAAATACCACCAATCCGGCTAACGTTACACCAAATTAAATAGCGTTGAAAAAAACAAATATAAGCGTAACATGATACCAAAGAATTGATTTCAAAACGATCTAATAGTTAATAGCGAAATTGCTAGAGTATGGCTAAATAACTTAATGTGCTTCGGTACCAAACTATCTACCATCTTGAATGTGTATTAAAACTCCCCCTGTATTTCATAAACCACTATATCTTTACACTCTGACATCCGAAATTCATCCTTATTTCACAAGCAGTATGGTGGGTGTAAAGTGCATGAGTTAAAATTGTAAGAGCACATGTAGAGGGGCATGGTAGTTCTTAGTAAAATGGTGTGTAATATCAAAGCGTTCCCATTAAGGTTGTCTATTACGGCAATGATATTATCCACAATTTCGTATCATATCAGTAATAATACATTTATGCGTTACTCTGCTATTATATGATGAGCATTTACTGTATATACAGACATAGGTACAAGTGTCTATGTTTGTGTGTAACCTACCTGTGCTTTTTGGTAGTTTTCGGGGTTCCGTATTTACATGGAATTTTCTTATAAAAAGGATGGAGGCACACTGTATATAAAAGTTCAACCTTATGGATCTCAATAACTAGTCACAACATAGTACATTGAATAATTATAACCTTTCCACAGTTAATCTTATTTGAATTTCAGCGTTTCAGTGCGATGTAGGTTTTTCCTATTACCTGTATTCCATTTGAAATAAGATTAGACATTCAAACAAACCTTTTTCACAGTCCGTTCAATCGATTTTGATTTCTATACCGTAGGCATAAGGATGGCATTAAAAGTAAAAAAGTGGTTACAATACCAACTGTTTACTGCAGCTGCCATTTGTCATGCCACCAACGCAATAGAAGTCAAAATCGGTTGAAGGAACTGTAAAAAAGGTTTAGTTAAATGTCTAATCTTATTTCAAAAGGAGTATAGATCTATAAGATAAGGTACTACAAAAGTACTTAACTCTTCATCACGTTCACTAGCAAAATTTTCCAATCTGAGAGAGGACTTTTAACACGAAACGGCTGAGAAGACAAAATAAGTAAGTGGTTAAGTATCTTCTTTCGGAAGTTTATTTCCAACAAGATCAATCTGCCTAACTTTTTCCCAACTATGTTGGGGGCGGTCTAACCGGAGGCAGCTGAATACCAGTATTTTACATGGAGTGACTGCCTATCTGACCTCCACAACCCTGTTGAGTACTGAGTAACACGATACCCCTTGATAAGACTTGTTGTCAGACTTTCGGGCTTCTGACTACCAGTAACGACTGTCAAAAATCTACGAATGACAGCTGGGACGAACGATTTTTGGAACGAAGTTCTTTAACGCGCATTGTAAACTTTCAGAAATCGTCACGCTAAAAAGTGTTAATACTTGCGACTGGCTTCTTCTAATTTAAAGAAAAAGAGAGAGAGAGAGAGAGAACGCCGGCAGAAAAAACAAAAGAAAAGAATAAAGTGATTACAGTGTCGTGGGATGAAATTGTACACATCGGCCCGAGTACACTGCACTGAGAGAGAGAGAGAGAGAGAGAAAGTGTGAATTTGATCAAAATGAAATGAAATTGAAATGAAAATGAAATTTTTAAATTTTCGGAGCCGCCTTCTTGGATAAGAAGGCGGCTCCGAAAATTTAAAAATTTTTCAAAATGGGTATCGTTTTCATGGTATTCAAGGGTGCAAAAGCCGTTAATTTTGTTTTTGTTTTAAATCATACGTGAGAAAGTACTTCGTTCCTGACGAGGGTCCCCCGACCGCACATGTTTTTTATTTAAAACAAAATCTTAACTTAAATTATACAGATTATATTCATACCTAATTGATTTTATGATCATGTTAAACTTGCTAATGCTTGTTTAACTTATAAAAACAAAGACCTCAAATAGAACAGCCCGTTTTTACCATCACCCTTACGGAACCCTTAAAACCGTCGAGTTACGAATATAATGCTTTATTGCTATGTGCACTTAAGTGGTCAAAGATGCCTAATTTAATTAGATATGTATTAACGTACGAGCTGGGTGGCACGCAATGCATACCAGGAAATAAGAAGCAGAAAGAGATATCGTTTATTTACAGCTTTTGTTGCTCAATTGATGGGAAGCTTTGGAGTTATTTAATCCTGACAGCTATAGAAGAGCGGAGTGTACAGTCAAGATTCGTTTTTCAAACAATTAATAAAATAACAGCAATAAACTTTCTTAGTTCCTATTAATTACAGAGAGCTCTTACAATTAGTCAATTTTATTATGAGTTCCAGTTGTCACTGGTATTCAGCTGCATCTAGTAAAGACTGGAAACCGACCCCAGCACAATTTGGAATAGGCTAGGTAACAGAAGAATAGTCAACAGAAAACTAATTAAACTAATTATTTTGCATACTATTATAAAGAATATTTTTTTCTAACTTGAACAGACAGCTGTGCTGCTGGGGAGTTTGTTGCGCCACTTCTTCCCAGCTAAAGCACTAGGAAGTGGTGAAGGGTGGGCGTTTTGGGGGACTGTCTTATGTAATTTTGACGTTCGAAAAGTGCTGACTTTCAGCCTAGTTTGAATAAATGAGTTTTTTTTGTATTTATGTCTCCGAATTTTATTTTTCAAACAGCAACTAGCTAGAACCTTATGCAGAGAAAATCTTACCTACAGAAGGCGAATTCTCGTACTTCCAAAATGTTTTTTTTTTGGCAATTGAGCCGAATACAAAATGTTCAAAGCCTAGTTTAAAATTTTGATGAGGATGAAATTAATTCCCGTTCATAAAAAAAGTTCACATTCAAGTCGCAAGCTGTCAAACTTGTCAAAAATGTTGGTAAATTGATTGTATTTTTGACAGATTGCGAATGAGATTAGATTGCGAACGTTCTTAAAAATTACGGGAATTGCCCTCTCAATGTCAATCAATGTCAGAATGTAGGATGGGTAATGTAAGTATTAACTAGACTTCGAACATTAATATTATGCGCCAGAAATTAAAACTCTCATCCTTGGCGTTTATGCCTAGATACAACAGGATTGAAATTGTTTTTAATTAAGAAGGCTATAAAAAAATCGAAGTGCATAGTTTCAGGTAAATTTGACGGCGCGCGGCAGCGGATGCGCTTGTGTGCGTCTAGTGAAGTACGCTACTCACACATGCAAATCGCTATGCGTCGGATGCGTGAAACAAACCACCTTGAGCCTTTGGCACTTTGCTTTCGAAATAGAATCTTGTCAGATCTTGTGAAAATAATTGGCAAGATGAAATGACACAATCTGTCATTTGTAGATCTTTGACAGTTGTTACGAGTAGTCAGAAGCCCGAAAGTCTGACAACCAGTCAGGGGTATCCGCTTCATGTAAAATCTACTGGTATTCAGATGCATCTGGTTAGACTGGAAGCCGACCCTAACTTAGGTGGGAAAAGGCTAGCTCAGTACCTACTTAGCACATTCGACTCCATCCACTTTTCGTAGAACTCATACGCCATGCCGCCATACATATTGGAAGTGAATCTTCCGTGATGGTTGCTGACATTAGGTACTTTTGCGCTAAAGTTAACCATTGCGGACGGTCAACGGCATTAGGTTTTTAAAACCACTGTAAAACGAAGTAAAATAGTGTTTTCAAGGGGTATTGTCGCTATACGGTTTCCATTCTTTTAATTTTTTTGTGAATATTTGAAACCGTGAAAAAAAAATAGATTTTAAAACCAACACATATATTTACTAATAAATCTTGTTAAAATATACATCAGATTTTATTTTCACGGTTTATAATGCTGTATTCGCTAAGAAAAACCTGCATTTAAAATGAGCCCTCCGCGAGGGCTCCTGGCATCCCATATGCGACTAGGTGAACCCTCCAGGAGGGCTCCCGGCACTGAACGTGTTAAGTAGACCGTGAAATTAAAAAGACTTAGTCGCTGGATGTTTCTGGGCCACGAACAAAGAACAGCATTAATATAAACAATTTAACAATAAGTAAAGACTCAACCACACAATAACTACCTACGTAATGACCATTAATTAGAAATAATAACCCCCTGACGTCATCCACCGTATCCCGTACCCAATTTGCATTATTAACGCCAACCGTGCAATTTTTCACAATGTTTATAATGTTTATCGAGCGTCACTTACGATTAATTTTAATAATCAATGATCTTGTTTATATCGAGCTAGTCATTAACTGAGTGGGCTAAACGACATGTGGGGGGGAAAGGGGGGAGGTAGTTAATTGCTCCTCAGTATTAACACTAACTGGAAGCGATGTAGATAACGATGAATTATTGCTTGTCTGTCTGTGTGATCCTGTGCCAAAGAGTACTTGGGACGGAAAAATGCATCTGTTGCTTTGTTGTAGTGATTGATGAGTAAAACAGCATTTATTGGTGATAAGACAAAGTCATGAATTCGTTGCTGAAAGGAGTGTTGGACTACGTAAAAAACAATGGATCAAGCAGTGAACCCGTTAAATTTTTTGGTCAAAGATTATTTGCATTTTGAAATGCTGCCATGAATCTACGTCGTTGAAAACTCGGGTAAAAATTAAGGTGTGATAGATCCTTCTTCATCTTTGGCATGATTCTTCTTCTTTACGTGTGGTTAGTGACTAACCTGGTGTCAGAGTTTTAAAGCCGCCCGTGGGCCTCTGACTTGACTTCACATGCCGTCGAGAAATATCTCTCAGGCGTTTCTCACGATGTTTTCCTTCACCGTCAATACGCATATGAATCCGAAAAGTCAAAGGTGCCTCGGGTTCGAACTCGAGAACTATAACTTGGCAGTCTGACGGTCACATCACTAGGCTATCGCTGCTCATGGCTACTTTGGCATGATAAGAAAAGTGATGAAAATGGTCACCTCTGTGGCATATTTTCGTTATTTTTACAAGAAAAAGTTGCACGTTTATGTCGTTTAAATTTCTTCACTGGTTTATGAGACTAATGCTGGTGTATCATTGAAATCAATCAGCTCAATTTTTGTGAATAAAAAGTGATCCAATTTCTTACTTCTTTCTTTTTTTCTTGTAATTATCAGATCTATTAATTAATAAATTTTATAACTCAATTGGCGATTTTTTGACGGATAAGAATTTAAATTGATAATATGACATCTCTGTACTCCTTCCTGACTTGAACTAAATCATTTTAATTTATACTGTATTGACCTCGAACTTGACGAATTTATCATCTCATTCTATTAAAATTTGACATTATGTGTTGTATTGCTTACGAGTATTTCAAATTATTTACTGAATTTTATCTTGAGATGGTAAACTTGTATTGTTTTCATTGAATATTGAGGGAGTCTTTTATCATTATAGCTTAAACTGTTTGCATGCCTTAGTTAAGGTAGTTAGTATAAGGATCATTTTAAACTTAACATCCTGTAACCTGTACCTACTTTCTGTGCAAATAAAGAACTATTTATTCTATTCTATATTTTTTTCTATTCTTGAAAAGTCTAAGTTTAATGAGTAATTTAATCCAGATCGTAGATTATAAATGATGCTTCAACAAATAGCATTCTTCCTCTACCCTGCCGACCATACTACCCACTTCCATCCAGCCACATCACTAACTACCAACCATGCATGACCACGTCACTACGCAGTCTGATTTATTCCCTCAAGATTGTCGTCAACTCGTCAGTGTGCGATTATCCTTACGATAATCACACGTACGACTAATCGCACAGTCGCCTTAATTGTTTTATAGACGTCTGACTAGATCTCGTACAGTTAGGTTCAGGTTAATCTAGATAGGTATAGATTATGGGGCCTGATTAGATAGTGGCTACTGGCTACCGACTTTGCTTTTGAGCTCGTTTTAGTAACTCGGTTGGAACTACTTAATATGGTAATGTGTGGCTGTTTAAAAGTGGAGCCGACAGTTCTTAATTGCGTATTTAAATCGAGTCGGATCAGCGTTGAATTTAGAAATGAAATCGTTGGAGGAACCTGCATGTTACTTTGGCACTTGCAGATTTATTTAACAGATACGTAAGTATCTGTACCTAATTATAATTTATTTGTTGATTTTCTCAAGTTATCCTATCCTACTTCCTACATAATCTATATATATATAATTCTCGTGTCACAATGTTAGTTGCCGTATGGCGTTGCAGTATTCCTCCGAAACAGCTTGATCGACTTTTATGAAATTTTATATTATTATGTATATTCGGTAGGTCTGAGAATCAGTCGTAATCTATTTTTTATACCCCTAAGTGATAAGGGTGATCCACCCCAAACATTTATATGGCAAAACAACGTTTGCCGGGTCAGCTAGTAATATTATAAATGTAAAAGTTTGTGAGGATAGATGGATGGATGTTTGTTACTCTTTCACGCAAAAACTGCAGAACGGCATTAGATCAAATTTGGCACACAGATAGTTTATAACCTGGATTAACACTCAGGATACTTTTATCCCGATATTCCCATGGGATTGAGACTTATGCGGGTGAAACCGCGGGGCGCTGCTAGTCGTACCTATTGTGATCTTCATCACCTTATGACGGCAGACTGGTAGTGAGTTACCTAATGACAAATGCATAAAGTCTGCCCTATTTAGTAGGTATAGGTGCTTTTAGTTTAATTCAGCTTGATGAGTCTTCCACGCCACAACCTAGGTCCAATGACATGCAATAAACAGTTCAAATTCATGTTGGTAATCCAAGATTTGTATCAGAAAGCTTAGAGAGGAAAGTCAAAGTCAAATCATTTATTTCAATTAGGCACATAAAAGGCACTTTTGAACGTCAAAATTTATAAAAAATATAATTGATTATAGTCGCCCCTTCAAAAAGGTAGTTTTCGTATGGAAAGAATGGGCAAGAAACTCCACCGTTACTCTTTTAAAATGTTTTACAATATTTTGTATACATTTAGGTACGTACACATTATATGTGAGGAAACTTAATAGTAGATAAGGGCCGGGCATTCCTACAGAGCAGTGTTGGCCCAGTGGTAACGGCCGCGACTTACGAGTTGTTGGAGGTCATAGGTTCGAACCCAGACAGGCGCTTTACTTTGTGTAAATTATTTAATCACCACTGCTCTCAAAACGGTGAAGGAAAACATCGTGAGGAAACCGGCATGTCCTAGAACCGAAAATTCGAAGACATGTGAGATCTACCAACCCGCACTGGGCCCGCGTGGTGGATTACGGCCCACTCCCTCTCACAGAGAGGAGGCCTGTGTCCCAGCAGTGGGAACATTTATAGGCTGACGATGATGATGATTCCTATAGATTTCCAACTAACTAGTTTTGATGTAAAAAAAACTGCTGACCTTTGGGGATTATCAGTACATACCGTGTCCTCAATAATTGATGTTATTTCACCCTTTTTAGCAATCGTTTTTAACTCTTGTATTGCATCTGGTGTATTTCCTGATCTGATGAAACTTAGCAAAGTGATTCCACTGTTCAAATCTGGCAGCACAACTGATCCCACAAATTTTCGGCCTATTTCGATATTACCTACATTGAGCAAAATCTTTGAAAAATTAATTTTAAAACAAATGTTAGGACATTTCAATGCACATAATTTATTTCATCTGAAACAGTTTGGTTTTACTAAGGGTCGTTCAACTACAGATGCGGGCGTGGAATTACTGAAGAACATATTCGAGGCCTGGGAGGAGTCGCAAGATGCTCTTGGCATTTTCTGCGACTTGTCCAAGGCATTCGATTGCGTACATCATGAAACACTCATCAGGAAACTGTACCACTATGGTATGAGGGACAAGGCTCTTGACCTTCTGACTTCTTATCTGAACAACAGAATTCAGAGGGTCGATGTTAATGGCAAGAGATCTGCAGGATCTGCGGTCACCATGGGCGTTCCGCAGGGTTCAATTCTTGGTCCTTTCTTGTTTTTAATTTATATAAACGACTTACCTTATCACATAAGGGATAATCACAAGATCGTATTATTCGCAGATGATACTTCCCTCATTTTTAAAATCAAACGTCAGTTAGTCAACTTTGAACAAGTTAATGATGCACTCTCTAAAGTTGTGCATTGGTTAATGTAAATAATCTTCTCCTGAACGAAAAAAAGACTAAACTCATAAAATTTTCAATGCCAAATGTCAGGCAGCTATCTACCAATGTTCAGGTTAATGGAACAGAGTTGGACCCTGTTGAGTCGACAGTTTTTCTTGGAATCACTATTGACGGTAAATTACAATGGGGCCCACACATAGAAAAATTGTCAGGAAGGCTAAGTTCGGCCGCCTATGCTGTTAAAAAAATTAGACAGATAACTGACGTAGATACAGCCAGAATTGTTTATTTTAGTTATTTTCATAGCCTTATGTCATATGGGATTCTTCTCTGGGGAACCTGTGCGGACATTAATACTATCTTTGTTCTACAGAAAAGGGCTGTTCGAGCCATTTACAATCTAGGTCCAAGAGATTCCCTTAGAGAAAAATTGAAAGAAATAAATATTCTGACTGTAGCCTCACAATATATTTTTGAAAACCTATTGTATGTGCACAAAAATATATCAAATTTTAAGAAAATGTCCGATATTCATAGTTTAAATACCAGGAATAAACACAACCTTGCTGTACATCGCACACGTCTCCACAAAGTAGGCAACTCATTCATGGGTCAATGTATACGTTTTTACAACAAACTCCCCATTGACATTCGAAACTTACCCATTAAACGATTTAAAATCTGTATTAAAACCAAACTTTGTAAAAAAGGGTACTATACAATTTCAGATTATTTAGAAGATAAAAAAGCTTGGGATTGAACTGCTCGCTCTGCTAAGCCTTGTGAAAAAATCATAAAACTAGACATTTTAATTATGTAAAATCAACATATACCAGTTTTATAAACACATTGACATTGTTGAAAATTATATTCAAAATGACATGATTACTTTGTAAAGTATTATATTATTTTAACTATTGTGAATGTGAGGACTATGTGGATATTGTTTTTATTTCTCTGCTAGTTTTAGTGATGGTCTGGCAGTTTGAGTAGTTTATGCGGCCTACCCAAATGTCCTTTCTTTGGTATTGTTCGTCGAGTTGAGCTCCTTAAGTTCTGAGTTGAGCTCCACGATTACTGACAAATGCTTGCACTGACTGGACAGGTCCACTCAAATCTGTGTGGTTCTTTCCTCAAAAGACCTTTTCAGACACTTATCTACATGGTCCTCATATGGCCTGACCAAGATTATGTCTGGACTTTAAAAGAGACTGCGACCTCTGAGTTTGTTTCGGCCTTTCTTCTCAGAGTAGTCAGATAGGAAACGCCGAACTCATCTAGCTTATTTTTAATATTTTTTTATATGACGTGTAAAAGTGATTTCGATATCCTATTTACAGAATAAACAATTTCATTTCATTTCATTTCATTTCATTTCACTACCTGTGAAACTAGGTACAGTCCGGCCGTCGAGAGAATGCGTTCTTGACACCTGTCAGTTTTATACTAACGAATATGTGTTTTGCGAATTTGATTCTTATTACTACTAGAAATTGAAAAATACAATAGACGTGGATATATTTAGTAACCTGTTCCGCTTAGCTATTTCTAAAGAGCTATAAAAAACCCTGAAAGAAATCGACACGTGTTTCACCTCTCAACGAGGCAAGCCAACCAAGCGCTGAACGAAGAGAGGTCTCTGCGTTCAGCGCTTGGTCATTGGTGTGGCAACACGCCGTGTTCGAGCTCGCAATAAGTCAATCGTCATCCTGAGGATGCCTCGTTGTGAGGCGAAATACGTGTCGATTTCTTTCAGGGTTTATATAGATAGGTAGATATAACTAATGTAATTTTTATGGTGAACAAAATAAACAGTATTTATCTGGATAAATAGTTAGTTTAATGTAGATACCTAGATGGATATCTAGGTATCTGCACTAAACGGTATGAGGAAGCTGTCAAAACCAATTACTAGCCCACTAACATAGCGAGAGCACTTTACATATCAGATGTGTTCAATTGAAACGCGTGTTTGAGTCGGTCCTAATTATTAATTAGAGTAATTAGACGCATCGCCTGCGAGCGGTGACGATTGACGTACGAATGAGAGCAGTGGGGCATGATTGCAAGAATTATTTGGACAGATTGTAGTTTTGAAAAGCATATAGTATAAGCTATATTTTCGTGTGTCTGTGTGATCGCGTTGTACTTCTAAACTACGCAAAGGATTTTGATGCGGTTATCACCATCTATCGATATGTTTTTATTACGGAAGGTTTATAATTAATGTATTGTATTAAACTTACATATAATAAAGAAAACTCTGCGTTTTGTTCAGAGAGTTTTTTGTCATCCAAAAATTTGACAATGTCGCAAATAGCTGTCAAATAAATATTTCGCTGTTTTGATTAATTTGGCAATATTACTGTATGGAAATATGAAATATGGCTAACTAGTGAACTAGTATATTAATAATAAATTGCAATTAAAACACTGAATTTGATGTTGTAACCGTTTTAGATGAAAAAAGGCATTTAGAAAGTTTCCAAATACTGTTTTTTTACATCTAATACTAAATATTCGGTGCTATGATATAAATTATTGCATTTCATAATCAATATTTTAGTTCACTAGTTAGCCATATTTCTTATTTCCATACAGTAATATCGCCAAATTAATAAACACAGCGAAAGATTTGACAGCCATTTACGACATTGTCCAATTTCTGTATAAACGCTCATATAAGTAGTAAAAACCTTGTATGGCACTAAATAAAGTAGATACCAAAGTAGTAAGGTAAGGTTAGGATTTCATTTAATCAAGAGTAACCGTGGAGTTTCTTTCCGGCTCTACTCCATAGGAAACAACCGTGCTATTGGAATCGTGCACCTCGCTTCTGACGATTCATAAGTGCCCAAGTAGATAAAAAACAAAAAAAAATGGTTTTAATTTTGAATGGTGACAGAAAGTCATCTTTAATATGGAGCTCTTTCTACTGGTTTTATTGGTCGTGATTTCAAGAATACTTAGTAGGTACTATTCAAGCAAACCAACCTACCTCGTTGGTTTGTGTGAATTTCTCAAAGCACACATGCTCAACTAATTCGACTGTCTGCAAGGTTGACTCTTGACAACTCTTTGTGTTTCTCGTTTACGTAAGTATACCTACGCAAAACAACAATTTTTTATTTAAAAGAGTGTCCGTGGAGTTTCTTATCCGTTCATCTCCATAGGTACTCTACCTACTACGCTTTGGAATGGGCAATTATAGCTTCATATTTCTGACTGACCGATTCCTTGACAGTCAAAAAGTGCTTGTAAATGGTTTAATTGAAATAAATGCTTTGAGTTTGAGTTGAGTTTGAAAAACTATCAAGCGTATTTTTCTGAAACCTTCACCATTTTAAAGATAATTTAATTATAAATCTTTTAGTCCTATACGTGTTTTATTAAAACACCTCTTTTATTTTTTTTATGTATATATTTAAAAATGCGTCTAATTTGGGACAGCGCTCCTTGATGGGCGAGTCCTAAATTACTGGCTTGTGTTGTTAGACCGTTAGTATTTTTGCAGTCAAGATGCAGTCGCATTTTAGCAGATGACCCTAAAAGACCACCTAGAAGTTATCGAGCTCTTTTTTCTTATAAGCATTGTTATCATAATTATAGTTTTGCCAATAAACAGATTTATTTTTTCTTTCTTAAAAAGTACCTTGTTAATTAAGTAGCCTATCATCTGTTTGATTTTAGGTCCACCTCTCAAATTTATTGCCACTTGCATATTGTTTCCATAAGAACTTTGAATTTTAGCGGTCTGACTGGAACTTTTACGAACAACTTCTTTTCTAAACACCGAAATATTAGCAAGTCCCTCCGACTACTGAAGCTCGTCCTTACATGAACCTCATTAGCTGAAAATGGCACGATTAATTACAGCGGGTATAGCGACGAGGCGGCGCGGGCGCACCGTGACCATGCCGTAATTACTGCGGTGACCACACTGATGTAGAGTGACGGGACATCACTATTTATTTTGTGAATACATTAATGTTTTGTGAACTACATGGTACGATAGCTCTCAATATACTTAAATATGGGATCTATACAAAGTGGGGTGAAATTAGTGTCAAATGTTTTGGCGCTATAAACTGCACCTCGCGTTTACATCAAGTTATAAAATATTATTCTACATGTTGTGTCAACTGTTTTATCGTTTACACCTAAAACAAGTTGGAAAGACTGTTGTAGGTATTAAAAACTTGTAGAAAACTTTTAAAAAAGGTGAACAAAATAGGTAACAAGACATGTCTGAAACAACGTTAAATAAATATCTCTTTGATAATGTTTATACACGACGAGTCTTTCACAAGACAAATGTTGCAAACAAGTATCACAACTTGTAGGTCGGTACGTACATAGTTAGGTGTAAACGTGGGGTCAGATCTGCGTGGTGTGCTGCATCGGAAAACCAGGAGACTGCTTCGAAATAAGTTGAGGATGAGTAAGTGTAGGAAGAGGTCCAACAAAACCAACTGCCTTCCTCAGATGGAGGCAGGCCATGAGAAATATGCATGAGAAAAAAGTGGCCTATACTGAGCTTAGATTCAATAATGTTTTGACGTCGCTGCTGGTCATCAGTTTGGAAGCTTGGAGACTGGACTAGATAAGGGGATTTTGACCAAGACTATTATGAATCTTACCAATGTTTGGCACATGCAGTTTTCTCTGAGATCATCATCATCATTATCACAAGCCGATAGACGTTTGCTGATAGACATATTGGCGTCCTCCAAGCATGGCCACATCGACCGGTCCTGTCATCCTGTGCTTCTCGCATCACACAAGGTATGGGTACCTATCGATATCTAAACACGGTAAAACAAAAAATATATTGATTTGATGATGTTTTTTTTTTGGGTCTTTACCCATCTATGTTGGGGTCGGCTTCCAGTCTAACCGGATGCAGCTGAATATCAGTATTTTACATGGAGCGACTGCTTATTTGATCTCCATAACCCAACAACTGGGTAATACGATACCTCTTGGTAAGTCTGGTTGTCAGACTTTCGGGCTTCTGACGACCGGTAACGACTGTCAAATATCCACGAATGACAAACGGGACCAACGGCTTCCGCTGGTAGTTCACACTTCAAGTAACAACACTACCAGCGGGCATTACCCCAAAAAAATCGCCATATCTTTTTATTTTTATCTTGTCGTGTTTATTATCGATACTATCACATCTGCTTTCTTCTTCCCTGCTAAAGCACTAGAAAGTGGTGAAGGCGTTTTGGGGGACTGTCTTATGTAATTTTGACGTTCAAAAAGTGCTGATTCTCAGCCTAGTTTGAATAGATTACTTTTGAATTTTCGCTAGCTATTTATATTTCACCCTGTATGGTTTCCCACGACCTTCCCCAGGTTACCGATCCACATATTCTACAATCTAATGGACTAGAGACCCTCTGCTAGACATTCAATGAAACGAATGATAAAATAAATCGCGCCTAAAGATGTTATCCCAACTTCCGATCCAACATGGCCCCCCTAGCAATAATGGTCGCTCGTTTGTTGTTTTAATTTAGCTCTAAATACACGCATGTGTTACTGTCATTCATAAATAGATATTAATTAGGTGGGGACCGCTTCTTTTCGTTAGTATTTTGCTTAATTAACTTGCTATTAGTGGTGCTGCTTTAGTTTCGGGAAACATTCTGACTGTTTTGGGTTTCGTTCGATAGTGACTTGGTTGGTAGATAATCATTTTCATAACTTTGAATGAAAAGTTCTAAAGAATTATGGTCATTTAATTAAACATCATATTGTTTTTGAATTTAGGTATAGCAATATGTAGGTATAATATATTTGTAAAAAGTTCATGTATGTTGTGCTCACTTCGATCATGAATTTAAAGAAGCGATCATACTTGAACAACTTGTGTTTGTCCATCTATTTAAGACTTGCACCCGGCGGTTGCTAAAACAATTAGTCTATGTGCTAAAAGGCTAATCAACAACATGTCAAACAAAATAATAAACTCATGTCACGAAGGAGTTGACTGGTAGAAATTGCCACGTAAGGAAAAAGCGTTATCCCTCCATGTGACTCTCTCTCTTTCTATTATATGTATACGAGTGTGTGTGTGCGTGCGAGTATCGAGATTCGAGCAGACGAACATTGTGAGAATTCCGTTCTTGACGGGGGTCCCCCGAGCGCACATCTTTTATTCCAGGCAGTTTCTTCTTCTTCTTTGTGTCGCTGGACACGACTGTAATTTAGATCTTCGTGGCCCAAAACTTACGACACGCCACTTCTACGGCATCGTCGTTGGCAGCACAGAGGTCACTTTGATTGCATATTTTGGGACACAGAGGGCTATGAGGTGGAGCACAGTTTGCGACTTAGCTCCACATCCACACCCTGCTGCCGTTCCGTCGAGGTAGCCTCACTTTACACCTGGCAGTTAGTAACAGCAGTTGACATTGTGTTTATCAGTTTGTCTTCAGTCTGTCTCAGGTGACAACCCTTGCATTGTATCGGTGATACTACTGGCAAGACATGCTTAAGTGCTAGCTTTCTTAAGCTGCGTTCAGATATGTTCTTTTATCCGTACTGTACCTCCGTTTCGTATCAGCGTCGCGATCCAAAAACTCTGGACGCCGCCATGCCGTATCGTACCTATCGCCTTTGAACGGGGCGAAAAAACCGATTCGCGATGGATCGGAGGCAATCGGAGCGTACCGTACCAAACGGGCGTCCAACTAGCGTTCTTGGATCGCCATCGCGATGCTGATTCGAAACGGAGGTACGGTACGGACAGAAGAATCTGGACGCAGCTTTAGTTAGTCCCTCATTAGGACCTACCTAGGTACTCACTTACTTAAGTCTACATGCAAATTGCTTTATAAAGTTAGCGCAACTGCGTTTCTACGCTCCCTGATGACTAAATTATCTCTCATCTCAATGGAGAATACGCATGCATGATGATTCAACCTATCCAGTTGGACAACAATCAAAGTCGATAACAAGCGCTACTGGCTTGTAGTCAAACGTCAATTAGTTCGCGTTGCCTTCTGCTCCTTCGTTCAATAGGTATCAAGCGTAACTAACAATGTTCCTTCAATTACCTACCTTCGCAGTCTTGTGTCGTAGCACTCGTAGTTTTGTAGTGTAAAAATTTGCTAGTCCGTTTCTTTCGTAGAATAGTAAAATACCACGGCCAAGTTGATATGTAATTATAATACAACTACATGAACTACATATTATTATATTTAAAACATTTAGATCAACAGGAACAGGCTCAAAAATCCTAAAAAATATTCAAGTAAAATAATTTATTTGTTAACAATCATTGATAGCGCGCCATCTCTTACTGAGTAGCCAAACCAATGAGAAAAACAACACTGTGCCATCTAACGTGATATAGCTAAACTTTTTAGTCTGCTCGCTTACTAAATTCGTCATAGTTTGACAGCAAAACGTCTGAGCCACTATTCTCAAAACTGTTAAGCTACTAAATTGAAAAGTAAAAGCGTAGTTTTGGAGAAACCTAATAAATCATGTTGTTTACTCGCGTACGTAGCGACATTACATTTTAAGTCTATACTTTTATGAATAGCTGGTTAATATTTCAGTCTATTCATGATTGTCAAGATTGACGCCGTAGTTCGCCGCGACGCGACGTCATCACGTCAAATTCACTGTTGAAACTGGTTTGCAGAGCGGGAATGGTATGAAGAAATACCTTTGTCGAAGATCAGGTGATTGTAATATTTACGCGTATCAACAGAATGCCGCCAAGTAGCTTACGGGTAGTGTACGCGTTCGCCAGAGAAATGCATCCGAAAACGAGTGATGTTTTCATTGAATACGGCACAGCCGGATTCCGGACAAAGTGAGTAAAAAATTACGAATATTTTTTAAATTTCCTTTTGTGCGTTTACCAAATAAGGTCACAGAATAACAAAATAACATATTTTCGCTGCACCTTTCTCTCATGCGCTTTGAGTTTGTCACGTAAGCATATTGTTGCATACTTAGTACAAGTAATAGTAACAAATTGTGAGTCATCTGCAATATCGTTTACTAACGAATTCATAACGGGAAGTAGCTGACACGGCTGCCTGTGATTATGGTCAATGACTCGTAGTAATATATAGGCAAAACAATAGGACAGGCTGTGATTCACTGTGCCATAAGAACTTCGTATTCTAACTCAATGCACAATAAATTACTCAATGATTATAAGGAAAATGGTAATAATAGAGACCTTGTTATAATTTAAAATGTCAGCAATAACAAACTAAGCTCCGTTTATATTTTTTTATAAAAAAAATTAAATTATCCCTCTCGGTGGGGGGTCTCAAACATATTGTTGCTTAATTCTCACTCCCTGGTGGCAAAATGTCTGCTGTATGATTTATTTATAAAACAAATAATATACCTAAATCGTCTAATAAGAGTTCACAGGTCATATCCGTAATCACATATTTTGTTGTTTGACACAGTTGACTTATTCTGGTAATGCAAGACTAAAATCTTATTTACACTGCCTTATAGAACAACATCTAAAAGAAGAATTAAAAAAAAAAAAATTGTTAAGCATATACAATTTTTTTTATATTGATAATTTCGCCAGCGGCTTCGCCCTGGTCATATCTTTATAAATTATAGCCTATGTTGCTCTCAGTGATAATTTATCATACTACTGGTGAAAGAATTTTTAAAATCAGTCCACTAGATTTTGAGTTTATTCATTACAAACAAAAATACAAATCGTTTCTCTTTAAAATATTTGTGTAGATAAGTTTGTTTGTCCCACGTTAGTTTATTAATATTTTAATATTATTGACTAACTGTGACATAATTTTGTAACTCTTGAAAAAGTATTGCAAACTATTTGGAATGTATTATTTGAAAGTTTCAAGGCTAGCGATAACAGTAACAGTTGTGTTAAATAACTGCAATACTTTACACATTATATTGCTCTAGTTTTAATGCTATGCTTTCATTTTCTAAATACTTGAAGAGATTTAGTAGTCATTACCACAAAATTAATTGGTGTATGAAATTACTGTGAATTAATTTCACTGAATTAATATTTCAAAGGAAAGAAGAATTTCAATTTGTTTTCAATAAATTAATAAATCTGTATTTAATTTTTAGATTAAGGGCAGGAAATGATAATTTTTTGTATGAATACTCATTAATTACTTAGCTAAACTACGTGAAATACCTCACTGTGGTAACCACTCTAGCTGTCACTATTAATTAAAGAGGTCATGAGTTCATACCCTGCATTCCTGCCCTGCTTAAGTGAGCCCATTCCCACCATGTGTAATATAAACTAGGGGACTATTATTGCTTTTATGTCAAGCAAACATTTTTGTTCTTCCTCTATTTTAATAGTAACACTGCACACAGTGTGCACACTAGAAATAAAAAAGTTTTGTGTCATATAAAAACACATTTTTAGGGTTCCGTACCCAAAGGGTGCCAAACGGAACCCGATTACTAAGCGTCTGCTGTCTGTCCGTCTGTCTGTCTGTCAGCAGGCTGTATCTCTTGAACCGTAAGAGGTAAACAGTTGCAATTTATTCAGATTGTGTATTTCTATTGCCGCTATAACAATAAACAGTTAAAAATTAAAGGGACCCCTTACTACCCTTAATTTTTTTTACTTTTATTTAATTTTCCATACAAAAAACTTAATTTTTCGACGGTTTTTTGTTAAATTTTGTACAGAGGTAAGGAACCGTTCGCGTTCGTGTGCGACTCCAAAATCGCACTTGGCCGGGTTTTGCACTTTCTTATTGACAACTTTGACGAGATTCGATGAGATTGCGAAGGCCGACATAAGCTGCTAAGCGCGCTGTTGTATTTTCAACTTACGGCGCTGACCCGAGCGTTGAAAGTCCAACTGTGCATTTTTATTTGAGCACTTGTTTAGGTTTCACCTAGTGGAACTGAAAACGGGCATTAGAGTCAGTCTGCTCACAGCCTAAGACAGTAAATGCAAAATCTAAGTAGTCTAGAACTATTTGCATACATGTGTGCAAAATAGAAAAGTATTTATATCCAGGCTAACATATACCAGATTGCACAAACAAATTCAGCTATGCAAATGCTTAAAATAATAAAAATCCCACTTTGATCCCGTACCTTTTCCAATATATTACTTTTGGCGGGCTTCCAACCACTTATAAGATGTATTGACTTTATTATTTGTTATCAAAACACTCCCAGTTTATTATAAATGTTATGTTTTGATAGAATAACATTTGTTTTGTATTGGAATGATAACATTGTAAAGTACTTTTTTGAGATTTTTTAAGGTGATTGATGTTTATTGCCTAAATTATCTGAATATTTGATCTGAACTCAATTTGGTATATAACATTAATTGTGTTCATCAAATTATATACAACTTTATCCATAAGTACATAGTAGTGGGCCAACAGTTAATCAGTGATAGCTTAGTGATGTGACCATCGGACTGCCAAGTCAGGTCTCGAGTTCGAACCCAAGGCACGCACCTCTGACTTTTCGGATTCATGTGCGTATTGTATAATTATCACTTGCTTCAAAAACGATGAAGCATAACATCGTGAGGAATCCATGCCTGAGAGATATTTCTCAACGGTATGTGAAGCCAAGTCAGAGGGCCCATGGGCGGCTTTAAAACTGACACCAGAGTTTTTTTTTCTTCAGTTAATGATTCTATTGTTCAAGGTTGGTAATATCATGAAGGTGATGGAGTTATTATAACAATGGTTCTAACTTTGTAACGAGACATAGGTACCTATTTAAATATTATAAGAAAGTACAGTATTTTAACTCGACTCATAACAAGTTTAGCATACTTATGCTAATGAGCAATTACTTAACAAGCGGAACAATATGAAATTATAATTAATACAATTTTAATTAAAGAAAAAACGGGCCAAGTGCGAGTCGGACTCGCACACGAAGGGTTCCGTACCACCGTACAATATTTAAAACGTACATATTTCTTTAACACGGTTCTTGTATGGTATAAAAATAAAATAAAGTAAAAAAATAAAGTGGGTCCCCTTTAATTATTAACTTAATTTTATTTTCATTATTTGTTGTTATAGCCATCAAAATTGTGTTTAGCTCATTTATTAATAAACATTTTGTACGTACCTACTGAGTTGCAGATCCGTTAGTCTCTTTTTCCACCGGCAAACCTGTGCGTAATTTTTTTAAGGGTACAGTGCAACACATTTGTAAATGTTTATTTAGTTAATCCGCCGAAAGAAACATTTGTGCCGAGCACTGTGCAGTGCAGTGTCGCACACTTGTGGAATCGCGGCTTTACGGTTCAAAAGATACAGCCCTATGACAGACGGACGGAAAGACGGACAGCGGAACCTAAGTAATAGTGTCCAGTTGGCACCCTTTGGCTACGGACCCCTAAAAATATAATTCTTAAGCAAGTTCGATTCTATTAACGTGGTATTTCTTACATAATCTGGTTAGCTCATTAAACGTTAACTGCTTATCATTAAACCTTCATAAACTGTTATGTATGGATATCAGTAATGGGTAGATACAATAGTATGTACTTATTAATCGAATTTGTTAGACATATTGATTATGAGATGTTATCTTACTAATTTAAGAGTATTTACGGACAAGGAGTACGCTTGAATGAGCATACGGTGAGTAGTTAAGTTACTTACACGAGTTTTGATAGAGAGAATCAGTAGAGCGAAAAACACATGCGAATGCTCTCTTCCCAAGCATAAACTTTAAAGAACGTGGATGAGGTATATAGTGTAGCAAAACAACAGTAGTTTGCCACGTTCGTGTCAAATGACGCCGGGGAATCGAACTCCGAACGGCGGTCGTAGAATAGTTATAGGCACAAAAGATTTTAAAACAGTAATAAATGAGAAAGTTATCGTAAGTTAATAATAAAAATTATTTGCCGTCGACGTTTAGTTTTCCATTTTTTTATCGATAAAAACTTAGAACAATTATTTAGTGTTTTTTTTTTGCTATTTAAGCTATTTTGCGGCAAAATATTATGAGAGCATTCGTTTGTACGACAATTCAGCTTCAAGCATTAAGTTCCACGTAACTGTAAATTGTGTGATCTGCAAGAAGCAATCGCCTGTAATTTTCGCTCTACTAAGTAGGCTGCCCACGCCAGTAAAATCCTTTTGGGCATAATTAACACGAGATTATCAGCGTATGGAGACCACTAGATACGAGAGAACAAGCCGGTTTTGTTGCCGGCAAGGGAACTCGATAGCAAATTTTAAATGTAGGTACGCATTCTCCGATGAGAATGAAATGTCGTGAATTTACAAACCACTGGTCTTGTGCTTCATAGATTACGCTAAGGCGTTTGACTGCGTACAGTAGCAGACAATGTTTGATGTTCTCATTGAAATGGGCGTCCATCGACATCTCACTTTTCTGATTCAGAATCTGTACCTCGACGGCACTAGCTTTGTGAAACTGGAAAACAAAAAATCAAAGGCTTTCCATATGGAACAGGGCGTGCGTCAAGGCTGTATTCTGTCGCCAAAGTTATTCAACCTCTACGGGGAGCGTATCATGAGGAGAGCGCTGGATGTTTGGCACGGCGGCATCGTTGTTGGCGATGAAAATCGTTCTCACAAACCTGAGATATGCGGACGATACCACTATAGTTGCTTCGAGCGAGGAAGAGATGTCGGATCTGCTGAAGTGCATAGAAGCAGAAAGCGCTAAACTTGGACTCAAGATCAACCATGCCAAGACGAAAGTTATGGTGGTACACCGTTTTCATCTTCTTTCGAGCTCAAATCTACTCGAAGGCTATGAGAAAGTCAATGAGTGTATCTTGGGTCTTTGATCACGAATGAGGGCAGCTGCCTTGAGGAAATCCGACGTCGTACTTGTATGGCCAAAAATGCAATGACCAGTCTAGAGAAAATTTGGACGAACCGTGGCATCCATCGGAATACCAAAATACGATTGACCCGTGCCCATGCTCTAGTTTTGAACGAATGAATCCATACTGGAGGAACTCAACAATATGCCAGGAGCGTGCCCTCAGCTTTTTCGCACATATGCGTTCACCTAAGCATGGTCTGGAAAGGCTTATGTTACTAGGTCGGGTGGAAGGAAAACGCGCTCATGGCAGAGCACCGGCAAGATTGGCAGACGCCATCAAGAAGGCTGATAGAGGCAGCATTTACCAAGCGGTCCACACTGCAGAAGACCGCATAGCTTGGAGACACGTATGTGGTAGCGATATTCAGCATTGAGGGAACGACGAAGAAGAGAAGTAGGCTGCCTATTATTTTGTGAACTCCGTTGCCGTTTGAAGCAATGCTAGATTGTAACTATTCAAGCGATTATGAATAATTTATTTTCCCAGAATTATTATGAGTGGGTAGCTAGCACTTAGCAGTTATCAATTAGCTTGCAGTCAATTTCCACCTTTATGCAAACGAAACGCAATTTCAATTACTTCATTTTGAATGACCTTATACATCCAGGTGAGCAGACGCGCCTTTCCCTATCATGCCGATAATTGGAAGTATTGATCGTGCCTATAACGGTGCAACCCGTGCAATGAATAAACAGCTCTATCTATAGCGTCTATACCTAATGGAGTTATCTCCGTGATATAGATTGCAGTGCTGTATTGAAGTTATGTTTGTGTTTGAGATTGTGATGATCAATCTTGCATCCTAATTGAGGTACATAATACTGCGAGCGCTTACATTTCATGAACAATTCGATGTTGTTTCATTGTTGTCAAATTTTTAAATCATTTTAAGTAGTGAAAGCTGCAGAAAATTATATCTCTAGCTAGCGCAGGTACAGTTCGAATCAAACTTAATGGCGGCTCGGAAGTGCGCTACTCACTGCGCAGTACCCCACCTCTCACCCCCGCTGACCCATGAATTCGTTACTGCGCAGCGACTCGCCTCATGTTCCGAGCCGTCATTAAGTTTGAATTAGGGTGTACCAATGCCAAGCCACACTGGGCGTTTATGGTAGGCTACTCCATCGGAAGGCCAGGGACGCAAAAGTGGATCTTTAAAGTATCGGTTGATTAAGGGATCTCGCGCACTAGACGGCCACGACTCCGGCCAATCGTGGTCCGTGGTTTAGTCTGCGCCTTGCAGCTAGCTGGCCGTTGCGACCAAGTGCGCGATTCGTATCGGTTTCTATAGTTTACCTGGTCGCTGCGACCACTGGCCATCTAGTGCGCAAGATCTCTCTGTAAGTTTTAAGGGTGATTCTACCCGACCTCGTCATGATAAACAACTTTCCATAAGAAAGATATAAAGTACATCGCGTTCGTGAAAAAATCAGTCTAGCTTAGCAGGTGTATAAATAGCCTGCCTGTATCTTTATGGGTTTCCCAGAAAAAGTATGAACAGCTTTTCTCCAAGTCTACCAGTTTTAATGCTATTAGACAAACAAAAAAAATCACAAGGAAAGTCCAAGAAATATTAAATATCGGATTCACGAAAAAAGCACTTTAGCCTAGCAGGTGACTAACAGTATTTCATGGGTTTCCCGGAAAAACGATGTGCAGTTTTTCTAATAGTCTCCCAGTTTTAAAGCTAGTTATCTATGGATGCTGTCCATCTTCATGACATCCCATCTTTTAGCCGCGACTTACGACTTGCGACACTACGGGAAGCGATGAGCTATTCTTAGAGACGATCACACGGCACTGGCGTAATCTACATACCGATGTCTGCTATTTGTTCATACCTGCTTGGTATTTATTTATTCGTGTGGTTTATATGACTGCGTTAGGTACTTGTCAATGAATGAGTAGATTAGTCATGTGCACCATTATTCCAATAAATACTTATCTTAAATTAGTCGGCTTTGATTGACGCATCGATAAATGATTGGACTTTTTGTAAACATGTCACTTGGACGAAGCGATTTGATTTTGATGAAGGTTTACATTTTAAAATACAAACAAATTTTGAATGGATCATGAATGCTTTGGCGGGACTATGGACAACTGTTCTATGATAAAAACTATGGTTCTGATGGAAAAGTACCTACTCCAACTTTCTTTCCAACGGTGGCTATAGATATCTGACAACTCTTGGGAGTGCTGCTGACTGCAGTCATGTTTACATGCGACGGTGTCCACCTCCTGACCAGCTACAAAACATTTTACTTCGATAAAAACAAAAAATATGTCAATCCTTGCAGCGTTTCTCCGCCCCCTATTCTAACAAACACTGCTTATGTGCGCATGGACTCCTCAGGGAATAGAAACAGGCGTAATACAGGCGTAAATAAAATACAGCTTAGATTTTTTCCGCCACAAAACATTAAAGCGTGAACAATAATTAGATTATATTAATTGTTATGACTTAGATAACACGGTGACACAAAAAATCAATACAAACGGAACGAAACGCAATGTTTTATCAATACAGTGATAGTTGATAACATAGGCAAACAGACAAAGACGATGGATTCTATGAATGGTGTCAGACACTTTATTAGGTAACTAACTTATTTTACGAAGTGATGATTTGCGACAAGCTATGGTTGTGGATCCATTTTCGAAGACAATCAGAACTTTGTTATGTAATGAAAGGCGCGATAGGCTAAGTTGATTGCTGGAAATAGTCAAGCTCGGCATAACCTTTGATAATATCGTTATATGAGACTGGAAATGGAACTTTGCCTTTTAGCGTAAAGGACAAACGTAATTTGATATCGAGAACGTTTCTTCAGATTACATCAGCCTGTTGCGAACATTGAGAAAGAAAAAGAAAGAAATATTTTTTATTCTGCATATATATTACTGTAGGCTCACGGGATACTTCCAATATAGTTGGTTACACACATTTCCATTGTAACGGCATCGTGGTCACAATATCTCGTCAGACAGGGCAACACGGTTGCTCATCTTCAAGGCATAAGTCCATAGATGCCTCTTAGATCAGAGTGGTACATTCCTGCCTGCGCTCATTACTTAAAATAGTTATTTTGCTTGTTCCAGAGCCAACCTATTGGAACATGTGGTCTACCGTATGGGTTTGCTGGCTGTCATCCGGTCCAGGGTGCTGAATGGTAAGATTCTCATATAAAATCGAAGAGTTGCAGATGAATATGTAATGGCTAATGGTATACAATTCCTTCAGAAAAGTTTTAAGTACAAAAACAACTCCTGCTGCCACGCAGAATTCTGAACTATGATTGGATTTGAAGAATGTCAGTGTTGGTGAAACTGTTAGCTCATGAGACTATTCAAACATGTATCTATAATACCTACCTTTTTTGTTTTGGGTGGGAAATTACCAAATAACTCAAACCCACCCGTGTTCCTTCAGTTGCCTGTATGTTGCTAGGGGCCACGGTATCCCTTTCGGACTTTCCCGCGACCCCGGCAGGCATCGTCCCTTGGATAACTATTACAATAGTGATCCATAGGTGATAAATAGTTTTTAATCACACAGCTAGCCAACAAAACATTTATCTAAAGTTTAACTTGAAAGTTCCATTCACGTTGCTGCTTGCCGTACTAAATAATGCACCAGTTGACCTTGGTTCATAAACTACGCATACTGCCGTTATAAATATTTAACGTTAAATTCCATCGTGACTAATGGGACACGTGGCTATTTTTATTATTTTAAGCCTATGATGTCCTGTGCTGCAAAGGCCTTTCTTCTTATCCCGATTTACTGCGATTTTGAACTCATAGATGATAAAAAGTAATCCAGCTCATTCCGCCATCTCTTTCTGGGGATGTCATATGTCATGTAGTTGTTTTCTGCCATTTGGGGTCTACAGGCGATCGACAGCCCAGTTCCACTTGAATCTACTTATTTGATCAGCGGTGCTATTATGTCAAAAATATCACCATGAAAACTTAGGGTGAAGTGAGCTGTCATTTCCTAGTGCTATTCTATAAAAATCTCACCGTGATAACTTAGGTGAAGTAAGCTGCCAATAGTGTCAATCCTTAGCAACTGACAGCTCACGCCACGCTCACTTCACCTAAGATAACACGGTGAGATGGTTACAGAATAGCAATACTGATGGGATCTACGGATCTACACTTTTGACAGTTCACTTCACCTAAGTGTTCACGGCGAATTTTTTACAGAATAAATCGATCGGCTGGTCCTTAAGCCGACATTCGCGCGGATGTAATAAAATCGCGGCGGGATTTTATCGCACACTGAATTTTCTACTCTCGGTGTTAAGCCGAGCGTTGAGCATCCAACGCGCTGGGACGCACTCTCGTCCCAGTGCGTTGAAAAAACACACTGTTGGATTTTCAACTCTCAGCGCTAAGCAGAGCGTTGAAAATCAAGTGCTCGATAAAAAATCGCCGCGATTTTATTACGTCCGTGTGAATGTCGGCTTAAAAGTGTTTTAGACAACAAAGTAAAAAGAACCTCATTCGTTCCGTGACTAATAGGGTTTATCGGTTCGCATATCGGTCATTCATTATATTGTAAGATAACTGTCGCCATCTTCAAACAGTTCAAACGGCATTTCTGTCAACAAATTAGTGGTAGAACAATTTGTCTGTCTTTAGGCTACGCTAATTAGGAGTCAACAATCGTAGGTATACATTAGCATTGCAAGCAGTTGCGAGTATATTAAATGCTGTTCTACATAATGCACCTTGAAATGCATTAGTAACTGTCGCACCTCATTGTTCAAACTGCATAATCAGTCGCGAATATCGTACCCCAGATTCTTTGTAACACAACATCACGCCTTGTTCCCCCGAACTGTTGGGCAGGAGTGTATCGTCGTTATGTATAAGTCCTATGTAATAGGAGGCGAGCCTATTGCCATCAACCGGGCACAAATCCCGACTCCTTGCTAGAAAAACCTAATAACACTTTGCCCGAACTGGGAATTGAACCCAGGACCCCCCTGCTCAGCAGTAGCGCTTGCGACCATTAGACCAACGAGGCAGTCGTTGATTCTTTGTGGAATGACCTTATTTCATATCAGACATTTTAACATTAAGTATCATACAGCCGATAAGTACCTATCTAGTTTTACAAATAAAGCTTTCGAAAGAGCGTTATTCAAATCACAATACTTATGAACAGACAGACCTCTGACATTAAATTTATTGGCAAGGTCGTCACTAGAAACAAGATATGGTAATAGTTTAAGTAGGTTCTGATCAGGCGTTAAATAAGCGTTCAAAATCAACTCAAGCCGAGTTTCAAGTTTTGATTTCCAGAGTAATAGATTTCCTTATAGGATTTCTATAAGTATCGATCTTTAACACCGGGATAGATTCTTGTCAGTCGGGGACATAAGCACAGCTCTCGGCACCACCCATTTATTTTTGTATGAACGTGGCGATAAATTTAGATGTAGACAATAGACAAACTGTGGTCTAAATCAGTAATGTAAAGGCTTGTGAAAAAATATGAAGATGCGGAGCTTTTAAAATCAAAAGTTGAGGAAACGGATGTTTTGTGGATATCAAAATGTATGCGGATTCTCCGCAGTTGCGGACGCGGATACCCGTTAAGGCTCAATTACAAAAACAGGCGCGACACGCGACGCGACACAAAATCACCGCTCCTCGTCGCGCGACGAGCGGTGTCGGTGTGCGGAGAATCCGCATACATTTTGATATCCGCAAAACATCCGTTTCCTCAACTTTTGATTTTAAAAGCTCCGCATCTTCATAATTTCTATGGGGATGTGACCCCTCGTTGTTCGCTCAAATAGTGAATTTAGTTAAACTCACTCCGAGCCAAATGTGCGGGCCGGAACGTGAGTGACGCGTTCCTATTGCCTGAATTTGCAGTGTCCCTGTCCTGTGACAGACGATCGGCCGCGCATGACAGTGGTGGCATGATTGTGGTGTCAGGTGTCAAAACAAGGGCTATTTTTCACACGACATCTGCATCTGCACCCTCATCCGCATCCTCAATAAGGAATTTTCCAATATCCGTATCCTCATCCGCATCCTCAAACCCGATTATCTCGATAACCTCATCCACATCCGTTACAACCCTGGTCAAAATATGCTCCTAAATCAAGGCAAGCTCTTTAGCAATATGTCACATATTAAACGGTTATTGGTTATATGTCAATGTAGGAAAGGTCATTTGCAACCAAATGACCCCTGATGATGCCAATGACAAAAAATTTCGAGTCATTTGACATTTATATTTTTATTTCAAACATTTTAAAATATAAAATGTCAAATTACTCGAAAGTGGACATTTGCATAGAAGTCAAAAGGGGTCATTTGGTTGTAAATGACCTCTCCTACATCCCCTTAATGAATTGCCGACATATAACCGACTAGCTTCTGACCACGACTTCGTCCGCGTGGAATAGTTACTTTGGTGCTCCGCTCCTATTGGTCTTAGCGTGATGATATATAGCCTATAGCCTTCTTCGATAAATAGGCTATCTAACACTGAAATAATTTTTCAAATCGGACCAGTAGTTCCTGAGATTAGCGCGTTCAAACACACAAACAAACTCTTCAGCTTTATATATTAGTAAGTAAGTATATAGATAACCCTGTATAAAACAGAGCAACACAGTAGAGACAGAAATATTACAATCATAAAAAAAGAAGATGTAGTGACAAAAATTGAAAAGGGTATTCTGAGATGGTTTGGGCATGTTGAGAGGATGAATGAAAAGAGACTAACAAAATCTATTTACAACGCAGATGTGAGTGGAAACGCTGACATATTGACCTCATTGGTGATGTTCTTCAGAAAGGTCAGGTGTGTAGTACCGTAGTAGTAGTAGACCAGATGTATGAACGTAAACGTGGCAAAAGGAGTATGTAAGGATCGTAGCAGGTGGCGTTCTGTAGTTTCTGCCTACCCCCATGGGAAGAAGGCGTGAGTTTATGTACAGTAAGCGCTCAAAAGTGCATGAGCACGCTAAGAGTCGTATTGCTGTGAACACGCGGTATAGTCCGTACATTTGTATGTGTAAACAGTCAGACGTCTGTGGTGTGAGTGCCGTACACACACCACAGAGAACGCAGTTTTGAACTACACACTATCGTATCGTCACGGTTCGCGGGCGCCGCACTTATATTTCCATAACTTTTGTTAGCACGCATCATACTCGTACGCGTGACCTTGGCCAGTGTATCGCATTGCTAAAATTCGAAAGTAAATTATATGTGCAGATAGCAGAAGGCGTTAAGCGTTGGTCTTAGATTCAAGATGGCTAAGGTTCTAATCTCGTAAATCACAGCGCTGTTTTTGCAAATATTATTATTTTTGTTTGCAATACTTAATAATATTTTTAAATATCCTGCCTATTTATTAATGTTGTTATTGCAATAAAGGGTTTAGAATAAAAAATGCGTGATATGTTATAATAAAAAATAAATAATATTTATTCGTTATGTTTATTTTACTTAAGTATGTTATCAAACTGCTACAATTATTTATCATTACTTCACCTGAATAATATGTGAAATAGATGTCTAGAAACTTAGAAGCAATTTGTATTATTTTGACATATTTAAATTTTGAAATGTTTTAAATTTTAAATGGATTTTTTTGCACCATAAATATAAAGCTTTGATCATGGTCTAAGTAATTAAGCAATAAATAAGAATATTAGACTACTTAAAATGTAAAAAAATCTACTGACAAAATTGTTGATTTTAAGGTTAAAGGCAGTTAGTTGTTCATATTATTAATTATTTTAAACTTTATTTGGCTTTAGTAAATATTGGTTGGTATTGAGGTTATAGCTTAAGTATTCATTTTCTTTACGAAAAGAAGATTGAAACTAAACCTCAAATTTTAATCCTAAAATAATACTATTACTAAAATAATATTAAACAATTTCGGTATATCTGCAAGAAATACGACAAACACCCTATTGAAACGTGCTTAAAAAATTCGTTACCATAAATTCATGCAATAACGAATCTGTTGTTTATTAAGTTGGTACGGTCAATATTTTAAGGTCAAAAACGGTTTTCTAGCTGGTCTTCAGTGATGCAAGCCTTCAGAGTGCACGGCGAACGGTTCATAATGACGTGTTTTTAATAATTCAGCAAAATATCTCGTTGGTATGAAACCAATTGTTTCATTCACCATTTGACGTCGCTGCTACTCGATAATAAGCCCCTTCCTCATATCTCTTAACCGTCACAGTATTTCTCTAGAACAAAGAAAAACATTGTTTTTATTACACATAATACCTAATTATTTATTATTCACTAATCGAATTAAACCTCACAATGAATTTAAAACTTTAAAGGCATCTTCTGTCTCAACAATACCTCTGTTCTATCAACAATACCCTTGATTAGGATTTATGTTTAGTAAAATATGAAATATATAAATGATAACACTCACACTTAGTCCGGTTTTATTAGATATTCACTTCACTTTTACGCAGCGCAATAATATTCTCTGATCTGATCTGATCTCTTCAATATATTTTATGCCTGCTTTTTGATAATAATAACCACAACACTGCGCTAAATGCTCGTCACCAATATTATCACGGCACGAACCAACAAAGTTCTATTAATTGAATACTTGTAACAAACTGCATCTACCCCACAGAAATCGAAATAATTTACTTAGTTTTTTGTGGTCTACCTGCTAAACTTTAATATTTATGTGAACAAGACGAATGAAACTAAAAACGAATGATGATTATCGAACTAGTCATTGGTTGCAGACAAAGTGAGTGTGTGTGTGTAATGTGCGTGTCTACAGTATTGTAACAACTTATAGAAGAAGGTCGTAAGTCAAACCGAAGCGTCAGTCTATTGCTTTGTGAGATTGCTTATGGACTTTTGGTCGGTACTGTATGTATGTATGTTTATAATAAAAAATCTTAAATTTGTTCACTGAACCTAAACCGCTGGGGTCTAGAAGCATGAAATTTGGCACAAGAATTCCTTAAATAACGAAAGTGAGCACTAAGGAAGGATTTTCTAAAATTCATCCCCAAAGGGGTTAAGTAGGGGTTGAAAGTTTGTGTATGGAAGTACGTCATTTTTGTCGATGGGGATCCCATCAGGTCCACAGCTTGTACATAATAATTTACTATCACGTTTGACGTTCCAATCCACTGACGCGCAAATCCGCATATCGCCGGCCATCAGTGAACTGGAGCATATTTTAACATCACAAGAAATAGGCTAACTGTTTCAACTGGCATTCAAGAATAGAAGTGACTGCTTCATTTTGGTTTCGCACAGAAGATTTTGTCAACATTGAATTAAGACTTTATTTTCGATGGCATAAAGTGCTAAGTTGTACAAAAATCGACGCAGACAAAGTCATTACAGTCACCTGAAACATTTCGAGTTTTACTCCAGGGTGGACAATGCATCTGCGATGCCACTGGTACCGCATAATATGTCCAGAGGTTGTTTGCCACTCAAAATCTATAGAAAAGTCATCAAAAAGCTCTTCAGTATCTCTCGACCAAACCTTCACGAACTTTATGCCATTAAAAACAAGGTTCATAATTCAGAGTCACTCTCTTCTCTTCGGTCTTCGCTGACCAATTCATGATGTATTACAGGTCGCACAATCGGCATGATGATAACTGCATCGCACAATCTGGAGCCGGACAATGGAGTGAAGCTGGTAGACCCTGATGGTGAGATGCTGCAGGAAAACTGGGAGGGCATTGCCACCCGGCTCGCTAATGTCAGGTAAGATTGACGTACAGTGACAGCACAAATACCTTATAGTTCGCAAAATTCAAAAGCGTTATTCTCGTGAAATAGCAATAGGTACGATGCCTGAGTAAAAAAAAAACAGTGTTACTCCGGGAGTGCCGACAGAAGAGAAAACTTGAAAAAAAATCGACACCGCGATTATCAACGCGTTGATGTCTTTTACTCCGCGGTGTCGGTAAAATCGGTAACAGTGTCGCGAAATCAATGGTTTAGTCCCATCTCAAAAATGCCCAACGCGCCTAAAGAAGTTTTCACTTCAAAAATCTATTTAGTTCGTCAGTCAGATAGATACCTAATAAAAAATATTAGACACGTATTTTTTGCTTTATCATATTAATAAAAAATTGGTTGCCTGTAAAGTCGGTATACGGGCGAAAGTTTTACGTGACAACGACTTTGAGTGGTAAAATAATTTTAATGTGAATATTCATTCGTATAGTAGGAAGAAGGATGAAATAATAGTAACAATTTAAAACATTTATTTATACACATGAACCGGTGTGTATGCCTATCTCTCTCACTCTCTCTCTCTCGCTCTGTCTCTCTCGCTCTTAGGCGGGCTAACTGTGCTCGAGTGGAAGGGACGCGTGCCTTTCACTTTTTATGTCTGTCTCTCTCGCTCTTAGGCGGGCTAACCATGCACGCGTGCCTCTCACTCGCTCTCATTGTGAGCGCATAACGTGAGCGGAGCGTAACGCAGTTTCTTGAAGTGTCACCCGGCAAACCAATTTATAAGACGTTGTCACGTCAAAAATACTTAGATAAAACGCATTAAAGTTGGGGAGTGGGGGTTACTAACTCACAAGTAAGTATAAAATCTACATACCCGGAACGTCATGGCACATTTTAGCTCAATGTATTGCCGTAATCTTTTGATTACGTAAAAAAAACAAAATACGTACCTATCCAATATTTTCTAATAACCTAACTGACGGACAAAAGTATTTCATACCTAGATACTATTATGGTTTCGAAAATACTATGTCCGTAACCCCATCAAAAATCTATCAATAGTTTAGGAGAAATTCGTTTTGAATCTTGCGTAAGTGTAAAGTGCCCCGATGGTCTCGTGGACGCAAGCGCGACTGCTGAGCGTGGTCCTGGGTTCGATGCCCGGGTCGGGCATTGTATTATGGGTTTTTCCATAAGGAATTTCTCAGTAACAGCCCGGAATTTGGAAGCTGGGGGTGTGGTACCCCGGTGCCTCGAAAAACACGTTGGTCCGACGCTTGATCTCTCCGAAGTGGGCTGTAATCTACCACGCGGGCCCAGTGCGAGTGCGGTACATGTCACATACCTTCGAATTTTTGGTTCTACATGCCGGTTTCCTCACGATGTTTTCCTTCACCATTTTTGAGAGCAGTGGTGATAAAATATTTACACAAAATAATATATAACGCCTGCCTGAGTTCGAACACACGACCACGACACGACTCATAAGTCGGGGCGTTATCACTGGGCCACCACTGCTCTCTATAACTAAAGGCAAAGGCACAAAGGTAAAGGAACTGCAGTAGTAGTAAACCTCTTTGTGAACGACCTTGTTCAGAGAATAGAGTAGAAAGCACATCGACGCCTTAGAGTGAAAACCTCGTAAGTGTAAAAGAAGTAACTTTTCAGGAGGAAGAACAAACTGCGTGCTGTAAAATTTTGTACGGCGCCTTTTATGTTCGCAGTTCTGGATATAAAAGCGGGTTACATTTCGATATCAATTAATAAAAAAACATAAAAGACGCCGTGTAAAAATTTTACAGCACACAGTTTTTCTTCCACCAATCAAACGTTACTTCTTTTACACTTATGAGGTTTTCACTCTAAGGCGTCGACATAGTCTTCCATGTTACAGGCACATCAGACATTTCAACTTTGTCTCAGGATATGTTTTATGGGCCCGTCTTTTTTGTCAGCCAGTAACAAAAGAGGCCACACATTTCTCGAGATCCTTCTATACTTCTACAACGTGTTCCTTTTGATATCCCATAACTCTAGGGTATTTCATGAGACCATGTCAAAGAATCTACGGCATATGAATTACTTTTCATTTTTTTCGTTATAATTTTTCATACAAAATAATTAGACAATCAATCTGCCTAACCTTTTCCCAACTATGTTGGGGTCGGCTCCCAGTCTAACCGGATGCAGCTAAATACCAGTATTTTACATGGAGTGACTGCCTATCTGACCTCTACAACCCAGTAATTAGGTAAGTAATAGCCCCCTTGGTAAAGACTGTCAGACTTTCGGGCTTCTGACGACCCGTAACGACTGTCAAAGATTCACGAATGACAGCCGGGATCAACGGCTTAATGTGCTTTCCGAGGCACGGAGGAGTCGGTATGTAGAAATGGTCACCCATCCACGGACCCACCCCGGCAAGCGTAGCTTAACCTGATAGATCGACCCGTGCCACTGTTAGTACTAAGCCACGAGCTCCTCTAAAATAATAATTCAAAATAATTCGACAATGTCACGAGTAAAACACCCTAAGTGCTCAGGGCGTCGACGCCGTCGCCGTGGCGCCTCTAAGCTGTGTGTATGCAACGTTGCCAGCCCGTTGCCGCGCCGCCGCGTCGCGCCAAACCCTTCTATTTGACTTCTTACTTTCATTTTGCCACTTTCTGTTCATTTATGCAAGCACAAATTGTATGTATTACTAAAAATGTAGAGTGATATGGCAAAATCAAGCAGAGACGGTGCGGCGGCGGCCCTTCAGCGATCAGTCTACATGGTTCCTTACGCGAAGCGGTGTCGGCGCGGCTGCGGTACCGTCTACACGAGCCCTTACGTGAAATATGAAACCGTCGCTAGTTTGAATGATAATGTAATGAAAACTTTGATACACACATCGAGAGTCTACTGTTATTATATTATGATATTTTTTATGTTTTATATCTATTTAGTATATCAGTTATATCAGTTGTGTATTTAGTTGCATCACATTTTAAATTTAATAAATTATATTTCTTTAAGTATGCTGTACTGGTACAGCGTCTTAATATTTGTTTGCTGCACTGGTCGACGTCATTACGTCGGCGCCGGCTGTCGCTGAAAACCAGCGCTGGGGCTCTGTCTTGCACAGGGTCGTAGCATAATGCTGAGTGATAGCCGATTTGCGTGGATGTGACGCATGCTTCCCCCAACTTTTTCTCATTTTTGTAATTTAATTAATTTTTTTTGCGTCATGTTTACTTCAAAACGTTTTTTCTTTCTTTCTTAGGTTATCTTCGAAACTATGTATATTGGAACACTTTTTCTAGGATGTTTTTTATAATTTTTACTTATAGGTAGCATATAACCTTAAAGTTATGGCACATCAAAGGGAACACGTTGTATAGTAACGAACAAGATAAAGTTACCTGTTTTTACTTTCTTAGTGCGTTGTGTGCACTGCCCCAATTTAGATCCAAGGAAATTCGGTGATAAATCTCTATTGATAGTTGGATTTCGACGAATTGTACGCGTTACTCAATCATTCATAAGAATGGGATTCCAACCAGTTGCAGTAGAATTCCGGTCGAACTCAATGCACAGTTATTTCCGGCCAGTCAATTACGGGATTTCTTAGCGTTTGAACAAACTAGGAATCGTTTTGTTAAAAGGAAGACTAGATACCTCAATAGATAATTAATTAAGAATGCATTCTGGGCACAATTGTAAGCAATTCAAGCCCACATCCAACACCTACGATGTCATGTTTCTGTGCGATTCCTTATTTCGAATAAAGTAGTTAATTACCTGCAATTTGCTGCTCTATATTTCCTTATTGCTATTATGACCTGCACTAATCTCGATGACGTCATTATAGTGTCCCATTGGCTTGCAGTGTAACGTATTTATTTATTTAGCTGTAGCTGGTACTTATTGAAAGACCTACATTATCCTCCCCATAAGTACCTTAACACTGTTATTTAAAAGTATTGTAAAAGCCAATTATTTTTAAAAGAGTAACTGTGGAGTTTCCTGCCGGCTCTTCTCCATAGGAAACGACCAATTGGAACCATGTACCTAGCTTCTGACGTTTCATAAGTGCCCATGTAGGTTTATGAGAAATAAAATATTTTGAATATTGTTTTGTTTTTAATTTTTATTTCAAATCTATACTAATAATAAATCTGAAGTATGTTTTTGTTTGAACGCGCTAGTCTCTGGAACTGCCCGTCGGATTTGAAAAATCTTTTTGCTTTTTATAGCCCAATTCTTGAGGAAAGTTATAGATTATTTAACATGACGCCACACGAGCAGAGAAAAAAGAAAAAACGTCAGAAAGAACGCTCAGCAAAAACTAAGTAATGAAGAAAAAAGCGCGGGTGGTGGCGATGCGATACGACGCGGTGGGTCGGGGGTCGAAATTTCACGCGGACGAAGTCACGGGCAGAAGCTTGTACAAAATAAGCTGACAGTATATGAACACTAATTAGGCCCTTATTCAGTAAAGTAATTAATTAATTAAGCCAAAAAAAAAAATATCGACAGAAGTGAAAACTTGAACAAGATCGCCTTGGTGGAAGAAAAATACTTGTACAGAACATTGGTCCATAATCTTATCTAAATAAAGAGCACAATCGCGTTTACAAAAATGAGGTGTCGGTAACGGTGTCGCGAGTTCCATCTCAAAAATGCTCAACGCGCCTAAAGCAGTTTTCACTTCTAAAACCTCTACGGACATGATTACAGGAAGACGGAGAGGAGTGGAAAGGAGAAAGGAAGGCCTCTGTCCAGCAGTGGGAGAACAGGCTAAAAATAAATAATTTAAAAATAACGTGAGCGAATTCAAAATATGAAAAAAAAAATATTTTGACATTTACTTGTTATCATTTCAGTGACAATGATTTAGAAAAAACCGTCCAGGAAATCATCGCGGAAATGAAGGCTGACATGGCGCTCAAAGCGAGTGTATTCATTGGGATGGACACCAGGTAAATAATTATCTTATATGTATATGGGCTTAAGGCACAGATTAATATAGATAGTGCAATCCACGAAGACGCGCTCCACTCCGCTCCGCGCCGTACTAGAGTTCAGCTACAGTACAGTAATCGCGGAGTGGGGCGCGTCTTCGTGGATTGCACTATCTATACAGATGGTTCACTCGGATTCACTCCGCAAAATCATTTACATAAAAACGGACTCTTGCAACGACACAACAAAGTGCAATTCAGGTCGCACAGTGCTAATTACCTACTGTTATATTCACCTAGAAGTTGCCTCTCTTTCTATCGCGTAACTCTTATATCTTCTGACTACGTTACACTCACTGAATTGACCCGACAAGTCGAGCCCGCCGTGTACTTGTAGCTTCATACCTAAAATGTGAAGTGCGCCTTCAGAGGGTTTAGTGTGAATATCTTTTTACCATTTCGACATAAGGCCTCTGTTCTATTCTGTAGTCAAGGGGGAAAGGAATGTAGTATTGTCAACAACAGATGACATTTTTCGGTATTAATTCAGGGTTGGTCCCATACTAAAAGTTGTTTATAATGATGAGTTCAATGACCCGTTTTCGGGTTTTGTGTTATTTCAATAATAATTACAACTCGTATAGACGACGGCCTTTTCTTATATGGGTTAGGTTCCAAAACAGTTGAATAATTTCCCTTGGATTTGCCGAGCTTCTCCGCACTTTTCTGAGTGGTTGCATATAATGTGATTGCCATGTGCCAAAAACATAGGTAGATGAAAGATTTCAACTATTTATTATTATGACTAGCTGACCGTTGTTTTGCCATATAAAATATTTATGTTTGGGGTGGACCACCCTTACCACTTAGGGGTATGAAAAATAGATTACGACCGATTCTCAGACCTACCGAATATACATACAGGTTGGCAGGGTCATCGACGCGAAAACTGAAACCATGGATTCAGTACATGATTGTGAACCCCCCTGTGTTGAAATTTATCGTCGGTTATTAAAAAAAAAATCTGCTGTTCCATACATTTTGACCGCGTAGGTATTGCACTTTTCTATGAAACAGCTGATTGTTTTTTTAATAACCGACGAAAAATTTCAACGCAGGGGCGTTCAGAATCATGTACTGAATCCATGGTTTCAGTTTTCGCGTCGAAGTCCCTGCCACCCCGTATAAAATTTCATAATAATCGATCAAGCCTTTTCGGAGGAGTATGGCAACTAACATTGTGACATGATAATTTCATATATATAGATAAGCCTGTGTAGTCCCACTGCAGGGTAAAGGCCTCCCTTCCCTCTTTCTACTTTTCCCGGTCTACTGCGATGGCGGGCCAATCCTTTAAGAAGGAGTCCAGCTCATCCCGCCATCTCTTTCTGGACCTGCCGCGTAGTCGTTTCCTGCTATTCGGGCTGCACTGAGTGGTGGTTTTTGCGTATTACTGCATCGACATGCGTCAGATGTGGCCAGCCCAGTTCCACTTTAGTCCAGCAGCTGTGCGGCCAGCGTCCGCTATTTGTGTTTTGGAACGAAGTATAGAGTTCCTAATGCGGTTTGTGAGTTAAAACTAGTTAATTATTATTTTCATCCGAGCTAAACACTAGATAACAGTTAAAGGAGGCTTTGAAAGCCGTCTTTTGTTATTTTTGTCTTTGTAATAAACTGATTGTCAGCGATTTTGATTATTTCCATAAATATCAACTGCCTTAAGATATTGTGGTTAGCTTCCAGTCTAACCGGATGCAACTGAATACCAGTATTTTACATAAAGCGTCTGCCTATCTGACCTTCACAACCCAGTTACTAGACCACGATATCTCTTGGTAATAAGGTTCATAATTTTCTTGTTAATTTTCCAGGTACACAAGTCCCCGCTTGGCAGCGGCTGCAGCGAACGGCGTTATAGCTCTGAAGGGAACGCCCAAGGAGTTCGGTATCGTCACCACGCCGATGTTGCATTTCTTCGTCAAGTGCCGAAATGATAATACTTACGGAACTCCTACTGAAGAAGGTTAGTAGACATTCTTCTTTACTGCCATAATGCTGGTGCTTGCATAAAGATGCAGATTCCTGGTAAAGAAAAGTCGATATTAATAGGTGTTGGTAAAATTGCCCCGTATTAACTTTTACGCTCACATATAAAGATACAGGTACCTTTTGGAAGGGGCGACTAGAATCAATTTTAATATTTTGTGAATTTTGACGTTCAAAAGTGCCATACATGGGCCTATTTGAAATAAATGATTTGACTTTGACTTTTGGTAAAACATTGTAACTGTTTCTTTCCGTTCATCAACCTGCATCGAGCTGTACCGGGAATCGGGCCCGAAATCCCGCTTCTATATGCAAACACTCTTGGTCGAGGATTAGCCCCGGATCTAAATTTTTTTTGAGGCGGGTCAAATACTGCTATCTGCCGCCCCCCGCCAATCATTTATGGGGATGCGCTAAGTTAGCCCGTGGAATTAAAATTTTCTCAAAATGAAAATTTTGGAAGCAACATATACCAGGGGCGCCAAAACTGTTGTAAAAAGAAAAAAATAGAAAGATTATAAATGTGCTGCCCGACTCATTTATGCAAAGTTGCTGTGTGCTGGGTGGTGCACTTGTCTGCTACGCTTGAATTTGTCGCCCCCTGAAGTTGGCGCCCGGGCACCGGCTCCGGCTTGCCCCCCCCTAGATCCGGGGCTGAGGATTAGTCAGTACGCTAATTTGTTAGCGAATCTGATTGCCCTAGGATTACCAGACTTTTAGAAAAAAAGGAAGATTTTTTTTTTTATATTCTCCACAAATAAGACGAACATTATAAGGTACTAGCTTTTGCCAGCGGCTTTGCCCGCGTGGATGTCGGGAATTACCCCAAGGGAACCCAGGTCATACCCATGTGCCAAACATCCAAATCCGTTCAGCCGTTTTAGTGTGAAAGCGTAACAAACGTAAAAAGGCTAAAAGTTCATTAGAAAATCAGCGTCAGACAGCATCTGTCTGGCATTAATGCTGAAATTAACCTTTTTGGCGCAGCTGTGAGGCACACTTTTGTTGTTAAAATATTATTTTGACCTTTTATTTTGTTATCTGTATTTTGTGTTTCACAAACTGTATAAGTACAAATAATTTTTATTCTTTCTTTAAACAAACTCACTACTTGGGATTTGATATTTTCATTCTACCTTCATGTTGGTCACAAGAGCAAATACTGAGAAAGTGGTTTTCTGAGTTCGAGCACCAGTGGGGGTGTGTTATAGCAGCCTGGAGTCTGAATTAGTGACCGGTTACTTAAGCTTACCTGAAATAAATGAATAAGTATTATTATTAATGACAACATGATGATGAACATGATGATGGTCTCGTTGGTCTAGTGGTCGCAAGCGCTACTGCTGAGCATGAGGTCCTGGTTTCGATTCCCGGGTCTGGCAAAGTGTTATTGGGTTTTTCCATCTGGAATTTCTCAGTAGCAGCCTGGAGTCTAGCGCAATAGGCTCGCCCCCTATTACATGGGACTTAAACATAACTGGCGAAATGTGGGTGTACTATAGGTACACCTCTGAATAACCCTTCGGGGATTACTGGCGTGATGTTATGTTATGTTATGACAACAGACATGATGTTATTTTCTTTCCTAAATCAAATATTACAATTACGTATGCAAGTGTTTATTTAGCCACAGACACATAAAGAGTAGCAGACCAAACATTCGCTAAGAATTGCGTAGCCATTTCGCACACATAGGGAATGTTGTCAATACAGAGCCGAACTAGGGCGGGTTGCCGGTATTTTCTAACGATATTGAAACAACCATTATAGGTACCTACTTACTGAAAATCCGTGAAAATCTATATTCTCTGGGTAAAAGAAGTGTAGATTACTTAACAATAAAGTCAATCAATCAATTATTACCTGCCGAATGAAATTTCAAAGTTATGTGAGTAGCCTACTTATGTAGGTATACTTACCTATGCCTATGTTCATGTTATCCATCACACAGATACAGGGTAACATAATTCATTTTATAATTTATTACTAATAGCATGTGTGTGTACACTGACAATCTGCAATTTGCAGTATTCTGGAACAATGTCACCAAAATGATTTAAAAAATCGTAGTGTAAACTGAGGCTCTGTTTGATAAAATTCAATGGTAAATATTTTACAAAAAGTTTCGTCTTTGTTGCCAAATCCGTCCCTGACTAAATAACGCGGTTGAAACATAGAAAGCGATGCAGATAATGTTGTTTATCAATATGGCGGCGCGGCCTAAACAAGCTACGCGTCAAATTTTGTGACAAAACGAGATACAATTTACGACTTCTCGTTTAGCAAAAAAAAGGATAGAGAATCATGTCCATAGATATAAATATAACTATGGATTAATGTTTAGTCTACTACTCTTTATATGTCTGTGTATTTAGCAGCCTAGTAATGAGGTCAGTTGGCACATTAACTGATTGTCTGTACAGATAGCGAGTGATAGTAACCAAACGTAACACCGTTCTGTTCTTATTTCTCAATGAATTGAATTGAACCCGCGCCAACGTTAGCAATGCTGTGGCATTTACTACTGAACTCTGGATTGCTAATAAGACTGTTGATTAATGCTAGTTAATTTGTTACATTCAAAACATTTTGAAAATGAATTAGCGCAGCTCGTTATTGGACAAACGAAGCAGCAATTTCATAGTGAACTAAACCAACCCACCATTGTAAATTTGTATGGTTTATGATGGAAAAAAAAGTAGGTTATATTCGGTATAAATACATACCAACATAATAAAAACATACCAACACAAAATAATAATTCCCCAACAAAAAGTACCACAGTCTATTGTCCTCCAAAATGGCGCAAACTACCACCGATCAGTGCTCTAGAGAGAGGAATCGCTTAATAATGCTAGCCTTGTCCAAGTCTGCAGCATTCTGCAACATGCATGCATATTTTACACTAACTGCTGCCTGCGGCTTCGCCCGTGGACCCTAATTATTTTTCTAAAATAAAAGTACCTCAGCTATCTGCCAGTGAAAGTCCCGTCAAAATTTGTCCAGCCGTTTCGGAGATTAAACAGAACAAACAGACAGACAGACAAAAAACATTTTTTGTTATAAGTTCCGTATATACTTTCTTATGCATTTAGAGCTGTTCTTTTACTGAGAAAAAGCTGTTATTTTTGATATACCAAATAGACACTTCAGTTTTATTTATTTGTGTTAATGTATAATTATTATCATTCTCTTGCTCTTATCCCAACTTATTTAGGGTCATAGCAACATAGCTTCTATAATATTATTATCATCTTTCACACAGATTTTGATAAAATATCACCAAAAAAAAAAACAGCACTTATTATTATCCAAACATTCCAGGTTACTACGAGAAAATAGTAGGAGCATTCAAGAACATCCGCAAGCGGTTACATCTCCACGGCGACTACAACCCTCGCCTGTACGTGGACGGAGCCAACGGCGTCGGCGGCAAGAAGCTGAAGGCTATCAAGAAGAACCTCGACGAGCTGGAACTGCATCTGTTCAACATGGGCGGGCTGGGGGAGAAGCTTAACTTGGGGGTAAGTAACAACTTTTTCACCATCCATAGTATATAGTATATGTGTGTATAGTTGTGCGTGTCCAATACTACAATGCACTCAGGGTACTGTTGGGGCTGCCATGGCGTTGCAGTGCGTCAGGGATGTTTGCTGAGGTGCGGGTTGATGGATTTGCCGCTGTCATAAGGAAAAAATGTGCCTCCCTGCTCACTCGCGTCGGTGGTAGTCCCAACTCTATACTGGGTGTATTTGCAGACCGGGGGGAGTCCCCCATGTTTCGAAGGTGGATGCGGCTTCATGTCGCAGTTTAATCTGTATTGTGTTGAATACTAACATTAGTTTTTTAAGTATTTTTACTAACAAGAATATGGACCTGGTCTGAAATAAATGTTTAATAATAATAATAGACCTCCCCAAGAATTGCCACACCGACCGGTGCTTCTCACATCCAGCTGATTCAGGTCATAGGTTCACCTTGTCCAACCCCTACTCCGGCAAAAACACGTATAGTATTTCTATTTTCTTAATAACCCTCGGGTATCATCGGATTTCCGAATACAAACGAATGCTAATTTCGATGTCCATTAATTATTAGATTTATTGTGTAATAATTTGAATTCAGAACTAAGTACTTTATTGTTGTTTTGTTTTGATTTCCGTGTGAACTATATAGAGCTGTAAAACTATTGTCCTATCTGTCGTGCCTACGACTTTAGCGGCTTTCCTCCCATTTTTAAATAAATTACATTCAGTTAAAAGAGTGTTAACAACTCTATATGTATACTTCAAAGTCGATTGAGAGCATCCGGTCTGCACCAAGTGCAAAGGGCAACTGATAGAAATCCAACAACCGACGAAACACGAAGTTTGCCGAGGGACATTAAGAAAATAGAATTTCAGTAATATGATTTAACCCAATCTGGGAATCATTCCGTAATTTCACGATTACAGCAGCCGCACTTTCGACTACAGTCCGGCCGTCAAGATAATACTTTCCTGACACCTGTCAGTTGGACAATTTCTAGTAGTAATAAGGATCAAATTCATAAAACACATATTCGTTAGTATGAAACTGACCGGTGTCAAGAACGCGTTCTCTCGACGGCCGGACTGTACAAGACCCAAAAGGCAGGCACATAAAAACAACACAAATATACAAAAGCTTCTGAAATCCTTATCGATACAAACTTTGATGACAGACTGTTAAACTCAAGTCAAGTTAATCGATTGCGTTAATTTTCAAACTGCCAAATTGTGTTAATTCGCCTTTAAGAAACCAGTTGTATATCAAATTTAAGTTCAATCTAATAAAAGCGGCCAAGTGCGAGTCGGATTCGCACACGAAGGGTTCCGTACCACCGTACAATATTTTCATTTATTAAGATCCAGAAAAAACTTTTTACAACAAAAAAAAAACAACCGACTTCAAAAAAAAAAACACTACAAAGTGAAAAATAACTTTAATTTCGGAAGTCGGTGTCTTTGGTTTTGAATTTTCGTTCTTTGTCACCGACTTCCGAAATTAAAGTTATTTTTCACTTTGTAGTGTTTTTTTTCTGAAGTCGGTTGTTTTTTTTTGTAAAAAGTTTTTATTTTTCACTTTGTTAGTTGTGGTACCTACCCCACACAAATTCGAATACCACTACCTGCTATGTAAATAACAGTGACAAGAAGTTATCATATCATCTACATACTAAGTGGGAAAAAAATACGTATAATTGAAGCTAACTCAAAAACTACCCAAGCAAAGTTAATAAAATTTATATGGGACCACCTCTGAAGTATGACCTACCAAACAAAAAAATTATCATCAAAATCTATTCATAATTGGCGGAGTAATCGCGTAACAAACATACAAAAAAAAAACATACAGACGAATTGAGAACCTCCTCCTTTTGGAAGTCGGTTAAAAAATACACGTTTCTTGTACGGACCCCCTTCAATTTTTAACTTTATTTTTATTTGAAGTGAAAATTTCAAGTTGGTACCGATTACGGTTTAAAAGATTCAACCCTGTGACAGACGAACGGACAGCGGAGCCTTAGTAATAGGGTCCCGTTGGCATTTAGGGTACGAAACCCTAAAAAAATATGCTAAAAAACAGTTGTACCTTTTCAGTGCGGCGCAGACCACGTGAAAGTAACTCAAAGTCCACCGAAAGGCATAACGCACCCGCCGTACCAACGTGTGGCGTCTGTGGACGGCGACGGCGACCGGCTTGTCTATTACTACCTTGATGAGAAGTAAGTACTGGCTTTTAGGCCGAGATTAATAAACGTTACTTAGCATGCACAACTTCTAAAGACAAGTGCAAGATAGTGATGAGAATATAAAAAAAAACTTTATTTTCCAAGTCAACATAACAACCTTGCATAATTCAAGTAAGTTACAAATAAGCAGTAAAGGTAGGTACATTTTTTTTTTTATGTATCGGTACTTATTGTGGTTCGTTCTTTTGAGATGGGAAAAACAATTGAACTCGCGACACCGTTACCGACACCTTATTTTTGTAAACGCGATTGTGCTCTTTATTTATATTACGTTACGGATCAATGTTCTATGCGCGTATTTTAACTTTAAAGGTTTTGGAAGTATTTTTTTAATATGTTCAAGTTTTCACTTCTGTCGGCAGCGGTTCAGCCGTTTCGAAGATTAGCCAGAAAATGAAAATGTATAACTGGAATATTAAGTATGTTTATGTTTTATTTTTTTATTAAGTATTTATAACCATTTAATTGCAATGCCTTACAGGCAACTAAGTTCTAAGAACCTACCTATTGTTAACATCTTCAAAATGTTGTACACTTAGTTCGCAATTAAGAATTTGACAGACAGTGACAGACAGACAATAATTAATTTATTATATTAATTATACATTTCCAGTTTCTGCTGATCTCGCATTGTATAGGATTTCCGTACAATGCAAGGTCAGCTTATGCTTGATGTGTAGCCGTGTGTACGTTGTATGTTGCGTTTTCTGATGTTTGCCTTTGATGTTCCAGCGGCAGAACTGCTTTATAGATTATAACTCTCTCTATCTCTCATTCTAAGCCGTATTCCGTACATTCCAGACAAAAGATGTTCCTTCTCGACGGAGATCGCATAGCAACACTCATAGCGTCGTACATACAAGAGTTAATACAAGCCTGCAACGCGACCGACATCGACGTGGGCATCGTTCAGACCGCGTACGCTAACGGAGCCTCTACCAACTACATCACCGACACACTGGTTAGTATTCACAGGGCGGCAGGGACATCGACGCGAAAACTGTTATCATGGATTCAGTACATGATTTAAAAAAAATCAGCTGTTCCATACATTTTGACAACTTGTTATTGGGTTTTTCCAAAGTGTTATTGGGTTTTTCCATCTGGAATTTCTCAGTAGCAGCTCGGAGTCTGGATTTGTGCCCGGTTGATGGCAATAGGCTCGCCCCCTATTACATGGGACTTTAACATAACTGGCGAAATGTGGGTGTACTAGATACAGGCGTGATGTTATGTATGTAATAAATGGTTAAATTATTGTAATGCATGACTGTAATAAAAACAATCATAACGCGAAGCTCTAATAAGTTGTACGTTATTGATTGCTTTAAAACATTTCGATTGACCATATCGATCGATGGTCATGGTCGATCCATGACCTGTAGAAGATCGTCTGATCATCGATCAACCGACCGTAATCTGGCTGCATGCACCGCACTCGGTCGATCTGAACGGTCGATGTCAAAGAACGACCTCAATCAGGTTGCATAGAAAATCGCGAAATCCTATAAAATAGCTATCAGTGATGTTATATCAATCTCATTACAATGGTGTCGATTCCCTTGTTCACAAACTAAACTAAATTTAAGTTCAGTGCTTCCTTTTCTTTCTATTTCATTAAGAAAAGGACAGAAGATATATTTTAGTTTAGTCCTGTTAAATTAATCAGCGCCTGTCACTACTACATACAAGTTTAGACGTGATTAAAAACTTGCCTACTAAAATTACGTCAATTTATGTCAAGCGCTGATTAATTTGACAGGACTAAACTAAAATTTATCTTCTATCCTTTCTTAATGAATAGAAAGAAAAAGATGCACTGAACTTAAATTTAGTTTAGTTTGTGAATAAGGGAATCGGCACCATTGTATCATTGCCATTTTCAAGAACTGAGTCCACAATGCCGTATAAAAAATGGTATAAAAAGTTGTGTCTATGGAAGCCTTGCTAGAGGAAACTTCGTGATACAACATTATCACATTTCTCTCAAATTATTTTGTATTATTTTCAGGAAATCCCGGTCCAATTCGTAAAGACGGGTGTAAAGCACTTACACACGGCCGCCAAACTGTACAACATCGGCGTTTACTTCGAGGCGAACGGACACGGCACCGTACTCTACAGCCCCAAAGCCAAGAATACCATCACCAGAATCTCGCAGGAAGGGTGAGTTATAATATAATCCATACAAAGCTATAGTATACAGGGTAAGTTTTTATCCAGTGCGCAAAATTGAACACGTGACTTTACCCATCACTATGAACTACTTTTACTATGGGACCAAACCTGAAATCACGAAAAAAAAAAACAGCTGTTCCCTACATTTTGACGAGTTCTGCGAACATAAATGTAGGGAACAGCTGTTTTTTTTTTTTTGCGTTAAAGTTTAAAGTTGTTCATAATGATCAGTAAAGTCACGTGTTAAAGTTTACGCACTGGTTAAAAACTTACCCTGTATAGTCTCGAGATAAGCCGAAATACCCCTAAAACATTTAAAACTAAAAGAGGACATGTAAGGAAATAATGAAAACTGGCAAAGTTTTACGTTAGTTCTGAGTTACTTCATGACCGCGATGTACGTTTTTTAAAATTAATGAACTTCTTAAAACTTTTTGGGCTTCTAATGATGTATACTTTTTTTTTATAACTGAGCCTTTTTTTTAACTTTCTGGCCTTTTCTCACAGTTAGTCGCAGTATCTAAGCTACGGTACCCCGATCAAACGGGTTAGGTTAGAACTGTGACTAGCAGGGCAAGCCGAGCGAGCGAAGCGAGAGGTTCCGCGGCAGCGGCCAGCGAGCACTTCTTCCAAATTGGTCGTAGTTACTTGCCACATGCTTAAAAAAAACTCAGTAGCTGCTCAGAGTTTGAGATACTGTCAACTTGGGTGGCAAAGGTACCTCATATAACAAAATACTGGCGCGTTGTCATTGTTAGAAAACTGCTAAGAAGAGTTATGTTTTAATTAAATCTAGTCACTAAAATTGTACCATTATATTTTTCCTTGACTGCCTCGTTGGTTCAGTGGTCGCAAGCGCTATTGCTGAGCATGAGATCCTGGGTTCGATTCCCGGGTCGGGCAGTGTTATTGGGTTTTTCTATCTGAAATTTCTCAGTAGCAGCTCGGAGTCTGGATTTGTGCCCGATCTATGGCAATAGGCTCGCCACCTATTAAATGGGACTTAAACATAACTGGTGAAATGTGGGTGTACCTGCTACAGGGACACCTCTGCCCAACCCTTCGGGGAAACAAGGCGTGATGTTATGTATATTTTTCCTTCTTTTTCCAGTGAACCCGGTCCCCGCAAAGCAGCCCAGCTATTCCTAGACTTCATAGACTTGACGAACGAGACGGTCGGCGACGCCATCTCAGACATGTTCCTGGTGGAGACCATACTGTGTGCGCGCGGCTGGAGCGGCGTGCAGTGGATGGAGCTGTACGACGACCTGCCGTGCAGGCAGCTCAAGGTTACTGTTAAGGTAAGGAGAAACGTGTTAGAGTAAGGGGATATCGCCTCCGTAAACTTGATGACAGGGTAACGTCATATCGTCCCTATTTTCCAGTTAGGGTAAGGATATATCGTATCCACAAAGATGTTGTTAAAGTAAGGGTATATTCTTTTAGCGCAGGGAAGGTTTGCACGACATAAGTCAAATAATTTTGCACGATTTGTGCAAAATCGCGAATATAACAATATTGTAGTGAAAACTTCTTTAGGCGCGTTGGGCATTTTTGAGATGGGAAAAAAACAATTGAACTCGTGACACCGTTACCGACACCTCATTTTTGTAAACGCGATTGTGCTCTTTATTTATATTACGTTACTGATCAATGTTCTATGCAAGTATTTTTACTTTAAAGGTTTTGGAAGTATTTTTTTAAATAAAATACTAGCTTCTGCCCGCGACCTTATCCGCGTAAAATTTCTTGTTCCCCCAACCCACGGCGTCGCATCGCATCGCCCATTCGCGCTATTACTTAATTTTCGCTCAGCGTTCATTCTGACTTTTTTCTTTTCGCTTGGTTCCTAAGGCTTAAACCGTGATGTTAAATAGCATATAACCTTCCTCAAGAATTGGGCTATAAAATGATAAAAAAATTTTTCAAATCCGACTGGCAGTTCCAGAGATTAGCGCGTTCAAACAAACAAAACTCTTCAGCTTTGTTTTTAGTGTATAGATAGATAGCTGTATGCATGTATGTATGTAAGAAAATTAACTTAGGTTTATTCAGGAAAGTGTTTTTATTTTAAACTAGCTTCTGTCCGCGACTTTTTTCCCCGTATCTCGGCCACCGATCTGGCCTTATTTTAATAAAACTTACAAATTGTAGATGACAGGCTACAATTCTATAAGTTTCTGTTTAATAAAAATTTGAAGTTTCAAAATCGTAATCGAAATCTACAAGCGTTTTTTACATCTGTAAATGTTTATTAAACAGCATATACAATTGTGATAATTGTAAGTTTTTACATATTTGTAAGGTTTACTAAACAACACATGTAGTAAAACTTAACAAATATGTTACACAATAACAATATCACTTTTTTTACAAAATTGTAGGGTTGTAATTTTTATATTTAATTAATTTATTTATTTCAGACATAATTTTTGTTTTCACTCGTACATTTTAAAGTTTATTAAACAGGGCCCTGGCTAAAGTTTTTGGTACTAATTAAACTTTTTCTCCCTTACAGGACCGTCGTGTAATAACAACCACAGATGCCGAACGGATATGCTCCGAGCCGGTAGGACTACAGGCTCGCATTGAAGAGCTGGTAGCCAAGTATCCTAGTGGAAGGTCCTTCGCCAGACCTTCGGGCACCGAGGATATTGTCAGGGTGTATGCTGAGGCTCAGACGAGGGAGGTCAGTATCTCTAGATATAAATGAATATACAGCTTTCCAAAGAAAGTATGCGCTTCGTGAATCATCATAATCATCGGAAATATGAACGCGCGATGATGAGAGACTTTATTTTAATTTATTTTTCTTTAATGGCCAACTAACAATTGTTTACACTGGTAAAATTATTAAATAATGTTTTACTAAAAACTAGGGTTAGTGTAACAATTTCTTATAGGTATTTCGTATAGGCTACAAGCACTATACTACAAAATAAAATGAATACTATGAAAAAACAAAAGAAACTATTTAAAAAAAAATACTATTTAAAAAACTAATCGCCTAAAGCAAAAGCAAATTGAACTGACAACAAACAACATAAAACATACAGATACCGTTTATATTTAATAAAATAAAACAAAAATCAAAGGAGGAGAAGGACTTGCATCAGCTAAGGAAAAAAAAGTACTCTGAAAAAGAAATGGAATTATTAGTTTTTAGTTGCATTCCTCATTTGTCTGATTCTGATAACTGCGTTTCCCCAGATATGCGCCGCCCAAAAGAAAATAAGTTTCGTTGCACATACTCGCCCTAAATTCTCGCATAAGAACGGTTCTACCACCTTCTAAAAACCATTTTTTTTCCACAGCAAGCCGACGTGTTGGCTGCTGAAGTAGCACAAGCCGTCTACGACTTCGCCGGTGGCGTAGGGCCTCGACCAGAGCTTCCCGAGACTTCGCCCTCTGCCGCCGACCCAGTACTTCTGCTAAACTAAACCTTAACTGTTCATCATATTCATATCAACCTACAAGAACAAATGTTACGACATCTAATAATAAATAACGCGCGAAAATCACATTTAATTTTTTGGGTTTTTTGACTAAAGATCTATTTCTCGACTCGACACCTCAAGCTATACGTTTTATAAACTGACCTAAAGGCTTTTCTGACAGTGACAGGTCAGCTTATCCTGGAAATGTATCACATGAAAGTGTCGTCTTGCGTACAGTAACCGGCACACTGAGTTTTAAAATTAGAAAAAAAGTTCGACTTTGCATCGTAACCGCGTCTCTGTTACTAAATGAAATTGTTTATTCTGTAAATATGTATATTCGGTAGGGCTGAGAATCGGTTGTAATCTATTTTTCATACCCCTAAGTGATAAGGGTGGTCCACCCCAAACATTTATATGGCAAAACAACGTTTGCCGGGTAGTCTATATATATAAAATTCTCGTGTCACAATGTTAGTTGCCATACTCCTCCGAAACGGCTTGATCGATTTTTATGAAATTTTGTAAGTATGTATGTTCGGTAGGTCTGAGAATCGGTCGTAATCTATTTTTCATACCCCTAAGTGATAAGGGTGGTCCACCCCAAATATTTATATGGTAAAACAACGTTTGCCGGGTCAGCTAGTAGTATAATAAGAATCAAATTTACACGCAATATAAAAAATAGTCGAAATTTCATATCTAACCACCCTTGCCTAATCTTGGTCAGATCATTTGAGGACCATGTAGATTACTCGTCTGTATGATAGTCTGTTTCTAAGCTCGCTGTGTGATTTTAAGCTTGGGTACTGCAAAATATGTCAAAAAGTTTTCGAACAATGAAGGTTTTATTTTTCTGTTAGATAGTTTTTTGGTAGAGCCATGGCCTATATACAGGGTAAGTTTTTAACCAGTGCGCAAACATAAACACGTGACTAAATCATCATTATGAACAACATTTACTATGGGACAAAGGGCAGTCGCTGCATGTAAAATACTGATATTCAGCTGCATCCAGTTAGACTGGAAGCCGACCCCAACTTAGTTGGGAAAAAGCTAGGCAGATTGATTTACTATGGGACCCAAATTGAAATCGCGAAAAAAAATCAGCTTTTCCCTATTTTTATGTTCGCATAACTCGTCAAAATGTAGGGAACAGCTGATTTCTCTTTTCGCGATTTCAGGTTTGGTCCCATAGTTAAAGTTATTCATAATGATGAGTAAAGTCACGTGTTTAAGTTTGCGCACTGGTAAAAAAAAAATCCTGTAGAGTTCTTACACATGCAACGTCTTAAAAAAAATACGTCTTAGAGATTATTATTTTTCGTAATTTTGAATAGATCTTTAGACAAAAAACATTGACTTAACGAAATTACCAATTAATCAAAAACTTATCATTAAAAAGTCGCTGTGCGATGTTATATAATAATCTCTTTAAAAAATTATCGACAAACTTATATAATTATACAATTAATTTGATTAATTTAGTTGATAGTTAATCTTCAGTCATTTCGGTACAACGCACTGCTAGTCCTATTGGTTTTTTTTAGGTGCGTATTATTTTGGACCAATGTTTTATACTTTTTTTTTACTTCCAAGAATCTTTTCTTTTATAAAAAACTCTTATTTACTAGACGACAAATTTTGAACATGGTAGGTTAACTTTATTCATTTCCATAACAAAGTAATTTCCGTACGGATTCATGACATTCACATTGTGTTAAAAATTTTAAATGTTATCGCAAAATCTTGTTGAAGTCTTACTTAACTGAAAAAAAAAATCATTCTTAAATTGGAAAATGTCGGTTCAATATTAATATTCAATCATGTAGGTAGCTGCTTATCAAAGAAACACTTTGTTCGAATTGATAAACGTTACTTGAACGTGCTTTGGCTTATATAATAAATGTTCTCGGCTCTCTCACTTTTAGTTTGACAGTTGTGGGAGAATAACAAAAATAATACTTACAGTGCGTTCATTACAACTTGCCTCGTGATGCGATTGGTAGCACTGTTCCGTCAGTCGCCATTTTGAACTCTATTTGTATTGGAACTAAGCTTGACAAGCAATGGTGCCAACATGACGGCAAGGGACAAGTTATAGGGAACGGTCTGTAACCAAAGTAAGGCTAAGTAACGTTTATTAATTTCGACCTTTTATTTTAACAACATGATTGGGATTTGATAACATTTGTTTTCTAGTAAATAAATGGCTTTTAAGACTTTTAATAGTTAAGCTCTATTGCTCATAACAGAGTACCTCGGTGCTACTGAGAAACGTTGAGAAAATATATTTAAAAAAAAGTCTGCTCATTATTATTCTTATACTAATTTTATACTGACAAGCACATTAAAAGGAGCTTTATTTTACAAAGCAAAACTTTAGAATTATTGTAATTATTTTGACTTATTAGAAATTCACGCAAGCGCCTCCTTTTAATGTGTTTAGTAGTAGATTTAATTATAAATGTTCTACAAATTGGAGACAAAAGTAACGTACAGCTCAGATAACTATTGAATAAGTCCCTGTCCAATATTAAATGTAGTAGAACAATGTCCACGAATGCATTTTCATTGTACCCTTCCACTGCCATTTAAACGTCCGAATACTCTAACAACACTTAACATTTAGACGCTCGTAAGTCTCTGTCGATGTAATTCACCTTGATGCGACTTGAAATTGAGTTCGAGTTTTCGGCCGTTAGCATAGAATTAAGAAGTACTACGCAAAGACGAGTAATTCGATGCCTTTGCGCATGTTTAGCGACTAAAATTCACAACTATATTAGTCCGTGTAGGAGGGTAGTTGAAGTTATTATAAAATAATAAGCTCACAATAAAATTTATATTGACACATTTTGTAACTTTACAGTTTACATTTAAAAATTCTAGATTTATTAGATTAAAAATAAAATATGGTGTCAACTACCCTATATTTTCTCGGGAAAGATGCGCAGGGGCAGCGAACAATTCGCCTAAATGCGTAACTTAAAAAAAATACACCTTTATATAAGAGAAAGTAGAATGTTTGAAATTGATGTATATTTACAAATATTTTGCAAAGTTTAATAACTGGATTTAAATAATATCTTAATATTTGTAAAACTATCTAACCGGAATGGGATTTAATTATTCTTTACTAATTGTTTAACAAAACTAGAAATATTTTAAAATATTGCAAATCGGAGCTATTTTGCTGTCAAAATATAATTATTCGTTTCATTTAGTTTCAGAAGTATGGATATATAAGATATATTATGTAAAGATATAAAAATAGAATAATGAGAGTTGTGAATAAAAATTACCGTTCGGAATTGTGATTTGGAGGACTGATTGAGGAAAAAAAGAGTGTATCTATTTATCAATATTTTTGTGAGAATGTATCATATTAAAACTATGCATGTCCTATACATTAGTCATTGAAAAATAGATTTCACAATAATTCTGCTAACACTTTTGAATAGATTTAGTTTAAAGTTTGCAATCACAAAATAGTGTGCAGAAGTACAACACAAGTACAACACTTTTTGAATGGTTTAACGGCATTAAATAACGACGAAAATAACATTTCACGTCACCATCAACACGGCCTAGCCGAATAAGAATTTGCGCCTGCTTCTGTGATACATATATTTCGTGCACTGCACAGGTGTTCGCCCGTCACAGTAGTAGCTTGGCACAAAACTAAACCTATCAGTGATTTATTAACCTATATGTCGCACGTTTTTGTGTTGCTGGCAACACTTCATGCAGTATGTATGTGAAACATGTTTCTAGCAACATGAACATGTTTCTAGCAATATGAACATGTTTCTAGCAACATGAACATGTTTCTAGCAACATAAACATGTTTCTAGCAACACAAACATGTTTCTAGCAACACAAACATGTTGCTGCAACAATGTTGCACGACTTCTGTTTACCATGACTATGAGGCTTAACAAATTCAACAGTGTTACATTACAAGATCTGTGTTAGCTCATGATGCACAATCATGGCTGGTAAGGATTGGTCCTTCTGCACTTCTGCACCCTACATCTATACTATGACACAAATTCACCGGAATTGCAACTGCTCAAAATTATTCGATAACGTTATCTTGAAATTCTTTATATTTTGCACTAACTATTTTATCGTTTTATAGTAATTGTATTTCGCAATCAATCAGCATATTTTTGTATTGTATATTTCTTTTTGATTTTGTGTTGTGATAGATATGAAATAGTCTCTATAAACTGTTTTATTGGATGTATCGCGAATCATAAATTCATTCTTGAATATATTCCAGGCTGGTTGACCGAGGTCGATATTTCAATTCTGGCCAATTAGCAAATGAAAGCCTTCCAGTACCCTAATTGCGTAATGCACGATCTATCACAATTTGTTTCGATTTGAAACAGATTGCTAATAAGTTCGAAAAAGAATCTGCTCAACAACGTAAATAACGCAATGAATGTTGTTGAACTGTGAAAATGAAACAAATTAGTCATAATTTGTTTATGAAGATAAGTTACGCAATTATGGTACTGGATGGATAGTTCTCGTTCGTGAACTATTTTTATGTTCACATACCTACATGTCGGTCAGTTTAAAATTAACCGGGCAGCCGTGCCAAGCGATGTACGGTACCTACAATAGTCGCACCTAACCATCACCCGAATATCAAAGATAACTTTTTATTTATTTAATAAGAAAGGGATATTATGACAAAAATGTAACTATATTTGCGATACGTCCAATAATCTTCTAATTCTACAAAAAGATCTCGAAGGTCACCGAATTGTTTATGTTCTAAAGAATATTTGTAAAATAAAAAATAAACCATTCAAGGGAAAAATGTGTACATGGTCTGATAAACGTATAGATAAGAGAATGTATCGTAAGATTGTCAGTAGATAATAGATAATGTACTGATATCGGTATTTATGGCGTACGTAAGGTTTGATAAGGCAGGAATAGGACCTGTATTCATTTTTTTTTAATACTCGAAGTTATATTTAAACTTAACTAAATTCAAGTTTTGGGCTGTTAAGCTGATATCAGACGCTTTAATTGAGTGTCTTTTTTAAAATCAAAATATTTTATTTCTCATAAACCTACAAGGGCACTTATGAAACGTCAGAAGCTAGGTGCACGGTTCCAATCGGTCGCTTCCTATGGAGAAGAGCCGGCAAGAAACTCCACGGTTACTCTTTTCAAAATAAATGGTTTCTACAATGTTTTCAAACTTCCTATGGAGAAGAGCCGGCAAGAAACTCCACGGTTACTCTTTTCAAAATAAATGGTTTCTACAATGTTTTCAAATTAGTGTTAATAGGTATGGGAGTGATTTTATTTCACTTTATTTTCCACTTTCACACGACACGGACAAAATAACATAGGAATGAGCTTTTCGATCATTCGGAAGGCGAGTAAAAGATGCTGACATCGTTAGATCGGTCCACCAATGAATTCATTTTTCACTTTTTCGAGTGAAGTGAGAGATACAATGACAGACGAAAATGAACAAAAAGTGAAGCATCTGATATCTGCTTTATATATTCGAGTAATTAATTATCGGATTGATGTCGAAATACCTAAGTGAATTCTTATCCATCCTATAGTTGCATTTATAGTAGAAGCTTATATTCCAGAGTAGATATAATTTTGCCAGACATTCCTTGTTTTTTTACTAACTATTGTACCTATGTCCCATGCTTGCAAATTAAATAGGCACTAATATATTTTGGGTCGATAAGGTAACGGTTTGTGTAGACATGTCTGCCAGTTGTCTTATAGAGAATGCTTTTAACCACGACTAAACATCTACCACCACAAAATGTTAGCACATAGGTAGGTACAGGGTGGCGATTTAGTCACCTAAATCCGTCATGGTGATTCTACCCGCCATACCAAACAACTTTCGCCATGACACTCTTATCCGATTCGTGTTTGAGTGTAGAGTTCGAGTGCGGTCAAGTTTCATAGCGAAAATTGTTTAGTATGACGGGTAAAATCACCCACTTGACGCATGCAGGTGACTTAATCGCCACCCTGTATAAATACTACTCAGTCACAGAAACTGACCTCATGCAGTAAGGCGTGCTATACACACATGATTCGGCATAGCGCACAGCCGGGCGGTAAAATATATATTCGACTTGCCGCTTGGCTGTACCGAATCATGGCGACCGGAACAAAATTAAGTCTGTAGCATCCCTAAAAAGGTGCATGGGCGACTTACGCTGAAATGATGGTCTCAAGGTGGGATTAGACCCAACGAACATAGAAATAGAGCGTTATTTTCTTGATATTCTTGACATTCTAGTATGTTTTGACCAACGAGATAATGCTGTCCCTGTTTGCACAGAAATAATTTGGTAAAGTAAGAATAAAATATTATGTGCATTTGCTCGTTTGGTCTAAAGCGACCTTAATACGAAGTGAAGATAAGACGAAATTTTGTGGTTGAAGTAGTACTACGAAACATCACAATATTTGATAAAATTCCGGAAGAACACTGTCACAAGATAATGTCAAAGATGTTTTGATAGTTTTATCATTCCACTGTATTGAATGGAATGTGTTGTTACTAACTATATCGATGGCATTGGTAATAGATAACCAGCTTGGAACTGTATAGAAATCCTGTGAGGACTGGAAAAAGAACGCCTTAAAGAATGTAATTGTTGTTAGCATTAAACCTGCATGTTGCTGTTCTGCCAATATTTGTTCAAATCTATTATGTGTGCAATTGTTGTGTGATTATTATTTAGTTTATTGCTGATGTTATAATTCAATAAATCAATTAATAACTACCATGCAGTTTTTATTCTTTACTTTAACTAGCAAATATATTTTTTATTCACCATTAATGCTCGACAACAACCCTTCAGTTTTGATGAGTCTCTAAAGAAGTCTGATTATAAAGATCAGAAATAATAAACAAAATAACAAATATTAAACTTTTTATTAACAATAAAACAATACTATTTCTGGGAAACGAAACTTATTTCTATAAAAGTCTTAATAATAACAGTGCAATCATTTAATTTTGTTAAAATTGTATAAATTCAATTCTGGCATCACAAAGGAAATCAAGTTTCGCTTTCCTACAATATACATATAAAAGGTGTAATCTATAAAGTAGAATATATCTATTACCATGAAATTACTAAGTAATAATGTTTAGAGATCAGATAATTAAATCAATAATGCTCTACTTTATAATGATAAATGAAAATAAATTTTAAAGGGTAAGTGTGACCAATGTTGGAATGTTCATATTTTATTTCACTTTATCTTAAAATGACATAAAATACATCCTATATAATAAAAAAAATACAAGATGGCAGTATAAAAAAAATGAAATACATAGGTAATTATTAAAAACAAAAATCACAATAATTTAAAAAACTAATCATTATTGTTTTGTTGTCCTTTGTAGTAGATAGTTTTAGAGCCTCAAATCTAGTTTGACTGGTCAATTTTAAATAAATTAATGTCATACATAACTTAAAAGCATAGTTTGTATTGTGATGATGACAATGAAGAGAAGTCCACTATGGCAATTTAGAAAATGATGGCAATATACACTCCCAGACTCCTAAATCAAGTCACTGTGCATTTCCACTATTATATAAAGACCTCAAACATCAAAATAATGTAATTTTGGCCGTCATTTTGGTGTAATCTTGTTCCAAATTTGAATTCACAACCATTTAAAAAGATAAAGACCCTTTACAAAAAAAAAAATTGCAGGATAGCTCAATTTAGGACTCCTAGACTGTATTATGATTTATGACATCACAGCTATGTCATGAAAGGACAATGGCCAATCACTATTCTAACATAAACAATACTAATGACACCTGTGTAGTTGTAAAAATAAACAATTGTATTTCAAAACATTCTAGCAGTTTAAAAATATTGTGCAAGAAAATTCATGGTTATGAATATTATGAAAAAGTAATTAATATAAAAATTACATAAGGAAATTACAGTTTATTTGTCCACTGACTATGTTTATTTTCTTTTATGAACCATTTAGACTTTCAAATTACGTATAGTTGACAGAAAAGTTACAAATCAACAAAAGCATATAACTAAAACTAACATCAATTTTGACTTAGGCATAGAATTCTAGTAAACTCTAACAACAATGATATTAAAATCAACAATATACTGAATTCTTCAAATACTCAACATGTTCTCCGCTAACAACAATAATATTATTCATCAACACCATAATATCTGAATGCAGTATTTTTATGTTTTGTTACTTGTAGGTGGGATTGACTACATACAGAATGTGATACATACAATTATTATAAATAAAACATCTGTGTTTTGAATTGCTAGAGGAATGTCCTGCTCACAAATATTATTGATTTATCTATAATCTTAAAATGGGTAACTTCAGCTAGGACTTTTTTTTTTTAAATACTGTTTCATGAATTCTACATTCTATGGAGTATGCGCTATAAATGAATACAGCACATAGCGTTGTCTATGCAAACTGCTAATTTTATTGGTAACTTATAAGGTGTTGTGCATGATATCTGTAATGTAATACCATAATTTATGAGTTTGCAGAATAACTATGGAATGTGGATATTTATTAGTTTACACAAATACTGACATTTAAGTCATTTAACATGAAGAAGACTTTGAAATATTTCAACTTTCACATTCAACATTTCAATACCTATAAGAAATTATTGAATAAAATATTTTATGGCCAGGAACTTAACATGGATCTTAATAATTAATTTTAAAATCCTCAAATAGCTACCTAATAATTATAAAATTTGTACCTAACCAAGAATTGGCCCTAAATATGGTGCTTGATCACAGTAGAAGCATTTTGGCACTTCAGTTTCTTGCAATTCTACTAAATTGGTGCTTATCTCATTAGAAACAAAGTAGTAATGACATCGTCTCGGTCCAATACCTTCTATTAATGTGTCATAAGGAGGTGAGAGGATGTCAAAGAACGCTGCCGGCATTTCTAGGGCTTCTATTTCATGATAGTTAGATATAGTAGGTGTTAAAGTGCAAGTACTAGAGTTATCTGTACAAATTTGTTGGCTGCTTATTTCAGCGAACAATTTTCGTTGCTTGTGGATGCCTTGTGCTAGTCGCGCCGCCTCATTTCTCGCGCGGACGTGGAAATCTGTCGGATCCACAGTTTGTGTTACTGGGTACTCTGAAAAGCTTCTGATCTTCACTGCACCAGATATCACCTTGAGAAGCCCGTGCATGTGCGGGTGGTCGTGGAGCGGCATTTTAAAACCCGGTTTTAAAACAAAAATACTCATATTTATTTGGCTGTTTTGAAACACTTCTATATACGTACATGGTGCCTTGTTGGGATGCCTCCAAAGCGCTTCGTCTTTTAAATTATTGTCGTACCCCAAATCTTCAGCTTTTAGACTGTCCATCATAGTCTTTAATTTGGCCAAGTTAGCCAAAAGATCACATTTGAACTTGTCATCGAAGGTGTGCAGAGAGTGCCGGTATATGGACACGATTGGTGGTACATTGACGAGTTCCATAGCTGACTTCTCTTCATGTCCTATATCCATATGAAATCTGACTGAATTTATACACAAAAATTTCTTTCTTCTGATGAATGTAGAAAATAATCTCGACGATAACAAAGCGCAACTGTCAACAAACGTCATTTTGTTTATACTCTAAAGAATACGTTTCATTACTCCGAGCTTTGTTTGACTGTCACAATTTGATTTAAGAAAATGAAACGAAATAAAAAAATAAGTTACACTGAAAATACAGTTTTTACAGCACACAGAAAATTTATTTTTGGAAAAATGAAAAAAATAAACATTCGTTTTCAAATTAATTCCAATTTCCGACGATCGAGAGTAGTTTTGTTGAAGAAAAGCGAAGTTATCTAAAAAATATATGTAATAGCGTTATCTAGTGACGAATAGCTGAACTGCATTTCAGAAAGAGTAGTCTAGCTGTTTGAGTATGTGTCACAATTATTCCATTAAAATAATAGATGGCGCAAATAGTGGTGTGCGTTACCCCAGCAAGAAAATTTCTACTAGAATAAATAATTAGAGCATAGGTGCACCAAGTAAAAAATTTGTATCTGCTATCGTTTTGGAAAAGAAACGGAAAAACTAATCCCGCTGGAGTAATGTTATTCCAGCAAGAAAATTTTAAACGAATGACCGGAGAAAGAAACAAAGTACTTACATGGGCGGATAGCTTATTGTGCGTAAATGTGTGCGAGATATTTATTTTCCTGTTGTGGTACTTAACGTCTTGCTGAATCTTATTTCTCGGAAACCAATGATTGTACGCCCGTAGAATAAACGTATCAGTAGCCCTTAATTTGTGCGTATTTGTGCATTAATTAGATTTTCATAAATATTTACCGTTTTAAAGTTATCAAGCATGTACGAAAACACAAAAAAAAAATTGCGCTCAAACATATACCTAAACTCGCTGAAAACGGTATTCGGTTCTTCTTGTAATTCTTACCATCCATAAAATGTTTCAAGACTAAGGCCGCATTCCGAGTTAGGCCTTAATCGCTCACAGCGCTCACATCGATACTTCGCGTTCCTAGTTAAATATCACGATTATGACAGCTCAGAGCTGTCAACAACTCGGAACGCTCGTGAACGTGCTCACAGCTCACACTGCTCACAGTGGTCGCTCATAGTCAAAACTTATAACATAACCCCAAAATTTGCACAAGATGGTTGGATTACAGTATTTCTTTGAGTATACACCACAAATTTCTTCTTCTTCTTTGGTTAGGTGGCAACTGTAGCCAGAAGCACAATTTCGACTCTCAAAACAAAACAGCACAACTGTCATTTTTGACAGCGCTCACGGTGATATTAATTTAGGGCATGGTCGGTGTTATCGCAAGATGGCGCATGTCATGACGTCATCTATGACGATTCACGGGACATCGTTATCGCGATAACGCTAACACGGTACGGGTGTTAGCACGCTCAAATCGATTACAGTGTAAGTCGGAACGCACCCTAAGTATACACGTTTTTGAACAAGAGTTCAACTGTCATTAATGAGACACAATAGAAGCGTTTTACCTGAAATAAAACGCATATTAAAATACTTACCTCACTGGAAGCTTTAATATTGAGAAAGCATATCCGTTTCCGTCGATTTCTTAGCAATTTTAGTACTTGTTTAACCTACTCAGTGGCGCCACCTGGTGTTTGCTTGCCATTTTAGTTTCGTAAAATGTGACGAGCTACTTTTTCTTCATTGGCTCAATAAAACCAGGCAGAAGTAAACTTAAAGCTTCCAGTGAGGTAAGTATTTTAATATCCGTTTTATTTCAGGTAAAACGCTTCTATTAAATTACTTGACCGTCACTGGAAGCTTTAATATTGAGACCTGTTTGTTATCGCCTGGTGTCGCCACTAATATGATAAGTAATGATAACGCCAATGTGATAGGGAAATTTAGTTTATTAAAACACAAAATAAGTCATCAGACAGTACCTACATTTATTATTTTACACACATGTGCAGAGGTACTATATGGGTACACATTAATTGAAATAAAATCAGTTACCTTAAAAAAAAATACAATTACAAAATAATAATAGTTACTATTAAGAGTTAATTAATCGGATTAAACAATTGTGTAACATTTAGATTTGAATCAACACTTCTTATGACTTCTCTTATGTAGAAATTCTGGAATGTACTTATTAGCCGATTGGCAATTTCCTCGAGATAAAATTTCGCCAAGGGGATGATTTTCTAGCCAACTTTTAGAGGCTACTGCAGATCGTGTACTTCCTGGAGTTGCTGTAATGCCAGCTTCATTGAATAGGGTTTTTACCCAGCCTGCGATGACGGTGCGTGAAGCGGGCTTCGGCACAACTTTAACTGTAATAAACAAATTAAATGATTTTGCAGCATTACGTCTTTCATTTAATAATTGTTTAGTTCTTTCTATCCAGAATATAGGATTTAAGTTACAATTGTTGGGATTTACAAGAAGTTTCCAGGCGGACTGTCTGTGATTATTGCAATCTGTTTTCGAACCAAATTCAGGCCATAATACTTATAACACTATCATCTGATCAGTACCCTAATTGCGTAACTTATTTTCGTAAACAATTTTGCCTAATTTGTTTCATTTTGACAGTTCAACAACATTCATTGCGTTGTTTACGTTGTTGAGCAGATTTTTTTTCCAACTTAAGAAGCCATGGATTAGCAATCTGTTTCAAATCGAAACAAATTGTGATTGTGTTGTATTACGCAATTAGGGTACTGATGTAATGATCAGGATCAACTCTAAGCATCGTTAAGTCATGTATGTGTCTACCTGAGCAAAGCAGTAATATAGTTGCAATATGGCGTGATATTTGAAAATTGTTATCTATGTCTACAGAGTAATTGCTTAGAAAGGTAGGTAATTAATTTACTAACATCCCAAATTGGTGGCTTAGATATGTTTTACAAGTACATGTGAACTTAATTGACTTGATCTTTCAATATTACACGAAGTGGAAACTACAGATTTATGTAAAAGAATTGTATCATACCTACGATAATTTATTAATTAGATGTAAATCAGATAAAAATTGAGCTAATTGCGGACCTGCAGGATTATTCGTGTCAATGTTTTTAGAAATAGACCGGACGTCCAACGTTTCCAAGCCACCTCATATGTTTTCAACGTAGACTTACGCCAGGAATTTTTGAGCAATAACTGTTGTTCAGCGGTCTATGTTTCTATTGCCTCGGACTACCCCCCACATTTCCAGACTTCGAGAATGAATTCGTCCACTTGCGGCGCGGCGGTGGAAGTCCCGTTGATGTGTCGACCAGGTGCGTCTGTAAGTTTTTCAGAGTTAAAGGTGGTGCTAGCGCTCGGACTTTGAGGTCTGCACGCCAAAATACCTTCTCCCAACGAGGTACTACTATTAAAAATATTCCCGTTGATTGATTGAGGTGGGTTAGAACTTTTGGGATTAAGAACGGAGGTGGGAACACCCATGCGAGTGGATAGTTCCATGGGACACTGAATGTATCGTGAAATAGTGCTTGTCGGTCTATTAGGTCTCGGGATACATAATTGTAAACTACGTGAGCTGTCGCTGAGGCAAACAAATCTATTATTGGAGTTCCCCACTTTGCAAACACTATTTCCGTACAGGCTGGCATTAGGTGCCACTCCGGAGGTTGGCGAAAGCGTGACAGTTGATCGGCATGATTGTTGTACTTGCCTGGGAGATGGTGTATGCTGAAGTGTATTTGAAATTGGTCCAGTAAATTCAGAATTTGATAGGTTAGTTCTATTAGTGGTAATGATTTCGTACCTCCTTCGTTTCGATAACTGATAGCAGTCCTGTTGTCGCATTGTATCAGAATCGAGCTGTTGCAGAGCAGTTGAGCGTTGTCTCGAAGGGCGCAATATATGGCTAACATTTGTTTTTTTTTGCAGTGCAGTGCCTATTCCTCTTGCGACCAACTGCCTGATATAGCCAGATTGTTTAGTTGTGCTCCCCTACCCTGGTTTGATGCATCTGTTGTCAGGAAGTTTACTGGCGGAGGGTATTGTAGAGGTGTTGATGACTGACAATTCAGAGTCCACCATTCCAGTTCCTTTCGAACATTTTGTGGTAGTGGGTAGGATTTCGATAAAAGGTCGGGTAGCGAGTTCATGAATATTAATAATTGCCGGTGATTGAGCCGGCCTCGCGGAACAACATAACTGGCAAAGTTCAAGAGTCCTATTATTCTCTGCAATTCCTTTAGAGTTGGCCGAAAATTTGACTCACTTTTTTGACCAATGAGATTTTTTTTTCTTTTGGCAGGGATTTTGAATTGTCCCAGGGATTCCACAATATTCCTAAATATGTCTAGTCTTTTGAGGACAAAGAACAGATTTCCCGAAATTTACTTGCCAACCAACATTTTGTAAAGTGTGTGTATAGTCGTCGAGATACACTATGATTCGAATGTTCCAGCGTTCTCGTAATATTTGTGCAACCCAATTCGTTAGTATTGAAAAGGTTTTGGGAGCAGTGCTCAAACCGAACGGAAGGCAGGTCATCTCTAACAGTTCTTGGTTGTATACAAGGCGAAGGAAGCGCCTGTGTGACTTTGTAATTTTAGGTGGAAATATGCCTGTAATAGGTCTATTTTGCACATCCAGTCTTGTGGTTGCAGAAAGTCCGGGATGCGAAACATGTTTATTATGTGAAATGATTAGGTATTTACAAATTCGTTCAATGCTTTTAAATTGAATATGGGACGGGCTGATCCGTCGGGTTTTGGTATCAAAAATATAGGGGAAATAAAACTCGGTGAGAGTTGAACAACTTTTAGAATGCCCTGATCTTTCATTTTGTTTAATATTACAGACATTTCTTTTGTGACAAGAGTTTGAAAGGGACCGTTGGTTACATTTGCGTATATCAGAGGAGGTTTGTGGGTAAATGGTATGCTATACCCTTAAATTAATTTTAGTATAATTTCTGGTGCTCCCATTTCCTTCCATTTCGAATGGTAGTGCGCTAACTGACCTGCTCGAAAACAATTCGAGTAATTGTTTGTACCGTTTTTGGTTCGGTCGAGAGGTTTTTGGAGGGTTTGAACATCCTCGACCTCGGTTACTTCCACGATCGGGCCGCGAGCCTCGGTTGCGAAATGAACCTCTACCGTTGGTATATTGATCGGATTGAAAGGATGGTAGATCCTGACTTTTGTTTGTATAATTGATGCGAAAATATCCACCCCGCGAGGGTGAGTTGTCATAGGCATGTGTGTGCATTGCTTTGCTTGGTTCATGGCAAAAATATTGAGTTTCACGCGATGGAACTACTGGTTTATGTACGCCTTGCCCCCGTGAGGGGCGGCGGTTAGATTGATTAGATCTAGTATGTGACTCAGTTTTTGGAGGCCAAAAGGCTTTGCGTACACCTTTTCGCCTTTTCTAATGCTGTCGTGAAAGATTCGGCACTAAATAAGTAGGTAGATGATGGGGGAATTCTGTTCAAAGATGCTTTAACTAATGGATCTCGAAGTTGACTAGTAATTGTCTCTCGGCGCATTTCTATACTTTCGGCTCGATGACCACAAGCTAATTGTAACAGGTCTGAAGAGATTTTATGTAAATCACCTTTTTGAAATAATTCTTCAACTTCCCGCTTAAATTATCAAAATTGATTTCAGTATTTTTAGCCCACAAAAGGAGATTACGAATAGCTTCTTGTAACGATTCTTTTTGTTTTAGGATGCAAAAAGTAATTGCTGCATATGATTTATCAGCATATGTCAAGTGGTCGTAAGTCGTTGGTCTAGTGGTCGCAAGCGCTACTGCTGAGCATGAGGTCCTGGGTTCGATTCCCGGGTCGGGCAAAGTGTTATTGGGTTTTTCTATCTGAAATTTCTCAGTAGCAGCTCGGAGTCTGGATTTGTGCCCGGTTGATGGCAATAGGCTCGCCCCCTATTACATGGGACTTAAACATAACTGGCGAAATGTGGGTGTACCTGCTACAGGGACACCTCTGCCCAACCCTTCGGGGAAACAAGGCGTGATGTTATGTGTATGTGTCAAGTGACGTAAGGTATCATAAATTTTTATCTCTTCGTTTATGTCTAAGTCTATGAAACCTGGTGTGTAATTATAGAGATTTTGAGTATCAGAATACTGTACCTCAGACCAAGATGTGCTACCTAAGCGTTGGACATCGAGTAGCATTTTTAAGAAACTATCAGGAGTTTTCGGAACTGATGGTTCCTTAAGCTTTGTCTCGATATCAAAAGTGAAGTCTTAATTTGACTTTTGACCTTCAACGTCAGGGCACTGTTTGTCAATATTATGTTGGTCATATGATCCCAGAACAAACTGATACCCCGTCATAGCCAGCAGTATGCATATTATTTGCAAAAACTTGTTGGCGTAGCTCACTGACTTCCTTTATAAGCTTGTCCAATGTCGGGTTAGACTGTTGGGCGCGCTTATTTTTCTTGCGGCGTGCGCGGCGCGACCGCTTGCTACGTTTTGGAGAAGACGAGCTTGAAGAGCTGCTGCTCGTCGTGCTGCTGCTAGAGCAGCTAACGTTCCTTTTCCGGGTCATTCCACTCGGGCCGGCCACAGCTTGCGGCTTGGCAGCCGAAATAATTACGTGGTCATCCATTATCGCAATAAAAGTTATGTTATGTAGACCGTATCAACAAATATAAAGCCTTCTTGACTCACAATGAAATTCTAAGCACACACAAATATTTAAAAAATACCTGGGAATGATAAATCTAAGTAGTGATCCGATCGGAAAAACCGTTCAAAATAATGATCACTTACTTTTTTAAAGTAGGGTAGGTTACAGGTTTTCTTCAAAAATAACTCACCATCAAATAGCACAATATTTTTTAATTTTAAAATGAAATACTTATTCAATTTACTAACTGGTAATTTACTAGATAGTGATCCGAACGGAAAAAACCGTTAAAAGTATGATCACGTACTTTTCTATGAATAAAATTTTGAATTAAGTTTCGAATTTTAGAAAAAATATAGTGCAATTTTTGGCATCGGTCGTGAACCGATGCGCACAAGTTGCTTCGACGGAGAACGAAACGCCAATGAAGAAAAAGTAGCTCGTCACATTTTACGAATCTAAAATGGCAAGCAAACACCAGGTGGCGCCACTGAGTAGGTTAAACAAGTAGGTACTAAAATTGCTAATGCTCGGGCCACACCAACGGGAAACGCCGTTAATTATCGCGATGATAGACTTTATTCCGACGGGTTAAGGTCCACTTGAACGGAAATCGACGGAAACGGATATGCTCTCTCAATATTAATAAAGCTTCCAGTGACGGTCAAGTAATTTAATAGAACTTTAATTGTTATTGATCTCCAGGAGAGCTCGTGACAGTCAAGGGGAGATAATTCAAGTCAAAACCAGATCAAACCAATTTTGACGTCGAAATGCAAGAAACAGAATATAGGTAGGTACAGTACCGACCAAAAGTCCATGAGCAATCTCACAAAGCAATAGACTGACGCTTCGGTTTGACTTACGACCTTCTTCTATAAGTTGTTACAATACTGTAGACACGCACATTACACACACACACTCACTTTGTCTGCAACCAATGACTAGTTCAATAATCATCATTCGTTTTTAGTTTCATTCGTCTTGTTCACATAAATATTAAAGTTTAGCAGGTAGACCACAAAAAACTAAGTAAATTATTTCGATTTCTGTGGGGTAGATGCAGTTTGTTACGAGTATTTAATTAATAGAACTTTTTTGGTTCGTGGATAATATTGGTGACGAGTATTTAGCGCAGTGTTGTGGTTATTATTATCAAAAAGCAGGCATAAAATATATTGAAGAGATCAGATCAGATCAGAGAATATTATTGCGCTGCGTAAAAGTGAAGTGAATATCTAATGAAACCGGACTAAGTGTGAGTGTTATCATTTATATATTTCATATTTTACTAAACATAAATCTTAATCAAGGGTATTGTTGATAGAACAGAGGTATTGTTGAGACAGAAGATGCCTTTAAAGTTTTAAATTCATTGTGAGGTTTAATTCGATTAGTGAATAATAAGGTATTATGTGTAATAAAAACAATGTTTTTCTTTGTTCTAGAGAAATACTGTGAGGGTTAAGAGATATGAGGAAGGGGCTTATTATCGAGTAGCAGCGACGTCAAATGGTGAATGAAACAAATGGTTTCATACCAACGAGATATTTTGCTGAATTATTAAAAACACGTCATTATGAACCGTTCGCCGTGCACTCTGAAGGCTTGCATCACTGAAGACCAGCTAGAAAACCGTTTTTGACCTTAAAATATTGACCGTACCAACTTAATAAACAACAGATTCGTTATTGCATGAATTTATGGTAACGAATTTTTTAAGCACGTTTCAATAGGGTGTTTGTCGTATTTCTTGCAGATATACCGAAATTGTTTAATATTATTTTAGTAATAGTATTATTTTAGGATTAAAATTTGAGGTTTAGTTTCAATCTTCTTTTCGTAAAGAAAATGAATACTTAAGCTTTAACCTCAATAACAACCAATATTTACTAAAGTCAAATAAAATGTAAAATAATTAATACAAATAAAATATAAACAAACTGCCCATATTTAACCTTAAAATTACCTATTCTGTAAGTAGTTTTTTACATTTTAAGTAGTCTAATATTCTTATTTATTACTTAATTACTTCGACCATGATCAAAGCTTAATGTTTATGGTGAAAAAATCCATTAAAAATTTAAAATATTTCATCATTTAAATGTGTCAAAATAATACAAACTGCTTCTAGTTTCTTGACATCTATTTCACATCTTATTCAGCTGAAGTAATGATAAATAATTGTAGCAGTGTGTTAACTTATGTAAAATAAATATAACGAATAAACATATTTTTTTAATTTTGTTATCATATATCACGCATTTTTTATTCTAAAACCTTTATTGCAATAACAACATAAAAAAGCAGCAATATTTAAAAAATATTATTATCGAAAACAAAAATAATAATATTTGCAAAAAACCGCACTGTGTTTTACGAGATTAGAACCTGAGGCAGTTTGAATTCCATACCAACGCTTAACGCTTTCTGCTATCTGCACTTGTTTAGTTACTATCGAATTTTAGCAATGCCATTAACTGGTCAAGTTCACGCGCATAGTGCGTGTGTGCTAGCATGTTTAAAGCGACGGAAATATATTGTTGTTTCGCAAAACTGCGTTATCTGTGGTGTGTGTATCGTGTTGCTTACACATACAAATGTACGAGCTATACCGCGTGTTCACAGCAATACGACTCTTAGCGTGATCATGCACTTTTGAGCGCTTACTGTACCTAAGTAAGATGTTTGAGTTGAGACTAAAAATGAACTTTAATTGTTACCGATCTCCAGGAGAGCTCGTGACAGTCAAGGGGAGATACTTCAAGTCAAAACCAGATCAAACCAATTTTGACGTCGAAATGCAAGAAACAGAATATAGGTAGGTACCTAAGTAAGATGTTTGAGTTGAAACTAAAAATTAGAGTGTTTAGTGAAATATACATTCTGAAAATTTCAGCTTCAGATGTCTCGTATTAAAAGTAGATATAGATAAAAAACCAAAACAACACCTAGATTAGGTACTAGTAGGTAATCCGCTCAAATTAGAATGACTACAAAAAAGCGGTGTGCGTTACCCCAGCCAGATAATGTCCAAAATCGTCGTCTAAGTGCAATAGATAATTATGATTAGACATAAAGCTTCTGTATCTAATTGGTAAGCAGATTTTTTAATTTGGTAGGTATTAAGCTAATTATTTGATAAGAACAGTTCCGACTGGAGTAACGTTCTGCAGCCAGATCTTTTGTTTTCTAACGGGTTTGTTGAAATAAATGTTATCTAAATAATTAGATATAAGTTTGAAATAAATGTTACAACTTAATTTTTATTTGTATTTGCTCTGGTAGCGAAGATATTTAAAATCCTATTGCGGTAACGTTTGCACGATTGCTGCATCTCGGAATTGACTAAACGGATGATTATAATTTTTGTACAGGACATAATCTGGCTAATTAGTCATAATTTGGTACGCAATAAAAGAATCCACAATAATAATGTAATAATAATGCCTTTTATTTTGCACCTATTTTATTTTGAACATTATTTTGAGTTCATTATTTTGACATTGAACTATTTAATTTAATTAGATTTTTTTTAAATGATTTTCTATTCCTAATCTTAAATTCTTAATGAGTTGACATTGAAATTTTGTATTGTAGGTAATTTAATGTATATTATATGTGTTACTTATATTACGAATGTATCTAATTTTTTTATTTTTTTGTGTCGTTTAGAATATTTCAAATACAATGTAAATTGTTTGTGAATAAATTAATTGAATTGAATTGAATTTTTATTTATAGAATTCATAGAACTTCAGACTACCCACTTACAAGTTTTCATTCTTCAGAGAGCACAGAGGTAATAATAATGTATTTTGGTGCACATTGGAAAGAAAAAAAACCGGCCAAGTGCGTGTCGGACTACGCACAATGAAGGGTTCCGTAGTTGAGATGAATTTATTTATCCCAAGAACAAACTTAACATAGTAGTTGAAAAACATGTTCTCCCATACATTCCAACTGCAAATCGCCGCTCGGCATTCAATACCGTGAATGTGACATTTTTATGTTTTTTTTAATTGCAGGGTCACTTATTTGAACGTGTACAATGAAATAATACAAAAATCTGATTTTCGTAAAAAAATTCACATTCGCGTTATTAATATAATAATAATATAAACCTTTAAGCGAGCAATTCTTGTATATATGTATATATATAATCTGAATCTCGGAAACAGCTTCAAGAATTTTTATGAAATGTAGTATGCAGGAGGTTTCGGGTGCGATAAATCGATCTAGCTAGGTTTCATTTTAAAAAACGTCGTTCAAAAAAAAAATGGTTTTCCAGATATTTTTCTTATCCAAGTAACAAGGACTCATTGTGTTAGTAAACTTATGAACTATGTTAGCTTATTTTATCAGGTCACTCAGAAAGTTTTGCGACTAACAGTTTTTGTCTATGGGATAGGTACTGGCTGGTTTTGATGTCAAATTAAACCTATGACTACTTATTTATTACCTACAAAAAAACATAACATTCCAAATTCGAAATTCCCTCCACATTTTTTTACGAGCAAAATCAAAATATCTCTATCTTACTGAAAAGTGAATTTACAACGAGAACATTTTCGCGCGATGATTTTGTACGATTTCAAATGTCGACTAAAACCAGAAGAATTGTTTGAAAGACTTCGAATGGTGTTCATAGAAAAAATCCCTTCTAAAGCGACTGTTTTCCGCTGGTTTAACGAATTTATGCGTGGTCGAGTAATTTTGGCGGACGAAGAAAGAAATGGCTGCCCTATGACGGCTGTTACATAACAAAACATGCTGGCTGTGAAAAATTTTATTCAAGAAAATAGGCAAATTACATATGAAGAGGTTCAGCATATACTGCAGATTGGATCGGGAAGTGTGCATGAAATTCTACACGGGCATCTGGTAAGGAAGATAGTTTCACTCTGGTACCGCAAAATCTAACGCAGGCTCAGAAGGAGGTTCGGGTAGAATGGCGCCGAGAGAAGATAGCAAAATTTGAAGCAGGCTCGTCTCGGCATGCTTAAGATATCATTACGGGTGATGAATCTTGAATTTATCAGTATGATCCAGAAACGAAGCGTTAGTCAACCGTGTGGCTGTTTCAAAATGAACCAACGCCTACTAAAGTGAAGCGAGCCAGAAGTGCAGGCAAAATTTTTATCACAAGTTTTTATTCTTTGACGGTTTATCTGGTGTCAGTACCCTTACGAGATGCTGAATGGTATGTTACCAAATGTTTGCCAGAAGTTTTTACTGCTGCAAGCAGCAAGCGACCGAACACTGGCCTTCGTGGGCTACTGCTTCACTACGAAACGCGCTGGCTTACTCGGCGCTCAACACAAGGGACTTTCTGGACAGCACACCGGTCTTTATAGGTCATCCTCCTTACAGTCCCGATTTGGCTCCGTGCGACTTTTTCTTGTTCTCCAAAATAATAAATCAACTCAAAGGAAAACAGTTTTCATCACCGGAAGATGCACTGGCTGCATTTGAGAAGGAGATTGAAGAGGTGTCTGATGCGGACTGGAAAATGTGTTATGAAAATTGGTTTAGATGTATGAAACTGTGTATAGACGCCAATGGAGAGTTCTTTGAAAATATATTTAAAAAAAAAATAACCTGTAGTTTATTTTTTTCAAGTATCGCAAAACTTTCTGAGTGCCCCACGTAATCTAGTTTAAATTTATTTCACCCCATGGGAGATAGTACTGCAGTGATTGATTTTGAAGTTGAAAAGCGTGGGTGAGCTCAACCCTCCCTGCTTCACCCCGCATTCCAACCTGTATGGCCTGGAAAAAGTTCCAGCCCATCGTACACTATTGATCTGGTTACCATACCACTATTTAAAGATGTTTATAAGCTCCGTTGGCAAGCTATCCTTCTCCATCTTTCTCCACAATACGTCATAAGCAACCAGATCAAAAGCCTTGAAGAAGTCGAGGAAGCTAGCATAAATCGGCGTCCCACGCGACAGTATGCTTAAGACACAACACTGCAGTTTCTGTTGACAAACCACGCCGAAACCCGAATTGGTTGTCATGAACATTTACATTTTTATTTATTTGTGTATTAAGCAGACTGTCAAACACTTTTGATATTTTTTTATTATTTATTTATTTATTTATTTAACCATTTATGTACACACAAATAATATATAGACAAGACAAAAGGAACAGAAAAATACGTACAAAGGTGATGCTTATTTCTAATGAAATCTCTTCCAGCATACCTGCGATAGGACAGAGGATAAAAAGAGATGTAGACACCGTGTGTAAGAGTAAAGAGAAAGTCAAATACATAAAATCAAAACAATTCACTTAAATAAAACTAATAATATGAAAATACACTTACTTAAGAGATGGGCCTATTGGATGCCAAGCGACGAAATGCCAGTTTGTACTCACAATATTGAGAGATTTACCATGTTATTTTAAGACCATAGACTTCTTATAGGTTTTCCTGTAATCTATGAGTTAAGAAACTTTTTTTTCAAAAAATTTGGTTCAGTAGTTTCGGAGATAAGGGGGAATGGTCAATTTTCATTGAATTTCTTAAATTTCTTTAAAAGTTTTTATTTTAAAATTATATAAAAAAATATGTTTAAAATCCTAGCAACAAGCCCTTTCATTTGATATGTCACACGGTACTATTACCAATTTTTTTTTTAATTTTTTTTTTGCCCCCCAAAAGTTACTCCTATATTCAAAATTCATTTATTGACGTTACACATTCGTGTTTGGGTCACAGAAATACATATGCGTACCAAATTTCAACTTAATCGGTCCATCAGATTCGGAGTAAATTGGCTGTGACAGATGGACAGACAGACAGACAGACAGACACACGAGTGATCCTATAAAGGTTCCGTTTTTTCCTTTTGAGGTACGGAACCCTAAAAAAACAGAGAGAACTTCACTAGAACACTCCACTGAAAAAAGAAAACTAAATAGTTAGAATAGAATAGAATAGTTAGGTACCTGCTAATGCCTTTATTTTTTTGAGTGGGAAATTATCAAATAACTTCTCTCGCTCTGAGCGGGAGGGCGTGTCAGACTCTTACTGACTAAAAGACCCGTGTTCCTTCAGTTGCCTGTGTGTTGCCAGGGGCCACGGTAATCCTTTCGGACTTTCCCGTGACCCTGGCAGATCTGCTTTTGCCTACCACCTAAACTGAATTTTACATTACTACCTACATACCATACCTACAAAATAACTATTCAGCCAACAATGCATAATGCATTATCAGTCTATAATGTTGCCGCTGCCAGGTCACAGGCCTCCTCTCTGTGAGAGAGAGTGGGCCGTAATTCACCACGCGGGCCCAGTGCGAGTTGGTAGATGTCACATGTCTTCGAATTATTGGTTCTAGGACATGCCGGTTTCCTTCCGATGTTTTCCTTCACCTTGAGAGCAGTGGTGATGAAATAATCAAAGTAAAGCGCCTAGCATGGTTCGAACCTACTCCACCACTGGGCCACCGCTGCTCTCAGCCAACAATAATGATCGTAAAGCAGGTTTTATGTGTGGTCTGTACGGTCGCGGGTGGCGTACCAACAATACCACTCAAATAAATACCAGCCATTGTAAATGTTACTCGGATTTTATTGAGTTTCCAACGTGCCTGTGTTTCATCCATTCCCGATTAACGGCGACCATAAAGACGATAAACATAGATAAATTAATCAGTAGCCAGTACACGCGAATAGATGTTGAGGTATTGTAGCGGAAAAATATTAGTTTAACTTTTTTTAATGTCTTTTGAAATAAACTTTTCGGTTTTATTGAAATGTTTGGACTGATTTCCTAATCATTATGTTGTGATGTGCTTTTTGTGGTTAAGATAACTTTCGTGTGTGATTGGGAAAGATAAACAACTACTGTGAACGAGTTTTCGAAGTATTTTTTCCTATTTTATTAGTTTTATGAACCCGCGAACCAGTTGTGAAAAAGTCGTAGGTATCCTTGCCGACGCCTAAATCTTCACTTTACCCACCTATCTACCAAAAAAATTCACATTCCTGAGGTATTTTCCATTGCTTTTAAATAAGTACCTGGTGTAGGTTACCTAGGATGTAGTTTCCTGCAGGTAATCGTCTTTATTTTCCAGGATAGGTGTAGTCAAAACTATTTTGTGAGTCTGAAATGAAGGAAAATGAAATTAATGTCACGGAACCACGGGCTCTCATAGTTCCGTAGCATTCTTAGTACACAAAAACTCGAATTTGATTACCCAAAAAAAAGAGTGGTCATGCAGACCTTTTATTCTGGTTTCTGGTTATCATATGTAAAAAAAGAAAGAGAAAGAAAGAAAACTTGTTTATTCTGCAAAAACAAAACGTATATTTAAAAACCGGCCAAGTGCATGTCGGACCACGCACAATGTAGGGTTCCGTAGTTGGGATGAATTTATCCCAAGAACAAACTTAACTTTGTAGTTAAAAAAAAAATCTTTGATACGGAATGTAAATCTAAGTTGGTCGATTATTACTCGTTAACTTGTAAAGCCTACTCAGCTGTGATAGTTTTTCTTTTAAATTCGTTATATAAACTACTGCCGTGAATTTTTTCACATACATCTAAAACCAACCATTTAGCTGGCAGGGGGGGGGGACACTTGACTCTAACAAAAATTTGCACTTTAAAGCTTAATATTTCGCAAACAGATCTCTGAATTCAAAAATGGCATTAACACACTCACAATGTTTTTGAAAGACCTTTCCAACGATACCCCACACCAAGGGAAAGAAAAAAAAAACATCCCCACTTTACGTGTAGGGGTGGTACCCTAAAAAAAAATATTTTTCATAATTTTATTTTACCTCTTTGTCGGCATGATTAATATGTATACCCATGCCAAATTACAACTTTCTAGTACTAACAGTCTTGGAGCTAGACCGCGGACAGACAGACAGACAGACAGACGGACATGACGAAACTATAAGGGTTCCTTGTTTACTACGGAACCCTAAAAACAGAATAGACATAAAATGCACTTATACAAAAGTAGCCAAAAGCCTCGTCAATCAATAAAAGTTTGACCATGTTGTTCATTGCATGCATAGATAAAAGACATCGCAAGTGCGCCAAATTACCGCTTAATCACATTTGTTTTTACAGGTGGGAACCCAACACAACAATGTAGTCACATTAGAGAACAGTACCTACCTACATATATAGATATTTTCTCATCCCTGAAAGTTTTCCGAGCCACTTAAAAGCACCACAACGTAAAACGTCATCCAAGTCCAGTGATAATTGTGATAAACATCCCATCACGTTTCCCCAGCCATCCTTCCTATCACCACTCCATTCAACCATCAGCCACCCCAAACCTCCAGACAGCACAATTTTCCACTTAATTTCGACAACTCAACTTCTTAGTACAGACTCCAACGATCATTACCTACTTCCCAACCACCAAAATTAAAATCAGAATCATTTATTCAAACTAGGCTGAGAATCAGCACTTTTTGATCGTCAAAATTACATACATAAGACTGTCCACGAAAACGCCCACCCTTCATCATTTCCTAGTGCTTTAGTTGGGAAGAAGAAGTGGCGCAACAAACTCTCCAGCGGCACAGCTGTCTGTTCAGTTAGAAGAACTTGATTTTATGCACCTAATCTACCATACAGGCATCTTTGGGCATTTTCCACTGAAACCGAAGTACCTATCACACAGCTACCGTGCTCTGTGCTTCGTCGGTTTGTTTGTCAGCTGCGCCCGCGCTGGGTGGCCTTCCACGAACTCTTTATTTGGGTACGCAAGGTACGGAGGTGATAATGTTGTGTAATAGTATATAAGATCGTTGTAATGGCTCTTGCGGTGCAGTGGTTAGTGTTGGCACATTTGCGTGGATTGGTAGCTTTGGTAGTTTCTTTGATCAATGTGAAGTTGGCACCAGTAATTTATCATGCAGGCCATTGTGCAACAGTCAATATATATATTCAGCGTCAGGCACTTATAGTCTGGCATTTTTGCTTAACTAGGCCTTTTTGGTGCAGCCGTGAGGCACACTCCCCTGATAATTTCTTACATCGCACTTTACACTTTTATTTGATTTTATTTTTTATCTGCTGTTTAAAGAAATTTTGTGCTTTTTAGTCTGTGTTAAATAAATGTATTTTCTTTCTTTCAATTGTCAAGCACAGCAAAAGTTTTTAGGCTGAACTCGTGTCAATTTGAGTTTTTGTCAAGAGTCGATATTCAAAGAGCAACAGTTTTGTCATTCCGGACTTAGCTAAAACATTCACGAGTTTAGAAGCGAATCAAGTTTATTATGATCTACCTTACATTTTATTTCCTCACTAAATAAGATGGCCGATATAACCAACCCCCTAACAGTGCCCTCAAAGTGATCGCAACTTCGCCATCAGAGGGTGCTATTCTGGCTCAATCCGTCAGTTAATAAGAAAATGATCTATTCCACAGAATTCCCTCCTACATCGCCATAAAACCAGCGAATGTTTTACGAATAAAATTCATATTTTAATAGCTTGTTTTTTACGTGCTGTGTGTAATGCTAATGAACCGGAAGTGCCGCCATTAATGCCGTGATGAGCGTTCACTTGTCGTAAAACGGAACGTTCATTAAAAAGATCGAGGTTATGAAGTAAAAATAGTTGGAATGTGCGATAGACTGGTTCCACTTCTACCTAGTTTTAGTAGCTTAGTGAACCTGCATCAGAGAAAATTCCGCACCCCTTCGGATGCCTATTATTTTCTTAATTTCTTGCCCCATATACTCGTAGTAAACGGACGGTAGTCGACAAGAGGTCTTTCTACTTAGTTACCTTGCTTATTCTTCATTTTCCCCAAATCTTCTTCTTTTCGTGTAGTTAGTGACTAACCTGGTGTCAGAGTAAAGCCGCCCATGGGCCTCTGACTTGGCTTCACATACCGTCGAGAAATATCTCTCAGGCATGCCTGTTTCCTCACGATGTTTTCCTTCACCGTTTTTTTAGCAAGTGATAATTATACAATCAAGGGCGGATCCAGGGGGGGGGTCATGGGGGTCATAACCCCCCCTGAGCTGCGTTTAGGTTGACCACTGGTATTTTTTCTAATCTCGTTGATAAATTTAATCAAATAAATACTTTGTATGATGTTGCCACGTAGGATGTTTGCCATTGCCACACATGCGAACGACACGCAAAATAAGACCATGTGCTGTTATTATAATTATGATGATTGACCGTGGAGTTTTCTGCCGGCTCTTTTCCATAGAAAACGACCAACTGAAACGATTCCTAGCTTCTGACGTTACATAAGTGTCTATGTAGGTTTATCTGAAGCTAGCAACTAGACGTAGAAATTAAATACCCCAGAATAGTGTCAAGACAAACCGCCCCGGCTTCGGTCCTGGCGGCCCCTAAATCTTAAGAAGTACAATTTAATGATATCCCAAACACGGTCAACATAAATATTCAGTAAGAAGCAGTTTAGAGTAGGCTGAGGATGAAAATTTTCGAGCTCGCTCCGCTCTCTACAATCTACATTCTCAAACTTTCTGCATAAGTCGACAAAGGAACTCGAAAAAAAAACCTTGTCTCCTACACAAGGCGGTGTGCTAAAATATTCGAATTCGCTTCGCTCGCTCTTAAATTCTATATTTTTCTAACTCTCAAACTTTTCTGCATAAGTCGACAAAGCAACTCCTATTTCCGTAAGGATGTTTAATAGAAACCTAACCGAGAATTCCGAGAAGAGGTGTAAAAAATTCGAGCTCGCCTTGCTCGCACTCCCCTACATTTTTGCTTTTCGTATCCTATTGATGAGGAGACGAAAATGCACCTCCCTGAAATAAATTTCAGAAACTTTATTGCTAGTTACATAATAATTACAACTTCGAGTAAACAGACATTTCATAAATAATTATGGTTTCCAAAAATATTATGTTTCTAAAACCATAAAAATCGCTTTTAAATCTTGCGTAAGAGTACCTAATGAAATGAAATGATTTTATTTCTGTACCTAAGTAGATTTGTACAAACAATTTTTACACGTCAATCATATTTTAAAAACTAGATGAAGTCGGCGTTTCCTATCTGACTACTCTGAGAAGAAAGGCCGAAACAAACTCAGAGGTCGCAGTCTCTTTTAAAGTCCACACATAATCTTGGGCAGATCATGTGAAGACTGAAGACCATTATTGATGTCTAAAAAGGTATTTTGAGGAAAGAACCACACAGATTGAGTGGACCTGTCCAGTCAGTGAATGCATTTGTCAGTAATCGTGCAGCTCAACTCAGAACTTGAGGAGTAAGGTATATCTGGTGACTGTGGATATTAAAACCCGATCTAGGTAATCCAAATAAAGTCTAACACTAATTAATCACTATATAAAGCTACGTAGTATTATATCGGTGACGTACGGCATTAGTAATAAAAGCTATCATTGCGCCAATCCCGCGTATTTACATTTAAAATAATTTATTTTAGTACGAGCACATCTGCAATTAGATGTATGGGGCTCCGGTTACTAGTTATAGGAATGTGAGAGAGGGAACCACGATTCAATTTTAGTGAGGAAATAATGCATTTTTATTTTTCAAAGGGTACTCGTGGCTAAGTAATAACAGCCGCACGGGTCGATCGATCAGGTTAAGCTACTTAAGAAAGCACGTTAAGCCGTTGGTGCCGGCTGTCATTTGTAGATCTTTGACAGTCTTTACGGGTAATCAGAAGCCCGAAAGTCTGACAACCAGTCTTACCACGGAGTATTGTGTTACCCAGTTACTGGGTTGTGGAGGTCAGATAGGCAGTCGCTCAATGTAAAATACTGGTATTCAGCTACATCCTGTTAGACTGGAAGCCGACCCCAACATAGTTGGGATGACCACAAGATGGACCGATGACCTGGTGAAGGCCGCAGGAATCCGCTGGATGCGGGAAGCACAGAACCGGTCGAAGTGGCGGTGCTTGGGGGAGGCCTATGTCCAGCAGTGGACGTCTTTCGGCTGAAATGATGATTATGATAACTCAGAAGACTTAGGTATTCCCGTACTAAAAATGTTAAAATTCAAGTCTTAATTTCATCTCAGCGACAATAAATGTCAAAAACTCGTCAAAAAAGTAGGTAAAATATGTGATTATTTGACAGATTCAGACTCAGATTAGCTTACGGAATACAAAAATTGCCCCTTTGATCGTTCTACCCAGAATTATCATAAGTGTGGAAGAAAATTTGTAAGTGAAGTAAGTAAAAAGTAATAAGTACTATTTTCTCATGGAACAAAACACCCATTTTTACTATTTCAATGGAAATTACGACAAAACCCGCGTTGCTATACGTTTTTGTATTTTCTTTCAAACACTTCTTGAATTTTCAAAAAATTACCCTTGTGTTACCCATGTAAGTACATGGGTAATTTCCCGCATTTTATTTATTATGTACCTACCATATTTGTGCCTGAAATATTTGCGGATAGTGACATGATTGTCAGTTTGTCTTTCTTATCAACTTGGTTGGTTAGTAATTTGGGCACTAATAGACTCATTTTTGCGCGGATTTTTGGGTCACTTAAGGAAATATTACAGATTTTTCTTCACTTATTTTATTCTGTTGTACATAACACCATCCACATTCATCCGTGGACACGGACATTTAAAGGGAGTGAGGTACAAACGGACACCGTTTAGTTACGACATTAGTCACGAGTTACCAACTAAATTATCATGACGTTTTCATTTGACAGTTGTTTTTGAGATTCTGCTCTCAAGTCCCTTATTGAACTGGAAGGAAAATTGTATTATATACAATACGACCGACCTACGATCTTTGACAGTCGTTACCTACGGGTCGTCAGAAGCCCGAGTCTTACCAAGGGGTATAGTATAACCCAGTTACTGGGTTGTGGAGGTCAGATAGGCAGTTCTTCCATGTAAAATGGTAAAATACAGGTATTCAGCTGCATCTGATTAGACTGGGAGTCGACACCAACATAGTTGGGAAAAGGCTAGGCAGATTTGTGTTGTGAATTATCCTGGGTTCGATTCCCAGATCGGGCACAGTGATATTGGGTTTTCCATCAGAAAGAAAGAAAGAAAAGAAAAACAGATTTATTTGTCACAGAAACACGTGCATACAAAGACAAGAGTAGGTAAGCAGAAAACAAAATAGAAATAACTTAGTACATATGCAAACATGAGTATAAAACAGAAATAGTCGACAGCTGCACGACATGACTGTGACAAGAAGGCTTCCACTCAGCATGATACAGTGCTATGGGGGACCCACAGCACAGCGCTGATTTTCAGTGGTTACCCGAATACCCGAATCAGGAATTTCTCTGTAGCAGTCCGGAGTTTAGATTTGTGCCCGGTTGATGGTAATAGGCTCGCCCCCTATTACATGGGACTTAAACATAACTGGCGAAATGTGGGTGTACAATTAGGTACACCTCTGAATAACCCTTCGGGGGTTACAGGCGTGTTGTTATACATATGTATTGTATGTATGTGAAGCTGTTACTCCTAAAACTAGAAAATTGAATAGTTATTTTAGCATAACTTCCCGCAAAAATAACATCATAATCAACATCAATACATTAGGTACCTACACTGAGCACGATATTAACAAAATTGAAGGGAACACAGCAGACGTTTCGTTTTGCGAATTATCAAACAATACAGTCTATAATTACAACTACAAAGCGTACCATTGAATAGACATGAAAGTCAAAGAGTTCCTTTCATCGTGTTACAGACAGCTTTAGAAAATAATTGGCACTCCTGACGCAAATATGAAATGGAAAGAAAAGTAGAATGTGTGCCAAGTTTTTGTGGCCGCCATTGTAAATGAGATGACGTGTAAAGGTAGAGGGGTCGTGGCTAAATAATAACAGCCGCACGCGATGATCTTCAAGGTTAAGCAATGCTTGCCGAGGTCGGTCAGTGGATGGGTGACCATCCATTACCAAACATACCGAAACCCATGCCTCGGAAAGCATGTTAAGCCGTTGGTCTCAGCTGTCATTTGTAGTTTGTTTGTCGTCAGAAGCCCGAAAGTCTGACTACCAGTCTTACCAAGGGTATCGTGTCACCTAGTAACTGGGTTGTGGAGGTCAGATAGGCAGTCGCTCCATGTAAAATACTGGTATTTGCAGCTGCATCTGGTTAGACTGGATGCCGACCCCAACATAGACTAGAAAAGGTTCGGCAGTGGCGGAAGCCAGTGATAACGGCTCCGACCTACGAGTTGTAGGTCGAGGGTTCGAACCCAAACAGTCGGTTTACTTTGTGTAAATAATTTCATCACCACTGCTCTCAAAACGGTGAAGGAAAACATCGTGAGGAAACCGGCATGTCCTAGAACCAAAAATTCGAAGACATGTGACATTTACCAATCCGCACTGGGCCCGCGTGGTAGATTACGGCCCACTCCTTCTTGATGAGAGAAGGCCTGTGTCCCAGCAGTGGGAACATTATAGGTAGGCTCATTATGTAGGATGATGGTGATGTGTAAAGGTTTACAGTTGCATTGTTTATGGTTATTACAGGTGTTTGAGATGAAATGTAAGAAATATGTGTGGTTTAAGTTTGTGAGTGTGGCGGTAATTTAATCAGGTGTAGCGTTGCGTACCTGCTTGAGTTGGCTGTTGTGAATGGGAAGCCTTAATTTAGGTATTTATAAATTAAAAGCTTTGACGAATAGGCCCACAGAGAGACAGTTATGAAATTGTTGAAAGGAAATCAAAATATAAAGTATTTTCAAGCTCAAAAACTTTACATAAACGACCATGTTAACTATTTACCCACAAATTGCCTTATTCCATACTTTTAAAGCTTACATGCAAACTGCTAGTTGTTGCGGAGATTCAATCTGAAAAAAACAACCATCAACTTTTAAACTTTGACTTATTTTAAAATCACACATTACTTTGTTGTGCACAAAGTAATGTGTGATTTTAAAATAAGTTCAGAGCATTTCTTTTAATCTTACAAAAGCATGCCAACTATGTTAACATTTAAATATTTAGATGTAAATATTTACGTTTCAATTCCGGATCCCACTGACAATCTTGAGTCCGGTAGTCGTTTCGCTCGGACAATCAAGCCGTCAGGCAGACCACAGAATAAGAAAATTCAGAAGATTAAGCTCAAGAATTACTTGTTGTATACTAAATACTCTGCGATGGCTTGTGTTGGCTTCTAATAGTTTTTATTTATGTAAATAAATGAGTAACAGCAGCAGATAAAAAGCTAATTTGATCATGTTTTGGTAAAAAAATCACTATTTATCGAAATGGTCTACACTTTAATCTCCACGTTCATAACTTTACCACGTTCTTAAACACCGAAGTGATTCCAAATTTCCTTCGCCAGTTTCAGAAGAAAACCTCAAAAAAATATAATTATGTTTCAAAAACGATGGCAAGAATTTTAAATAGGATAGGCTCGCGTTCAACGTCGCCCTTTATCTCACCTGATGCTGTCGGGGATTGTGCCGCTTTGCGCGCAGCTTCTAACACTACTATACTCTGGGCCCGGATACTCCGAACAGGCACAAAGCGAATATCAACCGCTGGCTCTGCCTATTTGTGTTACACAACACATAGCTTGGAGTGAATCTTTTGGTCTCACAACTCTGTGCCTGGACACTCCGAACAGGCACAAAGCGAGTATCCACCGCCGGTTCCACCTGTTTGTGTTCTCTTTGTGTCACTTGGAGTGAAGCTTCTGACCCCACACTACTCTGTGCGCGGACACTCAGAACAGGCACAAAGCGAGTATCCACCGCCGGCTCTGCCTGTTTGTGTTACACAACGCATTAACCGCGTCGACTTCGCGCCTTACACATAATACTAAGAACACTAAATTACGCCTTTGTGTTTATAGGTTAATTTTAGACAGAGACTTCAGTTTTCATTAAAAAAAGTTAAGAAGCTACTTGTATCTGATTTTTTTTAAGTATCTAATATTATGCAGGTGCATATTAATTTGAAGGTAGGTAGGTACCTTTCTTTACCTAAGCAAATGTATTGGTTATAATTTATTGTTTTAATTAAACAATAGAATTGACTCGACATTTAAGAATTCGTTAAGTTTGTTGAACAGTACATGACACAATTTAGGTTACGATTACCATAGCAATATGAAATTGCACCCAAATAAAATAAATACGAAATAGTCACTTTAAAAAAACAAACGAGTGAGCCTTACCTATAGTTCTCGCATAGTGATGTGTAACATCTGACAGCTCACCTTGGTAATAAGTAACATTAATGGGTCGTCTCGTCAAGGTCGGTTCTGACGACCAACCCTATCACCACGCGCGCTCATTGGTCAAATCAAATAGCGCGCGTTTCCCCGGCTTCCTGTTACACACTTCCGTTGCTTTTCACGAAATCACTCCCACAGATTGTAGGGAAGCGAAAGGAAAATGTAACACATAAAAAAAAAAACTATTATGTAGAAATAAAAATGTTCACTTTCATTTACTTTTTCTTCACACTACTCTGTACCTCATAAGAATCAAAGCTCTGGCGTGCTTCCAGGCTGGCATTCAAAGACAACTAAATCTGTCTTTTGATCAATTGTCCACTAGTAGTGTACCGCCACTGCATGCCCACATAATAACACACTTTGATGTACACAGCACTGTTTGAAACAGTAGTTGTTGATCAAAAATCATTTTCATTGATCATAGTACTGATTGATGTACCTTACCTATTCGAGTTTCCGGGAATTGTCGAAGAGATTAGGTATAGCTTCCATGTTTGAATTTTGAATTTCGAATTTGGAACGGAAGAATGGTTTGATTTGATTTGGGAAATTGGCTGCTGAGTTAAGTAATTAGGGCAAACATGGGGCAAATAAACCGGTTTATTAGTGACGCAAGTGATGGTTAAAATGAGTCAAAATGGCTTATTCAAATTTTATCATTTTTCTTGAGGTGATTCGTATTAGGCAATTTGGCACATTCCAAATTTTTATGCAGAAAAGTTAGTGTACTTTTTTTAACTTATAAAACTTTATTTTTTGTCCTCAGATTTTAGTTTTGTAGCTTGAAACTTAACAATTTTTATGTCTTTTGTAAACCTATAGATATTAAAATCATAATTCATAAAATTTCGTAGCGCGTAACACTTTGCTACGCGTGTAATTGTATCATTTTATAGCTTATATTTTGTAGCATTTACTTACTTTTATGTACCTATAGGTATATTGCAGCTGATATAGTTTTGAAATCATACAAGTCGTTTTAAACGTTTACATCTTTTTACTGTTTTATAGCTTTGCAATTTTATGACCTCAGACGAATTTAAAACTAAACAAATCTTTAATTACCCCATTTAATCGTAAAGAACTAGTTAAAATAAATAAGAATTCATTTAAAAAAAAAATGTTATTGTAACTCCACACCCCTAAAGACGTGGTTCCACGAGTTATGTTAAGACATGACACCTTAAAAAATCTTAAACACCTATTAACTAACCCGCCCTTTAAACTGAAGAACGTACTTCGAAATTGACGAACATTTCTACTATTCACCAACAACTACATCCGTATTCCATTGCGTATTATGTTAATTGTTATTACCAAAGCAAGGGTACAAGACCAGTAGTGGATACCAAAGTAACCGAAAGATCCGTTGTATTTTCAAATAGCTCGTACCTGAAAGCGTAACATAAACAGTGTCCCAGTTCGAACGACAAAAAGTATTTAAATTTTTAAAATAAGAATTAATAGGAAGGCGTCACGTGTGCGTGTTCTCGGAAGTGACGTGATTACTGGCTGTAAACTAATAAAACGGTATATTACGACGAATAATAATGTAAACTAAACTAATATGACCTTACGAAAAAGGAACACTAAACTCCCTTGTCTTTTTATATTTTTAGTGAGAAAAGCGTTTTTTTCAGATGCGTAAAGTTCGTTTTTTAATCCTAGAAACTAATTTGACATTTCAAGTGATTGTTGTTTGTTTTTTCAATTTGGAGTTTGACATTTGCACCTGTCAAATTAGTCTCTGGAATTAAAAAACGAACTATACATAACTATGTTTAAATGGGTGCGTTATTAAATACCGTACCCATCCTATTTACGTAATTTTCGTATTGTAATGATGAAACTGTTGTCATCCATCAACCTATCGAATTTCTAACAAGTTTTTCTGGGATCAATGTCAATCATTTGATTCCTTTTTTATAAGCATTTTTTAGGTACTCAAATCTTCTTCACGAATAATAATTATATTTTATCGTCAGCTCTTAGAAAAAATCGAAATCAATCATCAACTGGAAGTGTCAATAAAAACGCTACCGTTTCCCTCATAAAACAAAATAAAATAAATCACACGTCAATCAAAACCCAAGATATTATTAGTATATAATAAACATCCCAATATAGCCAATCTAGTAGAACGCAAAGTAAATCAATGGCAGTCCATTCCTGACGCGTTTTGTGCCACATTTACATTTCAGTAGCATAAACTTTTGATATGTTTCCCCTACCTGTTTACTGAGGTCGGAAGTGAGGGAGGCGCGTTTGAACGGGCGAGTTACTGGCGTCTGTGCTAGCGTGCTGAATTGCTGGATAATTATATTACTATTAAGTATCTTTGTGAATGCTTACTAAACTGTGGCGTTTAATTTATAATAATTGAGATATACAAAAATGAATTTATACATAACCCATACAAGACTTCTCCGTCAAATTTTAAAGGTGATAGTGAAGAAACCTGATTGTCCGTTCCTGGGGTACTGGACCCGTATGCATAGCTGCAGGTTTGGTGCAGCGGGAAGCGGACATAGTTATAGGTTCTTGAATTCGTTTTATTTTTGTTTGATTTTATTTATTTTAATGAGAAATGTTACTAATATAGTTTTATAAGTGTTACTAACAACAATATGAATCATTTGTGTTCGATTTAAATAAATAATAATAAAATGCATCGTTACTCACTTGAAAAGATGAAGATTTACTAGCACTAGCGATTAGGGAAAATCAATGAAAATCATGTCTGTATAAACAGAAAATGCGATGAAAAAATCACACTTAACTTAATTTCCTGTACTTCCCGAAGGGGTAAGTGGAGGTCTATAGTCAAGCCAGATTTTGCCAGTTCCATGTTATATGGGGCGCGCCTATTACCGTTAACAGCTGAAAACTCCAAGCTGTTATTGAGAATTTCCTGATGCAAATACCAAATAACGCTTTACCCGATGGTCAAGTGGACTTGCTCACTTGATATCTCATCTCACCTACAAAGTAAGCTACATCTAAACGCTCCCCCAAGCCTTTCAAACATCGCACCGAGTTGTCTAAGTCAGTTTTATTTTTAATCGGCGAGGCACACGTGTGGATTGTTTTCAGCCAGCTAATTCTGTGAGCTTTGTGCTCACGCTAATTGATTCCTGAACGAGCGGCTGAGTATCTGTGCCTTTGCCTTTGAAGGTGATTGAGTCGTTCATTCATTTTTTTTTTTTCATTCAGATAAAATTTGGTATATAAATGTTTCCGGTGTGAAGAAAGTGATTGCTGGACATACTTTCACGTCTTTGGTTAATAGAAGAGGTTTATTGAAGAAGTTTATTAACACTGAAAGCATTTATATTCGGCCAGTAAGTATTCTCTCCTTTTTTAGGGGTCCGTACCTTAAACGGAAGAAACGGAACCTTTATAGGATCCCTTTATTGTCCGTCTGTCCGTCTGTCTGTTTGTTAGTCAAGACCCTTTTTTTAGGAACGCGTGGAGGTATCAAGTTGAAATAAATATCAAATACGTATGTCTACGGTCTTTCGGAGCTCTAAAAGGCTCATATTTGATATCGTATTACTCAGTTACTGGGTTGTGGAGGTCAGATAGGCAGTCGCTGCATGTAAAATTTAGCTGCATCCGGTTAGACTAGAAGCTGACTCCAAAATAGTTGGGAAAAAGCTTTGCAGATTGAATTTTAGCGCGTCTACCAAATGCAGATGAGTCTGTCTGTCAGTCTTTAATTATCGCCTTCCTTGAATTGAGTTGATGATGATTAATATCAATTTGTAATAGATCATGACATGTGTCAAGTGCCTACTGTATTGGGTTCCCATTTTTTTTATAAATGATGTGTGAGTAATAATTTAGTGTCCATTTATAAGTAGTAATGGTCTATTTATTTATGAGAATATTGTTACAGAGATGTTACATGGTTTTTATAGTTCATAATATTCTGCCGTTTCCGGCGTACAAAATACATTGTTAGGGTTTTGGTTAGTTTATTAGATTACACATTCATTGTTATTGAATTAAATAAATTAGTATAACATTCAAATTGCTTAGTCAAATAAATTAGCTATGGAAATGTCAAAAAGAATTAATTAAGTCAAAGAGATAGTAAGAAGAGAATAATATCGTCGACCGTAGGTTCAATTGAGGTAAGGGACAAAATACGATTTTTCAGGAGAGGCCGACAAAGTTGTTTTCGGACTAAATCGCCCATAACTTTTTTTTTTATTAACATTTTTCAGGTATGTTTTTCTTACGTTAGAATTTTTTCATATTCACCATTCGATAGAGCGAAAAATTCTGAACAAAACTGTATACTCAACTCATTTTGGATATTTTGTCCCTTACCTCAATTGAACCTACGTTCGACGATATAATAATTATTTCCTAATAATTGAAGCTCTTGTTGTTTCTTTAATGGAGTCATTATTTTTATTATGAACTAGATGCGCCCCGCGGTTCCATCTGCTTAACTCTCAATGCTGTCTGAATATCGTGGTAAAAATATCCTATGTCCTACTCAAGTCATGGTCTACCCATGTGCCAAATTTCATTCAAATCTGTTCAGCCATTTTAGAGTGAAAGCGTAACAAACAAACAAATTCACTTTCGCATTTATAATATTATAGGAAAATGAAAGGCAGCATTTTGAAGATAAGCTAAAATGTCTTATCTTTCGCTGCATAATGTAAGGTTTGTAAACTAAAATAAAATGCGCCAAGGATAATTTTGTACGTTTTTCTCCCATTTTATTTTCCACGTTCCGCACTTAGATAGCAAAGCATGCACCAAACAATAATATCGTGTTTTTTATCCATACCCTATCATACTGACACATGGTTTACTGCATAACACAAGATTAGGTAATAAAACGGTAATAGCAAAAAGCCATCGCGATGGAAACCGACAAAAACATAAATAGCGTCGGCGAAGTAATGTGAATTACCTCATTGTGTAAACTGTTTGATACGTATTATGAGCTATTAGAAAAGGTACAGAACCAAAAGAATTAACGTCATTATGTTTAGTTGGTTATTATTTATTACATGCCTGTGTTGCTCATTGCTGGCTCTGGGAAAAGATCTCTCTACTAACTTTATCTGTCATTTTCAATGTAATTAAAAATTAATTAGTTTTTTTTCTCATTTAAGGAGGAGCTCGTGGCTAAGTAATAACAGCCGCACGGGTCGATCCATTAGGTTAAGCTATGCTTGCCGGGGTTGCTATGTGGATAGGTAACAATCTTTATAGTCGAGACTCCTCCGTGCCTCGGAAAGCACGTTAAGCCGTTGGTCCCGGCTGTCATTCGTGGATCTTTGACAGTCGTTGCGGGTCGTCAGAAGCCCGAAAGTCTGACAACTAGTCTTACCAAGGGGTATCATATTACCCAGTTACTGGATTGTGGAGGTCAGATAGGCAGTCTCTCCATGTTAAATACTGGTATTCAACTGCATCGGGTTAGACTGGAAACCGACCTCAACATAGTTGGAAAAAGGCTAGGCAGATGACGAATCTCTTTCATTTTAAAATGCAACTTCTTACTAAAGACAACTTTAAAAAAAAAATTGAGAGCCCTGCGTAACACTAACTATTGCAATGCCTTTCATTTTGACAGTTCGACAACATTAATAGCGTTATTTACGTTGTTGAGCAGACGAATGTGTGCTACGCAATTAAATAATTACGCAAAACATTAATTTGTATATCACTTATTGTGTGTTCTAGGTGTGTTAGAACTATTAAAGCAAAAGACCCAACGAGGGTATCAATCGTGGTACCATTATAAAGTGTTTTTGTTATGATCCTGTTGACCGATATTAATTGGGGTGCTCCTCTTCTCTCTTTCACTTTTTGGATCTGCCGTGAAGTCGCCTTCCTAGAATCATGAGATTGATAATAATTTTACAATCTTGTTCATTTGTGGTCCGCAGTTGAAAAGTTTAACTCAAGTTTCACCTTACCGTGAAATCTATGTATTATTATTATTGTCTATGGTGTAATAGGAGCAGGAGCTACAGGCTACTATAAAGCCATAACCTATTTAGTGCCAACCTTTAAACAGAAACAAAAAAATACACATTCGAATTTCGAACCTCCAACATGTGCGTGTATTGTTTATTTTTCTAACAAGTGTGCGTGTCACTAAACGGCCAGTATTTTGTTATTGTTTTTTACGACGACAATAAAACATGGAGTTTATTTTTAATCTATGCGTTGCGGTACGATTGCGAGTAATTAAAAGTGTTAATATCAGTGTCTGTTCGCTTCGTAATTTCGGTTTATGAGACACGAGACTCGGTTGCCGAGTGTTTTATGGAATTTGCCTCATTCTGTATGATTGGGTTGTGTGTGGAAGATTTTATGATCGCTTTTCGAGATCTTTTCTCAGTTTTTCTTCGGTGAATGAAAAAATATGGAATTAGGTAGAATTTTCGCGATTCTTCCAAAGTTTCACAGATGTCAAAAGAATTCATTATAAATTACGAGTAGATTTGGTTATTTGCTAAGCCGAAAGCGAGTTTGACGGCCTCTTGACAACGGTAATAAAAATAGTTTATGTTATCTATGCCAAAATGCCTACGCAGGGCCTACGCCAGCCTACGCCGCTACGCCGCCGCCGCTGTTACATCTTTCATACTCCTTACTTACACTCACGCTTCACGCTACTTACTCATTTATCTAGAATAAAACTATTAAGTAATAGGAACAGAAAAAGTATCGTCAAAAAACAGCTCTAACTAGGTACACTAGCAACAGCATAACTTTATTAACTTTTTTTTTTGTGTGAGATTTTATCAAATAACTTCTCCCGCTCTACGTGTCAGACTCTTACTGACTAATACCCACCCGTGTTCCTTCAGTTGCCATGTTGCCAAGGCCCACGGTATCCCTTTCGGACTTTCCCGCGACCCCGGCACCTAAGTTTACTGTGTGTCAATTTATTATCAAATTAAAAACTCGCAAAAACCCACCATTCTGTTCAAAAACCAAAAACCATAATAAACTCACAGTTCAAGGCAAAACTCTAAAATTGAAACAATAATTATTAATTTAATTATCATCACTACAATATCCAGAAGCTTAAAGCAATAAAAATTAAACAAAACAAAGCATATTTTAGGGTTAGCTCAGGTTTGCACGGGCGATTTTTTATCGCGACAATTTTTTATGGCGCATTGGATTTTCAACTCTCGGTATATCCCGATTTTTCCAACTGTGCGCCCGTCAACGTCCAAATATTAGTGATATTATGTAGGTTTAAATAATAACAATAACAACTTAAAGAATATTATGACAGAACTGTGGAGACGACACCAATTGTGTAGACTGTATTATGGAGTCATTAGGGCACTGAGGAGGAAACCAGGCGGATGAATTCAATAATCTAACCTACAACTTTGACAGCTCCGAGCACATAGTTAGAAAAATCGAGTTATACTGAGCCGAGCATGGAAAATACAACTGAGCGCATCCCAGCGCGTCAAAAAAACAAACGGTTGGATTTTCAACTCTCGGTGGTAAATAACGCGTTAAAAATCCAGTGCGCGAAAAAATCATCGCAGTGATAAAAAACGCCCGTGGGTACGAGGGCTTATTCTGCAAGTTTTAAAACAGTGAGATTATGCCAACAGCTTCGAATCGAGATCAAAATTATGTATAGTTTGAGTGACTTTTTGTGAGCAATTAAAACTCATTCGTTGACGTCTTATAAACTGCTCGGACGTTGATGAACATTCAGGAGCGGTATTTATTGGTTTTATAGCGTGAATCATGTCTGAAGAATCCATATGAAATCAAATAAGAAACCAAACTAATATTATAAATGAGAAAGTGAATCTATCTTTTTGTCTGTGTGTTGTGGCCAAACACAAATATTTAAATCGTTAGATTCACCGCGTCAGAAGATAGTCGCGTTTCTATTTTGTTTTGACACCTCTGGCACACAATGACGCAGTGATTTGACTTGATTGTCCTGGAAACGCTATTTAATCATATGTGAGCTCGCTTTTCTCGGTATGGACACTTTTTCGCGTGATTAATGACGGTGAGGGCAAATCTAACGATTTAAATCTTTGGCTAAACCGCTGAACCATTGATCAAATTAAGAAAAGAGATAGCTTGAACCCTGACGAAAAACAAAGGCATATTTAATCAAATAAAGTGGTGTCGAAGTTTATACGGGAAAATCCTAAATTCACGCGGGCGAAGACGCGGGCAAAAGCTAATCAATAATAAAACGACTAGAAGTGTGGGTATGTAATCAGTCCGTTATTATTAGACTAACTAGAAATTAGGGAGGGTGTTGCCAGACCCAGTTTTATATGTTTGTCGTTTTAGTCATTCTATTATTTTCTCGTTTCCCGGGATTTGCGGAATAATACAGTAGTTTCTAGTAAATCCATTAGGTAAAGTTGAAAACTGGTTGTTTTGACGTATTAAGGAAAGGACTTTAATCTGACAGTTAGTTACGTACGAGGAAAATAAAGTGCAAATCATCGAAAACAATGTTTTTACTGAAAAATCGTATTTATCTGGCTATATGAATAAATGTTTGTGAACGGTTGATGGCAATGGGCTCGCCCTCTATTACATGGGGCTTAAACATAACTGGTGAAATGTGGGTGTACTATAGGTACACTTCTGCCTAACACTTCGGGGAATACAGGCGTGATATTATGATGTATCAAGAACGATATTGCCAATATTTGACGTGAGTTCTAAGTTGAGCTCGACGATTGCTGACAAATGCTTGCAATGACTGGACAGGTCCACTCAAATCTGTGTGGTTCTTTCCTCAAAAGACCATTTCAGACACTAATCTACATGGTCCTCATATGGCCTGACCAAGATTATGTCTGGACTTTAAAAGAGACTGCGACCTATGAGTTTGTTTCGGCCTTTCTTCTCAGAGTAGTCAGATAGGAAACGCCGAACTCATCTAGCTTATTTTTAAAATGACGTTTTATACGTCATTTTAAAAATAAGTTAGTAGTAAGTGATTTCGATATCGTATTTACAGAATAAACAATTTCATTTCATTTAATTTTTTCATTTCATTAAAAGCTCGAAGGGTTATTTTTTACAGTTTTACAGAAACTGTGAATTTAACTTAGGTATTACTTAATTAATTATTTTCAGAACACAGAATCTAAATTACTTTTCCTGGCCGATTCCCACCATAAAAATAACACATAGTACCTATCCATTCTCGCTCTTATAAACACCGCATTTTTAAAGACTCCCAGTTAAAATAACCACAGAAAATCAACATCACAACCATTCATAAACTTAACACATCACAGTTACAATACAAATAACCAAATAACCAGAAAGTTAATCTTAAGTCAGTTCACATGTCAAAATGGCGCTGGTTACTCGCTCGATGGTCAAAATATTTGTTTTCCTATGAAGGGATCATCTCGTGTAGTGCATTAGTGCTGTTATCATTCGTTCTGAATGATTGAATGATTGATTGATTGACGTGATTGTTTCTTTAGATAGTTCAATGTTCTATTATGAAAATAGTGGGGTTTGATTGGGCGGTGGGTGGTTTTGTTAAATGCGGAAGTTTTCCTTAAAGGGTTGTGGAAAAATAATTCTTGTGAACAGTAATTGATTGAACGGTGTTTGGTTTATCAAATGTAGAGATGTAAGGTTGGTGGAAATAGATTTCGTTTGTTTGCAACTTCTGTAATGATAGCAAATGATAACATAAGCCCTAAATACATTTTCCATGTTCTTTTTAACTTTTTTACTATTCTCTAATTTCTTATTCGTTGCTATCGTACAAATTATAGTGTTTTAATATTACGTGGTCCGGAATTACGTTGTACGTGTTTTGGAATACGAATATTCTGCGGTCAGCTCTCGGCTACAGTAGATTTTAAACCATACTCTAATATTACCTGTAAATGCAAGTCTCCCTGTCTGTCTGCTTTTCTAGTGTGCGTGTATTTAGCGGCCAACAATTGGACGCTATTTATTTCGACGAGTTCACAGCTTTGACAGTCCATCAAGACATATTTATAACTTTGATCTTGCCTTATCTTTCAACATAAACATAAACCTCCAAGCGAGTATAATGTAAACACTACATCTATGTAACATATGTCTAGTTTCTATATTACTCTAGCCAGCTCCCTGATTTTCCGATAGTTTCCCGAGTGAACTCACGTCGAGCAAGTGCCCCGTAGAGCAACAAATAAAAAGCTGAGCTCGGCCCGCCAATGGCGTTTACAGCTCAAGTAGTGCACAGGGTGGGTGATTTTATTTTATCCCTAGAAAATTCAGTCAATAGAAGGCTTGAAAGGATTGTTGAATAGGGGATGTGGAAGAAGAAGGATGAGTAAATAATTTATTTCAATTAGGACAAAAAACAGAATTGATTCTAGTCGTCCCTTCCAAAAGGTAGTTTTCGTATGGAGAAGAATTGGCAAGAAACTCCACCGTTACTCTTTTAAAATGTTTTACAATATTTTGTATACATTATTATATAATTAAATGTGAATACGACTGTTCTATCATACATATATAGTAAGGCAACAAACTAATAGATAGTTTATTTCTGAATGCTCAATGTAGGCATCTAAACTAATATAATAAGGAGAAAAGATTTGTATTTTTGTTTATAATTAATAAACTCAAAAACTACTGGACCAATTTTAAAAATTCTTTCACCAGTAGAATACTATATTATCACTGGGTAACATAGGCTATCATTTATAATAATATCACGCAGGCGAAGCCGCTGGCGGAAGCTAGTATTCCATAGTGAAAGTCAAATTAGCAATCAATTTAGCGCGCCATTAATTCGCAGTTAACAGCTGGACATTTAAATTTCTAGTTGCGCCAAATAGGAATGCCTGAAATCAACTGTGTCGGCGAGTCAGTGGCCAGCTGGTTATCCTGCGGGTTAATTACGTAACACACTCACATAGCAATGGCTTTCATTTCGAAAGTTCAACAACATTCATTGCTTTATTTACGTTGTTGAGCAGACAATTTTTTCGAGCATATAAAGCAATGGATTAGCAATATCCTTCAAAATCATTCAGAATGGGATTGAAAGTGATAGGGTGCTGATGATGAAAATCGGTTATTTATCTTTTCCATAATGTTATCTACTGTTGCGATTTTCCGCTGTGTTCATGAAGAGTTTTTTTTGTTAAGTGTATTACGCAATTAGGGTGCTGATCCTCACACGCGCTTGTCCCACCGACCACTTGTTTAACTTTTGGACTTTCGAGTTTTACAAGTAATTAATGGCGATAACACGAACGCCTGCAGGGCTAACATGACAAGCGCGAGAACGCTCTTTTTCTCGTTTTATCGTAATTTGTCTACGATTTTGACGTCATTCTAATCCCTAACATGACCGCAAACGACGAGTAAACTCGACAAAGGCACTTTGACACTTCTTTATCGCGCAACGATAAACCGATGTTGCAAATTATTAAAAACAAATTATTTTTATGATAGCAACATCGGCTTGAAGTTTTGTTTCATTCATTCAATTTTATGCATGGAATTATGTATTTTATTGAATAAACGTATCTCTCTCTTAATTATTCTCTCTTTTAATTATTTATGATTAGTTTTTTATGTAACCGACTTTTTGATTAAAATTAAATGATTTCTTTGGCATGCTGAAATTAAAATACAAAATGACGGTAATTAAAATTAGTGGCATCTATACTCATTACATAATAACCACAAATGACAAATGGGCCGACGATCGCAATTTGACAAATCGAAGTTTATTATTGTACAAATAGATTTCGTTAATTAATTAATTTAATCACCATAATTGGCAAAGCGACTGGTTATTACTGAAAGTAATAGTCATCTATACTCCATTTGAAATAAGATTAGACATTAAAACATACCTTTTTTACAGTCCGTTCAACCGATTCTGACTTCTATACTGTAGGCATAAGGATGGCATTAAAAGCAAAAAAAGTGGTTACAATACCAACTGTTTACTGCAGCTGTCTTTGTCATACCACTTACGCAATAGAAGTCAAAATCGGTTGAACGGACTGTAAAAAAGGTTTAGTTAAATGTCTAATCTTATTTCAAATGGAGTATACGTGATAGTGATAGTGCTTCCCTCCACTATAGTACACCGGTGTACAAACATATTAAAAAAAAAAAAAAAAAAAAAAATATTGTACAATCAGTACGACTATGAATCTGCCATCTTTTTTCGAGTTTTTTTATGTATCATAATTTTGTCGTTTTGTCTACTCTCTATCGTCGTCAAAATCGACGACGACTAAATACAACAAAATGACTGATTATATCGTGTTGAACTGTCAAAAATCGAGAAAAATAACGTGTCATGTTAGGGTTTGTCGACAAAACATCAAGTTTGACAGAACGAGTCGAGTATTTTGTATGGCGAAGCTGTCAGAAAACGATAAAACTACAGAAATAGACAAAAATTTGTCGCGCGAGAGTGGATATATGTCGCGTGTGTCATGTTAGGCCTGCTGGTTTGCTTCTGTGTATTAAATAAGGAAAAAATAAGGTATTCCATATCATTTTCAACAAGCACCCTGTGAATAAAAAGTGCCTCGCCAATAGCCAATGATAAACGGACCGGTCAGGTGTGACGGCACCGGACCGGCCGGGGGCGAATGGGGGCGACCGGGGGTCGGGGGCGAGGAGACGAGAATCGCCCCCTAATGAGTCGCGCTCTAATAATAATTATCTACCTACACTTTCTGTTCGACTTTGCGAGTTTAGCTAGGGCTGTGCCGAGGGGATATTTTTTTTGAGTATTTTTTTGTATATTAGAAGGGTGCTTAGAGGTGTATAGACAGTCAGTTAGTAACAGTTCCTGCTTTAGATTGTTTTCTTTTAAGTAATAAATAATTAAATAAAGATAGCATCCTGACTTCGTCGGAAGTAAATGTAACTGGAAATACAGGAACATAATCTGAGTAAGGAGCGTACTTTATTCAGTCTTTACAGTTTTGAAACTGTCAAATATAATATAAGGTAGATAGGGTTAGTTTTCTATCGTTTACTAAAATCCATGATGTTGTAAAATGTATGCTCGAAGCGACACATAAATATACTCGACTATACCATCATAACGTCCTGTACGCTAACTAGTAGATTGTTATACGAGGGGCTAAAATAACCCATTCTATCGAGGTAGTTTTAGCGCCGTGTGTTACTCTACTTTTCAATATTAAATAGTTTATTTTATTTTAAAAAAAAATTACAATTTGTTTAATCTGAATTTTTAAGGAAACTTTTTATCCCATTAAGCGGTAGGTAAAAGCTAGTTTCACATAATAATAAAGACTTTTTCGTTTTTGTTGGTTACAGACAAAAAATATTTTTCCCCTAGAGCAAGATATGCTATTTTATCCCCGCTTTGGTACGCTACATTGACGGACTTTTTAAGCAAGAGGAGTGAAAAAGTTTTTTCCGAACAAAAACACAAAAGAGATCGCAAAGAAAGAATCGTCTCCTCGCCAACCCTGACTAGCAATAATAGGAAATTTGTTTTCCGGTTCGGTAGCGCGCTCCAATTACGGGATTAACGAATTATTTCCACTTTTTTTCCGTCGATCGGCTCCTCCTACCCCCCCTACCCCCATTCACCCCCGCACTTCGTCGCTCCTCGTAATTCTGCGGCGGTTTCCGCCTATTGAATCTCTTTTGATTAGACTTCTTTCCGTTTGAAGCTAAATTGTGCGCGCTCCGTCACGTCCGAGCCAATCGGCGATGTATTGAGCGCTTTCTACTTTTGTGAGAGTGTTCGTCAAGTTTTGAAAATGAGGTTGGATTTTTCTTGGCGAGTTTTCTTTAGATTCGGATGGGAAATGTGTATTTTCACAGTGGGTATTGGTCCTCTGTAGAATATTGAAGATGTTTGCTGTAGGGAAATTGTTTGGGTGTAAATGCAAAATCACTAATTAATTAATTAAAGGACTAGGGCCATGGGGTGCCCACCTAGTTTTTCAAGACATCGTCAAGCGGTTGCTCGACTCTTCACATTACCAGAGGGCTGGCCTATTCTTTGACCAATTAATCAGCATTGCCATACAACGTGGCAATGCTGCCAACCTTTTGGGCACTTTACCTATTGACAGCGATGCGGACGAATTTTTTGATGCCCTATGACTATTTCCCCCCGGGGGGGGGGGGGGGGGGAGAATAATCCTTTTTATATACTTGTACATATTATTATTTTAAGTCTGTATTTTTTTTAATAATATTAATACGTGTGTATAAAATAAAATACTTGAATGATATTCATTAAAGGATTCGTAACTGTTACTTAGTAACTAAACTATTCGGTGGTCGACGTATTGTCAATTTTCTGTATCCTTGATATGTGTTATTTATTAGAGACTTTCTCGCTTGTTTGGCCCGATACGCAGAGTGCCTCCCCCACGTTTTGTAACGAGAATGTGCATGGGAGTTGGTCATGAGGCGATTTTTGCACTGATGTGTAGGTACCTACATTTCAAGTTCAAAATTACTTATATTCGGAAACATTCTCTCCTCGAAGATACTTAACGTCTTTCCATGTAAATAAACCCATTACAATACAAATCCTTTTTACGAATGGAACGCTTCAATCTATCAATGCTTGTACAAATTCTTCAAAACATATTCACACCTGCATCTAACTCAAATCACTTGATTACATAACATAAAATAACATCACCTGTAATCCTCGAAGGTTTAGGCAGAGGTGTACCTATAGTACACCCACATTTCGCCAGTTATGTTTAAGTTCCATGTAATAGGGGGCGGCCTATAACCATCAACCGGGCACAAATCCAGACTCCGGGCGGCTACTGAGAAATTCCAGATAGAAAAACCCAATAACACTTTGCCCGACCCGGGAATCGAACCCAGGAACTCATACTCAGCAGTAGCGCTTGCGACCACTAGACCAACGAGACAGTTAACTATATACAATTTGATTGCACTTGATTACAATTTTACTATTTATATAATCTATAAACAATATCTCCATGTAAACGTTCCGAACGTTAAGGCACGGAATGTTTCAGTTAATTCATGTTGGTACAAATTCTTCCAAACATAATAATATCTGCATGTACCTAACCCAACTCACTTACGAGGGTAAGGTGAAAAGTTCTCGGCCTGACAATGAAAGACTGCGATATTTTTTTTCTACTTAATCTCCCTTGACACTTACACACTTGTTCCAGCGCTTCTCCGACATCACTATTCCTTCCCGAAAATGAGTCAGGAAGCTGTGAAAATATTCATCTACGGCCC